>CM022094.1:9674512-11107012 GCA_011114355.1 Carex littledalei
TAGTTTCTCTTACCATTAAAGTACTGTCACTACCCTAACGGACTCAAACTAGATCATTGAAATTAGATGAAGAGATAGTAAATCACAAAAGCATTTTAGTACAACAACAAGAAACCATAATCAACAGAAATATATATATCAAAACATCAAGAGTAACAAGGTTTACTGCCTAGCCCTAAGAAAAGGAACTTAGCTGCGGAACGGCATGGTTACAGGCACTCCTCTCTTCTCACTTTAATCAAATCTAACCCTAATTACAAAGATGATTATTCCTTCTGCCCAGGGGCCTTATATAGGAGTGGAGGGACGTGTAGAGGTTGAGTAGGGGCTAAGAAACTGATCTGGAAACAGCTGTCGGCAGTTATTCCCCAAGAGATGCCTTCGGATACGGGCCGTATCAGGTGATACGGTCCATATTAGGACCTTGGCAGTTAGGGTTTAATGCTTCCAGCGCTATCTTCTGGTCTGTGCTAGGCCTGGTCCGTATTGGTCAATACTGGCCGTAACAGGGACTTAGTCGATGAGCGTCGCTGATCCGATTGACCCGATTCTAGCTCCATTTGGTGTAAAATAGTCCCAAAACCTGTTTTCTGCAATAAAACATAAAGAAGGGTGACAGTAGCCTTTTTCTCTAATTAATTAAACATAAGTGTGAGAAAATATGTAAAACCTAAGCCAAAACCCTACGTAAATCATCATTATTTTGACTCTGATCAGTGTCCAGTATGCCCTAATAAAAAGACATGTCAATCATTCATACAGCCGGAATTTCTTAGTTATGAAATTTCAGACGATAACATTGTGAAAAACCCCTACGGCTATGGTTTGAAAAAAAAGAAGCTTGATCCAGAGCCTCCAACATTGGACGATGAGTTTGTTCAGTGTACTTATACTGATAAAGCTACCACTTCGTCTGCTGTGACTGATCCAGATCCAGCAAAATCAGCTCGTTCTAAGAAATAGTATTAGTAGGGGTTAAAATTTGGATGCATTTGAGCTGGGTTCTAAGAAGTAGTATTATTGTAGTTGGATGAATTAGTGTAAAATTTTTGAGTTTCTTTAGTGTCTATTTTGTAGAATTTATTTCATCAATTCAGAGTTTGTTTAGACTTAATGTGTTTGTGTTTTTTAATTAAATTAGAATTACTTTGTATTTAGTAGTCACGTGTTGTTTCCTTTGAAGGCGTGAGAAAGAATTCAGAGTCACAGTTAAATTCACAGCCAAGTCAGACTTGCATCACAAATTGCAAATAAAAAAGAGTCTCGTAGCCAATTCAGAGTCACAATTAAATTCGCAGCCAAATCAGAGTCTCGTACAAAACAGTAAAGTACACACAAATTACAAATAAAAAGGACCACACAATTTGCAAATAAAGTCCACACAAATTGCAAATAAAAAAGTTCTAAAAGCAGCATCTAAATAAAAAAGTTCACAACATTCATATAAATCACCTATTACTACCACGCCTAAAACTAAATCCGCGAAACAAACTAGTTCCAGAAGATAGCCTACCAGATGGCCTACCAGATGGCTCTGCTTGCCTACCAGATAGCTCTGCTTGAGTTCCAGATGATCCTGCTAGGCTCCCAGATGGCCCTGCTTGGCTTGCAGATGCCCTTGTTGTATGCCTACTAGTTGACCTCCTCGGTTGGCTTCCAGATGGCTCTCCTTGCACCCCAATCGCCTTTCCTCCTATGGAAATTGCCTCTCCCATTGCTTCGGTAAGCATAGCAGATGCATCTAAACGGCTTGTAGCTGTGCTACGCCATGACTCTCCGGACCCACTTGCCTCTGCCATAACTCGCTCATTTTCTTGTGCAGTTGCTGCATTTATTGCCTCTACATTTGCATTTGTTACTTAGTAAGTTGGTATAATTGGAAAGAAATATAATTTTTGATGATGTTACATACTTCTTCGTTGCCTATCGGTAGTGGAACGGCGAGGCTGATGCCCATTCGTCTACCTTCCATTTCATCCATCGTCATTACATGACGGATGTGTTTTCGCCTCCCAACCCTAATCCAACCCTTGCTCGGAAGGATTCTTGCTTCAGTATTAGCAGGCCATTCTGGCATATTGCCAATTGGAATATCCCCACTCCAAGTACTTTTAAGATAGTTTACAATATACCAGTCTGCAATAAATTGGTCATCGCACCAGTTTCGGTCACGACAAACAGCTAAGACATGAGCGCACGAAATATAAGTTAATTGAATACCTCTGCAAGTACATTCCATTTGGTTGTCGGGACCGCGTGTCACAATGTACACGAACTCCCTGTGAGTAAGTTCCATATTGCCTATGTCGCTGCGGGTGCAAGGAACGTACTCATTTGGAGATGAAACTTGGTACTGACCTTGGCCGTGCGTATAACGCACCAAATGCATTCTTGCAGCTTTCTCCCAATGTTTTTTGATCTTTTGCAAAACCCGATCGGAAAGAACCTGCTTCTTGTCTTTTAATTCCATTGCTCGCTGTCACTGCTGAACAAACTATTTGTTGCACTTGTAGAACATATCCTCCACTATGGCAGCCATGGGCATTCTACGGCTCGTTCGGAAGACATTGTTGAGCGACTCGGAGCCATTTGTTGTCATGATACCAAACCGGTATCCTCCATCATATGTTTGGAAAATCTTCTCATAATTAGACGGCTCCATCGCATCATTAGGACGTACTTTGCCCACCTTCCTTAAAAATGCATTACACCTTGGATTTAGCTGCACAAAACAAAGATATGTTATTTCATTTTCAGAAGAGTCTTATAAAATATTTAATCCCCACTTTAAATTAGACATACCTGAGCAAATTCTTCAAACATCTCTTTCAACCTTTTTGGCTTCTTCTTCTTCTTCTTTTCTTCTCTGAACCTTCATCCGTACCACTTGTCATTTCCACAGTTCTGGACTAGATTGTCAGCAACATACTGCATACAAAACCTGTGCACAAAAAGCTTAGGAGACCATCCGTATTCTGCTGTCAGTGCAGCTTTGATCCCCTTGTGCTGGTCCGATATAACACAGACGAATTTATCATATCCGAGCACTTCATTCCTTAACCACTACAAGAAAAAACCCTAATTCTCACTATCCTCCTTGTGCACAATTGCAAATGCAATAGGTAACAATTGGTTCTTGGCATCATAGCCGTAAGCTATCAAAAGCCTCCCCTCATACTGTCCAGACAAAAAACATGCATCTATGCTGATCACTGGTCTCAAGTACTGAAACGCTGCAATGCATGGACCAAAAGCCCAGGCTATGGCTCTGAACTGAACAACATGTCTCATAATTTCTCCTAATTTTTTATCTCGTATCGGACTGGTCAGAAATTGGTACTTCGAGCCGGGATTCTTGTCGCAAATTGCCATCAACAGTGGTCTCAGCAAGCTGTATGAAGTCTCCCAACTCCCAAATTATCGAGCTATTGCAAGCTCACGGCCCCTCCATAGTCGGTTGTATTTCGGGGTTACATTGTCATACACAGATAAAACACAGTCTGCCACCGTCTGGATACTCATACATGGGTCGTTCTTAATGTTTCTCTTAATGACATCGGCAATGATTGATGCTGTCAGACATTCATTGTCGGTCATTGTATACTCAGTCCTACATGTGTGAGGCTTGTCTTGCTTGGTTATAATCCATGCATCTCCATATCCCGCTGGTCTTCTCCTAAGTTCATAATCACAATGCGGGTCCTTGCATACCACATGAATTCGATCCTTGTCACTTTTCTTCATTATAATCTCCTGATTCTTAGTAATATGGTGCTCTCTAATATTCTTAATTAGATCATCTTTGTTTTTAAAATGTTGGTCCGACGCTAGCTCACCTTTGTACTCAATCCGTTGCCCATAGTAACCAATATCTGCTTCTCTAAACTCAGATACATCATTGAAGTCTGGGAACGGGTGCGTATCAGTCCGGCCACTAAGCGGCATATTCTCATATCCGGCCACAAATTGAGTTGTTTCAACTGGACCATCTTCACCACAACCCTCCAGGTGATCAGAGTTCCAGTGTTCTCCATCAAATTCATCCCCACTTTGCAGATCTTCCTCCGGAATTTCATTAATATTTTCAAAATCCGACCCAATTTCATCGTATACTGGTGCCGGTCTGGGGTAAGGTTCTGGTGGCGGTAATAGTAAAGGCGCCACATGCACGGGTCTAGATAGGGATGAAACTTCGAGTATTGGTTGAGGTCGTGATTGGGGTGCTGGTGGAGTGATGGACTGTCTGTTTCCGGGTCAGTGTATGGTTCTCGTTGTGTTGGAGGAACAACGGGAGTGTATGGTTCTCGTTGTGTTCTATAAGTTGGCGCAACTGAATTTTGGCCAGAACTTCCAACCCCTGCCTCTATCGGAACTCTTTGGGCGTAGATTTCTATTACAAAATTTTCAGCGGCCTTTAAATGGCCGTACACCCCTCTCCAAGTACTTTCATCTACTAGTTTTGCAAGGGTATATTTCCCGGAGTTTCCATTGCAAACTCGGGTTGCCAATTCTAAGTTCCACTTTTCTGGGTTATAACCAGTGAATTCGTAAATCATGGATTTCACGCCACAAAGTGAGATATCATCGGGAATCATAAATGAATGAGTTGGGTCTTTGTTGTAATAAGCCCCGTATGCATTACTAAGAACCTTCCCACCACAATGTAATGAAATCATGGCCATGGCAAACAAACTACATTTTGAAAAATGGTAAACAATTGTCAGGTTACTAATCTACATGTATAGGTTACTGAAAAATAATTACTAATATGGTTTGTATACATGTAATGGTCAGTCCACTAAACCCCCAACAAATTAAATGAGTGTAAATTAATTATTTCTAATAATTAAATTAATAATGGTAAATAATCTAAATTAATTATATTATATAGTTTAAATTAATTATTTAATTAAAATATTATTTTTTAATAATTAAATTAATTATTAAAAAATAATATTTTAAATAAAATAAAATAATAAATTTACCAGAGGGAAGAGGAAATTTCAGGAGTGAGAGTTGAGTGAGTTGTGAGGTAGAGGGAGAAAGATGGGTATTTTATAGAGTGTACAACAGCAAAAAAAAGAAAAAAGAATACCGACCAAAAAATAACCGATACTTAGATAAATAAGGTACCGGTTGGAAAATGGCCGGTACTTAAAAAAAATAGAGTACCGGTCATTTTCTAGCCGGTAGAGTTATTTTTATTAATTCCCAGCCAATCTGATATATTAAAAAATTTGTAATAAACTTTGGATATTAATAAAAATCCCGGCATTTCTGTAAAGGGTTAGTAATACGGTGCCTCCAGTTTTTTTTTTTTTTTATTTCACTTACTATTATTGGATGCGGTTACAGCCGATCTCAGGTAGTTAATTTGTTAAAGAGATTCTGTTATCAGTGTGTGTTAATTTGTTACAGTAAGTCACGAGCATTAATTCGAGGTACTTTATATTTTTTCTTCCCAAAACAAAATAGAGAGCACGATCGAATAGTGCGAGAAAGAGAGAGATTTAGAGAGACGGAGAGAGATGACGGAGAGAGGCGAGGGGTCGAATGCAGCATTGAGCAAATACGAAGGGTATGAGAACTGGAAATCTAATATACCGGTTATGTACGACTGGTTCACTAATCACAATCTCGTTTGGCCTTCTTTCTCGTGTCGGTATGCTAATATATCCGATTTTCATTTTTCAATTCCTTTCCAGTGTTTGTTAACCTAGATTTATAGCTAGCTAGGGCTTTAGGCAATGTGCAGTAAGTTTGCGGTTTTGGTTCTCTGTTTTGGCAGTTCTTATTTCTAGAGGAGATTGTGAATATGTTTGTACTATAGACTTTTTACTTTGATGTTAGTTAGATCATTTTTTTTTGCTTGATAGTTAGATCATTACACTTTGAAACTTCTAATGCAAGTTGTGTTGTAGGGTTCCGATGTTCTGATTTGCGGTTTTCTCAGTATGAGTGCATTTTTTTTTTCTAAGACCTCAGAAATGGATATTTAGTCTGTTTTTTACGATTATCTTTAAGTTCTTTACGGTTTGAGCTCCTCTTGTAAATGTCCTATTTTCTTTAAGTTCTTGATTCGAGAAGTTCTTTACAATTTAATGGAGTTTATTCTTGAATAAATATTTCCATCTTTTAGGTTTTATTTGCAAGGGGTATATGTCGGAGAAGTGTCCTCATCCCTGTTCTATTACATGCATGATGCATCTTAGATTAATGTTCTTTTCTACTTACACCCCTGTGTTTCCAGTATTTGGAAATTTTTTCATCTTCCTTTCAAATTTATGGTTGTAAAAATTTCTTTCTTAGATTCCAGAAAAACATACTAACTTCTAAATTGTTTTATTCCCCTGATACATTGTAGACATTTGTTCTTATGTAGGCCAAACAACAAGACTTTTGATGCAAGTCCTTTCTTTTGATTTTGTTGATTATAGATGGGGTCCACAGTTTGAGCAAGGAACAAACAAAAACTGTCAGCGTCTATATCTCTCTGAGGAGGCAAGAAGATCTCCAATTTATATTTTATACTTGAATAATTATCATCTCTGATTAAAACTTTTTTAATTTTTTGTTCATTTATTATTATAATTATTGTTGTTGTTCATACTTTTCTTATCTTTTCTTTTAGACTGATGGCTTTGTCCCACATACTCTGATGATCACAAATTGTGATGTTGTGAAACCAAGAGTTAAAAATGCTGAGGATATTTCTCAGGTAGATTGCAAATATTTATCTTTCCTATTCTCACATATTTTGTTACCACATCTCTACTAGTATTTGGTTCATGCTACACAACTTTTAGATTTACTTTATCATTAAAATTTCCCCTTTAGTTCAATGAAGAAGAACAATCTCCTTTTGTGCAAAGATACAAGACTCTAATACATCCGGGGGAGGTATCTAATTACAAAAAAACTCATTCTTTTGATAAGAAAAATATGTTTTTAAATCTTTAACACTTTGATTAAATTAAAATTAATTTGTTGTCATGTACAGGTCAACAGAATTAGAGAGCTACCTCAAAAGAGTACAATAGTGGCAACACATAATAACAGTTCTAATGTCTGTATGATATATCTCTTTTTATTACATGCGTAGCAGCCTAATACTGTTCATATTTATATTGAAGCCGCAATTTGAATTTAGGTGCTTTTATGGGATTTGGAGGCTCAGCCAAATCGACATCCTGTCAATGGAGCTCCTGCGTCTCGTCCTGATCTGGTCTGTTATCCAATATATATAAAAATATTTAAGTGTTCATAACCATGGGATATTTATTTTCAACGACCTTTTAACCCAACATATGTAAAAATATTTCTTTTGCTTGCAGATACTGACAGGCCACGGAAATGATGTCGAGTTTGCACTCGCCATGTGTCCTACTGAACCCTTTGTACTTTCAGGAGGTCTATGCATTTTTAGAATTGAAAATTTGAAACTCGTACTTATTCAATTTCAATTGAGAATCTAAAACGTGAAAAGTTTTTTGAAAAAAATGCAGGGCGGGATAACTCTCTTGTACTGTGGAGCATACAAGACCATATCACTTCTCTGGGATCGACAAAAGGCAGCCCCAAATTAGGTCCTCGCGGGGTATTTGAAGGCCATGATGCAATTGTTGAAGATGTTCAGTTCTGCCCCTCTAGGTACTTAAGTAATAAAATAATCTTCGGGAGGGCTTTGGTGAAGATTGAAGACAAATATTAATTATTTCATTTTCTTTTCCTCTATGATGGTTTAGTGCACAGGAGTTCTGTAGTGTCGGTGACGATTATCGCCTCATTCTTTGGGATGCTCGCTCTGGAAATGCTCCTGTTGTTAAAGTCTCCTTCTCTCTCTCTCTTTCACTCTGGAAATGCTCCTGTTGTTAGAGTTATTCTCTCTCTTTCGCTCTGGAAAGGCCTCTACTGGACACAATTCTTGCCTAGTTAATTATGATGATTTTAGTTAAATCTTCAATGACGGTCACTATTAAGTCATGGCATGTTGCATAACTTTGATTTCCATGATTACTATGAAATATTCTGAGCTATTTTGAAAATTTTGGATTTTGTTAGGTTGAGAAAGCACATGATGCTGATATTCACTGTGTAGACTGGAATGCACAAAATGAGAACCTTATTCTCACTGGGTAGGTTAGCTGACTCTTCTCTGAACTAAATGTGAACCTGAATTGTATTTATTTTTTGGCTTGAATGTGCTGATAAAACTGTGCTTGTGTTTTAGATCTGCTGATAAAACTGTGCATTTGCTTGATCGCCGTAAGATGTTTGTTGGTGGGGTCGTGTTGCCAATTCACAAGTTTGAAGGCCACAAGGGTCCTCTTATGTCCATCCAGGCATAATTAAATTGTTACTCACCTAATGCTTATTTTGTTGGATTGTATTAGTTGCAAATTGCACCTGCAATGTTTTCACATTTGGAAGAAAACACCCAGTCATTCTCACTTTGCAACTGACCCAAAAGTTTGTGATGTATTTGAAAAATAACATTAGACTGTTCCATTGGAATATTCTGTTAAATGTTGCCAGTTTTCCTTGAAAGCCATGGCTGCGCCATATACGATGAAAATTCAGGGGAATTGTATCTCTGTTGTTAACATTTGATTGAATATTTTTTATATTATTTGCAAATGACACAAAAGCTATTCGATTATAATTGCTAGCACTGGAAATATGAATATCAGATCCCTTTTTCCTTAAACTAAGACCATATTTTTTATGAACCACAGTGGTGTCCGGACAGAGCATCTGTGTTTGCTAGTGCTGGTGAGGATGGCATATTGAACATCTGGGATCATCTTAAGGTTGTCAAATTTATTTATCTTAGCAATTTTCTTCTTTTCTTGTAATTATTTTATTTATATATGATTATGTAAGTCTCAGCTGTAATCATGTTGTTAATAAAAATTTTATTTAGGTTGGGAACAACAATGAAAATGCAAGAGCAAAAACAAGGTCGGCACCTTCCGGTCTATTCTTTCGACATGCTGGTCATAGGTACTGATAATAATATTTTGTATGTGGAAGTTTAGCCGAACTATTACCTGTTATAAACAAATTGACTCTCAGTCAAGTTTTAAACAATTCTATAGGAGTTGGATTGGTTAAAAAATGAGCTAAATTACCTCACAAAATCATAATATATACTTTTCCTCTTCTTTTGTCTTATTGGAGGGTATGGCACAAATTACTTTTCCGAAAATGTTATATTGGAATGGCATGAACAATTTTTGGGATAAAATGCAGATACAGAATTGTGGATTTCCACTGGAACCCTGTTGAACCTTGGACCCTTGCTAGCATCTCCCATGACGTGGACAAAACTGGATGTGGCGGTACCTTACAGGCACTCTCTCTCTCTCTCTCAAACACACACACACACATACTACCTTCTCTCTTATGCACACACGGAATTGTGTTCTCAATTTTGATACATCTATCTAATTGATACACAGATTTGGCGCATGACGGACCAGTTGTATAGGCCTGAAAAAGAGGTTGAAGCTGAGCTGAAAACATGTGGCCTGAGAGCCAAATCTAAAAAATCTAAAAAATCTAAAAAAAAATCTAAAAAATCCTCTAAATAGTATTCTAATTTTAGTTAAAGATAGAAAGAAAACAGATGCTTTAGATTTTTTAGAAACAGTTGGGTTTTAGTTTAAAGCATGACGCGTTTTTGTTGATCGGCCTCTGACAGTGTTTTACCATTTATTTGGTAAGCACCTTACCTACTTTGACATAAACACTTGCTAAAATTCCAATCTTATCTCATTTTGGGTTATTTCTTGGATCTTCTTATACCGTTTACTTATTGCTAATGTTTTTTTTGGAAGATTATTTGCTGTATATGGTACTGTTTTGTGATAAATCTCCTAATTTTGTTATGGATTGATGAAGGGTTAGTCAAATTGGAAAGGTTGGGGTTTTGATTTGTGGCCGGGATGGAGGAGAATTAGATAACAATCTTGTCCTGGACACTGTGGCTCTCTATTTTGATTTGCTCAAATTCTGAGATGGTTTTAACACTTGAAGCACTATATCTTGATTTGCTTGGATTACTGAATGTCTTGAACTTTCTGGCTCAATTCAAGTTTGTATCAGCATTTTAGTTAGATGGTATAATTTTCATCAATTTCATATTTTTTTGCTGATACAGTTCAACTGTGTTGAATGTGTGTTGACATTTAAGGGTATGCTGGTCATAGGTACTGATAACAATAATTTGTGTGTTGACATTTAAGGGTACAGTCTAACTAAATTTCGACATGCTGGTCATAGGTACTGATAACAAATTATTGTTATCAGTACCTGAAAAAGTGATGCTGCAATTATGTTATTTTTCTGAAGCGGCAGTTGTTGAATGCAGTAACAATCTTGTCCAGAACGCTTTGAGGATGTAGAAGGTCAAACTCCATCTGATGAATTGCACTTGTTAGCTAGATAAATGTACTTTGAATATTGAGTAGGGTTAAAATGCACTATCATTTTTGTGCCCCAACCATAGCCCACATCTTTATCTCCGTTTTTAAACTTCAAACAGTCGATCTGAACCGCTTAACATGATTTCCATATTAAAATGTATTTAGTTCCTAGCCATTTTGCTAGCGATTGAGAAAAGGGAGCACTACTTGGAAGGCGGTTCACTGTTGATAAGAACAGACCACAAAAGCTGACAGCACTTGTCCTATCAAAAACTTTAACACCCCTTGCAATAAAATGGATTTCCCTACATTCAAGTAAGGGACATACTTGGGTATTCAAATTATATATTTTTTGAAATTTTTTTACTATTTTTTAGATAGGTACAAAATCACTATTTTGAATGGTCGAGAAGCAATGATTTTGTACTTATCTAGTAAAATATTTCTAAAAAGTATAAAATTTGATCTTTAAGAACATTTTAATATTGAGATCATGTTAAGCGGTTCGGATAGATTGTTTGAACTTTAATAATAAAGATAAAAATGTAGAATATGATTGGAGCACAAAATCAGGAGTGCATTTTAATCCTGCTCTTGAATATTTCGTTTTAAAATTGGATGAAAGAACTCTGGTAATCTTATCTATTTTCATTTGTAAGAATTGCACTTGTTAGCTAGATAAATGTAGCTGTGCGCTCTTGCAAGAATCTGTTTTGAATGTCTTATATGTTTCGACTCTGTTTGGACATAATAATGGCAAAGGTTATCTGAATCATCCATCAACAGTACCAACAACATGTATACTGACCCTTCCCCCATAAATTATGGCATCCGGGGTGGATTCCAACAGGGTCAAAACTAGAAAATCTAGATAGGGAGGTTAAAATTTAAAATGCAAAATGCATAATACATAATCTATTTTATTTATATATGATTATGTAAGTCTCTGCTGTAATCATGTTATTAATAAATTTATTATTTAGGTTGGGAACAACAATGAAAATGCAAGAGCAAAAACATGGTCGGCACCTTCCGGTCTATGCTTTCGACATGCTGGTCATAGGTACTGATAACAATAATTTGTATACCATTCCAGATTTGTGGAAGTTTAACTGAACTATTACATGTTATAAAAAATTTGACTCTCAGTCAAGTTTTAAACAATTCTATACGAGTTGGATTGGTTCAAAAATGAGCTAAATTACCTCACAAAATCATAATATATACCTTTCCTCTTCTTTTGTCTTATTGGAGGGTATGGAACAAATTACTTTTCCGAAAATGTTATATTGGAATGGCATGAACATTTTTTGGGATAAAATGCAGAGACAGATTTGGCGCATGAGTGATCTGTTATATAAGCCGGAAGAAGATGTTGAAGAAGAGGTTGAAGCTGAGCTGATCCAATATAATTAAGGAATACCTGAAAACATTCGTCCCGCCACCCAAATATAGAAAACCCAAAAGAAAATATAAAAAAATCCTCTAAATAGTATTCTAATTTTCGTTAAAGATAGAAAGCAGACAGCTTTATATTTTTTAGAAATATTTGGGTTTTAGTTTACAGCATTGAACGGCCTCCAACAATGTTCTACCGTTTATTATTCTGCTCAGTAAGCACCTTACCTATTTTGACATAAACACTTGCTAAAATTCCAATCTTATCTCCTTTTGGGTTTATTTGTTGGTTCTTTTGTCATGTGATATCTCTTGTGCTTCATCTTTTTGTATAAAATATGGTCGTGCCTTGTCAGCATAGGCAGGGAAGTTTACTTTCTTGTAAGAGCATCTCTATTGGTGCAATTGATTAGCAATTGCAAACACATGTCGGAGTAAAAATAAAATTAATTTCAATTTCAATTTCAATTTCAGTACACCTACATCGGCAATTAGTTTTAAATGCTTTTTTGAGTACCATGTCAACAATATATCCTTTTCAGCCCTCTCTCTCTCCCGACTTTATTATCACAAGGATAAAACAAACAGAACTTTCAGACCTCTCTCTCTCTCTCTCTCTCTTTAAATGTTGGCAGTGGCTGCCAAACCATATATTATAAATGAAAGTTTAAATTACAATCCTGTAGCATCATCTTCTACAGTACAACATGCATCAGAATTACTAAATGAAAAGAGAATTTGCTGCTACAGGTCTTAATCAATAAACACCCTCAAAGATTAAAAATTACAAACTACACCCTGAGTTCAGCACTGAACTTACAGTCCAGTCCGACTGGTCTACCAGGATCGTACCAGTAGGTATTCACCGCACCTCTGGCCACTCTCCCTGCCCTGGAACCGTACCAGTAACCCCATCCTTGCGACATAACTCTATCTCCACACCCTGAACCGTACCAGTAACCACTCCCAGCGCCTCACATAATCTCACTGCAAACCAGCATAGTATATTGGCTATTAAAAGAAGGGAGCTTAACAACAATGGCTCAATTCAGCTTGCCATTTGGTAACCCATTAGAAATTGAGAGAGATCATGTGTTCTTTGATTTATGTTGGAAAAGATGACCTCGTTGTAGTGAACCAGCATCTCAGAAAGATGCTCCACACCACGGTACTTGATGGGCTGCAGTTTCGGCTGCTGAGAGTAACAATTATGAGAAATAAGCCTGAGTTTAGATGGATCATCAACACCAAGTTGGTTTGCCACTCTTTCTACCACGTTTTCATAGGTGAACATCTTTGACCTTTGCAAAAAAAAAAAAAATAAGTGCTTCATATTGATAGAGCAAACTTTTTGTGACAAAACAAAACAAAAGATTTGGGTTTGTCAATTGAAAAATGGAATTTACATTATTAATGCAAAATAATGTGTTGACATTATGTCTAAAAAAATAGTTCCCATTTCATTCTTTTTGGTAGAATAACATTGTCAAGAGGACACTGCAGAGGTGAGTCGTACTAGTATCCAAATACACAAGCATACAACAGTAAAGTACGCCTAAATATCACCATATTCATACACCAATTCTTGTTATTTTGTTTCAGTAAACGGCAGTAAGCAAGTTTGGTTCATCGCTAGCTCACATTAAACTTGAAATAAGTCAACATCAGCTTGTCAAATTGCAATGTTTTATTTTCTCGTCAGAATTGAGCCGAGTGGAATATCAATAACAAGTAAACCCAAGCCTTTGTTTGAATAAGAAATATTGTAAAATTTCCTTGAGACAAATTCACCATGTCAACTCATTGGCTTGAAATTGAAATAATATCAGTGTCCACAAGATAAACTCAATAATGTCAATAAATTAACATAACACATCATTATTTAGATTCTTTTACCCCTCAGGAATGGACTTGAAAACCTAGCATTAACAATTTGAAATCAGGAAACATGAACTAACCAAAGTATCAACGCACCTTTTCAATATTCTCGGCATTCAACTCCAAACCAGTTTCCTGATCTGAAACAGGCTCGACAGCTACAATCTCTGGAATCTTATCCATCAGTCGCCGCTCGATGCCCATCTTCACTGTTGTGACTGAGCTTGGGCACGACCCGCACGCCCCTTGCAATTTCAACTGTACAATGTTGCTGTCTATTTCGTGCAACCCCACATTGCCTCCATCAGCCATGAGGTAAGGTCGGACTTTGTCTAATACTGATTCGGCATTCTCAGCTGTAAGAGGAAGTTCTACTACAGGATCCGGAGATGCCACTGCTTTTATTTCTGGTGGAAGATAAGTCGATAAGGAGAATTAGATCTAATCATTGATTTTGATTTTAATAATCTTGCAAAGTTGCAATGATCTTTGCTGGATGCTTTATTGAGGCTGCGTAACAGACTAGAGCTTGATTGGTGCTTAACAAAACTGATGGTCAATACCCAAATTAAGAAGAGGAAAAGGACAGCGAAATTTGAGATAATGAATTTCCCACAATTGGTGCTTAACATGTATTCAATTATAGTCACGGAGAACTACAATTGGATATGAATTTCCCACAGTAATTAATTTACCAGAGGAAAATACTGGTTGAAATTAACAAACATAAGATTAAAATTTAAAAGAGGAAAATACTGGTTGAGAGAGACGGAGAGAGATGATGGAGAGAGACGAGGGGTCGAATGCAACATTGAGCAAATACGAAGGGTACGAGAACTGGAAATCTAATATACCAGTTATCTACGACTGGTTCACTAACCACAATCTCGTTTGCCCTTCTTTCTCGTGTCGGTATGCTCACATATCTGATTTTCATTTTTCTATCCCTTTCCAGTGTTTGTTAACCTAGATTTATAGCTAGGGCTTTAGGCATGTGCAGTAAGTTTGCGGTTTTCTGGTTTGGCTGTTCTTATTTCTCTGCATCTGACATTTTGGTTCTCTGGTTTGGCTGTTCTTAATTCTAGAGGAGAAATTGCATAAATGTTTGTACTTTTTTACTTTAATGTTGTTTAGATCTTTACACTTTGTCAGTTGTCACGAGCCCAGCTTGATTTGGGAGTGGGAGAAGAGAAGAATAAGAAGAGGGACGAAAATAGAAAAAAAAAGAAGAGATGCTGGTCAGAAAGGAAAGAGTCGAAGAGATTGAAAAGGTTAGACTGACGTGTGGGGTCGCGACTCAAAATAGACAAGTAGCCGTTGGAGAAATAGCGTGTATGGTGAAGGGACCCCAGGCTGTCAGTAATGGAGAGGTAGTTTTATTGAACTAAATGGAGAGGTAGCGTGTAAATATTATTATATTTACAGATTTTAAACATATAACGAAATACCTCTGTAACAAATACGACATATATTTATTTATTTTATAAATTTAACTTCTAAAGAAAGGAAATCATACAATAATATATGAGATGGAAACAGATTTTAAACAAGGTAATATATTTTATAAAAAGAATTTCTAAGGATAGAAAATCTTATAATAATATATGAGGGAAAGTAGTTTTTAAAGAAAATAATTAATGAAGTAAAATTGTCTATATATTAAAATGTTTAGATAATATTGTGTTAGTAAAAAAAGCAGTATAATTACCCCTATTAAGGTGATACTATTTTGATCATCTAATTTGTAATATTGAGGGTATCTTTTCTTAATAGTTAATACCGATCTTACTATTATTAACGAACTTTTTTCAATATTTATTTAGCTTATTCTTAAATACAATACACTTTAAATACACTTTAAGAGGTACTTTTTGTAAATCAAACAGCTATCATTAGCTAGTAACCTGAAAAAGAAATATATTAATTGCTTGCAGATACCTACATATATATATAATAACATACAGATCGATCGCTCTAGTGTGTAAATTAATCAACCAACCATTGTAACACCATGGAGAAGGAACACAAGGCCTCGCTCTCCACCACGGGCTCCAACCTGTCCAGCTGGTGCTGGTCCCACCTCCCGCCTGAGCTCCTGGACAAGATCTATGCGCTCCTCTCCCCCTCCGATCGCCTCCGTTTCCGCCTGACCTGCTCTACCTGGCGCGGTGTCGCGAGGCAATCCATCTCTCCTTTCCCTCTCCCATTCGAGCCTCCTCGCCTCCTCGTGAGAGGACCAGACAAGGGTCTCTTCTTCTTCGACATCTTCAATTGCAAATCCCGCTCCTGCTCTATCCCGCCTCCCTTCAACAAGGCCCGCTGCTTTGGCTACCTCGCCGGTTGGTTCTTCTTGGTCTCAGATCCAAGTCCATTCCGTGCAAGTCTTTTTTATCCACCATACCGTGCATGTCTTTTTAATCCAGTACTGCTCGCTGAGATCCCTCTACCTGACCTCGACTCCCCCATTAAAAAGGCAATTTTGTCGGCTCCACCAGGATTCCCCAATTGTCTTGTGGCAGTGACGGATTGGTGGGGTGATACTGCGCTGTGTGAACCAGCAGGGAAGAGATGGCAAATGCTTGATTTCCGTATACGATTTTGCGATATCATTTTCTGGCGGAACCAGCTATGCGGGATTGTGAGCGATGCAGTGGTTCTGATTTGTAACTTTGACATGGAATCCGGCAAGACCAGTAAATTAACTGTGCGGTTGCCCGATCAATTTAGATATAGTGGTCCTGCTGGTGCGTTTCTGGTTGAGTCGACAGGTGGCGACCTGTTGGCAGTCATAGTATATGATCCCGCGGTCAGTGTGTTTAAGTTGGTCCAGCAGTGTACATGGGAGCAAATGGAGCGAATCGGGAATCAGGCTCTGTTTGTCGGGGAACTTCGATCTGAGTCGGTTCCAGTCAATCAGTTTCTTGACTCGGGTCCAAGAGAGAACTCAATTTATAGTACCAGCTCTAAAACTATGGTCAGGGAGGGCAACTACGGCATACCCATAGTTTATTCAATGGAGGATGGGGCAGTGAGAACGGTAGCGGGCTTTATGCAGGATTGTATCCGGGCCGAGCTGGTTTGGGTTAGCCCCGTTATCTGGCCTTGACGGTTTTGCGTCGGGTTTAACGATAAGATTTTCCTATTTAGAGTTGAAGTTTGATCAGATCACCAATCCCACTAGGCACTAGATGTAGTAAACTAGCTAGTAATATTGCAAAATTTTACAATGTAGTTGTAATTTAAGAAATTCATTTTTCAAATGCTGAACTTTGTTGTTTTATGGGCGCATTTTGGCAATATCGGAGTTGTTTGAGGTATTAGCACAGAAAACATTTTATTCTCAAAACCTACATGTTACCATTCGGTACCAAGTTTCAATCAAATAAAAATAATTTAAGCCACCTTAACTGAATTAAGCAACGTAATTATCTTTAATTTTAGAAGCAACCAGACATGACCTTTTAAAAGTTTCACTAGATGTCTTTGGGGCAAATAGAACTTGTTGCAAAGAGTTTGATAAACAACATTGGGTGGCGTTTGGAGGGTGGAGATCAACAAAACATCACATAATATATAGTGGCAGCTATTTTGGTTTATTGATTGTTTTATAATTAAATTGAAAATTAAATGTGAAGATATGTTTACGATAATGATTAGAAAATTTGTCGACAATCAATTGTTTGTTTTAAAATAAGTTGAATGCTTTAGTCAATAATAATAATAGTAATAGTAATAATAATAATAGTAGTAGTAGCAATAATAATAATAATAATAATAATAATAATAATAATAATAATAAAATAACAATAATAATAATAATCATAATAACAATAATAATTATAATAAAAATAAATTATAGAGCAGCCAAAAAGAATAATAGAGTGGATTTATTTCTAAATGTTTTTTTCATGCATGTGAATAGTCCATGGAAATAAAATCGTCTTTTTTTAATTCGTTAATAATTTCCAAAAGTAGTTCCGTGGAACTAGTAGTGCATGAAAATCTCTATTGTCTGTCCATAGAAATGTCTCATATCCGCCCTTGAAGATAATTTTGTATGACCCACCACTCTCCAAACATACCAAATATTATATTTTATTGAAGGTCAATGGAAATATTTCACCCCATGCGCATAGAAATAAGTCTAAAGTAGTGAGGCATTATTTCCATGGGGCTATCGTTAGAAATGTTTTGTTGATTTAGTTTATATAATTTTATAGTAAAGGTTCATAAAAATACTGGACCACTATGCGCATGAAAATAACTTCAGTACAAGCAGGGGCGGATCCACACAGCCAGAGGGGAGCAGCTGCCCCTCCTTGGATTTTGAAATTCAGTGGAAGTATACGATTACCATAGTTCTTTAGGGGTTTAAGCTCCTCCTGCAATATCCTATTTTCTTCAAGTTCTTGATTTGAGATTTTTTATCAGTAATGACTAATGAGTGCATTTTTTGTTAGACCTCTATTTGAATTTTTTTTTGCTTGATAGTTAGATCATTACACTTTGAAACTTCTAATGCAAGTTGTGTTGTAGGGTTCCGAATAGGGATTTTTTTTTTTTTGCAAATAGCCTATTCGGTTAAGGTTTTTTTTTTTGTTTCACCGAATAGGGATTTAAATGGGGTTGTAGGATACGATGCCACAAAAAATCCATTTTACAGTCTTAACCGAATAGGCTATTCGGTTTGGTGTTTTTTTGGGCTTAACCGAATAGGCATTTCGGTTTAGATTTTTTTTTTTTTTTTTTTTAAGACTAAGAAGAGCCAAAATAAAGAAATCTAATACATAAAATTTGAAATTTTTTTTTTAAAATTATTTGACTTCTTTTGATATATAATTAGCATATTTATACTAAAATACACTAAATTACTTGAAATTATGTTGAATTATACTATATTAAGTTAAATTACACTAAATTACATTACATTATGCTAAAATACAGTTAATTACGCTAAATTACATATGAATATGGACTATATCTTCACTGAAAAGAAGAAAAACAACGGCGAAACTTCAAACGGTCATAAAACGAAGCTCGAGTGTCCGATTTCAACAAATGACCACTTTTCGGAAAGCTTGTGAAAATACGCATGCCTCTGTGCCTATGATGCTGGATTTCAAAATTCAAAATCGCCAAAAAACAAAGGGAAGAGCCTCAAAACTTGAGTTGAAGTTTCCGATTAAGATTTTCGTTTCTATTATTCAATCCAAGTAGCTCAGTAAATTAGTTACATAATGAACTTGTAGAATACCAGTTTTTACTATTTTTTATGATTCATGAAAGATGGCACAGAATCGGTCTATTTTAGCGTAATTTTCGGTATTTCAGCATAATTAGCGGAGTTATTGTAATTTAGCGTAATTTAGTGTAATTCAACATAATTTATTGTAATATAGTGTAATTCAACATAATTTCAAATATTTAGTGTTTTTTTTATTTTTTTGCTAATTATAAATCAAAAGAAGTAATCTAACAAATAATTTAAACAAAAAATTCAAATTTTCAGTGTTAGATTTCTTTATTTTGCTCTTCTTGGTGTCAAAAAAAAAAAAAAAAAAACTAAACCGAAATGGCAATTCGGTTTAGGCTAAAAAACCCCTAAACCGAATTGCCATCTCGGTTTAGGGGGATTTACACGAAATGTTACATAGTTTGGGGGTTTTTTCTGTGAAAAGATGGTAAACCGAATAGGCTATTCGGTTAAGCAAAAAAAAAAACCCTTAACCGAATAGGCTATTCGGTTTTTGCTGTTTTTGTAAAAACCTCGGTAATCATGTTGGTTCTTTAACATTAATTATTTTAATTACTGTTTTTAAAAAAATCCCACAAAATGCCCTGTGGGCACTGGCCATGTGTCTTAGTGAACCATTTGTACTCTCTGGAGGTATATGAATTTTTTGAAATGAAAATTTGAAACTCAATACTTATTATTTCAATTGAGAATCTAAAATATGTCTGTTGAAAAAAATGCAGGGCAGGATAAGTCTGTTCTGATGTGGAGCTTGAAAGACACTGGTACTATCCTGGAACTGTCTAGCTCCAAATTAACTCCTCGGAGGGTATTTAGAGGACATGATGCGACTGTTGTAGATATAAAGTTCCGTCCATCTAGGTATTTAAATTACAAATTAATCCTCATGGGGGCTTTGGTGAAGACTGAAGACAAATATTAATTATTGAGTGAGTCTATGGTACTATGCATAGCACGGATTGGTCTGTACTGCAGATGCAATATTTTCGTTTTCAAAATTCTAACGGTCGATCCGAACCGTTCAACATGATTTTTATATGAGAATATACTTGTGGGCTAAATTTTCTATTTTTTAGAATTTTTTTACTATTTTTTAGATAGTAGAAAATCAATGTTTTTGGATGGTTCAGAATTTTCAGATCAAGTGATTTTCTACCTATCTTAAAATATAGTAGAAAAATTCAAAAAAAATATAAAATTCAGTCTGTAAGTACATATTCATGTGGGGATCACGTTAAACGGTTCGGATCGACCATTAGAATTTTTAAAATGAAAATATAGCTCCATAGTACGGACTAATCTGTGCTATGCAGAGTACCATAGACTCACTCTTAATTATTTCTTTTTCTTTTTCCTTTATGGTGGTTTAGCACACAGGAGTTCTGTAGTGTGGGTGAAGATTACTGCCTCTTTCTGTGGGATGCTCGCTCTGAAAATGCTCCTGTTGTTAAAGTTTGTCTCTCTCTCTCTCTCTAACACACACACACACTAGAATTAATGTTGATATTTCAAAACTGTTGCACAACAAACTTCTAGATTTAAAGCTCTCGCTCTGGAAATGCCTTTACAGGACACGATTCTTGCTTTATTAGTAAGTACGATAATTTTAGTTATATCTTCAATGACGGTTACTATTAAGTCATGGCATGTTGTATAACTTTGATTTCCATGATCACTATTTAAGTCTCAGTTGTAACCATGTTATTAATATTTATTTTATTTAGGTTGGGAACAACAATGAAAATACCAGTCTATTCTTTCAACATGCTGGTCATCCGAGGTACTGATGATTATTGTATTTTTTTTATATATATTTGCATAATCGTGGGAGTTAAACCGAACTATTTACATGTTATAAAAAGTTTATGTTACTTGATTTCAAAAAAATTCTATATTAGTTGGGTTAGTTCAAACTACCTCAAAAAATCATAGTATATACCTTTCCTCTTCTTTTGTCTTATTGGTGTACGTAACAAAATATTAGATTCGAAATGTCATGAACATTTTTTGGAAAATGCAGAGACGAAAAGATGGATTTCCACTGGAATCCTACAGAACCTTGGACCATTGCTAGCATCTCCAATGCCAGGGAGGCTGATGACAGTGATGAAATAAGTTATGAGTACCAGTGTTTTAATATTCGGTTCTCATGTGGTATTCGAAAGGCCACTGCATACCGCATATATGCGGATTTTTTATTAAATATTTAATCTCACAGTACTTAAATACAATAAGACAGCATGTAGAGATGTTATAAAAGACTTCTGAGTGGGATGCTTGAAGAGAACACCTACCTGGCGGGTCTGGAACTCATTTAATGGGTTATGAATTCGGATCCGGAACTCTTTTAATGGGTTTTGAATGTTTTTTAATTTTTTTAAAGCATGAATTCAATATTCGGTCCGAATAGTCATTTTCTATTCGGCCGGACACCGAATAGGAATATACGGCCGAATATTCACCGAATAAAACCGAATTTTAATACACTGATGAGTACTGTACCTTACAGGTTGTATTTTAACCTATTTGTTATTACCATTACAAAAAGCAAAAACTATTTTGTATTTTAACCTATTTGTTATTAACCCAGTGAATATTTCTCGTGACAGGCTTTTCGTAAATTTAATTATATAGAAGAAAGATGTAATGTTGTTATTTAAAGCCTCACGGGCTGCTGAAACATTCCATAAAATCAGCCCAAAATTGTTAAACCGTACGTTACATGAAAATTTAAAATTAAGGCCTATGCAGCCCAAATTAAACCAAATCTCACTACTACAAAAACATCAATCACACACGAAATATCAGCCCAAATTAAATACGTTTAATAAGTCTCAATTAAAAAAGTAAGATACATATTATAGTCTCTCTTCTCTCTTTTACCTCCTCTTTACTCTTTTTTTTTATTTCTTTTTCTCTTTTTTACTTCCTCTTTTTAGAGGCCCTTATTCTTATCTTTTTTAACTTATTTTCTTTTTTACTTACTTTTTCTCTTTCTCTTATTATCTATTCATTTTACGCTTCTTTTCTTTATTATTTTCTTAATATATAGACTCTTTTTTATATCTTATGCGGTCTTGTAGTTAGTTCATTTTGGAATGTTTTTATGAGGATTTTTTTATAATGCTTAATTATACTAATTCTATATTACATTCTTATTTATATTAGTATCTATTTTAACCCTCTTTTCTTTATTAATTTATTACTACATTTTACTATTTTTATACATATGTCATCCTGTACTCTTATTTATATTAGTATATATTTTATCCCTCTTTTCTTTATTAATTTATTACTATATTTTACTATTTTTATACGTATGTCATCATGTACTCTTTACACTTAAAGCTTTTTATTTATATGATATTAAACCTTTCATAAGGTCCAATAAAAAACTAGATAAAATACGACTTCTAACTGATAGGATATCAGTTATATATATACTACTTAGAAATGAGATACTATCATTTATAACTATAAGACTTAAACTTATAGCTGTGATATAGAATAGCAGTATTATATCATACCATATACTAGCTTCGACACTTGGTATTCCAGACCCAACCTTGACACTTGGTATTCCATTTCAATCCATACACTATCAATCTCATACACTTAGTATACCCCACCTACACACTGTCAATCTCATACACTGAGTATACCCCACCTACACACTACTCATCATCGATCCAAAACTAGATACCACCTGGTCTTCCTACCTTTATGAAGATACAAGTACAATTTTTATGACTAAACTACGTATAATTAATTATCTTATTCATGTTGTGTGCTTATTTAAGATGTGTTTTGCAACAACTACCATTATTTCATAAGTTTAAAAGCAATCATTATTTTAAAGTTGCAGAAAAATAATCCAACATAAACAAATAAAAAAATTTAAGTTTAAATTATTAGAGGAAATCAATTTAAAGTATAATAAGGAGACGCAATTATTCTAAGTTGACCAAATTTTATTTTCATTGTTAAATATTCAATAAGGTGATATATATACAACATTTCAAACTGTTATTTTTATTAAGATTGTGAAGGAAGTTTAGTTCTATCAATTGCAGATAGGACGTCGAATCCCAAAGGAGCATTTCAAACTGTGGTTTAGTTCTATCGATTCTTGCCTCATTCTTTGGGATGATCGAGATATATAGCAATTTAGAACTATATGTTAATTGTTTGCTTGGTCGCCACACAAACAATGCAGGGAGGTTGATGTGCAGATTTGGCGCATGAAAAGACCTGATATATAGAACTAGAGAAGCGGATATAGCTGAGCTGAAAAACTTCGATCACCTGAAAACATGTCGCTCGTTAAAGATATATAGAAAGAAGAGAGATGCTTTAGATTTTAGATACACACTACAGCAGTGGAGCCCTTTTGCGACCGGTCCAATCGGTCACAGAAGGGTATGGCGCCGGTTACAGATGGCCGAAATCGGTCGCAGTTGCTCCGTCGTTAATGACAATTCCGCTGACGTCACCGGTCGCTGAAGGGTAAGGCGCCGGTCGCAGATGACCCTATAGCGACCGATGAAATCTGTCGCTGATGATATATGCTGACGTGGCGGAAGACCATCAGAGACCGATTGGCCGGTCGCTGATGGGCCCAGAATCGGTCGCAGAAGGGTGTTTTTTTTTTGGTATTTTTTTGTTATTTTTCTTTTCCCCAATTGGTATGAAACGTACCAAGCACCAAGCAATTTAAAAGAAATTCAAATATACAATTCACAAGCAATTCAAATATACAATATAAAATACTGGTACGAAACATACCAAGGACCAAGCAATTTAAAAGGAATTCAAAAACAATTTAATTGATACGTACCAAGCACTTCACAAAACGACATAAACATGAAATATATAAAGTACTACATAAACATCGAATATCAAATATCTAAAGTATGACATAAAAATAAAGTATCTAAAGTACGACGTACAAATCAAATATCTAAAACTCATACAAAACGTCCTAAAACTAGTCATCTCCGATATCATCTCCGCTCTCATCCTGAGTATTGGGATGGTGCGAGTTACTGTTATGTAGTCATTGTAGTACTGTTACAACTTACAACATATATTGAATCAAAATCCTCAAATTGGTGCAATTCGGATTTAGATATTCACATACTGGTGCAATTCGGATTTAGATATTCACATACTGGTACAATTCGGATTAATTTTATCTACATGGTTGCCTAGCATAAATTCCTTTAATTAATTTAAAAAAAAAAACCCAAATTGGTTGCCTAGCTATTCACATACTGTTACAGCATATATTGAATCAAAAAAACCCAAATTGGTCCAATTTAAACAATTACAG
The DNA here is from genome assembly GCA_011114355.1 of Carex littledalei. Taxonomy (NCBI): domain Eukaryota; kingdom Viridiplantae; phylum Streptophyta; class Magnoliopsida; order Poales; family Cyperaceae; genus Carex; species Carex littledalei. The sequence goes on from CM022094.1 coordinate 9,698,802, forward strand.
CATTCAGCAGAAGAAAGATAAAACACTGTTAGCAATACTCAATTGAGCCCTAATTATGGAATTATTAATTTGCATAACTACCTTAGCAACAAATTGTTTAAATTGCATTATCTGCCGGCCGGGGTCGCTCGCACTTGGAGTCGGGGTCTTCCAGCGACGGGCTCATAGCGGGATCAGAGAGAGGCGGGTCAGTCTCTGCAGGGTCGGGGTCTTCTAGCGGGGGTTCGGGCGGCACGGGTTCGCGAGGGATTTTTTTTTTTTGGCTAACCTAAAACGCGGCGGGAGGGAGGAGACAGAGAAAAGGAATGGCGGGCGGGTTTTTTACGAAGACCCTTCAGCGACCGGGCCAAATCGGTCGCTGAAGGATGTTGGTGCCGGCAACTAAACCGGTCGCTGAAGACCTGTTTTGTTGCAGTGACAGTTGGGTTTTAGTTTGAAGCATGATGCGTTTTTGTTGGACAGTCACTGACAGTGTTTTGGATTACACAATATATATATATATATATTCTGCTTGGTAAAGCACCTTACCTACTTTCACCTACTAAAGTACCCTTGCTAAAATCCCAATCTTATTTAGTTTCGGGTTATTTATTGGATGGTCGTATGTCAATGCGATATCTCTTGTGCTTTATTTTTTGTATAATGATGTGGTTCCATATCCATGGGGTCCTGCCTTGTCAGCATGGGCAGGGAAGGTTCCTTTTTTTAGTTTGGATGGATCATGGATGCTACAAAGTTTGTCTTTCTTTCTATTTTTGTGTTTAAAAAGAAAATCATAGGTTTGGTCAAACCAGCTCATTAAGCACGTTAATTATTTGACACGTGATTTTAAGAAGCTACATTTTTTAGCTTTAGGCAGACATTCACTCTTCATATTAATTATGTGCCGAGTCACACAAGTAAATTTCTTACAGTGATTGAAATAAATTTATTTTGTGGTATATATTGTGCATCTGTGAACTCTAAAATAATGTTTAGTTGGATAAGCCTTTTAAGTTTTAACTGATATCAATTTAGAAGAAAAGAGATAATTGTAAATTTATTTTAATTGATATGGTGCATGTTTTCTATTCAATATGAGAGTTTATTGGCTAACTTTTCAGAAAGTACCTCAACACTCGTCAATTTACAAACTATGCGATCAAAACTTCAAAAATTATAATTTAAGGAAAGAATAACAAAACAAATAAAACAGTTTGAGGATATACACAAATAAGGTAAAATCAAGTTGGAAAAACAAATATTACTAATTAAAAGTTTCTTCATCAAGCAAAACAGTTACCGAAATGCATTGGTCAAAGTAAAGTTCGCCAAAAAAAAAAAAATGTTTGTGCTAAAACAAATAAATACTCTAAAATAATTATTAGGAGGCGTTGAGTTATTAATTCTAAACTTGATGTGTGTATGCTTCAGTGAGAAATAATAGTAGATGGCATATCTACTTTTAATTATATCTAATAAAAAAGTTGATATAAATGATAATGACGATGATGAAAAACTTACCCGCCGCACCGCTGCTCTAATTATATCTGCCTCATAGGATCCGGACCCATCCATCCCAAGTAAAGCGCTAATCCTACGTCGGATCCACCGCCCTTGATGAAAGATTCCATCTCCCTTTTCATTTCTTCAGCAGCAATTCATGTGTCCAATAACCTGTGAAAACTTTTTTTAAAAACAAAAATGATTTCTCTTTATTCTTTATTCTGACATTTATATTTTTAAATATTTCTTATAAGAATTGAATCTACATCTGTTCCCAAAGAGTACGTTTGGATATTACAAGAATGAGTGCAAAAACAAAACAATTGAAATTAGTAGATATATATACACACACACACACACACACTTCTATTTTCATCTAGTATTCTAATAGAAGTATTTTTTTTTTCAATTTGGTATTCTATATTTTTAATTAGAATTATATTAAGGACTTTGTTCCGAATAATATTTTATAAAAAATTGCATTCGACAAATTAGGAAATTAATAAATATTTTTTTGAAACATTAAAACTATGTATAATATAATGTAGAAAGTTTAAATGATTTAGGTTATAAGTTGACTAAAATAGTTAAAAGTTTAATAGTTGACTTCAACGTGTCGAAAAATTGATGTACAAATATGGCAACTGAATTTTCTGCACAAGTCAAAACTAGTGCAAATTAAACACTCAACAATTAATGCCACAGTTTAGAACGCTTAATTGCTAATTACATCACAAGTTAACAATGTGATCTCAATTGAGGTTATAATTAAGAAACAAAAATAAGGATATATATGATTAACTTATTCTTTGACACAAAAAAAGAAGAACATTTAAACGGAATATTTATATAGTTCAATAACAACATGAAATTAGAAGGAGTTCAGATTTACCAAGCTAACCACTATCTAAATTAAAAACTGTCATAACGCTTGGATTTGTTCTTAATTAGGTCATTCGGCTCACCAGACGGACTGGATTTTCACCTGGTTGAGATTTTTTTTTTAAATAGAACCAAATTTAATATTTTTAACGAAACAAGCATTATTGATTTAGATTTTACAAAAACAATTCCACCGATCCACAGAATCGGTAGAGGTACAAAGACGTTTGCTCCACCGATCCGCTGGATCAGTGGAGTCATTTTATGACCCATCTATACAATCTGCTCATAGAAATCAATAGAAACATGTTTGTGCCTCCACTGATCTACAAAATCGATGGAGCTATTTTTTATAAAAACTAAATTAATAGTGCTTGTTCTGTTGAAATATTTAAAATTTGTTCTAATTAAAAAAAAAATCCCAGTTGATGCCCATAGATTGTGATACACATTAAACATCCCAAAAATATAAAATATGTTATGGATTTATGGGTGCCATGTTTCACCTAGAAAATGATTGATACCTGAAAAGATAACTCACCTTGTTATCTAGTGTGCTACAAGTTCATTGAAATAACTCAAACCTTCTACTGTGGTTTAGTTGCTTATGTTATGTCACTTGTATCATCCAGTTTTGACTTGAGCAGTAACCATATAGATGTAAAATAATATAATATATATAGAGTGAGACTATGGTGCTATGCATAGCACCAATGGCTAGTGTACTACGGCTCAATATGGTACTTTTTAAAATCCTAACGGTCGATCCGAACCGTTCAATGTGATATCCATATGAATATGTACTTGCAAACTAAATTTTATATTTTTTTGAATTTTTTTACTATTTTTTTAGATAGGTAGAAAAATCAGTGTTTTCTGAAAATTCTGAACCATCAAAATTCTACCTATCTAAAAAAATAGTAAAAAAATTCGAAAAAATATAAAATTTAGTTTGCAAGTACATATTCATATGGTTATCACATTGAACGGTTTGGATCGACCGTTAGAATTTTAAAAAGTACCATATTGAGCCGTAGTACGCTAGCCATCCGTGCTATGCATAGCACCATAGCCTCACTCATATATATATATAGAGGAGGGAGCTAGTTACAACAATTTTGAGTTACAACAAAGTTACAACAATCATTTTCTACATTTTCAAAGTCCAAATTGTCAATCCAAACCGTTCAACATGATCTCCACAATAAAATGTGCTTGCAGATCAAATTTTACATTTTTTTGAATTTTTTTACTATTTATTAAGTATTTTACAAAAACTAGTATTCAGACCATTGAATTTTGTACCTATCTTAATAAATAGTAAAAAAATTCAAAAAAAATGTAAAATTTGATTGGAAACACATTTTATTGTGGAGATCATGTTGAACGGTTTGGATCGACAATTTGAACTTTAAAAATATAGAAAATGATTGTTGTAACTTTGTTATAACTCAAAATTGTTGTAACTAGATCCTTGTGTGTGTGTAGTGGTTTGACAAAACCCGTTAGGGGCTGCCCGAACCCGGTCCGCCCGTGCCCGGTGCCCGGGTATTGGCGGGTAAACGGGTACACGGGTACGGGTCTGAAACGGGCAGGGTGGCTGTTTTTGGAAACAAACCCGGGTGTACCCGTACCCGCCGTACCCGCTGCCCGTGCCCGTCTGCCCGCACCCGCATACCCGTTCCCTTTGAGATTCGTGCCAATTTAAAAAGAACGGTGCAGATCAATTAACTACGGTGCCTATTGTAGCGCAGGGGTGTAGGCGTCACGTGTAGCGCAGCTGCGCAGGGGTGTAGGCGTGCCGCGTGCGTCACGACTCACGTGTAGCGCAGGGTGTAGCCGTGTAGGCCTGTAGGCTGTAGCGCAGGGTGTAGCCGCGTGCGTCACGACTCACGTGTAGCGCACGTCACGTGTAAAAGATTAATTAACCATCCACGTGGAAAGTAACAGCCAAATATTCCAGTTTTTAAGTGCCTAGTTATTTGGCTTTGAGATTAACTCTCACCGCAGGGATTAACTCTCACCGCAGGGAGCAGTATTATTTGGCTTTGAGATTCGTTCCAAGTTAAAAATAACGGTCCAGATTAACAGCAAAAAAAAAAAAAAAAAAAACCTACCCGTGCCCGTCCTGCCCGTGCCCGCTGTACCGTGCCCGTTGTACCCGTCTACCCGCAACGGGCACGGGTTTGAGACGGGCAGGGCGGAGTTTTTAAAAAAAAAACCCGCCTACCCGCTACCCCTGTACCCGCCTACCCCCCTACCCGCCTACCCGCCTACCCGCTGCCCGCCTCGGGCATACCCCTGCCCTGCCCGAGGTACCCCTCAGCAGACCACTATGTGTGTGTATATATAATATCAACATATAAGTCAAAATTCAGGAGAATTTGATAAAGTAGCTCACAAATCACACGGTACCACTAGACTTGACATTTTATTCGTCGCAGTTTCCGAGCGCGCGAAATCCTACTCACTAACCTCTAAGTGCACGCCACGTGTCCCCAGGCACAGAATATCCCACGCCGACCTCATGGCACAAATGCTAATGCCACACTCCACACTCATCTCCTCCCATAATTACCTCTCATTTTTCATTTCATTTCTTACCTCTCACTTCTCACCTCTTCTCTCCTGCTCCCTCCATCAAACACTAGCTACTGTCTTCTCGCCTTCACCAAAACACAGAATCAATCAAAGCAGAGCATGATGCTTCTTGACGCATGGCAGACCATCAGTTCCTTCCTTACCCCGGTCACGCTCTTCCTCCTCCTAAACCTCGTCATCGGCACCATCCTTCTCTCCTCCCGCCACCACCGTAACCATCAACCTGACCCCTCTGGGATTTCCTTCGCCGGAGCTTACCACTTCCCTCTCCTCCGCACCACCTCTCCGGTGCTAGATCGCCTCCGCTCCTTCACCCTCCATCGATTCCGCTCCGGCGATCTCACCACAGATCCTCTCAGCACTTCTCCTCGTGCAATATCGAACCTTAACCCTGTACCAACCGAATTAGGATCTAATCCCCCTATTGGATACGGTGCAGAGTTTGGTGAGGTTACCACCACAACTTCAGCTCCTCCTCTGGCGCGTACCTCCTCCATACTAGATCGCTTGAAATCAATTAACCTATACCGCTTCAGATCTGGTGAAATTCAAACTGAAGAAGTCAAGACAGAGTCGATTGCCACTACCAGTACTGAGCATCACTACGAGAGGAGTAATTCAGAGCCGTCTAAACCGGTTGTGAAGAAAAAGAAGATGAAGAAGACAGTGAGTGTGGGAGGTAACGAGATGGAGGTGAGACAGAGGACGACTTTTAGAGGGAGAGACGTGGTGGTAGAAGAAGAGGTTGATGCCAGAGCCGATGATTTCATCAATAACTTCAAGGAGCAGCTCAAGATTCAGAGGTTGAATTCGATTTTGAATCACAAGGAGATGCTTAATCGCGGAAGCTAGGTAGATTCATTATTCAAGTTGAATAATTTAAAATTTCCATTAGGTATATGATATTCCTTTAGTATTGTGATGGAAATTGTTTGTTGGATTGTTTTCTTCTTTTGGGTGAATTTTGTGTATTATTCTGTATGTAAAAAAGTTGCATAGGCGTACAGGTTTTTTATTCACATGTTAAAGAAAGAGATTGCTTTTAGTTTTGTAGCTTGGGTATCTAATAAGATTTCGATGAGATAATAATTGCTTTGCCAGAGTAGTAAGGTATCTGGGAAACAGAGAATATTTGCGCCGTCCAGTTTGTGTTGCTTTTCTTATGTTCGTTTCGTTTGTGAGAAAAAAGTTTCTTTTAGGGACTTCTAAAAACGCCAGAAGTATCTATAAAAAGTAATTTGAGATCTAACACCGTATATATCCGTATAAATTTGACACCGAATTTTTAATTTCGTTGTACCTTCAGGGTACGAAGCTTCGGGGTGAGAAACTGCTGCGATCCGTGAACAGTACCCTGCAATTCCTGTTTTTTCAAATCCAGCTGTCGAATTATTTCGAGATGCGTGCACAGAAAAACCAGCTGTTTTGAGATACGTGCACTAAAAAGTTGGACGGCTGGATTCGAAAAGACAGGAATTGCAGGATTACTGTGCTCAATATTCGAATCGCAGCAGATCTAAATCCGTTTAATTAATTGCTCAGGTGGAGATTGAAGAGCATTGCCAGATGGTACCTGTTTTAATATAAACAAAATTGACTTGTATATCTTTGACTAACTATAGTAGTTTGACGTATTAAAAAAGTGTTCCCATGTAATGGTGGTACGAATTAATCTTTATCCTCAAAGAAATGCGGGTACAATTTTGCTTTCTCAAGTTTTCTTTTCTAGGCTCATATTTTATTTCAATTAAAATAATAATAAAAATAAGATGAACGAGGAACAAAGCCGTAGTATAAAAAGTTAATAAAAAACAAAGTTGAAAGATATTTTATTAGGGGAAGTAACAAATAAAACTTCCGCTGACATTTTATTAGTATCTATACTCAGATCCCCTGAGTATTTATAAAAATATCTATACCAGTCAGAAAATAACCGGTACTCTATTTATTTAAATACTAACCACTTTCTAGCCAGTACTCTATTTATCTAATTACCGGTTATTTTCTGGCCAGTACTCTATTTTTTTTTATGTTTTACACTCTAAATGGCCGGTAATTAGATAAATAGAGTACCAGCCAGAAAATAGCGGGTATTTAAATAAATAGAGTACCGACTATTTTTTGGTCAATATAGGTATTTTTATAAATACCCTGTGGATCTGAGTATGTTAATTAATTTCTATTAAACTTTGGATATTAATAAAAATGTCGGAAACTTGCGTTCTTCCTTTTTGACAAGCAAAATTTAGCCTAATTTTGGGCTTCTAAAGTTTGGGCCTCTAAATTTTGGGCCTTTGAGAAGTTTTCATATATTCCACACATTAGACTTTTCAAAACACCTACGTATAATGTATGAAGTAATGGTAACGACATCCTTATTAAAATATCTCCATCATAATTCAACCTAGGGCTTCAAATTTATTTGAACTCAGAAAATGCTCGTCCCATCCTTAAAATATCTCCATCAAAATTCCCGTCCCATCAAATTTCAAAATTCAAATAGTGTACATCCCATGAAAAGTAAAATCAAAGTAGATATCGTTTGATTGTAACAAGGACAATGTGTCAATGTTAAAATCGTACAAAAATCATGTTTAGCTGGTCCACAACATAATTGTTATAATATGAGTCTTAATCAAATATCTTTGTTTTCAAATATTTGACATCAATATTTTGATTTTGAAACATTCGACAATTATACACTTTTCCAAATACATGTATATTTGCACATATTTTGAAGCACATGCGTTTAAATAGCTGAAAAACACTAATTTTTTTGTTAAATATGTAATGAAGGCAGACTTAACATGTTATTAATCTCCCCTGTTATTGGTACAGCACGAATTACGAGGTTAATTCAATGACTGCATGACTCTTACCTCGTGTAAAATTTGGTCTCCAAGCACATTTTAATATAGATTGAATATCTAATGGTTTGGATCGACTATTTGGACTTTGAAAATCGGAGAACCGAATCATTTGTTTCTGAGTCCAGGAACAAACATTTGTATATTAGCCCCCCTCTCTCTATATTATATATTTGTTTATTAGTTCTTTTAAATATTTTAAATAGTCTTGCCATATGAAATACAATATTCATATTTGTGTTGATCTTTCGGTGCAGATTTGTTCAGTGTATATGTTATATCGATATCAACAAGCATGTAACGAAATTGAATATAATTACGCGCGGTGGCGAGATTTTCTAACTATATAGTGTCATTAAAAGAGGAACAAAAAAATGATATATCATTTATTTATTTTTTAATAAAGAACAACATCCTGCCGACTTCATTGATACGCAGGAAACTTCAAATCAAACAAAATGCATGAAGCAAACAACTAACTTAGTTAATATCTCTCGCCATAATTTTCAATATTAGCAAATTAAAGAATTAAACTCAATTAACATTGTAAAACTGGAGAAGTCTATCAGCCTCTCTTATCCCGCTGTAATACGCCCCATGGGTAGTCGAGTAATGCGTCCGGTGCGTCGCCTCTCCGGCAAATAAGATCTGTAAACGTGGCACCGTGTTCTTTCCACGTGGCAGAGGTTCCGCCATCAGATCCAGATCATCGCCGCTAGAAGCAGTCGATACGTAGCTGTACGAACCAAGGAATAGCGGGTCCGTCGCCCATCTGCTCCGCTTGACGCTTGTGATCCGACAGCCCGGTTTTTGCACAGCTGTCTCTGTTCCGGTACAGCTAGCATGAGAGTGAGCGTATTTTGCTCCACAAGTAGGCAAGAATGCATCCAACGTGGCATTGACCCCACGTATTATTTCCTCGTCGTCTAGCGACTCAAGATGAGTTGCCTCCTTACCAGCAAACCACGCGAGAAGCACGCGCGACCCGCTGTAAATTGGACAGATAGACTCGGTCTTCCGGACCCACCAGGGGATCTTCGACGCGTATCTCATCGATCCGTTGTCCTCCCGGTCCTGATTAAACGCCATCCTTAGAAACGGAAACGCCACTCGACTCTCCGTCTCCGTTTCTGTCTCCGTTTCCATGAAGAGCTTGTTCACGACTCCCCATCCTAGCCGTCCGATCGCTTCCCGCTTAAAATCTGGCAAGGCTGGATCGAAATAGATTCCAATTCCATTTCCCTTTTCAGATTCCTTGCCATTTTCAGCTTTCAAAACACCAAGGGACACTGTAACTATTACATGATCCGCATGTACAACCGTTTCGTCGCTGAATTGGAGGCGAACCGGCGGCGATCCGTCCGGCAGTGCGCCGTCGCCTGAGCACCACTCGACCTGACGGAGCCTTTGCCCCAGGTGAATCGTACCGGGCGGTAATCCCGAGGCGAGATGCTCCACGATTCTAGAGTATCCCTTGGCGATGGTGATATGATTTCCCGGGAAATCTCTGTACTCGCTCTCGGCTGAGAGATTTAGATCGGAGATGTCGTCAGCTGACGAGTACGTGCGCTGTGTGCACTCCTCCATGGCAAAGAGGGCTTCTTCTAGGTTTTCTAGACTCCACGTGTTATCTCTACAGCCAGTGTCGGCACTTGCCACACGAGTGGCTTGGTACTGTTGAAATCGTCGCCTGAGGTATGCTCCAACGCCAGGATCTCCGTCCGGTGACGTGGCATGTCCTGTACGGGCATCATCCATGAGGCTATGAAACAGAGACCATATCGGGCCGGCTATATGGTCCTGGTCCACCGTGAAACCGCCTTCAGCTACTGTCAACGGGTCGGATGGGAACCCGTCCATCCGCTCCCAGTTACACGAGGATTCTTCTAGAAGGTTTTGTTCGGTAGCCAGAGCATACACAGGGCTTTCACCAATACCGTGAATCCACGTGGCACCAATCTCAATTCTGTCTCCAGCAAAATCAGCGGTCATGATTCGGCCACCGATGCGGTGACCCGCCTCGAAAACCGTTAGATCGAAGAGGTCGCGCGATGCGGTGTATAGCCTGTTCGCAGCAGTAAGTCCTGCCATGCCTGCTCCTATAATTGCGATTTTAGCCTTCTTTGCTGCCATGTTTTACTATTGTGGAGTAATATAAATTGAATATAGATCGAATTCTTGTAAGTGAAATCGAAAATAGGATTATAGGAAGATGGTTACAGATAGTAGATATTACGGAAGACCAAGTTGTTATATAGTGAGAGGTCAGAAGGGAATAAAGACACAGCTCTCCTTTTTACAATTTTACCTCGTCTAAAAATAAATATCCATGATGCATTCATATATCTATTGTTTTTTTATGATTAAATTAATGATATATCTTAATATCTATTGTTGAGGTGCGTAAGAAAACTAGAAAATGGCTCGACTGCGGGCCCCACCTCTCAGATGTGCAAGGGGATTTTCTTACGAGAAGATAAGATATATATATATACACACAGAGGAGGGTTCCAATACCTCATCATACCTGATATTGTGTATTTCCTTTTTTAAAGTCCAAACTGTCGATCTGAACTGCTCAAGATGATATCCATACTAAAATATGCTTGAGGATGAAATTTTATAATTTTTGCAGTTTTTTTACTATTTTTTAAGATAGGTACAAAATCACTGTATCTGGACCGTTAAAAAACAGTGATTTTCTGCCTATTTAAAAAAATAGTAAAAAATTTCCAAAAATTATAAAGTTTCATCCTCAAGCATATTTTAGTACAGATATCATATTGAACGGTTCGGATCGACATATTAGACTTTGAAAATGGAGATATAAAATATGAGATATGATAAGGTATGAAAAACATATTGAAACCCTCAATATTGAGCGGAGAGCGCGAGAGGGAACGCAGAAGCTGGTTAATTAGCACGTTTTGTTCGATAGATCAATGACAATGGCCACATGGTTCTCATGGTTTACAAAACACTAAAAATGGATTGGATCAGTGTCCAACTTTTTAATTTTAAAAAATAATTGAATACGTTCAGAAATAGATCCAAATATAAATACTTAAAAATGAACTCTCGTGATTCCTAATACTCTTGACCAAGCTTGGCAGCCACTACTTGACCAAGCTTCAAAGAAAAAGACTAAAGTCTGGAACGGTGGGACCCACACTGGTTTTTGCCAAAATAACACATGTTAATTACCGTATAAGTAAGCATATTACTCTACTGACAATTGGATAATTGTACTAGAAAAAATAGGTAATCGTAATGATTATATAAAGAGTGAGTCTATGGTACTATGCATATTACGGATTCGTCCGTACTACGGAGCTATATTTTCATTTTGAAAATTCTAATGGTCGATCCGAACCGTTCAACGTGATCTCCACATGAATATGTACTTGCCGACTAAATTTTATATTTTTTCAAATTTTTTTACTATATTTTAAGATAGGTACAAAATCACTTGATATGAAAATTTTGGACCATCCAAAAACAGTGATTTTCTACCTATCTAAAAAAATAGTAAAAAAATCTAAAAAATAAAAAAATTAGCCCACAAGTATATCCCCTTATGGAAATCATGTTGAACGGTTCAGATCGACCGTTAGAATTTTGAAAACAAAAATATTGATCTGTAGTGCGAATCAATCCGTGCTATGCGAATCAATCTGTGCTATGCATAGTACCATAGACTCACTAAATTATAAAAAAGGATGGTCATGTTTTGTTGGTGCACTGAGGTTTACTTTTTACTGCTGGCTGATTGACAATTTGACATGCTGTTCTAAATAAATACCTGGTGACGACGAAGATATGGCAGATCTTGAAAAATAATAGATTGTATTGTATTTGTTGTTGGTTAGTGGTTACTGATTGGTACATCTTTGTTTCTATATAATTTACTTGTCACGTACTGCCAAATGAAAAATCATTTAAAAAAATCTCTACTTAATACTTAATTTTTAAGTAAAGATTAGAGGTGAAGCCATTAAATTATTTAATTTTCATAAAAAATTAACCATTTTAAATTTTGAATATGTGATCTTCTACACTGAGAATATTATTTTTGCCGCTAGACTAAAGACAGATTCTCTAAAGGCCTGTTCGGCACCAAGAGGGGAACAGAAATGGGCTTGGAAACATAAATTTTTTGAACTGAATTTTAATGTGCGCGTGGAGAAAAAAACTTTTTTTTTCCCCACACACACACAGTACCGCGCTGAACAGGCCCTAATTATTTGAAAATGAATTCCGGGCTTCCTTCATAAAAAATAATATAATACATATAAACAAGTGAAGAATGGATGGGCTTATTGAAAAGGAGCATTTTGTTTCTTTTTCTTTTTTTGTTTCTTTTCCTTTTTCTTTTCTTCTTTTTTCGGCCCGTCGGCATCATGGCAGAATCTGTTGAGCATGGTTATATTCCAAGGGATAAAATATACAAAACGATTTCCACTCAGATGGTATATTGGGGTGATTATAGAAATTTAAAAAGTACCTCTTTAATTTAATTTTCAGGAAAAAGGTCCAAACCGGTCGAATCTGGAGATTTCAGTTTAATCCTACTTTTTCTCTTACTCCTTTATAATTACAGTAGTCGCCTTATTATCTATACAATTGTTGTGTCGATGTTCCGGTACACGTTAGTTCAAGTTAAATAGTATCAATTCCGAGTTCCAATCTCACCATGCTTCTACTATAAAATAGTTTCTTCTTAGTAACAATATTACTCGTGATATTTCTAGGAAAAATTGCCTCTTTTTTTTTTTAAATAACGAAAAAATTGCCTCACATGTATGACGACGTTAAGATGGTTAAAATTGACGAAGGGAAAAGACAAATAATATCACAAAAAAACTGAAACAAGCACATGCATCAAAAGAACTTATCACAGCATCAAATCTACCTTTAGGATGCACACGCGCATACACCTTATTTTAAATTTTACATTTTTTATAATTTTATAATTTTTTTAGATAGGTCGAAAATCACTTGATCTAATTATTCTACCTATCTATAAAAAAATAGTAAAAAAAATTAAAATACAAAATGAAGTCTGCAAGTACATTAATATGAAAATCATGTTGAAAGGTTCGGATCGAATGTTTAAACTTTGAAAATGAAAATACTAATCCATAGTACGGACCAATATGCACTATACATAGTACCATAGCCTCACTCTTAATTATTACATAAAAGGGTCTATTTTATAAGTTGCTTCACATGATTCTTTCATATCTTAGTTTCAATACACTGTTAAGTATAAACTCAGTATAACAAGATACCAACCAAGCAAAAAAAAAACTCAAGATTTAAAAAGATCTGAGTTGATAGTTGGAGACGATAACAGAACCAACACACTTTCTTTTTTGTTGATAAAATTGAGTTAAAATTGGTACTACATTGAAGAGTACAAGCAAAACACAGCCAAACAACTAATAATGTTTGCCCAGATTTGACAGGGAAGTGGTCCCTTGTATTGTCTAATTTTGGTTATAATCAACCCTATATCATCTAGTTTAGACCATTTGAAGTTAAAAGTACAACTTAAAAAACTAGCAAAAGGGACAGATCATGCACATGAATGAAATAAAAAAAATGTACTGGTACACTAGACTACTGAACATGATAAGGGGCCATCAAATTTAAGAGATCACAGGCTCACCTAACCTACTAACGCACCTAGATTAGCTGAGTTCATGAAAAACTTTCTTTCTAGAATATACATGGAAGTGAAGAAATTACAAATTGTCGATATAAAGCCGCTTGGAAGTTTGATAGTATTGCTTCCTGCCAAAAACATTGTCCACATGAACTGAGAAAAGAAATATATAGCCTACCATTAGCAATGTCAAATATTCAGAGTCATGGAGGCTGACTTAAAGAATTGTTAAAGAGTGAATTTTTCACCAATCATTCAATCAGAAGCCTTGTACTTGCGAGGTCTCTTTGACTGAGGTGGTGATGGAGGTGGTTCAAATCTTCCCGGGGCCTTTATGCATAAAACCATGATATCAGTTGAAGAAATCAAAGAACTAAAAATGATTTGTATGCTTATTTATTATATTGGACAGGGAAATTGAAGATAGAACCTTGCGTTTCTGATCCCTTTTGCCAACAGCATCTGGAACAAATGCTCGATCCATATCTCTGTTAGATCGCTGTGAACAGAATCACAATGATGTCAGTACGAAGACGAAACAAACTGTTATTTTAACCCAAAAGTCTAACTATGATATAAGATGCTCCCAAACTACCTGACAACTAGTGCTGGTCAGAGGCAGACATTCATGAATTTATTACTCAACTTTAATATGCCCAACTCTCAATGAACATTCATAATCTTCCAATTAAGTCATTCCATCTTTGTCAAATAAGCAAATAGGGCATAATTTTTCCTATCTCCATTTACCTCTTGTTCCAATTTATCTATTACCTCCCACTTCTGCATCCCTCAATTAACATTAGAGAAGTGAGGATCGTGAAGTGGGGAATGGAGAGACAAATTAAGATATGGGATTGGAGAAGAATGGAGAAGAGATAGAGATGGGCAGTATTGGAGATATGGGGAGGTGAAAGGGTTGGAGTGAAAAATATCAGTTGTTTGACAGAAGGGAGATAGAGTGGCTTAATCGGGACATATAAAAATTCTCAATTCATTCATTCTACCACAATAAAGCACAAAACCAGAAACCAAAAAGATGAAACCTGTTTTGTGTGTAGGTGCCTAGGTGTGTGTGTGTGTTGGGACTTGGGAGGGGGGGTTACATGAGTATGGTGATTAATGTTGTACCTTAGGAGTGCTCGGTGCCTCAGAATTTGGTCTCTCACGGCTTCCTGATCCCGTTCCTGTTGCTTCTGTAACTTTTTGCATCTATAACATTACAAAACAAGCAAAAATAATAAGTGAAGACCAAAGGGGAAGAAAGAACATCAGTGACATCACTGAAGTTAAATAAAGGTTACAAATCTGTGTATCGTATGATAAACCAGTTAAGGAACCATAAAATATCCCACACACATATACAATTGAGAAATATCCTCTTATTCCTCCAAAATTAGAAACATGCTTACGTGCACAAAAAAATTATGAAAAATAAGCTTCCCGTATTTTTAAATGCAGAACCAAAATGCTCTTCCTCATTTTCCATAAATTAGTCAGAACAAAGGAGCAATTTTTTGGTTAAAAACAGTGACAACTTGAAAAAAGAGTTTAGTGTAAATTCAAGAACCTGCTTCTGCAAGTTGAGAAGCGTGAGAATCTCTTTACGCAACTCGAGATGCTCAGCACATACAGCTTTTGTAGGTACCTTTGGTTTGAGATTAACCTACCGAAAACAAAGTCAAACATATATTATTATTCAGTGAGATAATAAGCTAGACCTTGATGCCATTACACAAAAAAAAAAATAATAATAAATAAATGGACAGCAACAAAGGAAGATTACCGAGAGATCTTGTATCATCTGCTCGATATGTATATTGGTACGACCTGAAGCTGAGCTCACTGCTTGCAACATTTGATCTAGTGCATTTGTTCTCAGGTACACTTTTAGCTGTATCAAAGTATATTTCCATACATGTGTGAGAGAGAGGCAGAGTTGCAATTTCACATACGAGTACTGTACGGTCAGGTCAAGTCTGATAAAAATATACGGTGGTCAACTGCTCATTTTCTGAGCTGTCTTGTATAATAGAGTTTTCATTGTATAATTGCAAAAGAACAATAATATCTATTTGTTTGCTGTAAAACTGAAGAAAAAAAATTGGTTAACTATATTTTTTTCACATTTGACAAGCTGAACATCAGCTCAACATTTCAAAAGAATCAAACAAGAATAGGAAAGAAAAATTCAAATACTATTTCAGTAGTATAATGTTGGAGGCAAAAAGTCATCCTTCATTCTCTTTCTTTTGCATCCTAGAGAAGTACAGAATAATGAAAAGTAAGACACATAAATAAAGCTAAAACAAGATGCAACATTTACCATCCGAAGATTAGCAGGAATAGAAGAGGTATCTGGAACAACTGGAGGTGCGTCAGTAGAAGCTGTAACTGGAGACACATCTTCACCAACTCCAGTTGCTTTCTCACCGCTTCCCACTTCACTATGGCCTTGCAACTCCACTTCATCAGCACCCTGCCAATCAAACAGATAAAATACATATTTTACTTAAATGAGAAAAATACCAATGTTTAAAAAAGAATACAACAGTATTAGTTTATTAGATGTAAAGCTGAGTATTTACTTTGCTAGGTGTACGTGTTTCCATAATTCGTTTGGCTTCTGCAAGAATCTGAAACAAAAAGAACATATATATTAATAAAAGTTCATCTCAGCATATGTGAGGCACCGCGTAACAGTTCTAGGACCAGCTAGTATGTATACAGTCTACAAGCAAGTTATCTCTTCTAAAACTAGCATAACAAATCTCTCAATAATACTACAGATCACACTCAAACAGAAGAAAGCATTTACTTAAAGTTTTCTGTTGGGACCAGTTCATAACCAGTAAGATAAAGAAAAACTCGCCTCAGAGTCCTTGCGCTCCTGCTGTTTGGTTTGAGAAAGTACAGCTGACAAGGCACGCTTTCGCTCCGTTTCATGTTTTGCATTGAATTGTTCCTTCATAAAGTGATAAGCAATGGGTTTATTCAATGTACATTGAACGTAGGAACGTAATTTTCTAATTTAGTGTAACATATTTGTAGTACCTTAACCAGAGGATGGTTAGCGACATCGTCAGGTGAAGCTGCTCTTGCAATTAGAAGCTTTCTTGTAACTGTCACAATGTAAGAACATTTTAGATATAATACTAAATTTTCGATGCATTTCCCAAAATGGTATCTCCCAGTCAAAATGAGCACTTCTCCAAAATTGCTCTCAACATTATGCAGTATTTGTGCATAGAAGTCAATAATTCTGATATTTGCAACTGACTCAAAACTTTTTTCTGAGGTATTTGCAATAAAGTCAAACTGCCATTTACTGCCACAGAAAAGTTTATTTGCTGCAACATGGTAAGTTCATCTAAAAGTCAGGATATTTACCCACTTCCTCTGTTAATGGTTAGGTGTTACATGCCAAAAAAAAAAACCCAAAAAAAATTGTTATGCAAAAAGCTGTAAGACAAAAATACATGTACTTCTTGCAAACAAACAAAATTGTTCAAGTAATATGCAAAAGAAGCATAATGTAGATATAAAGCAAATGTACCAGAATAATAGCGGCTTTTTAATTCTTCAACTGTACGATCATTAGGGAACCTATCAGCTATAACTATGAAGCGAAGGTCAAATCTTTCGCATAGCTCGAACAATTTGTCTGTTTCTTCCTTGCTCCATGCCTATGTTTATTCAAATTAAATGAAATTTAACTTCTCTATAAAATATTGTGAGACCAATAAGTGGTAATAACAGCTTTCTATATTATTCAAAAATTTAAAACAATTACCTACATTATCAGTCAAGTGCTTCTCATATTCCTCATCCGTATATTTCAGTACATCCACTGACTACATATAACAGTTTGTATGAAATAAGATAATGCCAAATATTTCTCAAGAATGAAAGCAATGTACATATTTTTTTTATGCTACCTTATTACACTTCGCGAATGCATAGTCTCCTGTTGGTGGGACCCCATTAACAACTCTGACCTAGATTTTTTTTTTTTTCATTTCAAAACAAAAGAAGCAAAAGATCAAAAGGCCAGCTTTTTGAGTCAGAATAGTGAATGAATCACAAATCATGCACAATTATACAAAAACAGTATAAACTAACCCAGTGGTAAAGTTGCAAGTTATCAGTACGAGCTGTGGATGTGAATGGCAGCCACTGCCATGTAATCTGCACATGAAAATCTTCCCAAAATTTTATTCCCGAAAAGAACACTTACTATTTATTCATGCAATAAAACTGAATGATGATTCGAACATGCAAAATAAGAAGTAATGAGGCATACAGCATCTTAAAAATATTTAAGAATGCTTAGTCTAATCAAGTAAGATGAAATTCTCGTCTTCTAGTTCAATCTTGATTTTGAATAAAGAAAATCCCACAAATTCATATATCTAACCTTCTCTTTACCAACTATAGGTCTCTTCTTCAAGTGCAATGGGTCCAAATTGGGCATGAGAGGTGGTAGAACCCCTCCAGTAAGCGCATACACCTACATTCAAATTTCAGCGGATATTGACAAAGTGGGAAAAAAAAACGAAATTAAGTGAAATTCAGAAGAAATTTCGTAGAGATTGGTATGAGAGACTACTTCTCGAGACACGCCATCGGGTTTTCTCTGGGGCTCCTTTGGAGTCCGAGACTTCCTCTCCTGGTTACCAGGAAATGCTGTTTTAGGTAGACCTAGTATATCTTTCGCATCCATGGCGTCGCAAAGAATTTAGGGTTTTCAGTACTGGGGTTAGGGTTTGTAGAAAGCCATGGAATCGAGTTCTCTCAATTCGACCTTTTCCACCTTGGAGAAAGAAGACGAATTGATGGATCGGATCGGGTTCGTCTCAGTAAGCTCGTTCGATCCGACTAAAAGGGTGCGGTTTTCATATCCAGTAAACTTGTTCAATCCGATAATTACTTGGGCTGTGGGTACGGGAGCCACGTAAAAGCCCAACATCTCTAGGGCCCACCTGGATAAAAAACCACTTTTATTTCATTATTTTATATTTTAATTACTCTGTCAATATTTGGTTCCAGAAACGTTTCAAAAACAGAGAGCTAGAATTATTTTATGATTTAATCATCTAGCTGCTGCTATCATGACTACAGCCCCACTTCACGTGGCAATGTTGGAATTGTTTTAATGGGATAAGCTTATTCAGCAGTTTCTAGCTAGTTCTATGTACATGATATTGAAAAAGAACTGATTTTGCTGTTGGCACTATTAGCATGCTATCAATTATAAGAGTGCGAGGAGTTGCATCAATTACAAATTACAACACAAAAGATGCAGATCATGCAGTAATGCACTATAATTCATGTTCATTTAAATACATCATAAATCCTTTCTCAAAAAAAAAAAAAAAAATACATCAAAAATCCAATTGTGGCAGCCTGACAATGAACAGCTAAACATTGCTCAAAAGAAACCAAACAATGAACTATACTGTTAAAATGCATAAACAAGCCACTAAAGATCTCCAAACAAATCACTCTCAGAAAAGAAAAAGAAAAACTTGAAAATATCTTCAAATCATCTACACTGCTCTAAAACAGCAAGCAAATGGACCTGGTTTTTGACCTGATTTACTGTTGTCCTTCAACTCTACATTTTTCTCAGAAACGCCATTGATATCAAAACTTGGCACCATATCCGCCTTCCCTTCTGGCGGCGGCACCGGCAAATCTTCATCAGGCGGCACCTGCATCCGCCATTCCCCATCATCTCCTAAAATCATCCCTTTGTTTTTCTCCACCCACCACGAACCCGGTACCAATAACTCGTCCTTCAAAAACTCTGACGATTTGTTAACAAGCGCAATGCTTCTCTTCACTTGTAACTTGAATTCTCCCTTTTCACCGTTCCACCCTGCGACGGTGTGCAAAATACCTTGCAAGTTGTGATAATCTCCTACGTTTGTCGTCGATTCCTTCAAATATGGTGATTTCTTCGAGTCTATGAGAAGTTCCAGACCAACATTAACATAGCCTAAAATGCCAGTTGGGTAAAATGGTATCACATCCGGTTTGTTCTTGACATGTAAAACTCTTAGGTTCTGATGCATCTCCAATCTCTCTTTGAACTCTTTGTTTCCAACTTGAGGTGAACCAAATACCATTGATGTGACCTGGATATCGGGTTTGCCATCTAGTTTTGCTAAGCCACTCTCGACTATGTCAAAAGCGCTTAGCGTCGCTAGCGCTGCGCCTAGGCTATGACCAGTGCAAACAATGCTCAGTTCACTCTCATCTTTGTACCGATTGATGAGCTCTTTAATTGCATATAGGAGTTGGTTCCTTGCACTAAGCTTTGAGAATTGCGAGTTGGAGTTGCTCGATGTGTAAATTGTATACCATCCTTTCATCACCTTCGGCTCATCTTTCGAATCGTTAGGAATATCCTTGTTTGAAGAAGAGAGAATGGAACGGATCGACTCTTGCAGCGGGTGTAGCACATCTACCCATTCTAAGTTGCGTATTGTGCCACGCCATGCGATATAGATCACACGCCGGCCGGTGGTTGGAGATGGATTAGAGATCGCTACGTAACCCATCCAATTTGATTCCTTGCTCCATGCTTCGTCAGATATTGAGAAGAGTAGAAATTCTTTAGGCACTGACACCTCTGACGTGGCATACAAATATGCAGAGACGGTGAGGTCAGAGGTGGCTGGAAAGAGAACCTATAATATGGTGATAAATAATTGCAATATTAACAAGAGGCCAGAGTAACTTAATAATACTTTTAACGAATTATGTTTGTCTATAAACTTAATCTAACTATTTCTTGAGATTCTTGATTCTAGTTCTCATTTTCTCATGCACTTTATCATACTTTTTTGGAGCTAATTAAGTGATGCATGACATGTAAAAGACCTCATCAATTTTATCTGAATATTTCTTTTTGGGGCAAAATTAGAACCCCAAATTTTCTACTTAGCCTTTCATTGAGCAAGCAATAATGGCACCTAGAATTGTTAGAAACCTTTTGAAGGAGATTTGATTTGGAGTAACGGCAGCTGCCGGTGTACTTCGAGTGCTGATCCGAGTTGAATGAGTCATAAGTGACTTGGATGAGGTCTCCACATAGCAGGATAAAGGCGCGTAGGGATGGATCGAGCGGGTCGAGTAGACCGGACCAGTGGTTTGAGCCGAGGAGCTCGGGCAAGGATGTATTGGATTGTGGTGGTAGGTCACCTTGACTTGCCATTGATAAGATAAAATTTTTGCTTGAGATTTGTACAATGGAGGGAATTAAAAAGGTTTCAATTGAGATGGATAGGCTTTGGATTCTGTTTGAAGTATGAGTGGCTTAGATTCTTATAGTGTAGTTAGATCTTTTGTGTTGACTATTATCCTGTAATGTCTTTTTTTCCTTTTGTTTTTTTGGTTTCTACTGTTGGTACTTTTAAAGTTGCAAGATTTGACTGTTAATTATTAGGTAATTTAGGTGGGAAAGTTGGAGAAATTTTGTTTGCCATGAAAACCTTGTGACTTAACTAGTTAAAATATTGTTTACATTAAAGTTTGCTATATTTTTTTTTAAAGGTTGACTGACTTTTTCATTAAGATTAAAAAGGTTATGTACAAAGCTATATTTTATTTTTAGTTAGTGACAAAAACTATTGTGGTATTTAATTTTACTAAAGTAAATTTTAGTATATTCATTTTCTCAATTTTGATCAAATTATTTTTTTTAGTTAGAGATGGAGGTAAGATTTTAAACTTTAAATGCAAATCTCAATAATATTGAAAGGACTGATTCCCTGTATGACATATATATATATTGATTATATATATATACACTTACGTCTCTAATTTTAATACATAACAAATTATCAAAATTAAGCTTTGGATAAGTTGCAGCCTCGTTAGTTTCTCATCAAGTTTTATATCATATCTATGAAATATAGATTTAACAAGCTTATATATACACTATAGTATTATGCCCGTGCGTTACAACGGGAAAATGACATATTTTCATAAAAAAAAAAGTACCAACGAAAATAATAATTATTCAAAAATTGAGAAAACATTCTAATAGAAAATTTATATTTTTTTTTATTTTTAATTATCTTGAACCGTGATCTCTCTTCAAATCACAAAGCATGCAA
Organism: Carex littledalei; assembly: GCA_011114355.1. Taxonomy (NCBI): domain Eukaryota; kingdom Viridiplantae; phylum Streptophyta; class Magnoliopsida; order Poales; family Cyperaceae; genus Carex; species Carex littledalei. The sequence goes on from CM022094.1 coordinate 9,720,431, forward strand.
TTAAGTAGATCTTCTTTGACTGTGTCGAACTGGATAGAACTGGATGCTGGTTCAGATACAACATACCTTCTAACAAATTATATACATATTTTCTATTTTAGAAATTGAAAAAAAAACAAATCAACAGGAAATATATTGTTTGTTTTTTCCAAAAAATAGATAGAATTGTGTTGTTTCACAAAACCGAACAACTAACCGGGTTCGGTTTTTCCCGGTCTGACCGCCGGTCCGGTCCGGTTTTGATAACATGGCTAATAACCCGAAATTTTTAAAGTTAGCACATTTTAAAAAAAATAAACTAAAAAACCATCGGTTTTGAGAAATTTCAAATCTAACACGCCCGCAGAATGATTTTGCGGCTCCAAATGCTGAAGACCGCACAGGCGTTCTGCGGCCCCATATTTTTTTTTTAAGTTTTTTATCTAATTAAAAGAGGGCACCACGTGGAGTTTGGTTTTTTAATAATTATTTTGTTCTAGAAATGCGTGCATTGTTTAGATTGGCAGCGAATTGGTTCTGCGTTGCCAAAAAAAAAATATGGGGCCGCAGAATCGTTTTGCGGCCGTGCTAGATTTCGAATTTCTCAAAAATAATGATTTTTTAGTTTTTTTTTTTTTAAATAATGGTAGTTTTAAAAAAATTCGGGCTATGTGATGCCTTCTTTCGGATAGTTATCCACTTATTCTTGACAGCTATGAAAACTGTAAGCGACGCATTACCAACCCATAAATTTATAAGAAGGGTTTTTCATAATTAAATTATTAAATTATTCTTCTTCTTAGACCCAAATACCCAAGGCAACTAACTCCAGCTGCCAGAGCATCACATCACCTCACATCCTGCTCAATTAAGGATATGTAATAGAGGGATGCTTCTATGCACCTAAGGACCTATTTGTAAAATGAACATATTTTCATTTTCAAAGTTCAAACAGTCGATCCGACCGTTCAACATTATCTCCATATTAAAATGTACTTGGAGGTCAAATTTTACATTTTTTTGAATTTTTTTACTATTTATTAAGTATTTTACAAAACTAGTCAAATTCAGACCATTGAATTTTGTACCCATCTTAATAAATAGTAAATAAATTCAAAAAAATGTAAAATTTGACCTCCAAGTACATTTTAATATGGAGATAATGTTGAACGGTCGGATCGACTGTTTGAACTTTGAAAATGAAAATATGTTCATTTTACAAATAGGTCCTTAGGTGCATAGAAGAATTTGCCTATGTAATAACTGATTTTAATATGGTTATATTTACCATGGTTTATTTAAGTTTTCTGGTTTTGGCCCCTTCCAGCCTTCCTTTTGATGTTGATGTTTGAATTTTAATTTATGTACTTTGAAATCTAATTCATATAATCTTTATATTAAAAACTTATTGGTATTGGTCCTATCAGAGCTAATTCGCAACTTATTTGATGTTAATTTCTAGACTTTTTACTCCTTAGTTATGTCTTCTCTTGATTTAGCTCTAGTTGAGATCTAATTATATATAGAGTAATTCTTTTGTCCCCCGCACTCCAGTCCCCTAAACGTCCCCTCCATTCTAACTAACTATGTCAATCATTAAACCATCTTGAAAAACGTGTAAAAGATGAGTCCAGTTTTTTCTTTAAATACTTGATATCTTAGGTATGAATACTTGATGAATTATATATGAATATTTGATATCTTAGGTATGAATACTTTCCATTTTGTATGAATACTTTCCATATATGAATATTTGATACCTTGAAAAACGTGTAAAAGTATGTCATCATGGATCTCATTTGAAAGAGAAAATTGTGTAGAACACGTTCGTGGTTTTAGATTTGCAAAATTCCTCATAGATCGTCAGAAATATTGGTTAGATTGAACGGAGAAAAAAAAAACCACCTTGAAAAACGTGTAAAAGATGAGTAAGTGATGTGTCCAGTTTTTTTTTAAATACTTGATATCTTAGGTATGAATACTTGATGAATTATATATGAATATTTGATATTTTAGGTATGAATATTTTCCATTTTGTATGTGAATTAATTTAATCAATGAATGTAGCACTGGTGGTGTGATCCACGTGACTTTTTAGTTGTGGTCCCCAATCCAGTCTGACAGTTACTGGCCCCGAAAAGTAATGGTCCCCAGTTGAATAGATGTTTGACAAATTTTAGTGATGAATACTTCATTGAGTAGGTATGAATACTTCATTGGGTAGGTATGAATACTTTCAATTTTATTTCCTTTGTCTGACAGTTGAATAGATGTCTGACAGTTGTACTTTGACCGTTAGTTAGCGGGGGACGTTTAGGGGACTGAATGGGGGGACTGTTAGTCGATCTCTTATATTTATATATACACACACACACAGAGTATGGCTAACATGCTTCCACTAGAACTTCGGCCTCGTGCTTCCGGGAGCATATCTTAGTGTTTGATGTTCAAACAACACATTCAAACAGTTAGATGTTCAATCTATATTAAAATGTACTTGGAGACCAAATTTTACATTTTTTGGAATTTTTTTACTATTTATTAAGCCACTTTGAAAATTCCAGATCCTGGTGAACAGTAAAAACAGTCTGGACCATATGATCTGGAATTTTCAAAATGGCTTAATAAATAGTAAAAAAATTCCAAGAAATGTAAAATTTGGTCTCAAGTACATTTTAATATAGATTGAACATCTAACGGTTTGAATTTGTTGTTTGAACATCAAACACTAAGATATGCCCCCGAAAGCACGAGGCCGAAGTTCTAGTGGAAACATGTTAGCCATACTCTATATATACATATATAGAGTAGAACTAGGGTGCTCCTAAGCTCACCAAGCCCTTCCGTGAGCGCGACTCTAAAACCTATCGAATTGACTTCAAACGACATTTTCAAACCGTTAGATCTTCAATCTATATTAAAATGTGCTTGGAGACCAAATTTTACATTTTTTGGAATTTTTTTACTATTTATTAAGATGGTTTGAAAATCGCTGTTTTTATTAAAATTCTGCACCATTGGAAAACAGCGATTTTCAAACCATCTTAATAAATAGTAAAAAAATTCCAAAAAATGTAAAATTTGGTCTCCAAGCACATTTTAATATAGATTGAAGATCTAACGGTTTGAAAATGTCGTTTGAAGTCAATTCGATAGGTTTTAGAGTCGCGCTCACGAAGGGCTTGGTGAGCTTAGGAGCACCCTAGTTCTACTCTACATATATATATATATATATATGGTATTCACTTCTGTAATTAACTTGAACACTAATGAACACAGCCAAATGAATAATATTAATTTCATCAATCATATATTTGTATTCTCTAAAAATTCCCAATGTGTACCTGCAGTTGGTCCAGAGCGGGAATAGAAGAACAAGTATCCTCTCCATTACTGTAAAAGATTCCCTTCACTTTACGGTTTGAGATTAACTCTCAGCCGCTTTGAGATTCGGGCTAATGCGGGCAAGTATTATTGGGCTTTGAGAATCGTTCCAAGTTAAAAAGAACGGTCCAGATCCAATAATTGTAAAAGATTCCCTATTACCGGGAGGATGTGAATTCATAGAAGAACCTGGCCCAAAAGCCCATTACAGTCCATTTCTGGAGCAGGCAGATCTTAGCCCAGCTCTAATCTCACTTAAATCGGACGGTCCCGCTAACGTGTAGCCATTGAATTGATCGCAATTAAAAAACACATGTTATTTGTTCGCTAAACGGCGCAAGATCGATTTTGCTTCTTCAGCGGCGGCGGGAAGGGTAGTAGGCATTTCATCAAACACCTAACCTACAAACTTCACTTACAACCGTACCCGCTCGTGCAAGTACAAACCAAACCTTCTTACAGTCTCTCTGTTGCCACGAACCATGTCTTTGACTCTCCTCTCTCGCTTGCGCAGGAAATCTACCTCCCTCTTTCTCTCTCCTCTAAAGCGGCGCCACCTCTTCTCGCTGTCTGAAACCATAGATGAACCTGCCTCACCAGACCCACGCTTCCTTCGCCACACCTCTCTCGCCAAGACCAGACCCGTCGACCACACTCCCTTCCTCCGCTTCCCGGAAGTCCACGTCAGTACTTTATCGAACGGCATTCGTGTTGTCACGCAGGCATACCCATGCACCACGGGCATGGCCTCGGTCGGCGTGTGGATCGATGCGGGCAGCCGGTTCGAGGCACCTGGTACGAATGGCACCGCGCATTTCCTCGAACACCTTATATTCAAGGGCACCGAAAGGCGCACGACCCAGAGCTTAGAAGAAGAGATAGAGAACATGGGTGCGAAATTGAATGCATACACTTCTAGAGAGCAGACTACCTTCTTCGCTGATGTGCAATCGAAGGATATTGGCGCCGCGGTTGATATCTTGGCTGATATATTGCAAAATTCGAAGTTTCCTGTGAGTGCCATCAATAGGGAGAGAGGTGTGATTCTTCGTGAAATGCAAGAGGTGAAACTTATCTTCTATTGGTACTTATAACAACTTTTCTGTCTATTTGTAACCTTTCACGAGTAATTGGTAATAATATTTATGTTTATATTTAATTTTTCCCAGCTTGAACACTCAAGAGGTGAAAACTATTGTTCCATTTTTATATTTTAATATGAGCTTTCCTTATAAGGTCAAGCTCTTATCATGATATCTTATAAAATTAGTGAGCGTTTAGAAATTTTGTATGCAAAAATAAAACCTTGGAGCAAATTACACATTAGGTCCTTGAAGCTTCCCTTTTCCCGTCTTGGTCTTGAAAATGCTCATTGATATATCTCAGTTTTATAGAACTCAAAGGCAGAAAAACTCCATCTTTTGCTTTTAGCATTCTAATTTGAAAATAATATTTTTCAAACTTATATCTCCGTTTTAGTATTATTTTAAGTTTCTCTAAAAGAAAAATAGTGTGCCCGGGAAAAAAATAAGTATACTCCAGGGAAAAATAATATAGTTTATGTGGGCTTTTAAAAATTAGGTGTGCCAACTTAGAGTTCGTCATAAGATTAAGCTCTTGTATTGTAACTTATCATAATTTTGTGGGCTTTTAAGAAAATCAGGTGCAAGGACAGATTGATGAGGTGATATTTGACTATCTACATTTAGCTGCATTTCCATCACAGCCGCTTGGGGACACGATTTTGGGACCTGAAGAAAATATCCGTTCCATCTCACAGAGTGATTTGGAGCGGTACATCTCCACTCACTATACTGGCCCCAGAACGGTATGTCCATGTTAAAAAAAAAATTGCAATTTTGGACTTACTGGTAACACACTTGATCGATATGTTTGATGTTCCCTAAATGCACAAAGCTATCTCATGAATTCTTCTTGTGCAACTGAGATGTAATTAAACCAATTTTGCAATTTGACCCCATTTGACTTATTATTTTCAGTAAACCAATGGAATTTTGATTGAACTTAATTTGGCCGTGATTTATCCCTCGCTCTAAGCATCATAGGACCAAGAGAAAAGGGCACATATATCCAAGGATGGTTTAATGACTTGGTAGTTGTTCGTTTTTGTAATGTTGCACGATAACAATCACGGTACCAGTTATGATCGGTAACAAAGGGTGACTAAGTTAACATCATTTTTGGTGCATTTCTAGGTTGTCTCTGCTGCTGGTGCAGTGAACCACGAAGATATTGTCAACAAAGTTGACAAATTATTCACAAAATTTTCAACAGATCCAACCACAGCAGATCAGCTAGTTAAAGCGATTCCAGCTAAATTCATTGGATCAGATGTGAGAATATTTTCATTTTTGTTGATGTGCCATGTTTATTTTTTGAAAAAGTATATCCATTTAAGAGCTTTTGTTTGGTTTTAGATCAGGGTGCCAGATCACGAGAGACCACATGTCCACTTTGCAATAGCTTTCGAGGGGGCTGGATGGACTGACCCAAGTTCAATACCTGTTATGATATTACAAAGTTTATTAGGGTCTTGGAATAAAAACATGGCAGTTGGTAATTGTACAGGGTGAGATAATTTCCATTTCTTTTACGAACTAAGTAATTTTAAGGTTTTTTCCGAAGAAAACTTCCAACATTTTGAGGCAGTTGCAGAAGCATCAACCCTTCTTTTTCTCTTTGACAGGATATTTAGTGTGATCTTACACTTGTATGCTGACAAATGTTGATAGCTTATCATTACTTTTACTACCTTTAACATAGCCCATACACAAACTGAAATTAAGGAAGGTGAAAGTCGTTCCGATATTAATCAATTTTGTTGAAGTAATCAAGTAATGGAAAGTGTTTGGTAGCTTAATTATTTTTACTCCAACTCTATGTAGTTGGATTTTATTTGTTAATGATCGAAAATAAATAACGGTGCTGATTGCAATATTAGACAAGTTGTTTCCTAGGCACGTGTAGATGGTTGGTGTAAATTATTGTACAGAATGCTAATTATGCACGCCTTTTAAAAAATGAAGGTCTGGATTGGCTCGCAGAATAAGCACTAGTAACTTAGCAGAAAGCATCATGGCATTTAGCACAAATTACTCTGACACTGGTTTATTTGGTGTATATTGCACTGCACATGTAAGCTTCTTTCTTGTAATTTTACTTATTTGTTGGTGCTGGATTGCTATGTCATCCTTTTACTGCACTATTTGTGTTCCTCATCATGACATACTGGTGTTTTATGTTTTCTTGAGCCTCGAGGTTATATCTTTATTTATTTGTGAAGTTGCTTAGTAATATACTAAATATTGCAATTTGGCATCCATTTTAGCCTGATAGCTTGCATGATTTGTCATGTGTGATAATGGAAGAGTTTAGAAGACTAACAAGTGATGTGTCAGAAATTGACGTTGAAAGGGCCAGAACTCAGGTGACTTGTTATATTTTTGGAATTTTCAATTATTAAGATTTATGATCTACTTTTCACTTAATACTTTTCTGTACCTGATGGTTCTATTTACCTGATAGTTAAAATCGGCGCTGCTGCTTCACATTGACGGATCTACCTCTGTGGCCGAAAACAATGGTCGTCAGGTAGGTTGTAGTAGGTGTATATTCAAATTCTGAAAACAATGACAAACATTTTCAGTTTGCTTCTACCACCACCTAGTTTAAGATATCTATAAGTTACACCCGACCTTTCCATTGATTTGATGGCAAATGAATAGTTGATGAGATGTTTACAACTCTGCCCCAATTTTTAATCGGATGGGTAAAAGTTCATAACTAACTTAGTAAACAACTGAGGTCAAAATTTGTTGATATCAAAATGTAAAATTCTAGGCATGTGTTTTTTATCATTTAGACAGTTTGGTATTCCCTTGAGCTTGTGGTATTTGAAAAATTAAAAGTTTTTGTATTCACTTCTTATCGATGACCAAATCATTCTCAAATTGCACCAAATTTGATACATGGCCTGTCTAAGCATATAGAAGATGTCTAAAAATTTATTTTTCTAATTTTGGTAAGTGTTTGATCAGCTCTCATGATCGACAATTAAATTTATTGTCAGTATAAGAATGATGGGCTTCTTCAGCAAGTTAAATTTGGGGTGTAATTTGCAAAAATTCTCTAATAGTAAACAGAATTTGTACATTCAGATAAAACAATTCCTGTTTTTTCTGTGTTCATATCTTATGATCCATTGCGAATGCAGATGCTAACATATGCAAGAGTAATGCCCTTTGTTGAGCTATTTGCACGTATTGATGCAGTCGATGCTTATACAGTGATGGAGACCGCGAAGCACGTCATTCTCAATAAGGTATGAAAAAGCACAATATATTGGGGTAATTCACTATTGAGCAACTACTATGCATGTACCAAACATTTTTTTTTTTTTTGGAAGAAAGGATAAAATATGAGTGTGTTTTGTGAGATTTTAGTTCATGCTTTTTGTGGTACCAGATGATTCATACTCAATAATGCTCAGAAGATTGTATAATTTGTATCGAACCCCCCAAATGGTGAAATATTTATTATGCCACTATTGATGAAAGATGGTTGGGATTTTTGGAACATATTCGAGTTTTTATTCGATAATGAGCTAGGATTTATTTTCACTTACAATTTGTCAAAACATATACATTCTCTGTTTTAATTACTTGCTATTGTTAAAACTAATTTCTATTTTTCTTCTCTTGTTCAGAATATTGCAATTGCCGCAGTTGGACCGTTCAAGAAATTGCCGGATCATAGTTGGTTCAGGTCACAAACAATTCTATGAAACATTATAAACCAAAGAAGGCAAACTTGAATTTTTGTTCAGCGGAACTACAGATCCTAATTCAATGGTCTAATCAAACAATTGAAGATGCAACCTGGGAAAGCTACCGGTCGATTAAGCAGCGATTTGCAGGATTTATTCTCGAGGTCAAGAATGCTTTGAATGATTTTCAGAATTTATTCTCTGATGTATTCAATTTCTTATTTTTCTTTCTTCGCTTCCATTGTAACCAAACTATCAATTCAATCAAATTAGAGAATTTTTTTGTTTCAATTCGTGTTATTCAATCATGTATGAGCTAATGGTTGTCAGTTGTCACAGTATTTGTCCAATCAGAGCTAATTCGCAACTTATTTGATGTTAATTTTTAGATCTTTTTACTCCTTAGTTATGTATTCTCTTGATTTAGCTCTAGTTGAGATCTAATTATAATTATATATATATGGTATTCACTTCTGTAATTAACTTGAACACTAATGAACTAATTATTGTTTTCATTCAATATCAATTCCCGACTCGTTCTTTATTTTCAACTCCACTGATTTAAGAACTAACTAATATTTTTCCTAATGATCACAATTAGCTAGTGTTTAACACAGCCGAATGAATAATATTTCATCAATCATATATATTTGTATTTAATTATTTATTACAATCCGTTACATCAAAAACTTGTCTAAAAATTCGTTTCAATTAGTTGGTCCAGAACGGAAATAGAACCATTGCAGTCCATTTCTGGAGAAGGCAGATCTCAATTAAATCGGACGGCCCCAGTATCCTAGGAGCATATTTTATACTTTTGAGATTTTATAGGGTTGAATTCAATTCACCTTATAACTGGAGCAGTTTCATAGCTGAGAAATGCTGTGATACTCGAAAAGATTTGGCATGTCCTCTCTGAAATTGTGCCGTCAATATTGCATCCAATAAAGCCAATGGAATTACGTGTAGAACTATCAAATATCTACATGATATGACAATTTTTCCTCTCTTTTTTTTCTTTTCTTTTTTTTGGTAAATTTCATTGATGTACGATAAACAATAATGTAGCATTACAATTAAATATGGAAACGACCAGCAGCTTAAATGATTTCAAGAGCTGTCAAAGATTTATATACAAATTAGGAGGGAAGGGAGAAAGAGCTTCCTCTCTATGGGAAGCATTGTAGGACTCCGCACTTTGATCTTTCGCATGAACCACACTATAATCTGTTTTAGTTGATAAATTAATTAAGCAGTAGCAGCCGCTGCTTCCTCAGCCATTTGAGACACCGGAAGAAGTGTGCATATCAGGTTGCGGTCTCCATAAACGTTATCCACCCGTCCTGAAAACACAAAAAATAAAAATAATAATGTAAGAGAACAAGCTTATGCAAAAATCCCTTGGGAAAATTCATATATATACCCCCAATTTCATATAGAGGATTGCCCCAAATTATGTGTGTAATGGGACATGCAAGTTACAATTGGGTTACTTTAGTCTAATTAAAAGAATGAAGTATTTTACCAGTGGTTGGCCAGAACTTGGCATCACGAAGCCACGCAGCAGGGAATGCCGCATACTCACGGCTGTATGGCTTGGTCCATGTGTCACCCATTACCAGAGATGGTGGGTGAGGTGCTCCCTGCAGAAAACATATTATTATTAATTTTACATAACCACTCAAGTTCATTAGTACAGTTATTTTGGGTAGAAAAGGAATGTGAGAATCTATACCTTGAGGACGTTATTCTGAATATCAGCCTTTCCGCTTTCGATCTGAGCAATCTCTTCTCTGATGGAGATTAGAGCATCACAGAACCTGTCCATCTCAGCCTGTATAGGAAAATGGAATCTTACTTTTAGCCACTCAACCAGAATAAATATACAATTTATCATAATTATAAACAGGATACATCAATATTAGCAGAATACCTTGGTTTCACTTTCGGTGGGTTCAATCATGAGTGTGCCAGGTACAGGCCATGACATGGTTGGTGCATGGAACCCGTAATCCATGAGACGCTTTGCCACATCCTCTGGCTCTATTCCAGCAGTTGTCTTCAGAGAAATAAAGAATAACAAAAAAAATTTAGAATTTTGGTACTGACAAAAGACAAAATGACCAGGTGATAAAAAATACTACCTTAAAGCCTCTCAAGTCAACAATGAACTCATGAGCAACAGTCCCATTAACTCCACGGAAAAGAACTGGGTAATAGTTCTGAAAAGGAATAAAACTATTGTTAAATTGACAGTCAAAATGTAGAAAGAGAAAGAAATGGGATGGGAAAATCATACAATAAAGATAAAATGCACTGACAATTACTTGTTTTGACTATGCTAATTGCCTTTCATAATTTTGAAATACTTACTATAAAACACTTTCAAATGTGATCAGTTTGATGTATAGATCATGCCTGTGAAAAATACTTGTTTTTTACCTTGGCAGCCGCTGCCAAGTTTTTCAAAAAAAAAAAGAGAAAAATACTTGTTTTGATCTGTTTGAGAAAAATACTTGACACTTTCATAAGCTTTTGCAAAATCAATGCACATATCAAGATCCTTTGAAGACAACACAGTGTTATTCAAATTATCTTGCAAGAATTATTCAATGCGCATACCAGAATGATAATAAATTAATCTGAGAAATTCTTTTCTGAATTTTCCACTGTGCAGATAGGGAAATCTCAAACAGATCTTATGCAGAAATGGGAAGGAAAAAGAGACAAATGAGAAGCGTTGCCTTCTATAAGAAGAGATTACCTCAAGACGCTTAGCCATGTAGTTCGCATTGAGGATGGCAATTTTAGAAGCTTCCGTTAAACCCACGGAACCCATCATAGCAATGTATGTGTACGAAATCGGGAGAATCAAAGCAGATCCCCATGGGGCTGCGGAGATTGTTCCAAGAGGCTCAGCATTTTCTGCAGCTGGTATTCCTCCAGTCGACACCTAGATACAGAAAGAGAAGCGTAGTAGAAGATGTTAAAGTACATACATCAGATCAAAAAAGAAAGATGAATTAAATACAGGAGGAAAAGATACCACAGGGTGAGATGGTAAGAATGGGGCGAGGTGCTTCTTGACACCAATGGGGCCCATGCCGGGCCCACCACCACCATGTGGGATACAGAATGTCTTGTGAAGGTTGAGGTGGCACACATCTGCCCCGATAAACCCTGGGCTTGTCAATCCAACCTATGTAAGAGATGGAAATAAAACCAAACTTGGTGTTAGCACATTAAGTAATGTAAAAGTTATTTTGTTTGTGACCATCCGCTGTCAAACTGACCTGAGCATTCATGTTAGCACCATCCATGTACACCTGGCCGCCATTGTCATGAATAATTTTGCATATCTCATCAATTCCTTCTTCGTACACACCATGGGTTGAGGGATATGTAACCTAGCAAAACATAATGAGTTGACAAATCAAGGACTATTAAAATTATCTAGAAATCTGAAAACAAAGATACAGGGCTATTTGATAGAGGAGGAATAGTGGAACAGTGTGAAATTGTGGCGGCATAGTTGCTAAACAGGAGTAAAATTGGATAACATTGTGGAAATTTGGAATTGGGATGGAATTATGCAGTCAAACTTTTTCTTTTTGCACTTTAGTCCTCCCTATTCAACCTGACTATTCAATGAAAAAGGTGGAATAGTAGAAGAGTGGATTTTCTATAGTTCAAATAGGTCCAATTTCACTCTTCCACTATTCCATGATTGCCGAACATGAGAAGAATTGTGCAGAATAGAAGCTTATTATCTTTTCCACTCTTCCACTATTTTACTTGTTTGCTGAACAGATCGTGATAGTATCCATACCATGAGAGCCGACAAACTCTCTTTGTTAGCCTCGGCAGCCTTTCTCAATTCCTCGATGTTAATATTTCCCTTCGAATCGGTACCGACTGCAACAATTTTCATACCACACATGGCAGCACTAGCCGGGTTGGTACCGTGAGCAGAGACCGGTATGATGCACACATTCCTGTGGTGGTCCCCTCTTGACTAGATTTAAGAAAATACAAAAATTACCACAACATATATATAATAGCTAATTATGAAATAACTAATTCTAAATTGATAGTAGATTACTAGCTAAAATCAAGTACCTGGTGGTATTTACGAATAACCATGAGTCCTGCATACTCACCCGCAGCACCGGCATTTGGTTGGAGAGAGAAAGAATCAAATCCCGTGATTTTGCATAAGAGATCACCCAAATCATCAAACATTTCCTTCAAATTTAAATTAAACAAGTCAATAATTGAAACTCAAGTCCTGTATGTTTCAAAAGGAATAAAAAAATATATTCCTGGAACAAATCACTCCAAGTTCTCTTGAAATTAGCTTAACATGGAAGAGGCAAAATATAACTGCTCCTTGCTCCAAGTAATGACTAAAGACCATTCAAAGTTCCAAAGACACAAAAATAACACCAGAAAATTACTGAAGACTTCAGTGAATTAGAGAGATTATTTTCTATCTAACCTGATAGCCCTGGGCCTGATCAACAGGGACAAAGGGGTGAATATTGGCAAAGTTGGGGAAAGTGACCGGCATCATTTCAACAGTTGCATTCAATTTCATGGTACATGATCCAAGTGGTATCATGCTGTGGCACAGTGAAAGATCCTTCGCTTGTAGCTTATGGAGGTACCTCAATAATTCATGCTCGGTATGATACCTTCAAAACATGACATAATTAAAAACATAAGAAATATGTATGCCCAAAGCAGGTACAAAACAAGTATAGTTGTGAATTGTGATGATTTCATACATGTTAAAGATCTGGTGCGTCAGGTATGGGCTCTGTCTTGCAAGCCCAGCTGGGATGGGGCTATCAACCTCTGGTGCAAGAGACTCTGCTGTGAAACTTGCCTGAAATTTTTAAAATAGAATTTTATTTATCTACTGCTTCTCAATTATACTATACATATCCATTAACAAATTAAAACAGGAAGATTTACTTACAGGTTTACCCCCATTGAACACCTTGAACAGAGTATCGACATCTTCTAATGTTGTAGTCTCATCAAATGCGACAGTTAGCTGAATATTAATTTTAACCAAAGCATCAACAAAGATTTTCAACACAGCTCCAAATTAATAATTAACTTTGCAGAAATGGAGGGAAGAGTGTCTACCGTATTAGAATCTACAACTCGAAGATTCATCTCATGCTTGACTGCCAAGTCAGCAATGGCCTTCGCATCGGCACATGTCACCTTAACTGTATCAAAGAAAGGAAGGTCCTGTACCGTCACGGTACCAAGGTTCTTCAAGCCATGTGCAAATACACCTGCTAGGCCATGGACCCGATTCGCTATCGCCTTGAGACCTTCCGGTCCGTGGTATACGGCATACATAGCTGCCATGTTGGCCAACAATGCCTAGAAAGGGATGTAAGAAAATGTGTACATCTTAGATTCAAAACGTAAAATTGTGGATTTATAAAAAAATATATGGTGCCGGTCAATGGCCCCTACAAAGTTTGACCGCATGGGTCCCAGAAGCAGTGAGAGCAGGTGAGATGAGAGGGTAATGTTGGAGGCACTGTAGCAAAGCCTTCTAGACAGCGTAACCAATACCAAAGTTGCGGGCAATGAACTACTGTGAAAACTTAGGTTGAAAAAGTGCACTCTGTGATAGTTACAGAGTTGTACTAGAACATCTCATTTAAAGCTCAGTAGCAAGTGTTGAACAATCAGCAATTAAATAGTCATCGGTTCGTCAGATTAACATTAAATGTACTTATAATCATTCTGTCGTTGTATCTACCTAATTAGGTATAAAGCAACCTACAGGGTCACTATCAATTCCTACTTAAACCCCAACTCACTTAAAACCAACTGCTCCAGCAGAGAAAAATGCTATTCATGAATAGAAATGGAATATATCTCCCTATAATTCTGTATCTAGATTTGATAATTTCAATATAATAGGCCAAACAGAGAGACCGGTACTTAAACTTTAACTTTATTAGTGATTATTGTCTTTCTTATTGCAAACTACAACAAAACAAGAATTGCACTTTCTCAGACCAAGTAATTCCTCAGCAGAATTAGAATTTAATTCCTGATATTCTTTTTGTTTTTACACTCCAAATAAACCCATGTAGTTCTTGAAAATTTCACTCCATGAATGAGGTATTTTTGCCATGCAATGATATTTTCACCACATATTAAATCATATGTTAGAGGCAATTCAACAAAGGGGTTGGGTAGTATACCTGAGCAGTACAGATATTGCTAGTGGCCTTATCTCTCCTGATATGCTGCTCCCTTGTCTGCATCGCCATGCGCAGAGCCTGCTTACCGGTCGAATCCACACTGAGTCCAATAATTCGACCTGGCATGAGCCTCTTGTACTCCTGAGAAGTTGCCAGGAAGGCTGCATGGGGCCCACCATAACCCATAGGGACACCAAACCTCTGTGCAGATCCCACCACTATGTCGGCCCCGATCTCACCGGGTGGCCTGAGCACCGTCAACGCCAATAAATCAGTCGACATCACCACCTTCACACCATTTGTATGCGCATTTTTAACAAACTCTTCATAATCCAATACCTCTCCCTCTGTACCAGGGTACTGTACCAGAACACCGCACACATCACCTGAGCTGTAGTCAAAATCCTTCAAATCTGACACCACCACCTTCAGGTCGAATCCATCAGCACGTGTCTTGCACACGTCAATGGTTTGTGGGTGGCAGTTTGAAGCAATGATGAAGGTCTTCTTTTTCGATCTCTGTATGTTGTTGCACATGGCCATGGCCTCTGCCGCAGCTGTAGCCTCGTCAAGCAGAGACGCGTTTGACATGGGGAGAGCTGTCAGATCAGTGATCAATGTTTGAAAATTGAGCAAAGATTCAAGACGGCCTTGGGCAATCTCGGCCTGGTACGGAGTGTACTGTGTGTACCACCCCGGGTTCTCCATTATGTTTCGTAAGATCACCGCTGGCACGTGGGTCCCATAGTATCCCATGCCGATGAAGGACTTGTACGCCTTGTTCATGGAGGCTAGGCGTTCCATGTGCGACACCATTTGAGATTCTGTCAGACCCTCGTCAAATTTGCTGAATTTGAGAGGAGGAGCGCGGATTGATTTGGGAACAGTAGCGTCGATCAAGGCGTCGGTGGAGGGGAAACCGACGAGCGAGGACATAATGGTTTGTTCGTCCGGCGTGGCGGAGTTGTGGCGGCGCGCGAAAGTGTCGGATGGCTGGAGAGAAGCGGTGGAGATGTGGCGGGGGTGATGGAGTTGGTGGTGTTTATCGGTGTTGCTAGGAGCAGTGGTGCGAGAGGGTTGGTGGTGGAGGAGAGAAGGGGAGTAGGTGGAGATGCGCCGGATTGAATTGGAGATGGGCTGAGATTGCTTCGATTCGCTCATCAGACGACGCAAGATCGCCGCTGCGGCGAGGCGACGTGCTCTCTCCATTTCGGTTCAGAGAGAGAGAGAGAGAGATGAGGCAGAGAAGGTTGGTGTGAGGAGGGAGTGAGACGAAAGGGGATGACGAGGTTTTAAAATAAAGAAAATGGGTAATTGTTGGTGGGTGAGGTGGAATGCACGAGTTTTAAAACCAAGTAAGAGCCATAAAAAATGGCCACTGGCAGACAAATTGCGACGGTTCTTGCTGACGTGTATGGACTGACTAGAAAATAGAGAGCCAAGGCCCAAGGGGAGACCGCGAGAGAACTATTTTTTTTTTTTTTCTTTATTATAAGGGGATTGATTATAAGCTGGACTGCTGGAGTGAGAGAGTGGTGTGCTCAGACCTCAAGAGACTCAGGAGAGCGTGATCTACAATGAGAGGCGCAGAGAACAATGCATGAATGTCTCGTAAATCAGAGAACAATGCATGAATGTCTCCAATTTTTTACGAGGTCAATTTGGGTCCGATGCCCATCGGACTCAAAGTGAGTTCGATGGGTTCGATGACCGTCCGATCTGCTTTAAGATTCGCGTCCACAATTTTCGCGTATGCTTTAAATTCGTGCGCACGAATTTTGAAACAGATCGGACGGTCCCGAAACCCATCGGACCCAACCTGCTCTCATTTTTTATAGGTTGAGATTGACAGTGCAACCGATGTGTCCTCCATTTGGTTCTTTACTGGACACTAGTTGAGTTGAATTAAATCACTAAATATATTGCACTATAGGAGTAGAACTAGGGTGCTCTCGAGTTTACCAAGCCCTTGGTGAACTCAAGTCCAAAACTCATCGGATCGGCTTCAAACGACGAATCCGACCGTTGAAACCCGTCTACCTTACGAGTGATATGTCTACATGCAAAAATTTTAAATTTTGAAATTAATTTTGCATAAAGTCAAGTGGTCAAAATTAGAAGGTTAATAAATTAATTTTAATGCATTCATTTTTCGACGTTTTTTTACCACTTGACTCTATGCAAAATTAATTTCAAAATTTAAAATTTTTGCATGTAGACGCATCACTCGTAAGGTAGACGGATTTCAACGGTCGGATTCATCGTTTGAAGCCGATCCGATGAGTTTTGGACTTGAGTTCACCAAGGACTTGGTGAACTCGAGAGCACCCTAGTTCTACTCTGCACTATAGTACTATATACTAAATTTATATTAAATCGTTAGAATTTATTCAAATTTAAATTTTTTTATGGTCATTTTATAATATTCAAACTTGTAAGATGCGAAAATTCTAGTTATATATGAAGAAGGGTGTTGATGTGAACGTTTACGTGTATTAATATTATTAAGATGGAATTTTAAAAACTGTAGACTTAGTGTAGTGGGACGAACTCAGTCTTTCTACGAAGAGATAGCAAGTTCAATTTTCGAATAAAATATTTTTTAGATATTAGAGTGTAATGTAATCCTTTAATATTAAAAAATCATACTTATTTGTTTAGACATGTTTTAGATAGTAATATCACACTTGGATATTATTTGTTTTATTTTATTTTTTTAGATGCTAACTATATTGTCTTTGTACATGTTAAAGCTAAATTTGTATTTAAGCAATAATAACAAACATAAGTAATTTAAGCTAGTGTACATATATTTAAGTTAAATTTGTATGTGAGCAATATTACTAACAAGACACCTCTTACCGATTTTTTTTTAAATGTCCAAAGTTAAATACAAAATAACATACTTGTCCAGCTTAGCTGAAGATTTTTAAAAATGTCCAGGCCACCGAAAATTTCGGCGGCCTGGAAGTTTTTTTTTCTTTGAATAGTTTATAATCTAACATTTTGTTGTTGTTAATTTAACGTAAAGGAATGGAGTTATGTTTAGATGTTGAAATTGAGTAAATGTGTGGCAATATTTTTTTAATTGTTATACAAATAAAACATAGGGTCCAATGTGAGTTGTGTTTAATTATGTTTTAGTTTAAACCAATGTGAGTTACGTTTAATTATCACAAAAAAAATATACAAATAAGATATAAATACTACAAAACACAAAGTATCAAATATGAATAAAACAAACATAAGATAATCCAAACATAGTATATCAAATATAAATAATATAAATACTACAAAATAATCTAACTACTACCTTAAAAAACTATGGTCAGTGGCGACGACCACCAGAGGGGGACCATCATGGTGCTGGCACTCCCCTGTTAGCTCTGTCGAGTAGAGCCTCCCTGATCAATTGCAAAAAATAATTATCAAAATTTAGTATGAAAATATCACTAGTACAGAGAACAATTGTCTGAAATTTAATATGAAAATATTAAATAATCTCTCCATTATGACTCTAACCTTATATGGCATGTTAAAACTACATTGCACCAGCTAATAATAATTCATCGCAATTGCAAACAATTAATACAAACAATATTCACTAGATTTAAAAAAAAAAAATTAACCACATATATCCTCTTTTGCAAAAATGGAAGTGTTAGAGCTACCAATTATGATTAAATATTCATCACCAATTACAAATCACGATTGATTGGTAATTTGCATCTACCGAACATTTTATGGTAAATGCATATAAAACACGTGCACCGGGAGCATGTAAGAATTTAGTGCGGAGCAGCTTGTGGGGGCTTGGTTTCTCTCCAGTCACAGGAGGCTTATCGCTTTCCTGCACCTTACGATTTGTGAGGTCACCGTATCCCAAAATTTATTAACTTATTCGATACCACGAAAATTAAATTTACTATCAGATCGAGGCGACGCCGATCTTTGTCAACTGTTCATATGCATTCCTTCCCGAGATACCATCCGTGTTGCTTGTAGGGTTCAAGTAGATTCTAACCCGCTACAATTAGGGCTTAGAAAAAATCGCCGCACGACGATGGCGCTAATGAGGCACACTTGTTAATTGTGGAGAGCGAGAGAGTCCGTATTGTGCCCATGTCAAATGACAGATCCTTGCCACCTTGACAACAAATTTTATATGAATTGTAGTGATGTAGCACTCTGTGTGGTCACAACTGCTGATTGTTTCAAGCCCGAAATTTTTATTTTTAACATTTTAATAAAATTCATTAATAAATTAACCATCGTTTTCGGTCAATTCCAAATTTAACACGGCCGCAGAATGCCGGAGCGGACCCATATGGGGGGTACCGCAGAATGCCGGAGCGGACCCCCATATGGGTCCGCACAATGCCGAAGCGGCCCCTGGGGCCGCATAATGCCGGAGCGGTCCCCGGCCTATATATAGGGCCGCAGAATTCCGATTTCATTACATCTCTTTTGAAGTTTGAATCCCTTCGACCTCGGGTAAGTTTTATTCTTGTTCTCTTGTTTTAATTTTTAGTGTAGAGTAGTAATTAGGTGTAGGTTTAGGGTTTAGGATTAGGATTTACGTTTAGAGTTTAGATTTAGGATTTAGAATTAGAATTGTACCAAAATTTAATTCGATTGTACCCAAATTTAAATAGAATTGTACCAAAATTTAATTCGATTGTACCCAAATTTAAATAGAATTGTACCTAAATTTAATTCGATTGTACCCAAATTTAATTAGAATTGTACCCAAATTTAATTAGATTGTACCCAAATTTAATTAGAATTGTACCCAAATTTAATTAGAATTGTACCTAAATTTAATTAGATTGTACCCAAATTTAATTCGATTGTAACCAAATTTAATTAGAATTGTACCCAAATTTAATTAGATTGTACCCAAATTTAATTAGATTGTACCCAAATTTAATTCGATTGTAACCAAATTTAATTAGAATTGTACCCAAATTTAATTAGAATTGTACCCAAAGTTAAACCGGACTTTTACCAAACTCTCATATTTGACCAAATATTATCCAATACAGCATGAGTACCAGTAGAGATATACCATCCTCCAGTAGGGGTACACAGCCTGCTCCTACAGCCACGCCATACGAGATGTCTCAGTACATCGAGACAGCGTTGGCGGATGTTCCGGGTATCCGGAGTCGCACCGACAGGGTCAGCGACTTCTTGTGGTACCCGATGCGGAGCATCGGATATTAGAGGCTGCCACTGGGTAAGTAAATTTGTCATATTTATAAATTTGTCATCTCGATTTTTTGATGAATGAACTTGATCTGATTATTTACTTAAATGCAGGGTTTGGATGCGGTTACGGTTCGTCACAACCGCCAGCATCTACGGTACCAGTCGGCGTACGGGGGGGTTTTACGCTCGATGGGATTGTACCAGATATCCCAGATGGCCGAGGAGAATGCTGACGAGGGCTTATCTTCTGGCCTCGTTGAGCGATGGCGTCCGGAGACGCACAGCTTTCATCTCCCCCATGCTGAGATGACAGTCACCCTACAGGACGTCAGTTGCCTGTGGGGTATGACTATTATTGGGGAGCCGGTCACGGGCGTCGAGTACGGAGATTTTCGTGCATTGTGCTTAGAGCTATTGGGTATCCCGCACGAGGATCTCCAGAAAGCGAAGAAGAGAGGTGAGAAGACTGTGGTCTCGCCCAGCTGCATCAGCTTGGTAAAGCTGCGGGCGAGATTTCAGGTCTTTCCGGATCGACCAGATCAGGTATTTGCTTGTACGAGATTCAATCATATTTTCTTGTAAGTATTGTTCTAATTTAAATCTATAACAGGTGGTTATTGACCGATATCTGCGCGCCTATATTTTGGAGATGATCACCTGTCGGTTGTTTCCAGATTCGCATGGAGATCAGGTGCGGCTGTGTTACCTCGAGCTTCTGCGCGACCTGTCCACTGTGGGCAGGTTCAACTGGGGAGGTGCCACGCTGGCATGCCTATATAGGTAAGAAACACCTTCTTATAAATATTTTCAAATAGTATACATCGTAGTGTAGTAAAGCTGACTTTGTTTTCTTGTAAAGGGGTCTTAACACAGCCTGCCTGAAGAAGAACAAGCCCTTCATAGGACCGTGCATGTTACTACAGCACTGGTCCTATGCACATCTGATTGTTGGCCGTCCAGTCCTGGCTAGCAAGACAGATGTGCCGCAGTGGGGCAAGCCCGAGCCGGACAACTGTCCTGCATTTGCCGCCAAGTACTGCTATCCCAAGATTTGGGTAGGTGCAGGGCATGGCGCGTCTCTCGGCATCACATTTTGGAGACAGGAGCTCGAGCACCTCAGAGATGATGCCGAGTTTGTCACTTGGGAGCCCTACAGAGATTATGTAAGTTTACTTTTATTTTTATTTAAATTTTTTCCAGTTCGAATTGATATATGATATTAAATCTATACTTCCAGGTCGAGGTGGATGGCGCACATCGCTCATATCTTGAGATATTGCCGGAGCGATGTCGTCAGCAGGAGCGTTTCTGGCGTGCAGAGGTGCCGCTCATATGTTTTCAGGTACCGTAATTTATTTATGCTAGTTATTTACACAATCAACTTAATTTAATAAAAACAGTCTAACGTATTAATATATATAGATCATCGAGCACCATTACCCCGGACGGGTCATGAGACAGTTCGGGATGCGCCAGCTTGCTCCGCCCCCGGCACCGATCAGCGAGGATGTCTGGCGAGCTCTGCACCATGCCAGGGAGACCACTGCAGGCAAGGACTGGGGGATTGCTCGTGCCGATTACGTGTTCGAGGCAGGACAGGCAGATCCCCCATTGGCCGAGCCCGACCGTCAGATGGATGTGGCGCCAGTGTAAGAAATTTTATTAATTCATTACTTCAACTATGGCTTATTGATTGGAATATCTAACATTTGTTGTAATTCGTACAGACCTTACAGAGAGTGGTATCAGGATCACGGCGCGTACACCATCTTCATTGAGGGCTACATCGCCGACAACCCGCACGAGCGGGTACCGAAGCCGAGGGATCGTAGAGGACGGATCCACGGTATTATCCCCGCCGGCGCACCTCTCGCAGCCACGGTATTTTTAATTTGAAGTTTCAAATTAAAAAATATTAATATTTACAATTGTACAACTTCTTCATAATTTTTTTATATTTTCAGGCATTATATCTTGTCAAGAGTTGCGTCATAGGGGCTACGATGGCCATCACCAGGGGATGGAAGAGGCTCGGGAAGGTCATCCTCAAGCACAACGTACCCGCAGTGTGCCTGTATGGGTACAGGGCGCGCCTCGACTCTCTACTGAGGTGCGCTGGCTTGGGCGGTGTTGATGCGGTCGACGACATATCTGACGAGCCCGATGTCTATGTCCCCTACACTGGTGATGAGGACGTATTTGCAGGCGTCCATGATGCTGAGACGGTCGGTCAGGCGTTCGACCGAGGTGCCGAGTTGATGCGCCAGGCTGCACAGGACGCCATGGGACACCCGGCTAGGATGCCTACCGAGGTATAATTTAAATTAAAATACATAACTGTGATTTTTTTCTTATTCAATACATTATCTAATTTGTAAGTTACTACAGGGTGGACACGAGGAGGACCTGGGCTTTGATATCTCCGCTGATTATGGCACAGAGGGAGATGGACTGTATTCCCCAGGTTACACTCCCACTCAGACAGTACCTCCTGCCTATGAGCCAGGGTATGTTCAGACAGAGCCCATCCCGTCGTTCCCTGGCCAGTCCTCACAGCAGGTACCTCACCCTTCCCTCCTCGATGACCCTATTGCCAGACAGGCGTTTTTATTCACGCAGGCTGAGTCTGGACAGACCACAGTGTTTGGTCCTGGGGTCCAGCAGACATCCGAGATTGAGGAGGTTCCCCATGAGCCGGTTCAGTCTACGGATGTCCAGGCATCCAGCTCAGCATCCTCCGGAGATACAGACGAGACGCCACTATGCAGGCGGGGTCGGGGGTTTAGGAAGAAGAAGGCGAGGACGGTGTTTAGTCCAGAGCCGTAGATTGTTAGATGTTTTGTTAGATTGGTAGATTCTTATTTGGAGTATTGGTAGATGTTTTGTCAGATACTTATTTATTTCGTTGATTAGTTTCTTGTTTGTTTGATTTTGTTGTTATTTATTTATTTTGTTGATTTTATTATCTCAGAGTACACAAAAGAATTTAAAAGAAACCACATATCTAAAATATCTAAAATATTTCAAACGAACGACCAAAAATACGATACGACCAAAAATCAATTTAAACTACATTCGAAACTAAATAACACTTAACATATATACAATTTCGTATTTCTAAAATAACAAATAAAGGGACCGCTCCGGCATTATGCGGCCCCAGGGGCCGCTTCGGCATTGTGCGGACCCATATGGGGGTCCGCTCCGGCATTCTGCGGTACCCCCCATATGGGTCCGCTCCGGCATTCTGCGGCCGTGTTAAATTTGGAATTGACCAAAAACGATGGTTAATTTATTAATGAATTTTATTAAAATGTTAAAAATAAAAATTTCGGGTTTCAAGCTAAGATTAAATTATCATATCAAAAGTAAAGTTATTAAAATAAATCTTTTCAGACTGGTCAAGAATTCTATAAAGTCTAGATAGATACATATGAATTAATATTTCATTATTTTTACTAAAATTTTACATTAAAGTGAGAAGTCTAAAGTTAGGTTATAACTTAAAGATGAATATGACTTAGTCATATTTCATACTTTTTATAGAAGATGAATATGACTTAGTCATATTTCAGCTAGTTTTTCTTAAAAAAAGGTGATGTTAAATTATGATAAAAAGCACGATATAATAATGCATATAAGAACGCGTCATTTGAATATTTCTAATCAAGAGAATACATTGTTTATAAATTATAATTTATTTGTACGTGATGTCGTCCTAATGTAATAGTAATTACTTGACTAATTCGACTATCTTTAATTTAACCTCCAAATGAACATATCAAATATAATAAAATTTTCATTGTTAATAACAAATAAATTCGAAAATAATACATAATACATAGAGTATCTAGAAAAATATGAGAAAATATGTTCAAATTACTGAGAAAATCCTCATATAATTGAAGTGATCAGTCATTTATGAAAACATAATAAATCTATTTATATAAGTATTTAATTATAAGTTTATAACAACTTAAGAAGAACTAAATGCTGACACAAACAGCACTAGAAATTTCTGTCACAGAGAATCAGAAGAGGTTCGCAGGCCAGAGCTGGGTCCGGTCTACCTACCGATTCCCAAAAGGAATCTCTAGGAATCTGTGAATCAATCAGATCTTGTGTATCATTCATATGTGATTTTATAAAGAATGGATCGATCGTTTTCCATAAAAGAATCTGACAAACATTCATCAAATTCAGTGACCCACCACATCAAATCTACACACAAAGAGAGGCATCATAGAATCTGACAAACATTCATCTAATCTACGGATGCGACGGATGTCTGACTTGTGCAGATCTACCAACCTCTTAGTTTTATAATAAAACTTTTATTGCTCTTTTTTTCCCCTTAAATAATCCGATTTTTTTATTAATCGAAAAAAAAAACAAATATCGCGAAAGGGGATCGTCGGTGAAATTTTGATATTTAGGTAAACCGGAATTGATTATTCCGTTCAATGGAACGGGACAATTTATCCCGTTCCTCTAATACAAATCCGTAACCCGCTAATTTCTTCTTAAGTTAATAGATTAAGCAAAAAAAAAAAAAAAAATTTGTGGGATGGAATCTATTCCGTTTCACAATTTTTTTTTTCTTCTCTTCTTAGTTAATAAGTTAACAGAAAAAAAAATGTGGGACGGAATAGATTAACCCGTCCCACATTTTTTTTTCTTAGTTAATTTGGTTAGTGGGATTACGGATTTGGATTAGTGGGACGGGATAAATTGTCACGTCCCGTGGGATGGGATAAATGATCTCATTTTACCTATATTTGAATTTCCAACAGAAACGATACCCTATCACGATATTTTTTATTTTTATTTTCGATTAATAAAAAAATCAGTTAAATAACTCAGCCTTTGTTTTTTTATTATTAAAAATCTAATATCACAAGGGACATGCTCCGTAAAAAAAAAATTAAAAAAAAATCTGACAAGATAAGAAAAGGTATTAAACCAAAAGGCAATTTGCAATTGGCCAGTGACGAGTGGTAATGGCAGTGTCAACTTGGTAATATATGGTACACTTGGCCTTGTGTTTTTTAGCAAGATCCGACCAAAATCTGACTCCTGTGGTAAGTATAGACTTATCTCTAGACTCTATGATGGACAATTTATCTTTCTTTTTTTTTTCAAATGCACGAATTACTTTGGCAGTTGGCTCCAGATTTTTCAATTATTGAAACTAGAAATTTTTACTGTAGTGGTGTAAACGGAGCAGATTCGTATACGAATACGGATACAGATAGTAAATTGATGTCAAAATTTAAAACCAAATCTACCTTAAACGGATACGAATTCGAATACGGATACAAAAAACGAATAATTATCAGATTATTTGAGCATATGAATAACCCACTCAAATAATCCATTTATATAATATAATACAAATATTATAATCAAAACAAAAAAATTAGTAATGCAAAAAAAGAAAAAAAAATCTCCATGCTATATTATTCCGGGTAGTAGTATAAGAGCTTTTTAAATATGACAAACATTCTAAGTATACAGTGATAAAAAGCAAAAACAAAGAAATTGCTCTGGTTCAGAGCACAGTTTACAACTAAAATCATAGTTTAATTGGGACAATTATATATTAGGAGAATCAATAAATATAACCCCCATGTGAAGTCCGTCCTTTAAGGAGAAAGCAGTCACATGGGCCAGACGGGAGACGCTAAAAAATGGGTTCCGGACTCTATTTACACTTAGAAAACGGATTCCGGATATCCGCTCTATTTAGACATTTCTGACCGAATTTGTATCCATATCCGAATACTGTACTGATTATCCGGACAGAAGTCATAGGTTTGAAATCCGAAAAAAAATAATTCTTTATGAATATTAATAGTGGAATGGCTTGACATCCCACCTTTATTCAAAAAAATTTTACTTGTTAGCACGAGTAGAAATAAGCTAAGTAAGATCATCAAATTTGGTGGTGCCCATAATTTTAAAATTTATTAAATTATTTTCAAACGATGAATTCATTGAAACTATTTTATTTCTGAAATAATGTGTTTAAATACAAATTTTAAAATTATGGAGTTAATTTAGTATAAAGTGATCATTTTATGATGAAAAAATACATTAAAAATAATTTATAATTTTTTTACCAATTGATTATTAAATTAATTCAGAAATTTATAAAATTTAAATATAAACATATTACTCGTGAAGTAGACCAGTTTCAACTATTTAGATTAGCGTTTGAAGCCAATTTAATAGGTTTTGGAGTTAAACTCATTAAAAACTTGGTGAGCTTAAGAACATCCTAGTTATGCTTATGTTAGCTTCGTTTAAGAATTGAACTTGGAATAAAAGATCTGCTAACTACCCCCAGACTCAATCTTCGGTCTCCCAACTATCCACTTCTCACCTTTTATGAGGTTACTAGTGCGGACCACTTTCTAGAACGTCTTTAAATCCAAATTTTCAAGTCTGTAAATCTTGGTACACTACTTTGTAAAGTGATGATTTCAAATTTGTAAACCTAAAAAGTAATCTCAAAATTTTATCATTTTATAGCTAGCGCTAGTTGTTGCATCCAATTCTTAAAATCCAAGCTTTCAAATATATAAATCTTGTTAAACAACATTGTAAAGTGTTGATTTCAAGTTTGTAAACCGACTGAGTAATCTCAATATTTAATTTGTTTAGATCTCGCACTAGTTGTTGCATCCAACTCTTTAAATCCAAGTTTCCAAGTCTGTAAACCTTGCTACACAACTATGTAAAGTGTTGATATTCAAGTTTGTAAACCTTGCTACACAACTCTGTAAAATGTTGATATTCAAGTTTGTAAACCCTGCTACACAACTCTGTAAAATGTTGATATTCAAGTTTGTAAACCAAACAACTAACCTCAAAATAGTATATCAATATAGATCTCATTTGAAAGAAAAAATCAAGTACAAGACGTTTGTAGTTTTAGATTTGTAAGATTCCTCACAGATCGCCAGCGAGATTGAACGGAGAAAAAGCGAGGGGTGGGCGATGCAAAAAAGAAAGTACAAACAATCCAAAGAAGAAAGACTTCATAATTGATATGAGTGGCCCGTGACATCGATCTTCAAAATCTATCGAATAGACTTTAAATGAGAAATTCAAACCGATCAACTTCATAATTGACGTATTTAAATAAAAAATTTATAAATTATTAAATTATTTTTTTATTTAGTCAAATGGTCAAAAACTGATGAAAAATGAATACACAAATTACCTTTAAAAACTCCACATTTGATGCTTGATTTGATATTAAATAAATTCAAAAAATTATAAATTGTGTATGTAAACATATCACTCGTGAAGTAGATATATTTGAACGATTTGAATTCTTCATTTAAAGCAATAGGTTTTTAGAATTAGTATGATTTAGGCTGAAATATCACCGTTACCGTGACAGACAGACTCTAATAAAAGTGATATAAATTAACCTAAAAACTATTTGATGAATTCGAAATTTTATCTGAAAAAAAAAAGATAGCTTGGAGTCCATTTAACACCTAGTGTGCAATGAAACATGTAGCGCAGCTCTCCTCCAAAGAAAAAGAAGAAAATACAAATAATTACGCAGTAATATCTGCATTCAGGGATGACATTTTCAAACCACAATATGTCAATATATAATACCAAGAAACATGGATGGAGCTTTCAATAGATACATCCCTCCTCAACCTCTGGAAGAGAAATATCCAACAAAATTCCTTGGCAGAGACCTTTATCATTATTCCTTGGCAGAGACCAAAATTCCTTGGAAGAGAAAGATGGATCAAATGCCTTTATTTTTTTGCCTCCATCATGCCTCCATTTTTTAAAACTTTAATAACTCAAAATTTAAAATTTAAAAGTCAAAATAAAACCGTTGGATATGATCTACATCATTTATCTATGTGCTCATAAAAAATTATCACATTTCAATTTTGTTTTCATGTGAATCAATAAGTTGAAAAATCAACGTCTAAACATTATCCACATTAGTACGTTGTTTTACAGGCTCTTGATGACAACTAAAACAAAATTGAAATGTCATAATTTTTCACACGTGTATAGATAAAATGTTATAAATCATATCCATTGAATTATTTTAAATTTTGGATTATTAAAGTTTTTAAAAATAAAGACATTTGAACCTTCCTCATGTTTGAATTATAAAACGCTAACTTGAATGATATTATTCTTGCATCATTCCTTTTAACTATTTGGGCCTTTCTTTTTGCAATTAAATGTTCGTTGTAGCCCATTTTGCAACTGCAAAACAGACTATAAGATATTTTAAATCTCAAACTATTGCATTTGGTTAATAAGCCCATTTAATCATTTGGGCCTATTCAGCTTGAGGAACAACTAAGAGACCCCAGCCCAGAGCATCCTATTGGGCTTGAATGTAAATTTCAACAAAGCGAGCAATGATTGCACAACTTTTTTTTTGATGTTGACTTATTAATACTGATTTGTATAATCGTAAAATCTACATCTTCAAAATACAATATAAAAAAAAAAATGCTCCCTAGGCTGGATGAGCTGTTAATCTTTTCTTTATATTCAATTATGAATTGATATATCACTCTCTGAGTTATTTTAATCATTGCTTGATCACTTTTCATTTTTTTTAAACATTTGCTGATCTGCACACTTACCATCTTTCCTCTTTTGTTTTTGACAAAAGCATATTCTGCCAGCTCCACAGATGATCCCACCAGAAACATAAGCAGTACTTTTGTGTTATCTCCATTTTATACACAAATATATATATATATATATATATATATATATATATATATATGAGGATGGTTCAAATGCATTCTTTTTTTGTGCACCTAAATGCACCCAAAACTCATATGGTGCATTTTCAAAGTTCAAATAGTCGATTCGAACCTTCCAACGTGTTATTCATATTAAAATGTGCTTGGAGACCAAATTTTACATTTTTTGGAAATTTTTTACTATTTTTTCAGAATTTTTGAAAAGTTTAGTTTAATCAAAAATTCTGAAAAAATAGTAAAAAATTTCCAAAAAATGTAAAATTTGGTCTCCAAGCACATTTTAATATGAAGAACACGTTGGAAGGTTCGAATCGACTATTTGAACTTTGAAAATGCACCATATGAGTTTTGGGTGCATATAGGTGCACCAAAAAAGGGTGCATTTGAACCCTCCTCATATATATATATATAGAGGTTGGCTATTCTACTTCCATAAGCATATGCCCACATATGCTTATAACTCATTTTTGCGTTTCCAATGTTCAAATGGTCGATCCGAACCGTTCATCTTGTTCTCCATATTAATATGTGCTTGGAGACCAAATTTTACATTTTTCTGATTTTTTTTACTATTTATTAAGCCACTTTGAAAATTGCTGATCATATGGTCCAGAATTTTGTTGCACTGTTTTTACTGTTCACCCGGATCAGAAATTTTCAAAGTGGCTTAATAAATAGTAAAAAAATTCATAAAAATGTAAAATTTGGTCTCCAAGCACATATTAATATGGAGAACAAGATGAACGGTTCGGATCGACCATTTGAACATTAGAAACGCAAAAATAAGTTATAAGCATATGTGGGCATATGCTTATGGAAGTAGAATAGCCAACCTCTATATATATATATATATATATTTATTCCAAGTTGTGATTGTTGAGAGCATCACCATATTAAAAAATTGACATTAGAAAATCATTCTAATTAGTAGGATAAAATATCACATGTTGCATAAAAGATGTTGATTCTCTATTTTTCTTACATTAAAAAAAATAAAAATAAAATGCATGATATAATAGGCACTCAATTTGCAGAAATAATATGGATGCTGACACTGTCAGCATTCAAAAGTTGAAAATAAAAATGTTGATAATGCAAGAAAATCATACTTGTCAACTTGAAAATTGAACGCTGGCATTGTCATACATTTAATTAATTTAAAATTTAAATATTCAAAATAATTTAAAAGCTTTGATCTCATAAAAACAAATAGTTAAGTAACATAAATGGATTAGAAAGAGATAAATCAAACGATTTTGGTCCAAAGAAATTCTATAACATCAATATTATTTTAAAATTATCCCTTGGGATAATAGACATCAATATTTATTTCCAACTGAGCTCTCTACAGCTGTTTCAAATATTCTAATTTTTATGCCAAAATCAATTAGACTTTGTCAAAAATTTAATTTCTAAGTAAAATAATCAAAAATCAGATTTTATTATTCCTACTCGATGTATTCAGACGGTAAACTGAGTTATATCCAATGTGAAATGGTTTTTTTTAATTTAAAAAATCAGGCGTCAACTCTTACCTGTAAAAGGGTTTAATTCGCCACTTTTACCGCCTCTAATCAAATTTATTTGCCTCATATGACTAGTGGTTTGACACTACCCGTTAGGGGCTGCCCGAACCCGGTCCGCCCGTGCCCGGTGCCCGGGGTACCCGTACCCGTGCCCGGGTATACCCGGGTAAACGGGTACACGGGTACGGGTCTCAAACGGGCAGGGCACCTATTTTTGGCAAAAGACCCGGGTGTACCCGTACCCGCCGTACCCGTGCCCGCTACCCGTGTACCCGAACCCGTCCCGGGTGTACCCGCACCCGTTTACCCGTGTACTGTAGCACCCGAACCCCTTTATTTCAAATTTTCTTCCCCCCGGTTCTACAGTAACCGTGATTTTAACAGATCAGTTTTGGCTACACGCAGCGCACGGAGTACAGAAATTTGACAACGCTGCATATGATTAGTGCGCTGCATGAAGCTAAAACTGCTCTGTTAAAATATGTACCCGTTTTTTTGAAATTCGGCAGAGGCTGAAATGGTTTTTTTTTTTTTTTGAAATTCGGCAGAGGCTGAAATGCCTTGTTTTTTTTTTTTTTTTTTTTCTTTTATTTAATTTAATTTAGATTTAAATTAGATTTGGATTCAATTTAAATTTAATTTAGATTTACATTTATATTCAATTTAGATTTAATTTAATTTGCATCTAAATTTAGATTTGAATTTAGATTTATATTTAATTTAGATTTATATTATCAATTTAAAATGAACGTTTACAAAATATATTATCAATTTAAAATGTAAACTACAAATTTCGAGATATAAATAAATTATGAAACTATATAATTAAAATGCCGACATTTTTATTAATATCCAAAGTTTAATACAAATTATTAATTATGTTGAATATTAATATCCAAAGTTATATTACTTCTTTTGAGTTTTGATATATAATTAGCATATTTATACTAAAATACGCTAGATTAATTGAAATTATGTTGAATAACACTATATTATGTTAAATTACGCTAAATTACATTACATTACGCTAAAATACGGTAAATTACGCTAAATTACAAATGAATAGGGAGGATATTTTTCACTGAAAAGGCGAAAAACGACGATGAAACTTCAAACGGTCATAAAACGGCGCTCGAGTGTCCGATTTCAGCAAATGACCACTTTTCGGAAAGCTTGTGAAAATGCGCATGCGTCTGTGCTCGCTATGTCAAATTGCGAAATTTAGAATCGCCAAAAAACAAAGGGAAGAGCCTCAAAACTTGAGTTGAAGTTTCCGATGAAGATTTTCATTTCTATCATTCAATCCAAGTAGCTCAGTAAATTAGTTACATAATGAACTTGCAGATTACCAATTTTTACTATTTTTGGAATTTTTTTACTATTTTTTATTATTCATGAAAGATGAGCAAAATCAGTCTACTATAGCGTAATTTTGTGTAGTTTAGTGTTTTTTTTACCGTATTTCAGCATAATTAGCGAAGTTATTGTAATTTAACGTAATTTAGTATAATTGAACATAATTTATTGTAATATAGTGTAATTCAACATAATTT
The DNA here is from genome assembly GCA_011114355.1 of Carex littledalei. Taxonomy (NCBI): domain Eukaryota; kingdom Viridiplantae; phylum Streptophyta; class Magnoliopsida; order Poales; family Cyperaceae; genus Carex; species Carex littledalei. The sequence goes on from CM022094.1 coordinate 9,751,880, forward strand.
CAAGTAATCTAGCGTATTTTAGTATAAAATTACTCGTGTAAAGAAATAAATAATTAGACTTGTGACTTGATAAGTTACAAATTTTCGAACAAATAATTTTTAAATATAAGTTACAAATTTTATTTATTTAGGAATTATAAAGATGTGACTTGATAATTTTATGTATATATATATACAATATTTGATATTGAACTATTCAGATTTTAAAAGTCGAATTATAAACACGTAATAATATTCGTACGACACGGTAAAAAAAATAAGAAAACAAAACAGAAAAGAAAAAAGAAAAAAAAAAAAAACCCGTCTACCCGTGCCCGTTGTACCCGTCTACCCGGGACGGGCATGGGTTTGAGACGGGCAGGGCGGAGTTTTTAAAAAAAAAACCCGCCTACCCGTGCCCGTTGTACCCGGGTACCCGCTGTACCCGTACCCGTCCTGCCCGCTGCCCGGGACGGGTTCTGCCCTGCCCTGCCCGAGGTACCCGGGAGCAAACCACTACATATGACAACGTGTGATTCTGGTGAAACCGTGTAATTTTTTTACAAGTTAATTTGCTACCTTAAAAGGTGCGAAGCGCTACAACGCATCCTTATAACGTGCTCATTTTTTTTACCAAACTAATTTAATACTAATAACTTCAACTAGTTATAATTACAATTATTTCTAGGAGAAAATTCATGTACATTTAAAAAAAAAATTAAAATTACTAATTTTTGTTGTAAAATTAAAATGAAGTTGCAACAAAAGTAAAGTAAATGACAAGAGAGATAGAGAGAGCAATAGTAGAATTTTATTCTCTTCTAATTGTATATGTTTCTCTTGCTTTTACAAAGCCTCTATTTATAGGCTAGAAAGAGATGTTACAATAATAAAGAAGAAAATGAATGTTCATAGTAGTGGAGTAGTGGGGTAGTGGGGTAGTGGAGTAGTGGGGCAATTAATTGAGAATTAATATTGAGAGTTACAAAATGAACATCCACATAAATCATATTAAATTTGATTTACAACACTTCCCCTTCGATGTTCATCTTTCATTATACGCTATTAATATGATACTTCAGGATCAATATTAACACAGTACTTCAGGGCCATGTACTGCCTCATTAAAAACCTTATCAAGAAAAACCCATTGGGATAAAAACTTGATTAAGGCAAAAAGAGTACAGTGTGTATAATGCTTCCCCTCATTTAGATATCATTGAATATTCTTCAATCGATGTAGACCTATCTTCTTTGTGAGTTGTTCGAAAACCTTTGTCGGCAAAGATTTTGTGAATAGGTCTGCTAAATTGTCGATTGATCGAACTTGGCAAACATTGATTACGCCTTCCTTTTGTAGGTCCTGTGTTGAAAAAAACTTTGGCGCAATATGTTTAGTCCGGTCTCCTTTGATATATCCTTCTTTGATTTGTGCAATGCATGCTGCATTATCTTCATGCAGCGGAGTAGGATTTTCCTTGATGTTTTCAAGCCCACATTCTTCTTGAATATTTTGAATCATTGACCATAACCAAACGCATTCTCGACCTGCCTCGTATAAGGCGATCAGCTCGGCATGATTTGATGATGTTGCCGTAAGAGTTTGTTTTGTTGATCGCCATGTAATTGCAGCTCCACAATAAGTGAATACATATCCCGTTTGGGATCGTGCTTTATGTGGATCCGACAAATATCCCGCATCTGCATATTCAATTAATTTGGATTTTGTATCATTTTGATAATATAACCCCATATCTCTAGTTCCGCAGAGATATCGAAATATGTGTTTTATTCCATTCCAATGTCTTCTGGTTGGTTTGGACCTATATCTTGCTAACATTTTACTGCAAATGTGATATCGGGTCTTGTATTATTTGCAAGATAATAATGCCCAAATTGCACTTAAGTATGGTACTTTAGGACCAAGCAGTTTTTCATTATTTTCTTACGGGCAAAAATGATCATTTTCTGCATTTAGCGATCGTACGACCATTGGTGTGCTCAAAGGATGAGTTTTATCCATATTGAATCTCTTTAGTACTTTTTCAACATAATTTGATTGATGGATAAATATTCCATTATTTAGATGCTCAATCTACAGGCCGAGACAAAATTTAGTTACACCAAGGTCTTTCCTTTCAAACTCATTTCTCAATAATTTTGCAGTATGCTCAATCTCTTCAGGAGATCCAATAATGTTCAAATCATCAACATACACTGCAATGATTGTAAAATCTAGATTTGATCTTTTAATGAAAACACGGACTAATTATATTATTTTTATATCCTTATTTTAGAATGTACTCACTCAGTCGATTGTACCATATTCGACCTGATTATTTTAGTCCGTATAATGATCTTCTTAATTTTATAGAGTACATATCTCTAGGTTTTAACTTATATGCTTCAGGCATTTTCAATCCTTCGGAATTTTCATGTATATGTCAGTGTCAAGTGAACCATATAAATATGCTGTTACGACATCCATAAGTTGTATTTTTAGATTTTCTGTGACTGTGAGACTTATTAGAAACCTGAGAGTTATCACCTCCATTACAGGTGAATACGTCTCTTCATAATCGACTCCAGGTATTTGTGTAAAACCTTACGCCACTAGCCTTGCTTTATATCTCACAATCTCATTTTTCTCATTTCTTTTTATAATAAATATTCATTTGTAACCTACAGGGTTAACATCTTTGGGCGTTTGGACTACAGGTCCAAATACTTGCCGCTTTTCTAATTAACTTATATTCATCTTGTACGGCATCTTTCTATTTAGGCCAATCATTTCTATATCTACACTCTTTCAGAGTTTTTGGCACATTGTCTTCTTCGTTTATAACATCGCTTGCTATAGTGAATGCAAAGATTTCATTAATGTATGTTTCTTCTGGAACTTGATCAACCTCTTCTAGGATTTTATCAACTTCTTCAGGAGTTTTACCATTAATCTCTTATGAAATTTTATCTACTTCTTCAGGAGTTCTACTACAAACTAACTTTTTCAGGATTTTTACCATCAACCTCTTCTGGGGTTGGACCAACTACTTTATTCTGCTCTTTCCTTTTACGTGGATTTACATCCTTAGAACCAAGTGGTCTTCTACGTTTTTTACGCACATTAGATTCATTAGATATTTTTGTAATGTCAATTCGAGCAGATGCATTTATAGCTGGAATATGCGATTTAGTAACTCTATTTGTATCTGTAAATACATCAGGCAATTCATTTGCAATTCTTTGCAAATTTATAATCTTTTGAACTTCGAATTCACATTGACCACTTCGGGGGTCAAGATAAGATAACGATGAATTCCAAGTTACTTGTTTATCCAGCTTTGGTTTTTCTTACCCCTAAGTTTGAAAATATTGATTCATTAAAATGACAATCAGCAAATCTTGTTGTAAAAACATCTCTTGTTAATGGTTCTAAATATTTAGTAATAGAAGGAGAGTAAAACCAATATAAAATCCCAACTTTCTTTGAGGTTCCATTTTTGTGCGTTGTGGATGAGAAATTGGAACATATACTGCACAACCAAATACCTTTAGATGAGACAAATTTGGTTATCTTCCGGAGACCAATTGTAATGGAGAATACCTATGATCTGCAGTTGGCCTTAACCTAATTAGTGCAGCAGCATGTAATATGGCATTTCCCCATGCAGAAGACGGTAAACTAGATTTCATAAGTAAAGGTCTAGCAATTAATTGCAACTTTTTAATCAACGATTTTGCTAGACCGTTTTGTGTATGAACATGGGCCACTGGATGTTCTATCGTAATTCTAATAGACATGCAATAATCATTAAAAGTTTGAGAAGTAAACTCTCCTGCATTATCAAGTCGGATTCTTTTAATTTGATAATCCGAAAAATTAGCTCTCAATTGGATAATTTGTGCTAATAGTCTAGCAAACACAACATTTCTTGTTGTTAACAAACTCACATGTGACCAGTGTGTTGATGCATCAATTAACACCATAAAATATCTAAATGGTCCACATGGAGGTGTAATAGGCCCACATATATCTCCTTGAATTCTTTATAAAAATGAAGGAGCTTCAGGTCCAATTTTATTTGGAGATGACATAGTAATTAGTTTTCCAAGAGAGCATGCTTCGCATGTCAATTCTTTTGATAATATGATCTTCAGGTCCTTTAGGGGATGCCCATTTGCACTTTCAATTATTTTCCTCATCATTATATTTCCTGGATGACCTAATCTGTCATGCCACAAAGTAAATAACTCTATTAAATTACTTGTGCCAGATATAGTGTGAATATTAGTCTCACCAAGATGCAATTGTGAAAAATATTTCTTACTTTTCAATATGGTTTTTTGTTGTTCCGCTGTCTACTAGACATGGTTCTTTACTTACCATTTTAAAATAAAAGAATGCAAGAACAAAAATAGAATAAAAATAAACAACTTTTATTCATTTGTTTGCATCTAAAAAATATAAAAGTAATCTAAAATTTTATTAAACATAAACATAAACTTCTATATTATATTTTCTCCCTAAGTAATAATATTTATTTCTTCATCCATATTCTGCAAGAAATCTGATACATCAAGATGTGTATCCATATGGCATTCATATTCGGGGTCATTTTCAGTAAAATTAGTTTCCACATTTTCCCTTTTTTTCTTAATTGAGGCTTGATAAAGCTCTACAAAATGCTTGAACGTACGACAGGTACGCGACCAATGATTTGTCATCCCACATATGTAATAAACATCTTCAGGATGTTTTCCTATCTCCTTTTTCATTAATACATATTTATAACAAAATACAACTTCAGGTTATTAATACCATAACTTCGAGTTATGATAAATGAAAAATGAGATAAATTCAAGCTTTATGAGATTTGCGATATGTACTACAAAATAGATACATATTAATAATTTCAGATTATTAATGCCATAACTTCAGGTTATAAATGTCATAACTTCAGGTTATGAAAAATGAAAAAGGGAGATAAATATAAATAAAAGAATATGTAAATTAAATAAATAAATAAATAAAAAATTTAAAAGTATTAATAACTTCAGGTTATAATAAAATATTTATTTAATAACTTCTGGTTATTAAATTGCTTGACTGCGCAATTATAAAATTTAATTTGAAATAACTTCGGGTTATATTTTCATCTAGTGACCTATAATAACTTATGGTTATTATATTGATTTTATATGAAAATTTCAAATAAAACTTCAGGTTTTAATTAAGAATAACTTCAGGTTAGTATTTATCCAGTGGCCTATAATAACTGCTGGTTATTATATTAATTTTATATTAAAATTTCAAATAGAACTTGAGGTTCTAAACAATTATAATAATAACTTCAGGTTATTATTCTTTTATTCTCTTCGGGTAATAAGAACTTCGGATTTGATAAACTTTTATTTTTGAATAATAACTTCAGGTTATTATTCCATCATTCACTTCAAGGAATGATTCTTATAAACTAAAACAAATATAATCAAAAATTTAAATGAAATTTAACTTAATGAAAGATATAATAATCAATCATATAAATTACTTACAAAATAACTTTGCAACTTCTTTCGAGCAACTCGTGTTGATAACGTGTTGTAAAATTAAAATGAAGTTGCAACAAAAGTAAAGTAAATGACAAGAGAGATAGAGAGAGCAATAGTAGAATTTTATTCTCTTCTAATTGTGTGTGTTTCTCTTGCTTTTACAAAGCCTCTATTTATAGGCTAGAAAGAGATGTTACAATAATAAAGAAGAAAATGAATGTCCATAGTAGTGGAGTAGTGGAGTAGTGGGGCAATTAATTGAGAATTAATATTGAGAGTTACAAAATGAGCATCCACATAAATCATATTATTGATTTACAACAATTTTCACTTTTAAAATTCATAATATCATATTTACCCTTTCGGGCCTAAGCACAAGCCTGTATTTTTCATAACTTGAAACTAAGAATGACTAGGAATTCAATCCTTGATAGCCACTACCAACCTTTTAAAAAAAAATTGTTGTTGTAAATAATATTCTAATACTGTATTTGACTAATTTGCAAAATATATATTATTGAATTTAACAATTTTTTTTAGTTGAGATATTTGCAGATTCATAAGATTTAGAATTACAACATGACTGTTGAGTAGGGCTGCTCATGAGCCGAGTTGAGTCCGAATCGAGGACAACTTGGATTCAACTCGCGAACTCATGAGCCGAGTTGAGTCCGAATCGCTAATCCAGTTCCGAGTCAGAAACTCCAATTTGGAATCAACTCGCGAGTAACTCGAGTCGAGGTGAGTCGACTCGTGACTCATAATGAAGTACACAGTGAGACAATCTAATTTAATTATAACAAAAGATATATTACATAGTTTACCAAAATAATACACAATTAATACACAATTAAAGACAATACAAAATATAATAGCCAATACATAATTAAAAATACACAGTTCTCTTCTCTACTTCTCTTCCTCTTTCTTCTATACTTCTTCTATACCAAATGTATCAATAAAAAAAAAAAAAAAAACTGTACCAAATGTAAAAATTAGAAATATATATATTAGAATTTGATGTGAGTCAAACCGAGTTGATTCCGAACCGAGTTAGGAGTAATTTGGAATCGACTCATAAATCAACCGAGTCAATAAACTCGAGTCAGTTTTGACTCGAGTCAGTTTTAACTCGAGTTATTAGTGAGTTGAATCCGAATTGATTCCGAACTGAGTTTCGAGTCGTGAGCTTTTTGTGCACCCCTACTGTTGAGGCTCTTTCTTTTTTCTTTGAGATATTTGACTGCATTGTTGTTCTGATGAATGCTAAGGGTTAAAATCAATATCTTCTCCTCACAATCTTTCTGAAAATTGGTCATATGTTGAAATTGGACACTTGAGTGCTGAGATACGCCAATTTGAAGATTGCTGAAATTTCACAATGCTTATAAGCGTTGTAACGGTTGTCATAATGGTTGACCCCACATACCTCGATTTTTTTAGTCCGAAATGTCAAAAACAACTGTTACATTGATAAGCCTCAATTATATATACTTTCGGTCGAGGTTTTACCTCTAAAACTGCACCAAATTTCTTGTATTTTAGCTTAGTTTAGTATATAATGCACCGAAGAACCAAGTTACTGCATTTCCCTTGTTTAAATTGCAGAAATCGAGCAAAAGGAGCAAAACAACCATTTTGTGCAGGCCGCAGGAATTTTGTTGAGGCCGCAGGAATTTTGTGCGGGCCGCAGGAATTCTATGCGGGTCGCACTAAAAAGTCCGAGAGTTCTGCGGGTGCTCATGCGGGCCGCAGAGAATTTGTGAAGGCCGTACGATTCCTTTTTCCTTAGCCATTTCCAGCCAACTTCCAATTTCGTGTGGGCCGCAGAGAATTTGTGAAGGCCGCACGAAGGCCGCACCAATGCCAATCTTGCCTTATTTCGCGATATCTTCTCATATTTGCTGCCAGATTCTGGGGGGTTGTTTCCCAAGGCTCAAAAATAGCTATATATGGGCAGGGAGGCAGCAGGAGAAGGCATCTTTCAATTTAGGTTTAATTTCCACATCTCTCTACATATTTTCTCTCTTCTCCTCGTGATAAAAGGCAATTGGAGCGAAGGTTTGAAGGAGTTCTCGAGCAAGCAACAGTGAAGACAAAAGGCAGCGAGCGAAGAGATTGGTGTACTCTATTCTCTTACTTATTTTCCTTAGTTTTCATCATGTTTTCTCTTGTATCTTTCTTGGATGTTAGTGCACCCATGAGAGGCTAGATTTCCTCTCTAGGGGCTTAGGTTAAAAACATGAACTTGTTTTGAATCTACTTTAGTTGGATTAATTTGTTTATGATGATTGTTTGCTTGTATGTTTATTCTTGTTGATTTTATAATTCATGTGCTTGTGTAATTTGTGTACTTGTTAATTAGCGTCCCGCTTAGGTTTAACCAACTTATGATGCTAGGATCAAAGAAATGATGGTACCAAATTATATACATGAATAACCCTAGGATTGAGATTAGAAATGACCAAATCTATTTTTTAGTCCAGAACTACAAGAAACAAAGGTTGAATTGAGGTAAAAGACTTAATCGTGAAGCCTCATATTTAATTGGGACACTTAGAATTGAACCGAATATCGTATGAAGAACTTAATCGTGAAGTATTGGTATTTAGGGATAAACTAGGCTAACCTATGCTTATGGTCTAGAAAACTAGGGTGAAGATCGTGAAGTTCGAATTATCTAGACACGTCATTAATTCACGAAAGTGACCCTTTTTGACATTTACAGCTTAGAAAACCCATAATTGCAAACATGAATTTAGAATACCAATTAAATGTGGATTTGACCAAGTGATTGTGTGCTGATAGCCCCTAGACTCTTATACATTTGAATCACAAAACTCATTTTTATTTGTTTGTTTTAAATTGTTTTGTTTTAATTCAACTCTCAATCGGGTATTGAACCCAAAACCAATTTTACAACAACCCCCCCTTTACTTTATTTACATTATTTTAGAATTAATTGATTTAGTAAAAAGTAATATTTCTTGTTATCTTTGGATCGATACCCATAATTACTACAAGGATAGATTGTACGAAATAGACCAACGAAAGTGTACGAAATAGACCAACAAAACCTATACCCAAAATACACATCATACATTCAACCGTTACAACGGTTGTCACCATAACCCTAGATCTGTTTCCCTCGGTATAAATAGAAACATCAGATATGTTTCTGGATGAGCTCCCAGCCGTCAAACACTTCGAAAATTCGTCTTTCTCTGCTGAAAAAGAGCCTCCATTGTTGTTTGTTCTTAAAACTTCAATACTCATTCAACAACCTCAAATCTACTCCACCAAACCTCAATCTTGATTAGAATTAGAGTGATTTGTGAAATATCTCTTGTTTATTCAAACACTAGAGCCTTAAGTGCTCGCTTCTTGTATTAGAGCCTTTAGTGCTCGCTTCTTTCGGCCGTGTAACTTCCCGGAGTTTGTAAGGGCTCACCGGTTTCACCTTGTAATCCTTTCTTATTGGATAAAGAAAGGCATGCCATCTCGAAAGTCACGGAGCCCCGGAGACGTAGGTATCTTGAAGCCGAACTCCGTAAACATATCTCGTATCAAGTGTCTCTTAACTCTTCTATTTATTTTTACGTACACTTGTTTATTGTTAAGTTTCTTGATTCCGCCAAGAACAACTCATGTACACGCAAAATTTAATTTTAATAGTAGACTATCTAACCAACTAGGGTTAAAATTTTAAAAAGTCACATATTCATTCCCTCTATAGGTGCCGTTAGAGACAACAAGAATGACCCAAAAAAATTTTAATTATCATCTTAATAAAGTGAATTATAACAATTGACATTGTTTTTAAAAAAATAAAAAATAATAAGAACGCAGATGTAATATGCGCCCAAATAGAATGGGACACATATTTAATCTGCGTACCCATCTTATTTAAGACGCATATTAAATTAGCATCCTTCTATTTAATATATTTTTTAATTTCTCAAACAAAATTAAAATTATAGTTAGATCATGCATAGTTAATTTTTTTAAGTAGAACTAGGATGTGATGTGTTCAACAAATCTTTTAGTGAACATAACTTTGTTTTTTTAGGAAACATAACTTCATAATTTATTGGATTGACTTCAAACGAGACAAATCCAAACCGTTAAAACTGATCTACTTCACGAGTGTACGTGTACATTCAAAATTTTAAATTTTTCGAACTTATTTAATACAAAGTCAGGCGGTCAAAATTGATGAAAAATGAATGCATTAAAATAACTTCTAAAACTTCATTTTGGAGCATTCATTTCTCATCAATTTTGACCGCTTGACTTTGGACTAAATGAATTCGAAAATTTTAAAATTTTATATGTACACGCATCACTCGTGAAGTAGATCGGTTTCAATGGTTTGAATTTATCTCGTTTGAAATCAATCCGATAGATTATGGAGTTATACTCACCAAAGGGTTTGGTGAGCACATCACACTCTAGTTCTACTCAATTTTTTTTGTTGACTCTGTATTTTGTTGTAATATTAATATTCAATTTTATATTGTTAATTACTATAAAGTTTTCTGATGAATAATTTATAGACCGTAGAATCGAAAACTTCAACTTGAGTTTTGAGATCCTAAACAACGTTTTTTTTTGCAATTCTGATTTTTTTCGATGTTTGTGGGCTATGCCTAATATATGATGGCCTCCGTCTCTTTGTCAGCTTTTCGAAATTGTGGTCAAGTTCAAATCGGAATTTCCAACCAAAAATAATGGTTGTTTAAAAATTTGAAAACAATGTATTGATGTTTTATATTGCAAAAACATTAATGATGCGCCGATGTTTTATATCATGGTTAATCACAACACAAGTATATCGATGTTTCATTGTAAAATTATTACAAAACATTGATGCGGCGCCAATGCAAAAGAAATTAGGTCAAATGAAGTATATAATTTATCCCTGATTTGTTCATATTCAAAATCCTTAAAAAAACCTTACATTACGAATAAAAAAAATATGAAAACAGATTTAATTTGCGTCCCAAATAGGGTAGGAATGCAAATTAAATCCGCTCACCCAATGTGGGGGCACAGATTTAATCTGCTTTCCTCCTCTGGAGGGGGGCACAAATTAAATCTGCTTTCCTTGTGTATGTATTATACCGTGTCAATTATTTTAGGATGCATTTGGATGAAGGAGTGAGTTAATGAGAATAGGATGCATTAACCTAATATTTTGTTGGGTAGTAGAATATCGAGTTAACTCATAAAAGACAAACAAAGAATAGTAGGTAGGGGTGTTCAACCGGTCGGTTTGGGTCAAACCAAACTTTTTTTGCTGAATCGCAGTTTGAATTGAATTTTGAAAATCCAACCAAACTGACCGAATTAAAATTCCAAACCGATCTAAAACCGAACCGATTAAACCGATATAAATTCCAGTTTGTTCGGTTGAACCGAATACAAACATTTCAAGTTACAAATAAACATTTCAAAACCAGTTGGTTCGGTTCAAATCAATTTGGATAACATTTTTGATAACCACACAAGCTGGATTTCGATAAACCGATTCATTATAAACCACACAAAAATAAACCGATCCATTTTTTATTAAACCGGTTGGTTCGGTTCAAACCGATTTGGAGATTCCAAAACCGAACCGAACCATTTAAACCGAACTTCTTCAAAAACTAAACAGAACCGAACCATTTAAACCGAACAACCGATCCAATTAAATCAAAATTTGCCGATTTGGTTTAAAACCGAATAAACCGATCCATTTGAACACCCGGTAGCTCTTAATTCACATTAAAAAAAATAGTGCTCGCAATGTAATTAGATTATTTAAAAATTAAACGCATTTAAAATTTGACATTTAAGTGACCGCCAAGTGTCAACCCTGATTGAAAAAAAATTGACATTTGAGGCCAATATCTCTGATTTTGACAATCTGACATGACCCAACCCAATTAGACTTTTTATCTAAAGGCATCCCTTAATTGCCCACCCCACCAGTCATTTTCATTCAAGTCAATTTTTTTCCCTCCATAATTGAATCTTCAAACTGAATGAGTCACCGTTAAAAAATGAATAAATAAATATAAGGTCGTTTTAATTTCCAGCTACCTTGATCTGGTCATCTGGTCGAATATAAAATCCCCATAAATTTTTGCCTCTAAAATTTATAATGTCATGTATACTCCTATAAATTTTAAAATTCACAAATTTATCCAATTTATTGTTTTTTTTTCTATTTAAACTTATTTAAAATTTACAAAGTTCTCATTTTTACCCTTTAATAAAAAATAAAAACAATTAGTCTGCCGACACTGTCGTAGGGGTGTAAACGGATATGGATATCCGCTCCGAATCCGCATATAATCCGTATATAATCCGTATCTGGATTTAAACGGATACGGATAATTATCAATTACCCACAGAAGATGCAGATACAGATATGGTTTTAAAATTTTGATATCCGTTTACTATCCGTATCCGTATCATGTGAGGTTTTAAATTATTTTGCCTTCAAGGGGATTTGAACCCATGTCATGTGAGGTGAAAGTCTAAGCAACCAAGATACAAACCACTACACCACACTATCTTTTGTTACTACTTCTTTATTTTGTTTATTTTGTTCTATATTCATATTCGAATCCGTATCCGTAAATTATCCGCTCCGTATCCGTATCCGTTTAAGATGGATATGGTTTTAAATTTTGATATCCGTTTACTATCCGTATCCGTATCCGCTCATTGAAAGGCGGATACGGATTTGGTATTAGCATTATCCGCTCCGAATCCGCTCCGTTTACACCCATACACTGTCGGCATTCAAAAGTTGAAAATAAAAATGTTGATAATGCAAGAAAATCATACTTGGCAACTTGAAAATTGAACGCTGGCATTGTCGGCATTCGTCTTATTTCCGCAAATCGAGCATCCGTTATGTCATACATTTAATTAATTTAAAATTTAAATATTCAAAATAATTTAAAAGCTTTGATCTCATAAAAACAACTTAAGTAACATAAATGGATTAGAAAGAGATAAATCAAACGATTTTTGTCCAAAGAATTCTATAACATCAATATTTATTTTAAAATTATCCCTTGGGATATAGACATCAATATTTATTTCCAACTGAGCTCTCTACAACTGTTTCAAATATTCTAATTTTTATGCCAAAATCAATTAGACTTTGTCAAAAATTTAATTTCTAAGTAAGATAAAAAAACCAGATTTTATTATTCCTACTTGATGTATTCAGACGGTAAACTGAGTTATATCCAATGTGAAATGGTTCTTTAATTTAAAAAATCAGGCGTCAACTCTTACCTGTAACCAATTTATTGGTTTAAATTTAATTAATGAAAAGAATAAAAGAATAAAAGAATAAAGGACTAAAGGAGCCGACATTTTTATTAATATCCAAAGTTTAATACAAATTATTAATTATGCCCAGAATCGGACCCATTATCGAAAAATACCCAAGCCGGCCAGAAAATGGCCGGCTTGGTACCTTTTTTTTTTTTTTTTTTAAACCGTAAAAACTCTATATAACGCACCCCTCCCTTCAGAAGAAGGCACACAACCCGAGGCAGCTCGCTAATCACTGTTAAGGTAAATTTTTTTTTTTTTTTATTATGTTTTATTTTATAGAATAATTAATTATATTATTAAAAAATTTAATAATAAACCCTATAACCCTAAACCCTAAACCCTAAAACCTAAACCCTAAACCCTATAACCCTATAACCCTATAACCCTAAACCCTAAAACCCTATAACCCTAAAACCCTAAAACCCTATAACCCTATAACCCTAAACCCTATAACCCTATAACCCTATAACCCTATAACCCTATAACCCTAAACCCAAAAAGAAGTAGTAACCAGTCAATTGTTTACTATTTAGTTACCTGACAAATGTTTACCATTTAGTAACCTGACAATGTTTACCATTTTCTAAAATGTAGTTTGTTTACCATGGCCTTTATTTCATTACACTATGGTGGGAAGATGCTTAATAGTGCACAAGGGGCGTATTACAACAAAGATGCAGCTCATTCATTGATGATTCCAGATGACATCTCACTTTTAGACCTGAAATCCCTAGTTTACACACACACCGGTTACAACCCAGAAAGGTGGGACCTAGAATTGGCAACCCGATATTGCCATCCCTCCAGCGGAAAATTTATGGTTGCGAAACTGGTAGATGAGAGTACGTGGAGAGGCATGTTTGGTCATTTGAGGTCCCAGGGTAATTATCTAATAGAAATATTTGCTAGAAGAGTTCCGGTAGAGCCCGGGGTTGGAAGTTCGGGCTCTGGATCAGCGGCACCACATTATAGCCCACAACCAGAAACCTACAGACGTGACTCCACCTTACTCCTCAACGAACCTGACCCAGAACCCTACAACTACGTCACTCCACCAGCACCTCAACGAAGACACTCAGTTGCATCCCCACCTAGACACAATCGAGGCAGACCAAGACACTCAGTTTCAACCCCACCTAGATCCGTAAATGTGGCTCATTTACCGTTACCTCCAGTATCACCTTACCCCAGACCTGCACCAGTAGACGATGCAAGCTGCCCGGACTTTGAAGATATTAATGAAATACCGGAGGACGAGCTGAGGAGCGAGGATGAATTTGAGGGAGAAATGTGGGGGGATTCAGATCACATGGAAGGTTGCGATGAAGACGGGCCGGTTGAAACAGCTGAAAGGCATACTGATGAGGGGGGGCCGCTTAGTGGCCGGACTGATACGCACCCGTTCCCAGACCTCAATGATGTGTCTGAGTTTAGAGAAGCAGATATTGGTTATTATGGGCAACGGATTGAGTACAAAGGTGAGCTGACTGCAAACCAATATTTTAAAAGCAAAGAAGACCTAATGAAGAAGATCAGAGAGCACCATATAACTAAGAATCAGGAGTTCAGATCTTGGAAAAGTGACAGGGATCGGGTTACTCTGTTGTGCAAGGACAAGAATTGCCGTTACGAGCTTAGGGCAAAGCCGACGGGATGTGGAGACGCATGGGTTATAACTAAGCAGCCCAGGCCTCACACATGTAGGACTGAGAGTACGAGGGACGACCACGAATGTCTGACGGCATCACTCATTGCCGATGTCATTGAGAACGCCATTAAAAAGGACCCGTGTATGAGCATCCAGACGGTGGCAGACATTGTTTTGTCTGTGTATAACAATGTGACACCCAAATACAACCGACTGTGGAGGGGCCGTGAGCTGGCAATAGCCCGACAATTTGGGAGTTGGGAGATTTCATACAGCTTGCTGAGACCACTGTTGCTTGCAATTTGCCACAACAATCCCGGCTCGACCCACCAATTTCTGACCAGCCCGGTACGGAATAAGGAAACAAGACTAATCATGCCAGGTGTTGCCCAGTTCAGAGCCGTAGCCTGGGCGTTTGGTCCATGCATTGCAGCGTTCCAGTACCTGAGACCAGTGATCAGCATCGATGCATGCTTCTTGTCTGGGCAATATGAGGGGAGGCTTTTGATAGCTTGCGGCTACGATGCCGAGAACCAATTGTTGCCTATTGCATTTGCAATTGTGCGGCAGGAGGATACTGAGAATTGGGGTTTTTTCTTGCAGTGGTTGAGGAATGAAGTGCTCGGATGTAGTAGATTTGTATGTGTCATATCGGACCAGCACAAGGGGATCAAAACTGCACTAACAGCTAAATACGGGTGGCCTCCCGAGCTTTTTGTGCACAGGTATTGTATGCAGCATGTTGCTGACAACCTGGTCCAGAACTGTGGAAAAGACAAGTGGTACGGATGGAGGTTCAGGGAAGGAGCAAAGAGGAAGAAGCCGAGAAGATTGAAAGAGATGTTCGAAGAGTTTGCTCATGTATGTCTAACTTATAACATTTCGTTTAATTATCTTATAAGAATTTTATGAAAATGAAATAACACCCCTTTGTTTTTGTGCAGCTAAATCCGCAGTGCAATGCGTATTTAAAGAGAGTGGGCAAAGTACGTCCTAATGATGTGATGGAGCCGTCCAATTATGAGAAAATTTTCCAAACCTGTGACGGAGGATACCGGTTTGGTATCATGACAACAAACGGCTCCGAGTCGCTCAACAATGTCTTCCGAACGAGTCGTAGATTGCCTGTTTGTGTCATAGTGGAGGATACGTTCTACACGTGCAACAGATGATTTGTTCAGCGGCGTCAGCGAGCAATGGAATTACAAGACAAGGGACAGGTTCTGTCTGACCGGGTTTTGCAGAAGATCAGAAAACGTTGGGAGAAAGCTGGAAAAATACGGTTGGTGCGTTGCACGCAGGGCCAAGGTCAGTACCAAGTTTCATCCCCAAATGAGTATGTTCCTTGCACCCGTAGCGACATGGGCAACATGGAACCCACTCACAGGGAGTTCATGTATATTGTGACGCGCGGTCCCGACAGACAAATGGAATGCACTTGCAGAGGTATCCAATTAACTTCTATTCCGTGCGCTCATGTCTTAGCTGTTTGCCGTGACCGAAACTGGCAAGAGGACGACTTTGTTGCAGACTGGTATAAAACACCCTATCTTGTGAGTACTTGGAGCCATGTGTTCAATCCAATTGGCAATATGGGAGACTGGCCTCCTAATCCTGGAGACAGAATCCTTCCGAGTAGTGGTTGGATTAGGAAGGGGAGGCGACAACACACCCGTCGTGTAATGACGATGGATGAAATGGAAGGTAGACGAAGGGGGCATCAGCCTCGCCGTTCCACTTCCGATAGGCAACGAAGAGGTATGTAACATTCATCCAAAATTATTTTTCTTTTCAATTTATACCAACTTACTAAGTAACACATGCAAATGCAGATGCAAGAATCGCAGCAAATGCGGCAGAAAATGAGCGAGTAATGGCGTCGGGAAGTGGGTCCGGAGGGTCACGGCGTAGCACAGCTACGAGCCGTTTAGATGCAACTGCTATGTATGCCGAAGCAATGGGAGAGGCGGTTGCCATAGGAGGAGAGGCGGTTGGGGTGCAAGGGGAGCCATCTGTCCAACTGAAGAGGTCCACTACTAGACGCACAACAAGAGCATCTACAAGCCAAGCAGGGCCATCTGGAGCCCAGGCCGGCCTATCTACAATCCAAGCAGCGCCATCTGGAGCCCAGACCGGCCCATCTACAAGCCAAGCAGCGCCATCTGGAGCCCAGGCCGGCCCATATAGTGAGCAACCAGAGCCATATGGTAGACCATCTCGTAGGGCATCTTCGCAAGTGGTTTACTTCGGAGATTAAATTTTAGACGTAGCAATAATATGTGATTTGTATGCATGTTGTAAAAAGTGTGTGGACTCTATTTGCAATTTGTGTGTACTTTATTATTTTGTACGAAACTCAGAAATGAAATATTTGACTCTAATAGAAATCACCTAAAACAAAAATAATGCGGTTTGAAAAAAAATGATTGTTGTAACTTGATCCCTCCTCAAAGAAGTAATATAACAAATAATTTAAACAAATATTTCAAATTTTCAGAGTTAGATTTCAATATTTTGATCTTCATATTGTCTCTCTCTAAATAAAAAAATAAAAAAAAGGTACCAAGCCGGCCAGAAAATGGCCGGCTTAGGGAGGGCCCTAAGCCGGCCATTTTCTGGCCGGCTTGGGTATTTTTCGATAATGGGTCCGATTCTGAGCATAATTAATAATTTGTATTAAACTTTGGATATTAATAAAAATGTCGGCTAAAGGAGCGTACCAGGTCCTTTACCATTGTTTCAATTAATTACCCATATTTTATTCTATTTGAACCTGTTATTTTGTCTAATTCGCCACTTTTACCGGCTCTAATCAAATTTATTTGCTTCATATGACATTGTGTGATTCTGGTGAATCCGTGTAATTTTTTTATAAGTTAATGTGCTACCTTAAAAGGTGCGAAGCGCTACAACGCATCCTTATAACTTGCTCATTTTTTTTTACCAAACTAATTTAATACTTATAACTTCAACTAGTTATAATTACAATTATTTCTAGGAGGAATTTCATGTACATTTAAAAAAAAAATTAAAATTACTAATTTTCACTTTTAAAATTCATAATATCATATTTACCCTTTCGGTTTTTCATAACTTGAAACTAAGAGTGACTCGGAATTCAATCCTTGATAGCCACTACCAACCTTTCAAAAAAAAAAATTGTTGTTGTAAGCAATATTCTAATATTTTATTTGACTAATTTGCAAAATATATAATTATTGAATTTAACAATTTTCATGAGTTGAGATATTTACAGGTTCATAAGATTTAGAATTACAACATGACTGTTGAGGCTCTTTCCTTTGTCTTTGAGATATTTGACTGCACTGTTGTTCTGATGAATGCTAAGTGTTCAAAATCAATTTCTCCTCACAAGCTTTCCGAAAATTGGTCATATGCTGAAATCGGACACTTGAGCGCTGAGATACGTCAATTTGAAGATTGCTGAAATTCCACAATGCTTATAAGTGTTGTAACGGTTGTCATAATGGTTGACCCCACATACCTCAATTTTTTTCAGTCCGAAATGTCAAAAACAACTGTTACATTCAACCGTTACAACGGTTGTCACCAGAACCCTAGATCTGTTTCCATCGGTATAAATAGAAACATTGGATATGTTTATGGATGAGCTCCGAGCCGCCAAACACTTCGAAAATTCGTCTTCCTCTGATGAAAAAGAGCCTGCATTGTTGTTTGTTCTTAAAACTTCAATCCTCGTTCAACAACTTCAAATCTATTCCACCAAAACTCAATATTGATTACAATTAGAGTGATTTGTGAAAGATCTCTTGTTTATTCAAACACTAGAGCCTGGAGTGCTCGCTTTTTTTATTAGAGCCTTTAGTGCTCACTTCTTTCGGCCGTGTGACATTCCAGAGTTTCTAAGGGTCCACCGGTTCCACCGGTTCCACCTTGTAATCCTTTCATATTGGGCAAAGAAAGGCACGCCATTTCAAAAGTCGTGGAGCCCCGGAAACGTAGATATCTTCAAGCCGAACTCCGTAAACATATCTCGTATCAAGTGTGTCTTAACTCTTATATTTATTTTTACGTACACTTGTTTATTGTTCAGTTTCTTGACTCCGCCAAGAACAACTCATGTACACACAAAATTTAATTTTAATAGTAGACTATCTAACCAACTAGGGTTAAAATTTTAAAAGACCACATATTCATTTCCTCTATAGGTGCCGTTAGAGACAACAAGAATGACCCCAAATTTTTTTAATTATCATCTTAAAAAAAATGAATTATAACAATTGACATTGTTTTAAAAAAATAAATAAATAATGAGAACGCAGATGTAATATGCGCCTAAATAGGATGGGACACATATTAAATATGTTCACTCCTAATGGAGGCACAGATTTAATATGCGTACCCATCTTATTTAAGACGCATATTAAATTAGCATCCTCCTGTTTAATATTTTTTTTAATTTCTCAAACAAAATTAAAATTATAGTCAGATCATGCATAGTTAATTTTTAGTAGAACTAGAATGTGAAGTGCTTAGCAAATTTTTTAGTGAACATAATTTCATAATTTATCGGATTGACTTCAAACGAGATGAATCCAAATCATTGAAACTGGTCTACTTCACGAGTGTGCGTGTACATGTAAAATTTTAAAATTTTCGATTCATTTAGTATAAAGTCAAGCGGTCAAAATTGATGAAAAATGAATGCATTAAAATAACTTCTAAAACTTCATTTTGGAGCATTCATTTTTCATCAATTTTGACCGCTTGACTTTGGACTAAATGAATTCGAAATTTTCAAAATTTTATATGTACACGCATCACTCGTGAAGTAGATTGGTTTCAACGGTTTGGATTTATCTCGTTTGAAATTAATCTGATAGATTATGGAGTTATACTCACCAAAGGATTTGGTAAGCACATCACACCCTAGTTTTACTCAAATTTTTTTTGTTGACTCTGTATTTTGTTGTAATATTAATATTCAATTTTAAATTGTTAATTACTATAAAATTTTGTGATGAATAATTTATAGACAGTAGAATCGAAAATTTCAACTGGAGTTTTGAGATCCTAAACAACGTTTTTTTGCAATTCTGATTTTTTCGATGTTTGTGGGCTATGCCTGATATATGATGGCCTCCGTCTCTTTGTCAGCTTTTCGAAATTGTGGTCAAGTTCAAATCGGAATTTCCTACCAAAAATAATGGTTGTTTAAAAATTTGGAAACAATGTATCGATGTTTTACATTGCAAAAACATTAATGATGCGCCGATGTTTTATATCATGGTTAATCACCACACAAGTGTATCGATGTTTCGTTGTAAAATTACTACAAAACATTGATGCGGCGCCAATGCAAAAGAAATTAGGTAAATGAAATATATAATTTATCCCTGATTTGTTCATATTCAAAATCCTTTAAAAAACCTTACATTACGAATAAAAAAATATGGAAAATAGATTTAATCTGCATCCCAAATAGGGTAGGAATGCAAATTAAATCTGCTCACCCAATGTGGGGGCACAGATTTAATCTGCTTCCCTCCTCTCGAGGGGTGGCACAAGTTAAATTTGCTTTCCTGGTGTGTGTATTATACCGTGTCAATTATTTTAGGATGCATTTGGATGGAGGGGTGAGTTAATGAGAATAGGATGCATTAACCTAATAGTTACAAATAAATATTTTAAAACCGGTTGGTTCTGTTCAAACCGATTTGGATAACATTTTTGATAACCACACAAGCCGGTTTTTGATAAACCGATTATTATAAACCACACATAATAAACCGATCCATTTTTTATTAAACCGGTTGGTTCAGTTCAAACCGATTTAGAGATCCCAAAACCGAACCAAACCATTTAAACCAAACTTCTTCAAAAACTAAACCGAACCGAACCATTTAAACCGAACAACTGATCCAATTAAACCAAAATTTGCTAGTTTGATTTAAAACCGAATAAACCAATCCATTTGAACACCCCTACTAATAGTAGGTAGCTCTTAATCCACATTAAAAAAATAGTGCTCGCAATGTAATTAGATTATTTAAATTAAACGCATTTAAAATTTGACATTTAAGTGACCGCCAAGTGTCAACCCTGATTGAAAAAAAAATTGACATTTGAGGCCAATGCATTAACTTGGTGGCCAATATCTCCGATTTTGACAATCTGACATGACCCAACCCAATTAGACTTTTTATCTAAAGACATCCCTTAATTGCCCACCCCACCAGTCATTTTCATTCAAGTCAATTTTTTTCCCTCCATAATTGAATCTTCAAACTGAATGAGTCACCGTTAAAAAATGAATAAATAAATATAAGGTCGTTTTAATTTCCAGCTACCTTGATCTGGTCATCTGGTCGAATATAAAATCCCCATAAATTTTTGCCTCTAAAATTTATAATGTCATGTATACTCCTATAAATTTTAAAATTCACAAATTTATCCAATTTATTGTTTTTTTTTCTATTTAAACTTATTTAAAATTTACAAAGTTCTCATTTTTACCCTTTAATAAAAAATAAAAACAATTAGTCTGCCGACACTGTCGTAGGGGTGTAAACGGATATCCGCTCCGAATCCGCATATAATCCGTATCCGGATTTAAACGGATACGGATATCGCGGATAATTATCAATTACCCACAGAAGATGCGGATACGGATATGGTTTTAAATTTTGATATCCGTTTACTATCTGTATCCGTATCCGTATCCGTATCATGTGAGGTTTTAAATTATTTTGCCTTCAAGGGGATTTGAACCCATGTCATGTGAGGTGAAAGTCTAAGCAACCAAGATACAAACCACTACACCACACTATCTTTTGTTACTACTTCTTTATTTTGTTTATTTTGTTCTATATTCATATTCGAATCCGTATCCGTAAATTATCCGCTCCGTATCCGTATCCGTTTAAGGCGGATATGATTTTAAATTTTGATATCCGTTTACTATCCGTATCCGTATCCGTATCCGTATCCGTATCCGCTCATTGAAAGGCGGATACGGATTTGGTATTAGCATTATCCGCTCCGAATCCGCTCCGTTTACACCCATACACTGTCGGCATTCAAAAGTTGAAAATAAAAATGTTGATAATGCAAGAAAATCATACTTGGCAACTTGAAAATTGAACGCTGGCATTGTCGGCATTCGTCTTATTTCCGCAAATCGAGCATCCGTTATGTCATACATTTAATTAATTTAAAATTTAAATATTCAAAATAATTTAAAAGCTTTGATCTCATAAAAACAACTTAAGTAACATAAATGGATTAGAAAGAGATAAATCAAACGATTTTTGTCCAAAGAATTCTATAACATCAATATTTATTTTAAAATTATCCCTTGGGATATAGACATCAATATTTATTTCCAACTGAGCTCTCTACAACTGTTTCAAATATTCTAATTTTTATGCCAAAATCAATTAGACTTTGTCAAAAATTTAATTTCTAAGTAAGATAAAAAAACCAGATTTTATTATTCCTACTTGATGTATTCAGACGGTAAACTGAGTTATATCCAATGTGAAATGGTTCTTTAATTTAAAAAATCAGGCGTCAACTCTTACCTGTAACCAATTTATTGGTTTAAATTTAATTAATGAAAAGAATAAAAGAATAAAAGAATAAAGGACTAAAGGAGCCGACATTTTTATTAATATCCAAAGTTTAATACAAATTATTAATTATGCCCAGAATCGGACCCATTATCGAAAAATACCCAAGCCGGCCAGAAAATGGCCGGCTTGGTACCTTTTTTTTTTTTTTTTTAAACCGTAAAAACTCTATATAACGCACCCCTCCCTTCAGAAGAAGGCACACAACCCGAGGCAGCTCGCTAATCACTGTTAAGGTAAATTTTTTATTATTTTTTATTATTATGTTTTATTTTATAGAATAATTAATTATATTATTAAAAAATTTAATAATAAACCCTATAACCCTAAACCCTAAACCCTAAAACCTAAACCCTAAACCCTATAACCCTATAACCCTATAACCCTAAACCCTAAAACCCTATAACCCTATAACCCTATAACCCTATAACCCTATAACCCTAAACCCTATAACCCTATAACCCTATAACCCTATAACCCTAAACCCAAAAAGAAGTAGTAACCAGTCAATTGTTTACTATTTAGTTACCTGACAAATGTTTACCATTTAGTAACCTGACAATGTTTACCATTTTCTAAAATGTAGTTTGTTTACCATGGCCTTTATTTCATTACACTATGGTGGGAAGATGCTTAATAGTGCACAAGGGGCGTATTACAACAAAGATGCAGCTCATTCATTGATGATTCCAGATGACATCTCACTTTTAAACCTGAAATCCCTAGTTTACACACACACCGGTTACAACCCAGAAAGGTGTGACCTAGAATTGGCAACCCGATATTGCCATCCCTCCAGCGGAAAATTTATGGTTGCGAAACTGGTAGATGAGAGTACGTGGAGAGGCATGTTTGGTCATTTGAGGTCCCAGGGTAATTATCTAATAGAAATATTTGCTAGAAGAGTTCCGGTAGAGCCCGGGGTTGGAAGTTCGGGCTCTGGATCAGCGGCACCACATTATAGCCCACAACCAGAAACCTACAGACGTGACTCCACCTTACTCCTCAACGAACCTGACCCAGAACCCTACAACTACGTCACTCCACCAGCACCTCAACGAAGACACTCAGTTGCATCCCCACCTAGACACAATCGAGGCAGACCAAGACACTCAGCTTCAACCCCATCTAGATCCGTAAATGTGGCTCATTTACCGTTACCTCCAGTATCACCTTACCCCAGACCTGCACCAGTAGACGATGCAAGCTGCCCGGACTTTGAAGATATTAATGAAATACCGGAGGACGAGCTGAGGAGCGAGGATGAATTTGAGGGAGAAATGTAGGGGGATTCAGATCACATGGAAGGTTGCGATGAAGACGGGCCGGTTGAAACAGCTGAAAGGCATACTGATGAGGGGGGGCCGCTTAGTGGCCGGACTGATACGCACCCGTTCCCAGACCTCAATGATGTGTCTGAGTTTAGAGAAGCAGATATTGGTTATTATGGGCAACGGATTGAGTACAAAGGTGAGCTGACTGCAAACTAATATTTTAAAAACAAAGAAGACCTAATGAAGAAGATCAGATAGCACCATATAACTAAGAATCAGGAGTTCAGATCTTGGAAAAGTGACAGGGATCGGGTTACTCTGTTGTGCAAGGACAAGAATTGCCGTTACGAGCTTAGGGCAAAGCCGACGGGATGTGGAGACGCATGGGTTATAACTAAGCAGCCCATGCCTCACACATGTAGGACTGAGAGTACGAGGGACGACCACGAATGTCTGACGGCAGCACTCATTGCCGATGTCATTGAGAACGCCATTAAAAAGGACCCGTGTATGAGCATCCAGACGGTGGCAGACATTGTTTTGTCTGTGTATAACAATGTGACACCCAAATACAACCGACTGTGGAGGGGCCGTGAGCTGGCAATAGCCCGACAATTTGGGAGTTGGGAGATTTCATACAGCTTGCTGAGACCACTGTTGCTTGCAATTTGCCACAACAATCCCGGCTCGACCCACCAATTTCTGACCAGCCCGGTACGGAATAAGGAAACAAGACTAATCATGCCAGGTGTTGCCCAGTTCAGAGCCGTAGCCTGGGCGTTTGGTCCATGCATTGCAGCGTTCCAGTACCTGAGACCAGTGATCAGCATCGATGCATGCTTCTTGTCTGGGCAATATGAGGGGAGGCTTTTGATAGCTTGCGGCTACGATGCCGAGAACCAATTGTTGCCTATTGCATTTGCAATTGTGCGGCAGGAGGATACTGAGAATTGGGGTTTTTTCTTGCAGTGGTTGAGGAATGAAGTGCTCGGATGTAGTAGATTTGTATGTGTCATATCGGACCAGCACAAGGGGATCAAAACTGCACTAACAGCTAAATACGGGTGGCCTCCCGAGCTTTTTGTGCACAGGTATTGTATGCAGCATGTTGCTGACAACCTGGTCCAGAACTGTGGAAAAGACAAGTGGTACGGATGGAGGTTCAGGGAAGGAGCAAAGAGGAAGAAGCCGAGAAGATTGAAAGAGATGTTCGAAGAGTTTGCTCATGTATGTCTAACTTATAACATTTCGTTTAATTATCTTATAAGAATTTTATAAAAATGAAATAACACTCCTTTGTTTTTGTGCAGCTAAATCCGCAGTGCAATGCGTATTTAAAGAGAGTGGGCAAAGTACGTCCTAATGATGTGATGGAGCCGTCCAATTATGAGAAAATTTTCCAAACCTGTGACGGAGGATACCTGTTTGGTATCATGACAACAAACGGCTCCGAGTCGCTCAACAATGTCTTCCGAACGAGTCATAGATTGCCTGTTTGTGCCATAGTGGAGAATACGTTCTACACGTGCAACAGATGGTTTGTTCAGCGGCGTCAGCGAGCAATGGAATTACAAGACAAGGGACATGTTCTGTCTGACCGGGTTTTGTAGAAGATCAGAAAACGTTGGGAGAAAGCTGGAAAAATACGGTTGGTGCGTTACACGCAGGGCCAAGGTCAGTACCAAGTTTCATCCCCAAATGAGTACGTTCCTTGCACCCGTAGCGACATGGGCAACATGGAACCCACTCACAGGGAGTTCATGTATATTGTGACGCGCAGTCCTGACAGACAAATGGAATGCACTTGCAGAGGTATCCAATTAACTTCTATTCCGTGCGCTCATGTCTTAGCTGTTTGCCGTGACCGAAACTGGCAAGAGGACGACTTTGTTGCAGACTGGTATAAAACACCTTATCTTGTGAGTACTTGGAGCCATGTGTTCAATCTAATTGGCAATATGGGAGACTGGCCTCCTAATCCTGGAGACAGAATCCTTCCGAGTAGTGGTTGGATTAGGAAGGGGAGGCGACAACACACCCGTCGTGTAATGACGATGGATGAAATGGAAGGTAGACGAAGGGGGCATCAGCCTCGCCGTTCCACTTCCGATGGGCAACGAAGATGTATGTAACATTCATCCAAAATTATTTTTCTTTTCAATTTATACCAACTTACTAAGTAACACATGCAAATGCAGATGCAAGAATCGCAGCAAATGCGGCAGAAAATGAGTGAGTAATGGCGTCGGAAAGTGGGTCCGGAGGGTCACGGCGTAGCACAGCTACGAGCCGTTTAGATGCAACTGCTATGTATGCCGAAGCAATGGGAGAGGCGGTTGCCATAGGAGGAGAGGCGGTTGGGGTGCAAGGGGAGCCATCTGTCCAACTGAAGAGGTCCACTACTAGACGCACAACAAGAGCATCTACAAGCCAAGCAGGGCCATCTGGAGCCCAGGCCGGCCTATCTACAATCCAAGCAGCGCCATCTGGAGCCCAGACCGGCCCATCTACAAGCCAAGCAGCGCCATTTGGAGCCCAGGCCGGCCCATATAGTGAGCAACCAGAGCCATATGGTAGACCATCTCGTAGGGCATCTTCGCAAGTGGTTTACTTCGGAGATTAAATTTTAGACGTAGCAATAATATGTGATTTGTATGCATGTTGTAAAAAGTGTGTGGACTCTATTTGCAATTTGTGTGTACTTTATTATTTTGTACGAAACTCAGAAATGAAATATTTGACTCTAATAGAAATCACCTAAAACAAAAATAATGCGGTTTGAAAAAAAATGATTGTTGTAACTTGATCCCTCCTCAAAGAAGTAATATAACAAATAATTTAAACAAATATTTCAAATTTTCAGAGTTAGATTTCAATATTTTGATCTTCATATTGTCTCTCTCTAAAAAAAAAAAAAAAAAAAAGGTACCAAGCTGGCCAGAAAATGGCCGGCTTAGGGAGGGACCTAAGCCGGCCATTTTCTGGATGGAGGGGTGAGTTAATGAGAATGTGATGGAGGGGTGAGTTAATGAGAATGTGATGCATTAACCTAATAGTTACAAATAAATATTTCAAAACCGGTTGATTCTGTTCAAACCGATTTGGATAACATTTTTGATAACCACACAAGCCGGTTTTTGATAAACCGATTATTATAAACCACACATAATAAACCGATCCATTTTTTATTAAACCGGTTGGTTCAGTTCAAACCGATTTAGAGATCCCAAAACCGAACCAAACCATTTAAACCAAACTTCTTCAAAAACTAAACCGAACCGAACCATTTAAACCGAACAACTGATCCAATTAAACCAAAATTTGCTAGTTTGATTTAAAACCGAATAAACCAATCCATTTGAACACCCCTACTAATAGTAGGTAGCTCTTAATCCACATTAAAAAAAATAGTGCTCGCAATGTAATTAGATTATTTAAAAATTAAACGCATTTAAAATTTGACATTTAAGTGACCGCCAAGTGTCAACCCTGATTGAAAAAAAATTGACATTTGAGGCCAATATCTCTGATTTTGACAATCTGACATGACCCAATTGGACTTTTTATCTAAAGACATCCCTTAATTGCCCACCCCACCAGTCATTTTCATTCAAGTTAATTTTTTTCCCTCCATAATTGAATCTTGAAACTGAAAGAGTCACCGTTCAAAATGAATAAATATAAGGTCGTTTTTTTCCAGCTACCTTGATCTGGTCATCTGGTCGAAAATAAAACCCCCATAAATTTTTGCTTCTAAAATTTATAATGTCATGTATACCCCTATAAATTTTAAAACTAAAAAAATTTATCCAATTTTTTTTTTTTCTATTTAAACTTATTTTAAATTTACAAAGTTCTCATTTTTACCCTTTAATAAAAATAAAAGATATTAGTCTTCGTAAAAGAATATTTAATTTTCTAATTGGTCGGTTTCCGAGTGCAATGATTTATTTATCAATTTGTGACGCATACGCAATGGTATTTAGGCACGCACTTTTGTGCGCGTTAAAAATAAGAAAATTAATTATTTGCCTTCACAAACGACCAATAAAAAAGCTAACATTTTTTTTTATATAATACTAAACAATTTTCTTAAACATGCTACATATTTTTTTATTTTTTAATAAATGATAAAATAGATATTTTATAAATTTAAAATGAATTTTAATAGAAAAACAATAAATTGATAAAATTGGTGAGTTTTTTTTATTTTAAGAGGGGTAAATATGATATTATAAATTTTAGAAGAAAATACATATTTTCGAGGTTTTTGAGGGTGCATGTGTACATAAAATTTGCCCTAAATTTATTATCGACTAATTGGCGATTTCTCTCTCTCTTTTTCTTACGGATCTTTTGTAAAATTTCCGATTTTTCAGGATTTTTTGTGAAGAGAACACTGTAGCTAAATGTATAACGAGTAAAAGATGCATCCATAGCGCTATCGAACGACCCGGTTCAGCCTTGATATAGAGAAAGGGGTATCGTCTTTATAAGTATTTGATCGAGTGTGGTCATATTCGTAAGATATTCTGTGTTAATACTGCTAATCAACAAAGTGACAAGATTCGCGTTTAATTCGCGTATTAAACGTTTTTTTTGACGTTTTCGAATCGAATTCCGAATAAAATGCAGAAAAACGTATAATACGTTTTATTCGCAAATAAAATGCATATAAAACGCGAGTTGACGAATTATTCGCGAAAAAAACACGAATTTTTTTTCAAAAAAAATTTCAAATTTTTTTTTAGGGTTTTTTTTGGTTCCTTGTTGTATCGACCCGAATTATATCCGAATCACGAATTTTTGACCCTGCCGAACCTTTCCCGAATCATTGACTTGTCACTATGCTAATCAGTAATCACTAATCAGTTAAAATATCACCTGCAACACGAATAAGCGGCAGAGTTTGAGATGCATACATACTTTCAAATATCTCTGAAATTACAGAAGGTCGTTGATATTTTTTGTAAAAAATATTATAGCAATTTATTATTTCTACATTTTAGAAATTTCATTTCAACCGCACAATTAGCTAGAAAAAAAGTTCTAGAACTAGTACTGTTGGTTACCCAAAGGTCGAGAGCTCGATTTTTTCTCACGACTTCGCAGCTTCTGTGAAGATTTAAAAAATGTTAAATAAAAAATAGAGAAACGTTCCGGTGACGGCGACTCCATTCTTCGATTTGTCTTCAGCCCGACAAGAAGAGATTTATTTCACTCTTTTTCTTCTTTTTATGTTCAATCTTACTTATTTTTCCGATGACATGTGAAGAATCTTGAAAATCTAAAATTGCAAATTTTCTATACTCAGTTTTCTCTTTCAAATGAAATCCATCATAAGAACTTTTGAATTATATTCGTTTCTGTATGTTTTATCTTAATATGTTATGTATAAAGACTTGACAAGCTAAGTATAAAGACTTAATATATTATATATAAAATTTTATTGCTATTAATAAAAATTTAAAATTAATGAATTTTTAATATTTTATGCTAGTTAGTTTTGTTTTTAGTACAAAACATTTATAGAAGATTTTTAATTCAAATTAAAGTAGTAGGTATAAAGATTTGGTATGTTAGATAAAAAAATTTAATATTTATGTAAACAACTTACACGTGTAAGTATAAAAACTAGCACACGTAATATCAACTATAAATATATTAGGAATATTTTAAAAATTAGTCTCGGTCCAATTAATCCTCAAGTTTTTGGAAGAAACGAGATGGTCCTTGAACTTCATTATTTGCAAATTGGTCCTTCAATTTTTTCTTTTGAAAAAACGAGTCGAAATAATTGATGAAAGAAGTTGAAGGACCAATATTGTATTTCAGTTTTAAAAGTCCAAGGACTGATTTGATGTAACTGAAATTTCAAGAACAGACTTATTTTTTTCTGAAAAAAATTTAAGGACTAACTTGA
Organism: Carex littledalei; assembly: GCA_011114355.1. Taxonomy (NCBI): domain Eukaryota; kingdom Viridiplantae; phylum Streptophyta; class Magnoliopsida; order Poales; family Cyperaceae; genus Carex; species Carex littledalei. The sequence continues at coordinate 9,781,211 of CM022094.1, forward strand.
AATAAGTGAAAGCTTAGGGACCAATTTATACTCACACAGATCCCATTCACACACCTTCTTAAATTAGAACTCCAACCTAATTCCTAGTGGAGTTTTTATATTTGAATCATCACTATAAAATACTATGCTACTACTATAGTCTTAGTAGCATCATATTAATTAATGATATGGCTCACCTCTATTTTTACTATAAAATAATTAATGTCTATTTTTTGTGTACCAACTATATTTTACATTTTTATTTATATTTTCACTGTTCAGATAGTCGATTCTAACCGTTCAATATGACCCCATATTAAAATGTTTTACATTTTTATTTATGTTTTAGAATTTTTTACTATTTTATGTTAGTACATAATCATTGTTTTTAGATGGTCCATAATCTTCTGATTTTGTACTTATCTAAAAAAATAGTAAAAGATTTCTAAAAAATATAAAATTTGGTACCCAAGACATTTTTATACATATATCATGTTGAGATGTTCGAACTTTAAAAATTTTAAAAAAATGCGGGACATTAATGAAACACAAATAATGAGGCATAATCATTTCCATTAATAATGAGGCGTCAGATGTTTAATATTTTATTCAAACCTATTTAGTTAAATTCAAACAGCTAGACTAACAAGGATGAATCTTGATCAAATTCAAACCATCTGTTCTTAAATAAATTATTAAATCGGAAGATATGTATCAAATTATTAATTTCAAAATTAATTAAATTGATTCAAACAACGAATTCAAACCGTTGATACCGGTCTACTTCACGAGTGCTGTTACATATCAAATTTATAAATTTTGCAAATTAATTTAATATAAGTCAAGCGGTCAAAAACGATGAAAAATTAACGTATTAAAATTACCTTACAAACATTTTTTTTATCACATGAATTTATACTAAATTGATTTAAAAATTTAAAAATTTCACATGTAAACGCATCACTCGTGAAGAAGATCGGATTCAACAATTTAGATGCATCGTTTGATATCAATCCGATAAATTTTGGAGTTAAGCTCACCAAAGAGCTTAATTATGAGCTTAAGAACACTCTTAAGTATACTCGTAAATTCTGTCTCCATTAACAACTGAATAGCACCGTGTACCAATCCAATATCATTGTTGTAAATAACGGTATGCGCTCATCGGACGGACGAGTACTGCCAAGCGATTAATTGGTATGTGGCTGATTAATCAAAATTTTGCGATCAATTTTGCGTTTTTTATTAAAGTTATGTACATATATTCATAATTTATTAAAAATAATTAATTTAACTTATAAAAATTATCATATAAATTTATTTTAACTTAGCTACTTTGTTAATTAATAAAGTCTGATTAAATTGCCATTTATAAAAAATCCGGATAAAATAAGACAAAACATGTAGCGGATTAATCAGACAAATCGATCGATTTAATGGACTAAACGATCTAATATATAACGGATTATGAACCAACAAATGACCAACTAAACATGAATAAAATAGAATAAACGGACATCAACAAAAATAAACGGGAATAATTAGAAATTATCAGCCAATTAATCGAAAAATTTCGTCAACTCACCTCCGCCAAGTTATCCGTGACAGTTTGGTCACTGCCAACAACTAGACGGCCGATTAATTAGCCCATATTTTACGACAATGTCCAATATAGTTCGAGTTTTTTTGTATAGATTCATCAGTAAATTAGCTCAAAATGAGAGGCAGAGGAAGAAATATTCTCAGTGGTGTTAAAAATATCTAGTTTTCAATTTTTCAAGGCAATTTTGGAAATTTCTTTGAAGTCATTTGTTTTCATTTCCATTAATGCGGCAAAGTGTAAAATCATTTGTTATTTGTATTAATTTTTTTTCAAACAATAAAAAAAAGAAAAGCAAATGTGAAATGGAGAGGAGAATTCAAATAAAGAAGAAAGATCTGATGAAAAAACACACAACAACACGCTGCCGCACCAAAGTCCATCTTGTAACGGCCACAGAAAACTTTTATATCCCGTGGATTGCGAAGGAGTCAGTGGGGATCGGTCAGTCGTGGAGACAGAGACTTTGACCGACTTGGCGTACGCTCCATGGTAGATTGCGAAGTTTTGGATTGGAAATTTGGAATTCAAATAATTGACGCCATTATAGGCCCATTACAGATTAAATAAATGCCATTTTTTTTTTTCTCTCGATGACATTAAATTTTAATTTTTTGAGCGGTTTTTCTCAGTAAGGTCCTTTTTCCGAATATTTCAAACTTTCAGTGGCATATATGCAAATAAAAAAGTCTGAAGCCGATGAGCACTCGAAAAGGCGAAAAAAAAAATATAAATGAAAAGCACCGAGGATATACCAAGGCTCTAACTAGGTAAGGATCCAACTAGACAGGATCCGTATCCTCCCAGGGTACCTGACTCAAGCAAATTGAAACGGACGGTCCAGATTAATCCTATCTGGGCCAAACTCAATTCGGTGTTTGTGGAAACTGTAAGGGGTATATTTTGAGATTCGTGCCATGTCAATAGAACCGTTCGATCATAATTTGCTTGAGTCGGATAACCCGAGTCCTGAGGTGATGTGCTGTCCAACTAGACGCGCATGTTACTGATTCTTCCTTTATCTGCTAGAAAAAATATTATTTTAAAATTTCATTCTCTCCAGTTCATAAGTTTTGAAGTTGTCAACCTTTTCTTTTCTTTTTTTCCACAGGCACTATCCAGTCCAGTGCTTTCCCTCTTTCGCTCGCTTCCCCATATATGATCTTCCCCAACGAAACAAAACAAACAAATAAATACGAAGCACTTCCTCGAGGTTTCTCCAATGGCGGAGGCGAACCATGCATAGCGCGCTTCCAAAATGGGAGAGAAAGGCGTGAAACCTTGTGCCTCGAGGAGTTTTTTCTCTGTGCTGGTTCACAAGATCGGTGGGGCCCCGGTTGTCAGACTCTCCATGGCTCACTCCTTCCTCGTTGGATCCTTGATCGTCTCTCTCTTAGTCGGTTCTGCTTATTACTGGATCATAGTCGCTTCCTTTCTAAAACCCGACCCGGATTTTGTCGGGTGCAGACCCGATAGCGAGGGGTCGTGGTCTATTGGGATTTACTACGGGAAGAGCCCTTTGTCTCTCTCTCCAATTGAACTGGTAAAATTTTCAAACTTGAGACTGATTTTTCCATTTTTTTTATGATTGTTCAGAATTTCGAATTTTGAAATTTTGGTTTTGATGTGCTGAAAGCTTGGTTTCGAATATGTTGAAACAGCAAGAAAACAGGATTAATGCAAACAGCTCTGCATGGCCTGTGGCGAACCCTGTGCTGACATGCGCAACCCTTTCTTCGGCAGGTTACCCCAGCAATTTTGTGGCCGACCCATTTCTCCATGTTCAGGTTGAATTTGTATCCTGTATTTTCCTAGTATAGTTGAAAAATGATGCCTTTTTTTAATGATTATTATTTCTCTTGCAATTGATACATGTATTTTGATGTGTATGAAAGGTGGCAGTAGACAGTAGACTAGTCAAATAGGGCATGGATAGGGTAAGAAAATGTTAGACTGTGATTTAAGTTGAATTAATTTATTGGATTAGTTACCAAACTGAAAAGGGACTTACGGAAACAAAAAATAGAATTTTTTTGGCATATTACATGTCCTGAAAACCGAAAAGATGAAAGAATTTTTTTCAACCTGGGTAAAAATCTGAATCTGATCTTAAAATTTTTGTTTTCAGGATAATGATTTGTACATGTTCTTTGAGACAAAAAACACAATAACAATGAAAGGAGACATCGGTGTTGCCAGAAGTACCGACCAAGGCGTCACCTGGCAATTTCTGGGCATCGCTTTAATGGAGAATTGGCATCTATCCTTTCCCTTTGTTTTCAATTATCAAAACCAAGTAATACATCCAACAACCCTATTTTCTCAAGTTCTGAGTTTATTATAAGCATATCTGTGGGTGCTTATTTCTACCAAGTGTTAAACCATGTTTAGAGTGGTGCTGATTGAAAGAAATAATCAAACCAAAAAGAACAGGATTTTTGATTCCATATCATTCTGTGCCTATCAGCATTGGCATGACCTTTTTTATTTTTATTTTCCCTTCAAATCAGTTCATTTACATTTATCCATTTTTTTTCCTAACTTTTAGATATACATGATGCCTGAGGGAAGTAAAAAGGGAGATCTACGCCTTTATCGTGCCACCAAATTTCCTCTTGAATGGAAGTTAGAGAAGGTTCTCATAAAAAAGCCGCTCATTGATGCATCAATGGTACAATATGAGGGTTTCTATTGGATATTCGCTTCGGATTTCACCCGATCTGGTACTGAAAAAAATGCCGAGCTTGAAATCTGGTACAGCAGGTCCCCTCTTGGCCCCTGGCTCCAGCACAAACAAAACCCAATTTACAGAGCTGACAAGAGTCTGGGCGCTCGAAATGGGGGACGTTTATTTATTTACGGGGGTTCATTGTACCGACCTGGTCAGGACTGTGGCGGTACGTATGGCAAAGGGATCAGACTTTACAAGGTTGAGAAATTGACCAAGGATGAGTACAAAGAGGTACCAGTTGAATTAGGGTTTGAAATGCCAAAAAAGGGAAGAAATGCGTGGAACGGTAATAGGTACCACCATTTTGATGCACGACAATTACAATCCGGTGATTGGATAGCTGTCATGGATGGGGATCGGGTTCCATCTGGTGATGTGACACGGCGATTTCTCATTGGTTGTTTCTGTTTCAGCTTTGCAGTGTCTATGATAGCTTTTCTTGGTTTTGTTGGTGGCATTTTGAAATCTGTCTCTCCTTCAAGCTGTTGCTCTGTTTTATTTAGGAGAAACGAGTCAGGTACTTTTCGGTCTTACCCACGATTTCACTTGAAGTTGCGCAAATTTTTCAATGGTGGTTACAAAACCAGGTATTGTTTAACAGAGAGAATGAACCCTAAAACTTGGTTGGGCATGTTTATCTTTTGCATATTTTCATTAATGGGTCTTGCATTTGTTTGTGTGGGGGTACAATTCTTATATGGAGGTAATGGTGCGCAACAAGCGTATTCATACAAGGGACAGTTTTCAAAATTTACTATGGTTACAATGACATACGAAGCTCGGCTTTGGAATTTGAAGCTGTATGTGAAGCACTATTCCCGATGCGAATCTGTACGGGAGATTGTTGTGGTGTGGAACAAAGGGACCCCACCCGACCCGTCAGAGTTTGACTCTGCTGTTCCGGTACGTATCCGGGTTGAGAAGGTCAACTCCCTCAACAACCGCTTTAAACCTGACCCATTAATTAAGACCCGTGCCGTGCTTGAACTAGACGATGATATATTGATGACATGTAATGATGTGGAAAAAGGGTTTAGGGTTTGGAGAGAGAACCCCCAAAAGATTGTGGGTTTCTACCCACGGTTGATAGACGGAGACCCGTTATTGTACCGAAACGAGCGGTATGCAAGGGGTAAGAACAGGTATAATTTGATCTTAACGGGTGCAGCCTTTATGGATAGTGAATTTGCATTTAACAAATATTGGAGTGAAGAAGCAAGAAAGGGTAGAGAATTTGTGCACAAGAATTTCAATTGTGAGGATTTGTTGATGAATTTTCTTTACGCAAACTCAAGTTACCATAACTCGGATTACGGTAGAACAGTGGAGTATGTGCACCCGGCTTGGGCTATTGATACATCTAAGCTTTCAAACGTGGCGATTAGTAGAGATACACAAAAGCATTATGACATAAGAACAAAATGTTTGGCTAAGTTCAAGAAGATATACGGGCCTCTACATATCGAGAAATTAGAGTTTGGTATGAGACGAGATAAATGGGATAAATAGGTTGTAACTTGTAAGATTTTTCTTTTTTTGTTTTGCAATTTCCTTTTCTGGCTAACTGAGTGGAGTTTAAAAAATGAAATCTAGATTTTGTCAGTAGTTTTGGGTGGCAAAAAAATTGCTTCTAGTCTGTAAAATGCTTAATTGCTTCTGTTTCACTGTGGAATAGATGTAAAAGTTGAGGTGTCAAGCCTTTTTGTTCTCGTGCTTTTTTTTTGTTTTTTATAAATTATCCTTGTTATTATTAACCTCTCCTAAATAGTTTTCTTGCTCAAACTTGTTAATTTTTTTTTTATAACTAAATGCTTACTTTCTTGAAAGCTTTAATTTTCCATGGACAGAGATAAATACAATTCTCTACAGTATTTTTTTTTATGTACTAGTTTACATGAGATGAATCAACTGTTGTTTGTACTAAAAAGTGAAACGATGGTGTATAATTTTGTATTGTCTTTTTCATTCAACAGGATCTGTGTAGCACTTAGAGCTACAGAAGAATTAAATTACTATTCATTGAGCAATTTAAATGTTTTAAACTGTCTAAATTTAATGGCTGTTGATGTTAATATCGTAATATTCAAATTGTATGAATTTTATTAAACAAGCCGCTTATATTTACCACAACATGCAAATAAATATATGTTTTAAGGTTTCGAGCCATTTGATTATTTCATATTAGTTTCAATGTATTTTAAAATTCTCATATAATCCTGTTATCCGAGCAGCAGTGAGCGGAACTTTTTTGGTTTTTGTTTTTTGAGAGAAGCCCTTAGGCGGAACTGCCTACGATGCTTTTGTGGGGGGTAAACAATATTACTAACGGGCTATTTCTTATTTTCTCAAGGGCTTTATTGAAATTCGGCCCCTCCTCATAACCATTCATTCGGAGAAAGCCTCTTGGATGCCGTCCATCATTTAATGCGAACACCTACTTCACTGAAGAAAGGAGCCATGATTGGCCACGAACCTCTTCTCCCTAATTAATAAACCTTCGATCCATCCGACGAACGAGAGAGTGAGAGAGTGAGAGAGAGAGAGAGAGGGAGGGAGAGGGAGCAATGACGAGTAGGTTTTGGAGGTGGTACGCGGATCGGGAGTTCCACAAGTGGGAGAAGACGGTGTTGTGGGACATGATCGAGCCGTACCGACGCCCCAAGTCCTTCACGCCTCTCATCTCCATCTACACGGCCGCTTTCTACACCGGCGTGATCGGAGCCGCCGTTACAGAACAGTTATACAAGGTTTTGTTCTTCTTCTTTTTGTTTCACTTAAGATTTGTCTCTAGTGCTATATGTTAATAGCTCTAAAAAGCAACGCTTGCTTGAGACATTTTGTCGAACAGTTCATGTGCTTTTTTAAAAATTAAATTTCATGAATAGAAAATGTATTCGGTCAAATAATTGATATAGTATGTTCTTTTCAATATCCTTTTATCCCCTTGAACATTGTTAGTAGCTGGCTCGTTGTTACTGTATGTTAATTAATGGAATGTTATTCTTGGTTTGGACTTCTTATCGAACGTCTGGTGTATATAAACCAGGGGAAATTTGCATCACTGAACAAACAAATCTTTATGGTCTCATGATGAAAATCAAAATGCAATAACAAATAACTTACTGGCTGTCTCATTTGATATAATCAGATAATTCTGGTGCCATAATGTTGAACTAATTTTGCATTTCCAATGTTTTTCAATGGTTGAATCTTAGCATATGCTCACTTCATCTAAACAACTTAACATTTGTAGATTTTGGTTTGTTGTGAACCAGCACAAACCCCAATCACAAAAGTTCTCTAAATTTTGGTTAGGTATCAGTCGGTACAATTGGAGACAACGGGCCAGCTACTCGAGTACGTACAAACCCATCCAACTGATTTCATAATTCTGATTAATGCACAATTGGAGACTTTCTAAAACTCATTTAGTTTACAGTGTATTTTTTCTTTGTTCTGAACTAGCTTTTAATAAGGTGTATCATCCAACTTTTAGATTGTAGATTGACGATTACTGCTTGTTTTGAAAATATTTTGATATCTGAAGTTTGTACTACCCGACTTATATTTTGACAACTTATGTTATATTTTTTAACAGGAAAAGTACTGGGAAGAGCACCCAGGAGTAGCAGTTCCTCTAATGCAACCCAAATTCTATTGGGGCCCATGGAGAGTTATGAATGGAGAAGTCCCTCCTACCAAGTAAAGTTTGTTCAAAGTTTGGTTTTAGTTTGTAAAAATCTGTAGAAGGGTGTGCTACTTCTGGTTTTAAAAATGCATAGCTTTTATGTAATGGAACATTTGTCCTTTTTTTTCCTAAATTTTGTCAATTGATCAACTTCTCTTTACTCTTAATAAAGTTTTTACTGTTTTTGTCCCCTGTAACCAAAGCTTCAATTTGAAATAGTTGAGACATTGCAAGAGCATTTTTAACAGTAAACGAAAATTATATTTACTTCATCTTGCTGTTTTGCTTGATTGTTTGGTTCTAGTTTCTCACAGAGAAAGCTGATTCTTAGCGAGTTTGTGCAAATAAGAAGCAGAAACAATCTCTTACAGCTACAGGTTTCCCCCATTTTTGAATTTGAAAAAAAAAAAAAATAAGGTATTCAAGAGCTAGTGAGAGTCGGAGTGTCGTCAGAGGGACAAGGAGAGGATTCAAATGTCAGAGAAGGGGATTGAGAGCTTCTACTTCTACTTCTACTACCCCTATCTCTAATTTCCTCAATCATCTTACACACCACTGCCATTTTTGGTCTATCCTTTGGCTCTTGAGAAACACAAAGAAATGCAATTTGAAGCAAAGCCACCATCTCATCCACCATATCTTTACAGCCCCACAATTCCACATCAAATACCTCTGACGTCCATTCCTCCTGTACCACTGTTTGCACCCACTTAGGTAGGTCTACCATACCATCCTCAGTTGATCTACCTGTCAGAATTTCAAGCAGAACAACACCAAAACTGTACACATCGGAGTTTTGAGACGAATGTAGCAGTGGTTGTGAAGTAAGACTGAGGAGAGAGAAATCAGAGATCAGTGCATTGAAATTGGTGTCAACTAGGATGTTGGAGGAGGTGAAGTGCTGATGAGAGATGTTGTTGGATTTGGATGCACTGTGTAAGTATGTGAGGCCTCGGGCTGCGTCAAGTGCGAGTTTTAGCCGTGTAGACCAGCTTATGGGTATCCTCCCCGGACCCCTATTTCCTGTAACAGTAAGGATTTAGTTGAAAAGAAAATCAAATCATTAGGGTCTATTTGTCAGTTCACTGAAGGATGTATCATAGCTTTTTTTTTCGACAATTGGCCATGGAAAGTAAATAATACAAGCCATACAAGCAAAACATATTTCGTTTTGCTTTCCCTTTTCATGAAACATGATTTACTGATATAAAGTCCTTTTTTTTTCTTCAAAACTGGCACAGCCTCACGGGCTTTACCGATACAATCAAACATACCGTGCAATATATCAAAGAGGCTTCCATTAGGTACAAAATCAAACACCAACAACAGTTCATCTGCCAAGGAATGATACGCGCGCAATCCGGCCACATTTGGGTGCCTCCACTCTCCTATCTGCTGCAAAACCTTCCTCTCGGTTGCCTCTTCCTCTCTCCTCCTCTCTCTCCTCACCCTCTTCACCACCACCCCTTTCTCGTCCCCTCTCCCTTCCATCACCACCCGGTACGTGGTCCCCACCACCCCTCTGCCCAGCATCTCTGCTGATCCTCTCATTAACTCCTCCATTGTGAACTCCTCGCACCCCTCAAAAAACATCATCACCTCTCCTGTTTCAGTTTCTCTTATCTTTTTCTCTGTCCCTTGATTGACATTGCCAAGTTGCCCCTTCTTTCTTTTCTTCTTGAAGCATAGCAGTGCGGCTGTTGCCAGTACCAAAATTGCAACCAAACCAGCTGAGGCTGCTGTTATAACTAAGATCCCAACACATTTGTTTCTCTTTCTACTCGAGATCTCTGCTGGATCACTAGTAATGGTTGTGTTTGAACAATTGTGTTTTATTGGATCCCCACACAGCTCACGATTTCCAAGAAATGACGATTGTGTGAAGGAGAAGAGGTTGGGAGGGATTTTTCCCTCAAGCTGGTTGTATGAAAGGTTGAGATCAGATAGGTATGCCATTTTGGCAATTGAAGTCGGGATCTCGCCATAAAAGAGGTTGTTTTCTAATCGAAGGGTAAAAAGATTTGGGAGTAAATAACCAATCTGTGGTGGGATCATGCCTGATAAGTGATTTCCCCCAAGGTCTAACCGGCGAAGATGGCGTAGTGAGAGAATGGCATGTGGAAATGGACCATTGAATTGGTTGTGGGAGAGGTAGAGTAGCTTGAGGTGCGGCCGCCACGTGGCAAGGTCAAGGCCGATGATCGGACCTGTGAAGGAGTTGTTCTTTAGGCTGAGAACCGAGAGGAAAGGGAGGTGTGTAAGAGGGCTTACATTGCATGCAAGGGAAAGTCCTTCTAAGATGAGCCGGTCAACATGGCCATGCCGACACGTGACACCTCGCCACGTGTCATTGCACGGATCAGTTGTTGGATTCCATGAAGAGAGAGAACTGTTGTGGTCAGAGGAACAGGAGCGTTTGAAAGAGAGGAGAGCCGAGAGATCAGGATTAGGATTTTGAGCGAAGGATAGAACGCAACAATGCCTGTGTGCTAGAAATGAAAAGAGGATGAGAAATAGTGCCATGATGGTCATGGTGAAAAGATGATAATGAATTGGGGGTTTAAGGATTTATAGTGAGATTTAAGATGGGTGAATAATAATAGAGTAAATGGTAGTAAAAAATTGAAAAGTAGTAACCGTTGCCCGTTGGAATGAAATGATATGCTGGAGCCTGGAGGCGTGAGGTTGAAGGCTGCTCCAGTTAATTTTCCAGAGAAGCTCATTTTCTCTTTCACGTTTCGTGAAATATTATGTGGCGAGTCATTCATTGCAAACAACCATGAGAAAAATGTAAAGTGCTCGTGTGTCAGTGACCTGCAACATATTTGGATACACACGGATCGTAGTTGTTCAGTTGGGAGAAGAAAGGAGCGGAATAGGCGCGGGAACGTTCATGCAAATGCTACACCAATCGTCAATTGCTTCCTAGTTAGCATCCTCTCTCTCCACTGCTTGTTTTCATTGGTTATCTCATTTCATTCATGAGCGGTCTAATATCTCCATTTTTAAAACTTCAATAATTTAAAAACTTAAAATCCAAATATCAAAATATAACCATCAAATATGATATATATTTTTCTCTATTTACTTGCGAGTAAATAATTATAACTTTTTAACTTTATTTTAATTGATATTAAGAACTGGTAAAAATACATAATTTTTCGAGGTTGATTTTTCAACTCATTAATTCATACGAAAGCAAAATAAAAAATTATTATGCGCATGTAGGAAAATTATTATACGTCACATTTGATAATTTTATTCTAAATTTTTTTAAGTTTACTTACTAAAGCATTCCAAAAAATTCTAATTTCAAAGCATACATTCTCTATTTAATAAACGATATTGAAATTTTTTCAGAGTGCTAGTTAGGTTGATCTATATCATATTTCCGCAAGTAGAAAAATGGAGAGCATGGGAAGTGTTGTTTTTAAAATTTGAAACCAGCAGTTGGCACTTCAAATTCAAAGAAATATCATAATAATAGAAAGGCCAAGAAGGTTATCTACCTCCCCTGGTAAAATCCGTGCCTCACCCGCTGCTTGTCTTCACTGGACCCCTCTGTACCGGTTTAAACATGATATCCTTTGTGGTCATTTTCATGCAATTCTTTTTGCAACAGTTTAGGAGAACAGAATTTTTAACCACCCGCTTATACTCATTACCTATTTAAGAATACATCTGCTATCATGTTTTGAGGAGCGCCTTTGAAGTTTGAATTCAGCCTATTAGAATTTAGAAATACAAAAATTAAATGCCATTACTCAAATCAACCAAGGAACAAAAGACCAGCCATTTCTAGTCTCTTCCAAAACAGTTTCTTTACTGAAACAATGACATTCTTATTCTTTCACTATGTTCAAAACCACACAAAATTTTTACCAGGAAAAATCATTAAATTAGAAACCCATTCCACCCATTTGCCCCTGAGGCAAGCGACTTGCCAAAGCTCTCTTTGCTTCCGGCAATTCAACCACAGTTGCCTCTGTTGTTGTAAGCAACAAAGATATACTGACAAAAAAAAAATGCAATAAACAAATCCAATCAGCTCCGTTGATTTAAGAAAAAAAAACATTTATACAAGGAAAATTACTACCATGCATATGTTTGCATGTGCATGTACCTGGAAGCATCAAGGAGTGCAGTTCTGATAACTTTGAGGGGATCAACAATCCCAGCCTTCACCATGTCAACATACTCCCCTACATTTGTTTCATGTGACATGATTAATCTGGACAATTAGATTGTTTTTAATAATAATTTTAGTTATCGACAACTAAATTATGACTATAACCCAATTTGAAGAGAGAATAGTATATTTATTTTACTTGATTTTAAGTAAAGCAAACTATAGAACCTTTTTACAACTGTACCTTTGGAAGCATCATAACCAAGATTATGATCGCCTTGTTCAAGTAGCTTGCCAGTAATTATTGCACCTTCAGCACCCGCATTCGACGCAATAGTAAATACTGGGGCCTAAGAAAAATTCAATCATGTTCATTATTTTTAATTTTGAAAGAAAATTTTATAGGAGTTGCTAATTAGGATGCCATAAAGTCATAAACAAAAACCAAGTTTATTAAGCAATCTGATGCTCTCAATAATAGTCAGTACAAGTCACGCCAATTAAATTTCTTCATTTATATCATTCTTTTCCACCCTCTTTTGTTGTTTAATCTCCTAATTAAGTCTTAATAGAGGGTACTTAGTGCTCATGATGCTGACAAGTGAAAATCTTGATATTGCAAATAACTTGGTTATACATGGAAATTCATTTTCTGTTAAAGATATAGTAAGAAGAACCTTTAGTGCATTTTTTATGATGTCAACTCCCATTTTCTCATCATTATTGGAAGTAGTGATTTTATCCAACTCCTGGCTTGCATATAACAGCGCAACACCTCCACCTTTTGAAAGGGGAAAAAATACAAAGTAATGGAGCATAAAAATGAATTACACAAAATGGCCCTTAAGACTTATTTCTTAATTGAACTCCAAAGTTTGAAAGCTCCTATTTTGCTCCCAAAGTTTTTCTCAGTTGTACCAGATTGCATAACATTACTTCACACAAAAAGTGGGTGTACGTAATTGGAAGTAACCAATTAGGTTTACGACAAAACCTATCCAATTGATGGTAATGGTTGGTGCAATTATGGAATACATTCACAATTTTAAGGAGCAAACTGAAGCTCCAAAACATTAGGGACCGAATTGGGAAATGAATAATTCTTCAGGGACCATATATGTAATCTGCTTTAATGAGACTACTACTGTAAAAAAAGAAAAAAGAAGAAACAGAAACAAAATAAAATGCTGACCTGGCACGGTCCCTTCCTCGACTGCTGCTCTTGCAGCATGTAACGCATCTGTAACTCTATCTTTTCTCTCACCAACCTCTACTTCACTTACTCCACCAACCTTAAAAAATGGTTCACTAATTTAAAATAAAAAGAAACAGACAAAGGCAACTGAAAATTTCTCTACAAATTAGGATTCATTGAACAAACCTGGATGACGGCAACACCACCTGATAACTTAGCTAATCTCTCTCCCGCCTTCTCTTTGTCAAACATGGACGTGCTTCCCTCCATTATTCCTCTTATCTATTATATCGCAAAAATAAAATTATTCACTATATGATAATAAATTGCTCTTAATAATACTAATAATATTACAAATAGTAAGATTAATAACAGTAATACCTGCTCACACCTCTCTTCTATTTTCTTTCTTTCCCCTCCTCCATTAAGAATTATAGAGTCATCAAGAGATACGGTTACCTACAAATATGAAATTTCATAAACCCTAGAATTTTAATTTGACAATATGATTGTTTACGAAAATTCCGCGCACCTCTTTAGCAGTACCAAGCATTTCAAGCTCTAGTTTATCAAGGGTCAAGCCATGTTCTTCACTGATAACCTACCAATTCAGAAATCAAAAACTTTAAGAGGGTAATACAGTAATTTCCTAGCTCACAAATTTGTTAGTTCTGCTGTAGAAACTACCTTTCCTCCAGTGAAGACAGCCAGGTCATCCAAATTTGCCTTTCTGCTTTCACCAAATCCTGGGGCTTTTATTGCACATACCTATAACAAAGAGAGGCAAAAAAATTTCAAAAATTAAAACCTTGTCATCATAACTACCATATAGCCAAACAACCAATCAGTCCAAAGAGACAAATTGATGTGTAATGTCAATATTTAACAGAACATACCCAAATGTTCCAGTACTGGATGCAAATATCTAAGAATTGGTGGGCAATAATGGAAAATACAATAAAACAGCAAGTATTATTTGCAAAAAAGAAAAATTACAATCAATCAATAAGGTACCTTCACACCTCCACGATGCTTGTTAAGTACAAGTGTTGTTAGCGCATCAGCTTCAACATTCTCAGCAATAACTAGAAGAGCTCGATTGTTCTATGTCAAATAAATAAATACAAGTTAATTTCAGTAAACAGTTACTGTAGCTTTGGGTTTTGCTTTCTTCATTGGTTGTTAGTTTTTTAAGACAGTTACCTGTACTGCAAGCTCCAATGCTTTGATGATCGAGTTTATGTCAGATATCTTCTTGTCATGAATAAGTATCAGGGGATTCTGAAATACCTGCAAATATTTTTCAAGGACCGGTTTATCCAATTTCTTTTCAAAAAATGAACTTGTTAAATATCAACTTTTATATTGTAATGTACCTTAAGTTGCAAGAAAAAAAAATATATAACAAGAGAAAATAACTATAATTTGTGTGCTGTATTCCCAATAGGGCCAACTTCATACCTCCACAAAACATATGACAGATCATGTCAACCCAAACAGAGTCAAAATAAATCATTTGTCACCCTAATCCTCCCACCTTTACTGTTTGTCTACATAGGAAGGAGATGGTGTGTGCGCATGTGTGTGTGAACTTTTATAATTTAACAATTGGAAGCAAAATGAATATAACTTCTTTGTTTTAAAGCTAGCATTAAAGAATCTTACACATTTTTTTGTCTTTTGATCAGTAATGAAATAAGGAGAAATATATCCCCTGGACAATTTCATGCCTTCTTCCACCTCTAGCTCGTCATCCACTGTCTTCCCGTCCTACATTTTTTTAAACATTGCACTTAATTAACCGATTGAAATGCTGCAGTTTTGGCTCATGTTACCAATCAGTTGGTGGTGGAATGCTCATGGTCAATACGTATTTTTAACAGTATCAGATCTAACTCGTTCAGTGTTTGGAATCGAGAACAAAAGCGTGCCATATAACTTTATTGAGAAGAACTAACTTGTATGATTATTGTTGTGACATAATCTTGAATACAGTACATCAACTTACTTTGACAGTGATGACTCCATCTTTCCCAACCTTTTCCATTGCCCTTGCTATCAGCTCTCCTATTTCTCTTTCATTATTTGCTGAAATTGTCGCAACCTATCTCAATACGCAAATATTAGAATCATCAAAACAAAATCAATAATAATCTTTCAAACTAAATAATCCTACCTAAATTTTTGGAGTTACAAATGACCCCAACTCTTAAAACAAAGTTAATTAAAAAATTTAATTTTTCCTAAATATGCTTCCTTCAACCAAATTTCTTTGTAAACAGTAAATTGGAAATCAAGATCTGAGAAAGCTCTGTTGATTTCTCAATTTGGAGAAGGGAAAACATGGCTTATTGGAAGCAGTGTAATTTGCAAAATTCTCAAAAAAAGTGGATGCTGTAAAAAGGAAAAAATTGAATTTTATATGGGAACTTCACAAAAATGTCAGTCAATCCTTTGCAAATATCTCAAAAAGGAAATCTAACATGTACAAGCAACATAAAATAGTTCTGAAACCTGGGTAATTTCTTCGGGAGTGCTAATAAGAGAAGCTTTGCTCTTCAAATGGGAAATAACAGCATCTACAGCCTTGTTTATACCATTGCGTAAATCCATGACATTTACCCCAGCTGCCACAGCCTTGCATCCCTCGGTTAGAATTGCTTGTGTTAGAACTGTTGCACAGGTTGTACCTAATGGAAATTAATACAGAAAAGGAAAAAAAAGGGCAATGTAATAAGTCCTCAAGGAAAATTAATACCCCTCACAAGGTATTATGATAGAATTTATGTTTGAATAAAGAGCTGCTTATAGTCTAATTTAACCACCATATGTACAAATACTAACAAAATAGTGTGAGTTCTGCTCAGTCGCAGTAGATTTTTTTTTCTTTAATTTGCATCAAGCTGAAGAAAATTTGAAAAGGGATGCTTACTAGAGGGGAAAATGGGTCAATTGGAGGCGTAGTGGCACATGTGATGTGGTGCTCAGTTGAGATTTGATTATTCTTTCAATTCAGTAAATAAGAAACCACAAAACAAGGCAACAAAATATCGGTATTTTCTAAAAGGAAAAAGTTTGAGGAGAACATAAACTGAAGCGTTCTTGAGCTACAGAGATAGTTATTGCTGAAAATAGCAATATAGAATTACCATCTCCAGCAGTTTTGTTGGTGGCATTAGCAACTTGCTTGACAAGACTTGCACCTAGATTCTTAGCACTATCCTTGAACTCTATGCTTTTTGCTACTGTCACACCATCTTTAGTTACTTTTGGATCTCTACGATTTTGGTCAATTAGCACAGTTCGCCCCTAAGTATATGGCAAATATTAATTAGGATTTCGTACTTGGATCAGAAACCTTATGGTGAAAATAGATAACCATAAACAGCTTTTAACGTGCATTTAAGTTAAAATTCACACATAATGACCACTTCAAGTATGAAAACTGAAGAAATCACCTCTTAGTCACTACTCACTATAATTTACAAGTATTTTATTTGACTGTGGTTAACCTCAAATAACCTCAGATTATTCTTGCTTCGTGGTTATTAAATAGCTCAATCAAGTGGGAGGGGTGTTAATTAAGTCCAAGGCACTCAAGTACAACCTAATCATGTTGAAACTAAGTGACCGTATTAAACTTTCCTTCGCTACAAAACCTTGCAATGTACCATAGCAAGCAACTCAAATCTAAAATGTACCCATCCCAGTTAGCTCCCCTTGAGGCACATACACAGAAATATTCAAATATAAAAGGGAGAGAGAGAGAGAGAGAGATGAAAACAAAAAACCTTGGGGCCCATGGTGACCTTGACTGCATTAGCTAGCTCATTGACTCCTTGAAGCATCGCGGCTCGAGCGCCAATACCAAAACTGATCTCTGTGGCACCATAGTTCCTTACCCATAACACTCCCTGCTTAGCAACAGCCTATGGCACGCATATTCCACACTGAGATTTCACATGATAAAAGAGAAAGAGATAAAACGGGCACCGAAAAAAGGAGAAGATAGATGATCGGAGAGCGTGAGCATCACCTGTTTGTTGAAATGCGAGCGCCTGGCAAGGGAAGCAATAGCCCGGTACATGGCGGAGAGTTCTCAGTTCTCACTTCCTGATGTCTAACTTGGTGAAGCGGGGAGAAAGCCTGACCGGAGGAGTAGGGTTTTGGGGTTTGCCCGGTTGGGTTGGGCCGGTTATGGCTGGGCCGATTTGAACAAAATCGGTCCATGGGCCCAACGACCAGACGTCTTTTTATTGTTATTCATAATAGATAATAAATAAAGAGTGAGGCTATGGTACGGCTCAATATTGAGTTTTCAAAATTTTAACGGTCGACCCAAACCGTTCAACATGATTATAAAATGAGTTTGTACTTGCAAACCAAATTTTACATTTTTTCGATTTTTTTTACTATTTTTTTAGATAGGTAGAAAATCACTTGATCTGAAAATTCTGGACCATCCAAAAACAGTGATTTTCTACCTTATCTAAAAAAGCAGTGATTTTCTACCTATCTAAATGAATATATATTTTTTTACTAGTTTTTTCCACTCTAGCTGCACCAACTCATTTAGTGCATATATGTATAACACATTATAGCAGGGTGAGAGACTACCCAAATATGCCATTCATGTGTCTGATATATCAGCGTCATTGGATGGATATTTAGTGCTACAATTAGCTACAGATGATTTGCTTTAGGGTTAAGATTATAAAAATAAAAGGACCATTTTGGGTAGTTTTATCAAATAAAATAACGATGTCTCTCAAATTTAAATGCCGTGCTGATTTATACTTTAAATTGCTATCAAGGAATTCTAACAAGTTACAAATTTAAATGCCGTGCTGTTTTATACTTTAAATTGCTATCAAGGAATTCTAATAAGTTACGGGGCCTCACTAATAAGAATCCATAGGGAGCTTGTTTAATGTACACTTGTTTTTCAACCGTTCAAAGAAAAGAAACTGTCAAATATATACATTCCATAGGTACACTAATATATATATATATGAATTAATTCCTGTACATGTTATAACTTTATATACACATCTACATGCCTCCTTGGGATGGCTGTATATAATGAAACAGCTATGTAAAAACATTGCCTGTGCATTTAATTAGCATGAGATTTTAGAATAATAATTTCAAGGTAAATCAGGTTCTCCACAGAAAGCATCAGGCTCAAAAGACCTTGCAGATTCTTCACTGTATGTACCGGCTACAACTCGTTCCTCGGCATTTTCAGATAAGTCCTTGGCATTTTTATTGAAGACCTTTGAAGTCTCAGTATTTACAAAAAGAAGAACACAAACTACCAATGACACAGCTAGACCTAGTAGTGTATACTTAACTCTGTTGAGTATAGGCTTTACCTGATACCAAAAAAAAAAAATTAATAGGCGTACTGAATTTAGGTGCACAAAAAGAAAAGAGTGCTAGCTATTAGATAAAAAAGAGTAACTAGGGAATACCCAATTACCAAGTTATTTTATGGTTGTAAAAATTGTCAACTTAATCTGTTTCAAATAAATCCCCACCCTTTAAAATAATGGGATAGGTTATATTCATAATTGTGACAACCAACACAACAATCATAAAAATCAACAAATTAAAAATGAAATTAAATAGGCAGTGCATCATATTTGGTGTCATTTGACATTGGTCATTCATCGAGTGATCTAATAAACTGGCAATTTAGTTTTATTGGCATTTGATCATTGGCCAAAGGATTTTTAAATCGCACCAAAGTTGATACAAGGTCAATTTAACACGATAATGAATACAACACATCTATGATTTAGTTTTGGATTGGACAAATTTTGATGTCAGTTAACATGGTTGTCAAATAAAGCTGATTTTTAACATATCACTTCCCAATTCCCATTTGAAGTAATAACTAAGACTCAAATTTTTTTAAGGACAATAGTAAACCGATAATTTTAGGAAGAGATAGAGAATCTTACAGTAAATGACCCTAAAAGCCGATCACGGGCTAAAACTTCAGGTGTTTTCACCCATATCTGCCAAAAAAAATTAGATCTAATTTCAAATTGATATAAAATTACACTACCTGCAGTGAATTTTATATGAATATTGCTCAAGTTTATAGAAATTAAATTTCCATGCTAAATTGCTATCATGCAGAGTTTCATCAATGGTTTAGATAAAGTTAGTTGTTACTAATAACATGCAACCTGAGAATAAGGCAAAATTCTTACTTGGCCATCGTACCATCCCGTCTCTTCATCTGCACAAACAACAATTAAACAACAACAACAAAAAAAAGGAAAGGAAAGTTTTCCATCAGACAATTTCACGAGAAAAAGAGGGAAGCAAAAATGAATTTTCTAAATTGAAGTCGAGATTCATACACTC
Organism: Carex littledalei; assembly: GCA_011114355.1. NCBI lineage: Eukaryota > Viridiplantae > Streptophyta > Magnoliopsida > Poales > Cyperaceae > Carex > Carex littledalei. The sequence continues at coordinate 9,800,911 of CM022094.1, forward strand.
TACAGTAGCACTCAGTAGCCGATTTCCGACATAAGCCCAACCAAGGTAAATTCGCAACACGGCAAGTATGACTGCGAGTAACCCCGCTGACGTGGCACCCAGCGTGATGTGGATGACGTCAGCCCAAGGATCTGCTACCGATCCGGTTCTGAAAGCGGCAACCGGGAGCCCCACAAGAACTCCAAAGGAGGCGCCAGTGGTGGAGAGGCGTGAGATGTAGAATTGGAGATCTTTAGTGGCCCAAGAGAAGGGACGAGAGGAGGCGAGCGATTGGTACTCGTTCACTGGTAGCTGTTCGGGTGGGACCGGGCAGTCAGTCTCTCGTGGAGTCCCGTTGCGAAAGGGGGAGGGAGAGGAGGAGGCGCAGACGGGAGGAAGAAGAGGGAGGGGTTTCTTCGACAAGAAACTGGAGTTAGGGTTAGGTTTTGGAGAGAGGAAATAGAGCTTGGGAAGAAAGAGAGAAGTCGCCATGGATGGAGTGGAGAGATGAGTTTGCTTGCTTTCGTGCCGATAACCGCGAAAGAAACAATTATTTGAGTCTTTGACGATACCTCGAGTCCGATCCATAAAGTAAATCAAATTTTGAGGTTTGATCATGACCGTCCGAGGCGGAATTGACGGACCGGTTTAATAATTAATACTCGTGCTAAAGCAGATCAGACGGTCTGATCCATGCTCAAAATTTGAGGTACCTTGGGTGATATGAATTCAAATTTCAAGCACTGAGCATTTAGGATAATGTCATATTTTTTCAGTTCTTTTTCCTATTTTCCGTTGTTTGACAGTTGACACAAACATTTTTGTTCGGGGGTGACATATGATTTGTTTTTTTTGTTTATCATAGACAAATTAATAAACGGAAATAATTACGTACGAAAATGATATTTATATTTTGAAGAGAAGAGTTTTAATACCTCATATTTTATATTTTTATTTTTAAAGTCTAAACTATTGATCAAAACTGCTCAAGATATCTATACTAAAAATATGATTGGATATGAAATTTTATAATTTTTGAATTTTTTTATTATTTTTAAGATAGGTACAAAATTACTATTTTTGTTCTAAAAACAGTAATTTTGTATCTATCTTAAAAAATAGTAAACAAATTTAAAAAATTATAAAATTTAATCATCGAGCATATTTTAGTATGAATATCCTGTTAAACGGTTCAGATCAATAATTTGAACTTTGAAAACAAAGATATAAAATATGAGGTATGATGAGGTATGAAAGACGGATCCAAATCTGCTGAAATTCGAGATCGTGAATAGTAACTCTGAAATTCCTGAAATCCGGAATCCAGCCGTCAAACTATTGCGAGCTGCGTGCACAGAAAAACTAGCTATTTCGAGATGCATGCACAGAAAAAATTGGACGACTGGATTCGGAATTTCAGAAATTTCAGAGGTACGGTTCATGGATCTCGAATTTCAACAGATTTAAATTCATAAAAGACATGAGGTATTGAAACCTCGAATATGGCTAATATGCTACGCGTAGCATAGAGCCCCTCCGTGCTACGGCTCAATTTTTGAGTTTTCAAAATCTTAACGGTCGATCCAAACCGTTCAACATGATCTCCATATGAATATGTACTTGCAAACCAAATTTTACATTTTTTAGAATTTTTTACTATTTATTAAGCCACTTTGAAAATTGCTGATCCAATGGTCTAGAAGACTTTACTGTTGTGTACAAATTACTGTTTTTTTAAAGTGGTTTAATAAATAGTAAAAAAATTCTAAAAAATGTAAAATTTGGTTTGCAAGTACATATTCATATGGAGATCATGTTGAACGGTTCGGATCGACCGTTAGAATTTTGAAAACTCAAAAATTGAGCCGTAGCACGGAGGCCTCTATGCTACGCGTAGCACCGTAGCACTGTCCTTGAAACTTCCTCATTTTAAAATATAGGTAGGAGTAGGACATTAATTTGAGGCTGTAGCTTTTGCTGGCGTCTTAAATTTGTTCAATGGAATCTTATTATCTTAGCACTGTCAAATATTCTCCATTCAAACTTCTATTTTAACGATTACAAGCTCTAGACAAGCTATATATATTTCCTCTCTTTTCATTAATACTTTACATATTAAATTATAATTTCTATTTTTTTTAAGTCGGCTAAATTTTATACACCAGTAATCTAGAATATTCTTCAAGCAATTTTTCCTATTCGAACTTACAAAAAGTTACTTAGAAATTTCTATATAACTTCATTATGATACTTTTTTTTATATATATAATAACAGAGGAGGGTTCCAATGTCTCAATTTTTCATGCCTCTACCATGCCTTCATTTTTAAAACTTTAATAACTCAAAATTTAAAACTTAAAAGTCAAAATAAAACCGTTGGATATGATCTACATCATTTTATCTATGTGCTCATAAAAAATTATCACATTTTGATTTTGTTTTTATGTGAATCAATAAGTTGAAAAATCAACGTCTAGAAATTATCCACATTAGTACGTTTTTTACAAGCTCTTGATGACAACCAAAACAAAATTGAAATGTCATAATTTTTTACACGTGCATAGATAAAATGATATAGATCATATCCAACGGTTTTATTTTGACTTTTAAGTTTTAAATTTTGAGTTATTAAAGTTTTAAAAAATGAAGGCATGGTGGAGGCATGAAAAATTGAGGCATTGGAACCCTCCTCATAATAACATTATAGTACTTATAGGAGAAGAAAGTTTGCATAGTCTAATTAATTATTTAGAGACTTAAATCATCAAAATTGGAGCTTGGACAAAAAAAAAAATCTGACATTTTTGTTTTCTCAAAAATATATGCATCATGTCGAAATCAGCACGTGAGCTAGGGCATAAAAGGTTTTCTTCTGTTTGAAAATCTTGACAGTCGATATGAACCATTCCGTATGATCTCTATATATGAACATGTATTTGTAAACTAAATTTTTCATTTTGTAGAATTTTTTTTACTAATTTTTTAGATGGGTAGAAAATCACAAGCCCGTTAAAAAAATAGTAAAAAAGTTCCAAAAAAATGCGAAAGTCTAAAACAGAGCCCGTTTACATTGCATTGCAAGTACCTATTTTACTATACAACGAAGAATAAGAAAAAAAAACTACCTTTCAATCATTTATAAATTTATAAGTTTTGTTTCGAAACAAAATGGGAGCAAAATATATTTAATACTAATATCATTCGGATCATAAAAATAAAAAGAGTATAGCATCAAATCAAACCCAATTCAATATTTACAACAAAGAATATATACGTTTGAAATATTTGAATTCTCTATTTGGTATCTTTTTCTGAATTAAGAAAAGGCAGTAGGGTATTTCAGATTTTAAGTTAGTTCGTAGAAAAAAAATATTAAAAAATAAAAAAATAATGTTAGAAAATTTGACCGCATAAATTGTCATGTAACATGACATAATTTTATCAAATCAGTTTGTATGAAATACCGTGACAAACTATTTTCGATTGAAAAAAAATTATATCACATAATTAAATAAATACGTCGTCTAATTGACATGACATGCCGTGATATAACCCATGACAAATTTCATTCACAAGATCAAAGTCTGAAGTTTGTATCTGAATTTTGGAGACAAGATATTCAAAACGACTTTGTAAGTAAAATTTGGTGAAAAGATGTGCGATTTGTTCGGTTGAAGACATATGAGGTTGAATCAGAACATGAAGTTCGTCTAGCTGATACAGATGGCCATTTTTATGTCCTCTCATAATCTTCTTCCCGTCAAAGAGTTACGCACAACACAATCAGAAAATATTGAATATAACAATCATATTGGATTCACAAAGTTGTCCGACAGACAGTAAATTTCTAGATAACTTTGAAATAAACATGACTCTTGACACGGATAACCACTCTTTTTTATTAGATCTACAGTGAGTAATAGCAGGTGATCCATCAGAAGTGCAAAATACAAGTGGGAGGTTATTGTTAATGACTTAATGTCAATTTATTATTATTATTATTTTCAGGACATTTTATTTACACCATCAAACCCCATTTTAGAAAGTAGAATTAAATAAAGAATGATTAACTGCGAAAATAAAACAGAAGTAATTACTAATTATAACTAACGCGTGTTGCCAAACACAATTTAAAAGAGCTTGCCTTTAATTATTGCAATGCACGACATCTTAAAAGGAGTCGGCATTTAAAACATACAACTTCTCTAAGGACTTAAATAGCTATGGAATTTGATAGTTAAAGCATCTACAACGGTGATTTCTTTTAAATTGCTAATCTGATATGTTAATTGCTAATATAATTGCTGGGATGTACCACAGTTTTTAAATTAGCAAGTTTGCTTTAAAAGCAATTCTTTAGAGCATCTACAATGATGATTTCTTTTAAATTGCTAATATGATGTGTTAATTGCTAATATAATTGCTGAGATGTACCACAGTCCACAGTTTTTAAATTAGCAAGTTTGTTTAAAAGCAACTCTAATTAAATAAGCAACTCTAATTAAATTTATGGGATGAAGTGATTTAGAATTAAGAATCCCTTTAATTGCTAAACTCAGTGACGTGACTCAAATTAATTGATAAACGTTTGCTGAAATGGAGATGCTCTTAGATGAAATAGCATCGAACAAAGAAAATAAAATAAAATGGGGTGATTAATATTAAAGTTACATTCAAAATACTAAGATATCTTTATATGTCACATTGAAACTTGAATGAATCACTTGTTGGATCATAGAATCTAACGTTGGACCAATATATAATTTAATTATGAATTGTATATTGTCATATAATTAATCAATTAAAGTGATCAATTCAGATTAAGAATTATGTGACAATATATGTATTTATTAGAGTGTGGTCCGTAAATATGTAGATAAAAAAAAACACAACTTCTAATTATTGATGGACTAATTATGAAAGTTGTAAATATAAAAGATACAACAAATTTTAACAATCTAATATTAGATCGACTAATTATGTCAGATCCAATATCAGATCGATTGTCACGTCTTATGTAAAGCGGATTGGTCCCCAAGACTTAGGGTATCAAATCAAATCTAATTCAGTTTTTCTTTCTTATTTATCCATTTAGATAAGAGAGAGAGATCTCGAGGAAACCGAAAAAGACTCATTATTATCATACAAAAATATACTTGGAGATTAAATTTTATCTTTTAGAAATTTCTTTACTATTTTTTTAGACAACTAGAAAATCACTTATCTAAAAATTCTAGACCATTTGAGATTAATGATTTTTCTACTCACCTAAAAAATAGTAAAAAGAATTCCAAAAAATATAAAATTTGATCTCCAAGTATATTTTCATGTGATAATAATATTGATCGGTTCATATTGATTATTTGAACATTGAAAACGAATATATGAATCGAAGCACGGACCGATCTACACATTGCAATGTACCATAGTCTCACTCTAAGAAGATTTAACATGGTAACATTCATGAATACAGACATATTCCACTTAAAGATTTAAGTTTTAAATTAACTTACTTTGGCATAGATATCTATCGATCTTTAGTTATACGAGGATTGTTTATCTTACTCGGAATGTACCCATTTGACCCCAACATTACTAGAATATAAAATACATTAAATCATAAAAATAACAAAATAAAAAAATATAATGTCTTAAACATTCATGACTCGAAAGTGTGCAAGAATTAGATAATATTTAAATAATTGGGGTCAGTTCTGGTAGTACTACGACACATGTGCATCGTTTAGAATCATCTAAAATACATGTGCAAGCAGGAACAGGAAGAGGAAAGCATAGCTCACGTCTTCTTATCTTTTTGGATTTTGAACTTTTTACTGAGATTTATAGGTCCGGATTAACTTTATTCTATCTCTTTTTCTGAAATTTTGTTTGCCCCCTTCTGAATTCTAATTTGTAAATATGGTTAAATTTGGAGTAAAATTAGGACAATTTTATGAATTTTGATTAGTAATCAGGTTAGAAGTTAGGGCATTGGAAATTAGAAGTCAGAGCATTGAATATTAGAAGTCAGATCATTGAAAATTACAAAGCAGGTCATTGTTTTTTATTCAATACTTGATTAGCTATTTAAATCTAATTCACTATTTTCTTGCCCCCTAATGAAAATCTTGGATCCGCCCGGTCGCCGCGTTATTTCACAGTATGTGATGAAATTATTATTTATTCATATGATGTGAAGTGATGTGATTAAGTTGCGTCATTGAGCATCTCCATTCATGAAATTGATTAGTAATTTCAAACAACTGCTAAAGAGTAATTTCAAACTTAATTTCACACTCCTGCATCCATGCAATTGATTAGCAATTGTTTTTAATGTCACGACAATGAATTTGACTGATTTTGAGAGAATGAAAGTGAAGATGAAAGCTTTCATTTAGTGAAATCTTTAAAAATTTGCAATTGCACTGCATCTATGAAAATGAAATTAAAAGTGCCAACAAAGATTTTGAAAGCAACAATTGGGATTTTTGAAATTCAATTTGCAAGCCTTATGAGATGCTCTTACATATCACAGTCATGTCACGTCAGGATCACATGTGGCGTGATTGGTGTTTCAAATTTTAATGTTAGAAAATATGACCACATAAAGTGTTATTTAATATGACATAATTTTATCAATAATATACCGTGACAAATTATTTTCAGTCGGAAAAAATATATCACGTAAATAGTCATGTCATGTAACTGACGTGGCGTACCATGACATAACCATAACGAATTTCATTCACAGGATCAATGTCTATAAAACAAACTAATTAATAATCCGTCACAATTACCCCTTTTCCACCTTTCTAGTGAAGAGAGTGATATCTCGCAAACTTATCTATATTTCGACCTTCAAATTGTACCAAACTTGTGTTTAAACTCATTAATTCAGTTGTATTTCATTGAATATCTTTAGAATGTGGTACTGCTGCAAGTTTATTCTTATTTTGAAGGATTCGGACGAAATCGAGGAGAAAATCTGGAATCAAGAAGTCTCTACACGGTCCGTGTCACATTCCACACGGGCCGTGTCAACCTCGACTCGACCACTGATCCGACCACAAGCAACTGCTGACTCGACCACTGAAAGAACACAAGTTACACGGGCCGGACAGATTTGACACGGCCCGTGTCAAGCAAATCCGGAAACAGATCCAGAAATCTGGAAAGAAGGCTATTGAAGGAAGGTCGACCAATTAAGCATATAATCGGGATTTCTCTCCAGGAAAGGTCATTCTGGAACAGAGAGAGCATATTCTAGGGTTTGTCTTTGGCGGCTAAGCTTGGAGGCGAATTAGAGAAGCGAAATACGCGAGTTTTCGATTGATCTTCTTTGTGCTTTGGGTTTTGTCATGATCAACTCTATCTCTATTTGTATTTTCTGTTTTAGAACTATGTGTGAGTAGTTTCCTTTGTTTCTAGGGTTTTGATGTAATCGAATGTTTTGTCTTGCATGCTAGTTATTGAATCTTTGTATTGAAATTTGTGTTTGATTGATTGAGTAGTATTTTAATTGCTTAGATTGAAGTGTTTGACCTATATCGGTTTACCACTAGATGAAAGGCCTCATCTAGAAGGTATTCAAGCCCTTAAAAGTCTCTCAACCAAACTAAGTACATGAGGTAGGATTTGTGACCCGAAAGGCGAAACCAAGTAGTAACCGAAAGGCGAAAATTACTCTCTATCGACGGATATGAGTTACCTTTAGTATACCAATCAAGCAACTAGGTAATTCGGATCAACACACGAAAGTTGAGGTCTAGAACCCGACGAGGGCATATATTGCAACTTCCATACCAAGTTGATGAACCAACAAACGACAGTTGAGGTTTAGAAACATTAGGTCTGATCAGTAGAACCCTACACAAAGGAACGATACAAAGAAACAATAGCTGCTGCATTAACCCGAGGCTGACACGGACCGTGTAGCAAAATGACACGGCCCGTGTAAACTGATACGGCCCGTGTAGGAAATGACACAGCCCGGACAGGACAGTCTGAGGCAAAACTGAGATGAAGTCATAACCCTGGGAACGCTTTTTATTATTGATTAAAACCAGTTTAATCTTCTTTCTTGCACTTTATTATTGCTTTGAATCTGTAGGAAATATAAATAACCAAAACCAACCCTTTTCCAACTTCTAGTTTTTAATTAACCTAAGTAGAGTTCGGATAACACTTGAACCGTCACTGTGATCGATACCTGACGATATACTACGCGGTAGAATTGTATACTTGCAGTCTGAACCAGAAGTGTATTTAAGGTTAAAAGGTACAGCTTGCTGTATTGAAACTTTGTACTATACCTTTTTGGTGTAACAGAGAGCGGAGACAAATATTCAGCCTTCACATGATCTCTATGTGGCACGGAGGAGTTTAAATTGTATTGCATGCCACACAAAATACCACACAAAGAGCACAATAGGTATCGGGTGCATTTGATGATTTGATCTGGGCCATTCGATTCATGTCGGTGCAAAAAATTAAAATTATAAATCATTTTGTGAATCTAAAGTTCTAAACATATGTACAAATTTTAACCCAGGTCGAACAATTCAGATTAATCATCAGACCATATTTATGCCTTAGCCATCCAATGCGATCAATGTTAAGGGAGAGAAGAATTGATATTGAATAACTTAATTTTTAATTCAGAGAGTTACATATTTATAGTACAAGATACAAGAATAATATATAAAGTAATGTAGGCAATCGTAATTTAATCTGAAACATGAAGTTTGCAAGTAAAAAAAATGAGTCTGCAAGTAAAATTTGGCGAAAAGATATGCAATTTGTTTGGTTGAAGACACATGAGGTTGAATTGGAACATGAAGTTCTTCTAGACAATAATTACGACTAGTTTTATATCCTCTCCAAATCTCTTTCCCCGTAAAGGAATCACGCACAACACAACCACAAGCATTGAATAACAATCATACCAGATTCACAAAGTTGTCCAACTGACAGCAAATTTCTGTATAACTTTGGAATAAACACGACTTCTGACACATATAACCTTTTTTTTAATAGATCCAAAGTGAGTAGCAATAATAGGTGATTCATCAGCAGTGCAAAAAACATGTGGAGAGGTTATCGGTTTTGAATGGCTGAAATCCGTGTGGTTATTAGTCACGTGATTTGAGGCACCAGAATCTAAAATCCATATATCATTTTTCACACTTGAAAGAGTGGAATTGGTTAAAGACACGTGAGGTTGAACATGAACATGAAGTTCTTATAGCTGATAAAGACGATGTCCATTGTTACGTCATCTCCCAATCTCCTTCCCCGTCAAGGAATCATGCACAACACAACCATAAGCATTGAATGTAACAGTAGCACCGGATTCACAAAGTTGTCCAACAAACAATAAGTTCATGGATAATTTTTGAAAAGACTTCTGACACAAATAACCTTTTTGCTTTAATAGATCCAGAGTGAGTAGCAATAACATGTGATCCATCAGCTGTGTGAAAAACACGTGGATAGTTTACTTTTTGAATGACTCAAAATCATGTGGTTGTAGGTCGTGTGATTTGAGGCACCAAAATCTAAAAACTAGTTACCATTTCTCATACTTGGACTAGGGTTGTAGGGAGCCGGCCAAATCATATTCCGAACATCATCAGCACTGAGAAGCTTTGAAGACTGCAGAGGAGTGGTCACATGCTTTTGATCCCCGCTAATGAGTACCTTACGGAGTAGGTTTTGGAGATCTTCGATCTGCTTGTGAAAATTGTGACAAACCGACTGCAATATTCTGGTTTGGATAGTTATTTGCTTTCCGTTTGGCTCGCATGTTATTTAAGGAGGGTTGTCGGCAATCTTTGATCACGTGTCCAAAATTCTTGCAGTAATTACCCTGAATTTGGGACAGTTTTTCAGACCTTCGGGATAGTGTGACAAACACAATATGTTCGGTGGGTTTTGGTGCATTGATCAACCCCTCAGATGTCCAGGGGCAGAACCAGAATTTGAGTATAGGTGCTAAATAATATCTTTGTTTTTTTTAATAAAAAAATGCATAACACAATATAACACAAGATTGAATCGGGTATTATTTTTTCTATATGGGTATGACCTTTTCAAATTGGAAGGATCCGTTTTCTTTTTTCACTGCACAAACATAGAAATCGAAACGTCCAAATAAAATACGAAGTCCAGTGATTTTTATTTTTAAAATTTACGTTCAAGCCCTTTAAGTTTGTTATTATTATTGGGGGTGCTAATACATATAAAAAAGACAAATTAGTAAGAATTTTAGATACTTGATAATAAATTTTGAAAACTTGAGGTGGCTTAGCACCCCCAGCTTGAACTATCATCCGTCCCTGCAGATGTCATTATAAATGATCAAAACACGAACCAACTCACTGAAAGTTCACATAATTCAGATCAGTCATAGAATAAATTTACCATAATCAAAACAGATTTACTAGAACAGATCAGATCCAATCTTTTTTTTTTGTTACGATATGCTTCGATAATTATATTATTAGTCGATATGTCTAAAAATCATATCAAATATTGTTTTGGTTTTGTTATTTTTGTACTAGTCTATTATTATTTAGTGGTTGTTGTTATTAATGTCAATTTGTTATTATTATTTTCAGGACTTTTCTTTATACCACCAAACCCCGTTTTAGAAAATAGAATTAAACAAGAATGATTAACTACGAAAATAAAATATAAATAATTAAATCTAATGCGTTTTGCCAAACAATTAAATTATATTGTTGCAATTAATGCACGACATCTTACATGAAGTTTGCATTTAATAACATACAACTTTTTAAGGACTTGAATAGCTATGAAATTCGATAGTTAGATGAAATAATTTCGAGCAAAGAAAAAATAAAATGGGGTGATCAATATTAAAGTTATATTCAAAATAACAAGATGTCTTTGTATGTTATATTGAAACGTTAATGAATTATTTGTTTAATTATATAATTCAACGCTGGACTGATATGTAATATAATTATGAATTGTATACTGTCATATAATTGATTAATTAAAGTGAATAATTCACATATATTAAGAATTATTTGGTGATGTATGTATTTATTAGAAAATGTGCAGATGAAAAATATGCAACTTCAAATTATTGATGGACTAATTATAAAAAGATGAGGGCTCAAATGCCCCATTGCTTCATGTCCTAATCGTGCCCCAACATCTATATCTTCAAATGCAAAGTTCAAACAGATGATCCTCACCGATCAACATGATATCCATGTTAAAATATGATTGGAGACCAAATTTTATATTTTTTGGAATTTTTTTACTATTTTTTAAGATATGTACAAAATCATTGTTTTTAGATGGTCCAGAATTTGGTCTCCAATCATATTTTTTAAGATAGGTACAAAATCATTGTTTTTTAAGATAGGTACAAAATTATTGTTTTTAAGATAGGTACAAAATTATTGTTTTTAGATGATCCAGAATTTTGTACCTATCTTAAAAAATAGTAAAAAAATTCCAAAAAATATAAAATTTGGTCTCCAATCATATTTTAACATGGATATCATGTTGAGCGGTTCGGATTATCTGTTTGAACTTTGCATTTGAAGATATAGATGTTGAGCACGACTGGGGAATGAAGCATTGGGACATTTGAGCCCTCCTCTTGTAAAAATTACAAATATAGAAGATACAACAAATTTTAGCAATATAATTAGATCGGCTAATAATATCAAATACAATATTAGATCGACTGTTACATCTTTCTCCGAAGTGTAGTGAAGGCATCAATCAATCTTTACTTTATTTGCGAAGCGCTGTTTTTTCTAGGAATCTATGATAAAAAACATTGAAAAAGTTTTCTCAACGTAAATGTTGCTTTCGCCTGTATAGAATTTATTTCCGAACTTTGCAAATTGCAAGGTTAAAAATCGAGGTTCGTCCAAATATCTCCTTCCGATCAAGAACTCGGTCTAGGGAAATATATCACCTACACTCGGATCATCACTTTGAATATTTTTTGTTCCTATGAAAGCGGGTCCCGTTAAACAAAATGGGAACTCATGCCATATTTCAGGTTCTTATTAATGTGGTCCATGTCCATTTAAATAATATTACGAAGTGATTATACCGCTAAAGCACGAAGCAAAATCCAAAATTTTCCAAATCCGACCGCGCCCCGCCGTTCCGGAATTCCATACAAACTGTCGTGGAGTCGGCTCCCAGTCCTGTACAATATAATAATTTATGTAGCGGGTATTTTAAACGCTTTATGACCCGCTACACTCTGTTGACGTTAAACACGATAAGACACAAAATGAGTTAACACCCCAGTAACTGAATACACCCGGTCCACTAAGAATGCCGCGTCTCTCCCTGGCTCCTTTAAGGCCTTTTAAGTTTATTAGTTTATATAATATAAATATAATACACGCGCTGTCCTATTTTTCTATCGTTCTCTCTCTATACAATTCCCCCTCTCTATCTACCCAATCCCGCTAAGAGCTAGGGTTTCTCTTATCTCGCCGCTACCTCTTTCTCCCTATTTGTTCTCCTGCAAAACCCTAGAGAAACCCTAGAACCACCATGAGCGAGAACAAGGAAACCCTTAGCCTCTCCGATCTCAGCGCCGGTATCTCTCCTTCCTCTCTCTTTCTCTCCGAGTTCCTAAAGATTAATGTTTTTTTTCGTTTTTCGAATTAGTAGTCTCCTAACAAGGATTAGTGATTTTATGCTGTCATTTTTTCTTTTCTCTCTGACTTTTTTTTATTTGTAATCGTACAGCGTTGAGCGCACACGACAGAGCGGGTTTGGTTGATGCTCTCAAGGTAAATTTCTATCATTGGGCATAGTCCGTACTTTAAATATTTCGTCTTTTTTACAGGAGTAGCCTTGCATGTGCTGTTTTGTTGAATATTGGCAATTTTGTTTTTCTTTTATTGATTTGTGGTGTATTATTGCAGAATAAGTTGCAAGGGTTAGCGGGGGAACACGCTAATATGCTAGAAACACTCTCCCCTCCTGTAAGGAAGCGGGTTGAGGCTTTGCGAGAGATTCAGGTACTATTATTCTCCCTTGTAGGGGCTAGATACGACATGTTAGTTTTAAAATGTCCGGGTGTTATCTCTTTCCATAAGGTTTGTTAATATATAATTTTCTATGGTTAAGATCATAAGATGCCAAGCATTTCTTTCTGGCTAGGTTTCTGACCGACATTCTTTTAACTATGTATTTGGTTCCTGTGAAGGGAGAAAGTGAAAAGGATTTTTTTTATAAATGTTGATTTGTCAAGTTCTCACATAAGCAATTTGTTTTTTTTACAGAGCGAACATGACGAGTTAGAGGCTAAATTTTTTGAAGAAAGGGCAGCTCTTGAGGCCAAGTACCAGAAGTTCTATGAACCCCTTTACTCTAAGGTGAATGTCTTACTTCATTTATTATCACTAATTCTTTTTTTTAGAAACTCCTCCTGTGACCTGTTTAGGAGATAATTACCACTACCATGTTTAAGAGATATTTAAATGTTTTTCAGAAATTCCTCCTGTGATCATTATCACTACCATCTTTAGGAGAGATTTAAATTTTTTCAGAAATTCCTCCTGTGATCATTATCACTACCATCTTTAGGAGATAATTAAAATGACGATTGCAAATGTTTACTCTTATGGTGGATGTTGTACATCTTTTCTTATCGCAAAATATTTTTTAGAAATTCCTCATCTGACCTGTTTATAATTATCATCATCTTTAGGAGATCATCAAGTTTGTTTAGAAATCCTCCTGTAATCTGTTTATAATATCACTACCATCTTCAGAAGCTAATTAAAATGATGAACACAGATCTTAACTATATTATGACTTTATATAATGTTTGTGCTTTTTGACCATTTCCAAATATCTTTTCTATTGTTGGTTTATTTTTGAACAAGTTGGTGTTATTTGTCGCACGAATGAGTTTCAGGATAAACATATGCATGTGATGTATAATCTTTTCATGTGTAGGACTTTCAACAATTTTAATTTGGCTCACAATTGTTAGGTCTCACGTGGTGTATTTTTTTCTGTCATGATTTATTCAAAACATGTTTATAACAAGGGCTGTTTGTCTTTCATTGCTACTATAGATGTATAACACAGGAGTGAGTTCATAGAACATGAGCTAATTAATTTGTGTATTCTCAATGTGCAGAGATATCAAATTGTGAATGGGGAGATTGAAATTGAAGGTGCTCCCAAGGAAAGCACAGAGGAAACTCCGGCTGATGAGCAGGCACCTGTGTCCGCAACTACTGAGAATGGAGTACCTAATTTCTGGCTCACTGCCATGAAGAATAATGAAGTACTTGTTGAAGAGGTAAGGGTAGTCATTATTTTTTCTTGTTCCATTTTTTTAGTATAAATGCGTTCGACGTGAGTTGTTTAGTTCGATCCACATCTTTTGATATGATTAACATATCATAATATTATTTGCGGGCTGAAAATTCAGCTTGCAATGTTGATTTTCAGAGTAATTTCTCTTTGCTATTTCCACTTAAATGTTCAACTGATGTTGGTCAGATTCAAGAGAGGGACGAGGCCGCCTTGAAATTTTTGAAGGATATAAAATGGTTCAGAATTGACAATCCCAAGGGATTCAAACTTGAATTCTTCTTTGAAACCAATCCTTTCTTCAAGAACACAGTTCTCACCAAAACCTATCACATGATCGATGAAGATGAACCCATCCTTGAGAAAGCCATTGGGTTAGTCCCTCTCTCTCTATATATGCTTCATACAATATTTATGAACAAATTAATTAGATGCAATTGGTGAATTATGTTCTGTTTCTGATCCATGCATTAAGTTTTCAAATAGCTAACAAAGGGAAGATTAAAAGAGAAGATTATATTGAGACCAGCAGTTGGTTATATTTTTCACTGTTTTGCCATATTCTGCTCTGAATAATTACTTGGTTTTCATGATGCAGTGTATTTTAATGATAGTTCTATTTTTATTTTTTTTGGATTGTAGAACTGAGATAGAGTGGTATCCAGGGAAATGCCTGACCCAGAAAATTCTGAAGAAGAAGCCAAAGAAGGGTTCAAAGAATGCCAAGCCGATTACAAAAACCGAAGATTGTGAGAGCTTCTTCAACTTCTTCAACCCTCCTCAGGTCCCTGAAGACGAAGAAGAAATTGATGAGGACACTGTATGATAGTTTTAACTAATTTTGTTATCTTATTACTTCCATTTGTTGTATGGTATTTATTCTCACCTTCCCCTCCTTTTTTTCTTGTTTATAATAGGCTGAGCAGCTGCAGAACCAGATGGAGCAGGATTATGACATTGGGTAAATTGCATTGCATCTTGTATCATGAAAAAAATTCTATCATCCTTTATTCTCATAGTATGGTTTTGTAAGTTGACATTCCCCCCCCCCCCTAATAACAGGTCAACAATAAGAGACAAGATTATTCCCCATGCAGTATCCTGGTACACTGGAGAGGCGGTACAGGATGATGAGTTTGAGGCCCTTGTCGATGAGGATGATGATGATGACGAGGATGAGGATGATGATGATGACGACGAGGATGATGAGGATGATGACGAGGATGATGATGAAGAGGATGAAGATGAAAAGCCCAAATCATCCCGCAAGAAGGTCTTGGTATAATAATCATGTCAATCTTAGTGTAGTGTGTGTTGTCCTTCTTGTTATATTAACTAAGAAATATTGTCTTTTTGGAAATAAAACAGAAGGGTGGGGCAGGTGTTGTGGGTCCTGATGGTCAGGTGGAGCGGCCAGCTGAATGCAAGCAACAGTAAGAGATGGAAGGGGAGAGATTATTTGTTCGAGTATTCATTAAAGCTTTAAGAGCACTGGGATCAAAGAGTGCTTGTATTTGTTGGCGTGTGGCTGTGTTGGATTTATTATCTGTGCTGTAGGGTATCTCTCTGCTGTTTGTCTAGTTACTAGTACTGCTATAGTATTTGCCAGTCGGTTAGATTATTTTTTTTCTTTTCGGGGTCATGATTGGTTTGTGGGGGCGAGGGGTATGGAAAGCACTTTTGGTGTGCCCTTCTATTGAGTTTTTTTGGGCTCATCTCGGCTCTTGCTATGTGTTCTGCTATGAACTATTTTGTTCAAAGAAGTTTTGTTTCTGGTTTAAAAGTTATAAACTTGTGATGGGCATGTTATTTTAAGGTCGTTATTTTGGACATGTTATTTTTATGATCGTCATATTAGCCAACTCCAATTCCAGGAAAGAGACCCAGTCAAAGTTTTAAATTGAGGAGCTCCAGTTCAGTACTAATAGGTAAATATTCAGGACGTCACGTTGTAAAACCATTTTGTACAGTTGGATCTTCAAGATACTTGGACTTTGAACTGCGGTTTAATGGGATTCGAGTTTACCTTGCAATGTTCGTAGATTTGCGCTTTGCTTGAAATTTCAGGTATCTGAACCTAATTTATTGATAATAGTGCTTAGTATTCACTTGGTGCGAAATATCTTTCTGAGCCCTTAAGCGCTAAGTCGATGTTTTCATATTATTGGGCCTCATGTGGCAGCATCAAGTTTTTCAAAGGTTTAGAAAACTTAAACAAAATGAACTTCTTCTGATCAAGTTTTTCAGACGTGTTTGAGAATTCTCAACGCTGCGGATAAAGAGGGCACAACTTCAAGAATTCGGATCCCCCCCCCGGTACCTGAGGTGCAATTTATAAATCCAGACCGTTCTTTTAACTTGGCACGAATCTCAAAGCAGACCCCCTATAATTTCTGTAGACACTGGTTTGAGTTTGAGTTTGACCCGGCCGGGATTAATATGGGCCGTCCACTTCTATAAATTGCACCTCAGCAGCGGGGAGGATACAGACTCCAACTTCAATTGAAACCAAATTCAAAATCACAAAAATCACATTTTGCTTCTGTATTTCTGAAGGCTTCTTCTAATACAAAAATGGTTTAAATTTCCCGGTCACAAAATGATCAAGTTTCTATACCTTTCTATTGCCTCTCTAAAACCTACCAACTCTTTTGAAGCTCTAATCAACTGTTGCTGCAAGTCAGAGAATTTAAGCCCCTTTCCCTGTTTGGGTAACCACAATAAAACCGTGGCTAAACTTTTATTTTTACAATTGATCATCAGAGGATCCAAGTCTGAGGCTCTTTTGTGATCTATCACAACCCGCCCCAATTCATAAACTTCTTCACCTCATCATATAACACCAAAATAGCAGCAGCACCAGTGCTCCTAAACATGTTTGACATTGCGCCACGGTAAAATGAACCAATGCCTTCCCTCTTATAGATCGTTCTCCAGCAATCCAGTGTACCGGTATAAAATGGAGTCTCCAATCCAGACTGCATCATCATCCTCCTTCGTACTGTATCAAGAGGATAAGATATGAAGCCGGCAGTAGAAGTGACCACTTGAGCTGCAGCCCACCTCTGCCAAAGAGGCGACTCCTCAGGCATAACTGTATCTTTAACAGTGTCAAAGCCACCGAAATATAAACCACGGTGCACCACCATCCCGTGTAGCGAGGCCGGTAGACCCTGATACACGCCTCGGATACCGTCCTTTCGGTAGATGGTTTGGAGAAAGTGAGTTATGCCTTTGAACTGGCGGGACCCAGTATTACCTACGTCAGCAGCTAAACGGGTATGGGCTATGTCTAATGGGTATATTATCACGAGCGTTGTGCAACCGGCACCTGCACCTGCTATGAAGTTTGTTGCTGCAATTGATGTCCATTGGCCGTATCCTTCCGATTTTTCACTACCTCTTAGAATCGACCGATACAAATCCTGGTACAAAATAATTATGTTATCAGCACGTGCTGAAATAGAAAAAATGATAAATGATGACTCAGCTACCACTTAGATTTTGAGATGAACCGAATGCAGAATTAGTAATATCTTACATGTCTCTTCTGAAACATGGTAAATATCTAACATGAACTTCCCCAATTTCTTCAATAAAAAAACCCAAACCACACCATTATTATGAGATTTCCTGGATTAGTGGGTGCGCATCATATTCTTGTAGCAACATTTTTGGAATTTGTATTTAATGGTCGAAGAAAAAGTACAAAAATTACATTGTGTACCATGTTAGTTTGCACTTGTAAGCTTAACAGTAGTAACATTACCAGTACCAATCACGTGGAACAACTGGCACATACGATAATATTTTCCTTTAAATAGGCGAATACGACAATTTTTCTATCCCTTTTACATAAATTAGTGCATTAATTTATTCCAATAAAAGGCCGGAAGTAAAGACCAATGATTATATTTGGCGGCATTTGCATGCCGTGTCAAAGTTTGATTTGCTTACTCCATTTCTACTTTTTTTCTTTTCTTTTTAAGGCCAATTGACATACATCTTCTCTAGATTTGTTTTTTCAATCAACAGAAGTCAACCAGTTGTATCTATTTGTTGATGGAGCATCTATTACTTATCTTTTTCATTAATTTAGAATATACAATTATTAATCTCAATGATTCATAGTATGAAACCCCAATTACAAAATTCAATTATAGAGAAGAAACAAAAGTTGAAATTTTGTTCCTTCAAATTCCATATCTTATATCAGACCCATTTCCCACATTAGCTAAGAAATTCAATAACCTAAACTAATTATTTGAGATTTGGAATCAAGAAGTGTTTCAAAATTGGAAGTACATATAAACAAGATTTGTCATCTTCATAAGCAAAATCTCCTTAAATAAAGGAGTCTAGTAGCAATGCTGGCATCTAATTGCATTTACAGAACTCTTTCCAAATAATAAAACTACCAAAAAAAAGAAAAAAAAATCAAGAATTGGCACAAGAAAGGAAAGAATGCTTGTACCTTTAACGAGAAATTGAGCGCGACGGAGGGGTAGTACCTCAAAACCCCAGTTCCATTGCCACGCCAGAGAGAGATAAACCCTTCTTCTCTGACAGTTCTCCCAACACAATCCACAAAGCCCTTGAATCTCTTCCTGTGGACCCCATTGCCAGAGGCTGAGAGAAGCGCTGGGTTCCCCTCTTGGGTCTGAAGCAAGAGCTTTACCCTTTCGATAGGCGCCACCACTGTGTGCACCGCACCTCCCATCACAGCTCCGGCCACCATATCTCTCTCGAACTTGTGCAACTTACCACCTTTCCAATTGGACCTCGTCGCATCAGCAGCACGATTTGCGCCATCTCTCTCCCGGATCCTCTCTGTTTCTTCCACTTCAGGTTTGCTCATTCGATCTCTTGCTCGGGCTTCAAGTGAAAATTGGTTGTTTCTGCTCTATCCACTTCTATTTGGGGGCTTCTATGAAAATGAAAGATCAAACTTGTATCTTTCTGACAAAATATTTTTGGAAAAGAAAATCTCCAACTGAAAGAGATTTCGATGATTTGTATAGCACGCGATTCTAGGAGGGTGTTAGAGAAGAGAATTCATATCACCGACGGTACCGTAAAAGGGAATCTTTTACAATTACTTGATCTGGACCGTTCTTTTAACTTGGCACGAATCTCAAAGCCAAATAATACTGCCCCCCTCAGTCAGCCCGAATCTCAAACCGTAAATAGCTAAGTGTAAAAGGGAATCTTTTACGGTACCGTCGAGGATATGGATTCTAGAGAAGATGGCGTAGTAGTCTCTCTTCTCTCTCTATTTCTTTTGTTTTCTTTTATTTCTAATTTTACTGGAAAGAAAGGGATTGATTAATTTCATTCGAAGGGGGGATGGTGCTTCTCACATGACTTTCCATGCTGTTCATAGGGGAATCAACTGCCACGTGGCACATTTATTCTTTTCTTTTCTAGCACTTGACAGTAGTCCGATGGGCATCGGAACTATAACCAGATTTACTCACCGTCGATTTGCTTTAAGATTCGTGCGAATAGCTTTAAAATTCGTACGCGTCTGTTTCAATTTTTGTTTAGTAGTGTAACATGGACATTGATACAAAAAAAAAAAAAACAGATGCAAACATATCTATAACTTTCTGATTAGTTTATAATTCAAGAGGTTATTCTTAAAAATGTTTTTTTTTTTTTTACATTATGGTGTAGTCATAGGGGTGTCAATGGCACCCTTTTATCCGTTTACCCGACCCGTACCGTATCCGATAAGACGGGTATAAGTAAGATTTATTTTTTATAAACTTATCGGGTACGGTACGGGTAAAGATTTTTTTCATTATCTAAACGGGTAAGGGTACGGGTAAAGCCTATTTCGCACCGTTACCCAATTGGATAATTATAAAAAAATTTATATATATTATATATATTAATAAGCATTGAAAGAGTACTTTAATGGGTTTACTTGCACTTAGCATGATAGAATTTTTTTTTTCAATAAAGTACTATACATGTGTCAAAATAAATATATGTTTTAATGTATTATCAAATAAATAATAAAAATAATTATTATATTAGTATCAACTGTTATTTACCCGCTACCGTTTTGTTATCCGACTACTATAACTAGTAAGGGTAGGGTACGGGTAAGATAATTTGTAGCGGGTAAGAGTAGGGTACGGATAAGAATAATTTGTAATGGGTACGGGTATAAAAATGCTTCCACCCGACCCTTACTGTACCGTTGACACCCCTAGGTGTAGATGAAAATTTTATACAAAAATATTTATTATAAACAAAGGCGACATTTTTTTTTTTGAAAGAAAAAAGATATAGTATTTTTTTTTATTTCCTAGTAGACACTGATGGTAACATAATAGCAGGATACTTGAGAAAAAAAATAAATTTTGGAATATTAATTCCCAAAATTTTAAATTATTAATTTGTATGCAGTTTGACTTCAGTCGAAAAATACGAGATAATTTTCAATAATTATTTTGAACTGAAATTTTCAATAATTATTTGGAGGGTGAGAATTTGGAGCAAAACTATTAATGATGTTAATATTTGAAGTGATGGGATCAATTAATGGTGGATTGAATTGACAATATTGACAAAAATTTTCAAACTAATGCAGATTAAAAAATAATAATAGAGACATTATTGGATTTATTAATTGGTCATGTATCAAATTTAATGCAATTTAAATATCATTTGATGTTCAATCAAACACCACAAAATATAGATCATTTAAATTTTAAGTTGTTTAATGAACGATAAAAGCTGCATTAGTTTTTATCATTTTTCATATGCATGATATAAATTTGATATAAGTTGTATTTCGCATATCAAACTTCATATTAAAAATTATTTTTTACGGTCGTCAAAATAGTTTAGCTAATTTTTTTTTTAAATTCCAACTTTTTTATAGTGTACAATATAAACTTCCACCAGCACAAGGTTTTCTTTTAAAGAGATGATAATTCATTTGGTTGGTTGCAAAAGAAGTCTGAAATGGATTGGACTTTATATGAAATGGGACCCACAATGCAGTGAGTCATGTTGATTACATTTGAGTTTTTGATCTAACATGCCCGGTCAAAACAAAACTCCTAAATGAAGGAATAATTTGATTTGCAAATTGCAAGTAGATAAAGTAGGAAACAAATGGAACCGTCATTTTCGTTTCCATATATATTTGGATATGGTACGCCTCTAAATCTGAACCGTGACAAGATATTTGGACTAAAGCAGATGTGAAAAAAGATTTAATAGAGTAGTTTTGGCTTCATGCAGCGCACAGAGTATAATGTTTACATATGATTCATACGCTGCATGTAGCCAACACTACTCTCCGCATAATGGACCATTGTGCATTTAGATAAGAGATATTAACCAGAAGGAAAATATGAACCGTCAAAATTTTACATCACAAAAGTCTTGACAAGCTAAAAAGAAGAGAGATGTGTTAGATTCGCTGTAGAATTTGGTAACCTTAATAAGGCGGTACAGCTAAAATAATACTTCAACAGCTGTGGAGTTGAGAAGGAATATATATTATTTAGAACTCTCAGATTTGAAATAGATGATAAAGGACATTACTTCTCTACGAAAAAACATATATTTAATTTTTATAAGCATAAAGAAGAAAAATGATAAATTTCAACTCTGTTGATTATACAATGATTGATGCAGCCGACTATGCACAAACCTGAAAATTTGTCTCAGGATATGAATTCCTGATTAAGAGATAAATGTACCTTACAATCTTACTTGTTTTTACAAGATCCAAATTTGCTGAAATCTAAAATCATGAACAGTACCGCTGAAATTTTTGAAATTCTGAATCCAGCCGTTGAACTATTTTGAGATTTGTGCACAGAAAAAATCAGCTGTTTCAAGATGCGTGCACAAAAAAAGTTGAACGGCTGGATTCAAAATTTCAAGAATACTTTTCGTGTATTTCAAATTTCAGCTGATTGAATCCGTTTTTACTATGCATCCTGTTGCTGCAGCATGTTTTATCGGTACATCGAGGGTTCATATCTACACGTTAGAAAACATGTACCGGTGTCCGAACATTTTGGTTCAAGGAAAATGATTTGGATGCCGCAAGATAAGCATCGATTAATGCAACATGAAAAATAGATATTGTACGTGGATTGTTTCTTTAATTAAACAGGTAAAAAAAAATGCAACATAAAATTTACAAAAAGCAAATAATTATATCATTTTTCATGAGCATAACTTTTTGTGACAAATAATTAAAGGGTTGAAGTTAGAAACACAAAACCACAGACAAATATTCAGGATCCTACAACTAAATTACACATAACTGCAACATATATTTTAGAATATGGATAAACATGAAATGACATTCTAGCTCAAGTTCTACAACGGCAATAAGATGCGCAACAAAATACAAAATACATTCCGAAAGAAAAGAAAAGAAAAATTAAAAATGCCGAAATCTCTTGCCTCCTCCACGGTTATTGTCGCTTCCTCTCCTGACCCCACCTGATCCTCGGGACCCACCTCTGTTATTGCCTCTGTTGTGGGTTGAGCCCACCGCTGGCTGCTGCCTGCAACCACAAAACATTTATTAAATTATTGAGCATTTTCTCTTTTTCTAATTTTTTTATCGACAGATTCGACAGTTTTGGGATAATTTTGCATAGCCAAATGAGGCATGTTAGGGCTGAATCAGGGACATCAAATCATACTTAAAATGAGATTTAATTGCCCATTTGATGCTAGATTGGGATCTAATTTGCTTTATTGATGAAATACTGGGCTAATTTTAGAAAGCATTGCAGACAAACCCTACCATTGCCTATCAAGAAAAGTAATTAGATTTTAATGTAGATTTTTTTTTTTATTAAAAGAAGAGATAAAAGAGAACTCACATGACATAGCCAAGACGGCCATCAGGTAATACCATAGGCACCATTGCCATACCAGGAGGAGCCATCATTTGCTGTATTATATCAAACAAATCCAATATATTTAAGAACAACTTGTACTTAATATTTTACCTTATCTACAAATATACCCAACAATTAACTGTCCTTGCCTATGGAATGATGGGAATGATGCAAGTTGTAGTCCACCTACTCCAAATAGAAATTTAAAAATTTGGCAATAACAATGAACAATTTGATACAAGGTATATCTGAATGATAAAAAACAAATCTGTAATTTTAGCTTTTAAATTTCCAAACTTGAAATTTGAATGTTGGTTATCAAAATAATTTTGTTGTCAATATTATCCCTTGTGATTTCCCAAACACATGAGAGAAGAGTACCGGAGGCAAATAAGCAGGAGGTACAGAACCATAGGCCATGCCATAGCCAGACCGGGATGAATAATTGGGCATCGCAATTGGTGGGCCCCGGTGTGTAGTGTGACCGACTTCATGCTTCTTATCTGTCTGTGGCTTTGCCAAGGAACATTCCAGCACTTCTCCTGTTTTGGATAAAGTTGGAGATAACAAATATCAGCAGAAGAGGTTATGAAACTTAATAAATATATAAACATGTTGAAAATCGAGGAATTTTTTTTTATTCCAAACAGCATCTTGGGTTATTTACTAACTAGCACGGAAACAAATATGCATGTAAATCCAAGATTTACCAAATTGATAATGCTAAACTCTATTGGAGAAACTGCAAAAATATGAAGGACCATGCATTCAAATCACAGTGTTCGTTTTAAAGAAGAGCCCAGATACCATATCTCATAATAAGAAACATCCTTTTGTATTAACCGAAGGGACATGGGCTGTTCTTTGAAACATCTTAAGGTCATCATTTCAAAACATGGTCTTTGGCAGTCGGCAATTCTCCAATACAGCGTGCATCAGTTAATCTAGTAATTGAATTTTGAGATCAAACTTTTCATGAGCATACACTGGTACAGGGCCTGAAAGCAATTAAGTATCAATATTCTAGAACTAAGATAACTTCATGTAGACCCCAAGAAAACAAAGAGGGACAGTAATATGGCACATTCCCTGTAAAACATGAGAACGTCACATGCAACAAACCTTTTAAGTTTTTTAAAAAGATTTACTCTATAAAACATGGTATTCCTATGTTTTTGTACAGTTGTGAATGATATAGTTCTTAAACATAACAAATGTTATAATAAATTAGACAATACCATCGAGTTCATAACGCTCAGTATTTTGGAGAGCTTTCATGGCACTGGCACGCTCCCTAAAGTGAACAAAGGCATATCTCTTCTCATGCCCTGCTTTAGGCGGAGGAAGCACCACCTTTTCTATCTCCCCATGCCTCTCAAATAGTTCCCTTATCTGCTTATCTGTCACGTCTTTTGGTAAATTTTTCACATACACCGCCTTCACCTGAAATAACAGAACTCAAACGACAAGGGTTTGAGTTACTATATATCAGAGGCATTTAAAAAGTAGGATGCGCATGAAGAAAACAAATTCAGAGAAGACCGCTATTGCATGCTTTAACCCATGTAGTAAATCCTCCAAATCCAATTTTAATAAATATAATCACAAAGAACACTAAGAAACACACCGACCCACCTGAGATTTAGTGCCAGGTTCGGTGGAGCCCCTGGGGTCCGCCCAGCTGATGGTTGGTGAATTTGTATCAAGCTTGAAATCAGGTTTTGACAGCTTCTTTAGTGCATAATCAGCACATGCATGATTGTAATACTCCACAAATCCGAATCCCCTGCTACGGCCCGTTGCTGAATCCTGTTAAATGCAAAGAAGTAAAAAAATATCAAATCACAAAAAATAGAAATCCGTAATTGAAGGCATTTTAAATGCCACCTGCCCCTCCAAGTTTCAGACGCGAATTAGAAGAGGTAATTTGGAGTTCTTTTGGAAAAATGTAGGGGGCATAAGGATAGAACTGATAGCTTTATGTGTTCTAAGGATAAAGGTAATATTTCCTTAAGTCAACACGAAGTACATTTTTCCAACTGATAGCTTTATGTTTCTAACTGATAGCATTGAAATAGAATTATACCTTCATTAAGTCAACACGAAGTACACCAGGACCCACTTGGGTGACGGCATTCTTCAAGTCAGACTCCTCCCATTTTCTTGGTATATTCCCTATGAATATTCTATTTTTTGACTGGGACACTGAACATCTCACCTTTTTTCCCTGTTAAAAGAAATTGAAAAAAAATATACATAAATTTTCTCCTCAAGCTCCATTTTAAAAAAAATGCTTTGAGGACACTTTTTATGCTAAAAGATATACTTAGGTAATTGAGCTGCCAATTAAATTTATTTATTGGCACAGCTATAGAATTCCATTGGAGTACATCACAATTAATATAAAGAATGAATCAATGGGGAATTTAGCGAGGCAAAGATGTTGGAAAAATGTTGTCGGTAATAAACATACTTAATAAAGGCATATATGTGTACCTTAAATTCAGAATTATGCAACTCTTTAATAGCCTTAGATGCTATGTCCATTGTTCTAAAGGAGACAAATGCATATCCTTTATTCTCCAACGAGTTGTTCTCTCTCACCATCCTGACCTGAAACAGTAGCTTCTCAAAATCAACCTCCACACCATAAATAGTAATGAGCACATACAAAAATTAAATTCCACCAAAAGTACTACCACAAGCAGAGCAACCACCAAAATCCAAAACAAAATTGTTGAAACTAGCAATTACCATACTGACTGATTATGCTGATAAATTTCGCTTGATGGTATTGGGCTGGTAACCAATTCACACAATGACCTTCGCTTTCATTGCCAAAACTCATATCTTGCAGCTCGGCTTCCATAAAATTAATTCGGACAAATCAGTAAAAAAAATATAGTACATTCTCAGCATACATTACAATAGAATTTGGCCAAAGCTAACAAAGGTCCACTGTTATTATATTACCAGTATAATGCAGTTATAACTGGTAATATCCAAAATTCTGAAACAACCACAGTAAAGGAATAACAAACCAAATTGGGAAACTAACCTCTACAACTTCTCCAGAAGCTTCACAAAACCCCTTGAGTTCTTCTTCCGTTGCATTAGTAGGTATGCCACCAATATAAATCTCTGATCCCTGAGGAGGTTTCGATAGAAGCTCGGCTTGAATTTTCTCCTCATTGTCATTCTCCCCCTTTGCTTCTTTCTCCTCATTTGTGTCTTTCCCCTCCTTTGTTGCTTTCTTTTCTTCCTGTTCTTCCTCTATCTCCTCCTCCTCCTCCTCCTCTTCTTCTTCCTCTTCTTCTTCCACCTCTTCATATTCTACCTCTTCTTCTACCTCTTCATACTCTACCTCTTCTTCCTCCTCAACCTCCTCCTCCTCCTCCATTTCATTTTTTACAGTAGTGTTTAAATCAACTTCTGGTTCTTTTTCTATTGGTTCGGGTTCGGGTTCAGGTTCTACCTTAACAACCGGTTCAGGCTCGGGTTCAGTCTTAACCTGTTCGGCAGGTTCTGGTTTAGACACTGCTGTCTTCCTTCCTCTCTTGCGCGGTGGCATCTTTTAAATTGTACCTAAGGCAACTGAATGTACAGGAGCCAAGAGGGGTTTGAAAAGGGGGACAAATTCAAAAAAAGGAGGGAAATACTCATAAATTGGTCCAAAGGAGAACATCAATGTAAGAATTTTGTTAACAACAAGCCAAGACATTAGCAAAGAGGGTGTTCTTTTCAGATCTGAAAGGCAGAGGAAAGATGGTACCAAAATTTTCCCCGGTGAAAAGGGTATTTTGCAAAAATACTGAAAAGAACCACGACAAATTAAACAAAGGACCGGCTACGAATATTGGTTTACAATTTCATATCACCGATTTCTGAATCGGGAGAAGAGAAGGAACAAAAAGAGAGAAAACAAATCTAAGGTGAGAATTAATTGATTATAGTTATTTTCTCTCAATTTAACTAATATTAAACTTGCGACATAGATGATGCGTAACTTCGTACATTTGCAACGGATTTTGAGGTTTGCAAAACAAACGGGGATTGAAAAGAGAAACAAACCTGAGAGGTGACTGAGGAGAGGAGAAAAGAATCGCGATTAGGGTTTTAGGAGCAACAAAGAGAGATGTTGGATTGGTCGCCACAAAAATATCGAGCTAAAAAGAGGTACCCTAGATTCTAGAAATGGCGAGGATTTTGTTCTAGTCCGGATCCTCTCAAGTAACTTAAATTTTGACTTTAGATCTACACCGTCCGATCAGATTTTTCGGGCCAACCGGTCCAATGCACTGGCCTCTTTAATATTCGTGCCAAAGCAGATCGGACGATCCGGATCTAAACTCAAAATTTGAGTTAAATATGAATTCATTATTCAGTCCACGTTCTCTAAACTTTCTGTTTCCATCTCTCTGTAGAAGAATGTACAGCTTCCGTTGTACATATCAGCAAATAATTTTGATTGAACTTGCTTCACAGAGAATTATGGAAGTACGGCCACATAGAAATGAAATCCCTATGGAAATATACCAAGCTAGTCGGGCCGGGTCGGGTTTACACTCGGACACGGATCAAAACCAAAAAGATGACATTAGGCGTGGAAATTAGGTCTTGATACATAACCGCGAGCAGGGGCGGATCCAGGATTTTGGTCAGGGGTAGGCACAAAATACTAATAGGAGTGCAAATTTTTTTTTTTACTATCTAATCTCATGAGCTAGAGTACAAAATACAAATTTTTTGGGTCAGGATTGGGCACGATTTTGAGTCAGGGGTAGGCACAGTCTAAAAAATACACTGGGATTAAAAAAAATTTCAAATCCAGGGGTAGGCAAGTGCCTACCCCTGGGCCCATGTGGATCCGCCACTGACCGCGAGTAGAATTCCTAGTCTTTCTTAAGTTCAATTTTAAAATTTATTGGATTCACTTCAAATAACAAATATAAACCGTTGAAATATGTTTACCTTACGAGTTATTAGTCTACATACAAAAATTCTAAAATTTTGAATTAATTTTGTATCGAGTCAAGTGGTAAAAAAACGTTCAAAAAATGAATGTGTTAAAATTAATTTATGAACCTTCTAATTTTGACCGCTTGACTTTATACTAAATTAATTTGAAAGTTTAAATTTTTTGTATGTTAGACGCATCACTCGTATGGTTGACTTTCAACGGTTTAGATTCGTCATTTGAAGTCAGTCTAATAGATTTTAAAATTGAGTTCGCAAAAAGACTTGGGTTAACTTAGGAACACACTAGTTCTACCTCCATAACAGCCCAAAATTTTTATTCATATCCACAATTAAATAAAAACTTACACAAATGCCCTCAAATTTTCATTTAAAAAATACCCCTACCGTCCAGAATTTGGGCAGTTCCAAAACAACCGCCCAAATTCTCACAATATATAACACTAACTAAATTATAGAACAAAAACAAAAATATTGTATTAAATTGTACAACAATTTTACACGATTTTACTGTATAATCCGTGTAAGATATATTCTTGAACATATAAATAATTTCACAATTAAATTTTATACTTTTTAAGTATTATTTGATAAAGCATTAACAATTTAAATTTAGACAAATAGAAAAATTAAATGATTATATCGAGGCAGATCAAATTTAGATGAGCTAATTGAAGCCTATGCATTCTTGAGGCTGATATTTACACTTCTGAGGTTTGTGTGTGTTTTTTGAGAACAGGATTTCAGAAATTTACACAATACTCTTTTGACCCATATCTTTTCTTGCCAAAAAAATAATAATAATACAATCTTTCTATTATTTTTTGTTCCCCTTTCCTAAGAAATTTGAAGAAAAAAGAGAATTTTCTTTCCCCTATCAAACATGTACAATACATAAGTTTAATAGGGGAGACATAATTAGAAAACAGGTAGAAAATTAAAACCCAATATTCTGACATAATTCAATTCATATCAAGGTGAAATTTGGTGTTTGAGAAAAAAAAAACAAAATTGATAATTGAAATTGATAAAATTAAAAACAAAGAAGGACAAAACTTTCAAACTGCAGTCTCCATTTTCAAACTTGATTTTTCGACCATGTACTCACTTCAAACTTGTATCAGAGACCAGACTGGCCGGACTTTAAAACTCCGGCCGGAGTTTTACCTTGCCATACTTTCAAAGCCTGATCTTTCTCATTTTAGAAAAGTTTCTCATATAGTTTTTTTCAGAAAAAAAAAGTTGTCATTCAAGGGCTAAGCAGAAAAGAAATTTATCATTGAAAAGATAAATTTATCCAAACTGACAGTGAAATTAATTTATTAATCTACCAACAGTAGTCTTCTCAAAGATCATAGTCTTGAGATTAACTTTTCTTTTTCCCCTTTAGGTGAAGGAATCTGACTTTCTTTTATAAATTGCAATACAAGGACTATCAAGTTTTCTATATATTCCGTGTAACGATGGTTTGCACCTTCAATTACATGCAATTTGTGATTCGGTATGAGTTTTGCAAACTCATAAGCATCTTGTACCGGGACAGTTTGATCTTTAGAGCCATGGATTGTTAATACCCTATGGACAAATACAAAAAACAAGTAAAATATTAGGAATTATGAAAATAGCATTGTCAACCAGAAATTAATTTTACACGCACGTCTGCAAACATTAGTTAATGCATTATATTTTGACCTGATCTCTTTGGGAATCGAACAGCTAGCTGCATGCATGTCGGTGTTGAGACGATCCATTAAACTATCATGTGTCACTCGGTATTCAAAATTACCTGCACAATACCAAATTGAACAATTTCCAATGATATTGTTATTAAAACAGAAATATAAAACCTGACTCATTAGGAGGAGAGGATATACCGAATTTATCCTTGACGTCAATAAAACCATGTTTTGTAATTCTTTGCATAAACCCTTTACCAAGACGGCCTTGAATTCCATGATTTAATCCAAACCGTCCAGACATATTTATGATTAAAGGAATATCATGGTACTTTGAAGCATAGAGGAGCGCTGCATTTCCTCCTAAAATATCCCATAATATACCAATATGTTAAAAAATGTAATGTAGTATGCTAGATGCAATTCAAGAAAAGGAAAATTTATATATAAACTTTACTTCAACCATGATGTTGGCAGAATTTATGAACTGGTTTGCCATATCAGTTGGTGCCTGTACTGGTACCAACTGGCACAAGACCCAACAAAGAGGCACTTCACTAATCCCTTTTGTGCATATCAAAGATAAACAAAGAAACACTAAGATATATCTAAAATTTGTTAATATAATAAGAGCAAAACCTTTGCTATGTCCAACAATTGCAATTATATTGTACTTCTGGTTCAAAAAGTAGGAAACAACAGCACGCAAATCATCAACTTCTCTATGGTAATGTCCATATCGAAAAATGCCTTCACTTTCCCTAAATTAAAATTGATAAATTAATAATGCGCCAAATTCACACACTAGGAGACATGAATTCTCCTTAGGAATACCTTTGAGAAAATAAAAAAGGGAAAGAAAAAAAATACCCATTTCCCGCAAAATCAAAACGAAAAGCACATATCTCTTCCTTTATCAGTGCATCAGCAATGCTAACTAATATGCTATCATCCTGAATTACCAGAATTTAATTACATGAAAGCTTCACAATCAAGCTTAGAACATAAAAAAATTGTCATATTGAACTTGATGGCCCTGAATTTTGAAAGAGGATTAAATAAACCTTAGAAGCTTGGAATCCATGGCACAATATCACGAGATTGTCAGATTGAACTTGTTCTAACACTCCCACCAGCTTCTCGCCATACTGATTTGGTATCAGAATTCTTTGCTTGGAAATCGCTGATAAATAAAGTTGCTCAAGATATGTGAATGGAAACAGAAATTGAGAAGTAACAGAAACGGAAAAGTAATATAGTACTGAAATTATATAAAACTCACAAGTAGAATCAACTGATTTCTCAGAGGGGATTAATCGCGTCATTCTTTTCTTGTAATTTTCCCTCTTTTAATCAATCTCTCTCTTTGTTTTCCTTCTGGACATGCCCCAAAAAATATACAATTTTGTCTCAGAAGTCAGAACCCAACAAACCCTTTTAAACCGCGACCCCCTCGCTATTCCAATACTACTCGGAATAACGACACTAATTCCAATTTTAAATTTACGCCAGACGAGGAAGAAGGGAATAGAAGAGAGACGCCGCTATTCTAAGCGGAGCAGGACAACGCTAACCGCTGCGGCGCTGCCTTCGTTGCCTCCTTCTCAGTCCTCCCTTGTTAGAAACACATTTCTCACAAAAATGCGAAGAAATTTATAAGAATAGACCGTATAGGGGCAAAGGTGCGCAACTTGCCGAAATTGTTTTAGTTAACACAGAAAAAAAGAAAATTAAATGATTACCACTATATCCAGCATATTTTCAATTCTACCACTTACGCAGATCCAGTTCGCACACCAAAATGAATTGGTGCGCGGACTGGATCGGCGCATCAATTGGTGCTCTAACTAGGTTAGCGCACTAAAATTGGTGCAAAATTAGTGCTCAAACGGGGTGAAATGCACCGAAGAGCAATAAAAATTTCGGAACAGTTAGTGCTCTAATTCAGTTAGAGCACCAGTTGGTGCGCCAACCCAGTTCGCGCACCAACTCATTTTGGTGCGCAAACTGGGTCCGTGTGGATGGTAGGATTGGAAAAATCTCACCAAGAGTGGTATTCATATAATTTTGATTTTATGCTTTGGTAACTAAAAAAATGTCAGTAGCTAGAGCGCTAAATAAGTTTTCTAGCTGCTATTTGTTGCTTGTGTGCTATACCTATACTTAGGGTTGAAAACGGTATGGATAATATCGGTATTCGATCTGTATTTGAAAAATTAAATGTGAATATCCGATATTCAAATATCCATGTAGATATGGACACTGATATAATTTTATATTTCAATTATCTGTATCTGAATAGTAGATATATATCATATATTTTAATATATATTATGAAAAAATATTGTTATCCACCATTAAAATTAGATAAATATTATGAACTTTAGTATTTTTTAATATTATTTTAATAAATATTCGATCAGATCTGTATCCGTATATATATCCAGCTAATATCCAATTCATATTCGTATTCGGAAAATTAAAAAGATATGGATATGATTTTACGACTATCTACTCTGTATTTTTTCACCCTGACCTATACTGCTATTGTTGCCTTTTTTGGAAAATTTTTAGTTCAATTTTGTTTGTTTATTGTGAGAAATTGTAGGTTAAGAAGATCTCCAAATAAAAAAATCAGATCTGATTTGTTGTAGTGCAAGATAGCAAAAGTGCTAATTTTATATTTTCAAGCAAAATTTTAATGCTTTTTTAATGCCTTTCCCTGTTTCCCATCTCCAGTGATAGAGGCGTCGATCTTTTTTTTTTTTTTAACTTATTTAACATAAATTTTCCATTAAATTAAAAAATAATAAACAAATTTCGGAATTTGAAACTCCAACCCCTTCATAGAACTAAACTAAATCCACACCGAACGGAATTCGTATCCTCTGCATTAACGTACCGTTTGAGTTAATTTATGAACCGTACGATCAGAAATCGGACCAATCCTGTCCACTCCTATAACGCATGTGCACTTTAATATTAGTGCTGATCTCAATAGGACGGTTCAGATCTTAACTCAAAATTTGAGTTAATGCAGAGGATACGAATTCCACCGGACGAAGACTTGAAGAGGCACGTGCACTTATCGCCACTGTGTTTTTCCTGCGAACTCAGAAACCTTGTTCTGTCTGACAAAAATCTCAGAATCCTTCGTCGGAGCAGCTTACCAATGGTCTCTGGAAGCGTTTTTGATGCCATTTTGCTCTCCCTCGTCGCATTTCTCACTTTCTTATCCTACTCCAGCGGGTCTTCTCCATGCTCAACAACTTATCAGGTACTTTGGAACTAGTTTATAAAATCTTAGCTTAAATCTCATTCAATGTACTTTTCGCGGATTTTTCCTCAAATGTATAGTTGTTTAATTGATTAATTGAGGTTATTCAAGAGCTAAATTGAGACTTAGCTCCTGCTTCCATGTCCTTAGAATTGGCATACCTTTCCTGAGAAATCTCTTCTTTCATGCAAACTTTTGTTCTAGAATTTTCCCATTTTCAAGCTCAAATCATCAAACATATCCCTGGTAAATTTGCTTGTATATAAATGTAAGATCTTGTGTGGAGGTGAACATGTGATGACAAAGCATCAAAAGAGCCTGAACTGGTGGCCTTAGTTTAGTATTTCCTGATGTGCAACTAAAAATCCAATATAATATTCAATGTGACTGTAGGGAAATTCTCGGCAGTTCTGGATTGAAAATGATAGATTTTGCAAAGATGGCGTGTCCTTTCAAATTATTGGTGGTGACATGCACTATTTTCGTATAGTGCCTGAGGTACTGTATAATTTATCAGAAACTTCTTTGTTTCTTTTCTTTTCAAATTTTATGCCCCTTTTATCTAATAACTAAATCAGACCCCATTTGTTCAAATTTTGTGAAAATGGCCAAAGTTTACTTCTTCTTTTTTGGCTTATTTGACATTACAAAATTATGCCATCTGGTATCGTCACCGATAATATTGGTATTGACTTACTACGTAAGCAGAGTGGTTTTGGTTTTGCGCTAGTATAGGAAACTAAGGTAATACTTGGCAAAAGTTAACTTCTTGTTGTTTAATTTATTCTTTGTTAATTTAGTATTGGAAAGATAGGCTATTAAGAGCAAAGGCATTGGGCTTGAACACAATTCAGACATATGTACCTTGGAACATACACGAGCCACAACCCCAAGAATATACATTCGATGGCTTTGCAAATCTTGAGGCATATATTCAACTTGCACATGAATTAGGGTTTCTCATCATGCTCCGAGCTGGACCGTACATTTGTGGAGGTTAGTGATCTCACTATTAATTTTACCTTGGTTGTTCTTCCACAATAAGGATATATAATAGAACCGGACAAATGAGGGTGTTGATGATGTGGCATCGATGAATTAACCCTCTTTATGGAGTATAGATTTCCACAATTATTATTGATAATTATTACAACTTCATATATTACTAATCCTTTTAATATCTAATTTGATATTTCTTGTAAACTACAGAATGGGACTTGGGCGGTTTTCCTGCATGGCTGCTTTCTATTGAACCAGCACTTGAGCTGAGATCGTCAGACTCTACATACCTTTCTTTGGTATTTTCTCCGGATCTTTCACCTTTATTGTTGATGTTGGGTAAAATGCTAATTGCTTAGATTTCAGTGGACACCTCAGTTTTGACTATGCTTTACAGATGTACTTACTAGTTAGTCATGATTTGATAGGTTTTATGAAAAATGGAACTAATATCATTTTAACTTTATAGTGTAATGATTTAATAGGTTGAGAGATGGTGGGGAGTTTTACTTCCAAAAATGGCGCCTCTATTATACCAAAATGGCGGACCGATAATAATGGTTCAGGCAAGTTGATACTAATTTATCTTTGGATCGAATTAAATTTCACCTTTGTCAATACCGGTCATTAATCAATATATTTATCAAACTTTTATAGGTTGAGAACGAATATGGATCCTTCGGATCTGACAAGAATTATCTTCGACACCTCACGAAACTGGCCAGAAACCACCTTGGAAGTGAAGTTATATTGTATACAGTCTCTCCTTCTCTCACA
Organism: Carex littledalei; assembly: GCA_011114355.1. Taxonomy (NCBI): domain Eukaryota; kingdom Viridiplantae; phylum Streptophyta; class Magnoliopsida; order Poales; family Cyperaceae; genus Carex; species Carex littledalei. Next base: position 9,835,824 of record CM022094.1, read on the forward strand.
AACACACAGAAACACAAATCTTACTTCAGTAATTATTGATTATTTGTTATATTTTGGATCTAGGTATACCACAGACGGGGCAGGAGATGCGACATTAAGCAATGGTGCTATTCCTGGGGATGGTGTTTATGCTGGTATTACTTTTGTGATGTCTTGATGATGTGTATTTTGGTATTATGTTTATGATATCAATGCATTCTTTTCATTTGTTTCTTATTTCACATTTGAGTGCACAGAGAAATAATCTGGTGAAATAGAGGCTAAACTGAGTCTTAGTTGATGCTTGTGCTATTGAATTTGGTTCACTCCAGCTGATTTTGCATCCTAAGGAAGAAATTTCAGGTGGATTTAATTGTGTATATGTTGTGTCATATTAATGTTTGTGTATTCTTTTGTTGCTTCTACTAGCGGTTGATTTTGATACATGGTCAAATTCATCAATTAAATTCGAGATTCAAAAGAAGTATAATTTGCCGGGGAAATCACCTCCTCTCTCCTCGTAAGTAAATAGTTCTCACTGATTTTTGAATTTTTTTTAAAACTGAAGTACAATTTAGATTTTGTTTCTCTTTCCTTGGGTAGGGAATTCTATACTGGATGGCTAACGCATTGGGGAGAGAAACTTGCAACTACTGATGCCTCCAGTACATCTGCCGCACTGGACAAGATCTTGTCCAAAAATGGTTCTGCCGTCCTCTATGTACATAACACTTCTTTTTAGTGGGTAAATCTGGTACTTGTGGTTTCATTGGGGTGATTATATAATGCCAATCAATTCTGACTTATATATATTGTTGAATTTACTGACAGATGGCCCATGGTGGCACAAATTTCGGATTTTTTAGTGGAGCAAATACTGATTCAAATGACGAATCTGCTTACAAGCCTGACCTTACATCTTATGATTATGTGAGTATTTATCCGGAGTTTCTTTATTGCTGATTAGACCTTAGACTCAATTAAGATGTTGCTTGCAGAGTTGCAGATAAGATCTCTCATTTCATTGTCTCAATTCAAATCCACTTCTCTTTTGGATTATTTACAATGATACATTGATACTTAATCATTGAAACCATGGTTAAATTAAACAAAAAAATAATACTACATTTAAAATTCGGAGATCTGTTTGTACAATTCCATGCCAACATAGAATCTAGCATTTAAATTTGCTTTGTTTGATCTTAAGAAAAAAAATGAAGCTTGATAGATATGGGGCCAAAAATGGTCCATACAGAAATTTTGTACAGTATGATCGCCCTAAGCTAATTTCTAGATGCTAGTTTTGAAGTATCTTAAGAATATTGAATCTAATATTAGAATTCTTGGTTGCAATTATTATATATTCCAAATATTTTCTAAATTTAATAGTTATGATAACATTGTTGTTGAAAAGGTCTTTTTATTTGGTTTATTTAGGATGCACCAATTAAGGAGTATGGTGATGTGAACAATGCAAAATACAAAGGTATGTGGAAATATAATTTAAATCTTCTTTAGTTGCCTGAGAAAAAAAAATAGTTTAGTTCTAACAATTTTTTCCTTTATTTAACTAAAGTGGCCTCAAAGGAGCACCATTCCATTTCTAGAAACATATTAATGAATATGTACTGAATTCATCTTTTGGTTGAAAAGCAGAATTGAGGAAAGTAATTCGTAAATATGCTGCGGCTCCTCTTCCCTCATTTCCTTCTAACATTTTAAGAGAAGCTTACGGGATTGTAAAATTAAACAAGATTTTTTCTCTATTTGAGGCGCTTCATTTGCTTTCTAATCCAACAAAGACAGTTGTAAGCGAAAATCCTTTACCCATGGAATCAGTTGGCCAGGTACATTAGTTATATCATCTAATATTTCCCTACCTTAAAAGATGGCTTATCATACCATATGGTAACTGGTAAGCAATATTAATCCTTGGTTGTGAGTTTTGTTATATGTACCAGATGTATGGATTTATGCTATATGTATCGGAGTACACACAAAAGAAAGGCAATAGCGCTCTCTCCATTTCCAAGGTTGACATTTTCATGCAAATTTAGAATTTCTTTCTTCAAGTAAGGTATGATCTATGAAGTTTTATAATTAATTTTGTCATGAATTGTAGATTCATGATAGAGCTCAGGTGTTTGTGTCTTGTTCAGAAGGTGATAAATCAAATCCAAATTTTGTTGGTGTAATCGAGAGATGGAAAAAGAGAAAGCCATTATCTATACCTTACCTAGGTTGTTCATCTAAAATCACCTTGTTTATCTTGGTAAGTATTTCTCCTTTTACAGAAATGGCCATGCAAGGTTACTCTTTTCAATTAGTTTACAGTTTTAATGGGAAAAGGAAAACTGATAGTACCTTGCCCTTTTACTTCTCTAAATTTGCAGGTGGAGAATATGGGTCGTGTTAACTATGGGAGTTATATCTATGATAGGAAGGTAATTTGTTTCAAAATTGGAGATTACAGATGTTTTGCAGAAAACGTCCATTTGCTATACTCTTTTGCAGAGATACCCTAACTTTTGGTATTTGTCAAAGAGCTAGGTTTTTTTAAATGCAAAAAACATATCAGAAAATAATTTATTAATCTAGAATTCTTGTACAATTCACCCTTTCCATGTTCTTTGTACAAGAACCATTACTTATTTCTTTTCTTCTCATTAAACAAGTATATACTGCTAGTTGCTAGTGTTTTAGATACATGAGAAAAAGGAACAAGTTTGTTGAGAGATATTGGATAACTGGAAGAGGCGAAGGGGGGGGGGGGGTTCTAATTAGAGTACGAGCGGTTTTCACCAATCGCGGCTATTTTCTGCAAATGCTGATAAACTGTGGTGTTCTATGGTGTTTCTTTTCTCCTTGCAGAGATCCCTGAAGTTTCCAGAAGGATTTAACTTCAAAATTTACTAATTTTTCGTTCTCTTTTTCAGGGAATTTTATCTACTGTGCAAATAAACAACCTTACATTACCTAGGTGGAAAATGTATCCTATACAATTGGACCACTTAAGCGTACTCATCAAAAGTGGTCTCACAAAAAAATTTGCATATGCAACAGATGAGAAAATTTCCCTCCTGAGGGATATGAAAAATTACCTTGGCAATTTCAGAAATCGTCATGAAGGTTTTCTATAATTAGATGATAACTTTTCAACTTTATTCTTCTGCTTAAAATTATTATAATGAAAATCTATAATTTTGTCTTACCAGTTGCCAATATGATATTTTACAGACTCTAATTCAAGGAGCCCGGCATTTTATGAAGGGCATTTGAACTTAAATTCAACAAGCATGAGGAAGGATACATTTCTCTCTTTTCGTGGCTGGAATAAAGGGGTTGCATTTGTAAACAACTTCAACATTGGGAGATTCTGGCCGGTAAAATTCTCAATATGATATTTTTAAAGAACTTTCTCAATCATTTGTTTGTTTTTCCTGGGTTTTCATGTGCATTAACTATTCAGGAGATGATAGTAATTAACACTATATTGAGATTCTATTATGCACTCCTGGATAATTTCCTTTTATTATGCGAGAGAGTGATTGTTTTCCCTGTGTTTAATTTCTCTTAGACAAATTCTCAAATTTGCAGAAAGTGGGCCCACAATGCACTCTATATGTGCCAGCACCAATACTCAAGCAAGGAGAAAACACTGTGGTATGCCTGTGAATCACCTTCTTTTAAATTTGTTTATTTTTGTGATGTTTATTTGGGATTGAATCTGTCATCATGTAATTTGGCTTTTGTAGGTCATATTCGAGCTCGACTCCGCAAACTCGGATCTCACAGTCGAGTTTGTTTCTGACCCAGATTTTAGTTGCGGTTTGAATAAGTTCCATGAAAAGTGATACTGCATTTTTGCACTTCATTCCTATTCAATTTAAAATGAGGGATCAGTATACTACCTCTTGGTGGCGAAGTATACAACTAAAAATAAAATTTACAAGTCAAATGACCAACAAAGAGTATACTATTTAATAAATCGGAATTCATTCTTATAAGTCAGCCGATGTCTATATGGTGCATTGATTTTGATTCTTCCAAGACTTATAATAGTTGCATCAAATGCGATAATTAATTAAATATATATAGGGAGAATCATCGTTTTGGATTTGTGGTCTGACTAGTAAATTTTTACATTATAAATTAAGATATTCGGTGACACCAAGAGTCATGGAACCTGTGTGAAAGAATGGTAAATATTGTTTTGTTGTAATTTTGCATAGTTTTGGAGATGCTTTTGTGACAGAACATTTTTCTGATAATTGAATTCATAGTTCATACCTGAGCTCTATCATGATATCAGATCAAGTGATTTGTGATGAGGCATGAGCGTAAAGAAATGAGTTAGGAAGTTGAACTTCGCACAACAAAACAGCGATGCTTATGTGATCTACAAATAATATATATAATATAATAGAGAACAAAGCTATTATCATATATATAATTGAAAGTCCTCTTATTTGATGTAGTTATGCCGACATTTGCTTTCTAGAATAAACAATGTACATTGGATCTGAACGTCCTGGGTTCGGTGAGATGTCTACTGCCTACAAAAAAAATAAACAATTAACAAAATTATCCACACTGCATATATCCTGATAGCAATATTAGTTCAACCAAAACTCCAAAAGTCATGGGGCAATTTCAGATATAGCACTGCGAGTAGAACTGGAATGTTTGTAAGCTCACCAATTTTGTGATAAGTTTTAACTCCAAAACTAATCGGAATGACTTCAAATGACGAATCCAACTGTTAAGAATCCATTTACTTCACGAGTAATGCGTTTACATGTCAAATTTATAAAATTTGAATTAATTTAATATAAAATCAATAGGTCAAAAAAAGAAAATAAAAAAAGTTAATTTTTTGTGTTCATTTTTCATCGTTTTTTGACCGGCTTTATACTAAATTAATTCGAAAATTTATAAATTTGACATGTAAACACAACACTCGTGAAATAGATCGGTTTTAAAGGTTTGGATTCGTCGTTTGAAGTCAATCCGATAGGTTTTGAAGTTGGTGAGCTTAAGAGCACTCTAGTTGTACTCGTAGCACTGCAATATTCAAAATATCACAGCACAATCAAAGAAATCTTACAAAATAAAATAAAAATTAACATGCCCCCACAAAACATGAAACATATCTTGTAAATCCCTCTTGTCCCTGTTTACTTGTAAAAATTGCGAACTATGGTTCTGTAACATTTTCTTCTACAGTAACAGTGAAAAACTAAGGGTAACTTGATGCTATAATGACAGTTATGAAGTTTATGCAATATTGTTATGTTTCGGAGGGTTCACATGATATTTTTCTCCTATTACAACAGTAAAAGTGACACCTCTTGTTTTGCAATACATTATTTTATCCTTCTACTTCCATTTTAACATATACTTCTTGTTTTGCAATGCATTTTTTTCTTCTACATCTATTTTAATATAAAGTACATACCACAGGTGGTTCAAAACCTCCAGCATAGTGAAAGTAGGAGCCAACAATCCATGCATGATCAACATCACCAGTGGAGGTCCATATAGATACAGCTTTTGTGAAAAATAGCCGATTCGAGAAACTATTTTATAACCATCATACAAGCTAGAGTCAAGCATCTACAATTAAAATGTAATAAGGGTGGCAAGTGGCAACAGACCATTGCCAGGTTGGATTCTGGTCAGGTCAATAGAAAGAAACTGACCCAAACTTGAAATCCTGATGGCCAGAAAATTACCAGGAAACAACCCGCTACCAGATAATCGAAACTTGTAAATGGCCTACCTTATATGACCTGAAACCTGAAATTTTCATCTGGATCACTCAAATTTGACCCAATTTTGGAACCCTGACCCATCAACTCTATGTTTTGGTTGATTTTAATTCATGTACTTACAATTAGTTTGGCTTAAGGCTCACCCGGGTTAAGGATCTAGTAGGGTTTTGCATTACTCAAATGTAAAAATGTTCCCAAGGTTGGGGTGAGGAAATGTTTTCATGTATTTATGACATGTAGAGAATAGTACACATTAATTACCTCATTATTGCAAGACCTGATGGTTTGAGTATTCTTTGCATTTCCTTGAAAACTTCAAGTGGTTTTGTTAAATAGTCTACACTAACCTATAAAAAAGGAGGAAAAAAAGGAGTTGATTATCCTTTTGTGTAAAATTACAATAACGAGGGATAACAAGACTACAACTGCCGCTTTTCTTAAAAAAATAAAATAAGAAAGGAGACCTAAAAGGAAGTGTTAATTTTGATTGAAGGTGACATCACATGAAGCTACAAAATATTCCTGAACTACAATAAACAGGGCAATCACATATCCTTGTTCAATATTTATTTATAAAAGAGGCAAGCTTTCAAAATGCAATGTTGCTTTCAACATTTTCTGGGTTTGAATAAAATGTTACGCTAAAACCAAATATATAGAAAAATTTCAGTAAAAATAGAACATACCACATTGGTAATAACATCAAAAGTGTTGTCTTCAAATGGCAGTTTTGGATTCACATTTAGGTCTTGCACTATATACTTTGTCAAAACCTACAATATATAAAGCAAAAGTAATTACTTTTCCTTTTATTTTGCTTTTATATAAATCATACTTCAAGAAAAAGAGAGCTACAGCAAGTGTACCGGGTTTCTCTTGAGTTCCTCTTCATTCATACCCATTCCTACAACTCTCTCTTGCTTATAACCAGTAGGAAAATGGCTCACCTTCATTGATAGAATGAGAAAATTAGAGGACAAGAAAAGGAGAGAAAAAAAAATGGATAATTCCAACGTACATTCAACTTTTTAGTTGGTACTTCCAACTCTTATAGTATATATATTTGAAAAATATCATTCAAATTAAGCAATTAAAATTGTAGACGTCTTAACTATTTAGACAGGGTGTGTCATCAAATTTGAGCCAGTTTAGAATTTGATTGGCCATTAATCATAAAACTATTAAATCTCCACTGTTAAAAATTTTAAATTGTTGATTAAGGCTAACATCTTACAAATCAATCCAATTGACGTCCTATCTAACACATCGACAATTTTATTTTTCTATAATTAAATAATATTTAAATATGCACCATAACAGTTGAATGTACCATGAAAGTTGAATGTACATTAAAATTATCAGAAAATAAATAAAAAAGGTTCTCAGGTTACAAAGAAAATTAGCATACCCAGCTGCTACACAAATCCAACATGGCAACTCCAGGAGTGTTGCTAGGAGGAAAAACCTTCGAATAGTAGTCAGTAAGAGCTCTTATTGCCGGGTCGTCAATGTGTGTAACAAATCGAGGCTCATTATAAAAGATCAAGTCGGAAGATCTAAAAATAAAAGAAATGGCTAAGGTCACAAAAATATTTCTATGGTTGAGTTCCAAAAACACAAACTACAAATAATGGAATTCAATGTTACATATACATAAGCAAATATCAATGACCTGAAAATTTTGAAGAGTCAAAATACCAGAATCTTATCTGGGGATTTAAAAACCCAAACCCTATCCAGCCCAACAAATTGGAAAAAAAAATGAATTGAACCCAAACATGATACTGCCCCAGAATTTTGAGAAACAAAATGGCACAATCCATGGACTTGGAATAAAAAAATACCCTAAGTTATATTAGCTGGGCCAAAAATATGATTCGATGATTTGCAAAACCAACCAAAAGGATTCACCAGAACTGATATTTAATCCGATTAAATACTTTCTGAAAGCGCAACTGACCCTAGTTGACCCGAATATGGAAATAACATGAAGCAGAAATGACCCAAAGTAATAGAGCCTTGAGGATTCACAACAGAAAAGTAAGCTAGCTATCCCTAGTTTGCCCTTGCTAGAATCCAAGATGACTAGCCAGTTTGCCGCCTCTAATTGTATTTTATTATTCTGAAGTAATCGAAAACACAGAGCAAAGGTGCAATAAATAAATGCAAACCAGGAAAGGTAAGAAGGGAGAGTACTCATCGAAGCGGCTGAAATCTTCATCCTTGAATGGAAATTTCTCGGGCCAGTCCACATTCTTTAGTATCTATATTTAACAAAATACAAAAAAAAATTGTTTGCTATGTTACGAAATTGGAATTAGATAGCCTTTACAAGACGTTTTTAGTTTGGAGTTAATACATGAACTCTTAGTCTTTCAAAACCCTTTTCATACTAAAAAACTCCACAAATTTTACCTTTCGTAGTGATAGAATGTAGAGTGCACCGGGAAGAAACACGCTACAGAACTAAACTCACCAAATAACTAAATTTGAGTTGACAGACGACTCACACCCAACTAGACCCCGCAAACCAACCCAACAATCCAACTTATTTGACCTGAAAAGAGCTCAAAACAACACGAAGCATAATTTAATCGGAAGATGTTTTTTAAATAGCATTTCTCTACAACTTGCCAAAACCCGGACTAAACTGCCCGACCTGCGTAACCCAGAAACAAGACGGGCCAAAACCAGAAATGATCCTAATGGGCGAACCTGATTTGATCCTGCACAAATGGTCTAAGACAATTCAATCATAAAAAGAAAGAACCTAAACCCAATGGGACTCAACCGGAGTCGGACCTGACTGATTTCTTTGCCACTACTAGGTAAATATAAACGGTTTATCAGAGTAAACCTCTAAAATTCATGGAGAATCTTGAAAATTCTATGAAGTAAAAACCTGTTCAACAGGAGACACATCCTGCCTGGGTCGAGCTGATGCTACAAGAGATCGGCCTACTCCACCACTTCCAGACGCCATTCTCACGAGCTGATCGATGAACGAAGCACCGATTCCGAGAAACACACGACGATTGGCCACACTCGATCCCGTGTTACACTGAGCTCCCCGTCTGAAGCTTCTAGAAGCGCAGCAAGAGTAAGAGAGAACAACGAGAGAGACTCTTCCAGTGCGGCTCTTAGTTAAAGAACTAAGAAGAGATGGAGATGCAAGGGATGCCATTCTAGTATATTTTTCTTTCTATATTTTTGGTTTTTATTTGTTATAGTAGAGGTAGAGAGCCTCTTGGTTTAAAATTTGATCGGGTGACATTTTGGGAGGGATTGGAGGTGCATCGTGGCGTTTCGCGCGCCACAAAGAGACGAACGAACTGGATCGTATCCGTTTCCTCTCCAGTAACCAGCGTAACGGAAGCGAGTCCATATCCTCTGGACTGGAGTAACAGAATATTTATTTCTCTTTAGATCTCGACCGACCGATCAGAATGCGGGCCAATCCGATGCTCGGACCTCTTTAATATTCGTGTTGATTTTGATCAAACGATTGGGTCTAAACAAAAATATTCTGTTACCAAAGGTAATATGAATTCAATGGAAGTTACCATGATACCATCTTAATATTTCAAAATTCTAAAAATAGGTTCCACATAGATTGAATTTGTGTGGAGGTTAATTTTTTTAATTTTTTGAAAAATGGATTCCACACAGTCTGGATCTGCATAGATTTTCTTTTTTTTGGAAAATAATTAATTCACGGGATAGGGTATAAAATAACATAAATAAATTGAAAAAATCTCCATATATTAGTACTTAATATTATGATGTTGGTTATTGTCAAATTAAATATCATGATGAATAATTAACGGGTCGTTTTTAGTTCAAATAAAAAAAATACATAATTGCTGACTTCAACTAAAATTTTGAGGTCCTAAATGATATTTTTTTGCAATTCCGATTTTTCGGCATTTTTATTTTTCGACATCCTTAATAGGCTATGCCTTGGACACAATGGCTTCCGTCTCTTTGCGAGCTTTCCGAATTGTAGTCAAATACTCAAATAAGAGTTTCCTACAAAAAAAATAGTTGCTTAAAATTTATAAAAAATGCATCGATGTTTCAATTGCTAAAATCACCGATGATGCATCGATGTCCATGAATTTTTTTACTATTTATTAAGATGGGTACAAAATTCAATGGTCTGAATTTGACTAGTTTTTGTAAAATACTTAATAAATAGTAAAAAAATTCAAAAAAATGTAAAATTTGATCTGGAAGCACATTTTATTGTGGAGATTATGTTGAACGGTTTGGATCGACGATTTGAATTTAAAAATGTAGAAAATGATTATGGTAACTTTGTTGTAACTCAAAATTGTGGTAACTAGATCCCTCCTCATATATATATATATAGTAGACAAATAATATCATGAATACTGGAGCTCTCCATTTTACATTAACTTGAGAACAATGCAACAATAAGAATCTTCCATGCATTCTACCGAATTGTGACATTTAGCAGTATTGTTCCCTTTGTTTTTATCAACAGCTCATTAGGTTATTTTAACCATTAGTACAGCAAATCATGTAATGAATCTGCAAATAGGCATGTAATCTTCTTCTTCAATCAATACAAAATATAGAATACAAAGCTTAATTAGTTGGTTCTCTTCTTTCTATCTTATCTTACCAGTACCAAAATACAAAAACAGAAATGAAACTATAATACGTTTTAACAAACAATGAAACAATAATTGAATGAGTGAAGTAGTGAACAATAATTTACACTTTTCGGATAATGGGTTTGTCTTTTTCACAATATATAATAGCCTGTTAACAACTCACTAGTCACCATATATTCCACATTTTCTCACCTAACTTCTGACGCAGAAATATTAATTAATAATAAATAAGTCATCCTTAACAAGAATATTTCTATGGATCAAACTATTTCTCAAATTTCATTCTAAATGATAGTCAGATTTTTGTTTAAATTTGTCTACATTTTTTTGTTTGATAAATTGTTCAAATTTAAATGTTATTTTTTGTGACAAGCTATTCAAAAAAAATATTTCTACAGAAAAGAAAATTTTATTTGGATGCTGTAATTCTCGTTTCTGATTTTTCTTATTTAAAAACCAGAGGATTGCATTAGAGAACAGTCGGAATCATTTCCGAGGTAACAATTTTTCTTTTATTTCACATTCTAAATCATTTTATTTGTAATCACCACACAGCCTTGCGCATATATTACCGAGATCATTCATTCCTTATGACCCGGCGCGAGTCCAAACCAATCACAGAATCCAAGCCGTTTATTTCTCGCAGTCTTTCATCGCAACCGTCGTTTCTCGGATTACAATATCTTACGGCTCCTCGCAGACCTCGCTTCATTCTTCGCTAAATTTTACAAAGAAAAAGAAAAGACAGAAGACCAGCTTCAGAAATCAGTAAATCGCAGGCTCAAAACAGTACTTTCCACACAAACCACTCCTAGCTCTCGTCGGATTTTTTGTAACGATATACGTGTAGCTTTGCACTAGGAACCACGGCAGCTAGAAACGCACGCGCCGTCCCCTCATGCGATACCAAACCGTTCTCTCTCTCCACCAGCGCAGCAGCCACAATATCAGTCACAGAAGATCCGATCACCTTTGCTATCATCGCAGCCTGGATCGGGCCCAGACTTGGGTTATACGCCGCACTCTCAAAATAAGACCCGGCATACACTCCACCCTCCGAATCAGCCACAGAAAATCCCGCAGGGCATCCACTATACGGAGCGTGCGATCCTCTCGCTGCTCGCTCGGCTTCCTCCCTTAGCTTCTTCTCCAGTTGAGAATCCTCCACCTCTCCATTGCAGGAACCAACTGAACCCTCCAGTACCTTCTCAAACTCCCCCAGATCATTGTTGTGCGAGTCGAGCAAGAGAGGCACATCCTTATGTAGCAAATCGGGGGGTCCAAAGGGACGCGGGAGGAGTACGGACAGAGGTCTATACACCGCGTCCGGTCCATCGGAGGTGACAAGAACGCGGATGTCAGAAGAATCACGCACCTCTTGGAGAAACTGTCTACAATGGCCACAAGGCATATGCGATACGGCAATGGACCGGATCCAGGTCTCTCCATGAGCCGCAGCGTTACAGAGGAGGAACTGCTCTGCATGAACCGAGTGGTGTAGGGGAAGGCCAGGGTACTCGAGATTCACGCCGATGTAGATCCTACCGCTCGATCCCAATCCAACGGCCCCGACTGGAAACCGCGAGATCGGAACTTGAGCGTGACGCATGGCTGCGGGGACAAGGGATGGGAGTAGGTCGTCAACCATCCGATGCCCCAGGCTTCGAGCGAGGCGCTCTGATTCGGCCACGTCGATCACGAAGCCTGGGAGCGAAATCTGGACCGTTGATTGGGGCAGGTTCTCCTCTCCCATTTGTTTAGTGTTTTGTATCTTATCTAGGAAAGGTATTTTGTCCCGGTATATCAAGATGTGATGTCTGTTTGTATTTCCTCGATGCGTGGAGAGAGAGAGAGAGAGAGAAGGGTGCTTGAGTAGGGGAAGATAGGTGGTATTTAAAGGCTGCGACTTGCGAGAGAGAAAAGATTATGAATTTACGACTGTAATTATAATGACGCCTTTTAGATGATTAAATTTTCATGTGGCTCACGTGTTGATAGGTTACTAAACATCTCTAACAATAAAATAGAAGCCTTGCACTTGCATGAGGTAGTATTTTCATCGACTTAATTTTTTTTGCTTGGATTTAAATAAATGATTTCTATAATTTCTTACTTTCTTGAGGGGGAAAAATTGAAACGAATATTTTTGAGAATTCAAACAGATTTAAGGTTGTCTCTTATAAGTGATAGTTGGTTTAATAATATATTTTAAGGAATATGATTAGTTCTTGTGTCTTTCTTTTTCTAAATCTGATCAGATTATCTTTTATAATCAGGATAAACTAATTCATATTTTAAGGAATATGATTATCTCATTTTAAGGAATATGATTATATTTTAAGGAATATGATTATCTCATTTCCTTTCTAACTTTATTTCAGATATTATTCCTTTACCTTTGTAACTTTAAGTATTTTTAGCGTACTAATGGTTCCTATAAATACTTTGTTACAAATATGAATTGCAACAAATATAATCAACTTTTATTTTAACTGGCTGCATAAAACAGTTGCCTCATTTTATACAAATTATAATGTTGCAAATAGGGGCGGATTGACAACATATGAGATCAATTGGCTCCCATTAATTTTCAATTTTGTTATTTTTATATATAATTTTTTTATACACTTTAGAGTAAAATACTATGGATATTATAAATTAATCTTCATTTATAATATGAAAATTTTATATAATTGACTTACATTTTTATTTGACTCCATAGCATGAAAGTCTGATAGCTTTGTCAAGAAATTCAACTTAGTTGTCATCAATATTGGTATAGATATAGCTTTGTCAAGAAATTAGCATTTATGGAAATTACTACGTAGTTCCTGCGTAGTTGTTAACGTAGATATTAATAACTAAGTTGAATTAGTATAAGTAAAACAATGCACTTTGAAAATTTTATTATATCCTTAAACAAATTTCAAAATTACATATTTTTCCATCCAAAATTCATAAGAACTATTTACCATTCTAAATTTAAAAAAATTACCCAATTTATTACTTTTTCTATTAAAACTCATTTTAAATTTATAAAGTTCACATTTTAGAAGGGAAATTAATAAGAAAAACACTTAAGTCTTCTGATTGGCATTTTTTTATAGGATAAATTATTCATTTATCTACTTGTGATATATACATAGTGGAATTTAAGCATACACTTATGTGTGTATCACATATAAAAGAAAATGAATCATTTACTCTATAACCACCAATTAGAAAACTGGACATTTTGCTTGAATAAGCTACATATATTATTTTAATAAATGATAAATTGGAACTTTATAATTTAAAAATGAGTTTAACAGAAAATATAATAAATTGAGTAAATTTGTGAGTATTTAAAATTTAAATGTAAATATAATATTATGAATTTTAGAGGGAGAAATATGTAATTTGGAGGTTTTTAAAGGGTTATACATTAATTCCCCCTTTTATTTAAATATTTTTTAATAGTAATTATTAATAACAAAATAACAGAATATAAAAGGCTACGATGACAGCTATAAATAGCTTAAAGCTAACAATATTTAAAATACTTTTAAGGGACGTAGGAAGAAAAGACATGGACCTCTCCATTTTTACCGGAACTGGAGACTAGATCTTAAATAATGATACACGTCTAATCCAGAAAAACTTCATTTCTTATCATACTTATAATATACCAAGAATGCTGCTGATTAATAAAAGTAAATAAAAAGAAGAGTAGGGTTCAAATGTCTTATTGGGTTTTGCTCCAATCATGCTCTATATTTTTATCTTTGTTTTTTAAGTCCAAACATTTAACCCGAACCATTTAAAATAATCTTCGTATTAAAATGTCCTTGGAAATCAAATTTTAAATTTTTTTTACTAAATTTCATATTAAAATAGTAATTTTATACCTATCTAAACACTTATTAAAAAAAGTCTAAAAAAATATAAAATTTAGTCTCCAAGCACATATTAATATGTAGATCAATGACGGTTCGGATCCACTGTTTGAATTTTGAAAACAAAGATAAAGATGCAAGGCATGATTGAGACACAAAACCAATGAGTCATTTTAACCCTACTCTAAAAATAATCAGTAAACTTTTGGATTAACACATGGATAATTTGTGTATTATTCATAAATTCCGCCAATAATTCATGACTTTTTCATAATATTCGTAAAAATGTTTTCTTCATCTATTTGTTCAAAATAATGTCGAATTATGATAATTAGTAATGCACTTTGATTTTTTTTTTTTCATTATTATAATTGACCTATATTTGAGAAAACTTAAAAACATTTTTCAAAGTTGAAGAACCGAATTAGTACTAATTAAAGTTCAAGAACCAATTTAATTTTGTTATCAAAGTTCAAATGTGAATATGACCAACATAAGTTTAAATAAAAGTTTTGAGACTAACTTAATTGTTTATTTCTTTTATTTTCTCATTTTATTGACATGGAATTCTCTTGAATATTATAGTTTACCTCTGGTATCCACATCCTTTAAATACCCTTGATTTTGCCTATATTTTCCCCAAAAAACAAAAAAAATGAATAGGAAAGTGTCTATTAATTTTGATTCAGTTCCAGCTAAAAAATGTTCATAATAAAAGACAAAAGTGTGTTCTCTTGATTCTAGAATATCAACATATATATATATATAGAGATTGGCTAATGCAATAACGTTAGAACTTCGGCCGAAGTTCTAACGGGTCGTTTTTGCAATTTCAAAATCCAAACAACCCATCCGAACCGTTCAACATGTTCTCTATATTGAAATGTGCTTGGAGACCAAATTTTACATTTTTTGGAATTTTTTTGCTATTTATTAAGCCACTTTGAAAGTTTCTGATCCAACGGTGAACAGTAAAAAACAGCCAAATTTTCTGGACCACCGGATCAGAATTTTCAAAGTGGCTTAATAAATAGCAAAAAAATTCCAAAAAATGTAAAATTTGGTCTCCAAGCACATTTCAATATAGAGAACATGTTGAACGGTTCGGATGGGTTGTTTGGATTTTGAAATTGCAAAAAGTGACCCGTTAGAACTTCGGCCGAAGTTATAACGTTATTACATTAGCCAGTCTCTCTCTCTCTATATATATATATATATATATATAGGACAGTGCTACGGTGCTACGCGTAGCATAGAGGCCTCCGTGCTACGGCTCAATTTTTGAGTTTTCAAAATCCTAACGGTCGATCCGAACCGTTCAACATGATCTCCATATGAATATGTACTTGCAAACCAAATTTTACATTTTTTAGAATTTTTTTACTATTTATTAAGCCACTTTGAAAAAACACTAATTTGTACACAACAGTAAACTTTTCTGGACCATTGGATCAGCGATTTTCAATGTGGCTTAATAAATAGTAAAAAAATTCTAAAAAATGTAAAATTTGGTTTGCAAGTACATATTCATATGGAGATCATGTTGAACGGTTCGGATCGACCGTTAGGATTTTGAAAACTCAAAAAGTGAGCCGTAGCACAGAGGGGCTCTATGCTACGCGTAGCATATTAGCAAAATCCTATATATATACTCCATATGAATATGTACTTGCAAACCAAATTTTACATATTTTAGAATTTTTTTACTATTTATTAAGCCACTTTGAAAATCGCTGATCCAATGGTCCAGAAAAGTTTACTGTTGTGTACAAATTAGTGTTTTTTCAAAGTGGCTTAATAAATAGTAAAAAAATTCTAAAAAATGTAAAATTTGGTTTGCAAGTACATATTCATATGGATATCATGTTGAACGGTTCGGATCGACCGTTAGGATTTTGAAAACTCAAAAAGTGAGCCGTAGCACGGAGGGGCTCTATGCTACGCGTAGCACCGTAGCACTGTCCTATATATATATATATATAGAGAGAGAGAGAGCAAAGCTAGGGTGTGATGTGCTCACCAAGAGGGTTTGGTGAGCACAACTCCAAAAGTATATCGGATCGGCTTCAAACGGCGAATCCAAACCGTTGAAATCCATGTACTTCATGAGTGATGCATGTACATGCAAAATTTTGAAAGTTTCGAATTTATTTGCTACAAGGTCAAGTGGTCAAAGAAATGATGAAAAATGAATATATAAAACAACTTATAAAATAACTTATAAAATGTTCATTTCTTTGACCGCTTGACCTTGTAGCAAATAAATTCGAAACTTTCAAAATTTTGCATGTATATGCATCACTCATGAAGTACATGGATTTCAACGGTTTAGATTCGTCATTTGAAGCCGATCCAATAGACTTTTGGAGTTGTGTTCACCAATCCCTCTTGGTGAGCACATCACACCCTAGCTTTGCTCTCTCTCTCTCTCTATATATAAATATATGTTTATATTCTAATAACAAAAGTGTGTGGTACCCAATTTGCCAACCGTATTTGAAAAGTGTGGTACCCAATATATATATAAAATTTGAGCATGGAGACCATGGAGACCGCTGTTGTGATAGCAACATATAGAATTTGAATAGAAAAAAAAGGATGATACAAAACAAAAATGGATTTACTATAAATTTTTTTATAATAAAATCTTTGAAAAATTTCCAGATAAGCGAGATATCTTTTAAAATTATCTGGAGAATGTTTATATTTAGTCCTATGATTTGTAATACTCACGGCTTAAGGTATAATATATAGGTCAATCTGATATTATCAAATCTATTAAAATTATGAGAATTTATTTTGCATTTAAAATATATACATAGTGCAAGCTATTGGAGATAAATTGAATTTTTTTCTCTTTATCTCTCATGCTTAAAATTATCTTTGTAATAGAGTAATGAACAGACCGAAATATAGATTTATTCTTGTTGTTAATGTATAAAGATGTATGGGTTTTGTTCTTTAATAGCTTAATTGTATATATTAGCCATTTATGACCATTGTCAATTTAAAAAATAAAATAAAAAATATAGGTAGAATCAGGAGCATATCTAGTAATTAAGAGATAATGAAGATCAATTGACACCCATTTATTTTTAAAATTTCGTACTGAAACATAATTCTTTTTTATATAATTTAGAATAAAATATTATAAGTACTGTAAAATTGATCTCCATATATGCTTACACTGATTGCCATCTATTGTTTAAAATGACAAATTGAATATATAAAATGACTTACAAGTCAATTAGAGAAGTGTCTACGCTACCACAGGTACTTTATATATATATGGGATATGGTACCACAGGTACTTTATTTTATACTCGAGAAACAAATCTTGATGCGTAAACGTATAGAAGTATAAAACTTTGAGATTATTTTGTACACAATCAGCGTGGATTAAATGTGTAGACTTGAGATTTTAATGTAGAATCAAATAAAGTCTTGGCAATTGTGGAGTACTAAAAAAATGGGAAAGCAGATACTAACAGATATGCTTGCTGTCTAGATTGCTTGTTGTTACTAGAGGTGTTACTTTTACCCGATTACCCGGATCCGATTAATTTGGATATTATATAGTTTAAAAAATATAACGGGTTAAATTATGAGTACGGTTACAAATTAATAATTTAATATCCGACCTGGATCCAAACCAGAACTGATACTGTAATGGATAGGATATGAGTTTGATTTAGTTATCTGACCCATAACCGAACCCGACTCGATATCCGTATGAATACCCGATAAAATGATAATACCATTTCTTTATACTTATTTATATAAACATATATATTAGGGGGAATTTCATATATCCCCCTATAAAACTTCAATATTACGTATTTCCCCCTCAAAAGTTCATAATAACGTATTTACCCTTCAAAATGATGAAAACTCTCATATTTACCCAAAATCAATATAACAATAAAATTTAATACTTAAAATATATTAAACAATATTAATTATTGAAATAAGACCATTATGCCCCTTCATTCTTTCTCTCCTTTCTCTCCGTGTTCTCTTCAAGGGTACTGGTACAGGGGTACTGGTACTGGTACAGGGTACTGGTACAGGGGTACTGGTACAGGGTACAGGGTACAGGTACAGGGTACTGGTACAGGTACAGGTACAGGGGCATAATGGTCTTATTTCAATAATTAATATTGTTTAATATATTTTAAGTATTAAATTTTATTGTTATATTGATTTTGGGTAAATATGAGAGTTTTCATCATTTTGAAGGGTAAATACGTTATTATGAACTTTTGAGGGGGAAATACGTAATATTTAAGTTTTAGAGGGGGATACATGAAATTGCCCCTATATATTAATAACTATGAAAAGACAATCATTTATAGTATTTTTTAATTTCTTGAATGAAATTTATTGCTCTTTTCGTATATATTATTGAAA
This sequence comes from Carex littledalei, assembly GCA_011114355.1. NCBI lineage: Eukaryota > Viridiplantae > Streptophyta > Magnoliopsida > Poales > Cyperaceae > Carex > Carex littledalei. The sequence continues at coordinate 9,854,502 of CM022094.1, forward strand.
TCAAATGTCATGTTCACCTTTTGCCTATATATTTTCGAAACTAATTAATTCCTTTATTGATCTCTTTATGTACCATGTATCTACCTTTCTGCATGATTATTGAAATTTATTGCTCTCTTCTCTTATTGAAACAAATTGATATTAATATTTTGGATTTCGGAACCATATAATGAAATCACCATCTCCAATATTTTACTTTCTTAAATTATCTCACCTTCAATATTTTAGGGCAAATTTTAATTTATATTATAATGATATATTATATGAGATGTTTAAGAAATTATAATTATATTTAAACATAAGTGTTTCTCAAATGCTTGTGAGTTCCGACATGTACCCGCTTTGGATCTGGACCCGCCCTGAATCTGAACCGGACCCGATAATGCATAAACAAGTTATGAGTATATATCTATCCGGAACTGAAAGACTAGACCTGAAATATCTACGGGTATATAGGTATCCGGATCAGGACCGGACCTGATTTGAAAAAAATAAGTATATGAATTGAAATTCGGACCCGAACACTTTTAAAGTATGAGTTCAAATATAATAGTATCCGGATCCTACGCGACCCGATAGCACCTCTAGTTGTTACTAATTTAAATTCAAGCAACATTATATTAATGCTCGGTGACTCCATTATCTTATCCAGAAACCAATTCGATAAAAAAAAACATAATACATTAGAAGCTTAATATTCTGAATTAAATACCTCTGAATTTATTCCTCTCTTTCTTTTATATATCTATTTTAATAATATAGTAGATGTAATTAAGATAAATACTACAAAATGGCCGATATTATTATCTGTTGCATTAAAAAAAATCTGACATCATATCCGAAATATTTTCATCCGTAGTGCAACGCTGTCATTGTCAGTGTTTCGTAATTGAGATGAAACACTAGCAATGACAATGTTTTACACCATGCTTGGTGAAATGTCGAACATAATAATACTAAAATTCTAAACTAGCGAAACATAAAATTAAAAAATACGAGTGTTTTTTTTTTTTTTTGGAAAACCTTCGCAGAAGCTGCGAAATAAGTGTGGGAAAATTGAACTCTCAACTTTTGAATAACCAACAATACCAGAACTTTCTTCCTAGCCAACTATGCTACCTCCCTTTTCCCCAGAAAGAAATAAAATAAAAAATGCTAGTGTTTCACAGGACCTGAAACGCAAGCATTAATTGCGTTTATTGCGTTTCACAGGATCCGAAACACTATAATTCTCAGCGTTTCACTCTGCTTTGAAACACTGACCATAACATCAATTGTATATTGAACATGATTTTTTTTTTTTAAATTTGATGTCACAGATTTATTACTTTTTCAAATACTACATATTAAAAAAATGGGAAGAAGTGGAGCCATAACATTTTACTATCAGTAAAAGCATGGGTAGTAGATCTGACTGATGGTTTCTACCTTGTACTGGTTGAACTCTATTGGCTGTATACTTAAATTCAGAGGAAGAATCTTAGAAAGAAAGGTGCATCTACTTCAGTGATCTACTCCAATTATTTTCACGCTTTGAGAGTGGGTTGTTTGTTGGTTCATCTTCATGACTTCATCCAATTCCGACCTCGTTGTTCCGTACAAGACAAAAATATTGATTAGTTTGATAGAAAGGAGAATAGTTTAAACTTTTTTTGGTACCCAATTGGCCAAAGGCGCTAAAGATTCCAGGGAAGCAAGCATTTCCATGAAGCATCCTTACCCAATTTGCCAACCGTATATTACTTTTTAACAGTTGTACAGCTCCCCACCAACTCAAGAGCCATCTTTCTTTCTTTCTCTACCTCCAATTGTTGATTTTGTTTGCCAGTTCAAATGACAACTTGACTAGTTGGTTTCAGCAAAAAGAAAAGAAAAATAGACTTGACATTAACCAATAATTAATTGGTGCATGATTTTTTATTTATAGAAATTAAATAAAAATACTATAAGGTATTAGAATGATTCCATTCATATTTTGATTTCACACAAGGAACCATTATTTTTTTGTTCATATATACCACCTACTAAGCATATGCAGGGACGAATTCACATACATCAAAATGGGGGTCAATTGACCCCATTTATTTTCAAAAACTAATTATTATACATATTACTTTTGTATATTTTATAGTTAATGTTAAGGGTACAAAAAAAATGACCTCCATAGATTTTCTGAAAATTTTATATAGTTGACCCGCATTCATTTTTCAAGAAAAATAGACTATTAAAATGTGTATAACTTGAAAACTTATAGCATTTTTGACCCCCATTATTTTAAATTCTGCCTTCGCCCCTGAGCATACGCCACAAATAATCCCTCAAGGAACCTTGAAAAATTCTGTAATTGGTGCACTCTATTTTTTTTTTTAAATTTTAACATTTATGTAATATTTATTGGTTTTAACTTTTAACAGAGCATGTTTTCTTTAAACTAGCTAGCTCTTTTTCTTGAGAAAAATTGAGAATGGAACCTTGATTTTTTAAGGTAAATACATTGTGTTTAATAAGAACAATATCAAATTGATTTTTTTTAATAAACTAATTAGTTTTTTTGAGATAAAAAATAAAGGACTGGTTTTCCAACTTCCATTTAATTTTCATGAGGAACCTTCTATTCAAATGTTTAATTCATGACATTCCACATGAAAAATGTTGTCCTTTATTACTAAAATAAAGGTTGGTTTTAAAATTAATTAGTTACAGTATTCTAATTTCATTTCCTTAAATATAAAATTGATTGTTTTGACATCAACAATTGCTTTTGGCCAGGATAGAAACATAGATGGATTTATTTGCAATTCAGTTTTGAAAAATTGATTGGCTTAGCGTGACTTGTAATAGATAAGAGGTTATGCATAATTAGAAGAGTTGTCATGGTTGTAGCATTAGAGAGAGTTCGTGTGCTTTTGAGAATTTTGTCATGTATCGAAAATGACAACAAATTTTGTGCTTGGATCGAAACTGCCACAAGTTATTGGGTTTTTTTTTTATCGAAATACAGGCAGGACGCACCAACCAAGTGCATGCGTTTATGTTCCTTTGTCATGATGTTGTAAAGGTGATTGTCAACCAATGTTTTTTGTTTGTTTGTTATTATTTTGAGGATGAATTTATCATGCGTCCTTTAAATTTCATAATGAAAAATTATATATACTTTTATTTATGAAAAAAGTTACTCAAATTTAAGGAGGAATTTTATGTATATTTCTAAAAACAACATTGAAATGATCTATTTTCATATCTAAAATTCATAATATCATTTAAAAGTTCACAAATTTACTCAATTTATTGACTTTTCTATTAAAATTTATTTTAAATTTATATAATACTAATTTTATTCTTTATTAGAAAAAAAATATGTAGAATGTTTCAGAAAAATGTCTTCTAAAATTGACCGGTTCTCGAGGATAAATGTATAATTTCTCTACTTTTGATGCATACACACCGACATTTAGGTACATACAGGATTTTCGTCGGGGGGATATCGAATCGGGTTGAAATAGCTAATCGGGTTTTAACTATTAACTAATTGGATACTCGATAAAAAATAATATTTTAACTTATACTTTCCAATCCTCTGACTTGTAATTTATGATGCCCTAGCTTATAATTCTAATTACCAATCATAATTCAAGAACTTTATTTTAATTTTAACTCTAAATTTAACCTGAATTACAAATCAAACATTCAGAGGGAGACAATTTTTTTTCCAAGAAAGAGTAAAGTCAATCGGATTCAATAGATCTCTACAAAAACTCAAAATCAGAGGGACAGTTGCCCCCCTGGTACAATATGGGTCCGCCCCTGTACATGTGTAAGTGTTAGAAGTAGATGAATGACCTATTTGCTTTCAAAAACTGACTAATTATGAGATTGCTTTCATAAACTACCACGAGTTACAGGGTTTATGTTCCTTTGTCTTGATGTTTTTTTTTTTTAAATTTGATTGTGAACCAATGCCCTTTTTTGTTATTATTTTCAGGATGCATGTAGCTCGTGTCCTTTAAATTTTATAATGAAAAATTATATTTACTTTGATTAATGAAAAAATGACGTAATTTAAATTTAAGGGGGAAATTATGTATACTTCTCAAAAATCTTGAATACGTGTTCCCTGTTTGAAATTCATAATATCATATTTACCCTCCTAAATTTTAAAACTCACAAATTTATCAAATTTATTGACTTTTCTATTAAAATTTATTTTTAATTTATAAATATTTTACCCTCTATTAAAAAATTAAAAATATGCAGAATGTTTTCGAAAAAATGATAGTCTTCTAATTAGTCAGTTTTTAGGAATAAATGGGTAATTTTTCTAAAACAAATAAAAAATAGGGAAATTAGTCAGTCTTCTAATTAGTCAGTTTTTAGGAATTGCATACACAGTGACATTAAGGTACGTACATGCTTGTGTAAGTGTCAGAAGTAGATAAGTGACCCATTTGTTTTCGGAAACCAACCAATTATTAAACTGATATTTTTTCTAAAACACACTACATATTTTTTAATAATGATAAAATTGATACTTTATAATTTTAAAATGAGATTTAATATAAAAAAACAATAAAATGAGTAAGATTTTTGAAAAATAGAATGATAAATATCATATTATAAATTTTAAAAGGAAAAATATGTAATTTTGAATTCCCCCTAAATTTAATAATGAGACACACTGTTGACTATTCCATCCATTTAAATATCTAACTGGAGAAATCCCTCTCTTCCAAGGCGTCAACTTGTAATACAAATATAAATGCTATCAAACAAATAAAAAATAGGGAAAAAAGACTCCAAATTAAATAAAAAGAAAAGATAATATAAAAATTAATCAGCATTTATCTGTCGAAGTATCAACCACTAATAAATAAATATTACTTTATTTAAGTATATACATCTGAGAACAAAATTTAATAAACAAACGTGAACTCTGAACTTATAAATATCAATTTTGTACTAATAATTAAAAGCCAATTAACTTGCATAAAATGTGAACTGAATATAAATTTTAGATTTTACAAAATAAGTGAAATTCCTGGGTTCTCCTAGTCAAAAAGCAATTCATGTGAATGATAACGATTACAATGTTGATTTTTTATGTGACAATAACAATATAGCAACAAATAACAATATAGCAATGTTGATATTTTATGTGACAATAACAATATAGCAACTAATTACTTATATATATAATTTGAGGAGACTAGCGTATTTCTTATTTTATTATTAGCATGCCTCCGAGAAAAATAAATAACAAATTATTTGTAGCCTCCAATATCCAACCTTCTAAACAAATTCCATCCTATTTCGTCAATAAAAAAATAAATAAATAAACAAGCGTGCATTGAACAGTAATCAATTGTGTATTTTAAGAAGTTAAAAAAACATGTATGTGTTGCAAAATTAAAAATGAAAGACAACTACTAGAACACGATTAATGCATTTCAACTATGGATGATCAACGCTGCGATGTGCACCCTCCAACCGAGGGAGCACCCTTTCCATCTCCATCCAATTAGGTGAGGAAAGGTCAAGCTTAACGACGTAAAACAAGCGCTGCGTGGGAGGCAACCCATAGTTCTTTTACTTTTTATGCACTTTTTAATTTTTCTAGAGTTATGAGAAACTTGCTAAAACCAGAACTGGCAGGTACTTGATTGAAATTGTGACCAAGGAAAAAACCAAGGACAAAAAAAGTCATTTTTCTATTAAGGATTGAACTCATACGGTATCATTCCATACTGCATGCAGGTATACTTAACCTTGTATGGCATCCAACTAGACCAACCTTTATCTGAAAAATGTAGAAAAAGTTTATGTTGAAGCCGCATGCGGCATAGGTAGAATTATATTGGAAATAAAACTTGAAAATTTTTGGCTAAGTTTTCATGTTGCATTTGACGTCGCACGCGACGCGCCAGAAGCCACAGGAAGGCTATTTTTGAGTGATTTTCTATTTTCGGATAGATAAAAAATTTATTTTTGAACTATTTGAAAATAGAGAGGAGATCATGGGTTATAATTAAAAACCTATAACTTGAATCGACCTCTTGGGTATTAGCACTACCTAAGTTTCCACTTGAAATAAATAGTGGTACCAAAAAGAAAGAAAACCATAGCTTATAAAGGACCACAAGCACCTATAAAGGACCACAACCATATATAGTTGCTCAGTGACAAAAGCTCCTCTCTTTTCAATTGAGTTCTTTTACGAAAGTTTGATAAAATAAGTGGAGTATGTGTAGGAAGTACTATTAAATTTGCATATTAATGGAATTTTGAGACAGAAAGGGGAAGAAGATTCATCTCGTACACCAATTACTCACTTTTTTTAATGTATTTCTTTTTTTGTGTGGATTGAAGTTGGTGCTTTTGATAGTGTAAAAAACAGGTCGATACCGGACAGTAAAAAGAGTAAAACAGGTGCAAGTTTTGGATGATGTAAAAAAATTTAAAACTTCATTTTACTTCACCAAAAAATGCATCAACATAATAATTTTTTTTTTGAAAAAAAAAATGGGTTGAGCCTGTATTTTTGAAATAATTTTTTAAATAACATTTAACTACACTGTTAAAATAAAATATTGGATAAAACTTCAACTTTAAATACCTTCGTTGAATTTCGAACATGCGACTTTCTGCTTAATTTTGTTAGTGAATCAAAGTTGATTCTTTGAAAAGATAAATAGTTTTTGAAGATTTAAATGCTCCTAATTACTTCAATTTTTAAAAACAACTTGATCTTTAATCTTTTTTGCACTGATATCTACTTCAATATTAGAATCCTTTTTCACCAAATTTCATCATCATAATCACTATCAACAGATTAAAAAAATACTAACTAAAATTAATTTTACTACAGTAGTAATTAACTATATATTCGGGATCAGATCAAATACGATCTGATCTCCGATCAAAGCTATTCGATTTGTGTCAAAATCCATGCGCACTTGATCTACCCAAATCTAAAAGCTTTCTCTACGAATCATGAACCATATTTATCAAACCATTTATACCGAACATCGAACCGAATTCGATCCTATATATGCTCATCCAGAGAATGACAAATTTGTTATTTTGAAATAAACATTTTTTCAACATATAAAATTTGTCAATTACTATTAATCTGAGTTCGTTGTTTACATATTAATAATTGTTAAAAGTTTCCTAATTTGTATCACACATTTAAAGAGATAATATATACACTTGCTCTCACACACAGAAGCACATTAATTAGCATACAATCATTAGAGATCTTCAAATAAATTTTAAAAAGAAAATAAACAGAGCAAAAGCAATAATGCAGTCTTGAAGGTCCCAACAATTATTTAGTACTACCCAATGATTGGTTGAGTAGATAATTATAAATAATTTTATATAATCATAAATCACATCATCCATTAATAGCATCTCAATTTTGACAACTGTCTGATACTCTGATACTATCTGTGAACCTTCAGTTCAAATGGAAAAAGAAATAATAAGTGAATTTTTACATGTCCATTTGCTCCAATTTGATAAATTTTTTTCCCCAATAACTTCATTTTATTTCAAAATGTGCATGTTTCAGGTTAAACCAGAAACTCATCTTTAGGTCTATTTTTACCAGAGTTTCCAGGGGCGGACCCACATGGAATCAGGAGACTGCCACCCCTCTCCTTCTAGATTTTATGTTTTGATGAAGATTTATCGGTCCGGACCGACTTTGCTCTTCTTAAATTTTTCTCTCTCTGAATTTCTAATTTGTAATTCATATTAAATTAAAATAAATTTCTTAAATTATAATTAGTAATTAGAATTATAAGTTAGAACATCAGAAATTATAAGTCAAAACCATTGAAAAAATATAAGTTATATATACCAACTAATACTTCTAACACAAAGAAGGTAACTCGAATATATAATACTAAATAAAACAGAGGTGTACTAATCTACACACATCTCTATTTCTGTCGAAATAGCAATATTTCAAATCATATTTTTCAATATTCGAACGATCGAGTCAAGATGCTACGCGTTATATGAAGACAACAAATATACTAGTCCCTCGTTCATTATATCTTCCCTGTTTTACCTCTAAATTTACCTAATCAAAGAGGAAGAAGTATTATTGGACAGTTTAGGTACACCTATCAGTCCATAGGCCTGGAAATCAACCGACCTTTTCTATGAAAGATGCCATGAACCATTCTGACCCGACCCGACTCAAATCAGAATCATTTTGAAATCAGACTAATCCTTGTCACTCGTCTTGTTTCGGAGCTCAATTTTAACGAGCTTCATAGCTGAAAAAGCTCATTTTGTAGTAACAGTTGAGACGAAAAAAAAGTAACAGTTAGTCGAATCAACCTATCAACTAGAGAATATATAATGAATTTTTCACTTTTCACTGATCTGTGACATAAGACGGCCAACCACGTTTTTTTTTAAATCTCAGAGGTGCGACCCCTGCACATACTTACCTTCCATCCCTGATCAAACTGACTCAAACAGTCGAACCTGATCCTATTTGAAATGATCTGAAATCTGATACAACCCAAACTACGAGTCAATTTAACTCGATATGACCTGAAACGCAGCCAACAATTATTCAAAGCTAAATTAAACTAAATCCACTCCAATCCAGCTACAAATAGGGGTGTTCAAATGGATCGGTTTATTCAGTTTTAAACCGAACCGGCAAATTTCGGTTTAATTGAATCGGTTGTTCTGTTTAAATGGTTCGGTTAGGTTTAGTTTTTGAAGAAGTTCGGTTTAGATGGTGTGGTTCGGTTTTGGGATCTCCAAATCGGATTGAACCGAACCAACCGGTTTAATAAAAAATGGATCGGTTTATTTTGTATGGTTTATAATGGATCGGTTTATCAAAAATTGGATTGTGTGGTTATAAAAAATGTTATCCAAATCGGTTTGAACCGAACCAACTGGTTTTGAAATGCTTATTTGTAACTTGAAATGTTTATATTCGGTTCAACCGAACAAACCGAAGTTTAAATCGGTTTAATCGGTTCGGTTTGGAATTGTAATTCGGTCGGTTCGGTTGGATTTTCAAATTCGGTTCAAACCGCGATTCGGCAAAAAAATTTCAGTTTGACCCGAACTGACCGGTTGAACACTCCTAGCTACAAACCTCCCTGCTACATAGGAGCTATAAATTCCTCACGTAACAATGACTTGCACTTCTCTGCTAACAAATATGCCTCTTTTCTCTAGATCCTCTCAGTTATAGTGTACCTGTTCTCATTTACTACCAAGCATGAAAATAGATGGTTAAATGCTAAATGATATTCTTATAATAGTTTATTCTTTACTACTACATTAGGTGTGATTATCGGGAATCAATTCTTAGATTATAAAAATGTTTCGTATTCAAATGCACATACATACATATATATAGACACACACTACATGTTCGTCGAAAGCTAAAATTAATTTTATATTTTCTGAAAAACTCCAATATCAATTATTTATGGAATTCAAACGAAAGGTGTCAAAACCTTTAACATTAGGTCTCTATGTTATATGTGAACAGATAGCATGTATCTTTTCCCATCATTCATGCACCTCCATAGGTCCAATATTTGTTAATTATTAATTTCTTTCATCCATTCCTCTTTTCTCAACAGAGGGCACATCTATGCTGGAAGGAAATTTCTCTGTAAGGTGTGTTGGGTTTGATTCTAATTATAACCCAGCCCAAACTAGGCCCGGCCCAGTTGAAACCCCCTGATCCTATGAGTGCTGTTATTAATCCCCCCTATTGATTGTCGGAAGGATATTTATCAAAGGTGAGGAGGCTAATCTAAGTGGGTGAGCCTCCCCCCTGTTTGTTAGATTTGCCTTACAAAGTATATTCTTTCTTATTAATTATTGATATTACTGATTTTTTTTATATGATTCAAAATTTGTAATTTCCATGTTTGACACTTTATAAATATATATATACACACAAAAATTTTAATTTCAAAATCAGGGGTTTTAAACTGCTGAAAAGAGCGGAAATAAAATAGACACGCCAGACTTTTGTCCCATCAGGGGTTTTTAACTTAAAGCTTGTAGTTTTATCGTATCTCCCCGAGGAAAGACTGGTACAAGTATTCATAATTGTAAATTTTACTTGTAATAACGCACGCACGCACGCACGCACGCACGCACGCACGCACGCACGCACGCACGCACGCACGCATTTGTAATAGTATTCATACCTAAGTATTTGTAATAGTGTTTGTACATTCTCATGCACCATTTGTAATCTTCTTCACTTTCCCTTCCAAGCAATGCACAAGCAAAGATGATAGTATGGCCATGGTGATTAACGCCGACAAATAATACGAGTGGCATATCATACCTGACACAAAAATTCAAAGTACTAATATAAACTATTGCAAATATGTATCACATAATTTAAAAGTATTCATACCACCTGAATAATGTATTATGCCTACTATATAACACCAAGTATTCATACCACAACTATTATGTTTTCATGTCAAACATATGAAAAATTTCCATTGATTACAAATAACATATGTATGAATTCATCGTACTAAGTATACCACAACAAAAACATAAAATTTATCAAAATTATTAGATTATTACCTATTAGTCAAGTAGGTTGCATCCAAAACTATCACATCATGGAAATACTTGTACATTGCACGACCACGACCATCAGCCCAAAAGATGTTCCATAAACGACTATCTCTTGTACAATCATAAGCATAGAAAAAGTTCCGATCACTCTTTTGCTTGTTTTGAAAATACTCAAAGATCAAATGACAGTCGTCTCCTCCAAGTGCTTGTAATTTGTTCCTCCTGTATTTATCTATATAATTTCGTGCATCCTTATTTGTAAAATGACACCTTAAATATCCACCAGCACCTTTTATTACCAAATCTATATTAACAGACACAACCAAACCTTGTACTTCATGAAAATCCAATAGATCTTGTAATCTCTTTGGGATATATCGGTAACCCGAAATTAGAAAGGCTGACTCGGGTTGTAAAACATGGTTGTGATCCAGATTAACTTCAATGACTACCCATCCTCTAGTAATATCTGTATTTTCAACTTTATACATGCCTTACAACCTGTCCCTACACAAGCCCTCCTCCTCTTTGGGATACGACCCTCATTATTAGTTTTAGGCTTCTTACACTTGCTGTATGCTAATGTATAGTGCTGGCTAAGGTCTTTATTCTTGTGATTTGATCTTTTGAAAACTCCGAAACTAGACTGCTTTCCAAAAAGTTTATAGTACTGGCAAGCCTCTTCAAGTGTTTCAAACCAATCATCAACAACAGGTGAGTTTAATTCATGAAACTCATCATCTACATCACTTAACACATTTTCTGGTTCAATTTGACCCTCTACCCTTCCATTAACATCTTTTGGTTCATCTTCTACTGCATTCAATTCATCTAGAGCTTCAACATTCAAATCCCACCCATATATATTCTCTCTGACACCAACATCATCATTCAATGCTTCATTAGCATGATGCTGCTCTTCAAAATATCGATAGATATCAACCTCTTCTATCGACAATTCTTCACCAATCTCTTCATTCACAGCAAAATTCATTCTGGTATAAGAAAAAGAAAAAATTAATGAACAACAATAACAGAGATTCATATCAAACAGATCTACTATGGATGATTCATGTAAAAAGTATTTACAAAACAATTCTGGTATTATACCTACCATATGAAACAATTTTCATATCAAACAGCTGAAGTATTTATATCAAAGGTAACAAACTGTAGGTATAAACAACACAAGTATTCATACCATAATATCATGTTTCAATCAATAAAATATCACCTATAAACATATCCCTATAAATAAACAGTTGTTCATACCAGATAAATGAGATATTTGTATCATATAGAACATAACATATCAAGTATTCATATCACATATTCTTATAACATAAACAATAACTCAATCACATGTTCATAATAACATAACATAACAGTATCAGATCATCAGCATCTTAAATTAAAAGTATTCAAACCTGAGTCAGCTACTTATATATTAAATATTCAAACCTGAGTTTTCTTTCAGAAGTGAGAGATGAGAATCTAAATCGTCTGATATAAACTGAAATTGCCTGACATAAACTGAAAGAAAAAACAGAAATCAATGATTTAAATGACAGAAAAATAAAATCGATGATAAAAGAATGAAAGAGAAAAATATTACATGATCGTAGCAAGAGAGATCGCCTGAGGGATGAGAAATATGTGAGATCGCCGGAGAGAGGTCTCTCTCACCGGAGAGAGAGGGTGAGGTCGAGTCAAAGAGAGATGCGATCTCGCCTGAGAGAGATAAAAGGTGAGAGATCGCTAGACATAGAGCTGTGAGATCGACTGAAAGAGGGATTGCTCTCTCGCCTGAGAGAGAGAAAGAGGAGAAATCGCCGGAGAGAGAGAGAGGTGCGATCTCGATCGCCGGAAAATCGCCTAAAAAACGCACAGGAGAAGGAAAGCGCGGAGGAGAAGAAAACATTCAAAAATAAAAAAAGAAAGTAATAAAGACAGAGGCGCCGCCAGTGGTAATGACAGTTAGACGGGAACCACTAACTGTTGGTTAAAATCGTTAACTAATGATTAACATAGTTAGTTATCATACGTTTAGGGGACCAAACAGCGGGGACAATATAATTACTCTTTTTTTTAAAAAATGTTTAGTATGTATTGCGGCTATAGTTTTTTTTATTAAAAGATATTTAGTATGTATTGTGGCTACAGTTTTTTCTTTAAAAGATGTTTAGTATGAATTGAATCATAGCGGTAATTAATGGCAGGAAATTCACCATGCGATTCATGTAAATTACAAACGAGGAGATGTGCAAAGGAATGCATCTTTGCTCCATATTTTCCCCCATAGGATCGCCATAAATTTGCCATTGTGCATAAGGTGTATGGTGCTAGCAATGTTAGCAAAATGCTCTCTCTCTCTCTAACAACACAAAAACACACACACACACACAAATCATACAATTTTTTTTCTGGATCTAGTCACCATGAATATATAAGCAATTTTATGAAAACAATTCCATCGAAGATAGTGCTAGTTGTATATTTAATAAAGTTTCAGTAGTATATTATACTCTCTCTCTCTCTCTCTAACAAACACAAGCATTTTTGGATCTAATTGTCATATGAATATATAAGCAATTTTTGGAAAAAAAATGTACCAATATTTTGCAAGCTGTATATTTAATTAAGGTTTAATAGTAAATTAGTAAAAAATGATTTTGTACTATGTTATTACTACATACTATATTCCCCTCTTCAATATTTTGATTTTATACTATGTTATTACTACATACTAAACATCTAAAAAAACAAATATACTGCAGCTACAGTAGAACCTCCAGGATTCCTGGCAGTTATGTGCTACAGTAAGCCGCCAGGAATTCTGGCGGTTGGGATATTTTTGAAACAAAAATACTTGTGAATATTTCTGGATTTTTTTTAATGAAAGATATTAATAAAAATTTCGGAAAGAAAACACAAGTAAAGGATTTAGAAAGAGAGAAATGGAATTGTATTTCATTGAATTGTGTCATCGGTTACATTGTACAGTAAGGTACTTATAGAGAATTACATCAATAGTTATCTAATTACATCTGTAACATAATGGATAACTACTAATCATCATCTCACTGTTATCATTAGTGTCTAACAACATCACCTAAATGTTGTAATTAATCCTAACAGAAACTGTTAGCTCATAGCTGTTGCTTCTATTTGTTGATTTGGTTCTCCAGTTAGCTGTGGAATGGAGAGCTGCAATGCATTTCTATTAATAAGAAAATAATTCAACTTCTGAACGTTACATGCCATCACATCCGCTATATTGAATATTGATTGAGAAGTAATAAATTAGAAACCCATCTTTTTCAACGTCTAAAGAGCAATAAGATTAAAAATTCAATGTTGAACATGTCTTTTTATTTTTTGAGAATTTCTAACCAAGCAGAAAGTCGTCCGGTGGTTGGCTTACATTGTTTTCAATTAAATCTTATAATTTTGTTTTGATTTTTCTTTAGTAATAGTTGAATTGGCTAAAATATAATTAGTTGTGCTTAATTATAAATTGAATTTGGTTCCATTAATTTAATCACCTTAATTAGTTATATACAATAAAGAGGAGGGTTCCACTGCACCCTCTTTATTTGCTCCTAACCGGCTCCTAAATCTGGACTCTCTGATCTACATCAAAAATCGTGCATATCAAAGTACTGATCAACGCCAATATTTATCTTCCAGTACTGGATGTCTCCTGTTCACCCTCTGTCCATCAATGATTTGAAAAAAAGAAACTCATACCTTAACCCTCTCCTCTCCAATCGGATCAGATCAGCTCTTTGATTTTTTTCCCCCGCCGCTGCTCTCCTCTCTCACATGGCCGCTCTCTCCTGTCTCTCGCATAGACCCTCTCAATTCTCATACCCTCACCTGCGTCGCAAATGAGGAAGGTCCCACCGGCTCCCCTCTTGCCCCTTTCCACGCGACTGAGGACAAACCGCTCAGATACCCTCTCTGCACCCTCTCCTTCTTCTTGCTCCCTTCTCGTTCTTGCCTCCTTATATCCCGCCAAGGTAAATTCAATTTTTTTTTATACTTTCTGACATATTTGTGGTCCGATGAATGATGAATGTTAGAGCAAGAAGCAATTATTTTCTTATGAGCCTTATTCCTTCTTATTAAGTGATGAACTCACCTATTCAATCGAAACCATAACAGATTTTTAATAAATTGTGAACTTAGTTTCTTAAATTAACATTGTATTGTTGAAGCGATTACTTAGCCTGAGAAGTACTTCAATGACAAGTCTGTTCCAGCCTTTGGTGAGCATTCTTCCTTTCTGTTTAGGTTACTTTGTGTAACCTCCACTATTGTAGTTAATTTTTTTTTTCTGATTTCTTCTTCTTTTTCAAATGAAGAGATGAAGATTAAAAAGCTAATGCCCATAGATAACGAGTCCAGGAGGCTAATTGACTGGATGGAGAAAGGTAAAAAATAACATCAGATGAAATTGACTAATAAGTTTGTACTTTTTGGTTATTACAAATTCAGGCTTACTTCGCATGGGGTTAATATAAGTTTGATTGGGCCTTATCGAAGCCGAATTATTTTTGCATCAAACAAGTTCAGTCTTCCTTTTTTTCTATATTCCTCTTTCTTTGGACAAATTCTCTCTATATTGATCAGTATTAGGTTTCAGCGAAACTTAATCTAAAATTAAAGTTAGATAAGGCTTAAATAAGTTGCCTTTGGATGCTAATAGTTTACTGTACTAATACATGCTAAGTTTTTAATGCTTCTGATTTCTTATGGGAATAAGGGTACACATGTGGAATATAAACTTCTTTGCAAGATGTAGGCGAGATTGGTCTTGAATCGAAGGAGAGAGGAACTGGAGCTCCTATTAGATTGGATGCATAGGCTCAGGCTCACATTGAAAAACATAGGTGATGAAGAAACAAAACATAGAAGGCTCAGAGATGGATAGATGAGTAGAATAAAGTTCATAGTTTTTCAATTTTTTTGATGTAAACTCAGGGTTTGTATTTTTTTTTTTTAGTTGAATAGAGTGCATCAAAGCACTGACAAGTATAGGTCATTCTAGTAGTGCTGTGAGGGAACTAGTAAATTAGGGAGTTTTTTTATTGTAAATTGCTTTTAGTTATGTTGAGATTGAGATAATTATCTTTTGTAAGCATGATGATTGAATAAAGATTTTGAAATTGAAATTCCATTTGTTATTGCATTGAGGTTGTGTTGTTTGTAATATAAGCTCATTGTGACAGGTTTTTGTTGTTTGTAACGTAAGTCAAATAGAGTTGTATTACCATAGTTAGAAAGTAGCAACTATACTTATGCGTACCGTATATCCTTCCGAAGCGGCAAAATTGTTATAGACGCTTTCAAATTCTTCAAGTGACGCAAACTCCATGCCTTCCTTTGGGACAAAATCATTATCACTCTTTTTGAATGTAGAATCATTCTTATTTGTATTATCTTCACGAGAATTGTCTATCTCCATTTCATCCTCAATAGAAGTATCGTCCTAATTAAAAGGTCACATGATTCCAATCAATAAGAAATACAAGCTATGATGTATTATAAATGGTAAGTACTTCAAATTCAAAACCACATAATGATTTATGCTCCTGGAACTTATATACTTGGCTTATATGACCATTAAAACTCAAAAATTGGCTTATTTGAATTAATTTTTTTATTTGCAGATAAGCACACAAAAATTGTTGCATATAGATGAAATAGCTTCATTTGCGAAAAAGAAATATGTTTTTTTTTTGTGCATATGTTTGATAAACAGGCGAATTTTTTATTGTTACCACGGCCAAAAATCGGAATTAATTCGTTACCACCCGTCTGACCCTTTATTCAATCCTACCACCCCCGCTAACCCAGTTCGCGCACCAAATTAGCTCGTGCGCGGACTGGGTTGGCGCACAAAATTGGTGCGCCAACTGGATTCGCGTAGGCATCTTTTCACCGTATAAGGGTGCGGAGAGCTCATTTTGCTCCGCACTCCGCACTCCGCGCACTCCGCACAGTAAAAAAGTAAGTTTTTTTTTTTTTTTACTTTTTTATTTATTTATTTGTAGAGTAGATAGGTCCAAATAATTAGAATGGTGTCCAAAATAGGTTCAAATAGAGTAGAATTGTAATAAATAATTAGAATGGTGTCCAAATAGAGTAGAATTGTAATAAATAATTAGAATGGTGTTCAAAATAAATTCAAACAGAGTAAAATTGTATTAAATAATTAGAATGATGTCCAAATAGAGTAGAATTGTATTAAATAATTAGAATGATATCCAAATAGAGTAGAATTGTATTAAATATTTAGAATGGTGTCCAAACATAGTAGAATTGTATTAAATATTTAGAATGGTGTCCAAACAGAGTAGAATTGTATTAAATAATTAGAATGGTGTTCAAACAGAGTAGAATTGTATTAAATATTTAGAATGGTGTCCAAATAGAGTATAATTGTTTTTAGCTATATTATGTTGTATTTTATGCCAAATTATTTTAGTAAATTATTAAAGTACCCTATTTGAGGTACTTAAGACCAAATTTGATTAGAAATGCACCAAATTGTAGTATGGCGTCATCCAGCGGCACCAAGCACACCAGTCTGTCTCATGATGATGTGGAGTTGGATGTAGTGTTAGCTCGGACCGTCTTTCCGCATTTGACGACAGAGTATATCAGTCCCGTTTGCTGGTTCCCTTACAAGGAGCACAAGATCAGAAACTCATATGTAAGTTTACATCTCTATACCACTTGCAAATAATATACATTTTCATTTGAATAAAATAATAAATTGTATTTGTGTTTATTTTGAAATTAAATGTAGACTCATACTCTGACGTCGACGAGGAACAACCAGATGAATATCCTCTACGACCCTCGATTTGCACCCGCGTTGCAGAGGCTGGGTCTGTGGCATGTGTCACAGCTCAGTGACTTAAATGCAGATGTCGCTCTTATATCTGCATTGGTGGAGAGGTGGAGACCGGAGACCCACACCTTCCACTTGCCCATCGGAGAGATTACGGTGTCTCTCCAGGACGTGAGTTGTCTCTGGGGTCTGCTCATTACCGGAGAGGCGGTCACAGGTGTGGAGTACGGAGACTTCACGCAGCTCGTCCTTGACCTGCTGGGAGACGGGTTGATGAAGCGGAGGGTGACCAAGAAGGGGTACGTCTACTCGAAGAATGACATCAGTTTATCACAGTTGCGGGAGCGGTTCAGGTAACATTTATTTTATAAAATTAATTATTTGATGTCTATTTTTTAAAATTAATTATTTTTCGCAATTTTCACTAAATTGGTTCGAATTTACAGTGGAGCCCTAGACGCAGATGCTGATGCTGAGATGGTAGATCGGTGGACCCGGACTTACATCATGGAGATGTTTGCTTGCTGGATGTTCCCAGATACATCGGGGGCCACTGTCCCTGGATGTTTGCTTGAGTGGCTGAGGGACTTGGCCCAGCCAAAACAGATGAACTGGGGTGCAACGGTATTGGCATGTCTATATCGGGGTTTGTGCACCGCATGTCAGGTATAAATTATTTTGAAATCCAAATCTTAATAATTAAATGGTTACACAAAAAAAACCAGAATTTTAACTGTCACTTGTACCTAAATAGACAAACAAGCACAATTTCTACGGTCCAGCTGGTCTCCTGATGCATTGGTTGTGGACGAGGTTCCCGTTCGGCCGTCCACAGCCACGAGTGAGAGGTTGGGCTCCAGCTTGGGGGTAGCCCGACGGGATTACATGCATGTCTTACGCGCAGAAGTGGTGCTCGAGGAAGACGTACATCCAGACCCCGCACGGCAGACCTATGGGTGTTGATTTCTTCCGGAGTCAGTTCGAGCAGATGACTCCTGACAGACACGTCTGCTGGCGGCCGTACGACGAGCGTGTCGAGGTTGATGACGATGATGCTATCCCTCACTCCTTCCTGCATGACCTGCCTCATATATGCCTCCAGCAGCGTCAGTTCTGGTTTGCTCAGGTAACCCTTGCATTATTATTGTATTCCCATTTTGCATCACTTTTATTTATTACGTACGTAGGATTATTTATTTTTATGTACTTGCAGGTACCACTTGTGTTCTACCAGATGGTCGAGCATTACTATCCTGGACGGGTGATGCGTCAGCCCTTTCCCGTCCCGGATCCCATCTCCAAGGACAAGTGGTACGAGCTTCACAAAGATCTGGCCACTACCGGCGGCAAGGATTGGCGGACCGTGCACGCCGATTATGTCACTCGGCTTGAGGCGATGGGCGACAGGATCCCTGACGAGCTCCAGTCGTATGCTTTCGATACATACGATCAGACCTATCGCAGTTGGTATCAGGAGTACTGTGCCTTCACGGTGTACTTGCATGGTCAGATCACGGAGATGAACACGAAGCCGCTCCACGTACGACGCGACACGGTTAGTGACGAGTATGGCTTCATTCCCTGCGCTGGCCCGGCTGCACAGATTGTAAGTCTTTAATTTTTTTGGTTTAAGAAAATTATGAAAATTCATTTGCAATTCGAACTAATTTTATTTATTTTAATTCGCAGGCACTCATGAACATCAAGCAGGTGCTTAGGAGCGCAAGATACGCCGTCACAAGAGGCTAGAAGGCATTCGGAAAGAAGTGGTTGTGTTCCGCTGCACCGCCTGTCGTCGTCGCCGGGTACCAGGATCAGCTCGAGAGGGTTCTCAGGCTTTCAGATCTTCCCCGCTATGAAGATTTGAAAGACATGGACTCCGCAGATTCTGCGGAGCCTATGAGCACGCCAGAGCCGGATTTCTCAGACCTACACTCTGCAGCGACTGCTGAGGCCGCATTTGAGGCTGCTGGGCTTGCAGCAGTACGTATATTTTTGTAATTATTTTTATAATCATCTTCATTGTGAAACCTAATTATCTATTTGTTTCAGGGAGATATACCCCGCGGAGATCAGTACGACGAGCCGGACCCATCCGCAGATTTTTCGTTTCACTTGGGCTCTCAGTACGGGGCTTACACGCAGGATGTAGACTCTCCTCCGTTTCCCACACAGGAGACGCCACTCCCACAGGAGACGTCACTCCCACAGTCCAGTGCAGCAGCTGTCCAGCAGGATGTCTCATATGGACCCGTGTACCCTGCAGATACACGCGAGTTTATTTTCGGACCTGGTGCAGATGAGGGACCACACGAGGAGACACTTTTTGGGGAGATACATGAGGAGACCCCACCACAGCCACCACGACAGTACACATCGCTAGAGGAGAGAGAGCGTCAAGAGGAGGGGCGGGGTAAGAGACTTAGGAGAGAGAAGAAGCCGTGGACACCCTCGAGCAGATAGGATAGACTTACTTGTTGTAGTTTATGTTTTTGGATATTATTTCGGTATTAGTTCTTGTTATTTGGATGTTATTTCGATATTATTTTGATATTAGTTCTTATGTTGTTTTGTTTTTCTGTTGTTTAGTTTTTCCGCCGTCAATTTAACACATTAGTTTTTACGTTATTTACCTGCCTGCTGCCTTGCGTCTGATGAATGAACATCGTTAAAAATAAAACAGGATTTTCAGACACCCGTTGCAAAAATAAAAATAAACACTAAAATCCAGTCAGCTCTAAACCCTAAACTCTAAACCTAAACCTTAAACCCAAATCCATTCAGCCCCAAAAGAGAGCTCCGCGAACCCAGTTGGCGCACCAGCCAGTTTGGTGCGCGAACAGGGTTAGCGGGGGTGGTAGGATTGAATAAAGGGTCAGACGGGTGGTAACGAATTAATTCGGATTTTCTAGCGTGGTAACAATAAAAAATTCGCGATAAACAGAAACATGTCAGAGTTGAATTTCATTATTACTCTATGCAAATTAAAAAAAAATTAATATATATTTATAAAGTAGATTACGTCAGAGAATGAAGATGGCGGAGAAGAGGGTTCGACGGAGCTTGGAGCTACGGCTGGTCATGAAGTTTGGGTGGGTTCGCTGGAAGGCCAGGCGGAGGGAGCAACCATGCCGTCTTGTCTTTCTTCATTGCATGAAAGAGAAAAAGTACAGCGGGAAGGAAAACTGGAATTATGGGAAGGAGAAAGTGCATCGCGAGAAGGAGACTCAACGCTTTGATTAGCCATGGCAATTTCAATCACTGGAGAGAAACACATCAAATTTGGTCACTGGAGAGGAAAAGAAGAAGTTGAGGAGTGCTTTTTTGGAAATGAAAGGTCGGGAGGAAAAACAATCTCATCCATTAATTTAATTTAGATGTTCGGTTCAGATTTAGGAGCCAGTTAGGAGCAGAAAAAGAGAGTGCAGTGGAACCCTCCTCTACAATAAATATCATTTGTGTATATTGTAATTCTATTACAGGAACATGTCCAATCTTGAAAGTTTCAAAATTCAAAATAATCCAATATATATCTACACTGGATGATTTGAATGTTTTAATCAATGCTAAAAATTAATTATCCCTTTCTATTATTGATTACCTAACAATGAAAACATATGTAATTTAGATTGGAATTATTTGTATTAATCAATTACAATTAAGAAGAAAGAGGCCCTAAAATGTAACACGTACCTTAATCAATTTCGTAGACGGTCGAAAATTAATCTATTAATTAATAATTAGTTATTTTCTTTTCATATTAATTACTTAATTTCCCTCTCCCCGAACTTTCGTAGAAGCTGCCAATTACAATTAAAATATTGGTGCAGATAAGGTGATCTGAACTCGACAAGACTGACCAAAATTAAATAAATGAATGAATGCATGCATCTCGAGATTTGTTTTCTTGTTTGACTTATAAATGAATAAATGCACCTCAATCATTTTTTGTTAAACAATATAAAATCAACGCACAATAATGACTCACAATATGGCGTGCATGGCCAATCACTTTCATTACACATGGAATATTCATGAATGAAAGACATATATATCGAGATCTAAATATTTTTTTTATAAAAAAAAACATGATAAAAAAAACATAAGAAAATAATAATTCTACTTATATGCACATTATATGCCGTCACTATGTTGCATGGATACGGATACAGTGATACGGCAATTTTCAAAAATCAAGGATACGATACGTCTATTATATTATATTATTGGTTCAACACTTGTATTATATAAATTAAATATCAATTCAAAACAAAACAAAAAATATATATATCAAAAGTTTTGGATATAGATTAAATATAAACGCTACTAGATTATAACATCAAATTTGAAGTAGTGTAGTGGTTAAGGCCTTTGGAGTCCATAGCAGAGATTCCACGTTCGATTCTTGCTGAGCGCTAGAATTTTTTTTTTGGTGCGGTCCACAGCAATGGCGCGGTGTATGGTGGACCATGCGCGCGGTTGACGGTATCCATTCTGTATCCAGAAGTGTCAGAGCAGTATCCAGACGAGTCAGAGCGTATCGGTATCCGATACGTGTCCGATACCGATACGCCGCCTAAACTGGCGTATCCATGCAACATAGTGCCGTCACATTCGCAGTATTGAATATTGATGAGAATTAACAAATTTTAATCCCTTCTTTTGCAACCTCTGGAGGGTGATAAATTAGAAATCCGTCTTTTAGAAAATCTGAAGGGCAATATTAAAAATTCAATGTTCAACATTTTTATTTTTTAGAATTTCTAACTAATTAAACAGAAAGTGGTCCAGTTGGTGCTTACATTGTTTTCAATACCATTTCTGTTTGATTTGTCTTTAGTTATAGTTGAATTGGCTCAAAATACTAGCTGTACATATTAACTATGAGTTAGTTCCATTAATTTAATCACCTTAGTTATATCCAATAAATATCTTTTGTATAATTCAATTAGAAGGTCACGTAGTGAAGGTTGCAAAATTCAAAATAATCAAATAAATACCTATACCGGATGATTTGAATGTTTTGATCAATGCTAAAAAATAATGAAGACATGGTAGGCATGATTTGAATCTGATTCCTTCCTTGAGATGCGCTGAGAAATACATTTTTAATGTGGTGCACAATTGCACATTCACGATCTGATCTAAAGTCAATGGAGTAGATGTAGATCAATCAATTTTCAAAATCCTATGAATGCATCAAACAGTCGGCCAACTGAGACCTTTATATAAGCTCCACCACAGCATCTTATTGGTGCACTGCACAACAAATCTAATACTGTGCTATATTCACAAAACAGTTCGTCCAGATACCACCCAAATCTAATACTGTGCTATATCCACTCTCAAAGTTCTTTAATACACAACTGAGAAGCTAGATGGCTGAGACCATTGTAAATTTGGTGCTCGGCAAGCTGGGTGATTCTGTAGTTAAGGAGGTTTTACACTTATACAGTGTCAATAAGAAAGTTGAGAAAGTCGGCCGTGAACTCAAACAGATTCAGGCTTTTCTCAAGGATGCTGACAAGAAGCATTTAACAGACGAAAGGCAGAAAATTTGGGTTAAGGAGGTCAGAGATATTGCCCATTCTATAGAAGATGTCATAGACACCTTTCTCATGGATATCCCACAAAATCCACAAAAGTCAGTCATGAGGGAGACCATAAAAAGAATGATAAGAAAAACAAAAAATCTCCCGGCTGTACACAAACTTGTTGATGAGATAAACCAGATTCAAACAAGGTTGAAAGAGATCGAGGCGAGCAGAGTTAGATATGGAATAAATAATTTGGGTGAGGACAGAGGGGATATCAAACTACCCATCAGGCCACCGGTGCTACCTGACATTGATCCCGATATTGTTGGCCTCAAGGCAGATCAGGACCGCATTGTCAAGGAGTTGCTTGATAAGGTCACAAAGAGACGTTCTGTGGTCTCAATTTGGGGATCCGGTGGACTCGGAAAGACTACTCTTGCACAAAAAGTGTACAATTGGTATGCACTTTTTGATTTTCTAATTGTGTCATTTACTATCAATTTGATTCAAATTCACCTTTCTCCCTATTTTAAATTTTCACTAATTTCGTTTAAAAAAGTACATACTTTAGTTAAGATAATTAATAAAATGGAAAACTTGGTTAATATATTTGGTTTAATTATGTAAAACTTGTATTTTATGAGAAAAAGGTCAGCTTAATTTGATCATAATATTTCTCGAGTCCTTAATGTATGATGTATTTAAATAAAGTGCTCTATTAAATTCAAGTCATATATTTAGGTGAGATATATGTTTCACCACAAGAAGAGTATATATAGGTGACGTACTTTATAGGTAGAACAATGAATATGTCATAGACATTAACTAATTTTATAATTCTAGAATGAGGTAATATCATACGAGGCTCATAATTTGACTTGTAACAACTTGGCTCCTTTTAATTTGACAATCACCATCGAAACTATATGTGCAATTTGTGCCAAACACTCCGGTCAGTTAATTTGGTACTTAATGCTTTATTTTCAATAATAAAATGACCATAATATATACTTGATAAATTTATCATTTTTGAAATTAATATAATTTTGAGGTTTGCGTAAAAATTTGAAATACTTAATAAATATATTTATCCTTGTTGAAATACTTATGAGGTTTGCCTAAAAAAAGTGGATATAAAATTAATAATTTGAGGTCGATTGCGTAAAATATTTGCTAATCCACTTTATTGTATTATATTGAGTTTGGTAAATTGATTTTAATTGTGTACATGCTTAATTACGTGCATATCTGAATTCACAATTTTACATGGGTTTTATTGACATTGCGCAAGGCTCAACAAGATCAACAGCTAGCCTAATTAATATATATATGTCCCCAGTCTAATTAATGGTCCAGCCCTAACCCGATAGATTGGCAATGCAAATCATAATTTTCAATTTACCCACTTTTCCATATTAGATATGGAGTATGTCTAATATAATATTTTATTTTTGCAGTAATGATGTTAAAGGACAGTTTGGAGTTCTCATATGGGTAGCTATTTCTGAAAAGTTCGAAGTAATTGATATTTCGAAGAAGATAGCGCGAGAACTTAAGCTTGAGCAACCACCAAATGAAACACAAGCGAATGTGATTCTTACATAGATTCACAAATCTCTTAGAGGCAAAAAGTACCTCATAGTCCTAGACGATGTCTGGACAATCGATCTATGGACTCAAATTGGTGCAGCATTCCCAGATGAAAACAATGGGAGTAGAGTACTTGTAACCACTAGGTTCGCTAATGTTCCTAAGGGCATGGATCCCATAAGTGAACCATACAAACTCCAGTTCTTAACTGAGGAGTTAAGCCGAGAGCTTTTGTTAAAAACAGTTTTTCCTAATCAAGATCCAAATAAAAGTTCTTTTGATGATCTTTCTGATATCCTAGGTCAATTTGTCCACAAGTGTGGTGGACTGCCTCTCGCATTGGTGGTTTTAGGTGGTATCTTATCAAAGGAGCCTCGCAGCTATGCTGCTTGGAGTAGCGTGTTACGGACAATGAGTTGGCATGACGTCGAAGGAATAAACCCGCACGAGATCATAGGCACTAGCTATGAGCACCTGCCATTTGCTCTCAAGTCGTGCTTCATGTACTTTGCTGCATTTCCTGAAGACTATACTATCAATGCCCCACCATTAATTCGAATGTGGATTGCAGAGGGTTTCATACCACAAGAAGATAATAGAACATTGGAAGAAACTGCCGAGAGTTTTTTAGAGGATCTGGTACAAAGGTATTACATCTTCATTTAATGACTTACACATGTTGATGTAACGTACTGGTTTTAATTGAATAGTCTTTAAACTAAATTTTTTAATTGAAAAAAAATAATAGAAAGGAAAATTGTAGGCCCAGGCACGACATTTTTATTATGTTAATGTTAAGTCTCAGAATTATATTTTGGGAAATATAATAAGTAATAACAAACATTGATATTTTAGAAGCATGGGGTTGTGAATTTCGTGATGACACTCTGTTTGAGCTGACCATTCGCCAAAAAATAAAGAAAAAGTAAATAGGTAGCAGCGGGTTTGGAGAATTTTTTCTGTAGAAAATATTGGAAAAAAATAGTGTCTTAATTTTTTTATGCATAAAAGAATCAGTTGTAAAAATTATACAGATCCTGCTATGCATGAAAAAATCAAAGTATTTTTTATGATTTTCTCTTTCTTTATTTCAATAAAACCAGCTTATGTATACAACATTAAACTAGCATGCTACATCAACATTTAATGATATACACAAATTATGTATACAACATTAAACTAAATTGTTTTAGTACTAACTATTTTCTTTATGATATCTGTAATCATTGTACTTAATTTTTTTTTTTTTCATTTTATGCTAGGAGCATGGTTCAAGTAGATAGAAGATCCATTATGGATGGCTCCATCGCAACTGTACGCATACACGATCTACTACGAGATCTTGCTCTCCAAAAAGCCAAGGAGGAAAACTTTCTCCTGGTGTATTCAAATCCAGATGATAAAATGAGCTTGAGCAGGGCACGCCGTGTGGCAATTCACAATCCAGATTGTGATCAACTTATAATGAGCCCAAACCTCCACACTCTTTTGTGCTTTTATGAGGGGAGCATGCCGAATTGTTCTAAGCAAAGACTGCTCAAAGTGGTAGACAATGGAGATGAATGGCATAACATAAGCAATAATCATGAAAGGGAGAACAGAATAGAGTTGGGGATGTTTGTGGGATTGACTCAGTTAAGATATCTGACACTTACAGGGAGGGCAAGTGACAACCGTGATCAAGAATTCTTTCAGAAAGTGATAGGCAAAATGAAATTTCTGCAGACCCTTCATGTCTCATCCCTAAAAACAATTGATGGTGACAACTTTGAGGTTCCAAAGAGTGCATGGGATATCAAGACACTGAGGTATGCCTATAACAGCAGATGTGTTACAGAACTCCCAGCATCAGCAAAATTACCAAATTTGCAAACTATTGGAATTGTGAGGGCCACACAATCATGGGAGATAGAGTTACCTCATACACCCAATTTACGTTCATTAAAATTAGATGCCAGATCATCTCCATCGAAGGCAGTTGTCACTTTCCTGTCCACATTAGAACACCTAACTAATCTCTATATATGGCATGATCATAGTGTACTGGACATACTTGACATGAGAGGTTTCCCATTTTATAACCATTTACAATCTCTCACACTTGATTACGATAGCCCCACTAAATTGACCCAGCTGCTTCATGAGGATATGCTCCCCTGTCACCTCATTTATCTCAATATTCAGTATTACAAATTCCAGCAGGATATAATGCCAGTATTGGAGAAGCTACGCTGCCTTAAGGTTCTCATCCTTTGTAAAGCATTCAAAAGTAAAAAAATCACCTGCTCCTCCGGAAGCTTTAGCCAGTTAGAAGTTTTGAAGATGTCATGGTTATCAATGGAGGAATGGGAGATAGAGGAGGGTGCAATGCCCATTCTTAAAGAACTCAAGATTTTTGGTTGTGATGAATTGGGTGTGCCTCAAGGGTTACAATACCTTACCAACCTTCAAAAATTGAGGTGGAGAGGAGTGGATGATTCCAAGGCTAATTTGGTCCGCAATTTATGCCAACATGTCCCTTCAATTGATTTCTCTGACTTTAGAGCCACGGAGTCCTCCAGTGAATATTTTACTCTTCCTATTTAGTATTTGTCATTGTCTTCTCTTATTTTTCTTTTGTTGTATGTGTGCTTTGAATAATTAATTTACTGTCATGTATTTGTTGAAATTGAATCTGAAATCTCGATTGCATATTTTTATTCCCTTTTTCTCGGTCCTTTCTCCTTCTTTTACTGGACCAACAAAATCCGCTAAAATAATATTGGAGAACCTTTCAAGGTATCTAATTGTAGTCTTGGTCAAACAAGTATTTCTTAATTATCTTTAAAAAGTTGCTCGGATATGGTTTATCTGGAATTGTGCCTATTATATTATGAATTACTTTTTATATTTTTGTTATTAATTATATCATTTTCAGAATGAAATTGAGAAAACAAATAAGATTTTTAAAATCTCAAGGAAATAACAAGAATAAACATAAAATCCACTTCTCATTTTGCCTTTCGTACTATATTTTGAACTAGGATTATTTTTAGAATTTCGTCGTAAAAATCAAACTATGTATTGGAGAAAAAATTTAATTTTAAATCGAATGAAATACAACTTTAAAAATATATCAAAATTTTTATAGATTATTACTTAATAAAATAATATTATTTTGGACATTAAATTTGGTACGCCCTCTTATATTATTTTATCTGCTCAAATTTGAGCACTACACTACATTGATCATTTTTAGGGTATCAAGAAGGTGTTCAGACAAGATGATCTGGGGTGGAACGATGAGGATGAGGATCAATGTGTTCACTGTTTTTGTGCTACTCACATAGCTGAGAACATGAAGAAGAACGGTTGCAGTGATGCGGCAATCAAGTTTTTTAGGATATGTGTGACTAAGAGGAAGATGAGGAGATACGAGCAAGGAATGCAAGCAATGGAGAATGTATGTGACCGTGCCCTCAATTGGCTGAACGGTGTGGGTAAATATTTGGATCAAGATGAGAACGAGTGTCCGAAACCATGGAAGATATTCCAAGCACTGGATGGTAGTTACCGTTGGAGAATTATGACTACAAACGGTTCCGAGTCGCTAAATAATGTTTTCAGGTCATCTCGTAAGTTACCGGTGGCAGCAATAATTGAAGACACATTTTACAAATGTCTCACATGGTTTGTGCAAAGGAGGGCCAAAGCGGAATTTGAAGCCAGTCAAGGTCAACAGTTCTCGTGTCGTGTGCATCAGGTATTTTTATTTGTAGTTTTTTCTTCATAATTTTTTAGTAACTTCGTTAAAAAAATCTGACTTCTTCATTATTTTTTAATTTTTTGTAGCTGATTAACAAACAGTTCAAGAGGTCTGATACTATGAAGATGCTTGGGGGGTTTGGCAACTACAACGAATTCGAGGTAACCTCCACACAAGAGAGAATTCACGCTTTCATACTTGACGATTCTGGCCGGTTTACCAAGGCCAATTTCAAATACACGGTGATCACACGGTGGAATGCACGTGCCAGAAGCCTCAATTGGACAGATACCGTGTTCTCATGTTCTGTCCGTGTGTCGTCTCCGAGGCATCGACCCTAGCATCTTTGTAAGTCACTACTACCACATCCAGACACTGATCAACACATGGAGGGCTGAATGACATGTGTATGAAAATCAGTCGGAATGGCCTGAACACGATGGCCCTGTCCTTGTTCCAGAGGATAAAAATGTTTCTTTGGGTAGAAGACGGCACAACCGAATTTCGATGTGGATGGACGTACTAAATAATAGGAGAAGAGGACACCAAGCCGGCCGAGATACACAGGAAAGACAGAACAGAGCTGCTCGAGGTGCACGAGGTAGTTTATTTTTTTTACTAATCAATTTCAACTTCTAATAAAATATTGAAACAATCAGATTTAACAGTCACTATTTCATACATTTGCAGGTTGAGAGTCTATCAATGGATGAGATATTTATCTATTTTTAATTGTATTCGTAAAAACGTTGTTTATTTTCGGTTTATTAGACGTATTTGTAATGTACGATAACATTAGCATTGTTCTATTGTATGCTTCTTTATATGGCTCATTTATATTTATTAGTAATGTTTCTTTATATTTGATCAAACAAACGAACAAAAATTTCAGATTAAACGACATTTGAAACACAAACAATTAAACAACTTCCAAAACAAAATCCTAATCAAACTATACATTTCTGATAAAAAAATAAAATAACAGGGTCCGCACCGGCAAAGTGCGGCCGTGGTGAAATTCGAAATTTCCAGAAACGATGGTTATTTGGTTTATTATTTTTGATGTTATGGTATAAATAAAAATTTCGGGAAAGATGCAAATCTAGCCTATAGCTAGTCGAGCAGGTTCAAGTTGGAGCCATTGATGGTTTCTATCAAATCATTTTTTTTTATTTCACTATCAAATCATTTTAGGATTCTTGTTACTAATTATTTTTTTGAAATATTTTGTTACTAATTATTGATATTACATAATATTTTCCATTAGGATTTAATACTTAAAAAAAAAATGGCTCATGGAGAGAAAAAATCTCGAAATTTTTATTAATACCCAAAAAAAAAAAATTATCAAATCTGCTCTCACCCCAAAATTATTTTCAAATCTATCCTAACTGCCCAGCCACTGAGCGGTTCAGATCCATAGCAGACTACCCAGCCACTGGGCGGTCCACTACCCATAGCTGACCGCCCAGCCACTGGGCGGTCCACTTTTTTTTTTTTGGGTGGGCGGTCCACTACCCATAGCTGACCGCCCAGAGAGGGGGCGGTCCACTATTTTTTTTTTTTTTTTTTTAGAGACAATATGAATATCAAGATGCTGAATTCTAACGCTAAAAATTCGAATTTTGTTTTAAATATTACTTCTTTTAAGCATATTTATACTAAAATACGCTAAATTACTTGGAATTATGTTAAATTATGTTGAGTTACCGTAAATTACTTTAATTACGCTAAATTACGCTAAAGTACATTAAATTACGCTAAAATACGGTAAATTACGCTAAATTACATATGAATAGGGACGATATCTTTACTGAAAAAGCGAAAAATGACGGCGAAACTTCAAACGGTCATAAAACGGCGCTCGAGTGTCCGATTTCAGCAAATGACCACTTTTCGGAAAGCTTGCAAAAATACGCATGCATCCGTGCTAGCGATGCCATGCCAAATTCCAAAATTCAGAATCGCCAAAAAACAAAGGGAAGAGCCTCAAAACTTGAGTTGAAGTTTCCGATTAAGATTTTCATTTCTATTATTCAATCCAGGTAGCTCAGTAAATTAGTTACATAATGAACTTGTAGAATACCAATTTTTACTATTTTTGGAATTTTTTTACTATTTTTTATGATTCATGAAAGATGGCACAGAATCGGTCTACTTTAGCGTAATTTACCGTATTTTAGCATAATTAGCGAAGTTATTGTTATTTAGCGTAATTTAAAGTAATTTAGTGTAATTCAACGTAATTTAACATAATTCCAAGTAATTTAGCGTATTTTAGTATAAATATGCTTAAAAGAAGTAATCTAACTAATTTTTTTTAAAAAAATCCGAAATTTTTAGCGTTAGAATTCAGCATCTTGATATTCATATTATCTCTTAAAAAAAAAAAAAATAGTGGACCGCCCAGTGGCTGGGCGGTTAGGATAGATTTGAAAATAATTTTGGGGTGAGGGCAGATTTGATAATTTGATTTTTTTTTTGGGGTATTAATAAAAATTTCGGGAAAAAATCGATAGTGAAAACTTTATACCCTATAACTTTTTTTGCACTCTTTTTTTATTTTACCCTTTCTTCAGTTAATTCATTCTGTTTAATTATTGCTTTGCATGATTAATCGTGTTGTGTTCCATGTTAAATATCACTTAATATAGTGTTTTCTTGATTGAAAATGAAAAAAATATTAAATTATATAATTTACCATGTTCCAAAAGCATTGATTCTATGTTGTATGGATACGGATACATCGATACAGTAATTTTCAACGCGATATTAGTACGGGTATTGATACGGAAAATACGATACATATCGGATATGATACGAATACAATATGTATCAGATATAATATTAGATGGAAACATAAGAGGGTAGTTGTAACCCTAATACGACACTCCATTTAAAGGTGTTTGTAGCACATGTCTCCATATAACAAAAGAAAAGGGTAGTTTCAACTCTAATACAACACTCCAATTGAAGGTCTTTGCAGCACTCTATTACTATCTCTAGATTGAAACATAAGAGACTAGTTGTAACCCCAATACAACACTCCATTTGAAGGTATATGCAACACAGTAGTAATATCTCCATATGGCGAGAGAAGTGGTTAGTTGCAACTCTAATACAACACTCCAATTGAAGGTCTTTTGCAGAACACTAGTAGTTCTCCAGATGACAACAGAAAAAGGGTGGTCGCAACCCTAATACAGCACTCTAATTGAAGGTTTTTGTAGCACTCTAGTAGTGTCGCTGTATGGCGAGAGAAGAGGGTAGTTGTAACCCCAATACAACACTCTAATTGAACGTCTTTGCAAGACTCTAACAGTGTCGTCAGATAGAAAGAGCAGAAGGTAGGTGCAAATCTACTACAACACTCCAGTTGAAGGTCTTTGCAGCACTCTAGTAGTGTCGTCGTATGGTGAGAGAGGAGGGTACTTGCAACCCAAATACAACACCCTAATTCAAGGTCCTTGCAACACTTTAATAGTGTTGTCAGATGGAAAGAGCAGAAGGTAGTTGCAAACCTATAACTCTCCAATTGAAGGTCCTTTTAGCACTCTAGTAATGTCTTTATATAGTTAGGGAAGATGGTAGTTGCAACCCTAAACAACACTCCAATTGAAGGTCTTTGCAGCACTCTAGTTGTGTCTCCATATGGAAAGAGAAGAGGATAGTTCCGACCCTAGTACAACACTCCAATTGATGGTCTTTGCAGCTCTCTAGTAGTGTCTCCATATGGCAAGACAAAAGGGTAGTTACAACCCTAATACAACACTCCAATTGAAGGTGTTTGCAGCACTCTAGTAGTGTCTCCATATTGTGAAAGAAGAGGGTAGTTGGAACCCTAATACAACACTCCAATTGAAGTCTTTGCAACACTTTAGTCGTCTCTCCAGATGGAAACATAAGAGGGTAGTTGTAACCCTAATATGACACTCCATTTAAAGGTCTTTGCAGCACACTAGCAGTGTCTCCAGATGGCAAAAGAAGAGGGTAGTTTCAACCCTAATACAACACTCCAATTGAAGGTCTTTGCAGCACTCTAGTACTGTCTCTAGATTGAATCATAAGAGACTAGTTGTAACCCTAATACAACACTCCATTCGAAGGTCTATGCAGCACACTAGTAGTGTCCCCATATGGCGAGAGAAGAGGTTAGTTGCAACTCTAATACAACACTCCAATTGAATTTCTTTTCAGCACTCTAGTAATGTCTCTAGATGCAACCCTAATACAACACTCCAATTGAAGGTCTTTGCAACACTCTAGTAGTGTCGCAGTATGGCGAGAGAAGAGGGTAGTTGTAACCCCAATACAACACTCTAGTTGAACGTCTTTGCAAGACTCTAACAGTGTCGTCAGATAGAAAGAGCAGAAGGTAGGTGCAACCCAAATACAACACCCTGATTGAAGGTCTTTGCAACACTCTAATAGTGTAGTCAAAAGGAAAGAGCAGAAGGTAGTTGCAAACCTATTACAACTCTCCAATTGAAGGTCTTTGTAGCACTCTAGTAGTGTCTCCATATGGAAAGATAAGAGGGTAGTTGCAAACCTAATACAACTCTCATATTGAAGGTGTTTGCATCACTCTAGTAGTGTCTCCATATGAGAACGGAAGAGGGTAGTTGCAACTCTAATACAACACTCCAATTGAAGGGCATTGCAGCACTCTAGTAGTGTCTCAAGATGGCAACAGAAGAAGGTAGTTGTACCCTAATACAACACTCCAATTGAAGGTCTTTGTAGCACTCTAGTAGTGTCTCCAAATGGTTAGGGAAGATGGTAGTTGCAACCCTAAACAACACTCCAATTGAAGGTCTTTGCAGCACTCTAGTAGTGTCTCCATATGGAAAGAGAAGAGGGTAGTTGTAACCCTAATACAACACTCAAATTGAAGGTCTTTGTAGCACTCTAGTAGTGTCTCTAGACAGTTGTTGCTACTCCACAGCAAAATGGAGTGGCTGAGCGCATGAATAGAACCCTACTCAAGAATGCTCGGTGTACAAGGAGTTTTGGGCCGAAGCCATTAACACTGCTTGCTGGTTAGTGAATCGCTCACCTAATACTGTGATTGAGTACAAGACTCCCAAGGAGGTGTGGTCGGGTAAATCGGAAGATTACTCGGGGTTGCGGGTATTTAAATGCTCGGTTAATGCACATGTTAATGAGGGGAAACTCAAGCCAAGGGCCAAGAAGTGTATCTTTCTCGGGTATGCTTCAAGTGTTAAGGGATACCGTTATGGTGTCCAGATTCAAAGGGTAAGTTGCTTATCTCAAGAGATGTGAAATTCGGTGAGTCGGTTATGTTGCGGGCAAAAGAGCAAATGCCCGATCCGGTTAAGGTGGTCGAGAGAGTTATAAAGGAGGTGGAGTTGGAGACTCCAAACTCACAGGTTAGTGTGACTCAACCTCATTCGGTACATTTGATGTTCCTCATTTTGTTGGTGAATCAGATAAGTCTGATGAGGAGAACCAAGAGGCTCAACCTTATGCGTTGGCAAGGGATCGAGCAAGGAGGAAAATCAAACCACCAACAAGGTATGGTTATTTACACTTTGTGTATTGTTTGGCTATGGTCGAAAATATGGAGTTTTGTGATCCCTCAAATTACAAGGAAGTGATCTCTTCTTGTGATGCGGCAAATTGGACAGTCCCTATGGAAGAGGAGATTAAAGTTACTCTTCAAAAGAATCAAACTTGGACACTAGTTGGGGAACCTAAAGGGAAGAAAATTGTGGGTTGCAAATGGGTGTTCAAGAAGAAGGATGACATTGCCGGGGTTAGATACAAAGCAAGATTGGTGGCTAAAGGCTATAGTCAAGTTAAAGGCGTTGATTTCAATGAGGTCTTCTCATCCATGGGCACACTTCTATTCGAGTGTTGTTTTCTTTGGTTGCTATAGGGAATTTGGAGTTAGAGCAGTTAGATGTGACAACTGCTTTCTTATATGGCGACATTGAGGAGACAATTTACATGCAATAACCGGAAGGTTATACGTTTGCGGGTAAAGAGAATCACGTGTGCTTGTTAAAGAAATCTTTATATGGCCTAAAGTAGTTACCAAGGCAGTGGTACACGAGGTTTGATTCTTTCATGTTGAGCATCGAATTTTGTAGATCCAAATTTGATTCTTTATGTAGATAATATGTTAGTTGCAGCCTCGAACAAGGAGGAGATTAAGAAGGTGAAAGAACAATTAAGCTCAAAATTTGAGATGAAGGATCTCGGGACTGCCAAGAGGATTCTAAACATAGAGATCACAAGGAATAGGTCAAACAGAAAATTGCATCTTTTACAACGGAATTTCATTGAGAAGGTGTTGCATCGTTTCCACATGAAGGATGTAAAACCCGTATCTACTCCTCTTGCGACCAAATTCAAGTTGTCGTGGCAACTAAGTCCACAAACCGAGAAGGAGAAGGAAGACATGTCAACAGTTGATTGGTTAATCAACCGTTGTAACAGAATAATTAAAGGAAATTGATTAAGAGGATCACGCTGTTTAAAGAATAAAATCAATCATTAAAACATTGTAACGGTTAACCCACCATTGTAATGAAATAATTCAGCGTTATAACTCTCAATAAGCGTTGTGTAACAGAATAAATCGAGTTTGAGCAGTTTTGAGTCAGAGTTCCATTCTGGGAAGCATTGCAACTATTATAAGCGTTATCGTTGTTTTCATTGTATTAAATGCATTAAATGCTGCGAATTGAACTGAATTTTCATCAACCCCTAGGAGATGCGACGCTATTACTTCTTTCTTTTCTTTCCTTCACTACCGACCTTTCTTCTTCTCTTCCTTCTCTTCTCTCCTCCGCTGCTCCACACCTACCCTAGGCGTTTTAGGTGCTCCGGCCACCAAACTCTCATTTTCCTCTAATCTCTTCTCTTTACTCATCTTTACCCTCCATTTTCACTATCCTCTCCATTTTCTCTCTCCACCGAAACCCTAGGTCTCACCTCCACTCCAAATTTGGCAATCCGACTGTTGGATTGACGATCCAAGTGCATATTCGGCATCTCCTCGACAATCTCGACCAAGATATCTACTCTTTTCGTCAATCGGTAAAGTTTTATTTTTAACCATCTAAAATGGCACTAACGACCAAATGAAAAAGACAACGAGAAAATGCCAATATAGAGGAAGACTGGGAAATTGACTGTGAGAACCAGTATCTCTTTAGGAGATGCCTATTCTAGGTACCTCGGGGGTATTGATCCCGTGAACTGTCAAAATGTTTTTACTTCACCAAGCTTCTTCCCATTACCGAACCCGAGAATAGTCGGGTCGATGAATACATCAATCACTGGAACTGGAGCCATTGATTGAGTGTGACCAACCCTTTACCAACTTTCTTACTCGGTTATTCTATGCCAATTTGGAACTTGACTTGGACCCATTTGTTGCCACCACTCACGTGTGTGGTAAATTGATCAACCTGTCCCTAGAAAATGTTACAGTATGGTTAGGACTTGAAAATGATGGTGACGAGGTTTATTTGATGAGAAAATGGCCAACTCAACCACCGGCGCTTGGTACTGATTTTGATTAAGCGCTGGTTCAACCGCAACAACCTAGTAACACCCCTGTAATCTACCTTCCTTCCAGCCCTACACCGTCTTGCACACCTCTTTATCAACAACATCCTTACCCCCAAATCCACCATCAAAACCAACATTAAATTTGGTGGTCTCTTCTACTTGCGCCATCTCATCATGCGAGATGATTTGAAAGTCAATATTCCCTACATCATTTTGCGCCACATGAAAACCGCAGCCTATGGCTCTAGACACAGTCTCCCCTATGGACACCTCACTCATAAAATTCTGATGGCTTATGACGTAGCCGTCCCCGAACACCAAGACCTAATTCAACCTATCGACCTATGTCACGAGTTAACTAATCTAGGTTGGGTTGAAGATTCCATTGACGGTATTACACACCTCACCCTAGCAGACCATCCCATTAACAAATGGATTTGGGCACCAAATGCTCGACCAAACCAATATTGGAATCTGACCAACCCTAACCCGGCTCCTACTTTTCAACCGATCCAAAGCCAAGGTGAGTCCTCTCAATAAATACCGTATGATGAATTCATGTCTCAGCAAATGAGATGGTAATAAAGCAAATGGAGGGTCTCAATACTGGTATGGAAAATTTGAATGCTGGTTTGGTAAGGATGCAAGAGACGGTTCCAAAGAATCAAGAAATTGCGGATACCCGCTATGAGAAGATAAAGAAGCAACTGAGGAACATGGGCACCGTGCAGACGTCTCTTCAAGAAGGTTACCAAGCACTTTGGTGAGTCTTCTTCCGACGATGATCACTCGTCTAGTGGGGAGGCATAGAGGTTGGGTGCCGCATCACTTCTCGACTTTCTCTATCTTTTATTCTCTTTTGGTTTAGCTTGAGCGCATTTTTGGTTTGTATCTTATTCGTATTACTGTGTGTTGATTGCTATGCTATGTGAACTGATTTCGTAGGTACTTGAATTCTTAGGATTATGACGTGCATGCATGAACTAAGTAGAACGGTAATTTGATACCTTAGGAACTTTACTTGCTAAATTTTTATTTTGTTGCTCAAATGGTATATTGCATGTGTGTTCTATTGGATTAAGTAAAATCGATAAATTTGGATCACTTACAACTCAATCGAATCCATTAGGTGAATGACTAGCTATTAAGTATTGTGACATTAGATAAATACGAGTATCAATTAGTCGTTCATATATATATATAGAGCTTAGCTACTATGCTTATATAAGCAAAAGCCCACATATGCTTAAATGAGCATTTTTGCGTTTCCAATGTTCAAATGGTCGATCCGACCGTTCATCTTGTTCTCCATATTAATATGTGCTTGGAGACTAAATTTTACATTTTTCTGAATTTTTTTACTATTTATTAAGCCACTTTGAAAGTTTCTGATCTGGTGGTCCAGAATTTTGGAAACACTGTTTTTACTGTTCACCCAGATCAGCAATTTTCAAAGTGGCTTAATAAATAGTAAAAAAATTCAGAAAAATGTAAAATTTAGTCTCCAAGCACATATTAATATGGAGAACAAGATGAACGGTCGGATCGACCATTTGAACATTGGAAACACAAAAATGAATTATAAGCATATGTGGGCTTTTGCTTATATAAGCATAGTAGCCAAGTTCTATATATATATATATAGAGTGAGGCTATGGTGCTATGCATAGCACGGATGGGGTCCGTGCTACGGCTCAAAATTTGACTTTTCAAAATTCTAACGGTCGATCCAACCGTTCAATGTGATAACCATATGAATATGTACTTGCAAACTAAATTTTATATATTTTTCGAATTTTTTTACTATTTTTTTAGATAGGTAGAATTTTGATGGTCCAGAATTTTCAGAAAACACTGATTTTTCTACCTATTTAAAAAAATAGTAAAAAAATTCGAAAAAATATAAAATTTAGTTTGCAAGTACATATTCATATGGTTATCACATTGAACGGTTGGATCGACCGTTAGAATTTTGAAAAGTCAAATTTTGAGCCGTAGCACGGACCCCATCCGTGCTATGGATAGCACCATAGCCTCACTCTATATATATATATATATATATATATATATATGAGTGAGCCTATGGTGCTATGCATAGCACGGATGGCTAGTGTACTACGGGTCAATATGGTACTTTTTAAAATCCTAACGGTCGATCCAACCGTTCAATGTGATAACCATATGAATATGTACTTGCAAACTAAATTTTATATTTTTTCGAATTTTTTTACTATTTTTTTAGATAGGTAGAAAAATCAGTGTTTTCTGAAAATTCTGGACCATCAAAATTCTACCTATCTAAAAAAATAGTAAAAAAATTCAAAAAAATATAAAATTTAGTTTGCAAGTACATATTCATATGGTTATCACATTGAACGGTTGGATCGACCATTAGGATTTTAAAAAGTACCATATTGAGCCGTAGTACACTAGCCATCCGTGCTATGCATAGCACCATAGCCTCACTCTATATATATAGGTGCTTGGCTATTATGCTTATATAAGCAAAAGCCCACATATGCTTAAATTAGCATTTTTGCGTTTACAATGTTCAAATGGTCGATCCGACCGTTCATCTTGTTCTCCATATTAATATGTGCTTGGAGACTAAATTTTACATTTTTCTGAATTTTTTTACTATTTATTAAGCCACTTTGAAAATTGCTGATCATATGGTCCAGAATTTTGGAAACACTGTTTTTACTGTTCACCCGGATCAGCAATTTTCAAAGTGACTTAATAAATAGTAAAAAAATTCAGAAAAATGTAAAATTTAGTCTCCAAGCACATATTAATATGGAGAACAAGATGAACGGTCGGATCGACCATTTCAACATTGGAAACGCAAAAATGAGTTATAAGCATATGTGGACTTTTGCTTATATAAGCATAGTAGCCAGCCCCATATATATAGAGAGTGGCTAAGGTCAAAGTGGTATGATCAAGGCCTTGGTGCTACCAATTAGTTTTTGCAATTTTAAAGTTCAAATAGTCGATTCAAACCGTTAGATGTTCAATCTATATTAAAATATGCTTGGAGACCAAATTTTACATTTTTTGGAATTTTTTTACTATTTTTTAAGCCACTTTGAAAATGGCAGATCCGGGTGAACAGTAAAAACAGTGCAACCAAATTCTGGACCATGTGATCAGCAATTTTCAAAGTGGCTTAAAAAATAGTAAAAAAATTCCAAAAAATGTAAAATTTGGTCTCCAAGCAGATTTTAATATAGAGATCACATCTAACGGTTTAGATCGACCGTTTGGACTTTGAAAATCCAAAAACGACTTGGTAGCACCAAAGGCCTTGGTCATACCACCAAAGTTTCTGATCCGGTGGTCCAGAAAATTTTACTGTTTTTTACTGTTTGCCGTCGGATCAGCGATTTTCAAAGTGGCTTAATAAATAGTAAAAAAATTCCAAAAAATGTAAAATTTGGTCTCCAAGCACATTTTAATGTTTAGAACATGTTGAACGGTTCGGATTGGTTGTTTGGATTTTCAAAATCCAAAAAGTAGTCCGAAGTAAACGGGGTGGTTTACTTTGCAAAGCACCGTAGCCTTACTCTATATATATATATATATACACACACACACACACGTAGACTCATATTAAAGTTTATATTAGTTGTTTGAGTAAGAAAAGTTTCACATTAATTCAATATATATAAAGAAAACACAACTTTCTTACCTTTTACATTTCTTTCTATGTTCTTGCATGATGTATCTTAGGTTCTAATATAAATGATATTTATGCTTCCTAAGAAAATCTCGTTTCATTTCTAAACATCTTTCATACATCGTGCGTCTCATAATTAATTGGACTATATACCTAATTGCATCTCGTTGGACCTTGATCAAATAAATAATTCCAATTATTGAATTACATGTGCCGCATTGCAATATCCAATTTCATGAGAATCTTGATCAAACAAACAATTTTCATTACTAAATATCAATCAAATTGAATATCTAATTGCCAAATTATCTTCTTATGAGAATAATTTAATTTGATCAAATCAAAATTTTCAATTTTCAATTATCAAATGAAAATTATCATTGATCAAATTTCAATTAGTTGAGTATATGACTCTATTACACACATAATGCACAATATTAAACTTTCATATTCTTGAGTGGTGCATATATGTATACTTTCATTGCTAGATTCTTTTAATTATGCCTTAATTTACAATTTTATAAAATTAAGGGGGACTACATGAATTGGGGGGAGCCCTCTCATATTTTGTTGAAACAATTGTGATATTTCCCCCCTTTTGACAATTTCCAAAAAGGGGGAGAGATATTACAAGTTCGTTAAAATTGGTATTACAAGTTCGTTAAAATTGGTATTCACTAAACACACGGGAAATTAAAAAATTTAAATTTGTGGGAATATCCAATTTATGCACCACTTGAGATATATGTTTTGCAAATCGTCAAAAGGGGGAGATTATTGGATTATGCAATAATCCACTTGTCTGTTTGACTAGATTTGCAAAACATATATTTGTTGAATTTTACAGTTTCTTGTCTTGAGATAATATGCAGGTTCATGACGATATAAATTGTTATATACATCAAGGATGAATCATCAATTGCTATACTTATCAAGGATGAGTCATGAAGAACCAAGCCCTGAACTGAGAAGCATCAACTCAAGATTAGGAATAATTAGAAATCTATAAAATTTGTAAAGTAAGCTTGAGATTGAGATAATTTGCACAAACTGTTACAACAGTTAATATAACGTAACAACAGAATAATTCATATGTCGAAATTCATAGTGTAATCGATTTATTTTGTTACAACACTCAAAGAAATGTTGCAACGGAATAAATCAATTTTAGACTCTAAAACTTTTAGAGAGCTCCGTTGTAGCAACCGTTGTAACGTTTATATGCGTTAGGGTTGGACGTAGCCAAATCCGTTAATTAGGGCTAACCGTTGCAACGCTTAATCTTCCGTTGCAATGGTTGATGCCAGTTACCTTATTTTGTTTCTCTCTCTATAAATAGAAGCAAAATCTAGGTTTGGAAAAACTATCTAGCCGCCTAATTGTAATATTTCGTATTCTTTTCAGATCTAGAAATCTTCATTTTACTTGTGCACAAAACTTCAATATATATATATACAACAATCTCAAGCATACTCAACCAAACTCAATCTTGTGTAAGAATTATAGTGATTTTTGTGAGATCTATTGTTTGTTTTAAACACTTGAGCCTTTAGTGCTCGTGATCCAATTTTGTGCTCGGGCCGTGTGACTTCCCGGAGTTTGTAAGGGCTCACCGGTTCCACCTTGTAATCTTTTCTCATTGGATAAAGAAAGGCGCGTCATAAAAAAGGTCGCAAAGTCCCGGAGACGTAGGCGTTAGTGTCGAACTCTGTAAACAACTCTCGTGTCAAGTGTCTCTTAACTCTTTTATTTACTTTACGTCCACTTGCTTAGTTTAAAATTTATTCTTGTTTCTGCTAAGATAACTCACACACACGTTAGTTAAATTCATTAGTGGTGAATATTAAATTACTTAAGTATTAAAATTTAAAAGGCCCCATATTCACCCCCCTCTAGGTGCCGTTAGGGACCAACACCATGTGTATCACGAAAGAAGCAAGCACATTGATGTTAAGTATTACTTTGTTCGGCAAGTTATGTAGAAAGGTATAGTAGAGATAAAGAAGATTGGTACTGCTGACAATTCATCCGATATGCTCACCAACCCTATACCGACCATAAAGTTCAACTATTGTTCAAATTTGATTTGTGTTGGTTGTTAGTTTTGTTGTTTATTTGTTTTTCTCTTTTAGGTGAGAGTTCAATTCAAGGTGGAGATTGTTGTATATGTCTCTTATCTTACCATTTATTATTTTTTATTTTTATAGAGTTATATTTGTAAGTTTTCTTTAATTTATACACCTTTTGTACTCAAACTTTGTAGAAAGAGAATACACAGAAAATTGCCCCAAAATATTCTCTTGTTCTCTTTTGCTCTCTCTCAAAACCCTAGATCTATAACATCTCTCTCAGAATATACGAAGACCCTCGCACTAAAAAATGGCTAGGACCTTGAATACTGCGAGGGGAAGCTCAGATGAGCCTTTCACGGTAACTGCGGTACATCTTCTTAGGTTGGTAGACCATGATGAAGATCTCCAAAAGGCCATGTCACCAGCGGTAATTAAGAAACATAAGAGGGAGGTTGGCCAATTGAAACAACTGCGCTCAGACCTCTCTCTTCAATTATTTTTCTTGTAAGTTGTTTTGTATGTACAGATTATAGTTCTCTAATGTTTATTTTAGTCCAATCTAACGGTTCTTTAGAAGGGTTGAAGCGCTGTTAATATTTTTTTTTCTGACTAATAAGACAGTACACATATTGTTGATGACTTCATGATATATATATATATATATATATATATATATATATATATATATATACACAAGTATATCAGGTGTACTTTTTGTTGTATATACGTTGGATATATAGTTCATATAAGTTGGATACCTTCTGTCATGTAACGGGTTGTTGATGCAGACAACAACCAGATGGACCGCAAGCGGCGACAAGTCTACCGCTGCACAGCATGTGCCACGAGGTTGGCCACAACAAAAGACGATGCGAAAGGTTGGAGCAATAGTAAGGTTCTGTGTAATTATATATGTTTGCTTATTTAAATTCGGTTCATTATATATGCACCATATATATATGTTAAGTTCATGTGCTAATACTTCTCGCTTTTGATCAATTATATATATATTTCCTTTTTTATCATAGGTAATAGCCAATAGGTCAGCTCTAATATATAATTAAAGGGGTTTAGCAGCGGAGAGACTTGCTTGAGTAGAGGTTGCAAAACGGGCCAATTGGTTCAAATTGGTTTATCAAATCATTCATGAGTTATTTTAGATCCAAGTAATTGGTTGCTGGGTTTACAAATTTTCTATTATGATAATTGTACTCCAAGTCCATATATAATTCTTTCATTGGAGTGAGAAAGAAAAACAGCAAAAAGGGCAAAGTTTCTCTCTCATTATCACCTTCCTTCCCCCCTCTCTCTATATATTTGAGTCCCTCTCTTCGATCGGGAAAACAAATATTGTACATATTATTGTACAGATTACTTGTAAATTCCATTTATTATCGAACTAAGTAATTAAGAATTCTATTTTTATGGATTACAAGTTAGAATGTATCTGAAACACATATGGTACTAACGTTCCAAATCAAGGATTTAGCATGCTAATATTAAATTCAAGATCATGAGTGAGAGGCTATGCTAATATTTCGTCAATATTCGTGTTAAAAAGTTCACTGGATGAAGTTTTAACGGAGCATCTCCATCAAAGTTTTGATCCCTTCTGTCTCTTATCCCATTCTCCCTAGCGATTTCTCATCCTTCATGCTGGCTCTCGCACTCGCACAGACTCTCGCCGACACTCTCTCTTTCTCGTGCTGATTCTCTCTAATAGGTCCTTCCGTCTCTCTGGTCTCTATCCCTCTTTCTCTGAATGCCCACACCTCCTG
This sequence comes from Carex littledalei, assembly GCA_011114355.1. Classification (NCBI taxonomy): domain Eukaryota; kingdom Viridiplantae; phylum Streptophyta; class Magnoliopsida; order Poales; family Cyperaceae; genus Carex; species Carex littledalei. The sequence goes on from CM022094.1 coordinate 9,897,900, forward strand.
AAACTCGCGCGCAAAGGCAAAGAAACCTGCAGCATCTCAGTGTATGTAGGTTAGCCTCTCTCTCTCTCTCTTTTTGATTTTTTTTTAAATGTTGGCAATGGCTGCTGAACGATTTGTAATAATTAAAATTATTTACACCGTCTATTGTCAGCCCCCGAATTGGTGGTGGGTCATGGGTTTGATAACCTTACTATAGTTTAGTTTAACTGGATGTGAGCAAGAAGAAGTTAACGTTTGGTCTCTGAGACCTTTCATCTTCTGCTCACTAATGCAATAGGAAGTAGTTAGTAGTAGTGTGAAGGCATACTCCATTAATTTGTCGCTGTACTCAAGCTAATTTTTCAGAATTTTGCAGAGTTCAACATGCTAGTTTTCAAAAGTAAAGAAGCCACAAACTTAAATTCTCATATTGAGATTTTCCAGATATGAGAATGAATTTAAGTACCAGTATGTTGATACTTCTACATTAAGAATGCATTTCTATATACATTAGGCCTTTTTATTTCGGTATATATATGCACTGCCAAACTGGAGTGATCCTCTTAGAAAATTTGTCCAAGCTAGACCAGAGAACAATATTATTCATTTGGAGTTATTCATGGTACCTTACAATCAATATAATAATACACTCAAATAATTTATGTATAAACTTTCAAAGGCTTTTTATATATTTTCTTTTCCTCTTCATTTAAAATAAAATATTGTTTGATCTTACATTAAGTTAAATTTTAGCCGTTCAACCCAAACTGCATCAACTAGAAAGGAAAACGTGAAATTTAAATTGAAAAGTGAAAATTGCACCTCTTAATTTGTACATCTAGCATAAGACCTAGCTTAACTTAATTAATTAGCAGCCTCTTAACAGTCTCAATAAAAAAAAATAAGACCTAGCTTAGTGCTAGGTTATCAAATCCACACGCTTAAAATCCTTCTCATAAATTAGAAGCACACCATCATATGCATTCTTAATTTGGTAGCAGCAGATTATACGATCAAACAAGGCAGAGACTGAGATTGATGAGGTGAACAACCCTCCACAATTTGACGGGATTTTCGACTCAATTGTACCAGATAGATTTCAAAATGGCAGGTACTGGGTATTCTGACATATTTTCTTCACCAAGCCATGGGTCCGAATCCAACTTTGGTCTTTCTTTCCAGCGGCTCTCTCTCTCTCTCTACCGAGGCAGCATTGACATCTCAATCTTCAGTACCTCCAATGGACTTGAGCCCCTCTTCAAGCCACATCTAAGAAGGTAGCATTGACAGTGTGTAAATTATGTAATGTTTGTCATCAGGGGCAGAACTAGAAAATTAAAATTGAGAGGACTGAAATGTAAAATGCATAATGAATGATGTGTGACAACTAAAATTTGAATTCAAGTGTCTACAGCCACAAAATGAGTATCTAACCACTACAATTTGAATTCAAGTCTCAATTTTACATACTCTCAAGGACGTAAAATGTGTTCTTTTGATAATCATATGTTTTAACTCACCTTATTTTTCGGATCAAGCTCAACATTGCTTCCACATCATATTTTGCTTGTAAGGGCATAATAGAGGATTACAGTGGTGACCAAGTCAAACTAAAGCAAGCAAGATTGATTAGGACTCTTAACAATAGTTAATTAGATTAGTTTGTTTGTTATAGAGTGATATGCCAGTTCACCTCGTCAGCATCAGCATTCACTTGAGAGCAGTGTTTCATTCAGCTATTCTTGTAAACCATGACTATAAATTAATACATGATGTATATAAACTAAAGATTCACAGATGATCAATACAATCACTTCACTACTTCTCTCTCTTTTAAACAGTTTAAGCAAGTTCGTATTCTTGTAAACCATGACTATAAATACATGATGTATATTCATTCGTATAATTAGATCATCTGTGAAATTAAGCAAGTTCAATTATTATTAGGCCATACGTGAAATTTTTCGTTATTGATAATTTGGGCTTATTTTTTATGGGCCGGGCTATTTAATTATAAGAACATTTCATGCGAATGATGGTATATTAATCATCTCCAGTGCTGAGGTCACTGGAGTACTGGACGGAAAACCTTAGTGAAGTATTGCCTGCCAAGGAACCAAAAAGAAGAAAATGCCACGTGTTACTTTTTTTGAAACGCCATCTGCAGCCACCAAAAACAGTTGATCACGTCAGACTTAAATACAAAATTCCAAATTATTTTTTGTAACTGATTATGTTTGAGTGCTCATTCTGCAATATTCCTTCCCAGAGTTACTTTTTTTTTTTTTTGAGAAAAAAGATAATATTATTCTTTTATTTAAACATCGTGGGATCTAGAGTTTGTATATATCTGATCTTATATTAAGCACGTCGATGTTATGATTCGCTAACTATTTAAATTAAAAAATGAAATTTCGAATTGAATATCAGTCTTCCAATCAAACAGTTTTTTTTTATTTTATGTATTTTTTTGTAGATATTTTTATGTGTAGTAGTCTAAATTTATTTTAATATCTTGTTCTGATTTTTTTATTTTTTTCTAAAACTTTTCTAAACCCTGTTATTTGATTGTTATATACTCATTTTTTTTATTGATATTTTTTTAAAAGTTTTAAAATGTCATTTATGAAACTTTTGGATTGATTGATAATTAATTAATCATGTCTTCATAATAATTTATCGTTAAGTAAATCAAACAATCAATAGAAGAAAAAAAATATGCCATGTTCCCTGATATTACAATTATTATCACAACATATGTGAACTTGGAACAACTATAGGACCAAATTATATCACATTGTCAGTGTTGTGAATGAAACAGTGTACAAGTTGTGGTGCAATATTAAATTTGGTCATCCTTTTGATAAAACAATCCCGTATAGTATCAAATATTTTTTTTTTTGCCATCTTTGTCAAAAACGCAGTCTGTTTTTGTTCGTTTTTCATTATATTATATCATTTAAAGAATATATTTGTCATTTATTGATCTTATTTAAGTAAATATCATTTTGTTCTAAAATACACAAACTAGAGCCATAATTTAAAGAAGATGACGATAACTCTTATAACAATAACTAGAGTCATAATTTAAAGAATGTATTTAAATTATATTAATTGTTCATGTCTTGTATGTAGCTAACAAAATGAGCAGAGCGGAACTAGAAAATTTAGATAGAGGAGCTGAAACATAAAATGTAAAATATATAATGTGTTGATGGAATTTGAACTTAAAATTCTTTCACAACCACAATAAGCAACTTTAATCATTAAACTACAAATAAATATTTTATATTTTATAGGGAGGCTAACTATAGAAAAAAATTAAGAAGAAGAAAATTCAATTAAATTTTAATACATATAAATTAAAATTTTAGAATCATGAGGTGGCTCAGCACCCTTTGAAGTACACGAAGATCTGTTCCTAAAATCGAAAAAAAAACATTATCAAATGGATCAGATACATGTTGGAAAAATTATATATGTATCCATTTCTATTTACTATTATGGATATGGATCAATGATCAGATATTAAACCGATACAAATATGGATCGAATATTAAACAGATACAAATAAATTCAAATAACTAATTTAAATATCATAACAAATGAAATTAACATATGATTTAATAAATTATTCTTGTCATTAAAAAATATTAATAACATAAAACAAAATGCGGATATAATTCAATTATTTAATCGTTATAATGATCAAAATAATTGTATCATATTAAACTTGTTATGTTATTACGAAATATATATTTCGTACAAATGAATATTCAAAATAAAATAAAAATAAAAATACAAATAATTATCTATATTTATATATGTATCTGTTTCTGAAACTAATAAGACCGTATTCATATTTATATCCGGTTAAATTATATATATATCCGGAATGAGAAGGGCAAGACAAAGATTAAGACTTGCGCCGACTGCCGTGTGGCAAGCACGAGCCCGATACAATCTTCTCTCCAGCCCAAACTAAACTGGAGACATGTTGAACACGACAAACACATGGGGCCCGTATTTCAGTTAAATAAATCATGTGTACATGGTGCAGGAAAGCATCACGCCAGGAAGGAACTTTCACTTCTCATTTCGTGCTGATTCAATAAATTAAATTATTTTTTCCGTTAACTTGATTAATGAGCCGAAATTTTTTTAGTTAACACAGTAAAAAATTAAAATAAAATGATTAGCATTCTCCCCACGTTATTTTCAATCCTACAACCCACGCAGACTGGGTTCGCGCACCAAATTGAACTGGTGCGCGGACTGGACTAGCTGGCGCACCTGTTGGTGTGCGGACTGAGTAGGCGCACCAAGGGGGATGTGCAAAGGGACCACCTGAGGAGAGCCTTTTTTGGGGAGATCCATTAGGAGACCCACCATAGCCATCACGAGAGTATACGCCGCTGGTCGAGAGGGAGCGGATGGAGGAGGGGCGGGGTAAGAGATAGGAGAGAGATGTTGCCGTACACACCACCGAGCAAATAGAATACCGTTTTTTACTTGTTATTTCGTTAGTTGTTAGGTCTTCCAGACTGATATTTAATTCTTATGTTGTGACAGACTTTTATGATATTATTTGGATATTAGATACTTATATTTTGATATTATGTTTTTATTCTACTTTTATCGTATCTTATTATCTATGCTGGACGAACGAAAAAAAATACGTACACTGTAATTTTAAAAAACACAATATCATACTTTAAAATTAACTAGTTTTAACAATATCACACAATATCATACTTAAAAATACGTACATTTTTTACTTGTTATTTTCTAGCATCCCTTCTTCTTCTCACATTATTTTGGAGGGTTGTTATGTTGGTCTGGTGACCCTTTTTTCTTCCTTCCAGTATGTCCATCCACATTGGGACCGATTGTGTCTTCTCCTACCCAACTTCACTAACCAATTCTCTGGCATTAAGATCGCTCCTTCGTACGCCGGCCACTCACTTTGATTGTCATACATGTGAAATTCACCACTCCATGTGTCGATGAGTGTTGAATGTTGTAGTAGTAATTTACGAAGACATTAATTTGGATCGTTGTTCCTATATTTTTCACACATTTGTAAGTTACATCATCCTCAATTATAGTAATGATTATCAAATTATTAGAAGATATTTGTACCTTAGACGACACACTGCCATCACATGAACACATAATATTCCGGTGAGCTGAGGCTTTTGGCACGAGCATTCCACCTCATGGTCGCTCTTCACAACGACCTTGTACCTACAGTCTTGAGACGTGTACACCCATTTGCCTCTCTTTATGTCAAATGAGATTTTCTCAACATGTGATGTCAACATAAATTCCCCAGTTTTGTTGAATGCAATCGCGCTCATTTTGCTAGTCTTCTCGATGTGCTTGTTCAGCTTTAAGTGCGTACGAGTGGAGAAAAGCTTACCCTCTTTTTGGCATTACACGGCCTTTTCATATCTTTCAACGAATCATGTGACACACTTGTAGAATGTCTCATTAATAATTACAGCAACTGGTAACCTACGATAATTAAAATTTACAATTAAATAAAGAGAACCTAAAATATTTCAATAAAACCTATGAAAATTGTAAATTACAAACTTACGTTTTGAAAACATTGTTCAGCGACTCATAACCATTGCTAGTCATTACTTCGTATATGTAAGATTAATTTATGCTGATATAGATATAATAATATCTCTTCTTATACCGTATTGTATCCATTAATTGACACTCCTACTCGAACAATATAAAAAAGAGTTGAGATTAAATAACATAAAGTATCAGATATGAATAAAAAAATAATAATAATAATAATAATAATAATTTACTCGAACAATAATATAAAAAAAACGAAGTTGAGATTCAATAACATATATAGTCGTATCATACATGAATAAAATGATAAATATCAACATGAAATACGAATGCGCGGTTCGCTCCAAAGAAACCGAAATATTTGCCGGAATGACAACCTTTCGTTCAACAGGGAAGCTGGAACGGCGAAAACGAAACGCTCAATTCATAAAGTAGTAACAAAATAAAGGAAAAGAGAGAGAGAGAGAGAGCGCAGTGTATTCAGAGCCAAGGCAACACTTGGCATCAACCCCCTCGCAAAACTCCACCATTCCCCAACGGACGTAGCTCTCTCTCTTCTCTCTCACTGTAGTTTTAAATACGCACTAAGGTGCATTGGAGAGCTCGCAGAAATCCAAAAAAAATTAAAAAATCAGGCTAAAAAGCCTAAGCTAAAAATGTCTAGGATCATGTCTTCCAGCAGAAGAAGCTCCAACCAAGGGTCTATCTCTGGACGTGTACCTCGGCTTGCTTCTGTAGTCGGAGAAGATCGCCGGAGGTCGGTGGCGCCGGCGGTGAGAAGCTTCAGAGGGAGTTTGGGTCGCAGTAACAACCGCAGGCCTCCTTCCTCCATTAACAATCCTGTAAATTCTTCTCTATGTAGAGATTACTATTAGGGTTTCTTAAGTTTTATTTCCTTTCATAGTGGTTTCAGTTCAGATTTTCTATGGCTTCTGTCAGTTAGCTTTTGTGTATAGATCCCATATTTCACGATCTAATAGTTGTATAGATTGGCTTAAGCACTGCTTATTCCGTTTTACCTTTTTGCAGTGATATTGGACAGTGATGGCAAGGAAATTTAGGAACATTATTTTTGTTTAAGTATATATATGATACAATATATTGAAGTATAGGTCAATTCAAATTTACTTGTTAAAGTGAGCATTGGTATAATTTTGGGAATAGAATGGTTTAATTTAGAAATTTTAAAAATGTTAGACTCAGATACACAAACGATCAAGGAAGTGCCCTGCCCAGTTTTGTAATTTGATTTGTATTGCTTGCGCGTTTTGTATATTGGATGCGACGATCGGAATAAACTTTATGTATCAGAAACTTTTGTGTTTTTTTTTCTACTGAACTTGTGTTGTGGAGAGAGGGGATACAACGGTCGGAATATATAATGCTTTCCACATGTTTTCCTTAATTTAAATGGTGGCAGTTTGGGGCTAGTCGAATTATGAAACTGTGGGCTCCACGACAGTTTCAAGAATAAATTAAAGCAATACAATCCAGCTCATAATCGACTGTAACGGAAGCTTCCACTTGTTCGTTTGATACTCGCTGTTGAGAGTAAATTGGACATCTTGCTTGAACCAGCAATTTTTTTATTTGAGGCAGCACGCGCGGTCAATTTGGCAGCCGTTGCAATTTACTTTTAACGGCATGGATAAAAAAAAAGGTTGTACTGTACTCTGAAACGCATTGAGAAAAGAAGATCCAGAAGCAGTGTTTTATTTGCAATTGATGAAGATATATATGTTGGTCATCCATAAATAATTGAGCAATCAAGAAAATGAAAAAGGAAAGATAAAATAAAAGGAAGTTCATATAAATTGTTAGTTTGATCTTTGTGTTATCCTTTTTGTATAGCTTAAATAAGGTTACCTAAATTTCTCAACTATAAATGGATTGTATGTTTCTCTTTGCAGGGGAGGCTCGACTTAAATCTTCCTGCCCCTGACCCAGATGTGAGTTCTTAGTTTGATGCTTCAAAATAAAGCTTTAATGAAATTTAACTGTTAACAAATTATCAACTAGTTAAGTATTGTCTTTGCAACTTACTACAGGTTGCTGTCGAGGGATTAAAGCTGATAATTAAGAAAGAGCTGACAGTGACTGATGTTGGTCCTCTGAAACGTATCGTTTTACCGAAGGCCAGTTATTTTCAAGAGAATTTCATAACTAAGACATTTGGTATTCTGAAATTAGAGTACAATTTTATAATTTGAAACTACATAATTTGACTTCTATTTTAAATTTACAGAATTGTGCTGAAGTCAACTTGCCAGTCCTGAAAAACAGAGAAGGGAGAAACTTGAGGATGCATGATATTGAGACATTTCAGCTCTGGGAATTTAAGTACAAGTAAGTTGATACTTTCAGATTAAGATGCATCACTTGAGCGATGCTTGGAGCGAAAATGGGGGTGCTTTATAAATGATACCTGTGGTGGTTTCAAGTCGCACGAGTTCAGATTTGTTTCAGGCCACCAAAGGGTAATGTGGTGATTCAGTTTAATTGAGTTTGCCCTGGTTGCCACAAAGTATGCTACCATTGTATAATACTACTCAGATTGACTTCATATATAAAGCTCAGTAGTGTTGCGGAAAGGAATTCTATGTTTAAGGCCCTTGCTGAATGGTTTCACAAATAACTTATACTCTGTAAGGTTTCTATTTCTAAATTTATTTAACATCTCAGGTACTGGCCCAACAACAGAGGAAGAATGTACATCCTTGAAAACACAGGCGCGTAATCAATTTAAATCTCTCAGAAAGGATACTATTCCTATTTCTCTAAATGTCTAAATTGAACTTTTTATTCCAGGTCATTATGTTGAAACTCACGGTTTGCAAGCGGGTGATTCTGTTATGATCTACAAGGATGATGCCAAGGGTCATCTGGTATATATTTTTCTCTTCTTTGCATTTAAGTTTTGCATTTTACTACTTCACCAACTATATGTCTTCAATCAAAATTATGCAAGATATTTAGCTGTGAGTAAACAAACATCCAAAGGTTTTTGAATCTACTATATATACTCTTTTCTTTGTTCCTAAAAAGGAAAGCTGTGTAAGATCTTGCTTAAGTTCAATTTAAACAGTTGCCCAGACAAAATTAAAATAACTTGAAAGCAAAAGATGAAATGTGCCTACATGCTGTTAATTAAGCACAACATCCTGTGCGTTCTTAATTTGATACAAGCAGATGATAAGATCAAAGAAGGCGGAGGTAGAAGAGGTGAATAAGCCCACACAATTTGATGAGATCTTCGACTCGATTGTACCAGATTTTAAAATAGCAGGCCCCAGGTACTCTGACCTCTTCTCTTCGTGGGACCAAGGCACTACTGAGAATGACTTTGGTCTCGCTTTCCAGCCACTTCCTTTCTCTGACGAGGCAGCATCTACCTCTGGATCTTCAGCACCTGCACTGGACTGGAGCCCCTCCTCCGGCCACATCTAAGCTAGTGTCTGGCCATTAAACTAAGGGTACCATAGAATGTTGTGTTTTGTATCAGTATTGTAAGTTTCCTCAAGACCTTGTTCCGTTGTGTTGTGATGTTTGCTGAAGTAAGCAACAGCTATGGTACCCTAGTTAGGTTGTTAGTGTTATTATAGGTTGTTGTGCTTTTGCTTGTTCTTGTTGTTTTGTCTTAATGTTATGTATTGTGATAGCCGTTAGCCAAACTCTAGGAAGCGGCCACCAAAATAATAGAAATGCACTGTTTGTACTTAAAAATAATATAACTGTCTGTAAAACATTTATGGGCAATGTTTTGGTCATGAACTCGTGATAATACGCAATTTGTGTAATATTTTATCATTGTGCTTCCATTAGTAGCTCTTCATTCTTTTAATGTTCATATATAATAGATTTGGTTATTTAATTTGTTGTCTAGAATTGCAGTGTTTCTGTTTCTGTATTAGTTCCCTTGTTGGTATATCTTAGTTTCGGGTATTATCCATGTTGAAGAATTTATGCTCACTATTTGTTATTATAACTTGTAACAAAAGAAGCTAAAGAAATAGATATCAGACGTGTTTCCCTTATTACCAACAATGTACAATAAAACCTACAGATATGCACACTTTACGGATTGTGTGCACACTCAATACTTGTTGCATTATTTACTGCTTGTTTTTCATTACAGTAATCATATATCAGGTACTGCTCCCGCATGCCAATGATCCTTTCTCGTTCCCAGGTGCTCAAGTTGTGTTTCAACCAAAAGGGAGGCGCATTGCTGCAATTTGAGTTGACGACTGACCCATCTCGCCATCCCACGCATGCATTGACATGGAAAGTTCTATACTGTGCAGCAAATGGTGCATTGGTCCAGTTGACTTCTCCAGCCCAGCCTGAATCATTCCAAAAACTTGTATATACCTTCATTGGTTGCTGATTTGGGTACAAGATACTTGAATCATTCAATTTCCTGAAGACTCTGATCGGAATGCCATTGACGTACCATCTTCAAACATGGTTAAAGGTAAATTTCTCTACTAAATCTGACACATGAATTAATTTATGGGCTAATTGCTGAAGCAAGCAAACATACAGCAGAGGTTATATTGGGTTTACCTGGGTTAGAATTTCTCTTTGACTGATGATGTTTATTACTAGTTCTAGCATTTATAAGCCTATGTGGTTCCAAGGGTTCTTTGTAGTTCTTAACTTCTGATGGAATTCTATTTTTTTTGTTTCTTTTTTTATGTGGTACTGTCCTAATATTGTTAAGCCTTATGCAAATTAACCAACTAGTTCAATCCAATAATCAGTAAATTTACCAAATGACAATTCATTTTTCCAGAGCATGTCATTGGTAAGTAAAAACAAGAAAACCGAAGTACATGTGCATAGCATTTTGCTAAATTATTGCCTTAGTGGCACTGATTAATATCAGTAAAAAACTAAAAACTATAGAAGTATTATTTATCACTAACCAAGCAGTATTATAATGTATAACACATCCTGTTTGGCTGGTTAATTAGACCGTTATACCCACACACACTGAAATCATAGTAAGCAGAAAATATTATACATTCAAGAAAGAGCTAGCTTACATGATCTGTTGGGGAGTCCAGAAGAAAGAGTAGGTATGGAAATCGGCGGTGGGGTCAAACGGGAAAAAGAACTGCTGCTCTCTGCCTCCAATTCCATTTGTTATAAGGTTTGTATGGATCTTATAATATGCAGTGCTATTAGTTCCTAAGAACTCAAAATCTGCTTCATCCCACCCTAAATCTCTATTTGGTGACTGGAGCTGCACGCATTCAAAAATTCTGATTTAGAAAAAGAATTATTTTTTATCAGTATTCATACATATTAATATATTCTAGTGTTTCATACTTGCACAAGCACAACTGATTTTGAGGGACGTAGCCTAAAGAGTGTATATTTCAAAGAAATGAAAACACCACACTACATGAAAATGTATTTTTTTTTTTTATCAGTAACTAATTAAAATGTATTTTTACCCATGCATGTTAACACATTTTCTAGCAATGGGCTAATTAATGTAGCGGTTTACTTTATACTGGGACTTATCTTATATTCTAATATTTAAATCTAATTGAATTCTAAAATAGTCGACTGAAAAGTACTGGTTAACTGCTGGATGCATCAGTATTTTGCTCATGGAAATCATATATTGCAATTCATATATATATTCCAAATTTCCAATATACGTATCATGGAAACGATTACTTCCAACAAAAAATCTTTCCATATAACCTCTAATCAAATTTTACATTTTTAGTCCCTCTGAAAATAACAAAAAAGTAATAGATATATACTTAAAGCAAAGTAATTTAATGGTAAAAAATATCAAAGAAGGTATACATAGAATGTCGAAATTGTGCCCGAAGAATCTGGTGAAGCAAGCTTGACATGCATATCAAATCTACCGAATAAAAACTCGGCATTTGTCGCAGCGCCGGAGCCAGAGGATTGATCCATTTGGAGCTTCATCTCTTCTCCATCACTGGATCTGTCCACATGCCAATCGCCCCATGTGACACTGACGTCTGTGTTAAAGTTTAGTGCAAGTAATTGAATTGTGTATAAGAAAAAAATAAGCATGAATGAGATGAAGAGTTTCATTCTTAATTAAAGAACAATAAAATCATGTGTTAGAAGCTGGTTATTTGTAAGGATCTATATAAATAGTTCAATTTAATGATGTTTGTGTTCATAGTTGTGCATGTACTCAGAACTACCTATATATAAGTGGAATATATATGGGGTCTACTTATATTTCTTTAGAAAAACTAAGTTGCATAATGAGAAAGCAGTTTCATGATTAATTGATCAATTATCTTCCAAGAGGATATTATATTTGAGTCATTTTGGTAATTTAGCTTTAATTATCACCAAGTATAATGAAATTGCCGTATGATTAATTATAATTAAAGTAAAGAGAAATGATTCTGTCCCCTCTGTTTGGTCCCCTAACCGTCCCCCTAACGGTCAAAGTCAATAAATAGAAATAAAATAAAATAAATCTCTTATTTCTCTTTCAGTTCCATCTCCCAATTGGGCTAGTTTTCTCTTCTTTCTCTCCCAGTTCGATCTTCTCCTGAAAGAAAAAAAAATCTCTCCGCCTCCTCCGCTCGCCTGGCTCATCCGCCGCCGCTCTCCACCACCGACCCGTGACGAGGTGCTCTGCGCTGCTCTTGGCTCTCTTCCCTCTAACGGGTCCAGTGAATCTGACCTCGAACCTGCTCTGTGCTTTTGTCTGGGGATTTGAACTGTTATAGTACTTTGGTGGCAATTTCAGCGGGGGACGGGAAACACTATCGTCCTCTGGTTCTGATTTTTGCTGGAGGTGTGAACCGTTACTGTATTGTGCCTGTGGTTTTGTACGGAGGGAGGAAACCGTAGTGCGTTGCGATTGGGGTTTTGGCGGGAGATTAGAATCCTTATTATATTGATAGGTCTGTGGTTGCTGTTGCTGGTTGGTTTGACCATTGGATTGAGGTTTTGAGTTTTTAGCCTTTATCGCATCCAGGATTTCTACATACTTTTGAACTCTTTTTACCTTTTGCAATGAAAAAAAACAAAAAAAATATGTTAGAAATTCAGAAACTCTAAAAAGCAGTACGTACAGGTACAAAATCAGTAGTACCACTACTACTGGAAATATATCAGGTGCAAAAATTTGGGGAAAAGAAGGAAAAAGAACCTGAAATTTTCTTTTCTCCTTGATATCTCCTTCACCAACAATTGCATCTAATTTGAGCAATTCATTCATCAACAATTCAGTGATGCGAATCACATCGGACTCAACCACCTTTTGTCCCTTGTTTACTATTGTCTCTAGTGCACTCACCTACACAAGATCACAATTTCTGCCATCAAATTCTTTCCGAATTAGATATAGTCATATGAAAAAAAAAATTAAAATTTGGTTTAATATGTTAAGTACAAATATTTGACATGAACTATTCACACTTACATCACGAGGTATAAATACTTGTAATATTTGATATTAATACTTTCAAACGTCATCTAATGCCATAAGGAAAAAAATAAATTGATATAATCTGTTAGATACAAATATTTGATGCATGAACTATTCACACTTGAATGACGAGGTATTAATACTTGATATGAATACTTTCAAACAACATCCAATGTCATAAGAAAAAAAATGATAGAATATGTTAGATACAAATACTTGATACATCAACTATTCACACTTGTATGACGATGTATGAATATTTGTAATACTTGATATTAATACTTTCAGACATCATACAGTGTTGTATGGAAAAAAAAATTATAGAATCAGTTAGGTACAAATACTTTGACATATTAACTATTTACACTTGCATGACAAGGTATAAATACTTGCAATACTTGATATTAATACTTTCAGACGTCATCCAATGCCATATGGAAATTTTTTTTTTTGATAGAATATGTTAGGTACAAACACTTGACACATGAACTATTTATACTTCAATTGTAAGGTATGAATACTTGCTCGACGGGGTATGAATAATTGTGCGACGGAGAATCCAAAAGTCATTTATCATAGATCTCATTTGAAAGAGAAAATTACGTAGAAAACGTTCGTGATTTTAGATTCGCAAAATTTCTCACAGATCGTTAGAAATATAGGCGAGATTGAATGGAAGAAAAATCCACCTCTAAAAACGTGTAAAAGATGGGTGTGTGATAAGAGAAATAAAAAAAAAGTTTATATGTTCAATTTTTTTAGAAATATTTGGTATCTTAGATATGAATACTTACTCAATGAGGTATGAATACTTACACGACGATGTATGAAATACTTTCTCGACGAGATATGAATACTTACATGACGAGGTATGAATGCTTGAACGATAGAGAATCCGAAAGTACTTAATCATGGATCTCATTTGAAAGAGAAAATTACATAGAAGATGTCCGTAGTTTTAGATTCGCAAAATTCCTCACAGATCGTCAGAAATATTGACGAGATTAAACAGAGAAAAAAAACTCACTTCTAAAAACGTGTAAAAGATGAGTGTATAATTAGAAAGAAAAGAAAGTTGATGTCCAGTTTTTTTCTTTTAATACTTGATGTCTTAGGTATGAATACATAATACATTATATGGTAATACTTGCACGCATAAGTATCCATACATACGCGTGCCAGTTATAAATTTTTTCAATCATTAGTGGTCCCCCAAGTAGTTAATGTAGTTAGTGGTCCCATCGTACTTTACAGATCAGTTAATCAGGGGGACGTTTAGGGGACAAAATGGGATGACGGTTAGTCGATCCCTAAAGTAAAAGAGTAAAATAGCTATATATGGTGAAGGTATTTTTGGTACAATATCAGATTTATAGGAACATGTGATGTATTTGTGGTTTAGTAAGAAACTAAGGATACTTATGTGGTATTTCTACATTTATAGGCTCTGGTATTTTCTTGTTTCAAGGGGGTGTTAGGGTATGCAAGAAATTCTTGCTTAATTATATTGAAACTTCCTCAAGTGAATAGGGAAAAAAAATTAAAAGGAAACCTTAGCAGTTGCCGTTCTCTTGATCTCTTCTCTTTTCTCCACACTTCTTCATTTTGCTTCTTTCATTTCTTCTAGTTTTTACCATAGCGATACTCTCCCTCTCTCGTCTTTATCTCCTCGTGCGGAGAGGAGAATGAGAGAGAGGAAAGGGAGCCAAACTGAGCGGAGTCGAGAGCGCAGTATCGTCAGAACTTGAAACATAGAGTTTTTACCCTCATTTCGATCGAAGCGCGGCGGTGAGCAAATTCAACCGTTGGAGTGCGATGGCTATCGGACGAAGCGGATCCGGTCGTGGAGAGAGATGATGAAAGAGGTAATAGGGTGTTTAAGAGTGTAGATAAGTAGAATTAGTTGATTGTAGTAATTTACGTGTTTTCATAAGAATAGATGAATTTAGATCTAGATAGAGAGTCATTTGACTCATTGTAATACGTTTTTTATCAACGAAATCATTAGTAAGCATTTAAAATCACTAACCTTAAAAAAAATTATATTAAAACTTCAATTACTTGAAACAAAAAAAAAATAGCGTACATATCATACCAAAAATAAAAACTTACACAAATATGAAGAGGATTCAAATGCCTCCATTTTTTTTTATCATATCTCTACTGTTTAACTTCTAATAACAAAAATTGTCAAATATATATGTTAAATAAAACTATATTATTTTCTCTACATGTACATAATAAATTATTATTTTTCAATTTTGATTATGAATCAATAATTTGAAACATCAACGTCCAAAATTTATCCATATCAGTGTATTTTTGCAAGCTCTTGATACTAATTAATACAAATTCTAAATGTCATGATCTTTTACGTGTGCATAACGTGTGCATAGAGAAAATGATATAAATCACATCTAACGGTTTTATTTTGATGTTTAAGTTTTAAATTTTAAGTTATTGCAGTTCTAAAAATGGAAGCATGATGGAAGCATTTAAACACTCCTCTACAAATATTATATTTGTTTAATATTTAGAGTAAGTAATATATTCAATTTGATGTGATTTTCTACCAATAAATTTATTACCAATTACGTAATTTGAAAAATCAATTGTTAAATTTTATTGACATTAATTAATCAATTATTAAACTACGCTCACATGCATGAATTACATTTTTTTTATTTGAAAGTCCCAATAATCACTTCAACCGTTAATCCTCTTTGATTCTGCTTAGAAATTCCCCTAATTCAAAATAAATAAGGACAAAATAATATATCTACGGATATCTTGAACGCATTTTCCTAAAAAAAAAAATTATCTATAAGTTGAAAACAGTGCGAATACGGAGCGGATAGTGGTAAAACCATATCCATATCTCTTTTTAATTTTCTGGATACGGATACGGATCGGATATCAGCCGGATACAGATACGGATACGGATCGAATCGAATATTTATTAAATAATATAAAAAATATCAAAGTTCATAATATTTATCTAATTTTTATGGTGAATAACAATATTTTTTCATAATATATATTAAAATATATGATATATATCTACTATTCGGATACAGATAATTGAAACGTAAAATCATATCAGTATCCATATCCATATGGATATTCGGATATCGGATATCCACATCTAATTTTTTTAATACGAATCAGATATTATCCATACCGTTTTCACTCCTATCTATAACTGATTAAGAACAAACAGCTAGCAATGAAAGACAAAAACCTGCATGAGGGAAATTGGAGAAAGACATACAGAGAATATATTCCTTACCTTTTTTTATTTTTTGCAACTCCTCTAAAAACAATAGGGTAATTATATTTTCTCCCATCTATCCATCCCCCATTTCATCCCCCAACTAACTAACTTCATCTTCTAACTATAATTACAAATTCTAACTACCTAATGGTCCCTACAAATTAATTAGCAAATTTTCGTCCTTTATTTCTTTCCTCTCTCTCCCTCTCTCTTCCACCTCCGCCTCCACCCATCTCTCCGCCTCTGCCCGCCTCTCCCACCTCTCCCTCTCCGTCTCCGCCTCCCTCTCCCACCTCCGCCTCCGTCACTCCATCCCAATCAATCACGTCTCCACCGAGTTAGATCCATCATTGTCGACCGCCGGGTCAGATCCATCGTGTCTATGTTCATCTTCCTCATGCAGTAGCGAGTTATTTGCAAAGAACAAAGCTTCATTAATGGTGAATTAGACCAGTGCGTACTAAGTACTAAGAAATGACAGAAAAACAAATTTTGAAAAAATTAGAGGTGTGTGAATGAATACTTGATGTTTTAGAGATGAATACTTCAACGTGTATGAATGAATACTTCAACGTATATGTATGAATACTTGATATCTTATGATACATTAACTATTTACACTTACACAATGAGGATGAATACTTGCTCGATGAGATATGAATACTTGCGACGAGGTATGAATACATGTGCAACAGACAACTCGAAAGTATGTCATCATGGATCTCATTTGAAAGAGAAAATTGTGTAGAAGACGTTCGTGGTTTTAGATTTGCAAAATTCCTCACAGATCGTCAGAAATATTGGTTAGATTGAACGGAGAAAAAAAACCATCTATAAAAACATGTAAAAGATGAGTGAGTGATGTGTCCAAATATGCTTCTATTACAAATATTAGTACATTCATATAGATGAATGAATACTAGTGTTATAGATGAATACTTTTCTGCAAATTCCTAAAATTCGTTGACGGTTATGCGTCCCCCCACTTAATTAATGCGCTGACGGTTATGCGGTCCCCCACATATGTTGTTTGTGGTCCCCTACTTTCTTAATACGCTGAATGTTGTAATGTATCCAAATATGTTTCTATTGCAAATGTGAAATCTTCATATTGATTGATGAATACTAGTTGTGTTACAGATAAATACTTTTCCGCAAATTCTTAAAATACACTGACGGTTATGCGGCCCCCCACTTAATTAATGCGCTGACGGGGAATAAAACAGGGGATGGTTGACGGGGATAGCTAGGCTCCCCCAAAACAATAACCTTTTTCCACTCTTAAGTACAACGGAAATATAATTTTTCCAAAAGAATACATCCCGTCCTAAATTGGACAGAGGAACAGAGAACATTTCCTAATTTGTTTCTGTTGAATCAACTTTCAACTTCAATATATAATATTAATATGTATATACCTAATACACTTTCTCATTGGAGGTTTTCTTCACGGAAACCTTCTATATTTCAAATTAACTAGTGGAAATCATTTTTAGATGATAGATGGTATATATATATCGAATAATATATATCAGAGTTCAACTGAAATACTGAAACTATCATTATTATCCTAAACCTAAACTTTAACTAACATAGATACATGTTATATACAACATAGAGTATAGAAAACACTGATTGTAATTAATATATATATATATATATATATATATATATATATATATAGAGTATGGCTAATGTGCTTCCTCTAGAACTTCGGTCTCGTGCTTCCGGGGACATATCTTAGTGTTTGATGTTCAAACAACAAATTCAAACCGTTAGATGTTCAATCTATATTAAAATGTACTCGGAGACCAAATTTTACATTTTTTGGAATTTTTTTACTATTTATTAAGCCACTTTGAAAATTCCAGATCATATGATCCAGACTGTTTTTACTGTTCACCCGGATCTGGAATTTTCAAAGTGGCTTAA
This sequence comes from Carex littledalei, assembly GCA_011114355.1. Classification (NCBI taxonomy): domain Eukaryota; kingdom Viridiplantae; phylum Streptophyta; class Magnoliopsida; order Poales; family Cyperaceae; genus Carex; species Carex littledalei. Next base: position 9,916,127 of record CM022094.1, read on the forward strand.
TAAATAGTAAAAAAATTCCAAAAATGTAAAATTTGGTCTCCGAGTACATTTTAATATAGATTGAACATCTAACGGTTTGAATTTGTTGTTTGAGCATCAAAGACTAAGATATGTCCCCGGAAGCACGAGGCCGAAGTTCTAGAGGAAGCACATTAGCCATACTCTATATATATATATATATATATATATGAGGAGGGTTAAAATGCACCCTCTTTTTGTGCTCCAAACGTGCACCCTCCCCACATATTTTCATTTTCAAAGTTCAAATAGTCGATTCGAACCTTCCAACGTGTTCTTCATATTAAGATGGGCTTGGAGACCAAATTTTACATTTTTTGGAAATTTATTACTATTTTTTTTGAATTTTTGAAAATCATCACTTTGCTGAATTTTAAATTATTGTTTAGTTTAATCAAAAATTCTAAAAAAATAGTAATAAATTTTCAAAAAATGTAAAATTTGGTCTCCAAGTCCATCTTAATATGAAGAACACGTTGGAAGGTTCGAATCGACTATTTGAACTTTGAAAATAGAGATATGAGGGGAGGGTGCACGTTAGGAGCACAAAAAGGAGGGTGCATTTTAACCGTCCTCTATATATATATATATATATATATATATGAGGAGGGTTCCACTGCACCTCTTTTGGTGCACCTAACGTGCACCCAAAACTCATATCTTCATTTTCAAAGTTCAAATAGTCGATTCGAACCTTCCAACGTGTTCTTCATATTAAAATGTGCTTGGAGACCAAATTTTACATTTTTTTGAAATTTATTATTATTTTTTCAGAATTTTTGATTAAACTAAACAATAATTTGAAATTTAGCAAAGTGATAATTTTCAAAAATTCTGAAAAAATAGTAAAAAATTTCCAAAAAATGTAAAATTTGGTCTCCAAGCACATTTTAATATGAAGAACACGTTAGAAGGTTCGAATCGACTATTTGAATTTTGAAAATAAAGATATGAGTTTTGGGTGCACGTTAGGTGCACCAAAAGAGGGTGCATTGGAACCCTCATATATATATATATATATATATATATATAGAGGAGGGATCAAATTACAATATTTTTGAGTTACAATAAAGTTACCACAACCATTTTTTTCATTTTCAAAGTCCAAATCGTCGATCCAAACCGTTCAACATGATCTCCACAATAAAATGTGCTTGCAGATCAAATTTTACATTTTTTTGAATTTTTTTACTATTTATTAAGATGGGTACAAAATTCAATGGTCTGAATTTGACTAGTTTTTGTAAAATACTTAATAAATAGTAAAAAAATTCAAAAAAAATATAAAATTTGATCTGCAAGCACATTTTATTGTGGAGATCATGTTGAACGGTTTGGATCGACGATTTGGACTTTGAAAATGAAAAAAATGGTTGTGGTAACTTTATTGTAACTCAAAATTGTTGTAACTTGATCCCTCCTCATATATATATATATATAATGAGGAGGGATCAAGTTACAACAAAGTTACAACAACTATTTTTTTCATTTTCAAAGTCCAAATCGTCGATCCAAACCGTTCAACATGATTATCTAAATAAAATGTGCTTGCAGATCAAATTTTACATTTTTTTGAATTTTTTTACTATTTATTAAGTATTTTACAAAAAATAGTCATATTCATACCATTGAATTTTGTACCCATCTTAATAAATAGTAAACAAATTCAAAAAAAATGTAAAATTTGATCTGCAAGCACATTTTATTTAGATAATCATGTTGAACGGTTTGGATCGACTATTTGGACTTTGAAAATGAAAAAAAAGATTGTTGTAACTTTGTTGTAACTCAAATTTGTTGTAACTTGATCCCTCCTCATATAGAATATTGAAAACAAATTGAAGATATAAAAAAATGATGTAGTTGAAAAAAGTAGAACTAAAATATGTTTATTTGAATGAGCTAATTCTCTCATAAGATGGAACGCTTCTTCAAACTGCACAATAACAATAACAATAACAATAATGAAGATGCTGATACTGATGCTGATGACTTTTGTTGTATAATTAGTGGAAAAATAGGACAAGAACTTTTCATATATAGTTGTGTGTGTATATATATATAGTGATCTTCCTTAGATGACAAAAGAAGGGTATTATATTTATAGGCTAGGCCGCTAGGGTGCATTCATATGATGTTTACTGACGATCATAATATTATCATTTATTAGGATAGTTATGTGACTTTATTAGGTCAAAAAATAAATAGGCCATTATATAAAAGTTATGCATTTTACTAGACTAAAGAAATAAATAAAAAATTGAATATATGCTTCAATTAGTATAAGAATGACGAAAATTACTTATAAATTTTTATTTTTATATATTTCAAGCTTTATAATAAATCTGAAGATTAATTAATTACCTTCATACACTTTTCTTATTTCCAGCTAGCTAAATATTTTTTTTTCTTTTAGGTAGCCGTAAAAATGCGTAATTAATTTTTAAAGGAAGTGTTGCCTGCCACTAAAATATACAAGTTGTTGTTGACTTCACCAAACTCTAACTACTTATAATTTACCGTGATTTTTATTTTTACCCAAAAAAAAATATTTTTTAATATAAATAATCACGTTTTTAAAAGAATTTTATTTCTACCCAAACCGCATATATTATTTGCGGTTTGAATTAACAATTCAGACCGCACAGAATATATACGGCTTGAATTGTTAATTCAAACCGCAAATAATATATGCGGCTTGAATTAACAATTAGATTGGTTGCGGAGATATATAAAGAGGCTCTGTGTTAGTTGTCGCTCATGAACATTATAATGTTATCTTATTCCTACGGGAATGTTGATAAAAAATTAAATACTTATTAGTCCTATTAAATGCTGCACATAGTGATTTTAGAGGACTGGAAATTAATGAAGCACGGGACTTGCTAGTTTAAACTTCACTAATTTATATACCATATCCACCTATATTTGGACCATCATAATTGCATCTATGACGCAATTATGATATGCAGTCTTGACCGTTTAATTTGAATCAGACACATCAAAATCACACCGCAATTGTTTTAGAAAGTTTTAAAAAAAATTGCGCGATTCGGGTCGGGAAAAGTATCTTATCCATCATAATTTCCTTCACTTTACGGTTTGATATTAACTCTCAGCTGCTTTGAGATTCGGACTGACAGAGGGGCAGTAATATTGGGCTCTGAGATTCGTGCCAAGTTAAAAAGAACGGTCCAGATCAAGTAATTGTAAAAGAGCGATCGCGTCTGTGGCGTGACTGTGTCTCTCGCGTGTGTAAAGAGTGATCGCGTCTGTGGTCGCGTCAGGTTTTATGCGGCGCGCGTGTAGGGTTTCAGAACTTGCAATCTTCCCTGATTTCACTCGTTTTCTGCAAAGTAAGAATAAAAACGCAGCAGTACCACATTCTATAGATATTCAATGTAATAGACACGATTTGGTGGTTTAAAATACAGATTTTGGTACATGAATTGGTCGGATTTATAGGTCAAATATCGAGACATCAGTAGTCAATGATTTTTCATATATAAAAGCTGCACCATATATTTTATAACACAACATCATCTAATATAGTGAACAATTCTCTTTGTATTACTGCTTTTTATATTAACGTCAAATTTACAAAGTAAAATTTTGACTAATTTTACCTTTAAATCCAGACTAAAAAATATTGTACTTAATATTTAATAAAATTGTACTTCATATTGATTATCCAAATCTACTAAAACGTACACCATATCAAAATCCTATTTACAAGCACTCATCTCAAACCAAACAACATTTAGGCCCACAGTTAAAATGATTGTGGAATAATTTGATGGCGAGGTTTCGCTTGCCTTCTTTTACAACACATTTTACACAAAAATCCTACAAGGTCTCTAATATCATTAGAACCATGATATCTTACTGATTGCAGATAACTTTGTTTTGCAAGTTTTGTTCTATTTATTGGCAATGTCAATAACTGCAACATGATTAACAATTACTATGTTTGTACAAGATAGCTACATTTGGATGTAGAGGCGGATTTAAGTAGAAATAATGGGGTCAATTCACACTAATTATTTTTTATATTTTGTTTTTATATATGATTTCTATAAAATTTAGAGTAAATGTCATGGTATTACAAAATTGATCTCTATATGTATTTGATTTCTATAGTTCGAAAATCTGACTCTGCCCCTGTTTGAATGTGCATTAATGCAATGAGATTTTCTGAATTTTTTAAATATACCCCTACCCAAAAAAAAAAGATAAACCAAAAAATCATTGCATTATGAGAATTTCAAATTTAGCACGTCCGCAATTTGAGATTGCGGACACCAAAGAGGTGTCCGCCATTTCAAATGGCGGACAACCAAAAACCTCAATAGATTGGAATTCAACAACCGAATGGATTTATTTGTTTATAAATTTTCAAAAATAGAAAGAATAACTTATAATTTGAATATGTTAGAAGGAACATCAAACAAAATAGATAAAATATCTTATAATTTAGATATAGTAGAAACACTGCGAAATATTTTTCAAGTAAAAAAAAAATTAAACTATTTCTTGGTGTGTTACTGAAAAAAATAAAAAAATATTTTGAATCTGAATTATTGATTCCAGCTCAAAAGTCACTTCTAGGTAAATAAAGAAATTATCGTGATCCTTCTAGAACATTCAAATTCTAAGGTACTCCATCTATTTTAATATATTCCTAAAATCCTTTCTAGAGAAATAGATGGAGTATTTTAGAATTTTAATGTACTAGAAGGACCATGATAATTTCTTTATTTACTTATAAGGACTTTTGAACCGGTATCAATAACTCAGATTTAAATCATCTCTAATTTTTTTCAGTAACACACCAAGAAATAGTTTAATTTGTTTACAGCCAGAAAAAATCATGCCTAAAAATTGTTTCGTAGTGTTTCTAGTATATCTAAATTATAAGATATTTTATCTATTTTGTTTGATGTTCCTTCTAACATATTCAAATTATAAGTTGTTCTTTTTATTTTTAAAAATTCTAACAGTTAATCCGAACCATTCAACATGATCCCCACATAAATATGTACTTGTAGACCGAATTTTATATTTTTTAGAATTTTTTTACTATTTTTCAAAATTGGTAGAAAATAACTTGATCTGAAAATTCTGAACCATTAAAAAAACTGTGATTTTGTAATATCTTTATCAACTTTGTAAAACTTTATCAACTTTGTAAAATAAAGTCAAAATAAAGTTGCCAATATCTTTATCAACTTTGTAAAACTTGCCAAATAGCATATCAACAGCCCTACTAGAAGACTTTCTGTTAAAATAGGCCACAGTGACGTGGACAATTTGGGAAGACAGGGATTTAGCATTATAATGTTCATGAGCGACAACTAACACAGAGCCTCTTTATATATCTCCGCAACCAATCTAATTAATTCAAGCCGGATATATTATTTGCGGTTTGAATTAACAATTCAAGCCGCATATATTCTGTGTGATCTGAATTGTTAATTCCAACCGCAAATAATATATGCGGTTTAGGTAGAAATAAAATTCTTTTAAAAACGTGGTTATTTATATTAAAATATATATTTTTTTGGGTAAAAATAAAAATCACGGTATAATTTATAAAGAAAAGATATTGAATACTAGCCAAATTAATTTATTGAATATAAATTAAACATAGTGCATGCATTTTCTCCCGATATTTTTATTAAAACCCCCAAAAAAAAAAAAAATTATCAAATCTGCTCCCTCCCCAACTTTATTTTTATTTCTACCCTAACCGCCCGTGGGCTGGGCGGTCCACTTTTCCCACCTGACCGCCCAGCAGCTGGGCGGTCCACTAGTGTTTTTTTTTTTTTTTTTTAGAGACAGTATGAATATCAAGATGCTGAATTCTTAACGCTAAAAATTCGATTTTTTTTGTAAATATTAGTTAGATTACTTCTTTTAAGCATATTTATACTAAAATACGCTAAATTACTTGGAATTATGTTAAATTACGTTGAGTTACACTATATTAAGTTAAATTACACTAAATTACATTACATTACGCTAAAATACGGTAAATTACATACGAATAGGGACGATATATCTTCACTAAAAAGGCGAAAAACGACGACGAAACTTCAAACGGTCATAAAACGGCGCTCGAGTAATTTCAAGTAATTTAGAATACCTTTCCTATGTTCCTATGTTCAAGTAATTTACAATTTAGTGTATTTCGGAGTAATTTATGTTAAATTTAGTGTAAATTACTTGAACATAGGAACATAGGAAAGGTATTCTAAATTACTTGAAATTATGTTAAATTACGTTGAGTTACACTAAATTACTTTAAATTACACTAAATAACAATAACTTCGCTAATTATGCTGAAATACAGTAAATTATACTAAACTACACAAAATTACGCTAAAATAGACCGATTCTGTGCCATCTTTCACGAATCATAAAAAATAGTAAAAAAATTCCGAAAATAGTAAAAATTGGTATTCTACAATTTCATTATGTAACTAATTTACTGAGCTACTTGGATTGAATAATAGAAATGAAAATCTTAATCGGAAACTTCATGATACACGAACGATCAAGAAATTGGAAAAAGTAATGAAAAGATAGGTTTGGTTCTGAGATCACACAGATTCTCAATTCTTTGATAAAACTGATACATGAAAAACTAACTTCTGCCAAAAGACATGACGTCTGTTTAAATACAAACCCTAAAATAGAAAATACATAAAAGATACATCAAAGACCCTAAAAACTCTAAAATTATAAAGAAAGGTCCAAAAGTCCATGAAGGAAGACTCAGATCGCGAATCTGAGACAGAAAAATGGGCAAAACAAATCATAGATTAGTTTCGGATCCGGTTTTGGGCTGTGGAGTTCCTGTCAAAATTTTAGCCCGATCCGACGGACGGATCAAAAGTTACGCTCCTTTTCGTGAAGCATGCGCAGGACCATATTGCATCACTTCAACTCAAGTTTTGAGGCTCTTCCCTTAGTTTTTTGGTGATTCTGAATTTCGAAATCCGGCACAGCCTAAATGGGAACATAGGAAAGGTATTCTATGTTACTTGAAATTACTTGAACATAGGAACATAGGAAAGGTATTCTAAATTACTTGAAATTACTCGAGCGCCGTTTTATGACCGTTTGAAGTTCCGTCGTCGTTTTTCGCCTTTTCAATGAAAACTATCCTCCCTATTCATTTGTAATTTACCGTATTTTAGCGTAATGTAATGTAATTTAGTGTAATTTAACTTAATATAGTGTAACTCAACGTAATTTAAAATAATTCCAAGTAATTTAGCGTATTTTAGTATAAATATGCTTAAAAGAAGTAATCTAACTAATATTTACAAAAAAAAATCAAATTTTTAGCGTTAAGAATTCAGCATCTTGATATTCATATTGTCTCTCTCTAAAAAAAAAAAAAACACTAGCGGACCGCCCAGCTGCTGGGCGGTCAGGTGGGAAAAGTGGACCGCCCAGCTGCTGGGCGGTCAGGTATGCATAGTGGACCGCCCAGCTGCTGGGCGGTCAGGTGGGAAAAGTGGACCGCCCAGCTCACGGGCGGTTAGGGTAGAAATAAAAATAAAGTTGGGGTGGGAGCAGATTTGATAATTTGTTTTTTTTTTGGGGTTTTAATAAAATATCGGCATTTTCTCCTGCCCACCGATTTTTTTATATATATTTTCTCCTGCCCACAGATTTGTTTAATTAATTTATTGAATATTAATTAAACATAATATATTTCCATAACACCCTACTATTTCTAATTAAATATTTCCACCACTGTCTAGAAAAATAAGGCAGTATTCATTAAATGTACACATCTAAAGCACCAACAAAATAATTTACTTTGGTAGAGTACACCACAATTAATTATTTGAAAAATAATCTTATTTTGAAGCTCCTTTCACTTCTGTAGAAAAAGAGTTTATTGGTATATTTTTATTTTTTTTAAATGGTAAAAAAATATCGTAGTCACAGCAAAGAAGACTAGCCAGATCAGAGCTCCCACTTGAACAGAAAATAAATTATTTTGGCAAAACCAAAAGCACAGAAAAATAATTTCCAAGAAGGAAAAAAAATGAAAATGAAAGCCCATTTAGGCTGTTTGCCACGTAACCTATAAAGACGAAAAATGAAAGTCCATATTGATTAAACAAATGGACCATAGCCCAGGAAAAGCAATTACGCAAAATATAGCCCAAAATATAGCCCAATTATACAAACAAAAGCGGGAAAAGCAATTCAACAATGGATGACGCAATTATAGATGAGGTGGCTTCCATACTACCATTTCCATACCGAATCCACTAAAAGACAAAAACACTATTACAATACGAGAGGCACGTGTTCTTTTAGATCTTTTATTACTATGAACTTTGTATCCATTGATGTGCATTTGTGGGCCATGAGCAAAGAGCGAAAGACAAGGGATCCAGCTGTTGACCTACTTTAAAAGCAGGTGGGTGCCACAGTAATTGATTACGAAAGGAGCAAATGGAAGCGTGTAGAACAAGTATTACACGTGGAGGCACGTCGCACGACACTGTGAAGCTTTTCCTTCTTTGACTGGTTGACCAGTCGACACGCGTCCGTTGCTCTTTCTTCTCTTCTTCTCTCAACCAAAGAGGGGTCGTTCTTTTTCCACATCCTATTCAATTTTCTTTTCTCTTTGCTTTTCCGTGCTTTTCTTTATCCCTTCTTCTTCTATAATCTTCTCTCGCCTTGTCACAGCTGGTAACATTGAATGCGATGGTTGCAACACGTGTCAAATGAGAATAAACTGTGGCTTGCTTTATTTAAGAATAAAAAAATAGGTGCGGGTGGTTCGTTTTCCACGAGACGATATATAGTTTACTTTTCTTTTGTTATTGTATTTGATTTGTATATATTTGGTATCGCAATCAGAAATAATAGTCGAATCAATGTGCTTTAGCCTTTTAGGTGATTATTTATTGCGTAATTTGCTGGAATAGGTTGCAACAGGCGCTATTCGTGGCTTATTCCAGGGAAACCAAAGAGTTCCAAAAGCAGCCAGATAGATAGGTGTCACACTGTCACGCGGTCCCTTTGCTTAAAGGTTCCACGTATACTCCTTTTCACCTACTCTTTTCTAAAGCCTTCTTTTTCGCCTATTACCCGTTTCTTTTTTCCAACTTCCCGTCTGTGATTTCCTATCCACCTCGGACAAGGGACAACAGGTAGCATCTCTACTCTGCCTATAAAGTAAGCCTGTGGATAACTAATTCAAATTCTCCTAACCTTCAAAAAAAAAAACTAATTCAAATTCTCTCGCCAAGTGTTTGTCAGCTGAGATATGAAGAGGAGGAGAAAAGGAGTATTGAGTTAAAGAAGATTTTTAAATGACGCTTATACGCTCTGAGTCCGGGGGTAAATCAATGGAGGACAACTCTCCGGTGGTTACCATGCCTGTTATATCGGTAATTGATAAGGACGTGACGTGCTCGATGAAATGCCTCAGTGAAGAGGCAAATGAACTACACAACGGTTTGACTGTAATTAGAGAGAAAAAGAGTGTGTTTCTCACAGATTATGTGCCTCTTTGGGGGTGCAGCTCAGTATGTGGCTTGAGGCCTGAGATGGAGGATGCCTATGTGGCGGTACCGAGGTTTTTCGATGTACCAATTTGGATGCTGACTCAGGACTACCCGATAGATGGGCTTGATGAATCGAGCAAATTTACTGTTCCTGCGCATTTCTTTGGTGTCTACGATGGACATGGTGGTGCCCAAGTAAGTACAAAACTGGTACACAGTACCAAATAGGTACCAGAGTTACCAAGAAAGGGTTGTGGTTAACTCCCTTCATATGAATTGCTGTTTAAAAGATCCACAAGGAAAAAAAATTGTCAGAGGTACCAAGTAAGGGTTATTGTCAACTCCCTTCATGAGAAAAATTTACCAAAAATATCATAAACTTGGGTTTTTATGTATATCTTTTTCTATATATCTTTTTTATTCTATCAACGAAGTTTGAGGGCTCAACCCTGGACAGGCGGTGGAAACTACCAAGCTGGAGTACGGTAGGGGCAGAGGGAATTTCCGGTGGAACGGTTATTCCAAATCTTTATTTGATTTATAGTCGGATCAAAGTGTTTTTGATTCAAAAAGTAGTTTTGATTAAGGTTCTAGTAGTTTATTAAAAATGATTCAAACTCTCATTCATAGAGCCAATAGAATATTTCGATTTCTCAAAAAATCGAAATATTTTCTTTTTTCTTCTTTTGTAAGAGTGAATATTATAAGGTGAAGAGTAAAGACTATGAATCAACTAATCAATTCAACTTAAAAAAGATGATTAAGAAAAAAAGATATAGAATGGTTTGAATCATCAGAACAAGGCATCCTTGTAATTTTTGGTTTATGGAATGGATCAAAGTCTACTTAATAAAAGTAAGGAATCAGCGGGTCCTTTTCACTCTAATCAAACAAAAAAGGGTTCAATTTAAGGCCCAACTTCTGTTTGATCAACTGTGGTATTAAACATCAATTAAACCTAACTGTCTATAATCTGAATGCTCCTCCATCACTGCTATTAAGATTTTACAAATTACATCAAATCAGTTAACCTTAGATTGTCCAATTAAGGTCTAACTAAGACTTATCCTGGCCCCAAATTACAGCAGTGCACAATTTAACTTCAAAAGAGGTGGAAATTCAGAACTCAACCGGCACCAGAATCTAACCCTTCTTTTGTGCATAGGTTGCAAGTTATTGCCGTGACAGAATTCACCAAGCACTAACAGAAGAATTAAACGAAGCTCAAAAGGGGCATCCAAGAGAAAAGATTGATTTTGATTTGAGGAAAGAGTGGGATCGAGCCTTCATAGATTGCTTTAAGAAGGTTGATGATGAAACTGAGGAAACCGCGCCCGAGACTGTCGGATCGACAGCTGTAGTTGCTGTTGTTTCCTCTTCCCACATCATAGTAGCTAACTGTGGCGACTCCCGTGCTGTCCTTTCACGTGGCAAGCAGGCCATGCCTCTATCCGTTGATCATAAAGTAAGGTTTCATTACTTCTTGTATATTAACAATTTGTTCCACTTTGCATAAATACAAGCCAACTAACAAAATCTTTACAAAAACTGATAACTAACCCAGCATCAAACAAAGCAAATCATAATAAATAAATAAAACAAGAGTGAGGCTATGGTAATATGCATATTACGGATCGCCCGTGCTATAGATCGATATCTCAATTTTCGAAGTTTAAACAGTCGATCCGAACCATTAAACATGATTTCTATTTGAATATGTACTTGCAGACCAAATTTTACATTTTTTAAATAAAAATTACTATTTTTTTATATAGGTAGAAAATCACTGTTTTTAGATGTTCTAGAATTTTCAGTCTTCCTATCTAAAAATATAGCCAAAAAAATTCTAAAAAATGTAATATTTGGTCTACATGTACATTTTCATATGAAGATCATATTTAACGGTTCAGATCGACTATTTAGACTTTTAAAACGGAGATATAAATCCATAGAGCGGGCAGCTGTGTAATATGCATATTACCATGCCTCACTCATAAAACAAAAATAAATAAAAAAAGAAATTCTGGTAATGCACATTTGTTGCTCAAAACCTTTGGTGGAGTAACAATCTGAGGGATTTAATTTTACAGCCAGAGAGAGAGGAAGAGTATGCGAGGATAGAGGCAGAGGGAGGAAAAGTGATATGGTGGAATGGGTACCGTGTGCTCGGTGTTCTTGCTATGTCACGTTCCATTGGTATGTGAGTTTCTCGCACTATTACTTGACCATAGTAAATATTTAAGCCAGTATTATAAATGTATACTTGAAGGTTTACTCCTTTCTTTTAAATGTAACTTAGTTCTTATTTTTATATATTTTCTTTTGTTACTGATTTGTGTTTTTGTTCTTTCATGGTGCTTATTAGTATTTTTCCTCTTACAAGGTTGTATAGGTGGCAACACCTGACCAAATCCAAATACCTGCCAAACCAGAAGAATCCTAAATTAAAATTATTTAAAAGCCTGTATCTATGACTGTACCGAAATTAGTGAATACAGCTAATCAGGTTGGTCCAGAGCCTAATTTAATATCTAAACCCAACAAACTTGAAATGTAATTTTTCAAAACATATTAGCCAGCTGTTATGAAGTTAAGTTTGAACAAGCAACATTTTTGACTTACCTAAAAAGAACTAATCAATGTTATTATAATCTGAATTTGGGACCCACTACATGATTCTGACCAACCCAAAACCTAGAAGACAAAAAAGAAAAAACAAAGATATTAAAGAGAAACCAAAGCTGAAATGACCAAAATTCAATCTTTTAACGGAACCAAAATTGCAGCTCGTAGTATGTTCCTTGGTTCTAATTATTAACAGTTGATAATATTGTCACAAATACATTATATGTGAATAGTGTTAAAATTGGCAATTTTAGAAGTAATGGAAATGGACTATTGATTGGTGCAACATATTAGTCTAACCAACAATTGATATTATTTTTGGTTATTTTCAGGGGATAGATATTTAAAGCCATGGATAATTCCGGTACCGGAAACAACAATAATTCCACGTGCAAAAGATGACGATTGCCTAGTCCTTGCTAGTGATGGTTTATGGGATGTCGTTTCAAATCAAGAAGCTTGCGATTTAGCACGCAGGAAAATCATGGTGTGGCACAAAAAGAATGGCACTCTGGCATCATCAGAAAATCTTGAATCTGACTGTGATCGTGCCGCACAATTTGCCGCTGAATCTCTGTCGAGGCTTGCTCTCCAAAAGGGAAGCAAAGATAACATAACAGTACTGGTGGTTGATTTGAAATCGAAATGGAAATTTAAAAGCAAGTCTTAGGTTTCATTGTATAATATTTGATTATGTTGAAGTTCTGTTATATTTTTTTTAGGCCAAACTTTTTGAATTGGTCTGGGTTAATATAAGGATGGTACCCAGTTTATTATGTATACTGATTAGACTAATGCAAAGCTTTTTTGCCCAAATGGAATGTTACCTTGAAAAGGTGTTATGATTGGTGTAATTGCTTATTGCTACTGGTACAAAAAAATGTAGTTGAACTGAAAATAATGAAGAAAATACTAACGCGTCTAACACTATTACATTATTAGTACTCTGGAATTTCTGGAAATTGAAACAAAAAAATTCCATTAAAATGTACCATGTCTTTTGCAGTACTAGTCCCAGTAGATTTAAGGTTCCTGTTGATTGGGAAGTTTTTTAGGAGATTGCAGAAATTATTATCTGTGTGAAAGACGCCAGATAAATTCGGTGTAAACCATTAGAAATTATTTGATTGCTTATTTTCATTTTATGCTAAAGAAAAGAATGTAGAAGTAAAAAATATATATCCCTGTTTTTCTTTTCTTTTTTGAAATAAAAATATATATCTATGTTGGCGTTCATAAAGTATGATCACTCCTTTTTCCGGCAATAATGGATCACTGTCCCTGTATGTGTATGTGGTCACTTGAGAGTAGGTCCGATGGGCATCGGACCTACTCTGGTTCGATGGGTTTAATCACCGTCGATTTTCTTTAAGATTTGTGCATAATGCTTTAAAATTTGTGCGTGTTTGTTTAAATGTTCGTGCGCACAAATTTTAAATTAGATCGGACAGTTATCGTGCTCGTTGAACCTAAAAGTAGGTCCGATGGGCATCGGACCTACTCCGTTGTCGTATGTGGTAACGTGTCTCCAGTTGCATAATTAATTATATTGATATTTATAGATGAGCGGTTAAAATGTCATATGTTTTCGTATCCTAATCATACTTCACGTTCTTATTTTTTTTTTTCAAAGTTCAAATAGTCAATAATAATTACTCAAGATGATCTCCATATTAAAATAAAATGTGTTTGGAGATCAAATTATATATTTTTTTCAATCTTTTTTACTATTTTTAGATAAATACACAATTATTGTGTTTCAAAAGATTTTCGGACCATCCGAAAACAATAATTTTGAAAATATAATAATAATAATCAATTTTAGAAAATATATATATAATTTGGTCTCTAAGCACATTTAATATGGAGATCATTGAGCGGTTTGAATCGATTATTTGAACTTCGAAAACAGAGATAAGAATGTGAGACATGATTTGAGGTACGAAAACAATAAAGCATTTTAACTCTACTCACTGTAAATTGAGCAGTTTGAATCGATTATTTAAACTTTGAAAACAGAAATAAAAATGTGAGACATGATTGAAGTACGAAAACAATAAAGCAATTTAACCATACTCCCTATAAATTGCGACCGTTCTACTAATTATAGTCTGTTGTTTATCTTTCATGCTATATATACTTATTCATTTTTATCAAATAAGATAGACAAGAAAACAATGCTCTGAACCCAATTTTACAGAAGAAAAAAAAAATTCTCCACAATAATCAACATTGACTATATAATTTCTCAATTTCACTCCTAAATAATACAATTCTGTTGTAAATCAAATTTAATATGATTTATGTGGATGTTCAATTCATTGTCTTACTTCTCCACTACTCCACTACTCCACTACTATGGACATTCATTTTCTTCTTTATTATTGTAACATCTCTTTCTAGCCTATAAATAGATGCTTTGTAAAAGCAAGAAAAAACACACAATTAGAAGAGAATAAAATTCTACTATTGCTCTCTCTATCTCTCTTGTCATTTACTTTACTTTTGTTGCAACTTCATTTTAATTTTACAACACGTTATCAGCACGAGTTGCTCGGAAGAAGTTGCAAAGTTATTCTGTAAGTAATTTATATGATTGATTATTATATCTTTCATTAAGTTAAATTTCATTTAAATTTTTGATTATATTTGTTCTAGTTTATAAGAATCATTCCTTGAAGTGAATGATGGAATAATAACCTGAAGTTATTATTCAAAAATAAAAGTTTATCAAGAATCTGAAGTTCTTATTACCCGAAGAGAATAAAAGAATAATAACCTGAAGTTATTATTATAATTGTTTAGAACCTGAAGTTCTATTTGAAATTTTAATATAAAATTAATATAATAACCAGCAGTTATTATAGGCCACTGGATGAATAATAACCTGAAGTTATTCCCAATTAAAACCTGAAGTTTTATTTCAAATTTTCATATAAAATCAATATAATAACCAGAAGTTATTATAGGTCACTAGATGAAAATATAACCCGAAGTTATTTCAAATTAAATTTTATAATTGCGAAGTCAATCAAGTTAATAACCAGAAGTTATTAAATAAATATTTTATTATAACCTGAAGTTATATAAATTAACCTGAAGTTATTAATACTTTTTAAATTTTTATTTATTTATTTATTTAATTTACATATTCTTTTATTTATATTTATCTCCCTTTTTCATTTTTCATAACCTGAAGTTATGACATTAATAACCTGAAGTTATGGCATTGATAACCTGAAGTTATGACATTAATAATCTGAAATTATTAATATGTATCTACTTTGTAGTACATTCGCAAATCTCATAAAGCTTGAATTTATCTCATTTTTCATTTATCATAACTCGAAGTTATGGTATTAATAACCTGAAGTTGTATTTTGTTATAAATACGTATTAATGAAAAATGAGAAAGGAAAATATCCTGAAGATGTTTGTTACAGATGTGGGATGGCAAATCATTGGTCACGTACCTGTCGTACGCCCAAGCATCTAGTGGAGCTTTATCAAGCCTCACTCAAGAAAAAGGGAGAAAATAAAATGTAGAAATTTATGTTTATGATTTACATTTTAATTTTTATATTGTATGCAAATAAAATTAATGAATAAAGGTAGTTTATTTTAATTTATTCTTGCATTCTTTTATTTTAAAGGAAAATGACTGACGCAATGGTAAGTAAATAAAATCCATGTCTAATAAACAGTGGAACAACAACTACTATATTGAAAAGTAAGAAATATTTTTCACAATTACATCTTGTTAAGACTAATATCCACATTATATTTGACACAAGTAATTTAATAAAAAGCTCCGAAAGAACTTATATTTTGTTACCTAAAGAAACAAAATTAATAATAGATGATGCATTATATTCTAGTAGATCTAGAAGAAATTTACTAAGTTTTAAAGATTTTTGAAAGAATGACTATCATATTGAAACTATGAATAAGAAAAATTGTGAATATCTTCGTATCACATATATTAAAAATAGCCAGAAAATCATAATGCAAAATATGCAAACATTGTTTTCTGGACTATATGGTACTTATATAAGTATAATAGAATCAAATATAGTTACTAACCAGAAGTTAGTTGATCCAAAATTATTTACAATGTGGCATGAAAGATTGGGTCATCCAGGAAGTATAATGATGAGGAGAATAATTAAAAGTGCAAATGGGCATCCCCTAAAGGACCTGAAGATCATATTATCAAAAGAATTGACATGCGAATCATGCTCTCTTGAAAAACTAATTACTAGGCCATTTCCAAATAAAATTGGAACTGAAGCTCCTTCATTTTTAGAAAGAATTCAAGGAGATATATGTGGGCCTATTACACCTCTATGTGGATCATTTAGATATTTTATGGTGTTAATTGATGCATCAACACGCTGGTCACATGTGAGTTTGTTAGCAACAAGAAATGTTGCGTTTGCTAGACTATTAGCACAAATTATCTAATTGAGAGCTAATTTTCTGGATTATCAAATTAAAAGAATCCGGCTTGATAATGCATGAGAGTTTACTTCTCAATTTTAATGATTATTGCATGTCTATTGAAATTACGGTAGAACATCCAGTGGTCCATGTTCATACACAAAACGGTCTAGCAGAATCGTTGATTAAAAGGTTGCAATTAATTGCTAGACCTTTACTTATGAAATCTAGTTTACCGTCTGCTGCATGAGGACATGCCATATTACATGCTGCTGCACTAATTAGGTTAAGGCCAACTGCAGATCATAGGTATTCCCCGTTACAATTGGTCTCCGGAAGAGAACCAAATTTGTCTCATCTAAAGGTATTTGGTTGTGCAGTATATGTTCCAATTTCTCCTCCACAACGCACAAAAATGGAACCTCAAAGAAGGTTGGAAATTTATATTGGTTTTAACTCTCATTCTATTATTAAATATTTAGAACCATTAACAGGAGATGTTTTTACAGCAAGATTTGCTGATTGTCATTTTAATGAATCAATATTTCCAAACTTAGGGGAAGAAAAACCAAAGCTGGATAAACAAGTAACTTGGAATTCATCGTTATCTTATCTTGACTCCCGAAGTGGTCAACGTGACTCGAAGTTCAAAAGATTATAAATTTGCAAAGAATTGCAAATGAATTGCCTGATGCATTTACATATACAAATAGAGTTACTAAATCACATATTCCAGCTATAAACGCACATGCTCAAATTGACATTACAAAAATATCTAATGAATCTAATGTGCGTAGAAAACATGGAAGACCACTTGGTTTTAAGGATGTAAATCCACGTAAAAGGAAAGAGCAGAATAGAGCAGTTGGTCCAACCCCAGAAGAGGTTGATGGTAAAACTCCTGAAGAAGTCAATAAAACCCTAGAAGAGGTTGATAGTAGAACTCCTGAAGAAGTTGATAAAATCCCAGAAGAGATTAATGGTAAAACTTCTGAAGAAGTTGATAAAACTCTAGAAGAGGTTGATCAAGTTCCAGAAGAAACATATATTAATGAAATCTTTGCATTCACTATAGCAAGCGATGTTATAAACAAAGAAGATAATGTGCCAAAAACTCTGGAAGAGTGTAGATATATAAATGATTGGCCTAAATGAAAAGATGCCGTACAAGCTCAATTAAGTTCATTAGAAAAACGGTAAGTATTTGGACCTGTAGTCCAAACGACCAGAGATGTTAACCCTGTATGTTACAAATGGGTATTTGTTATAAAAAGAAATGAGAAAAATGAGATTGTGAGATATAAAGCAAGGCTAGTGGGACAAGGCTTTACACAAATATCTGGAGTCGATTATGAAGAGACGTATTCACCTGTAGTGGATGCGATAACTCTCAGGTTTTTAATAAGTCTCACAGTTACAGAAAATCTAATAATGCGACTTATGGATGTCGTAACAGCATATTTATATGGTTCACTTGATAGTGACATATACATGAAAATCCCCGAAGAATTGAAAATGCCTTAAGCATATAAATCAATACCTAGAGAAATGTACTTTATAAAATTAAGAAGATCTTTATACGGACTAAAACAATCAGGCCGAATGTGGTACAATCGACTGAGTGAGTACCTTCTAAAAGAAGGATATAAAAATAATATAATTAGTCCGTGTTTTTTCATTAAAAGATCAAATCTAGGTTTTACAATCATTGCAGTGTATGTTGATGATTCAAACATTATTGGATCTCCTGAAGATATTGAGAATACTACAAAATTGTTGAGAAATGAGTTTGAGATGAAAGACCTTGGGGTAAATAAATTTTGTCTCAGCCTGCAGATCGAGCATATAAAGAATGGAGTATTTATCTATCAAACAAATTATGTTGAAAAAGTACTAAAAAGATTCAATATGGATAAAGCTCATCCTTTGAGCACACCAATGGTCGTACGATCGCTAAATGCAGAAAATGATCATTTTCGCTTGCAAGAAAACAATGAAGAATACTTGGTCCTAAAGTACCATACTTAAGTGTAATTGGAGCATTATTATATCTTGTAAATAATACAAGACCCGATATCGCATTTGCAGTAAATGTGTTAGCAACATATAGTTCCAAAGCAACCCGAAAATATTGGAATGGAATTAAACACATGTTATGTTATCTCTGCGGGACTAGAGATATGGGGTTATATTATCAAAAGGATACAAAATCCAATTTAATTATATACATGTGAGATATTTGTCGGATCCACATAAAGCACGATCTCAAACGGGATACGTATTCACTTATTACGGAGCTGCAATTTCATGGCGATCGACAAAACAAGCTCTTGCAGCAACATATCAAATCATGTCGAACCGATCGCCTTATACGAGGCGGATCGAGAATGTGTTTGGTTACGGTCTATGATTCAAAATATTCAAGAAGAATGCAGAGTTGAAAACATCAAGGAAAACCCTACTCCGCTGCATGAAGATAATGCAGCATGAAGATAATGCAGCATGCATTGCACAAATCAAAGAAGGATATATCAAAGGAGACCGGACTAAACATATTGCGCCAAAGTTCTTTTCAACACATGACCTACAAAAGGAAGGCGTAATCAATGTTTGCCAAGTCCGATCAATCGATAATTTGGCAGACCTATTCACAAAATCTTTGCCGACGAAAGTTTTTGAACAACTCACAAAGAAGATAGGTCTACACCGATTGAAGAATATTCAATGATATCTAAATGAGGAGAAGCGTTATACGCACTGTACTCTTTTTCCCTTAATCAAGTTTTTATCCCAATGGGTTTTTCTTGATAAGGTTTTTAATGAGGCAGTACACGGTCCGGAAGTATCGTGTTAATATTGATCCTGAAGTATCATATTAATAGCGTATAATAAAAGATGAACATCTAAGGGGAAGTGTTGTAAATCAAATTTAATATGATTTATGTGGATGTTCAATTCATTGCCCCACTACTCCACTACTCCATTACTATGGACATTTATTTTCTTCTTTATTATTGTAATATCTCTTTCTAGCCTATAAATAGAGGCTTTGTAAAAGCAAGAAAATACACACAATTAGAAGAGAATAAAATTCTGCTATTGCTCTCTCTATCTCTCTTGTTATTTACTTTACTTTTGTTGCAACTTCATTTTAATTTTACAACACTAATATTTTGATGGTGGATATTAAAAAGAGTTATCTATGATGTCCAATAATTGATGTGCATTTATCAACTTAGAGATTAATTGTATATACTTAAAAAGTATCAAATCACAACTTGTCAACATAGAAAGAAGATCAGTGGAGAATTCTTTGGTGCAAATAAATGGATAGTGATTAGTGCATATCAACTTGTAAGGGTATGTTTAGTTGGATTGAGAGTTGGCTATTTTTGGGATTAGACTATTCGGAATAGCCTATTCGGTGTTTGGTTGGGTTATAATAGCTAGAATAGTGAATTCAAAATTTTTGTCTTATTAGAAAGATTATTCCTAAGAATTTTTAAATTTAGCTATTCTAATGAGACAAACAATAACTATTTTTGATTTGGCTATTCTAACTATTCTTATTTTGCAATCAAACATGTGCAGCCAAATGCAAAATAAAATAAATATTTTGTATAGTCAACTGAAATAATGAATTGAGATGCAGCGGATAGAAGGGCCCATTTTTGTTTGGGCTTTTTGGGCCTTACAGATCCAATCACCCCACTGTACCGTTGCAGTTTAGGTTATGAATAAGGATTTATCAAATTACCAACAAATGGAGTAAAAGTGAATTGTTTTATCCAAACAACATATATTATATAAATTATTATAAACCACTTTGGAAACCAAGGTTAGAAATATGAAAAAGATAACTATTACTACAAATAAATTTTTTTTTATTTCTCATCATCTCATGAGCATTCAATGTATATAGATACAGACTTAATGTTTGGTTGGTAACATAACATTCCTACTGATTAATACCTTCTTATCTTAGTGTTTCTTAACAAGGTAAATACATGCTCACACTATCAATCATTTCCCCTTTTTCATATCAATGAGGGTGAAATTGGTACTGTTCAAAGCATCTCCAAGCAGAGGGATCACCAGTTGTTTGTTGCATTTGTAGACAGCTGTTTCATTGCATTTACAGATGAGAAAAATAATATGTACTCCAGGACCATGATTCCTAGATTGGTTTCAAAAGAAATGAAACGGTTAAATAAAAAAAAATAAAAAAGTTGCTTCTTCATTTCTTCAAGAAATGGAGAACGAAATGGCCCACGTGTCATTACAAACATTCCCCGTATGAGAGCATTTAAGTCTCGAGAAGACGTGTGTTCAAAATCCGACTTTTACTGGCTTATAAAAAGAGAAACCTAAAACCATTATTTTTTTTCCAAAAAAAAAAATACCTCCATATGAAATCTCTCATTCTCCTTCTCTCTTTCAAGGGGATTTATGAAACAAATAATATCATAATTCCTATCCAACAAATTAAGAAACCATGATAATTACTTATCTAAGAAAGAACGACAAGTAGCCGTGAACATCAAAGCAACAGCAACAAGTTGTAAGTCTCTAGATTGATTTTTAAGATAGGCAAATTTTACAAGTTCAATTTAACTACTTCGTACCGTTCTTATAGTTTTTGTTTTCTGTGGCTTGTGTTTCACTCGACTCAGAGAGGGAGCACAGTTGTTGAAAATATTCTCCTCTTCTAAGAAATAGAGAATTATCCAACTAAAATTTCTTAGCAGTTCTTTTGAAATAACAACTACAGCATATTACTTTGTCACCTATTTTGTGAAAAAATAACTTCTAAATAACCTGCTAATTTACTATCAAGCTTCGCATATATTTAATTTAATGTGTAGGTGCCATCAGCATGATTGGATACTCAAGTCATACTGAAAATGTGGGACCTATAAGGTCTGAATACGAGGGGATATCTGGCGAGGACTCTACTTTGATTGCACTGCCTGTTCTACCAGCAATCAACAATGAGGCAACATGCTGCGAAGAGTCAGAACTTGACAACAGTTCAGCTGTTGTTAAACAGAAAAAGATCAGTGTGTTTCTGACTGAATGTAAGCCTCTTTGGGGGTGCAGCTCAGTATGTGGCAAGAGGTCCCTAATGGAAGATGCATATGTGACGGTACCGAGGTTTTTTGATATCCCTATTTGGATGCTGACGCAGGAGTCCCAAATAGAAGGAATAGATGATATGAATAATTTCAAAGTTTCTGCCCATTTCTTTGGTGTCTATGATGGACATGGTGGCACTCAAGTAAGTATAAAATAGTAGAATCTAAAGAAGTTAATGTTTAATTTAAGATTACTGGACAAATATTTCCAAAAATTTAAAAGAATGATTTACCAAATTAAAAAGTTCCATAAATTGGGTTTCAATTTAGGCCCAATATATACAACTAGTGTTTATGTTGTTTTATATAAGGGTCCCATTAACCCCCACATTTATTTCTTTTCGGATGTCTCTCTTGCTGGAATTGAACCTACACTCTCCTAGATAGGTGAGGCTTATCACCATTTGTTCTAGGCTTATGATTCAACCAGTGTCCACATTAATCCCTCAATTAAACATAAATTCCTAATTAAGCCCATATATGATTCTAACTAAAGCTTTCGTTAATCTAATTTTGCCTCAGTTGATTAAACTTGGATGTGCAGTAAATATTACGACTATATATAGGGCCCCAAATTATTGGCAGTTCACCATTTTGGCATGGAATTCAATCAAGCAAAAGAAAAATAAAAAAAATGGGATTAAAATAATAAGAAGTTATCAAGCACCAGTCTCTAACATTCCTCGTTTTCAAATATTGTAGATAGCAAATTATTGCCGTGACAGAATTCACCTGGCACTAACTGAAGAACTAAAAAAAGTAGAAGAGGCAAATTCAAGCGGAAAAATCAATTTTGATTTCAAGAAAGAGTGGGAGAGAGCCTTTTCAGATTGCTTTAAGAAGGTTGATGAAGAATCTGAGCTGTTTGCACCTGAGAATGTCGGATCGACAGCTGTCATAGCAGTTGTTACCTCATCTCATGTTATAGTCGCAAACTGTGGCGATTCCCGTGCAGTCCTTTCGCGTGGCAAGCAGGCCATACCTCTATCTGTAGACCATAAAGTAAGGCATTTTTTTTGTGCATGATATTAATGGTTCCACTACAGATATATAGAAGCCATCAAGCCAAGAGTAAATATGTATAAGATGTTACTAAAGAAACCTTAAAAAGAACCATGAAACTCTCTCCATAAAACAAATAAAAGATCTAGCACAAAAAAAAGACGAATGAGAAAGTCTGATGATGCACATATGCTGGCTATGTACCAGTCAAAAAATCATTTGGTGAAGTGACAAATTGAGGTTGATATTACAGCCAGAGAGAGAAGAAGATAATGCGAGAATAGAGGCACAGGAAGGAAAGGTGGTATGGTGGAATGGCTACCGTGTATTTGGTGTCCTTGCTATGTCCCGTTGCATCGGTATGTGAGTTTCTGCTGTTATTGTATCAATGGTTGTAATTTGCTGTTGATTATTAATTATTTCAGATAGAAAAGCTTTACGCCGTAAAAGTGGATTCTTCTTTACTTTCTACTTTAGTGTTCCATTGATTCTTTTTTTTTCTTTTAGTTGTGTATTTGGATTTCTATGGACTGATTAGCTGTTAATTTCCTTCAAAGAGTTTGTAGAACTGGCAAAATTTGACTGACCCAATGCAAACAACCGTGAACAACCGATATCTTAAACCAAGAAAGCTAAATATTTTTTAGCTTGATTCGATCAGAATCAGCCCACAACCATTGAATAGAGACTAATTCGATTTGACCTGACCGACCAGAAAACCAGATTACCCTCACCCTAGCACCCAACAGATTTGAAATTCAAATTTTCACCAGTTAAATAAGACCTCTGTTAGGCTAGTGAATTTGCCAATGATCTTGACCATCCTCTCCTCCAAATTGGAAAATAATAGCTGAATTTGACCGAACCCTTAGCATGATTAACTCAAAACCTTGTAGAAGAAAAAAAAAATATACAGAAACCAAACTGAATGACCCAAAAATCTGTTGAAAGTTGAACCAAAATTAGCTCTCTCTATTTAGAATTCTGCTGTAGTTGTTTTTAGAAGCATGAATGTGTGTTAGTGGACTAGTGGTCTCTAAATATAGGTGTGTATGTAGTAGGATTAGTGGGTTCTATAATTAGTCATGTATTAGCAGGATAGGTGCAGGTGTTAGTTCTATTTTGGGGACTGTTTGTAATAGCAGAACAAGGTAGTGGGGTACTAAATTTGGATGATCCAAACTTAGGTGTTGTAGGGCTATATATTCAGCATATTGTAATCGAATTAATTAAGAAGTGAAGTTGAATTATTTGTGTCAATCCTTCTTCCTCTGTTTACTCTTCCAACAAAGTGGTATCAGAGCCGAGTCGATCAACCCTGGGGCGTTTTCAATGGCAGAAAACAGCAGCAGCTTGGTGAATGTGACGCAACCAGCAATTCCTCTCTTCAAAGGCGAGAATTATGAGTTTTGGAGTATCAAGATGTCGACCTTGTTCAAGTCACATGGTCTATGGGACTTGATAGCAAATGGAGTTCCTAATCCAGATCCTAATCCGCAAGAGAATCAGAAGAAAGATGCACGAGCGCTGTTTTTCATCCAACAAGCAGTGCATGACACCATCTTCTCGAAAATCGCAGCAGCCACCAGCGCAAAGGAGGCATGGACAACCCTGAAAACAGCATTTCAAGGGAGTACTCGAGTCATGGCAATCAAACTTCAAGGCCTACGCAGGGACTTTGAAACATTGCAGATGAACAAGGAAGAATCAGTCCAAATTTTCCTTTCAAGAGTACAAGAGGTGGTCAATCAAATCCGAGCATTTGGAGACACCATGGAGGAGAAGACGGTGGTGGCAAAGGTGTTGAGAAGCCTAACACCCAAGTTTGATCATGTGGTAGCAGCAATCGAAGAGTCCAAAGATCTAGCAACCTACACCTTTGATGAACTCATGGGGTCACTGCAGACTCATGAAGCAAGGATGTCAAAGGCTGAAGATAAAGGCGACGACAAGGCATTTTACATGAAGGGGGAGTCATCAAGAGGCAGATATAATGGCTACCCAAGGAGCAGAGGCAGCCATAATCCCAGCAGAGGACGGGCTAATTCCAGCAGAGGAGGTAGAGGCCGAGGTAGAAGCAATCAAGCAAATGCATACGACGATTCCAAGAGGGACGTTCAATGCTATTATTGCAACAAGTATGGGCACTACCAAGCAGAATGCTACAAGAAGCAAAGAAAAGAAAGTCAAGCCAATTATATAGAAGAGAAGGATGCGCAATCAACTCTTTTCATGGCCAGCAGCGCGGTTGACAAAGTTGATGCAAGCAGCAGCTGGTTTCTTGATAGCGGGTGTTCAAATCACATGTCCGGATTCAAGCAGTTGTTTGAAGATTTGGATGAAACATGCAAGTTGGAAGTAGAGCAAGAGCATGGCAGCATCTTTGTCTCTCAAAGAAAGTATGAAAAGGATTTGCTAAAGAAGTTTGGCATGCATAGTTGCAAGGCAGCAGCTACACCGATGAACAATAATGAAAAGCTTGTAAAAGATGATGGCACAGGGCCATGTGATGAAACCAAGTTTAGGAGTTTAGTTGGAGGCTTGATTTATTTAACCCACACAAGACCAGATATAAGTTTTGCAGTAGGGGTGATATCTAGGCATATGCACAATCCAACTACACACCATTTTGGAGCAGCAAAGAGAGTATTGAAGTACATCTCGGGTACAACTGATTTCGGACTTTGGTATGACAACACAAATTCCTTTGAGCTAGTTGGCTATAGTGACAGCAATTGGGCAGGGTGTTCTGAAGATAGAAGAAGCACCTCAGGTCACATTTTCTCCCTTGGATCCAGTGCAATAAGTTGGAGCTCAAAGAAGCAAGCAACAGTAGCGCTCTCATCCTCAGAAGCTGAGTACATTGCAAGCAATTCAGCAGCTTGTCAAGCAGTTTGGCTTAGACGAATACTTGAAGATGTTGGACAGGTGCAGCAGCAACCTACACGAATTTTCTGTGACAATCAATCAGCCATAGCAATGTCAAAGAACCCGGTGTTCCATGGAAGGTCAAAGCACATCGACATTCGACTTCATTTCGTCAGAGATCTAGTGCCAGAGAAGATAGTTGAGCTAAAGTTTGTTACTTCAGAAAATCAGAAGGCAGATATTCTAACCAAGGCATTGGCACTAAGCACATTTGAAAATTTGCGAAAGAAGCTTGGAGTAACCAATTTTGAATCAAGGGGGAGTGTTGAAAGTTGATCCAAAATTAGCTCTCTCTATTTAGAATTCTGCTGTAGTTGTTTTTAGAAGCATGAATGTGTGTTAGTGGACTAGTGGTCTCTAAATATAGGTGTGTATGTAGTAGGATTAGTGGGTTCTATAATTAGTCATGTATTAGCAGGATAGGTGCAGGTGTTAGTTCTATTTTGGGGACTGTTTGTAATAGCAGAACAAGGTAGTGGGGTACTAAATTTGGATGATCCAAACTTAGGTGTTGTAGGGCTATATATTCAGCATATTGTAATCGAATTAATTAAGAAGTGAAGTTGAATTATTTGTGTCAATCCTTCTTCCTCTGTTTACTCTTCCAACAAAATCCAGCATGTGCTGCCTCTAATAATTTTATACTGCAGTTAAACATCGAAGCTGATAATGTGATCCTTGGCTATAAATTGTCACAAATACAGTCTGCGTGAAATATGTCGATAATTGGCAAGTTGTAAAATAAAAGGAATATATTTAGAAGAAAATCTACTGAACCAGCAATGCCAGAGCACATACTTTTGTACTAAGCCATCCATAAAGACCATGAAAATTATCAATGTTGACTAAATATTCCGTTTAATCATTGTCAGGCGATAAAAATCTGAAGCCGTGGATAACTCCCGTACCAGAAACAAAAATTATTCCTCGCGCAAAAGATGACGATTGCCTAATTCTAGCAAGTGATGGGCTATGGGATGTCGTATCAAATCAACAAGCTTGTGATTTAGCACGCAAGAAAATTATGATGTGGCATAAAAAGAATGACACTGCATCGTCAGAGATGCTTGAACATGGTAACAATCCTGCTGCACAATCAGCTGCAGAGTATCTGTCCAAGCTGGCCCTCCAAAAAGGAAGCAATGATAACATAACAGTAATGGTGGTCGACCTGAAATCAAAATGGAAGTTCAAAAGCAATACTTAGGTTTAAATATCTGATTGGAGTATGTTGTGATGAGGTTTATTAACTGGTCTAGGCTTATATAAGGAATAAACTCTGCTTATTATGTATGATTATTAGACTGTAATGCAAAACTTTATTGCTCTTGTTGAAAATATTGAATGATCTCGGATTAAATTTCATCATCGATCAAGGGCTCAGATTGTATCAAGCATAGCATTAGATTTAGGAATAAATCCAAGGGTACCTTGAAACACATATATACAGAGGCATACCACTTACAGAAATTAGAATAACAGTAACATAATGGCTTTTTGGAGCCCCAGCATGTATTAATACATTTCTTAGGAGATTGTAGAACAATGTAGCCACTTCTTTCAAAAAAAAAAAAAATACACTCTGAAATTAATTGAATCAGTTTCATCTCAATTTCTATTTCTCAACAGCTCTAATGCTCTCTTCATTCTAGTATAAATGTGCAATAATGGATAGTTATCATTTTCTAATTGAAAAGTCCAATTGCTCTGGCATTAAATATTTTTCTTTCAAACATAATTAGAATAAATACATATTCTTATAGTATAGTTGGTATAGATAGTGTTACTTTATGAAAACCATACATTTCAACCGGTACATGAAATCAGGACGTCTATTCATATGTCCCGTCATGGTTTTTAACAACTTGAGCTAATTTCAACGTTCTCAAAAAATTATTTTGATACTAGATCTTTAGTCTCTGAACAAAATCAATATTGAGCAATCTTAAATGACAATTGAAGAAGAATTAAAATAACTCCAAACAACATGAGATCCTAAGGCCGTGCTTCAGATGAGGAGAAAAGGCCGTCATTAAAGGAAAAGAAAGGGAGAGGAGGTGAAGAGCGACCAGACCGTAAGGTGCTCGGGCTCCTTCACCTGTTCCACAAGAGGAAAATCAAAGAGGGAGCAGAGGAGAGCAAAAGAGAGCGGACACTGTGTGGAGGTGATGACGTTGTGTATTTTGCTGAAATTTGTTATTTCCAAATCGGAGTGTACGAAATACTGTGCGGAGATATGCAACGCGCTGATCACCTTCCTCCCCATTCCTTTCCCTTCCTCTATGTTCATTGTTTCTGGAGCACAGCCTAAGTGAGAAAGGGCGATAACATAATGATGGAATTCGTGGGCAGTATGTCGTAGTTTCTTAAGTGATGCATAAATACATTCTAATAGTATCATATGCATTATGCATAAGTGATGTATCTGTTTTATTAAGCACTAATACAAATTCACTTCGAAAACACATAATTCTATCAAATTTGGTTATTATAGGATCCCAAAATATTATGAAAATTGATTAAAAACATAAGAGGTGAACATAACGCACTGCAAGCGCATATAAGTAGAATTAAATAATAATATTTTGTTATATTTGATCCAAATTGTTATTTGAGCCTAATACGTAATGTATCTTACTTATATATATATACTATATAATCTAAATCCTTAATGAGAGAGAAACTTAAAAAATTCAGTTTACTCCAAATTGTTTCTTTCCTCTCTCTTCCTCTTCCCACAAATCCTAACATTTTTTATGTATCTGTTTTATTTGACATGTATTGAATGTATATGTTATATTTAGCAACAATTAATAAATTAATTCGCATGCGAAAGGTACAGAGTATCTTTTAGTTTTGGTAAATTAGTAATGCATTCTCGTGGAGGTTAATGCATAATATTTGATGTATAAGTTGGCTTTAGTCCGAAAATATTTATTCACGTGCTAAACGAAATACACGTTGAGCTTGTACATTCTGGTGAATTTATTTTACGCAAAACTAACCAGAAAAATGTGTTGGATACAAACGGTTGAGATATTATGAATTGTATATTGTCATATATGATTAATGTAATTGAGTGATCTAATATAGAATTAAGATATTTGATCATGTATGTATTTAATAGAATGTGCTCCATAAATATGTGGAATAATTTGGGAAAATATCAAATTGTTGATGGACTGATTCTGAAATTTGCAAGTAAGAATAACCATTGTCCAGATGTTTGTGCGGACCACACGGATCTCGACGCGGCCGCATGGATTTTGATGCAACTGCAGGGATTTTGATGCGGTTGCACAAAATACATTTTTTAAGTTGGCATATAACCAGAGGTTTGTGTGGGTTGCACAGATTTTGATGTGTCTGCACAAAACACTGTTAATTTAGGGAAGTCAGTTATTCGGGGGAAGGTGGTTCTGTCGACGCATCTCTGGCCGTTTGTACGGCCGCATGCGCAGTGCCAGATGTGTTACCCTATATAAGAATGGGTCCCCAAAGAACAAGATACAACATACAACTCAGTTTTCTGAACAATAGTTATTTTAGACAGAATCTGAGTGTCTTCTCTTTTTCTTCCACCATTAAATATTATATAGGAGAAATTCATTAGGAAACTTGGAAAAGATTTCTCAAAGGCATGTCTTGCTGTTTTGGAAGACTTAATCCACGACCGTATGACGTACCGGTGAGAAGGACTTCTTGTCATTGAAGACTTGTCTCGTACATATGGAGACGGCTCTTCGCACTTGAGGATTCCATGGCAAACATTATGGAATCAGGTATTA
The DNA here is from genome assembly GCA_011114355.1 of Carex littledalei. Classification (NCBI taxonomy): domain Eukaryota; kingdom Viridiplantae; phylum Streptophyta; class Magnoliopsida; order Poales; family Cyperaceae; genus Carex; species Carex littledalei. The sequence goes on from CM022094.1 coordinate 9,945,605, forward strand.
TATTCCGCACTTATGATTATGTTTTATGAGTCAGCATTAGCATAGAACGGTCCATAGATTAAGGTGGGGAACTGTTTCTCCGTCCTCAGAATATAAGTGTGTGATTTCTAGATGAGATATAATTGTTTAATCTCTAAATAAGACGTAATTGTTTGACGTTTAAGATTCCAACAAAATAAACACAAAATATATTACGCAATTATATATGTTGGAAATCATTTTGCAGAACATTTGCAAATATTTATTGATGTTATTACAAATAGATCATTGTAATTTACAATGTGCTCTAAACAATATCCAGCATATCTAACTGCGTAATTAATATTTTGTATCTTCTTTATTTTCCGTAAAACAATACATTAGCATATATCTTATATTTCGAGTGTATCTGTTAATTTCTTGAATTGTAGGAATTGGAATGAAGTCTCTAATAATTAAACATATTAATAGATGTATCTTATTTTGCGAGCGTGTAGATGGTAATGTTTAGAGTATATCTGTAAATTTTGGTGATTGTAGGACTTGAAATGAAGTTTCTATTGATTAAAAATATTAATAAGTATTAATAATGTGTTGTCAACGAATTCCGACATTGTACCTACCTAATATATGCAATATTTTTTTAATTTTTTTCAAAATAATTCATGATGCCAAAAGGCGCCAACACAACGAATTCACATCCAGTGCAATACCTGAGGTGCAATGAGTAGATTCGGACCGTTCTTTTAACCTGGCAGTCTGACACGAATTTCAAAACAGATCCTATGTCTTTTATAGATACCGCATTGAGTTTGGCCTAGCTGGAATTAATCTGGATCGTCTATTTTTCATTGTACCCCTTCAATACCTGAGGAGACGCGCACTCCAATACAACTCCAGTAGGCGGGTTTAGAGGTGGCAAAAAAGCTCGTAGCTCGTGGCTCGACCGTGACTCGTTCGTTACTGGACCGAGCTGTTAACGAGCCAGCTCGCCACTAGCTCAGTCCAGAATTAACGAGTTCAAGACAGGGCCTAACTAGCTCGGCTAGCATCAATTTGTGAATTTGTCTGATTTTGTGTGCATTTTATACTATCTAGCTCGGTTCAGTTCGATCCAAAAAGTGTGTAGTTTCTTAAAACAAGATCCAATCAAATCCAGTGAGCCAGCTCGGGCTGGCTCATCACGATTTCAAGCTGGACTTTTAGCTCGGGTGCCAAAGGTCCAGCTCGCTCGGTAAAAGCTCGGTTCAGAATTAACGAGCTGAGCTAGGGCCTAGCTCGGCCCGAGCCAGCTCGTTAACAGCCCTAGGCGGGTTCCACATTTTGTTGAGTATTCATGCCGCATAAGTGAGCCTCACAATTTTATAGTCCAAATTTATTCTCAGTCGAACCAAACTTAATTCAGTGTCTATTTAGAAATATGGAGTCCGCTTTAAGATTCATGTCAGGTTAAACAAACGGTCATAATTTAGTAATTGAAAGTGCAATTTGGGGTGATCCGAATTCCATTTTGTTTTGGGTTGATTACTTGATTTTCTGTTACTTCTTCCTTTGATCGGAAAGAAAAACAGATGAGTTCTATCCGCTACAAAATCTTATTCAGCGCCTTACACTGATCGCCATAGAGTCTTATCCTGCAGAAAATTCTGAAGAAAAGAAAACTGAAATACTAAAGCAATTCAATGATTAATGCAAAAATAAATAGTCTGATGAAATGTATGGGACTCTTTAATATTCGTGCGTAATTTGATCGGACGGTCCTGATCAGAATAGAAATTTTCTGTTACCTTTAGATGACATGAATTCGCTGATCCTTCGTGAAGGACCCACTGTGGGTCCCATTTCACAGGTAACACGTGAAAAGTTAGAAAGGGCCCGCCTAAATCAAGGTATGGGCCACAGAGGCTAAAGTTTGTCTCCTGCCCCACTTCATTTAAATTCAAATTCAAGACATTCACGCCTCCCATCCCAAATTATTTACCTAAAAAGGAGAAAAGAAATAATTGAATTTTGGTTGGCCCACTTCATTCAAATTCAAATTCAAATTCAGAACTCTTACGCGGTTACGCCTTCCTAATTTTTTAGCGAATGCGGAAAAAACAATATGGATTTAAATCTGCTGTTACAAATAATCTAGTGCAGTGTGTGTTATGAATTACTAATGTGTGGATTCCACATGCACAAAATAAAACTGTTCATAATAAATTTTTTGGAACTCTTTAATAATTAATAGTGACCATAGTAACATGGTACGCGAATAATTCACGTATAATTTGTTTTTTTAACGTTTCCGAACCTAACACCGAATAAAACGAAAAAAAAACTTAACGCGAATCACGAATTATTCGCGAATAAAACGTGGAAAAAACCCGAAAAAAAATTTTAATTTTTTATTTGTGGGTTTTTTTTTTTTTTGCTTCCTTGTGGTACCGAATTATTTTCAAATTATACCTGAATTATTTCCGAATCACGGATTTTTTATTATGCCAAACCGAACCCAAACTATTCATTTGTCAACTATGAAATGTAGGATTTGTGTGAAATTTTGATAAAATACTGACCAAACAATAATAAAATTAAATATATAACTGAAGAAAAAAAAATTAGGCATGATATTTTGAACTTTGATTAAAGTCCCCGCAACATAACTACTATAACTGTCTGAGAGAACCGTAAAAACTCTAGTATTGAATTTTTTTCTAAAGTATTAATATTTATGTACGGAAGTATTTATACCTTTGAGGTTAGTGTATTGAAACGGGTAAAGGTCGGGTCGGTCCGGTCCAAACCCGCCCGGTCCCCGGGTTGACTCGGGCACGGGTTAGCCCGGGTCAACGAAGTTGAGTCGGGTAGGGGGGGCGGGTTGGGGTTTGAGTCGACCGACCCTTACTCGGCCTAAACCCGGCGGGTTAGGTCGGGGCGGGGCGGGTCGGGTCGGGACGTCGGTCCGGTCCGGGTAGGTCCGGGTCGGTTCGTTTTTTTTTTCTGTTTTGTTTGGGGGTTTTTGGCTGTTTTTTTTTCAGTTTTTTTTTTCTTTTTTTTTATTTGAACTCAATATATTTTTGTTATAACAAAATCAAATTATGTTAAACCGAATTTTGTTAAAACCGAATTATTCTAAAATCAAATTATTCTAAAACCGAAATACCGAATTAGTTTCAAACCGAATTATTTTTTATCTTTAAAACCGAATTATTTTAAAACAATAGATTTAAAAACAAAAGTTACCCTCCTCCTTTATTCCGGGCTTGGGACCGGCTATGTAAAATAACATAGGCGGAGTTCTAACTTTTTTTTGTTAGTAATTATTCTTTAAAATGAAACAATTGAAATATTTAGAAATTATAATTTAAAAAAATAACAATAAAGATTAAAAGATGTTAGAATTTTATACCGACACTACCTATCTAGTAGTTGTTGTGCATATACCATAGGTCGCTCTCTTGCTCACCGTCCGAATCTTCGTTAGGCTCAGGTCCCTCGGTACTGCTTTCTTGAGTTTCGACACCGGATGATGACGCTTCCATGGCATGTTGCGTGCGATCTTCAGCATCAATCCAGTCTTTCAAGCACACAAGTCTCTCGAAAACATGTGCACCCAGCTTACTTCGTTTATTGGTGAGGATCCTGTTCACCGAACTAAAACAGGATTCGGAAGGGACGGTTGACACGGGCACGGCAAATATGTCGCGGGCCATCATTGACAGCGTTGGATAGGTAGTTGCATTCCTCCTCCACCAATCCATGAAGTCAACTCCTTCATTTTCGTTGGTCCCCAAACAGTAGCTCATTAACTCGTTCGTGTTACCTTGGGATCCCGTCGGGTCGTCATCATCCTGGAAATCGCCTAACAATCCAGTACTGCTGTGTGTGGATAAACTATTAAAACAATAGAAAAAATTAGTGGACAAATAATGTAGATATTATAAATAATAAATATTAAAAACATATGTATATTTATATTCATACCTCACGCCACCGGTCGAAGGCGGTTGGTTGGCATTTCTTCTTTCGCTGTATATGGCAAACATCTCGTCCAATGCCCGTTGTACGCGGGGATCCTCGTTCCTCCAGTCTAATTTTAGATTTTTCTTGTAGGCTTGAAGTATTTTTACCGTGAACTTCTTCTTGTATGCCGGATGGAGGCAGTTTGCGAGAACGGTCAAGAGGGGTACCTCTTCCCAATATTTAAGAAATTTTACCTTCATGGCTGCTACGATCGGATGGAGAGGGGAATCCTCACTATCCCTATCTTCCATATCACGGTACACCTTGGAAATATAGTAGAGATGGTGCAGCAACTCATGTGCCGTCGGTGTGTACGAGCAAGATAATTTGACGGTTGCGGTGAAAAAGGTTCCAAGGAATTGTGCAAGCATTATTATTCGCTGCCATTCGGGTTCGGTGAGTTCCAAAGCTTGTCCTTCGCGCGTCGATCTCAACATCTCCCTTATAGCCGCCTTGTAAGGAATGCATCGGTGCAGCATCCTGTAGGTGGAATTCCAACGGGTGTCTATATCCCAAGGTACCCTCATTTTGCCCAAACTCAACCTTTCACACAAAGCCGCGAAATTTTGTTTTCTTTCTTGGTTTGAATAAATATGAGCAAGACCTCCCTTAAATTTAATTATCAAGTCATTTACGGCTTCTACTTTAAGGCCATCTTTTACGGTAAGGTTTAGTATGTGGCAATCACACTTTTGGTGAAACAGTGCACCATTCATGATTGGGTTTAGGGACCGGATGAAATGATCGATGGACGCTATATTGTTGCTAGCATTATCGAATGAGATAGAAAAAAATCTTGTTCCGTAAATTCCTTTTGAGATTATATTCTTGTAAAATCTCAATAATTGATAGGTAAATAATTTGTACAGTGTGCGGGGAATCTAACACCCGAAAACTTAAAACCTTTTTTTGTAAAATCCAATTCTCATTGATCCAATGACCGGTAATACAAGAGTACCCTAGGCCATGTTTACCGGCAGTCCATATATCGGAGGTAATGGAGACATAATTTGCATATCCAAATATAGCCCGTAGGTCATTTTTTTTTTGGATAAACTGGTTTTTAATTTCCCGTACCATTTTTCTATGATGGATTCTCTTATACAATGGTTGAGCACACCCCCAAATTACTAGCTGGGCAAAACTGCTACAATTTCTCATATTTATTGGTTGTTCTTTGTGGGCAATATATCGGGCAACTTCTTTAAGCATTATTTTTTCATCATACAACTGGTGGGTTCTAGTACCATCCGGGTTCATTAGGGTTTGGACTAACCGCGGGTCCGCATGTTCTTGTGGTAGCTCACCCTTTTTCGCATGACCTTCGGCATGTTTCTTAAATGTGGACATACCATTTGCAAGTTTATACTCGTAAATAACCTTGCAACCGCGTACCTTACATTTTAGAGTATGGACAACTCCACTCGCATGAAAGGTCTTTTGATAATACCGCCAAAAATCAGCCTTGTATTCGGGCGCCTTGGTTTTCCTCTTCTTCGGTGGTTCGATGGGAGCAACACCTTCGGCTTGGGTTGCGGGGACAACTTCGGCTTGAATTTCCGGGACACTTGTCGAGGGAGTGCTTTCTATAGGGGCGGTGTATTGACTCGATCCACCCGAAGCAGTACCTCCAATATGGGCGGTGTATTGAGTCGATCATGTAGAAGCAGTACCTGCTCCATATGAAGGGTTAGAATACGGTGAATAGTAATTAGGTGGTGGCATTTGGGAGGGATTTGGTTGATAATAGTTAGGATCTTGTTGATGATAAATAGGTGGTGGCATTTGTGCGGGATTTTGTGGAAAAAGTTGTGGTTCTTGTGGAAGCCTACTTTCTATTGCGGACATATTTTGTTCGTACCCAGATGGCGTAGGGTCGAAAAAATCGGTGGAAACTCTTTGCGCCCAGTCGTCCGACATTTGTTCTACATATTAAAATTAAATTCATTCAAAATAAATCCGAAATTATCTAACCTATTTAAATGTAAATCTAAATTCAATATAAATTAAATTAAATGTAAATTAAATCTAAATCTAAATCTAAATTAAATCTAAATTGAATCCAAATCTAAATTAAATCTAAATTAAAGTAAATAAAAGAAAAAGAAAAAGAAAAAAAACAAGGCATGAAGCCTCTGTCTCTGCCTTTGCCGAATTTCAAAAGAAAAAGAAAAAAAAAACAAGGCAGGAAGCCTCTGCGGCTCTGCCTCTGCCCTCTGCTGCCTTTGCCGAATTTCAAAAGAAGAAAAAAGGGCAGGAATTTAAAAAATAAGTCTAATTTAAATTTTAAAAAAAATAAGTCTAATTCAAATTTAAAAAAAAATAAGTCTAATTCAAATTTTTAAAAAAATAAGTCTAATTCAAATTTTAAAATTTTAAAAAAATAAGTCTAATTCAAATTTTAAAATTTTAAAAAAATAAGTCTAATTTAAATTTTAAAATTCTAAGTCTAATTCAAAATAAATATAACTTGTTCTAACTTATTTTAAAAATCTATTTTACAACAATAACTCTAACAAATTTAACTTATTCAAACAAATAAGTCTACCAAATCCAACATATTCAAAAATAAAATATAAATCCAACATATTTATCTAACAAATCTAACTTATTTATCTAACTTACTTATCTAACTTACTTATCTAACATATTTAAAAATTAACAAGAATTTAAAAAATAAAATCTAACAAAATCAAACTATTTATCTAACATATTCAAAATAAATCCGAATTTTCAAACTAAAATTTAACCTATTCAAAAATAAATCTAAAATCTAACATATTTCAAAATATTCAAATGTAACCTATTACAAACTAAATATAACATATTTCAAATAAATATAACTATCCAACATATTCAAAAATAAAATATAACTTATTTATCTAACCTATTCAAGATAAATCCGAATTTAAAAAATTAAAATCTAATCTATTTCAAAATAAATCCGAATTTCAAAATAAAATACAATAATCTAACAAATCCAATAATCTAACATATCCAACAATCTAACATATTCAAAAATCTAACATATCCAATAATCTAATATATTCAAATCTTATTATCTAACATATTCAAAATTTAAAAAATAAAATATAACATATTTAAAAATAAATCTAAAATCTAAAATCTAACCTATTAAAAATAAATCTAAAAAATATTCAAAATTTTAAAAATCTAATCTAACATATTCAAAATTTAAAAAATAAAATATAACATATTCAAAAAATAAATGTATCCTATTTAGAAATAAATCTAAAATCTAACATATTTCAAAATATTCAATTTGAACAAACAAATAAATATAACTCTAATTTGAACAAACAAATATAACTCTAATTTTAAAAAATATTCCAAAATATTTCAAAACAAATATAACATTTATTGGAACAAACAAATATAACATTTATTTGAACAAACAAATAAATCTAACATATTTCAAAATATCTAACCTATTAAACTCTAATTTGAACAAACAAATATAACTCTAATTGAAAAAAATAACTCTAACAAATTTAACTTATTCAAAAATCTATTTAAAAAAAATAAATATAACTTGTTCTAACTTATTTTAAAAATCTATTTTAAAAAAATAACTCTAACAAATTTAACTTATTCCAAAAAATAACTCTACCAAATCCAACATATTCAAAAATAAAATATAAATCTAACTTATTTATCTAACAAATCTAACTTCTATTTGAAAAATAAATCTAACTTATTTGAAAAATAAATCTATTTATCTAACTTCTAAAAATAAATCTAGCTTCTTTATCTAACAAATTTAAAAATAAATCCGAATTTAAAAAAGAAAATCTAACCTATTAAATATAAATCCGAATTACTCAAAATTACTAACAATATCTAACAATTACTAAAAATTACTAACAATTACTAATAATTAGTCAAAATTACTAACAATTACTAAAAATTACTAAAAATTACTAACAATTACTAAAAATTATCTAACAATTACTAACAATATCTAAAAATTACTAAAAATTACTAACAATTACTAACAATTACTCAAAATTACTAAAAATTACTAAAAATATCTAACAATTCCTAACAATTACTAAATTAACCTATTTAAACTAATTCTAATTATCTAACAATTACTAAAAATAAATCTAACCTTTTAATCTCGCGGAAAAATCTTGCGGGAGGTGCCGAACTTCGTAATTCCTCTACTTTCATAATTCCGTTTGCGTATTTGTAGAATGAAATAAATTTGCAACTCTTTTTTTTAATAATTAAATGAAAATTTGAGAATTATGAAAATAAATAATAATATGAGAGTATGAGAAATATGAGATGAGAGAATGAGAGATTGAGAATAATGAGTATGAGATGTGAAAATATATGAAGAATGGGGGTGTATTTATAGGGTTTTTTTTTGGGGGGGGGGAATTTTACCGTTTTTTTTTAATTTGAAAATTTCGGTGGGGGGTCGGGTTGGGACGGGTCAGGTCGGGTCTCACCGGGTTTTGGGGGGGTTAGGTCAGGTTAGGGTCAGGTTTTGGGGGGGTTAGGTCGGGTTAGGGTCGGGTTCACCTGGGTTCGGCTGGGTTAGACCGGTTTGGGTCGGGTTTAGTCGGGTTTAGGGTCAGGTTCGGGCGGAGCGGGTCGAGTTTAGGCCGGTCCGGGTCGGGTTCAGGTAGGCAGGTTGAAACGGTGGGGGTATGGTCGGGTTTCGCCCAGAAAACCGCATCCGACCCGTTTCAAACCCGACCCAACCCTTTAGGACGGTTCGGGTCGGGTTCAGGGTCAGGTCCGGGTCCGGGTCCCGGGTTTCCTCGGTCCGGGTCGACCCGGTCGGATAAAATCAATACACTATTTGAGGTGAACCATTTTTACATAAATAATTGTCTCCCCAACTAAATCCCCCAAACGTCCCCGCACTATCCCCACACCATAACTATCATAACTGTCTGGAGGGCCGCAAAAACTCCAGTGCTGATTTTTTTCTAAAGTATTAATACCTATGCACGAAAATATTTATACATATGCATGGAAGTATTCATACCTATGAGATGAACATTTTTTACGTATATAATTGTCTCTCCAACCAAATCTCCCAAATGTCTCCGCACCATAAATATCTGTGGGGGACCACTCAAACTAAATTGGGAGGAGGACCATATACGTTTCTAAAAATATTAATATTGTCATAACTATCTGGGGAAATCGCAAAACTTGATATTTTTTTACATATGGCGTTGGATGACGTCTGAAAGTACAAATATTTATCCCTATGCACTGAAGTATTGATATGTATATATATTGTATAAAGTTTAATCTTCAAGCGTTCGATAATATTAAGTTACACATCAAGTATTAATATCTTATTTTGAAAGTATTTTATACATATGCACTGAATGATTTATTCCTATGAGGGTAACTATTTTTGTTAGAGAAATGTTGAAGCAAAACAATTGGGGAAGGTTGATGCGGGGATACGGGTCCCCACTACTTCATTAAAGGAAGGTTGACGCGGGACCATTGGAAGACTGAAAAAGGGATGATCATAACAAGTTACACATCTAAGTATTAATACATTATTTTTCAAGTATTAATATCTTATCTTTCAAGTATTTATATCTATGAAGATTGACGCAGACACAAGTGTGAGAATGAAAAAGGAGATCATATAATTAGTGGGGATCATAGTACAATCTTTCTCTAATGTTACAGACGACTGAAGTTGGGGGATATAATTACTCTGATATTTTGCAGCCAAACAAACGTCTACAATTAATTTACAGTTTAGTTCCTCCCCTATTCCGCTAAAAACCAATTATTTATTCTACGAAAGAGATGGTAAAGTTTGACTTTGAATCTAATAAGATTAGAATAGTGTGGACTAGAAAAATATTTTCAATTCCAATTTTTTCTTTATTTCACTTTTCAAAAATAAATTGAAAAAATATATATATCTGTACATACATTAGTTTTCTTTGTTGAATGGTCGTGTGTCTTCTTTTTATTTATTTTTAATAATAATGAGTATACCCACCAATTCTCATTAAAAATCATAGTCAAGTGGAAATATGGTACCAACCAGGTACTATTCCACAGTACAAGTCTTACATCTCACGCATCTTGTAAATTTTCATAGAACAATCAACCACATTACTGCCAAATCGTTATAAATCGTTACAAGCAGCTAAAACTTTATAAAGATGGTTTGGTTCACAATAATTGAAAATACAAATAACTGCCTAAATAGATAAAATAAAAAATTCGCATCCCTTCGTCTGTCTTGGCTGAAATTTTTTTTTTTTTGAGTAAAGGTTGGAGGTTAAGCTATCCAACTATTTAATACCCCTGTTCATTATAACAAAGGATTTTTTTCATTCGGATTTCGAACCCATGACTGTAAGAAATGTCCTACAGGCCAAATGATTTGAGCCAAATTAATATATTAAATATGGGATTATTCTTATTGGGCTATTTCAGTAATGGGCCTGCTACTCTGTGATATGATTTGATATTATCAGATTAGGATAAGTTTTCTGATTAGTTGCAATGAAGTGGTGCATAGTATTATTATAAATATACATGCAGAGTTCATTTTTCGGTTAGAAAAATACTGTTCACTTTATTCTTCAGAAAACTAAGAGAGTGAAAGAGAGAATAAGAAGGGGTTGTTAGTTCGGTACTAGTATACTGACTTACAGTAGTTTGTCAATCTGTTCGTGTGAATACCGGTAGAGACGTGGCTGTGGTTGTTGTTGCGTGGATCCAACACAAGGTGTAAGAAGTGAAGAAGGTTACTGTTAGGGCTTGAAGTTTCCGCTGCGCGTTTAGTAGTAAATTATATTTATCTTGGAATTAATTTTATACATGAATTATGGTTATCGGATAGTGAACAAATAATGAACTGATTCAAATTGTTGCACATATACCTACCCGAAATCCCTACAATGACCTTCCACATAGAGATTTCAGCCAAAACAGAAAGTTCTTCCGAAACACCAATTTTATTTTCTGAATTTCTTTGGTCATCTTTCCTTTTTTTTTTTCTTTTTTTGGTCACCCAAATCAAAAAAATTCTCAACGGCTTGCCCCCACATCAATATTACGACTATTCATTTTAAAGAAAAAAAAAACAGCTTTGCCAAAAAAAAAGAAAAAAGAAAACAGACTAACAAGAGGATATTTGAGTCATTTTGGTAATTTAGCTTTAATTATCACCAAGTATAATATGATTAATTATAATTAAAGTAAAAGAGTAAAATAGCTATATATGGTGAAGGTTTTTTTTGGTACAATATCAGATTTATAGGAACATGTGATGTGTTTGTGGTTTAGTACGAAACTAAGGATACTTATGTGGTATTTCACATTTACAGACTGTCGTATTTTCTTGTTTCAAGGGGGTGTTAGGGTATGCAAGAAATTCTTGCTTAATTATATTGAACTTCCTCAAGCGAATAGGGAAAAAAATAAAAAGGAAACCTTAATCGTCGCTGTTCTCCTCTTTTTTCCACACTTCTTCATTTTGCTTCCCCCATTTCTTCTAGTTTTTACCTCTGGCATAGCGATATTCTCCCTCTCTCTCGTCTTTATCTCATCGTGCAGAGAGGAGAATGAGAGAGAGGGAAGGGAGCCAAACTGAGCGGAGTCGAGAGTGCGGTATCGTCAGAGCTTGAAGCATAGAGTCTTTACTCTAATTTCGATCGAAGTGTGGCGGTGAGCAAATCCAACCGTCAGAGCACAATGGCTATCGGACGAAGCGGATCCGGTCGTGGAGAGAGATGGTGAAAGAAGTAATAGGGTGTTTAAGAGTAGGGCTGCAAACGAACCGAACCGAATCAAACTTACTCCCAGTTTGAGTTTGGTTTGAATTAATTTCGAACTAAGTTGGGTTTGAATTAATTTCGAACGAACTCAATTTCGAATCGAATTTTTTTACGAACTCAATTTTGAACTTTTACGAACTTTGTTACGACTTATAACTGACTTATGGTTGGGCCATAATTCGAAATTACAACACTTCAATAAAAACTTAGGCATTCTGAATTCTAATTACACAGTACACCAAAATTTATATCAAAGTTCATTACAAATACCAAAATTTATATCAAACACTAAAGTTTAGTACAACCAATCAAAGTTCAGTACAATCACAGAATCCAAAGTTTTCCAAATAGCCAACAGGAGCAACATCACCAAAGTTTTTCAAATATCCAAAGTATTCAAAGTACAATTTAAATATCAATAGAAGTACATAACAATCACCAAAGTCTTAGAATTATTACAAACTCAAATATATATTATCCTAAATAAAACATTAAAGTTCATTATCAGCAGAAATTAACGGTTCACGTTTGATTTAATTTCGAACTAAGTTTGATTTGCGAACCTATTTCGAACGAACTAGGTCTAGTTTTTGTTTGGTTTGAATTAATTTCAAACTAAGTTTGGTTTGAATTAATTTTGAACGAACTCAATTTCGAATCGATTTTTTTACGAACTTTTCAAATCAAACTCGAATCGAATTACGAACTACGAATTTTTTGTGCAGCCCTATTTAAGAGTGTAGACAAGTAGAATTAGTTGATTGTAGTAATTTACGTGTTTTCATGAGAATAGATGAGTTTAGATCTAGATAGAGAGTTATTTGACTCATTGTAATACGTTTTTTGATCAAGGAAATCGTTATTAGATATTTAAAGCCACTAACTTTAAAAAAAATTATATAGAAACTTCAATTACTTGAAACAAAAAAAAAATAGCGTACATATCATACCAAAAATAAAAACTTACACAAATATGAAGAGGATTCAAATGCCTCCATTTTTTTTTATCATACCTCTATTTTTAACTTTCTAATAACAAAAATTGTCAAATATATATGTTAAATAAAATTATATTATTTTCTCTACATGTACATAATAAATCATCATTTTTCAATTTTGATTATGAATCAATAATTTAAAACATCAACGTCCAAAATTTATCCATATCGGTGTATTTTTGCAAGCTCTTGATACTAATTAATACAAATTTGGTGATGTTCCGCAAGACTTCCTTAAGCCGTTTTAAGACTAAAAAAGTCTCATTTAACTTTCTTAGCCGCTTAATTCTGCCGAATACCGGTTCCTTAGCATGAATTAAGATCACATCATTTAATTTCTTTTTGCCCGGATCTTAATCCTCTCCCGGATCTTAAGACACTTCTACCCCTTCCTTTAGCTTCCTTAGCTATTATCACGGATTAAGACAACCCAATGTTGATTTCTTAAGCTTCCTTCGGACTTAATCCTAGTGCAGATTAAGAGGTGTTGCCAAACAACTCCTATATGTGATGAGACCTGACAATAAAAACATAGAAGATCTATGTATTATGTATAGCTTAGGGGTGCTCAACTAGCAGTCTAACCCTATATATGATTTTAAAATTTGTAATCATGTATATGAAAATTTAACTGAATTTTTATTATTGTATAAGTATTTATATAGTTCGGCTCTTCTCATAAATTATCATATGTGTGCTTATAGTTTAGTGATTAGAATTCTAATTTGTTATTGTGAAGACTTTAGTCCAAATTCCGAGCTATATCACTTTTTAAAATTCATAAAAAAATAAGGTAAATACATATTTGGACTTGACTGCTTTAAACTTGAATTGAATTAAAAGATTTTTATTTGTAGATTATTTAGTTATATTTTTATGAGTTTTAAACTTTTAATACATAGCTTAAAATGAATGGAAATTCGTCTAAGTAAAATCATTTTTTTTATATGTTTTTATAATACTTTTCGTACATATACAATGCAAAATCAGAAGAAAATATTAGTGTATTTAGCAAATATAGAAATCAAATAATTGTATCTTATCTTCGCATCAAATACTTCATTTAACCAATTAGTTATTATTAAAATTGAATTGTCAAATATATCTTCGGGTCATTCATATTCAATTTTTCTAAATGAAGATGTGGTTCTTAATCTGTTAATTTATAGAGAATATTTCACCTAGAATATTATGAACTCTAACTAAATAAAAATAACTTAAGTCATTAAATAAGCAATTTAATTAAAATTGATTAAAATAGAAATAAAATATGGCCTTTTAAGTTTTGGTTTCACTTGAAGATGAAACTCAAGACCAGATAAATAATGCACAATTTGATTGCCCAGCTAAACTTCTGGTACAAGCAGAACCGATATTTTTATTAATACCCCAAAAAAAATAAAAATTATCAAATCTACCCTCGATTAAAATTTTTTACTAAAAATGCCCTAACCGCCCCCACAATTTTTTTTTTTTTTTTTAGAGAGACAATATGAATATCAAGATGCTGAATTCTAACGCTAAAAATTCGGATTTTTTTTTAAATATTTGTTAGATTACTTCTTTTAAGCATATTTATACTAAAATATGCTAAATTACTTGAAATTATGTTAAATTACGTTGAATTACACTAAATTACTTTAAATTACGCTAAACTCTAAACCCTAAACTCTTATTTTGAACAATTTCTAAAACCCTAAACCCTAAAAATTACCGTACATTAAATGATTTACAATTTTCACATAACATATTTATAAAAATTAGTGATATTTAAAAGAAACCCTAAATCCTAAACTCTAATTTCTAAACCCTAGTTTCCGACATTTTTATTAATAAATATACCCACGTTAGCTGGGTTTTTTGTTAGATTACTTCTTTTGATGTATAATTATCATATTTATACTAAAATACGCTAAATTACTTGAAATTATGTTAAATTACGCTGAATAACACTAAATTACATTAAATTACGCTAAAATACGGTAAATTACGCTAAATTACATATGAATAGGGACGATATCTTCACTGAAAAGGCGAAAAACGACGACGAAACTTCAAATAGCCATAAAACGGTGCTTGAGTGTTCGATTTCAGCAAATGACCACTTTTCGAAAAGCTTGCGAAAAGACGCATGTGTCCGTGCCTGCTATGTCGGATTTCAAAATTCAGAATTGCCAAAAAACAAAGGGAAGAGCCTCAAAACTTGAGTTGAAGTTTCCGATTAAGATTTTCACTTCTCTTATTCAATCTAAGTAGCTCAGTAAAATAGTTACATAATGAACTTGTAGAATACCAATTTTTACTATTTTCAGAATTTTTTTACTATTTTTTATGATTCATGAAAGATGACACAGAATCGGTCTACTTTAGCGTAATTTTGCGTAGTTTAGCGTAATTTACCGTATTTCAGCATAATTAGCGAAGTTATTGTTATTTAGCGTAATTTAATGTAATTTAGTGTAATTCAACATAATTTCAAGTAATTTAGCGTATTTTAGTATAAATATGCTTAAAAGAAGTAATCTAACAAATATTTAAAAAAAATCCGAATTTTTAGCGTTAGAATTCAGCATCTTGATATTCATATTGTCTCAAAAAAAAAAAAAAAATAGTGGACCGCCCCACGGGGGCGGTCTGCTATAAATAGTGGACCGCCCCCCAGTGGGGCGGTTAGGGCATTTTTAGTAAAAATTTTGAATCGAGGGCAGATTTGATAATTTTTATTTTTTTGGGGTATTAATAAAAATATCGGCAAGCAGAATAAAAGAATACATGATCATCGTATGATTAAAATAAAAGAGCAAGAAAGAGACAACTTTATATTTCATTGGATCATATTGGTGCCGTGTTTAATAAAAAAAACTGTTTATTATATTCGTTAATGTACAAATTCAAGCAAAAGAATCAGCATTGCAAATTTGCAATATAAAATACATTATTACGCACATTACTTTGGAGTAAAGTAACTGGACTTCTCCATTTCAAGGAGAGGGTCAAACAATCAGTTCAATTTTTAATACAAAGATTATTGTATATTAAATATAGAAAAGAGAATCATATAAAAAAAAGAAGAAAAAAAAAGAATGATATCTACTTCTGATGGAAAAATTAGATGTTTTCATGCTTTTAATGACAGTCTTGGTCTTGGCTTGGTAATTGGTAATTGGTAGATTCTTGTATAATAAATTTGTGACGCCATATGTAACAAGTCACTGCCAGACTTGCGTCCTAAAGATTCACTGCCATACGCATATTACAACAGTGACTAATGCCATAGAAAAACCCATAGCATCTAAATCTCACTCTACAGGAATTCAAATCATCTGAGTTAACTCAACTT
Source organism: Carex littledalei (assembly GCA_011114355.1). Taxonomy (NCBI): domain Eukaryota; kingdom Viridiplantae; phylum Streptophyta; class Magnoliopsida; order Poales; family Cyperaceae; genus Carex; species Carex littledalei. The sequence goes on from CM022094.1 coordinate 9,961,732, forward strand.
TTGAGTTTAGATCTGGACCGTTCGATCTGCTTAGGCAAAAATGAAAGGGCCCGACGCCCCTCCCGTGCATTCCATGGTTTCCACCTCAGACCGGGACGATCTTAATATAAACTCAAAATTTGAGGTACTTCAGAGATCCGAACTCATCTAACAGTATTACAAGTGTACAATTAAAGTATAATACTAAACCCATACAGCAAAGCAAAAAAGAAAAAGAAAACTTGAATGCACGCGAGGCATCCGCCTTGTTTCTCTCTCGTTAAACAAACCAAGAAGATATGCTACCACCTACCCAAATCCGAGGAAATCGCCTGAAAGTCATTTTACTGTAAGTGGTTCCCACTCGTCACTTGCTATACTCCCTATGGCTGGAAAACCTCCTTCCGGGAAAACCACCTCCGCCTCCGCCGCAAGCTCCTCAGGCGACGCCAGATTTCTTCACGACATAGAAACCCTAAGCAAGGCACTCTCTCTCAACCCTCCTTCTAAGTCCCGATTAAGTTCCAACCGTCGATCCCTCCCTCCGCCACCCTCCGCCGTCCGATCGAGCTCTAAATCAAATCCGACCTCTAAGCCTTCGATATGGCGATCTCTCAAGTCTCTCTCCCACATCGGCCAGAGGCGCTTCGACTGTATCTTCTCTCTCCATGTAAAAGCGATTGAGTCACTTCCCTCCTCTCTAGAAGGTTCCTCTCTGTCCGTACACTTCCATCCCTCCAGTTCCTCTTCGTCTCTTTCTCTCTCTACCCGACCCGTTAAATCATCCCGCGGGTTGGCCCAGATTGACGAGACCTTGAATTACCGTTCTACAATATATGCAAAATCTTCGGTGTCGAAGACGCATGCGGCCAAGTATGAGGCCAGGCAATTTTCAATTCATGTCACATGTGCTGGTACGGATTTAGGTCGACATACAGTGGATCTAACCCGGTTACTTCCTTTGACCATTGCTGAGCTTGAGGCCGAGAGTAAGTTGGATGAAGAAGAGGGAGACGGAGGGCAAAAGGGAAAGTGGAGTACGAGTTTTCGACTGACAGGTAGGGCCCATGGTGCTAAACTTAATGTAAGTTTTGGATATTCTTTAATTGGTGGTAGAGAGAACAGAGAAAAAAGAATTGGTGAAATTTTGAATGCTAAGCATGGTAAAATGGAAAAGGAGAGGTCGTTGCCTAGTTTTGTTAGAGGCAGGAATCCATCTCGTTCTATAGAGGAAGTGAAAATGCTACATGAGTTGTTGCCGTATGTAAAACCAGTAGTTTCTGGATCTTCTCCTAGAAAGGAAAGTGAGAAAGAGTGTGAAAAAGGTGAAGGGGTGCATGGTGAAGTGGTAATTGACATGAAGCAATGTAAGTTGAATAATGAATCAGATATTGGTAAAAAGGAGGTGGTAGATGATAGTTCTCCCGAACCCAAATATTGCACTTCTGTGGAGCCAGTGAATCAGTTTGAGTTGGATTCTTCGGTTGATAATAACACTGATTTTACAGTGATCGAGCAAGGAGTTGTGGTTGAAACCAAGGACCAAGAAGACAAAGATACCAAAACTGAGGGGTTTATTCAAAAGGACAGAGTTTTGGAAGATAAGCTAACAACGCAAGAGTCAGAAGAGTATATTTTGGAAGAACTCGAATCAATTTTTGAGAATCTTTCGTATCTCGAATCCCCAAATTTAGGGGAAAATAACAAACTACACAGAAATCTGACTCAAGAGGATATAAATTCTAGCTCTAATTCTCCTAGCTTGAAGAGGTCACGCAGTTTAGATGCTGCGACAGAGTCTGTGGCTAGTGAGTTTCTTACCATGCTGGGTTTAGATCATAGCCCCTTTGGTTTAGGATCTGATAGTGACCCAGACCCAGATTCACCAAGGGAGCGCCTTCTGAGACAGTTTGAGAAGGAATCATTAGCCACAGGAAGTGGTCTTTTTGGCCTAGACTCTGAAGATGATTCAAATGAAACTGAATGTGGCAACAAAATTGAGGATTCTCTTGAGAAAGATTTTGAAAATGGGATAGCAAAAATTGAAGAAGATGATTTTGGTTTTGATTTTACATCACTTATTCAAGAAGCCGAAGCTGAAATGCCAATTTCAATTTCAAGGGCCAAGTTACTAGAAGATGTGGAAACTGAGGCATTGATGCGCGAATTTGGGTTAGACAAGAATTCATTTTATGATTCTCCTCCTGCTGGTACTAGTAAGGGTACTGGTTTCGGTAGCCCAATCAATTTACCATCGAAAGGTCCAATTGACCTGCCTCCACTTGCCGAAGGTGTGGGACCTTTTGTTCAGACGAAAGGTGGGGGCTTTCTTAGGTCAATGAACCCTGCTGTATTTAAAAATTCAAAGAATGGAGGTAGTTTGCTCATGCAAGCATCATCCCCGATTGTGGTGCCGGCTGAGATGGGTGGGGGTATTATGGACATTTTGCAAAAGTTGGCCTCGGTTGGGATTGAGAAGCTATCCAGGCAAGCAAGTAAGCTCATGCCGTTGGAGGATATTACAGGAAAGACCATGCAACAGGTTGTCTGGGAAGCAGTGCCTTCTTTGGAAGAGTCTTACAATAGGTACTATAGACTTTCTTTGTATTATTTTCTAACTACGAAAAGTTCTTTAAATTTTGTTCCTTGGGAAAAGGTTTGGGATCCATTGTCAATTTGTTATGGCAGATTTTGATACCATTGTTTGAATATAAAATTTACCAAAAAAGATCCCTACATCCATACGTTGTACTGGTGTACCATTGTCATTTTGTCAATTTGCTGGTACTGGTATACCCTGGACCATTTCTGCAATAGTGACCCCTTAAGTTATTAGGACTAATTTCAGTTTTATGTTTCCTCATTGAAGTGCCATATATTTTAGCTATCTAATTTTATATTTTTTCCTGTTCAGAAAAAAAGGAAAAGAATTACAGATCTTTATTTATTTTTTACATGGTTTTTTGTTGTTGTTTTTCAGACCAAGCATGTTGGAGAGTAGTAGTGACTATTTTCCCAAGGACACCTCCAGTTCTATGAGGAAGAAGGGCAAGAGCTTTGATTCGTCTGCCTATACAGGAGGTGAGGTGGCATCATCAGAGTACGTCTCGCTTGAGGACCTTGCCCCTTTAGCCATGGAGAAGATTGAGGCTTTATCTATTGAAGGCCTCCGTATCCAGTCTGGCATGTCTGATGAAGAGGCCCCATCAAACATCAGCCCTCAATCCATTGGGGACATCTCAGCCTTGGAAGGGAAAATTTCCCAAAATGCCCTCTCTCTAGGTTTAGAAGGCACTGCTGGTTTGCAACTATTGGATATCAAATCAAAAGAGGGAGAAGATGTAGATGGTTTAATGGGTTTATCTCTTACACTAGATGAATGGATGAAACTCGATTCTGGTTTAATTGAAGAGGAGGGAGAGATAACTGATCGAACGGCTAAGATTTTGGCCGCACACCATGCAAATTCTGTGAACTTGGTCCATGATGGACAAAAGAAGGGGAAGAGAGGCAGTAGGAGGTGGGGCTTGCTGGGTAATAATTTCACAGTTGCCATTATGGTCCAATTACGGGACCCACTTAGGAATTTTGAACCTGTTGGGGCACCCATGCTTGCACTGATTCAAGTAGAGCGCGTTTTTGTACCACCTAAACCCAAAGTTTATGGTAATGTTTTATTTAAAGTTGGCATAGAAATGGAGGAAGAGAGAGAAACTGAAAATAAAGAATTGGTCATAGAAGAGAACACAAAGAAGGTAGAAGAGGAAGAAGCGACTCCTATTGCTCAATATAAAATAAATGAGGTGCATGTTGCAGGTTTTAAAACTGAGCCAGAACATGTACCTGATAAGAAGAACCCTTGGAATAATGGTTTGCAACAGCAATCCGGGTCAAGGTGGTTGATAGCTGCGGGTATGGGCAAGGGGAATAAGCACCCGTTATTGAATTCCAAGGTGGGTAACTCTAGTGCCAAACCGGGTAAAGGGGATACCCTCTGGAGCATTTCCTCTGGTAATGGATCCAAAAGGAACCCAAATATTTTGTTGTCCAGTAAGGCCGGTAGAATGAGATGAGGGAGCTTGTCAGATTCATGTGTAGTTAAGTCTGTTCTTTTGTTGTTTCATTAAATGGACTGCTCTAAAGTTTTTATTTGTATAGACTTTTCTTTACTCAGGTTCTAGTTTTGGTTGCCTTCAATGTCCGGTCTTAGTTTTATTTTCTTTTTTTCTTTTTTTACTCATCTCTATTAGCTATTCAGAATAGACTATTCTTGGGATTAGGCTATTCGGAATAGTCTATTCGGTGTTTGGTTGGGTTAGAATAGCTAGAATAGTGAATTCAAACTTTTTGTCTTATTAAAATAGGCTATTCTTAGGAATTTTGAGATTTAACTATTATAATAAAACAAACGATAGTTATTCTTGATTTGGCTATTCTAACTATTCTTGTTTTACAACCAAACATATCCTTATTCTTGTTTTACAACCAAACATACTCTATATCTCTTAAAAACCTATATCTCTTGAAAAATGAGAGGCGAAGCAGGGAAGTCATCCTTACTCAGGTGTGATTTCAGCAGTTTAAACTCGTCAAGGTTCCGTATTTATTTAAATTGAATAGCTAAAATTTATTTTGCCAAGTTAAAAAAATTATGTAATGGTTTATTCGAAAGTAAGTTATAATATTCTATTGCAATAAGAAATGCTATAAATATAATCGTATGAATTCTTCTCATCTATGTGATGAGGTTTTTGTATTAACTCTGTTTGTGTAGGATTTAAATTTCCTCTATTTATTTTTTATGTTTTGTCACACCCTCTTTAGTATCATGCTATAAGGAAATAGAGAGAAAATAGAGAAGATATATTTTGTAGAGAATCATTCTATTGATTTCATCATTTGTATCTGTTACAGGATGCTCTATATATAGAGTCAGATATTACAATATTGTTGACTTTAACAGAAGTCAAACTCTTGCTAACAGAATTATAATCTCTAACTAACCATTATGCTAACTGACTAATCATCATGCTAACTAACTAATCAGCTCTAGAAGCATCGGTACTGGACATGTCCAGTTGGTTCCTATTAGCCCCCCCACAAGCGATAGGTGAGGCAATCACTGTGAGCTTGCATGTGAGAAAAGAGAAGCGAGATACAGCCAATGGTTTTGTGAAGAGATCAGCAAGCTGATCATGAGTCGAAATGTATCGAATATGCAAGGAATTAGAAGCCACCCTCTCTCGAATAAAATGATAATCGATCTCGACATGCTTCGTTCGTGCATGGAACATAGGATTTGATGCCAAGAATGTCGCCCCAACATTGTCACACCAAAGAATAGGTGGGCCCGAGAGAGAGATGTGTAGTTCGGCTAGAAGGTATTGCAACCATATGACTTCGGCACTTGTAGTTGCAAGACTCCTATATTCCGATTCCGTACTCGATCTCGAAACGGTGGCTTGCTTTTTGGAGCTCCATGAAATGAGATTGGGACCAAGAAAAATGCAATAGCCCGTAGTGGATCGACGGTCATCAATAGAACCCGCCCAATCGGCATCGCTATAAGCGTGCAAAGAGAAAGAAGAGGCCGGTTTGAGGAGAAGGCCATGAGTGATAGACCCTTGGAGATAGCGTAAAATACGCTTGACCGCAGCCCAATGATTGGTAGTTGGAGATTGCATGAATTGGGACACTTTGTTGACCGCAAATGAAATATCGGGTCGAGTCAACGTGGCATATTGCAAAGCACCCACAATCGAGCGATACAAAATGGGATTATCAAAAGGATCACCCTCATGTTTAGAAAGGCTAGTATTTGGCACCATGGGAGAAGGAGAGGCCTTAGAAAGATGCATGTTGGCCCGAATAAGAAGATCTCGAATATATTTCCCTTGAGAAAGGTGAAGGCCGGTTGGTAAGGTGGAGACTTCAATGCCAAGGAAATAATGGAGGGGTCCAAGGTCCTTGAGAGCAAAGGAAGATTGAAGAGTGTGAATAAATGCACGGATTAGAGCATGGCTACTTCCCGTAACAATTATATCATCCACATAAACCAAGACGATGAGAGTGGCATCTTTGGTAGATCGAACGAAAAGAGACGGGTCATAGTGAGATGCAAGGAACCCTTGTTGAATGAGAGCGGCACTAAGAGTATTAAACCAAGCACGAGGTGATTGTTTGAGACCATAAATGGCCTTAGAAAGACGGCACACATGATTGGGTTTGGTTGGATCCACGAAGCCGGGTGGTTGTTGCATGAAAACCGTCTCTTGAAGCTCACCATGGAGAAAAGCGTTTTGAACGTCAAGTTGGCGAAGGGGCCAACCATGAGAGATAGCAAGTGTAAGAACCACCCGAATCGTAGTAGGACGAACAACGGGGCTAAATGTGTCGAAAAAATCGACACCCTCCTCTTGATGAAAACCCTTGGCAACCAAGCGAGCTTTATATCTCTCGAGAGAACCATCGGCACGCCTTTTGATCTTATACACCCACTTGCAGCCAACTAGATTCTGGTCAGGAGCAGGTGGTACTAGGACCCAAGTGCCATTAGATTGAAGAGCCTTGAATTCGGTAGTCATGGCTTGGTTCCATTCGGGGTGCACTTTGGCTTGGTTATATGTTTTTGGCTCTGTGAGAATGGAGGCAGTGGTAGAGAAAGCCACAAAATCAGGAATAGTACGAGGTTTTCGAGTATTATCTTTAGTGCGGGTTGTCATCGGGTGAGAAGAAGAGTGCAATGGCCGTGAAAAATTCGGAACAGTAGGCAACAGAGAGGTCTCAGGTTGAGTGGCGCTGGAATTAATTTGAAGGGTTGCTGGATCCGGTACAACAGGTGTAGTAGGCGCCGGGTTGGATGAAAAAGGAGAGGAGAGCACGGGAAAAAGGGCCGGATCTGGTGCAATAGAGGGAGTAGGCGCCGGGTTGGAGGAAAAATGAGAAGAAGCCCCTGGATCCAGTGCAGCTGCTGTAGTACGCGCAGTGGTAGAAGGGAGATGTGGATCCGGTTCAAAGGAGGAAGCACGCGCCTCAGTGGTAGAAATGGGATGTGGATCCGGTGCAGCTGCTGTAGTACGCGCACCAGAGTTTGCTGCAACAGAGAGAGGCTGCGCCAAAACTTTGAGAAACGGCATCCAGTGATCAGAAATAGTGCCATCCGAGCCTTGTGAATTTCCTGAATTTTTGAGAGATTGAAAAGGAAAATTAAATTCATCAAAGTTGACATGCCTAGACACCAATATATGATTAGTGTCCAAGTCCAAACACTTGTATCCTTTTTGTGAGAGAGAGTAACCCATGAAAACACACGGCTTGGCCCGAGGTTGTAACTTGTGATCATTATAAGGCCGTGTAAACGGGAAACATAGGCATCCAAGAACCCGTAAGAAACAATAATCGGGTGTCTTCCCAAACAAGGAAAAATAAGGAGAAGATGTGTTATTGCAAGAGGGTAGTCTATTTATCAAATAAACTACACTAAAGAAAATATCGTCCCAATATTTGCAAGGAATAGAGGCATGATTCATAGAGGCAAGAGAAAGCTCGACAATATGCCGATGCTTGCGTTCCGACACCCCGTTTTGTTGGGGTGTATAAGTGCAAGTAGTTTGAAAATGAATCGAAGGAAACATTCGGATTAGTGGTTTGTACTCGGTACCTCCATCAATGCGAAGGGTCTTGATTGAACAATTTAGTAAATTCTCAACTTGTATTTTGAACAAGGTAAAAACTTGAGTCACCTCACTCTTGGCTTTCAAAAAATAAATCCATGTAAACCTTGTACAATCATCAATGAAAATAACATAGTAACGAAATCCGTTATTAGAGAGAATGGGAGAGGGTCCCCAAACATCGGAATGAACAAGTTCAAGAGGAGAATGAGAAGAAGAAGTGCTAGGTAAAAAGGGAAGCCTATGAGCCTTGGCCACGCAACAATCGTGACACAAGGACAATTTATTAGAGGAACAAGGTAAGGTAAAGGAATGTAAAATCCGTGAGGTTGTAGAAGAAGAAGGGTGACCAAGCCTTTGATGCCATAAATCGGCCGAAGCCATCTCTCCAAAAAATGCTTGAGGGGAAGAATGAGCTAGTATGTAGAGACCATTAACCATAGTAGCTCGAAGAAGAATCCGCAATGTGTGGCGCTCCTTGATTACACAAAAATTTGAACAAAATTCAATTAGAATCGAATTATCCCGTAATAGCTTAGAAAGGCTCAAGAGGTTTTTAGTAAAAGAGGGCACATGTAAAACATCACGTAATATAAATGTGCAATTTGAGAAGAAAAGAGAGGAAGAACCGATGTTACAAATTTGCATACCGGTACCATCACCGATTTGTAAAGCATCGACACCATCATAAGGCATGTATGACGAAAGATTATTCAAATCTCCCGTCACATGGTGAGTAGCCCCGGAATCCAAGTACCATTCGGCCCCGGCAGTAGAACTCGACGGCTGAGCAATGTTTGCCTGAAAATGAGGGGTTTCGGGCTGTACCAGATTTGACTGAAAACTGGACTGAGATTTATTAGAATTCTGACTTTTCAAAAAATCTTCCAGATGCCAACAGTTCTTAGCCGTATGGCCTTTCTTAAGGCAAATTTGGCAAATTTCATTTCGGTCCGGATTAGGTGGCCTCGTGGGCTGTGAGAAAGGATAAGGGAATTGGGAACCGGGCTGAGAGAAATTAGGCGGCCTTGGGTTAAAAGGGGCCCGGTAAGAATTAAACTTGGGCCGAAAGTTATAACTCGGTTTGGAGGAATTAGCTGCGGGTCTGGGTGTGAATTTATTACCGGGTCTAGAACCGGGTCTAAAACCAGATCCTGCGCTGGGATTAGTAAAGAAAGCAGAGGTGTTTTGTAAAGAAGGAAGAGAAGAAGAGTTACTAGATCCCAGCTGAGTAGTGAGCAGCGCCTCATGAGCAGAAAGAAAAGCCCGAAGTTCAGTGAGTGATATTGGTGTAGACCGAGTATTGATCGCGACTACAAAAGAATTGTAATCGGACCCTAATCCAGCAAGAATGTGTCGAACGAGCTCCATGTCGGACACCGCATCACCAGCCTCGGAAAGCTGATCAGCCAATCCCCGCATCTTCTCGAAATATTCATTGCAGGACTGACCGCCTTTGGTGCTGGATTGTAAGAGGCGACGAAGTTCCATGACCCGTGCTGAAGAAACAGCCGAGTACACCTGATGAAGATCGGTCCAAAGTGCAGCAGCTGTCTGACACTTCACGTATTGCGATAACACCTCGCCAGAAATTGTAGATCGCAACCATCCTAACAAGAGACGGTCTTGCTTGTACCAGAAATTGAATTTCGGATTTGTAACCAGCAGGTTGTTGACCTCGATTTGGCGATCTGGTGGTGAAATCGCAGCATCCAGATGATCTGCTAAACCATGGCCGTCGACAATTGGCTCAATCTGAGATTTCCAGGTCAAGAAATTGTTTCGATCAAGCTTAATCGAAACAGGGATGGTGATCTGAGTAATAGATTCATGAGTAATCTGAGAAGTTGAGATGCTGGATAGAGAAGCAGATGAGCTATCAGAAGCCATTGCTGTGAGAGATGGATCTTTTGTTGTTTTTGGTTTTATACGGATCAAGCTCTGATACCATATAAGGAAATAGAGAGGAAATAGAGAAGATATATTTTGTAGAGAATCATTCTATTGATTTCATCATTTGTATCTGTTACAGGATGCTCTATATATAGAGTCAGATATTACAATATTGTTGACTTTAACAGAAGTCAAACTCTTGCTAACAGAATTATAATCTCTAACTAACCATTATGCTAACTGACTAATCATCATGCTAACTAACTAATCAGCTCTAGAAGCATCGGTACTGGACATGTCCAGTTGATTCCTATTAATGCAAATTAGGCATGATAATTTCACATGGAACCGAATCCTCTGCCCACCTATGGGCTGGAAAATCCTGCCCACCATTGAATTTAGCCAATCTCTGCTTGACACGTGGCTGCTATCTTTCATCCCATTAATGATAATTAAAAAAATAACTTTCCAAACTAATTAATTAATGAGAATCTTTTCTCTTTCCTTTGTCTTTTCACCTTTCATTTTAAAACTAATTAAAAATAACTTTACTGTTTCTTCTTCTCTGTACCTCTCAACGGTGAGAAAATAAAAATTACATGGAGGCAAACCAATACCTGATACTCTTTGTAATTACTTTATCATGAAATTGCTCTTTGTAATTTCTGATTCTGTGAGAATCGTCAATAATCTAATACTCTCAACACACCAACGCAAACTAATACTGACCATATGTATTTGAAAATTTGAGGCGTATGGGCTATTAGTCTATGAGTCTTCTCTCCTTCGTACCAGTGCCGGCTGTACCAGTCCGGTACAGATCCGTTTGTGTCATTTCCTTCATTTTTTTACTAGTCTCCTTGTGTCACTATATATGGTCCCTTTTTTATTTCACTCCATCTTCTCCCGACCTTTACCAGTACCAGTTCGGTACCGTCTATTACAACCCGACTTTCTTGTCAGTGTACCACTTTACCCTGCCCCAGTCTCGTACCAGTTCGGTATCGCTTTCCTCTGTACCAGTCTCGCTAGTTTTATGCTGGCCAATACCACCTCAGTTCGGTATCACTTCCCTCCTATTGAATTTGACACTAGTACAAAATACCAGTAAATTCCATAATCCCTTTAAAAACCCTTTTACCCTGATATACTGGTTTTACATTGAAACATCAAAGTATTACATAGATTGATATAGTTCACACTTGAATTTCTGCATAGCATACTGTTATCCCATGACTATGATATATCTAACAATAGTTTTAAATTCTTAATATATCTTATTATTAAAAAAAAATCAATGTCCATTGTAAATTATTATTAAACAAATCAATGTTTGTTGTAAATCTTACTTTCGATATTACATGATTTACTTTCATTAAATATAAACAAATCAATAAAATTTACCTCAACTGAATTACATCTTCCAATCTGTATTCTGGCAAATCGTTGAGTATATTTGATGGGCTTTTGCTTGAAGGTCCAATTTATTGAATAATATGCGGATAATCCATGTCAATGCATAAATTCAAGTCCAAAACATTTTATGATGCCATCTAAATGATTTAAATAATTTACACGTTAGACTTGACTCTCAAATTACTAACGAGTTATATCTCGAGAAGCTTTGGTCAGTTGTCAGAGTTGCAACAATTGCAACTAATTAAGTACCAATAACCTTACAGGTAAAATACCAACAAAAATTTCTATACACAGCATTGACTAATTTTGAGGTGGATAGCAAAGGACAAATTGATATATTGATTTCGCTCAATTTAATAATCTAATCTTATTTTATTCATGGCAAAAATGCCTAAGTACTGGTACTATACTGTTGAGAGGTTGAAATCTTTATGGTAAAGAAGGCTTTGAAATTTGACTTGTATACAACAGAAAATATAAAAACATATAAAAATGACATACAAATAAAATATTTTGCTACTTTATTTAACTCAAGAATTCTTCATGGAAAGAGATTGCCTTCATGTATTTTTTTTCTTCACCATTGAGAGGTACAGAGAAGAAGAAACAGTAAAGTTATTTTTTAATTAGTTTTGAAATGGAAGATGAAAAGACAAAGGAAAGAGAAAAGATTATCATTAATTAATTAGTTTGGAAAGTTATTTTTTTAATCCACATTAATGAGATGAAAGATAACAGCCACGTGTCAAGCAGAGATTGGTTAAACTCAATGGTGGGCAGGATTTTCCTGCCCATAGGTGGGTAGAGGATTCGGTTCCATTTCACATTGGTATATTTTATTTAGCGCTTTTGCATATAGACATTTGTAAAAGTTATTAATAAGAAAAATTCTTCGTACAACATAATTTTAATTTCTTAGATGTATATATATATGAGTAGGGATATAGTTACCACAATTTTGAGTTACAACAAAGTTACCACAACTATTTATTACATTTTTTAATTCCAAATCGTCGATCCAAACCATTCAACATAATCTCCACAATAAAATGTGCTTCCAGATCAAATTTTACATTTTTCTGAATTTTTTTACTATTTATTAAGTATTTTACAAAAACCAATCAAATTCAGACCATTGAATTTTGTACCTATCTTAATAAATAGTAAAAAAATTCAAAAAAATGTAAAATTTGATTTGGAAGCACATTTTATTGTAAAGATCATGTTGAACGGTTTGGATCGACGATTTGGAATTTGAAAATGTAGAAAATAGTTGTGGTAACTTTGTTGTAACTCAAAATTGTGATAACTAAATCCCTCCTCTATATATATATATATGCATAGTTTCAAATTTTATATCCAATTAAATTTATTTTAAAAATATATGTCGCATTTTTACAATTAAAGAAGCCCGAAATTTTCCAACTCAGGTCGATATTTAACGCGCAGTACTGAAGAAACAGTATATGTATGGATCTTATTTCATCGTCTATGCTGATTTAATAATTTACAGATGATAATGATTTATATTTATATACAGTTTAATTTGGTGTTGATATTTATTCGACGGTGCTTGAAAAAGAACTATGGACAAAATTAAAGCTTTTTTGTTGATCCGCAAATTCTAAGACAGACAAAAATGTGAGCGGTTTTCCATATTGCAATGCGAACTATCAATTGAACATTTGAACTATAATAAATGGCTATATACCTAATTTGAAATTTTTTATTCGACAAGTTCTATGATTATTTGAAAAGAAATCTATCACAAGGTTCTTCTGTTAACTTGGCGATAACTGATATAAATAAAATCTGCCACAACCTGATATTGATATTTGACAAATGCCCCATTCTTTTGGGATACGACTCTGCTGTTATTTCAATGGAAAAACATGGTCCTACTTTTCCGATCCCAACCATTAAATTCATTGAGATTCGTGCATGAAAAAAGTTTTTTTTATCGAGATATGCGAATGGAAAATTTTGAATAGTTGGAATCGGAAAAACAAGAACCTGTTTTTTTATTAGAATAACAGCAGAGTTTATTCCATTCTTTTGGATTCTATATTTAAATACTATAATCAAAATACTATATTTAAATTCTATAATTTATTCACTTATACATTTACTTATTTTAAGTTAACACTGCCTAATATATGTGGTCACCCTCCAAAATTCAAATAATTTTACATTTTTAGAATTTTTTTACTTTTTTTAGATAGATAGAAAATCACTATTTTTAAATAGTCTAAAATTTTTAGACCAAGTAAATTTCTACTTACCTAAAAAAAGTTTGTAAAAAATGTAAAATTAGTTTTTAAGTATATTTTTTTTTTTATAAAAATCATGTTATATGGTTCACATGGACTATTTAAATTTTAAAAATCAAAATATTTATCCGTAATACAGACCAATTTTTATTGTTGCACTTTGATACCTTCTTTTCTTTTTTCCTTTATTATTTTATTTGGCACGTATAATCGTCATGTCCTGTGAAGCTGTCAAAGGCACTTGTTCAATTCTACCGTTTGAAAAAAATAAATAAACAAAACCAATTAATATATCATGCTGTTCAATTTGGTGATTCATTTTAAATCAGATGCAAAGAGCATATTCATCTCAGTTGTAAAGAAATTATAAGTACTGATATAATACTTACAATTTCAATTGTAGGAATGCCGAAACTTTTAAATATATCATTAGAAAAAAGATAAACAAATTTCAAAATTATCATGGACGCAACAACAAATTATGACTACCAATGTTGCTGCAACACAATTTGGTGACCGCAATTTGTCGTTGCGTTCATGATAAAAATAGAATTCCCACGAAATTGTAATTTATTGGTTTATCCTTTTTTTCTAAATGGTAAATATAAATATTTCGGATAAGAATGTGAATCACTTATTAAATTAACAATTTGTCTAAAAATAACTTCATCTCTACGATAATAAAAGATTGTTCTTTTGCTAATATGAAAATTAATTCTTTTTTTTGTTGGTTGTATGCAATCTTTTAATTATTTTGTTTGATATAATTTGCAAAACATACATTAGTTGAATTTAACAATTTTCATGATTGAGTGAGTTTGTAGGTTCATGATGATTATAATTACAATATTAATTTGAAGAATCAAAGAAATGTTCATGAAGATCTTAATTGCAAGACCAAATTGAAGAACCGAAGAAATCAACAAGACTTTACGAAGATATAGATTTCTAATAATCAAATAGAAAAGTAAAGTAAATTTGAGATTGTTGATTTCTGTGGAGCAACCGTTCTGAACGGAACAGACCATATGTAACAGATTAAAACAAAAATTCACAGAGAGTTCCAAATTGGTTTCGTCCAGAACAGTTGTGATCCGTTGGAACACTTATCAAGAAAATTGTGGATAAATTGTACTAACCGTCCTGAACAGACATATACGTTCATAATATCAGGGTTCTAAATAGCGCGCTATAGCGTTTTCGGACCATAAAAGCTATGGTGCTATAGCGGCGCTATATGGCAATAGTGTAGTTTTTTAGTCGTTTCGTTATGACGCGATAAACGCTATTTAAACCTTTGGTTAATATGAATTTAATATTGCAGAAACCCTAATTTCAATATTTGTATAATCCGTTCAGAACGGATTACTTCCGTCCCAACGGATCTGGCAAATCTGGAGCCCCCACTATAAAATGAGTTACCCCACTTCAGATTTGACCAAGCTAGCCGCCTCTCACATTCAAAAAGTATTTATTGTGCATTCTTGAAAGCTTCCATTGTTGAGTGAGCTTAAACTTCAATATCCTCTCAACTATCTTAAATCCATGCACTCGACTAATCTTCTTTTAAATCTAGTTTAGTGTCTAGAATTTAGTTCTAGAACCTTCTCATCCATAGTGTGGAGATCTACTTAGTGCTCCCATAGCCGTATGATTTTCTCACTTGTAGGGCATTAAGGGCTTCACCGGCTCGAGCGTCTTCCGCTCACCATATAACCATAGTTGTGTGGCGATCTCCGTTGTTGGGACTCTCCAACTCGAGCTTCTAGGCTCACCTTGTACATGAGTTAGGCCGTGACTTTCCACATTTGTTTGGGCTCACGTGTCACGAGTTGTATAATTTATTTTTGGGTAATAGGAAATGGGCGCTGACGATGTTGCTCTATCTCGAAGACGTAAGTATTTTACGCCGAACTCCGTTATCATTTTGCGTGTCAAATTTCTCTTACTCTCATCTATTTACATTTACTTGTGTACACTTGCTTGGTTGTTGTTTGACATGTTAGTTTAAGACTTCCTATTCACCTAAGTGTCATCAGAGACTACATTTTTCACCTCAGCGAAATTGAAAATTGCAGAGATGAAAACATTCAATTTTTGCAATTGCAGATATTCTAAAAGATGAAACCAATCCTAGTTGTCAATGTCTTTGAAGTTTTGTAATGATTATTTCGGCATGTGCTCATGAATATGGATTTAGAATTCAAATCCACATTTTTCTTTTTATTAATTATTTACATATCAAGATCACATTTTTTAGGCAGGTGAAAAGCCTAAATATGAAGCTCACATACCGATATTAGTTGGGTTACATTAAAAGAAGAAGAATATTGCTGCATTAACATCTTGTTTGGATGGAGAGTAGAGGAAGGGAGGGAATAAAAAGAAAAGAATTTTTTTTTTGAATCGTGTTTGGTTGACAAAATTATATTGGAGGTGAAAGGTAAATGAGGTGAAAGGTTTAATCTTGCGAAACTATAATTAATAGAATCGATTTTCCTCCTGATTTGAGGTATACGGATGGAAATAACTTTTGTTGCAAATATTTTCCCAAAAAGTGATACAAATGCACAACCTTATATCTTATCTATATAATTTCCATCTAAATTTCTTTGTTACAAACCTATAACAGTCACTGAATTTCTCATTAAGCTTCTAAATTTTAATTAACCAAATAAGAAATAAGACGGAAATAAAAGTTAAATTTATTTTCTCTCATTAATCATCCAAACACGAACAGGTTAAATATGTTAATCTTTTTTTCTATTCCATTTCATTCCCTTCTATTCTTCACCTCCCTTCCCTTACTCTACTCTCCATCCAAACAAAGTGTAAGTGGTCAAAGATAATTTAGGAGGGCCACTTCTTCCCCTGCGCGCATCAAAAGAAGAAAGGAAAAATAAAAAAGACTTTTGGAAGGAACGGAATAATTTCAATTTTTTTATTTCATATTTTTTTTTGTTAAGTACGAGATGAAGATCAAAGTTTTTCTTCATTACGGACACTGAATTTCAAAAGAACCTTTTACATATGACAATTCGTTAACCAACTTAATTTGATACACCTTTTAATTCAATTTTATATATACTTTGATAGACTTTTTTAGTTTATCTTCAATACGGACACTGAAAATAAAAAAATAGTAACAAAAGATAGTGTGGTGTAGTGGTTTGTAGATTGGTTACTTAGATCCTCACATGATATGGGTTCGAAGGAAATAAATCTGCTGTTATCCCAAAGGAATCACAGGACCCTGTTATTCCTATCCCAGCTGTTGATCTTTATCGAAATTCGGGCACGAAAAACTTTTTTCTTGAGATTCGCGCATGAAAAACTTTGAACGGTTGGGATAGGAATAAAAAGGTCCTGTGATCCCTTTGAAATAACAACAGATTTATATCCGGGTTCGAATCCTCTTGAAGGCAAAATAATTTCTTTTATACTATTAGGTCCGAAAATACTTATTGGGTTTCAGATGGGTCCGGATATCCGCTCTGTTTAGGTATTACTATCCGTATCTGAATCTGGATCTTCTTTGAGTAATTGATAATTATTCGGATCTGTATCCGGAATATCCGTATTCGTTTAAATCTGGATTCGAATTATAAACGGATTCGGAGCGAATATCTGTCCAGATTTCCATATCCGTTGTTGTTGTTGTACTCAATAAGTATTCGGAGCGAATATACTTATTGGATTTATACCCCCCCCCAACGGTCGTCGTTGTACTCGCGCGGTAATGTACCTAAAACCACACGTTTTTTATTAACTGATTGGTTTATAAATTTTTAACCTAATAAATTATTTTTTTGGCAGCTATTAGTGGCGCTCAAATGTGTCGTGCATGGCATCAAGATGTTGGGAATAAGGGGTTGGAGAGCTATTGGGTGCATGAAAATGAAGGAGCATGCTGTACTCGTTGAGGATTCCGGGCATGAGAGACAAATCATCAATATGTTGCGAGACGCTGGAGAGAATATCGACTGGCGAGCGGTAGATCCGTACGAGCATGATGAGTCATCCGTTAGAGGTTCTCAGATGCCATCTCCCCCCCAAGCGCAACCACAGTGGGACTACCATCGTTGGGTATTGTCCATGACTGGTTGGCATGCCTACTATGACGAGCAGGGACGTCCAGTGTTACTTCCGTGTGTCATATTTTTTTATCTGTCAAGTTAGTATAAATTTAGATTCGAAGAAAAATTAGATTATTTATATGTTTGCAGGGTCCGCAGTACATGCCGCCACCGCCAGCGCAGTAGGAGGCTTCGAAGTTTGAGCATATGGAAGAGGAGGGGCTATCTTTCAGTCTGGATGATTTAGATAGCCTATCACCCATTCAGTCACCAAGACGACGACGATATGCTACAGAGAGGCTACACGATAGAGAGGCCAGTGGTAGCGGGTCACAAACTCAGCCTGACTATGCGACTGAGTTGGAAGAGTCCATCTTCTCTACACCCCTGCCAGTCACTAGGGGTGAGGATGAGAATGTCTGAGATACCGCAGTACGAATGAGAAGAGAGGCGGAGGCTGATGTCGTTACACCTAATCAGGGAGTATGAGAGGGACTACCTGATTAGGGAGTATGGGAGGGACTACCCGACAGAGCTAACAGGGGAGTGCCAGCATCGCGATGCCCCTATGGTGATCGTCGCTGCTGATCATAGTTTTTTATTGTAGTTTTAGTTAGATTGTTTTGTATTATTTATATTTGGTATACTATGTTTGGTATTTTATGTGTGGATTAGATTATGTCTGTGTTTTTTCATATTTGCTACTTTATGGTATTTTTATGATAGTATTTATATTTTTTTAGATCTTTTTTATGCTAAATTATATTAAAATAAACTAAATTATGTTAAATTAAACTAAAATAAACTAAATTATACTAAAATAAATTAAAATAAACTAACAAAAATTAAATTATACTAAAATAAACTAACAAAAATTAAATTATACTCAAATAAACTAATTTATGCTAATTATATATCAAAATGTTAATCTATCAACTATTTCAAAAAAAAAATACCTAACCGGCCATATTTTGGTCGGTCCTAATTTTAATTCCAACTGGCTAACAATTGACCAGTTTTGGCATTTTTAAAAAACCCAGCCAAACTGGGTATAATTAATAATTTATATTTAATGTTGAATATTAATAAGAGCAAGTTATTGAATTCCTGCTTAATTTTATGTCATATTTAATTTATTAGAAAAAAGAGAGTCAAAACAAAACAACCAAATAGGAAGTGAAAGAGAAGAAAATTTAGAACAGGTAAATGAAGAAACGAAGAAATACTTGAACAGTTCCTTTTTATTTTTATTTTTATCATGCCTGTCTTTTTTTCTTGGGCATCGCGAAACCTCATATTGAATTTTGAGAAAAATAAAATATTTGTATAATCTTTCAACGCAGTAGAACCGTAGAAAGATAAAACCACGCAAATATTTTTTTTTTAGTTGCTTATTTGACATGGACATGAGTCGTTGTCCCACAAAAGCAGATTTGAAATCTGCTGAAATCCATCATTTCTGAACAGTGTTTTTAAAATTTCTAAATTTGAATCCAGCCGTTCAATTTTTTCTATGCACGTATCTCGAAACAGTTAATTTTTTTGTGAACGCATCTAAAAACAGTTTGACGGCTGGATTCAAAAAAATAGGGATTTCATGAACACTGTTCACGAGTGAGAATTTCAGCAGATTCGTTTCCACAAAAGCAAACCTCCCGGGGATTAAAGTGCTAATTTTTTTATTTATAGGGGTAACTTAGCAATCTCTAAAAACACATAGTTCCGCAACTGCACGATATGACACAAAACATGACTAAGCGTAATTACACGTGATCAAAATAACATAACATTTATGTCATTATTTATTTCAAATAACAATTTAAATTCCGAACAATATATTTATTTTTATACGTAATTTTGTTTACAACATTTTTCTGTAATTTACGACAATTTATAATTTTTCCTTATTTTTTATTTTTCTTCTGGTTTTTCTTAATTAAACTAACGTAAAATAAAAAATAGTTAAATGTAGCTAAAAAGGACTGCACAAGACCAAACGGAACCGTGAATATCATGATTGATCACAACGTGACTAATCTATCGTGATCATTTTTATAATTTCAGTCACGGCACAACACTTGAAAATTTGACTTTTACTTAAAAAAAAATTAAGTCTTGGTTAGTTTAGATTTGAACTATGACTATATATCTTGCTTCCAAATGGTATGCCTTGGATTTGGTTAGTTTAAAAGTGGGGCTTAATTATTTTTTACTAAACTTGAATTACAATATAGAATCTTGAATATTCTTTTAAAATTGTTCGTAGTAAAATAACTTTTATAAAAATTCCTTTAAATTTTGAATAAAAATAAATTTTTTTTGAAACATTAAAAATATATAAAATGTAAATTAAATAATTAATCGCACACTTTTTTATTACACCTTAAACACATCAAAATCATGTTTTTTAAATGAGGAGAGAGATATGATACAAGAATCAGCGAAGTAAAAAATGGATCTCAACCGTCAATCAAATCGTGCAGAGATCTCAAATCACTTGAAAATTGATTTGGAATTTTGCATCAAATGCCTGTCAAATTCTGTGTGTTTTCTGTCGATTTGGTTTTTGAAACGATTTTCGAGATCCCGCTATATTGACCAATACGAGTTCCAGCACAGTTCACACCTCTCCAGTTGAAATGAACTGGAGATGTCCATTTAAAAAATTCCTTAATGTTTTTATACAAGACATTGTTACTTTTAATAAATTTTGCACAAACATAATACATGAACTGCTAATGATATTAAAATTTAGAAGAGGGTTTAAATGCCTTATGTCTTTCATATCTCATTATGGCTCACATTCTTTTATCTCTTTCTTCAAATTTCAAACAGTCAATTCCAATAACTCAATATAATATTTATATTAAATATACTTGGAGATCAAATTTTATATTTTGAAAAAAAAAATTAGATAAGTACAAAATTATTGTTTCTGGATGGTACAAAATCAATGTTTTTATACCTATCTAAAAAATAGTCAAAATTTTTTATAAAAAAATATAAAATTTGGTCTCCAAGCATATTTTAATATGAAGATCATGTTGATTAATTCAGATTAACTGTTCAAATTTTAAAATAAAGATAAAAAATATAAGACATGAGGAAACATTTGAACCTCTTCTAAAATTTAACTATAAAAATTAATCTTTTCATTTACTAATGTACAACAAACCTACAAAATTTGCACCTCTAGTTCTAGAATCATTTCTATTACATACTAGTGATTGCTTGTAAATAAAATAAAATAATAACCACACCATATGTCTTTTTTAACATAATTAACATTCTTTATGAAAGTAACACTATCAACATTTTATTACAAAAAATTCTCTGTTACAACTGTATAAGTAATGGAAAAAAATCTGCTGAAATTCTCATTCGTGAACAGTGTTCTTTAAATCTCTGTTTTTCTCAATCCAGCGATCAAGCTGTTTTTAGATGCGTGCAAAGAAAAATTAACTGTTTCGAGATGCGTGCATAGAAAAAGTTGGACAGCTGAATTCAGAATTTCAGGAATTTCAGAAATACTGTTCACAAAAAATGAATTTCAACAGATTTCAATTCATAAGTAATAGTTGACTCCGTAGATGAAATTTCTTTTCTTTTCCTTTTTTAATAGAGAAAAGGGTCTTCATTCATTGGGAAATGGAAAGCTCCGGTTGTAGAAAGAACGGAGGGATATAACCTCTGCGAATGAAGTGCAAAGCACGAACACCTCTTAGAAACCAAAGTCGATCGAAAAAGATTCAACTCAAACCAAGGGAGAGAGAAAGAGGCGACCTTTGCTCTCTCTTTGCCTCCCTCTATCTTTCTCTCAAACTGTGTTATACAACAATCTCAAAGCTAAGCTTATAGTTTGTTCTCTACTTCAATTCGATCGAACAAAGAAAAAGCTTCTTACCTTTTTGTTCCCCATACAACTGAGAAGGAATTGAGAGACACTATTTTCTTTTCCGGTTTTGTTCTCCGGCGGGTAGAAAATGGTACTTATCAGCAACTTGTTTATTAATTAATTTATTTCTTTTTAGTTTTTTTGGTTTTGTTGGTTTGAGCTCATGCACAATAATACAATAAATTGATTCTTTTCTGTGAGTAAATGGGGCATCTTGACAGCTATGTTACTTAGAATTAATACCTCTAATGGCACCTTCTACATCAATTGTCAGAGAATGATGAATACCAGAATAATTTGTTTTCTCTCATATTGGAACAACTGTAATAAGTGCACCCTATGGTTTTCTGAATTATCAATGGTTGACTTTAGAAATCTAGATGCTTGGTAAGAACAAAAAAGTAAATGAAATTGAAATATGATAACATGGTTATTATAATTTAATTCAACTTAATTTAGTTGGGTAGCATTTCTTTGATTTGCATGTCATGTAGTATGATCTACAATACCAAATTTGACATGAACTGTTTTGTATTATCAAATATATTTCTTATTAAGAATTGTTTATCTAGACCTAGTCTTGTTTTGGTGCCTTTTTATGTGATACATTATTAAAATTGGAGAATAATTGTTATTATTCATTTTTGTTTTGCTAGTCGGGCCCAAAAATTGCCGTGGGGTCGCATGTATGGGCTCCCTCAGACGACCCTGATTTGGTTTGGATAGATGGAGAAGTCTCTCAGATCAAAGGAGAGGATGCCACTGTTGTTTTGACCAATGGAAAAACAGTATGTTTATTTTTTTTTATTTCTTTATTTTATCATCTGTACCCCAGGAAATCAGAGATATCGTACATAACCAAACTCGAAATTTATTTATCGGTGTTTCCAACTTGTGTTCTTAAAGGATGCCGAAAGGCCTTAAAGAACCACTTACTGTTTCTCTCATAAGAGACAGAGCAGAGCGCCCAAGTGGGTACGTAGTTTTCTATATATGGAGGATTTTGAGATTGTTTGAAAGATTTTGGGTGTTACTTGAGCCTTGACCTATATTATGCATTGAAGTTGTGTAAGGTACTCGGACCTTAGCAGAACTTGGTCTATATGCTTATAAAAATAAATTCAATTTGGCCTTTCCCATTTTGATGATCATTAATGCACTTGAGATTATTACTTTAATTTGTGGATTTTGTACTTCCTATTTCATGCTGCGCACTTTATGCTAAACTAAGCAGACACTATTGGAAAATACCATTTACACATCTAACTCGGTCACTTTTCTAATCTTGGAATAGTCATTTTTTCACTTCATGTCAATTTTTGTATGACTTTACGACATATATTCCATCGCCATTTTTTTATTTTTTTTCAGATTACAGTAAAAGTGGACAGTCTTGAAATGAAAGATACAGAGCTTCCAGAGGAAGGGATAGAGGACATGACGAGGCTCTCATACTTGCATGAACCTGGTGTTTTGCAAAATGTGGCTCTCAGATATTTCAGAAATGACATTTATGTGAGTCCAAATGAACTGATAACTTTATTTATACATCCGAACTGTTACTAGCATGCAGTTGGATGCTTGATCGTTAATTGAGGTATTATGAAGGGTAAATTTGTTAATTCATAACCAAATGCTGAGCTCTGATCATATAACCCCTTAAACTTCCTCCATCTATTGGTACACTCTGGTTAGGTACTGAAAGGCATTATGAATATCAGGAATTATACCATACCTGCACATGAGCCGAAAGCCATATTTATTTTCCCCTTATATCTTTTTGTTTATTTGTTCTTGCTTGGTGCTCAGAATACTGCAATTGGTTCTCCTTTTTTCCTGACTGATATTGTCACTGAGCATTTAGTATGGTAATCCTTGACCGAAACAATTTCATTATTTTTTATTCTCAGACATATGTCGGAAACATCTTGATTGCTGTAAACCCTTTCCAAAGGGTGCCACATCTAGTTGGTGAAGACTTGATGAAAAAACACAAAGGAAAAAATCTAAATGAGATGCCTCCCCATATTTTTGCAATCGGAGATGTTGCCTATAGGTAACTTATCTTGCTTTCTCATTCCCATTGTGTTCTTCACTTTTACTGTGACATATGAGCCTCAAATATTATAGTCCATTTTCTTGGGCATTTACTTGAAAAGGAAATTTACATTGTGAATCAATGTGTTCTTGACAGAATTTCGACTCAAATTTGAAACAAGAGCCTGATTTTTTAATCTGTGTTTTCTGATGAATATTCAGGGCTATGATAAATGAACAGCAAAGCAACTCTGTATTGGTTAGTGGTGAAAGTGGTGCTGGTAAAACAGAAGCCACAAAGTTACTTATGAGGTATCTTGCTTTTATTGGTGGAACGACTGGTTCGGGGGAGAGAACTGTTGAACAGAAAGTTTTGGAGTCTAATCCTATTCTTGAAGCTTTTGGAAATTCAAAAACAGTTAGGAACAATAACTCAAGGTAATTTTTTGATATATTACTTTTTATTTCATCAAGTTAGAGACACTGTTATTGTAAAATTTGCACTTCATTTGGTAGTTATTATCTTCTACTATTTTTGTGATGGTGCAGTCGTTTTGGTAAGTTTGTGGAGATCCAGTTCAATGACAGGGGAAAGATTTCTGGTGCTGCCGTCAAAACCTACTTGCTTGAAAAATCTCGTGTTTGCCAAATTGGTTCTCCTGAGAGGAGCTACCATATATTCTATTTCCTCTGTGCTTCACCACCTGAGGTATGAACTAATAAATTGTTGCCTCGACCTTCCACTCTTTGTTCTTATAAAAGTTATCCATGTCATTTCAAATTTATTGAATTTCCACATGGCAAACTATCTCAAAGTTATTGCGTTATAATTTTGTATTAGGATCGAACAATGTTTTTTCTCGAAGCTTTGTCAAAAATGTCATACTAATAATGCCATCCATGTAGTTGCATTTGAAAATCATCAAATTTGAAGGCCATTTGTAGCCATTATATCTTCAATGAAAAGGGAACAGTAAATGTATACCAATGAATCAAATGATTTTTAATGTTATGATTTTCCTAATTACATGGACCATTTTTTTATTCAGGGCTCATTAGATCATATTTTTTTTAAACCATGATAATTAAAATAAATGTGGATAAATTACTGGAAGAAATTAATAGACGCGTCCTTGTTGGATCTGCATTGAGCATTTCATGGTCCAAAAGCTTACAGTCTATTCTAGGATGTTAAGTATTTTTATAATGCCCATTGATTAATGTGATGAAATGTATGCACCATCCAGCATAGAGAGAGGTTCAAAGTGGGGGATCCACAGCAATTTAATTACTTAAACCAGTCAGACTGCTTGAAAGTGGATAGCATCGATGACCTCCAAGAATATTTGGACATGAGAAGTGCTATGGATGTTGTTGGTATGAATGAAGAAGAACAGGTTAATTTTATTAGCAATGGACTTCCTTTTTTTTCTTAAAAAAAAACTAAAATTATGTCTCGAATAAATGCACACTAAATCTATGGTTATATGAACACTGAAAATTTGCAGGAAAAATAGAAACTTTAACTAGGTGGCGAACCTATAAGATGTTGTTCAGACACTAGTACTTGTTCCTATTAATTATTTTTAAACTTATATCATCAGGATGGTATATTTCGGATTGTGGCAGCTATACTTCATCTTGGAAATGTTAACTTTTCGAAAGGAGAAGAGCCTGATTCATCTCAGATTAAGGATGATCAATCAAGATTCCATCTGAATACCGCAGCTGAACTACTGAGGTACTTATTGCTCATTTACTCAAAAAGAAATACCTTCTAAAATTTTACTTAATAATATACATATGGATTTACATTCATAGGGAACATGTCTTGTAACTAATTGATTGGTATGTCATTTTAGCTAACTCGACCATGAGTTGAACCAAATTTTCTAATCAGAAATGCAAATGCTCAAAAGAATGAAACTTATAAGTTTGATGTTTGCATACAGGGTTGATGTGGGAAAATTAGAAAAGGCAATGATATACAAAAGGATCGTTACCCGCGAAGGCAGTATAGACAAAGAGCTTGACCCAAACTCTGCTCTAGTTAGTAGAGATGGTTTAGCAAAGACAATTTATTCCCGTTTGTTCGATTGGTACTCTTTCTTTTTTCCTATATATATATTTAAATTTTACCATTATTAATTATTTTATAGAATACATATTGTATTTTGCAAGGCAAATGATGTTTATACTGATTTCTTATTTGAAATATAGGCTTGTAGTGAAAATCAATGTATCAATTGGGCAGGATCCAAATTCAAAAATGCTGATAGGTGTACTCGATATTTATGGGTTTGAGAGTTTCAAAACTAATAGGTAAGCTCTCAATTTTAAAATATGAAATTTAAGGAGCAGAAATGATTCAAAGATAGTATATAGCTTACATTTAATACTTTCCTTTTGTTTGCTTCTTTCATGAAATAGTTTCGAGCAATTATGTATTAATCTCACCAATGAAAAGCTACAACAACACTTCAACCAGGTATCTCTTTTGGATCTGTAATCTACATATACCTTAAAGAAATGAAATTCATTCGAGTCCAAAAGTTAAACCCTTCACAACAGTCTACTCCAGATGTTCAGTACTTGCTGCTATCCACATCAATGAATAGCACCAGGCAAAAATTACTATTTTTCCTGCTTTTTGGTTAACTATCTTGCTTAGGATTTCATAATTGAACTTTATTTCCATTTTGAATGAAAGGGTAATCCTTGCGACCAACAGAGCAAATTTCAAGTTTCTTGTAGTTTTCAAGGATGTGATTTTAAAAATGTGTTGTTTTCAACTTAATACAGCATGTGTTCAAAATGGAGCAAGAGGAGTATAACAAGGAAGAGATTGATTGGAGCTACATCGAGTTTAGTGATAACCAAGATGTGTTGGACTTGATTGAGAAGGTAAATAAGAAACTTCTGAATTAATTATTTTTTGCTGAGGGCTTGGCCTGGTTTCAAGAAGCAAGTAAATAAATTAAATGGACTGCCAAATTTAGGAGGCTAGTCCCTTTGAACTTTAAACTAATATGTCTAGTATTTCAATAAGATTTAACATAAGAAGCATATAAATTTGCAATTTTATTCTCTTCTGTTACTTATCACAGAAAGGATCTCATTTTTATTTGTTTAAGAACTGTTAATGTGTGGTGACAATATACTTGCTATTTTATTTTCAGAAACCTAATGGGGTCTTAGCACTACTTGATGAATCCTGGTAAGCCCCATTTTGACCGTATTTACAAGTGATATATGTAAGAGGACTAGCATATGATAATTTTAAGATTAATTTCTAATGATTTTCATTTCTTCATTTTCATTATTATTTGTATTTAACAGCATGTTACCCAGAGCAACACACGAGACATTTGCTTCTAACTTATACAACAAATTCAAAACACACAAAAGGTTTAGCAAACCAAAGCTTTCACGCACGGCCTTCACAATTTCACACTTTGCTGGAGATGTAAGAATTTCTTCATGAATTGCAAGTCCTCCATGGATCTGGAGCTTAATATAGTGAACTGAAATAAGCAGAATTGTTTTATGTACATTAAATGCAGGTGGTCTATCAGTCCGAACAATTCTTAGACAAGAACAAAGATTATGTGGTCCCGGAACAGAACGAGTTGCTCAATGAGTCTCAATGCCCCTTCGTGTCCAATCTATTTTCTATTACATCTAAATCTGCAAAATTTAACTCCATTGGTACTAGTTTCAAGGTTATTTTCCATTATTCTCTCACACTTTATCCCCACCTGTTTTACTATTTCATTCAAGTTATTCCAAACTTCTCAATATAAAATGTTGTTTTTTTGGAAACTTTTACCTAGAGCTTAAATTTTATCTGATAATTTCTTATTATTTGGATAAATATCAGTTGCAACTGAACTCGCTAATGGATACTTTAAATGCAACTGAGCCACATTATGTGAGATGTGTGAAGCCAAATAATGTACTCAAGCCTATGATTTTTCAAAATTCAAGCATTCTCCAACAACTGCAATGTGGAGTAAGTAATTTATAACCAAATTACCATAACTTATATTCCAATTATTTTCTTCATTCAAAGGAACATTGATTCTAAATGTAACCTTTGGTGCAGGGTGTCCTTGAAGCTATTAGAATTAGTTGTCTTGGGTTTCCAACAAGAAGGACATTTGCTGAATTCCTTAAACGTTTCACAGTTCTTGGACCTAGTCTTATTGACGGAGTGTAAGTATCAAGATTTTCTTTAAGGTTCCACTTGGTCTCTTACATTGGTAAATTAATTCTAACTACTTAATGCATTTATGTTGTTTCTGGATTTTAGTGATGAGAAGGAAGCATGCCGTAAAATTTTGGATAAATATGGATTAACACGTTACCAGGTAAATAATGTTTTTTGTCATAGGGATCCGCGAGTTCTACACTTCTTGGGTTTTGACCAAATATTGGTTTTTGTAGAAGTTGTATGTATACTGTAGGTTCAGAACCCCTTTTGTGAATGTACATTATCAAAACTTTGATGCTAGCACAAAGAATAGATCTTAAGATGCGTCACATCATTGGCCTTGGCAGATAGGGAAAACAAAGGTGTTCCTGAGAGCAGGGCAAATGGCAGAGCTGGATGCCAGGAGAACAGAGGTGCTAGGACGTGCGGCAACAAAAACACAAAGAAAATGGAAGACTTATTACAAACGCAAGAACTTCCTCCACCTACGGGAAGTTAGTGCTGTTGTTCAAGCTGCTTGCAGAGGTAAGACCTCATTTCTTGAACATTTATATCAACTGATACATCTTTTCACATAGATGCCGACAATTGTTCCTGTACTGGGTTTTTTAAAACATGGAAAGCAAAACTTTTTTCATGCATTGTATGTGTTGTTTTTAAATGTCATTAGACTTAATACTAAGAAAATATTCTTTTTCCAACTTTTTCCAACTCATAAATGTCATTGGTATACAGCTAAACTGGCTCGTGATCTGCATGAGCGTATGAGACGGCTAGATGCATCGATCAAAATACAAAAGTACTGGCGCCGTTATACCAATAGAAAGTCCTATAAAAACCTTGTATCTAAGACAATCACAATCCAGACTGGTCTTCGTGCATTGAGTGCCCACTTGGCATTGGTAGACAAATTGAGAAACAGAGCAGCAACTCACATCCAGGTAATGCTGATTTCTTCTTTTTCTAGATGCTCTGAATTTTTTTTTTTGTTTAAAAGAACATCCATATCAATCTATTTTTAGATAACTAGTCTTTCAATACTACCAGTTATTATTTATTTTGCTGAGAAGCTTATCTTTCTGCTGCATAGGCTAAATGGCGTTGCCACATAAACTATATGGCCCACAAGCATCTTAAGAAGGCAACTATTACATCCCAGAGTTGGCGAAGATGGGTTCTTGCTAAAAGGGAACTCGGAAGGCTTAGAGAGGTATTGTATAATTTATTATAAATCATGCTAATTCACTCTCCTTTGTCCACAATCCTTCTTAAATTTTATTTATAGAAGTTTGACTATGTTTGAATGTTTTTTGTTAATTTTACAATAGATTGCAAAAGAAAAGGCACGTCTGGAAGAAGAGAGGAGGAAAAAGCTCGAGGAAGAAGAGAGGGAAAGAGCACGATTGGAAGCCGAGAGGATGGCAGCAATGGCAGAGGAAGAAAGGCTAAGAGAAATTGAGGAAGCTGCAAGGCGGAAAAAGCAAGAGGAAGAAGAGAGGCAGAGAGCAGCTGAGGAAGCAGAGAGACGGAAAATACAGGAGGAAGAAGAGAGACAAAGGGCAGCCGAGGAAGCAGAGAGGCGGAAAATACTCGAGGAAGAAGAGAGGCAAAGAGCAGCTGAGGAAGCTGAGAGGCAAAAAGCACTTGAGGCCGAGAGGCAAAAGCAGCTTGAGGAAGAAGAGAGAATAAGAGCAATTGAGGAAGCTGAGAGGCAAAAGGCACTTGCTGAAGAAGAAAGGCTCAGAGCAATTGAGGAAGCAGAGAGGCAAAAAGCACTTGCGGAAGAAGAAAGACGCAAAGCAATTGAGGAAGCAGAGAAGCAAAAAGCACTTGCAGAAGAAGAAAAGCGCAGAGCAATTGAGGAAGCAGAGAAGCAAAAAGCACTTGCAGAAGAAGAAAAGCGCAGAGCAATTGAGGAAGCAGAGAAGCAAAAAGCACTTGCAGAAGAAGAAAAGCGCAGAGCAATTGAGGAAGCAGAGAGGCAAAAGGCACTAGCTGAAGAAGAGATGCGAAGAGCACTCGAGGAAGCTGCGAGACAACAAGCACTTGAAGCCGAGAGGCAAAACGCACTTGCAGAAGCAATGGAGAAGCAAGGAGCAGAAATGGATCAGTTACAGGTACATGTACTATTTGCTAAAATCCTATTGGGGTGTTCTAATGGGGTTCTATATTCGAATAGGTTGATGTTTTTTTTCTCCTTGACATCATCTAGCTACCAAAGTGAAAAACTATCTCCATGTAAAAATGAAGATCAAACTAATTTGACATCTGATATAGTAGATCCGTGACAATCACATATTATTTACATTGTCTGGATCCTTGATTGAATCATTACCACCTTTTCAAATCTTGTATATATAACATAATCAACTATGTTTTACTAATATCTCATCATATTGCAACAGGCGAAGTTCGACGAAGCAAGCCAAGAAAATGAATCGCTGAAGAAAGAATTAGCCGAGTTGCAAGAGAAAGTTGGGGAAGCAAATAAAGAAATTGTCAATGGACTACAAGAAAACATCAGAAGGTTTGTTTCTTCTTCTAGTATAATTGAAGCATGTAGTTTTCTTTTTGTACTTGTCAATGGACTACAAGAAAACATCAGAAGGTTTTGTAGTTGTTGGTTTTTGTTTGTACAACTTGCGGAACTTGAATTTTTACAACTCTTTAAACTGTTTCTTTATTATCAGGATGAAAGTCATGTTATAAGTTGCAAATTCTATTTAATATTATCAACGTTATTTTTTCTTTTCATAGTTTCTTAAGTGATTCTATTAAAAAAGAAGAATTATTGCTTGAACATCTTGATTTGTCCAAACACCCCTGTAATATATTGTACTAGATGCATGAAAGTGCATACACTTTTCATCCTTGTTTTGAACAAAGCAAGAACTGCATGTATGAAATAGGCTTGAACAAGATATAGCAACGAAGGAGGAGATGCTGCAGACAAAGGAGACACTTTTGCAAACAGAAAGACAAGAACATAGACAAGAACATGATGTAACAAGAAGGAAACTTTCAGATTCTCAAGAGAAGAATGAGGAGTTAACTAAGAAATTTCAAGGTGCTGATCAAAAAATTGTCGAACTTCAAATTGAATCAAAAAGGTTGGTGCATAATTTCTAAAAGAGTTTTTTTTTTGCCTTATATATCATAATAGTTTTGGACCAAACGTCTATTTGATTGGTGATATTTTGGTAGCCTAAGGATCTGTTTGGGCGGGGGATAACTATGGGATAAAGATATTACCGCCTCTCACAGGTTATAGCTTTATCCCCTAGCTAGTTATCCCAACTTATCCTAGGTCCTGGATAGGACCATTGACAAAAGGACTCTCAACAAAATTTACAATGCATTATTCCAATTAAACAAAAATTACAATAGTAGCTAATGTTCAATTCAAGTGGGCAAAAATTTCTCTCTAAGATGCTTGTACTCTTTAGTTATGACATCAATCGCGAACCTATACCTGAATTGCACAACATTTTACTCTAGATGGATATTGATTGAAAAATTGGTTGAAACTTAAATCAGGCAATCAGCAAGGTAAAATCCAAGAAGACCCCGAAAAATAGTAATGAGTGAGGGAGAAGGAGATATATTGTGCATGTGTGAGATAAAAGAAAAGAAAGAGTTTGAGAAAGAGAGAGAGAGAGAGGGGGGGGGGGAGGGAAGCTGGGGAAAACATTGTCTAGCATCCATAGACTACTGGTCAAAATTCAAAATTGCAAGCTAAGCATACATGTTTCTTTGGCAATAGGTATCAAGAAGAGGCTGATGCGAAGGAGGTGATGCTACAAAGGGAGAAACAAGAGCACAAAGCAACACAAGAGGAACTCATTGACTCTCAAGCAAAGAATAAAAAATTGACAAGGGATGTTGATGATGCTAATGATACTGCTGATCGTCTTCAGAGAAATATTAACAGGTTTGATGTTAATAGTAGTATAATGGTATAGTTATTAATCTATCCACTGGTTGGTCCATACAAGCTACCTTCCTCTTCAGAGGTCAAGTGTTCGACTCTTACCATGCAAATATCTATTTTAAGCTTTATCTTTTTTTTTTGGAGTTTTGGTGTTGGTATTTGTAAGCTTGACAGGTGACTTTGCAAATCTTATTATTTCGAGCGTGACGCAGGCTGGTAGCAACCCTAGCTACAAAAGATGCTTTGTTGCAAAATAGCGAACAAGAACATTCTTCAACAAAGAAATTACTTAAGGAATCAAAGGAGAAAAATGATGGATTAATTGAAAAAAATAATGGGTCTAATAAAATAATTGATCAACTACAAGATAATATAAAAAGGTTGGTTTATGAACTTATCTTTTATATGAAGTTCATGAACTATATAATATTCATATATACATAATAAGCTAACTAAATTGGTATGAAACAGGCTTGAGGAAGTCATAGCTTCAAAAGAAAATTCATTCCAAATGGAACGACAACTACATGACGTAACAAAGAAATTACTTAAAGAATCTCAAGAGAAAATAGATGAATTATTAGAGAAAACTAAAGGTAGTAGTAAAAGAATTGATCGACTTGAAGAGAACATAGAAAGGTTCGTACAATATTTATCAAATTAAGTTGTTAGTTTGAATGCATGTAGTAGTAAACACAAGATAAAGAGCTATTTATTCGGTCATGAAACAGACTAGAAGAAATCAAAGCTTCAAAAGAGATGATATTGCAAAGAAAGCAACAAGAGCTTGAATCAATGAAAATTATACTTAAAGAATCCCAAGAGAGTAATGAAGACTTAGAAAAGAAAATCAAAGATGCCAATAAAATGATTGATCGACTTCGTGATGAGATAGAGAGGTTTGTTTTGCATATATTATTTTGTTTACAAAATTAATTTTCAGTACAAAAAATGAAGTCATTTTCTATGTTCATATGATTATTGGTAAACTCTTCGGCCATTAATAGGCACGAGCAAAATATAACTTCAAAAGAGGCATTGTTGCAAATAGAAAGACAAGAGCATAATGCAACAAAGAATTTTCTAAAGGCATCTCAGGAGAAAACTGAAGAATTGATGGATAAGATGAAAGATGATAATAAAATGTTTGATCAACTACAAGATCAAATCAAAAGTTTGTTGATATGCCTAATATATGACTGATTAAGATTTATTCTTACGACAACAAAACAGGCTTGAAGAAACCATACTTTCAGAAGAGACTTTGTTTCAAACTGAAAAACATGATCATGATGCAACTAAAAAGTTACTTAAGGAACTTAGGGAGCAAAATGATGATTTAAATGAAAAAATACGAGTTTCTAATAAAGGACTCAACCGTCTTTAAGATGAAATTGAAAGGTCCGTATGTACTATTCAATCTATGAAGTTTTTGCCTAAGTTAAATCTATATCAAGTTCATTAATGAAACAGGCTTGAAGAAGCCAAAGCTTCAAAAGAGATGTTGTTGCACAAGAAACAACAAGAGCTTGATACAACCAAAAGTTTACTTGATGAATCCAACGAGAAAATCAATGAATTAGAAAAGAATTTCAAAGAATCTAATAAAAAGAATTGAAGGACTTCAAGAAGACATAAGGAGGTTTGCATGGGATTTGTTACGTCATTGTTAAGCTTACAAAATCAACACAAAATTAAATAAGATATTACCTCAAATGTTTCATTGCATTATAGTTCAAAAAAATTAGTATATCAAAAATTCTGATTCCTTCATGAAACAGGCTTGAAGAAACCATAGTCTCAAAAGAGACTTTGTTGGCTAAAGAAAGAGAAGAGCATGATGGAACAAAGAAACTACTTAAAGAATCTTATGAAAAAAATGAAGAACTAATGCACAAAATCAAAGACGTTAACAAAAGAATTGATCGAATGCAAGAAAATATGAAAAGGTACATAAGATAATGAGCAAACTTATTTGTATTGGATTGAACTAATACTCTTAAGATATATTTGTTCAATAATGCATGCATGAAACAGTCTTGAAGAAGCCTTATCATCAAAGGAGACTGTATTGCAAACAGAAAGACAAGAACATGATGCTACAAGAAAATTATTTAAAGAATCTAAGGAGCTAAATGAAGAGTTGGAAGACAAAATTAAAGATGCAACTAAAAAGTTGGAGCGACATCAAGAAGATCTGAAAAGGTTCTTATACACAGGATTTAGCAACTTATTACAATTAAGCGCTTCTTTTAATGAATTATTGAACCCATTTGATCGTGAGATAGGCTTGAAGAAATTATAATTTCAAAAGAGGCAACGGTGCAAGCTGAACGACTAGAACATGATGCTACAAAAAAGTCACTTAAGGAATCCAGGAAGAAAATTGATGAATTGATAGAGAAGGTCAGAGATGCGAACAAAAGATTTGATCGACTTCAAGATGACTTGGAGAGGTTTGTAAAGAGCTTATTTTATAAAACTAAACTGAAACTTAGGTTGTTAACAATACTAATATGATCTTATGCCTATTCCAATCATGACACAGGCTAGAAGAAGCTAAAGCTTTTAAAGAAAAACAATTGCAAGAGAAACAACAAGAACTTGATACACAAAAACATTTGCTTACTGAATCTCTAGATAAAATAGAGGATTTAGGAAAGAAAAACAAAGATGCCAATAAACGATTTGAAGAACTTCAAGGAGACTTAAAGAGGTTTGTAAAAGGATTTTAATTGGCTATTATTCAAGTTTATAAATCTAAATGATAAAGACCAAATTGTATTAAAATCTAATTCGGTCATGTTTGCAGGCTTGACGAAATCATAGCTTCAAAGGATACTTTGTTGCAAACAGAAAAACAAGATCATGATGCATCAAAGAACTTTATTAAGAAACTTAAAGAGCAAAATGATGAGCTATTAGATAAAATAAGAGTTGATAAAAAAAGATATGATCAACTTCAAGATGATGTAGAAAGGTTTGTTACTTTGCTAAAACAATCTATTTATAACAGTGGAAAGATCAAGCATTTAATATAATGAATTTAATCATGAAACAGGCTTCAAGAAGCTAGAGCTTCAAAAGAGACTTCGTTGAAGATTAAACAACAAGAGCTCGATACAACGAAAAATTTACTCACGCAATCTTACGAGAAAATTGAAGAATTAGAAAAGAAATTCAAAGATGCTAACAAAACATATGATAGACTTCAAGAAGATATAAAGAGGTTTGTAACGAGTTGAGAATCTCAGTTGTTAGGCTTACAATACCAACTCCTATTGATAAAAATCCAAATTACGACCTTCTCATGTTAGCATCATTTATCAAGTGATTGATAATTAGAAGTATTTGTTGCATCATAAATAGGTTTGAAGAGATTATAGCTTCAAAAGAGATGTTGATAGAAGCAGAAAGACAAGAACATGAGGGTACAAGGAAATTACTTAAAGAATCTTATGAGAAAAATGAGGAACTAATGGATAAAATCAAAGAGGCTAATAAAAGAGCTGATCGCATTCAAGAACAAGTTGAAAGGTACTGGCAACTTAAATTTAAAATCTTCCTCATAATCAAACAACTAAGATGAAAACTTTAATTTGTTCAATATTGAAACAGGGTCGAAGAAACTTTGTCCTCAAAAGAGTCTTTGCTGCAAGTGGAAAAGGAAGAGCATCAAGAAACAAAGAAATTAATTAAGAAGTACAAGGAGCAAATTGAAGACTTAGAAGAGAAACTCAAAGATACTAATAAAAAACTCAATCGACATCAGGATAATGTGGAAAGGTTCGTAAACTATCACGGATGATTGGAAAAAAATACTAATTTTTTCATAGTGAATAATTAATTAAATTTATCTGTGATATAGGCTTGAAGAAACAATCTCGTCAAAAGAGACAACTCTACAAGTTGAACGACAAGAACATGATAGAACAAAAAAGTTCCTCAAGGATTTTAAGGAGCAAAATGATGAATTAACAGAACAAGTCCAAACTGCAAATAAAAAAGTTGATCGGCTCCAATATGACTTAGAAAGGTCGGTACAAATATTTTCTTACAAAAAAACTATACATAATGTGTTATAAGATGATTTTAATTTATGTTTAATCCAATCATGAGACAGGCTTGAGGAAGCCAAATCTTCAAAAGACACATTATTGCAAAAGAAGCAACAAGAACTTGATAGAACAACAAATTTACTTTCAGAATCTCTTGAGACAATCAATAAGTTAGATGGAAAAATCAAAGATGCTAACAAAAGATTTGATGAACTTCAAAGCGAGATAAAGAGGTTTGTGCAAAGTTAGCTTCTTCATTGTCAAGTTTACAAAACCAATTGAGAACCAATCTTTAGTCTAGTGGCCTATGAAAGGTCGCAGATTCAAAACCCAAATTGGGGATCCATTATGGATATTAATATATAACTCAGGCTTGACCCTTAGTGTTTCTCAAAAAGTTTACCAAAACAATTCATATAATAGAGATCCATGGCAATTTAACTCACTTCTTAAACTAGCCCAATATATTAACTACAAATGTTACTAAAGCTATTTTTCCACTATGAAACAGGTCGGAAGAAAACATACTTCTGAAAGAGACATTATTGCAAACAGAAAGGCAAGAACATGATGGAACAAAAAAGCTACTTAAGGAATCTCGTGAGAATAATGAAGAAATAAATGATAAAATGAAAGAAGTTGACAAAAGATCTGATCGATTGCAAGATAACTTGAAAAGGTTTGTATAGAATTAAATTAAGGTTGTTGAACTCTCCTCTGTTTTATCAATGTTTTGGGTTAAGTTCTTCATTTGTTAATATAACAGACTTGAAGAATCCATATCAGCAAAAGAGAGTTCATTGCAAATAGAAAGGAAAGAGCATGAAGAAACAAAGAAGATACTTAAGAAATTTAGAGATCAAAATGAAGAACTAGAGGAAAAAATCAAAGAAGCTAACAAAAAGATAGACCGTCATCAAGCCAATGTGGAAAGGTGCATAAGCAGATGAACTTAATAATTTCTCATGTAGAATCTAACTTTCTCATAGTAGATAACTAAGATTGCTTGGGAATAAAATAGGCTTGAAGAAACTATTTCTTCAAAAGAGGCACTTGTGCAAAGTGAACGACAAGAGCATGATGCAACAAAGAAAATACTCAGGGAATCTAAATTAAAAGTTGAAGAATTATCAGACACAGTTAGAGATGCGGACAAAAAATTTGATCGGCTTCAAGACAAGATAGAAAGGTTAGTACTAGTCCAATTTTAGATGGTCATTATAAGCTCTTATTTCTATGGGGGTAAAGATTGATCACTTTCTTTATGAAACAGACTTGAAGATGCCGTAAATTCCAAGGACACTATGTTGCAAAATGAACGTCAAGAAAATGTTGCAACAAAGAAATTACTTAAAGAATCTCAACAAGAAAGTGAAGAACTGGAAAAGAAAGTTCGCGATGCTAGTAAAAAGATCGATCGTCTTCAAGACAATGCAGAAAGGTTTGTGAACAATAATTACCATCTATACATATGATAATATTACTTTTTTAATGTTGATACATAATGCAAGTTACAATAAGTATGTGAGACATAAATCAAGATTTTCAGTGGACATAATCTAGAGGATATTAACTGAGTCATGGAACAGGCTTGAAGAATCAATAACTTCACAAGAGTCTTTATTACAAAAAGAACGACAAGAGCATGAGGTCACAAAGAGATCAATTAAGGCGCTTCAAGAGGATAATGATGCATTAGTGCAAAAGAACAAAGAAGCTAACAAAATTATTGATCAACTTCAAGAAGACGTGAAAAGGTTTTGATGCTAAAACTTGATACTATTAATTTCGTGTGATAGAGCCAAGTTCAGTCGGTTCCTAAACTATATGAACTCCAGAAAATGATTTTTAAGAAGCAAAATATCTTTATTTTAAAATTTCAACAGGCTTGAAGAATTTAAGGCTTCAACAGAAGCCATATTGCAAACAGAAAGACAAGGACATGATGCAGCCAAAAAGTTACTCACAGAATCTCAGAAAAAGACAGAAGAATTAGAACAGAAAAGCAAAGATTCCAGTGAAAGAACTGTCCAACTTCAAGAAGATGTAAAAAGGTCCGTACATAGCAAACTTTTATCCATTATTACAATTGCAAAAATAGTGCATCTTTCCTGGGTCTAATTATCTCTATTTCTTTTTTCTTTTTGCCGTTCTCATACATTATTTGGAGTGTCCGACCGAGCCAAGATAACAATCAACAGGTGCCAAAGGTTGAGGGATCTAACCCTCGCTACAGTAAGTTAAGCGCATGCATGTCCCATATAGGACCAGAAAACTTGAGTTAACGAGTCGAACCCTTGACCTCTAGCACCAGTGGATTTGTTTATTAGCTATAGCTTTTTACAGCAATATATTGTGAATTAAAATTCTTAAAAGCAAATGAGTTTTACTATTGCAATGAAATAGGCTTGAGGATAGCCTAGCTGCAAAGGATGATGTATTACAAACAGAAAGGCAAGAGCATGATGTTACTAGAAGATCGTTGAAACGATCTCAGGATGAATACAAAGAGCTAATGAAACAAATGGAAGAGGATCGTGAAAGAATTAATGAGATCCAAAATGACATGCAGAGGTCTATATTATTTTTTTCATATTAGTTTTTGGTATTGGTTGACATGCATTTAAACTAATTATTCTATTCGGCACATCCAATACAGACTCAAAGAAAGTGAAATCGGAAAAGAGACACAATGGCAAACTGAAAAACGTGAGCATGATGCAACAAAGAGAGAATTGGTTGAGACAAAGGAGAAAATGAAGGAGCTATCGCAAAAAGCTGAAAGTATTGATGAAAGAATTGGTCAACTCCAACTAGAACTGAAAAGGTTTGGAACAATTAACAGTGTAGATAACCATACCAAAAGTATTGGCAATATATAGTGTTATATAAGTCTCACATTCACTAAAACTTTCTTTTACTCCTTAGTTTTACAAAACTTCAGTATGGCTAAAATTGATTCTTTCCTTGAAAATATAGGCTTGGGGAAGAAGTTATTGCAAAGGATGCATCAGTGCAAATAGAAAAAAGAGAGCATGAGGCAACACAGAGAGCACTTGCACAAGCCAAAGAATATAGTGAAGAATTGTTAAAAAGAAATGAGGCCTCTAGTAGCAGAATCGATAAGCTACAGGAAGACATGGCAAGGTTATACTTCTATTTATGATTCTTGAGTTAATTGTAGCATCAAATTTTACACACCTGCTGCTTGATACCAAGACTGGTTTAATTGATTCTGCAAGTAAGTGTTCTCACTTTTTCTCCCAATTTGTGTTTCTTTGGACCATGGCTCCACTGGTAATAATTAAGTAAAATTTTCCAGTACAAACAGATAAGTTTAGAAGTGAACAGGTTCCTATGTTATGAACTAACTAGTGTAGCCTCTAGTACTGCAACCCTTGACAAACACTATTGCACTACTATACAGAACAAAATTTGGTAGCAGAATTTACTAGATAAGTTTTATTTTGGTGTGCTGAGTCATACCAGCTGTTTTTTCTTAGTGACAGCTGCCAAATTTGATGAGATTTCTATTTTTAAGATAGTGTAGTAGATTCATATTCGAGCAAAGAACATTTTTTTTCAATTTGATGCTGAATGAGACCTAATCAATGCAGATTTGAAGAGAGAGCTAAAGAAATGCAAGAACAGATGCTAAACGGAAAACTAGAAATTTATGATGCAAGGAAACTAGTAGCTGATGCTGAACTGAGAAACAAAGAATTGCTTCAAAAGATCAGTCAGTTGCACGATGCACTAAAAAGGTTGGCTTCTTTATCAGTTTGATATATTGCTGTATTTTTAAAATAAATAACAGAATTGAAACCTCCACATTTCAGTCGAAAATAGTTGGTTTTCAATTATATATATATCAGGTTATGTTGTTATTAGACAGTAATAAAAGTACTACGCAATTAGATTGTAATTTGTTTCAAAAATGTTCACATGTACCAATTATTTCCCAACCATAATATCCATAATAGTAGCTGTAATGTTTTAACAGTATAGCCAATCTTATAGTATACCATTTTTACTTTGTCAATGAAATAGGATTGAAGAAAATGCAAGACAGAGAGAGATAATGTTACAAACAGAGAAACAACAGCATGATAAAACCAAGAATTCACTCTCTAGTGCCAATGGAAAAATTCAACAACTAGAAAGGCACATAGGCCAATTTCAAGAAGGTGTGAAAAGGTAGGTTCCTTTTTCTGTCACATTGTTTTCTTAGAATGCAGCACGCATCACCCAATTTGGTTGACCAAATATTTGTCTTCTAATTGGTACACTAATACCTTCATCTAAACTTTTTATTTCATACAACGTAGATATGAACAAGATGTAAACGCCAAGATCCAGTCAGAGAAACAACAGCATGATGCAACCAAGCGAGCATTGTCTGATTCCCAAAGAAAAAACCAAGAATTGCAACAGAAAGTTCAATTTTCCGAATCAACTATCGAGCAACTTCATGAAACCAACAGGAGGTTTGTAAAATATATTACCTCCCCAAAATTACAAGATATGACAAACCCTCCTTTGATAGTACTTAATGTCTTGATCCCTACAGAACTGCTTACAACGATACCAATTCTCAGTGGATGATTTGTATAAAAGTTCAGTTTTCATGCTTAATTTGAAACAAGTGAAGCTATAATTATATTCATGGATATAACTATTTGCTCGTTCATCTAGTTTAGCTAAAAATCCCCAAATACCTATTTTTAATGTATCCTTATATGAATACGTGATAGATTAATTGGTTTCTCTGATCCTTGATGACTGTACAAAAGCATAGCATTTTAATCTCTTCTATATAACCAATCATTTGTATGGTTATATTAATGTAACTCTAATTATTTGGAACAAGGTTCGAAGAGAAAGCATTGAACTTGGAGCCGGAAAATAACTCTATTCGCCAAACCGGAGGCAAACTTCCTCCAAATCTCCGGAGAATGGGAAGTCAGATCTCTCAGGTATGTGTTGTAAACTTGTAATATTAGAGAGTATCATTTTTCATTTTGTCCAGATCAAATTTGTTTTAGCCTTGGAATTGTTTTGTTTTGTAAAAACCTAATTTCATTAATCCCCAAACTTCGGATATATAGAGAGTACATATTACATAGAGGTTCCTAAACTATTCCCTAATTACTCTTTTACCAAATACCCTTGATACAATCTTAATTCTCAACACTCCCCCTCAAGATGGGCGAAAGATATCTACTAAGCTCATCTTGCTACACAATCTAGATAGATCTAATGAACTAAGTCCCTTGGTGAGGCAGTCTACCACTTGATCCCCGGTTGGAACATGACTTAGCTTCAGTAGTCCACTATTCATTTTCTCCTTGATGAAGAACCTATCGATCTCAGCGTGTTTGGTTCTGTCGTGCTGCACCAGGTTGTTGGCAATGCTGATTGCTAACTTATTATCGCACCATAGCTTCATTTGAGTTCCTTGATCCATCTTTAGCTCCACTAATAGAGCTCTAAGCCACAACAAGTATTCTGCCTCTGCTATCGACCTCGCTACCACTGACTGCTTCTTAGTACTCTTTCAAGAGACCAAGTGCCCCCCTACAAACATGCAATACCCTGAGGTAGACCTACTATCATCGAAACAACTAGCCCAGTCAGAATTACAATAGCCCTCAATGCTTAAATGACCATTATTTCTGAAGATCAACCCATTTCCTGGTGCACTCTTCAGGTACCTCATAATCTGATACACTGCGTCCATATGACCCTTCCTCGGGTCATGCATGTAGCGGTTCACCACGCTTACTGTAAATGAGATGTCGGGACGAGTGTGACTCAGATAGATCGACGGCCTACCAATCTCTGGTACATCTCACGATCGACTGGCTCTCCTGCCTCTGCACTCAACTTGAACTTCTGATCAATTGGAGCAACTGCAGGCTTGCATCCCAACATGCATGTTTCTGTGAGCAAGTCTGTCACATACTTCCTCTAAGATAACACAATCCCCTCTGCTCCACGAGCCACCTCAATCCCAAGGAAGTATCTGAGCAAACCAAGGTCCTTCACCTCAAATTTTTTGCCCAATCTCACCTTCAGCTGAGCAATCTCTCCCTCATTATCACCAGTGACAATCATATCATCAACATACACAACAAGCATAGTAATATGACCACCATGTTGTCAAAAAAACACCGTGTGGTCAGCATTGATCTGCTGATATCTCATACCTACCATAGCTCTCCTGAACCTATCAAACCAAGCTCGAGGAGACTACTTCAGCCCATAGAGCGACTTTCTCAGTCTACACACCTTGCCCACTATCTGGTTTGTGCTGAAGCCTTGTGGTATCTCCATATACACTTCCTCCAACAAATCTCCATGAAGGAATGCATTTTTCACATCAAGCTGGTGTAGCTTCCATCCACCATTCGCTGCAAGGGAAACCAGCATCCTAACTGTGCTCATCTTCGCCATTGGTTTAAATGTCTTATCATAGTCAATGTCATACGTCTGACTATACCCTTTCGCCACCAATCGTGCCTTGTAGCGATAAACTTTCCCTTCTGGGGTATGCTTTACTGTGAAGACCCATTTGCACCCGACTGCCTTTTTGCCTGCTGGTAGCGGCACTATCTGCCATGTCATATTTTTATCGAGGGCACCAAGTTCCTCCCGCATGGTAGCCTTTCACTTTGGATCCTCCTTAGCTTTCTGCCAACACTTGGGTATAGAAACCATATCCAGAGATGCAATGAATGCTCCATACACAAGTGATATGTTAGAATATGAGACAAATTGAGCAATATAATGTGAGAAACCATATCGATCAGGGGAATTTCCCACATTGCTGCGAGAAGTCCTCCACAATGATGTGTCAGAAGAAGAGTGAGGAATCATACCACCTGAATCAAGGGACTTTGAGGCACACCAGTCTCAGTCTGGATAGGACCCTCATTATGCTGACCCTCATCAATCTCAGTCGGCACAGGCATAGGACCCTTATCTTGCTGACCCTCATTCTGTTTGCTCATCCTCTGATACACTCTTAACTCTCCCTGATTATGATTCTCCTCCTTGTGTACACTCTCATTTTGCTGAACCTCATTCTGTTTGCTCCTCCTCTGATACTCTCAACTCCCCCCTGAGTCTTATTATCCTCTTCTTAGTCGAAATCTTTCGACTCATGCTCATCCGACTATCCCATAGGGCAAGGGCACTGAATAGATCCCACAGTTACTAGCATTTCACCACCACTATTCTCCCCCTCTCACTTAATAGCCCCAGTATCAGGCAAGTCATCAAAAGGTGAGGTCACACCTAAGAAGTAATACGGTTCTAGCTCTCGGAAGGTAACATCCATGCTTACAAACAACCTCATTTCTACTGGAATCCAGCAAACATATCCTTTCTGAGTGGCAGAATGCCCACAGAGACACACTTCACAGCTCTGAGATCCAGCTTCCCCACTGTTGGCCTGTTGTCTTTCACAAAACACACACATCCAAAGACTTTTAAGGGAAGAATGCACTCGTTCTCTCCCTTCAACATCTTATATGGAGTCTGCCACTCCAACACTCTAGAGGGCATTCTGTTGATCAAGTATGCAGCTGTCAAGACCGCTTGTCCCCACAAATGTTTCGGAACATGCATCGGGCTACCTCCAACAGGTGTCTATTCTTCCTCTCTGCCATCCCATTTTGTGCTGGTGTATAAGGACATGTGGTCTGATGTTGTATCCCATGAGCTGACAAATACTTCTCAAATGTGCTGTTTGTATACTTAGTCTCATTATCAGACCTCAGTACCTTCACCACTGCACCATACTGAGTCTAAACTGTCTTATGGAAATCCTTAAAACAAGTAAGCACATCACTCTTTTTTTCATCAAATACAACTAAGTAACACGAGTATAACAGTCAATGAAAGTCACAAAAAATCTATAACCATTCATCGCAGTTGTTGAGCAAGGCCACCATACATGTGA
Organism: Carex littledalei; assembly: GCA_011114355.1. Taxonomy (NCBI): domain Eukaryota; kingdom Viridiplantae; phylum Streptophyta; class Magnoliopsida; order Poales; family Cyperaceae; genus Carex; species Carex littledalei. The sequence continues at coordinate 10,005,142 of CM022094.1, forward strand.
ATTTATCAAATCAAAGGCGTGAGAACTCCTACTACCTGAGCTTACATAAGAACTTCGTGTATGCTTTCCAAAATCACACGCATCACACATAAGTTTCTATTTGTCAGCTTTCTCATACATTGATGGGTACAAAAGGTCTAATAAGCTGAAGGATGAGTGCCCCATGCGCTGGTGATACAGAAGCAACTCATCCTCCACACTTCTACCTGGTCCTCTTGCCTTTACTCTACCCACTATCGATGCTAGTGTTGTGTCCATCCTCTCTTTATCTAAGTACCACAACCCATTACGCCATGTGCCAGTCCCAAGTCTCCGGCCTGTCCCTTTCTTTTGAAAAAACATCTTAGGAATATCAAAAGAAACGATGCATTTGAGTTTGTAGGATAATGGTACTAATGGATAACATGTTTACGGAAAAAGAAGGAACATGCAACACATTAGAAAGGGTCATGGACTTGGTACACTTTATAGTACCCTTGCCTACAACGGGTTGTGCAGTACTATCAATAGTCTGAATGCTTTCTGGAGCTGCAAGATGAGTGTAGGTGAGAAACTCATGGTGAGCTCTCGTGACATGTCGAGATGCACCAGAATCTACTATCCATTATGATTCTCTTATAGTAGGTATGGATGCAAGTGCATGTGCATGAGTATCTACACTCGAGTGGGCATAAGTGGTAATTTTATTCTTGGATGAAATAGGTGTGAAAACTCTCTCAGTGGTGGCCTTCTTGCTGTCACCGCAAGCCAGTTTGTTCCTCTTTAACAACTCCAGAAGCTCATGATCCTCCTTCGTGAAGGTCAGGCCAGTCTCTTCCTCCTTAGCCATTGTCATATTTGCCCGATACCCTCCAAGCGGGCCACCTCTATCTCCTCGTCGGCCATCACGGCCAAGTTCACAATCACCAAGTTGTTCTCGTCCACAAGCACCTCTCTCTTTATAATGCTTTGGACAGACCCTGCTCAAATGACCCATCACACCACAGTTGTAACATTTGCGAGTCTCACTGTGACTCGGGTTCGATGCCGCCAAGGCCAATCGCATCAACAGTGACTGTTGTGGTCGTGTTTCTGACGTCGACACTGATGCTGAAGCCTCCGCCTGCTTCATGAACCTCACCAACATCTTCATATCAGCCTCGCTTATTCTTTTGAAAACTTCTTCCATCTTTCAACTTGTACTTACCCCACAATGGTAACACAAGTTACAATTCTTCTCAGACTCACAAAAAATTACATCAAACAACACCAACAGCAAGATCCATTGCTGAAATCACTATTCATGGGTACTGTAGCATGCGAATACTGTAGGCCCGTTATTGTAGCATATCCTTTTTTCAGACGAGATATAGGCCCTTCCATCGATGGCCATGTCCCTCTTCTTTATCTCAACCACCACGGGTTTGTGGGGAAAAGCCCCCCCCACACGGGCGATGGAGGAGAGAGGGGCGGACCTCTGTGAGAGTTGGCGGAGAGAGAGAAAGTAGCGGACTGGAGGGGTGGGTATTGTAGCGCGGCGGGTACTATAGCTCTGATACCAAATGGTTTTGTTTTGTAAAAACCTAATTTCATTAATTCCCAAACTTGGGATATATAGAGAGTACATATTACATAGAGGTCCCTAAACTATTCCCTAATTACTCTTTTCCCAAAATACCCTTGATACAATCTTAATTCTCAACACTTAGTCATAGATATACAGTCCTAATTGCATTTTGGCGTACCATTTAGCAGAGAATGTCAGAGAGCTTCAATGGCTACAATGCTCCAGAGTCTCCATATCATGCACCAAGAGCACCAATGGTGAATACATTGTTAAACTTGTGTTGAAATGTTTAACTAGTTCATTAAGACAACATTAAAAATCAGCTTGGAACTTCTGTTTCTGATCATCTAGTGCTATAACCATGCAAATATATGACATATCAGGGGGTAATAGGTCTTTGTTCTTGTTTAATAGAAATAATTGTTTTTTTTTTATACTCAAATTAAATAATGAATAATCATATGCAGAGTACCACTCCGAGAGGAGATTTCTATTCAGAGGATGACAGAGAACAAAATGCATTTAATGAGCAACAACAACAGGTTAGCTAAAAGCTTGATTTCTTTAGGAAACAAAAAAATAACTTTTAACTCTTTTCACAACAATAATTTATTTTCCCATTTTGGAAACATAATTTATTTTTTATACATTTTTACAGGAAAATCAAGAGGTACTACTGATGAGGTCCATCTCACAGTATCTTGGATTTCAAAACGGCACGCCAGTTGCAGCCAATTTCATACATAAGTGCCTCGTAAATTGGAAATCATTTGAAGCTGACAGGACTGGTGTCTTTGAACATCTCATTCAGAAAATAAGCTCTGCAACAGAGGTGTGAAATCACTATATTTTTTGCAATGTTTGTTAAGGCAATGAGTGAAGTGCTCCAAGGACAATTGTATTATAGAATGTTATCCAAGGAATATTTCCATACATTCAGCTTTTTCCTCAACTTAATGAGGCCAAACTTAAAATGTCTTCTTTCCATATGTTTGTTATTTCAGGATCAAGATAATAATGAGACATTAGCATATTGGATTTCAATCTTATCTACGCTAGTGCCTCTCCTGCAAAAGATACATAGAACAAGTGGTGTACCTGCTGGACCAACCCCAGTACGCAGACGCAGGATGTCGCGGGTAAGCAAGAAAACTTAGCTATTTCATTTTTCTTTTGTAGAGAGAAAATATCATCAGGATTTCCCATTTAATTATAATTTCGGACAATCAAGAAACAGATTCATTGATATATATTTTATTTTTTGCTGTTCCCTCTTTGTTTCACTGTTGTTTAATTTTGAAGTTGAGGTTATTTTTAGAGCTCAATTAAGGCTTATACATCAAGACTAAGTGACCACATATTCCTGTATATCAGGCCTCACCTAATATTAAGCATTCATGGCACGATTGAACTTAATTATTTATCAAATTTTACTAAGTATTATTTCTGGAAACTAGACATCCTCCTCTATGAGTGGTTTTGTCACCAATTTTGGAGGTGCTTCCGGCAGTGGTGCGAATTTCATACAACAACTTGTAATGCTCCTTGAAAAGTTGCTGGCTACCATTAGAGACAACTTGAAGAACGAACTATCCTCATTGCTGGGTATCCAGGTGAACCTACTTTTTCTAACATGTTCATCAGTTCATCAAAAAATTGTTTAAATTTGTTATAATATATTTTTTTCTTCGCTCCAATATTAAAATTTTTGGAGAAAGAGGCCATGATGAAGCAATGTGCTTCATACGCCATGTTTCATAAATTCACATAAAATTGTCAGGAACAAAACGTAAATTCACTTTGATCTGATAGCCTAATACTAAGAAATTTTGCTGGTGAGTGAACCAATCACAAGAAAATTATCATGATTACGGTTTGATTGTAGCAAACCTAACGAATAATAATTGTATTTATGTAATAAATTTTCTTACTCTGTTAAATAAATTTCAGGCACCGAAAGTTTCACGTATGAGTTCAATGAAAGGACTTGGACAAGCTTTGGGCTCTGCTACTGGACAGTGGCAACAAATTGTCAGGATTCTAGACAACTACATGACTGTACTAAAATCTAATTATGTATGTCTGGAAGCTATAAATTAGTAAACTGATCTATTCTCAAAAAATTTAGAAACATAATACTGAAATTTTTATATTTATACTTTTCAGGTCCCATCATATATAATCCAAAGGTTCTTTACCCACCTGTTCCAAATTATGGATACTCAATTATTCAACAGGTATAATTTTTTGTTTGAAAATATATTACTGAAGTTTTATTTTACTAAATTGCATGGTAAATATTGATTTTTCTGAATTGTAGTTTACTTTTGAGGCGTGAATCCTGTTCCTTCAGCAATGGAGAGTTCATTAAGGCAGGATTGCGAGAACTTGAGTCATGGTGTCGTGACTCAACTGAAGTGGTGACATTTTCTTATGACATTTGAGTTATTATTATTTTTTATACTTGAAAGCAAAGGATGGTATGTACTGACCGATATATTTCTTTGAACAGAATGTCGGTGCTGCATGGAAGGAACTTAAGCACATACGGCAAGCAGTAGAATTCTTGGTATATTATCTCCAGCCATTACTAGCAAATTTTTCCAAATGAATTTATCACTCTTTTTTATTTATAGAAATGTTACATGACAAGCAACACTTTTATACTTTTAACCCAATAGGTCGCTCTTCAAAAGCAGAGCAAGACACTACCAGATATAACCAACGATATTTGCCCGGTAAGAAGATATTCTTCTATATTGTGCACTTCACATCAATAATTTCTAATTAAATAAGCCAATAATATCACTTCCATTTGCAATTGTTCAGAGTCTTACTACGCAGCAGTTACATCGTCTTAGTACCTTGTATTGCGATGACAAGTATGGCACCAACATCCTCTCACAACATGTATGTCATTTGAAGTTGATACATTGTTCTTTTTACTTTTATTATTTTTATGTTATTTCCTCTTTTGATTTAAAAGATAATACAAGAAGGCATGGCAGATGCATTAGTAAGTATTTCTAACTTGATCATGTATATATAGGTTACTTCTGAGATAAATCAGATGATGGCAAGGGAACCCAAAAGTTCATTTATGTTGACAGAAGGATCCAGGTTAGTCCACTTGTTTATAATTGTGCTCTACTAATTTTAATTGATTGTCAGTGGAAGGATAAAAAAAAAAAAAAATTTCACCTTAACCAGACTAAATGATATAAAAATAATTAATTAAACTTTTAATTGATAAATCCAGCAAGTGCCCAAGCAGTTTTGGATTTATATCAGCCAATACATATGGAAACTACCAACATGATAATTATTGGTTCATATCAATATACTTTTTTGTTTAAATGTGCCTAGCAATTAAAAGAACAAATTTCTCAAGTAAAATATTTGTTTTCTCAATGCAGCCCTCCATTGACTTTGGATGAACTATCACGGTCGATAACTGTTTACGAGATGAGAGACTCTGACTTACCAATATCAATTCGCAACCACCCTGGCTTTGCATTTTTGCAGCAGAGACACTACTAAGTATTAGATATCTTTCTTTCGATTTGCATTACTGCTTACAAGAAGGTTTGCTTCAGTCAATGCGGAGGTGCCGGTGATTCATTGATTTTTTCCGCAGTATCGAGCGATTCTTTAATTCATTTGTTTCCCAATGGTCCCCTTGGATGGGATCTGAGTTGTTTATTTCCAAGGGGTTATTACCCTGTCAAGAATGAGCTCCTATTGGAGAGGCTCATCTTCTTTATTTTGGTCATGACAATAAAGTGCTATGGTTGCACTATTGCTGAGAGTTGAGGCTGTGATGTAATGTAATTTAAATAAATTAAAGTTTAAAGAATGTCCTTTTGGAACTTGACTGTGTTCAACGATTTGTTTTTTTCTCTTAAACTTATGCTTGTCATTTTACATTTGTGCTAGTTATATACAGCGGAAAAGCAAACAAAAACAACAGAGCTTTGTATTTACAGCCATTCTTCTTTTTTCTTTTTTTGTGAAATAACTTGAAAAGATTGCTTAAATATGCACTTCTATGAACAAAAAATGTGAAACAGAGGGCCCAAGTTGTTCTACGATAAGAAGAAGAGAAAGAGAAGCAATTTTATGCAGCAAAAACAAATTACATAAGAATTGTGAGCTCAGCCTCTCTATTAGAAGAGAATAAATTAATTTCAAATTACATATGAATTGGTGGATAAGGCTTTGGTATAATTGGTTCAGTAAGCTTCATATTTTTATCCCCGATCATATGAAATCAAGTACTCTGACAGAATTGCTTCCCTACCAAGTTCAACACTAAACCAATGAATACAATTCCCCTCCTTTCAAGGTTAATGTTCTTTTTAGATCATTTTCACAAACAGAGCAAATCCCAAAAACACTCAGCTTTTGACCTTCATTGAACAAACAGAGCAAATCTCAAAAATTAGATGAGCTGTTTGCAATGTATGATTCGGCATGGCAGATGCATTAGTAACTATTTCTTATTTGATCATGTATATATAGGTTACTTCTGAGATAAATCAGATGATGGCAAGGGAACCCAAAAGTTCATTTATGTTGACAGAAGGATCCAGGTTAGTCCACTTGTTTATAATGGTGCTCTACTAATTTTAATTGATTGTCAGTGGAAGGATAAATAAAAGTTTTGTTTTCACCTTAACCAGACTAAATGATATAAAAATAATTAAACTTTTAATTGATAAATGAATAAATCCAGCAAGTGCCCAAGCAGTTTTGGATTTATATCAGCCAATAATACATATGGAAACTACCAACATGATAATTATTGGTTCATATCAATATACTTTTTTTGTTTAAATGTGCCTAGAAATTAAAAGAACAAATTTCTCAAGTAATTTGTTTCTCAATGCAGCCTGGTTGTCTTTCATTTTATTCTTGTTTTCTTTCATCGTCTTCTTGTTGTTTTTCATATTCTACAAGTTGTTTTTCATCTTCTTCTAGTTGTTGTCCTTAACGGCACCTCGAGGGGAGGGGAACGCGTATCCTCTGCATCAACTCAAAATGGAATCTTTTGAGTTAATGAATCTCAACCATCTGATTTTAAACGGAGCCAATCCGGCTCCTGCTTACAACATAGGGGGCCTTTCAATATTGGTGCAGATCTAATTTGCACGAATCTTAAAACAGATCGAACGGTTGAGATTCATTAACTCAAAAGATTCTCTTTTGAGTTAATGCAGAGGATACAAATTCGAGGGGAGGGGATGAATATGGGGCCTTTTAAAATTTTAGCCCTAGATGGTTTGATATTCACTAAATATATATAGGGTCCGGCTAATTTGTTGCTGGCAGCATTTCGGCCAGGTGCTGCCGGCAGCAAATCTGCCATTCTGGTGTTCAAACAACCGATTCGAACCGTTCAACATGTTCTAATATTGAAATGTGCTTGGAGACCAAATTTTACATTTTTTGGAATTTTTTTACTATTTATTAAGCCACTTTGAAAATTGCTGATCATATGGTCCAGAATTTTGTTGCACTGTTTTTACTGTTCACCCGGATCAGCAATTTTCAAAGTGGCTTAATAAATAGTAAAGAAATTTCAAAAAATATAAAATTTGGTCTCCAAGTAGATTTTAATATAGATTGAACATCTATATAAAAAATTTGTTTTTTGAATACCAGAATGGCAGATTTGCTGCCGGCAGCACCTGGCCTCAATGCTGCCAGCAGCAAATTAGCCGGACCCTATAGATATATATATATATATATATATATATATATATAGAGCTGGGCTATGGTGAGTTGTGAAGTAAGATGTCATTTTTACTTCACGCTCATATTTTCATTTTGAAAATCCAAACAACCGATCCGAACCGTTCAACATGTTCTAAATATTGAAATGTGCTTGGAGACTAAATTTTACATTTTTTGGAATTTTTTTACTATTTATTAAGCCACTTTGAAAATCGCTGATCCGGTGGTCCAGAAAATTTTACTGTTTTTTTACTGTTCACAGTGGATCAGCGATTTCAAAGTGGCTTAATAAATAGTAAAAAATTTCCAAAAAACGTAAAATTTAGTTTCCAAGCACATTTCAATATATAGAAAAATTTGAACAGTTCGGATAGATTGTTTGAATTTTCAAAATGAAAATATAACGTGAAGTAAAACAACGTTTTACTTCACAACTCACCGTAGCATATCTCTATATATATATCTAACATGGACGTAAGTTGTTCTTGGCGGAAACAAGAAAACTTAAATTAAGCAAGTGTATGTAAAGTAAATAAAAGAGTAAAGAGACACCTGACACAAGATATGTTTACGGAGTTCGGCACTAACGTTTTCCTCTCTGGGACTTTGTGACCTTCTTGATGGCGCGCATTTCTTTACCCAATGAGTACAAGGTGGAACCGGTGAGCCCTTACAAATCTTGGGAAGTCACACTGCCCGAGCACGGAATTGGCTCTTAAGCACTAAAGGCTCTAGTGTTTCAAACAAACAAGAAATCTCACACAAATCACTCTAATTCTTACACAAGATTGAGTTTGGTGGAGTATGTTTAAGATTGTTGTAAGTATATTGAAGTTTGATGCACAAGCAACAATGGAGAACTCTAGATCTGAAAAGAATACAAAATATTGCAATTGGAGGTGGCTAGATTGTTTTTGTCAAAACTAGATTTTACTTCTATTTATAGAGAGAGAAACAAAACTTGGTAACTAGCGTCTACCGTTACAATGCTTGAATAAGCGTTGTAACAGTTAGCCCCAGTTACTGGGTTTGGCTGCGCTAGAAACCCTAACGCTTGTCAAGCATTACAACGGTTGCTACAACTGAACTCTTTGGAAGATTTTGGGGTCTGAATTGATTTATATCGTTGCAACATTTGATTAACCGTTGTGATGGAATAAATCAATTACTCTGTGAAATTTCGGATATGAATTATTCCGTTGCAACACTATCTTAACCGTTGTAACTGTTTATGTAAATTACCTATCTCAAACATATTTTACCAATTTTACAGATTTATAATTAATACTAATCTTGTGTTAAGTCTTTTTAGTCCATTCCATGGTTCATTACAGCACATCCTTGATATTTATTGAAATTTTATATCTTCATGAACCTGCATAATATCTCAAGACAAAAAATTGTAAAATTCAACAAATATATGTTTTTCAGTCAAATAGACTAAGTGGATTATTGGGTAGTCCAACAATCTCCCCCTTTTGACGATTTGCAAACATATATCTCAAGTGAGTGCATAAATTTGATATTCTCAAAAATTTGAATTTTTAATTTTCTGTGTGTTAAGCGAATACCAATTTTAACGAACTTGTAATATATCTCCTCCTTTTTGAAAATCGGAGAAAGGGAGGAAATGTCACAATTAAATCAACAAAAATATGAGAGAGCTCCCCTCAATTCATGCACTCCCCCTTAATTTTATAAAACGAAAATTAAGGCATAATAAAAATTTGGCAATGAAAGCATACATATATGCAATGTTTTAAAATGCAGTTTCTATGCGGTATGCAGAAGGCTACCGCATACCGCATATACAGTATCCGGCCGCATATGCAGATTTTTATGCGGACTTATATATGCGGATATCAAAATGAGAATTAATATATATATATATATATAGAGTAGAACTAGGGTGCTCTCGAGTTCACCAAGCCCTTGGTGAACTCAAGTCCAAAACTCATCAGATCGGCTTCAAACGATGAATCCGACCGTTGAAACCCGTCTACCTTACGAGTGATGCGTCTACATGCAAAAATTTTAAATTTTGAAATTAATTTTGCATAGAGTCAAGTGGTCAAAAAAACGTCAAAAAATGAATGCATTAAAATTAATTTATTAACCTTCTAATTTTGACCACTTGACTCTATGCAAAATTAATTTCAAAATTTAAAATTTTTACATGTAGACGCATCACTCGTAAGGTAGACGGATTTCAACGGTCGGATTCGTCGTTTTGAAGCCGATCCGATGAGTTTTGGACTTGAGTTCACCAAGGGCTTGGTGAACTCGAGAGCACCCTAGTTCTACTCTATATATATATATATAGAGCTGGGCTATGGTGAGTTGTGAAGTAAGATGTCATTTTTACTTCACGCTCATATTTTCATTTTGAAAATCCAAACAACCGATCCGAACCGCTCAACATGTTCTCTATATTGAAATGTGTTTGGAGACTAAATTTTACATTTTTTGGAATTTTTTAACTATTTATTAAGCTACTTTGAAAATCGCTGATCCGGTGGTCCAGAAAATTTTACTGTTTTTTACTGTTCACAGTGGATCAGCGATTTGAAAGTGGCTTAATAAATAGTAAAAAAATTCCAAAAAATGTAAAATTTAGTCTCCAAGCATATTTCAATATTTAGAAAATGTTGAGCGGTTCGGATCGGTTGTTTAAATTTTCAAAATGAAAATATGACGTGAAGTAAAACAACATTTTACTTCACAACTCACCATAGCCTATCTATATATATATATAGGACATGGCTAGCGTGCTACGCGTAGCATAGAGCACTCCGTGCTACGGCTCACTTTTTGAGTTTTCAAAATCCTAACGGTCGATCCGAACCATTCAACATGATCTCCATATTAATATGTACTTGTAAACCAAATTTTACATTTTTTAGAATTTTTTTACTATTTATTAAGCCACTTTGAAAAAACACTAATTTGTACACAACAGTAAAATCTGCTGGACCATTGGATCAGCGATTTTCAAAGTGGCTTAATAAATAGTAAAAAAATTCTAAAAAATGTAAAACTTGGTTTGCAAGTACATATTCATATGGAAATTATGTTGAACGGTTCAGATCGACCGTTAGGATTTTGAAAATTCAAAAATTGAGCCGTAGCACGGAGGGGCTCTATGCTACGCGTAGCATATTAGCAAAATCCTATATATATATATATATATAGAGGAGGGATCCACTTACAACAAATTTGAGTTACAACAAAGTTACAACATTCATTTTTTTCATTTTCAAAGTCCAAATCGTCGATCCAAACCGTTCAACATGATTATCTAAATAAAATGTACTTGCAGATCAAATTTTATATTTTTTTGAATTTTTTTACTATTTATTAAGATGGGTACAAAATTTAATGGTCTAAGTATGGCTATTTTTTGTAAAATACTTAATAAATAGTAAAAAAAATTAAAAAAAATGTAAAATTTGATCTGCAAGTACATTTTATTGTGGAGATCATGTTGAACGGTTTGAATCGACGATTTGGACTTTGAAAATGAAAAAAATGAATGTTGTAACTTTGTTGTAACTCAAATTTGTTGTAAGTGGATCCCTCCTCATAAATATATATATATATATATAGAGTGAGGCTATGGTGCTATGCATAGCACGGATGGCTAGTGTACTACGGCTCAATATGGTACTTTTTAAAATCCTAACGGTCGATCCGAACCGTTCAATGTGATATCCATATGAATATGTACTTGCAAACTAAATTTTATATTTTTTTGAATTTTTTTACTATTTTTTTAGATAGGTAGAAAAATCAGTGTTTTCTGAAAATTCTGGACCATCAAAATTCTACCTATCTAAAAAAATAGTAAAAAAATTCGAAAAAATATAAAATTTAGTTTGCATGTACATATTTATATGGTTATCACATTGAACGGTTCGGATCGACCGTTAGGATTTTAAAAAGTACCATATTGAGCCGTAGTACACTAGCCATCCGTGCTATGCATAGCACCATAGCCTCACTCATATATATATATATATATAGAGAGAGATGGGCTATGGTGCATTGCAATGCATAGGCCCCTCCGTGCATTGGACTAAAATCGTTGGATTCAAAGTCCAAATGACCGATCCAAACCGTTCATCTTGTTCTCCATATTAATATGTGCTTGGAGACCAAATTTTACATTTTTTGGAATTTTTTTGCTATTTATTAAGCTACTTTGAAAATTGCTGATCCGGGTGAACAGTAAAAACAGTGCAACTAAATTCTGGACCACCGGATCAGACTTTTTCAAAGTGGCTTAATAAATAGTAAAAAAATTCCAAAAAATGTAAAATTTGGTCTCCAAGCACATATTAATATGGAGAATAAGATGAACGGTTTGGATCGGTCATTTGGACTTTGAATCCAACGATTTTAGTCCAATGCACGGAGGGGCCTATGCATTGCAATGCACCATAGCCCATCTCTATATATATATATATATATATAAGTATGCGGTAAGATGTAGTAATATGCGGTAATATGAAGTATGCGGTAATATGCGATAATATGCGGTGATATTCGGTATCATACAAACAAGTATGCGGTAATATGCAGTTATATGCGGTCAAATATGCAGTAAAAATATGAGGCCGAATATGCAGTAAAAATATACAGCCAAAATATGCGGCCGCATATTAGACCGCATATTGATTTTCTATGCGGTTGCCAACCGCATACGCATATGCGGCCGCATGAACCGCATTTTGTTACACTGCATATATGCACTACTCACGAATATAGAAGTTTAATATTGTGCAATATATGTGAAATTGAGTCAATTTAATTGAAGTTGGTCAATATAATTTAATTGAAAGTTGAGATTGTTTATTTGATCAAAATCCGATTGTTCTAATGAGATTATATGTTGCAATTTGGAATATAGTCATAATTTTGAGACGCATGATGTGGTCAAGACATTTGAAAAATATAGGAAGTCATCTTTACATAATATAGATAGCATTTATATAAAAAAAAACTAAGGTATATCATGCAAGAAAATAAAAACTTAAAAAAATATAAAAAGAAGTTCAAAACACCAAACTAAATTGCATAGCAACCAAATTTAAAGCCTAATAAATTAATTATTCTTGGCCTTCAACGGCTCGGCTTCAATTTCTTCAAATGGCTCGGTTGCCATACCCTTGCTAGAGTCGTCGTCAGACTCTCTCTTCCTCTTCTTATTCTTCTCGATGATATACTTACAACCGCACAAATCCAAGAGCGGTACCTTGGATCTCTATCATCGTTAGATGGTTTGACGAGGACACATTTGGGATGAAATACCTCGGCACATTAAGCAAAAGAACATTTTTGTTCCAATGGTGTCCTCCTAGCATGCAAGACAATTTACGTACTCGATGGGAGAGTCAGCTTCGAACTCGGAGTCAGTGTAGGAGTCCCTAAAGCGAATGAAGTCATACGAGTAGACATTTTGAGAGTCTTGAGACCAATTGGAGGACATAATGTTTGAGAAAAACCAGTGGAATAGAGAAAAAGAATGAGAAATTGAGTAGATAGGTTGAAATTTTTTTGTTAAATTTGAAGTGATTGGCACCCATTAAATAGCCTAAGCCAGTGAATCTAATAAAGTTAAGTCTTTTTAGTCTATTCCTTGGTTTATTACAGCACATCCTTGATATTTATTGAAACTTTATATCTTCATGAACCTGCATAATATCTCAAGACAATAAATTGTAAAATTCAACAAATATATGTTTTCTTTCAAATCCAATCAAATAGACTAAGTGGATTATTGGGTAGTCCAAGAATCTCCCCCTTTTGACGATTTGCAAAACTTATATCTCAAGTGAAAATTGGATATTCTCAAAAATTTGAAATTTAATTTTCCGTGTATTAAGCGAATACCAATTTTAACGAACTTGTAATATCTCTCCCACTTTTTGGAAATCAAAGAAAGAGAGGAAATGTCACAATTAAATCAACAAAAATATGAGAGGACTCCCCCTCAATTCATGCGCACCCCATTAATTTTATTAAAATGTAAATTAAGGCATAATAAAAAATTGGGAATGAAAGCATACATATGTGCAATGTTTTAAATTGCGGTTTCTATGCGGTACGCGGAAGGCCACTGCATACCGCATATGCGGATTTTTATGCGGACTTATATATGCGGATATTAAAATGAGAATTAATATATATATAAATAAGTATGCGGTAATATGCGGTATGCGGTAATATGCGATAATATGCGGTAATATTCGGTATCATACAAACAAGTATGCGGTAATATGCAGTTATATGCGGTCGAATATGCGGTAAAAATATGAGGCCGAATATGCAGTAAAAATATGCAGCCGAAATATGCGGCCGCATATGCGGAACTGCATATTAGACCGCATATTGATTTTCTATGCGGTTGCCAACCGCATACGCATATGCGGCCGTATGAACCGCATTTTGTTACATTGCATATATGCACTACTCACGAATATAGAAGTTTAATATTGTGCAATATATGTGAAATTGAGTCGTATAGTCAATTTAATTGAAGTTGGTCAATATAATTTAATTGAAAGTTGAGATTGTTTATTTGATCAAAATCCGATTGTTCTAATGAGATTATATGTTGCAATTTGGAATATAGTCATAATTTTGAGACGCATGATGTAATCAAGACGTTTGAAAAATATAGAGAGCTGTCTTTAGAAAATATAGATACTATTTATATAAAAAAAACTAAGGTATATCATGCAAGAAAATAAAAACTTAAAAAAATATAAAAAGAAGATCAAAACAACCAAACTAAATTGCATAGCAATCAAATTTAAAGCCTAATAAATTAATTATTCTTGGCCTTCAACGGCTTGACATTAATTTCTTCAAATGGCTCGGTTGCCATACCCTTGCTAGAGTCATCGTCAGACTCTCTCTTTCTCTTCTTATTCTTCTCGATGATATACTTACAACCGCACAAATTCAAGAGCGGTACCTTGGATCTCTATCATCGTTAGATGGTTTGACGATGACACATTTCGGATGAAATGCCTCGGCACATTCATTGCAAAAGAACATCTTTGTTGCAATGGTGTCCTCCTAGCATACAAGACAATTTACGAACTCGATGGGAGAGTCAGCGTCAAACTCGGAGTCGGTCTAGGAGTCTCTAAAGCGAATGAAGTCATAGGAGTAGACATTTTGAGAGTCTTGAGACCAATTGGAGGACTTGATGTTTGAGAAGAACGAGTGGAATAGAGAAGGAGAATGAGAAATTGAGTAGAAAGGTTGAAATTTTTTTGTTAATTTTGAAGTGATTAGCACCCATTAAATATCCTAAGCCAATGAATCTAATAAAGTTAAGTCTTTTTAGTCCATTCCTTGGTTCATTACAGCACATCATTGATATTTATTGAAACTTTATATCTTCATGAACCTGCATAATATCTCAAAACAAGAAATTGTAAAATTCAACAAATATATGTTTTCTTTCAAATCCAGTCAAATAGACTAAGTGGATTATTGGGTAGTCCAACAATCTCTCCCTTTTGACGATTTGCAAAACATATATCTCAAGTGAGTGCATAAATTGGATATTCCCAAAAAATTTAATTTTAATTTTCCGTGTGTTAAGCGAATACCAATTTTAACGAACTTGTAATATCTCTCCCCTTTTTTGGAAATCGGAGAAAGGGAGGAAATGACACAATTAAATCAATAAAAATATGAGAGGGCTCCCCTCAATTCATGCACTCCCCATTAATTTTATTAAAATGTAAATTAAGGCAAAATAAAAAATTGGCAAGGAAAGCATACATATATGCAATTTTTTAAAATGCGGTTTCTATGCGGTATGCGGAAGACCACCGCATACCGCATAAACAATATGCGGTCGTATATGCAGATTTTTTAAGCGGATATTAAAATGAGAATTAATAAATATATAAATAAGTATGCGGTAATATGCGGTAATATGCAGTATGCGGTAGTATGCGATAATATGCGGTAATATTCGGTATCATACAAACAGGTATGTGGTAATATGCAGTTATATGCGGTAAAAATATGAGGCTGAATATGCAGTAAAAATATGCAGCCGAAATATGCGGCCATATATTGATTTTCTATGCGGTTGCCAACCGCATTTTGTTACACTGCATATATGCACTACTCACGAATATAGAAGTTTAATATTGTGCAATATATGTGAAATTGAGTCGTATAGTCAATTTAATTGAAGTTGGTCAATATAATTTAATTGAAAGTTGAGATTGTTTATTTGATCAAAATCCGATTGTTCTAATGAGATTATATGTTGCAATTTGAAATATAGTCATAATTTTGAGATGCATGATGTGGTCAAGACGTTTCAAAAATATAGATAACATTTATATAAAAAACTAAGGTATATCATGCAAGAAAATAAAAACTTAAAAAAATATTAAAAAAGGTTCAAAACACCAAACTAAATTGCATAGCAACCAAATTTAAAGCCTAATAAATTAATTATTCTTGGCCTTCAACGGCTCGGCTTCAATTTCTTCAAATGGCTCAGTTGCTATACCCTTGCTAGAGTCGTCGTCAGACTCTCTCTCTTCCTCTTCTTATTCTTCTCGATGATATACTTACAACCGCACAAATCCAAGAGCGGTACCTTGAATCTCTATTATCGTTAGATGGTTTGACGAGGACACATTGGGAATGAAACGCCTCGGCACATTCATTGCAAAAGAACATCTTTGTTGCAATTATGTCCTCATTGCATGCAAGACAATTTACGTACTCAATGGGAGAGTTGGTGTCGGACTCGGAGTCGGTGTAGGAGTCCCTAAAGCGAATGAAGTCATAGGAGTAGACATTTTGAGAGTCTTGAGACCATTGGAGGACATGATGTTTGAGAAGAACGAGGGGAATAGAGAAGAAGAATGAGAAATTGAGTAGAAAGGTTGAAATTGTTTTATTAATTTTGAAGTGATTAGCACCCATTAAATAACCTAAGCCAATGAATCTAATAAAGTTAAGTCTTTTTTGTTCATTCGTTGGTTCATTACAGCACATCTTTGATATTTATTGAAACTTTATATCTTCATGAACCTGCATAATATCTCAAGACAAAAAATTGTAAAATTCAACAAATATATGTTTTCTTCCAAATCCAGTCAAATAGACTAAGTGGATTATTGGGTAGTCCAACTATCTCCCTATTTTGACGATTTGCAAAACATATATCTCAAGTGAGTACATAAATTGGATTTTTCCAAAAAAATTTATTTTTATTTTCTGTGTGTTAAGCGAATACCAATTTTAACGAACTTGTAATATCTCTCCCCCTTTTTGAAAATCGGAGAAAGGGAGGAAATGTCACAATTAAATCAACAAAATTATGAGAGGGCTCCCCCTCAATTCGTGCACTCCCCATTAATTTTATTAAAATGTAAATTAAGGCAAAATTAAAAATTGGCAATGAAAGCATACATATATGCAATGTTTTAAAATGCGGTTTCTATGCGGTATTCGGAAGGCCACCCATACCGCATATTCAATATGCGGCCGCATATGCGGAATTTTATGCGGACTTATATATGCGGATATTAAAATGAGAATTAATATATATATAAGCAAGTATGTGGTAATATGCGGTAATATGCAGTATGCGGTAATATGCGGTATGCGGTAATATGCGATAATATGCGGTATTATTCGGTATCATACAAACAAGTATGTGGTAATATGCAGTTATATGCAGTTGAATGTGCGGTAAAAATATGAGGCCGAATATGCAGTAAAAATATGCAGCCGAAATATGCGGCCAAATATGCGGCCTCATGTGCGTAACTGAATATTAGACCGCATATTGATTTTCTATGCAGTTGCCAACCGCATACGCATATGCGGTCGCATGAACCACATTTTGTTACACTGCATATATGCACTACTAACGAATATAAAAGTTTAATATTGTGCAATATATGTGAATTTGAGTCGTATAGTCAATTTAATTGAAGTTGGTCAATATAATTTAATTGAAAGTTGAGATTGTTTTTTATCAAAATCCGATTGTTCTAATGAGATTATATGTTGCAATTTAGAATATAGTCATAATTTTGAGACGCATGATGTGGTCAAGACGTTTGAAAAATATAGAAAGTCGTCTTTAGGAAAGATAGATATCATTTATATAAAAAACTAAGGTATATCATGCAAGAAAATAAAAACTTAAAAAAATATAAAAAAAAGTTCAAAACAACCAAACTAAATTGCATAGCAACCAAATTTAAAGCCTAATAAATTAATTATTCTTAGCTTTCAACGGCTTGGCTTCAATTTCTTCAAATGGCTCGGTTGCCGTATCTTGCTAGAGTCGTCGTCAGACTCTCTCTTCCTCTTCTTATTCTTCTCGATGATATACTTACAACCGCACAAATTCAAGAGCGGTACCTTGGATCTCTATCATCGTTAGATGGTTTGACGATGACACATTTGGGATGAAATGCCTCGGCACATTCATTGCAAAAGAACATCTTTGTTGCAATGGTGTCCTCCTTGCATGCAAGACAATTTATGTACTCAATGGGAGAGTCAGCGTCGGACTCGGAGTCGGTGTAGGAGTCCCTAAAGCAAATGAAGTCATAGGAGTTGACATTTTGAGAGTCTTGAGACCAATTAGAGGACATGATGTTTAGGAAGAACGAGTGGAATAGAAGAAGAAGAATGAGAAATTGAGTTCAAAGGTTGAAATTTTTTTGTTAATTTTGAAGTGATTAGCACCCATTAAATAGCCTAAGCCAATGAATCTAATAAATTTTTCACACCCTTTCACATTTAAGTATTTTGAAAGTAGGAATGATTTACGTGGGAGTATGAAAGGATGGGAATATGGAAGGGTCAGAAATTGAATCAATTAGTCAAATTTTGGAAATGAGAAGTCAGGAAATAATGTAACTAGGAAAGAAATCAACAAATTTATGCCCTGCTACAGACAACTGTTGTAACGGTTAGTCTAACGTTGTAACGGAATATGACAAGTTTGCACTCAGCGATTAAACTGCATTTAATGTTGTGAAAGACAGACAACGATTATAAGCATTGCAATGGTTCCAATAACAGTTGTCTTTGGAAGAATTCTAGCATTTTTAGAGGAGAAATTTGATTTATTCCGTTACAACGGTATATTAACCGTTACAACGGAAGAATTAAATTAGTTGTTTTCGAAATGTTTTTCAAGTTGAATTCATCCTAATTGGTTGCTATACTCCTAGACACTAATATCTAAACACAATTCTAGTAGAAAAATCAGTCTTCTAGGGATAACATGCCTAACTTGAAACAAAGGTCATTATGTTGTTGAACGCTTAATGTAAAGATATCAGCAATTTGATTTTTAGTATCAACATGGATAAGTTCAACATCTCATTTTTCCACATGATCCCTAATAAAATAATGTCGTATTTCTATGTGCTTTGTTTTGGAATGGAATACCGGATTCTTTGATATTTGTATGGTGCTAGTATTATCACACATAATTGGTACCTTTCGAGAATTTAGTTCATAATCTTTTAATGTCTGAATCATCCATAGCAATTGTGTGCAACAATGACCAGCCACAACATACTCGGCTTCCGTAGTGGAAAGGGTAACCGATGTTTGCTTACGGCTCGACCAAGAGACAAGTGATCCACAAAGGAATTGACACGAACCACTAGTGCTCTTTCTATCTGCACGATCTCCAATAAAGTCAGCATCGGTGTATCCTATTGAATCTAAAGTTGTTTGAGAATTCTTTTGACGGATTTTAAGTGTGAATCTTTGGGATTAGCTTGGAATCGAGCACATAGACATACCGTATGCATGATATCGGGCCTACTAGTCATTAAATAAAGTAAACTACCAATCATACATTGATGAACCAAAATAGTACTACTAACTTTTAGTATAAATTAATATACCTTTTAAACCTTATTCTACTTGCGTTCAGATCACAAGCGCATGATCCTACCGTGTAGTATAATTGGGGTGTCGATCCACAGGGATAGTGTATTGGATTTCTAACAATTTTTACTAGTCTAGGTACTTGAGGGGTTTTGAAATTAGGTTTAAAATAGTTTTTAATAATAAAAAGGCAGGATTCAATACCCTCAAGGTTTATGCGGTGGCGCTAATTGTGTTAAGGTTAGAATTAAACAGTAAAATGGAGACTCTATAAGGATCAGGTGCTCTATTTCTAAATTATGCAGAATATAAATTCAAATGTCTCTCTAACCCGCATGTGGCCTGTCACCCAGCATGTGGCCTAGATTGTCCCACAGTTACCCGCATGCGGTACTGTCACTACCCGTAGGGCGTGCTAGGGTATCGATTCAAAGTATTATAGGTATGCAATTATCTTTCTCACACAAACACAATTGATCAATTCCTATTCAACCCCTCAATTAAATATCCTAAAGATCCTACCTAAAAAGGTGTTTCCTAACATAATCTAAATTACCAATTTACGTTATCCTGCCAAGGGAGCCCACTGGGTTCTAACCCTAGTCTTTGAACCGCTGTCAGGCCTTGTTAGTCGAAGTGTTACTGATGTCTTTATATTTGATCTATTATTTCGACCTATTTTCAGACTAGACTTTATGTTTTTGACCACTAAATTGCATAGTTTATATTGAAAATCAATAGAATATGGTACTGCTGCAGTTTGTGGTTGATTTGCAGGAAATAGGCGAAAACAGGCAAAGAAGGCAGAGTTCTGACTTCCCCCATGCGACCCGCGTCCCACCTGACGCGGGTCGCATCACAGCCAGACACGACCTCGGACGCGACCCTCATTGCGCACAGCATTTCCACCTGACGCGGGTCGCATGCAAACTCATGCGGGTCGCGTCGAGTTAACTGAGCCAGGCCCAATTGAGGCCCACGAAGGAAACTATTTATACAAAAGGCCTGGCAACAGAAAGGGAATCCATTAATCCATGATTTTCACCGGAGACAGTTCAGATCCGAATTTGAAGCGAAGGCCTGGGCGCCTGAGGCGAGCTGATCTGGAGCTGAAGAGGAGGCGATTTGGAGAAGAAGACTCAATCTGAAGCTTCAATCCTCTTTACTATCCCTTCTCACTATGATTTGCTTTCTTTCTCTCTCTCTTGTTTTGATTTTATCGATGTCTGAGTAGATACTGTAGTTTCGAGGGTTTGGATTTGTAGTCTGATACTTTGTTTGATGATGCATATGGATTGATTCTTATTGTTATTTCGTGTTTCTTTGATTCTTGTATTGTTCGTGATTGCTTGATCTGAATTGTTTGATTCTTAATTGTCTACTGTTGAATGCCTTTGGCATTTCTTCTTGTACCAAAGGCTTGACGTTTCTTGCAAATTAGGTTAAGTACTTGAGGTAGGTTTGAGAACCGAAAGGTGAGGTCAATGAGTAGCCGAAAGGTGAAAGTTTCCACTTGCTCTTGCTCAGCTTGTGGATACCTTTAGTAAACAGAATTGAGAACTTAGGTTTAGATCAAACAGCTTGATTGAACCTGAGAGGGTGAAATTGCAATTCCAAACCAGGTCTGCTAAGCCAACACACGAAAGTTGAGGTTCAGTGACACTAGGTACGGTCAATCTAGCCTTACACGACTTAAACAACAAGTTTCTGACATGTGCAGAATCAGCTCAGAGGCCATGCGGGTCGCGTGAGTTAGCACGCGGGTCGCATCACGAGGGTCGTAAGCCACAGCTTGTGAGTTGCGTGCCAGGTCCAGGGTGCTTAAGGCCAAGCGGGTCGCATGCGAGAGCATGCGGGTCGCGTGGCAGGTCCTGAGCAGTAAAGTTGAAGATGAAATCTGAAACCCTTGAAACACCCTTTTATACCATAGTACAAAATACAAACATTTAGTTGATTATTTACTTGTTCATATATTGTTCATACATTGTTCATAACGTTTGATAATTCATTCTTCCATTTCATTTGATTTGTTCATATACCTTATAATTAGACAAACAAACCCCAAACATTCAAACTTCTAGTACCTAACTAGGAATAGTTTAGATTCAGAAATTAAACCGTCCCTGTGGATCGACACCCGATCAAACTACACGACAGGATCGTATACTTGTGATCTTCGTCGGGAGTTGAATAGGGTTTAAACTCTACAGCTTAGGCTGTAGTGAAGCTATGTACCTCTCATTTGAGAGCGAACAAGTTTTTGGCGCCGTTGCCGGGGACGGCTTTCATTTTCTAAATTTTTACTTTTCTTAGTTAATCTAGATTTTAATCTGTATCTTTTGCTTTCCTTTTCTTTTACTGAAAGCTGGCTCTTAACCATCCTCCTGCAGGTAGATACACACTGAAATACCAACTGAGGAGCAGAGGGCCACTTTTTGACGAAACTCCTCCAGACGAAACTGCTGCTGCTCAGCCATCTCTTGACGCGACCCGCACCGAGGTTGACGCGACCCGCATCACATCAGACGCGACCCGCGAGACCTCTCACGCGACCCGAGTTGAAGAGATGTCAGAACACCCGAGCAGAGACGACAGGGAGGAAAGAGAAAGAGAAATAGACAGGGAGGAAGTCCTGACCGACCCTGAGGATGAGGAGACGGACGTCTTCATACCGAGGACACTTCGAGAATTCAACGTGCCACGAGCTGGGGATGTCAGAGGCGCAATCAGGTTGCCAAGAATTCCTGGACAGCAACCGAACTTCAATCCAGGAGTGGTCAACATGGTTCAAGAGAACACCTTCCATGGCATGGATCACGAGGATCCTCATGCTCACCTCCAGACCTTTCTCGAGTGCATCACAACCATCAAGACCAATGGAGCAACCGCTGATTACACCAAACTGGCTCTCTTTCCTTTTACTCTTAGGGACAAAGCTAAGAAATGGTTAGGGTCGTTACCTAGGGATTCGATCACCAGCTGGAGGGAATTATCCAAGTTGTTTTTGACTAGGTTTTTCCCTCACAAAAGAACCGCCAAGGTAAGGAACGAACTGACCAGCTTTAGGCAATTGTTAGATGAGCCCCTCAATGAGTCTTGGGAAAGGTTTAGAGAGTTGCAGTATTCTTGTCCGCACCATGGTTTACCCGATTGGTTGTTGATCCAAACATTTTATGATGGTTTGACAGAGAGCACTCGTTCTTCTGTAGATGCAGCTGCAGGTGGAGCATTGATGTCTCGAGAGCCTCTTGAAGCCATGAACCTGATCGACCATATGGCACAGAACCAACAGTGGTCCGGCCGCGACAACGCCCGACCAAGAGGTGGCGGCAAGTTCGAGGTCGATCACATCACTGCCTTGACCGCCAAGATGGATGCCATGCAGAGGGCGATGGACAAGCTGAGCGTGAAGGCAGTCGAACAACAACCGCAGAGCTGCGTCATGTGTGGAGACGAGAGACACAGCTACGAGCAATGTCCATTGGCAGAGGTCGAAGAGAGCAACGAGCAGGTAAGCTCCCTGAACAACGAACCTTCATTTTTTCCAAAGCCTCCTTTCAACCGATCCTACTCCAAGGATCCGATTGAGCAACAAAATTGGAGGTGGAATCAAAACAATGCTCCTAGACCTCCTTTCAACAACTCGTTTCACAATCCGTCTTCCAGTGACAACAACAATTCCTTCAATCGTCCGTCTTCCAGTTTCAACAATTGGAACAATCCCTCTTCCAACAACAACTCCAACAAGAACTTCTATCAGAACGCTTCTTTTCCCAATCAGAACAATCGAGCACCTCAAGCCGGTCCTTCCAAACCGTATGTGCCTCCCTATGCGACCAATTTCACACACGAGCAAGGGAAGATGAATCAGATGATGTGGGAACAGATGCAGAGCATGTCCACTCAGATGGCTGTTCAAAACAAATTGTTGGAGCAGTTGAGTCACATTGTCACCTCAAGCCAACCTCAACCTGGAAAGCTGCCGGCTCAGCCAGAACCCAACCCCAGAGGAGATGTTAAGGCGATCACGCTGCGGAGTGGGACCCAATACCAAGAACCAGCCTTCCCATCTGATCTGACTCCATTGGATGTGACCCACACCAATGAGACGCGACCCGCGTGCCATCCCACGCGACCCGCGTCACCCTCGGAAGAACACGTTGACCCAGGTTGCATCGAGCTGAGGCGACCTGCGTCGCCACCTGAAGGGTCTGTGGACGCGACCCGCGCGCCATCTCATGCGACCCGCGTGGAAGAACCTGACAAGGGGAAGAAGAAAGAGGCTGAGAAACCTCCACCCTACAGGCCACCTTTGCCCTTTCCCCGAAGACTAGCTGCGACCAAACTGGACGCACAATTCGCAAAGTTCACGGAAGTCCTGAAAGGACTGCACATCACGCTCCCATTCACCGAGGCCTTGACTCAAATGCCCTCTTACGCCAAATTCCTGAAGGATATCCTATCCAACAAACGAAGCCTAGAGGGTAATGAAACGATGAAGTTGACAGAACAGTGCAGTGCCATTCTGAAGAGCGACCTACCTCCCAAATTGAACGACCCAGGGAAGTTTTCCATTCCTTGCATCATCGGCAAGGCCACGATCAAGAGAGCTCTCTGCGACTTGGGAGCTAGCGTGAGCCTCATGCCGCGCACGATTTTCGAGCGAATGAGAGTAGGAGAGCTCAGGCCCACGCGAATGACGTTGCAGCTAGCAGACTCCTCGGTACGATTGCCACTTGGCATAGTGGAAGACGTACCAGTTCAGGTCGGTAAATACTTTGTACCTGTAGACTTCGTGGTCATGGAAATGGAAGAGGACAAGGAAGTCCCCATCATTCTGGGACGACCTTTCCTCAGGACTGCAGGTGCAATCATCGATGTGTCTCAAGGAACACTGACCTTGAACTTTGGAGGAGAGAGAGTGTGTTTCCAAATTGACCAAGCCATGAAGTATCCTTCTGCCGAATCTTGTTCCCGCGTGGATGTGCACGAAAAATGCCCAACAGATTTGGTAGAAGAGTATTTCCTTGATCGGATCCATGAGAGCGTGAATGAACACACTGAATTCTTGTTCGAACCAAACGATGAAATCGGCAATCTGAAAGAAGTCAGAGGGGCAGAAGTGAAGACAGCTGACCTGGAAGACCCTGACGCGACCCGCATGCAATCTGATGCGACACGCGTGCCATGGTCTGAGGGCCTGGAAACTGAAGGAAGCGAGTCGGATAGGTCAGCACGCGACACCATTTCACTTGATGCCACCCGCATGCCATCTGATGCGACCCGCGAAAGCAACCAATCGGACCCTTGGTATGCAGACATTGCCAACTTCATCACTTCTTGGGATCTTTCCGATCCCACCTAGTTGAAGATTAGAGAAAGGAAGGTTGAGCTTGAGACCTAAAACAAGCGCTTCTTGGGAGGCAGCCCAAGCCTGTTCGTTTAGTTGCATTTCATTTAGATTAGATTTAGAGGTAGATTAGAGTTAGATTAGATTTCCAGTTGTTTTCCTTTTGTAAAAATACCAAAAAGAACCCCTGACGCGACCCGCGAGCGATTCCACGCGACCCGAGTGCGATTCCACGCGACCCGCGTGAAATTCCATGCGACCCGCGTCGACTTGAACAGACGGCTTTTGAAGGGGCGCATCGAAACGTTGCGACTTCCTTTTTAACCCGCGTCACCTCCTTCTTTTCTTCCTCCCAGCGCTCACTCCCTTCTTCCTTCTCTCTTTCCCCTCAACCGAAGCATTTTTCTCCCTGACCGAAGGACGCTCTCCTTCTCTCGACCCTCGGTTCTCTTCTCCTCCGCCGACGCCACCGACGACGCAGGTAAGTTCTCTCTTCTCTCTGTTAGTTCACCACCTTACCTGCCCCCCTCCCCTTGTTCCATGCGACCCGTGTCCTGACCAAATTGACCCGCTCCAGTAATCGGTTCAAACCCTAACCAGACAAGTCCGGTCCACGCGACCCGCGTCAGATCTCATGCGAGTCGCATCAAGACCCACGCGAGTCGCATCCACATCCACGCGACCCGCGTCAGTTCCCACGCGAGTTGCATCACAGTCCACGCGACCCGCGTTGTATTTAACCAGAGACAAAACCATGGACCCTCGCCGAGAAATCCGATCCAAGCGCAGACAAGAGCTGAGGCAAGCCACTCCTTCTCATTCTTCTCATTCAGCCTCACTCAATGAGGGTATTCATCCTTCTCATTCTTCTTCTTCTCATCATTCCTCTTCTTCTCATCATTCTTCTTCTTCCCATCATGCCGACAACTCCGAGGTTGAGTATTCTTCCGAGCACTCCAACCCCCTTTCTGGTCAGTACACTCCTTGGGCAGATGCGTATCCACCACCACACTTTCGCCTCTCCAATCGCGGCATGTTCAATCGCTTTGAGATTTTGCAACAACGCACATTCGCCAACACTCGCCGAGTCGATTTGGGTACTTTTCATGCCTTTGGAGTTTACGAGGAGTTTGTTCGCCTCACAGAGAGGATCGGGTTTACTCCCACTTTCTGGGGCATTCAGTGCGACTGCTACGAGGAGCTCACACTTGAGTTCCTCTCTTCTCTCAAACTCAAGTGGGATGCCGACGAACAGGCGTACATTCGATTCCAAATGCGCAGCGAGACTTGCATTGTTCCTCTTGCAACATTGCGCGAGTGGTTCGGTTTTGCACCAAACCCTACGACCAACTCTATTCACTACCGCGAGGGTTTTGACAGAGACATCTTCTGGAAGTTGATCACGGGTAAGGAGGTCGCCACGAGCAACGAGTTCAGGAGCTCTGCCATACCTCACCCTGTTCTCCGTTGCATCCAGCGCACTCTTGCGAATACCATTTTTGCACGTGGCGAGACAGTTGCACGTGCCAATGAGGAGGACCTCGCATTGCTGGACTTCATGCTCCGCACCGAAGAGGATTTTGAGCGACCCAATCTGATGCTCCTTATGGTTACTCACTGGCTGGATGTCCAGAAGAATAGGAGGCCAAGAGGCACCATCCACATCGGTGCCTACGTCACTCTTATTGCTGAGCGGCTTGGCGTATCAGTCGCCGGCCTCACTCTCTCTCAGGGCCCTTTCATCATGGATGCCAAAGCCTTCCAGCTGGCGGCGTTCATCAAGATCGAGCGAGGTCCTGCCAACCACCGTGACCGGTATTTCTGGCGCCTGCAGGATGGTAGCCAGCACCAGTTGCCTCGTCCATTCCACATCTCTTTCACGGACGAGGCCACTTAGCTATTTCCTCCCCCACAGCCAGCTGAGCATGCACCACCACCACCTCCTCCTCAGCCACAACTTCATGCCTATGGTGATGTTCACATGGGTGATGCTCTCATGCCGCCTAGGCAGTTCCACGCCTCCACCCCCGCTGCTGGTCCTTCCTCGTCCACCGCCGGTCCATCCTCCTCTTATTCTCGCCCCTCCTATCCACCTCCCATCGCCGATCCCTCCATTCATGATGTCTACAGCTTGGTGTATGACATGAGGCGCGAGCATGGTGAGTTCCTCTATGACATGCGGCGCGAGCAGGGTGATGCTCTCGATGATCTCCAGATACGGATGGGCACGCTAGAGGAGCAGATGCGAGGCTGGCGAGGCTTCGATCGTGATCCTCCGCAGGAGTGAGCGGGTATGTTTTCTCTTTCCCCTTTGCTTTTATTTCTCTTTATCTTTCAGTCTTGAAGCATTGAGGACAATGCTCAGGCTAAGCTTGGGGGGGAGACTTTTGTATCTTAGGATTTACTTTTGTGTTTTAGGATTTATTTTGATTGCACTTAGGTCATGTTTATTTTACTTTGCATTTTTAGGTGAAAATTTTGCTTGATTGTTTCAATTAGGGACCTGTTTGAAATGTTTTATATGATTGGGATGACCTTGGGAAATTAGAATTAACCTCATAATTGACCAAACAACACTGATTAGGACCAAATGGTTTGAGATTTGTAAAAATTGGATACTTGAATGTCGAGATAGCATTTAGAAACTGAATTGCGCCTTTCAAATATGGAAATAGGGATTACAAATAAAGAAAGTTTGGGATATCCGTTGGTGTGAATGAACGCTAGTGGATGTGTGTATTCATGGTATGTGCAAATATAAAAAATAAAAATAAAAATAAAACATGACAAAACAAAAAAACAAAAAAAAAAAAGATGAAAAGATGGAGAAAATAAGAGTACTGGCAATAAGCCTTGAATGGGCGCCTTTGAGCTCGTCTCCCAATTAGAAATGAAAGAATAAAATTTTTGCACATATCAACACACGAAGTCCGCAACTTTCTGACTTAAGCTTGATCCAAGCTTGGGGGGGGGGCAAAAGGGTAAATCTCCTACAAACGAGGGCATAGTTTAGTGAAAGAATGATAATTCGATAATTCAAGTAATCAGCTTTGCAAGTTTTGAAACATTTATAGTTTGAGGTTTTGTTAATCAATTTGTGAGGTGAATCAAAATTGACCAAGGAAAGTCCAAATCATAGTAAAAAGATTCTTCAGTTTCTTTATTGGAGCAATTAAGTAAATTTTCACATTTTAGGCATTTAGCTTGCATTTAGAATCCAAACCCGGTTTGAAAGTACAGATTTGCTTGAGGACAAGCAAAGGGTAAGCTTGGGGGAGTTTGATGTCTTTATATTTGATCTATTATTTCGACCTATTTTCAGACTAGACTTTATGTTTTTGACCACTAAATTACATAGTTTATATTGAAAATCAATAGAATATGGTACTGCTGCAGTTTGTGGTTGATTTGCAGGAAATAGGCGAAAATAGGCAAAGAAGGCAGAGTTCTGACTTCCCCCACACTACTACAGAAATGGTCATTGTACACGGCACATTGTATACGGATTTGACAATTTTATACAAAAACCGTGTGCTATTGTAATTTTTTGGAAGCCCGAAATATCTGTGGGATCTATTACACGGATATTTATTAAAGAATCAGTGAAGAAAGCCTTGAGAGAGCTACACGGACGTTTATCAGGAATTGTAAACGGATTATTGTTTAACTAACAGTGTAGATAGCCATGAGAGAGCTACACGGGTATTTATGGTGAGAACCGTGTAGAAATATGTAAAATACACACGGATTTTTGTTTAAATAACAGTGTAGAAACCTTTGACAGAGCTACACGGCTGTTCACATAATAATCCGTGGAGAAAGGTTATTGTAGGGTTTTGATTATCGATACACGGTTTTGCCAATTTTATACACTGCACATTGTACACGGTTTTGTTAAGTATAAATCCGTTTAGAAAAGTGTAGGGTTTTGGTATAAAAGGCCTTCTCCTTCCCCCGCCGTATAAAAGGCCTTCTCCTTCCAGCGCCGTTTTGATCAAGTAATTCAACAAACGGAAAGGTTAGAGTTTTTTCAATTCATAGGAAGATTGTAGGTTCTCCTGTATAACCTTAGGAAGAGAGAAAGACCGGTCACTTTACATATCGCTTTTGATCAACTTTGATAATCATTTCACGGTTAATAATTGGAATTTTGATTTAGGTTTATCAATTATGTCAGATCGCTTATCTATCAAGATAAGTCGCTATCTTTGGAGCTCATCTATCAATTAGACGAGCGATGTGATATAATTGATAACCTACATCTGGACTTCACTTCTGGCATGAATATCTCCTTCATCTCTGGCATTTATTTTCCGTTTCTTCCTCTAATTTTCTGTTACTTATTGTTGCTTACTTACTCATCATTTTTTTTTTATTTACAGATTGTGATGAACTTTCCGATGGACAGCATGTGATGAATTTCATTTTCTTTTTATTTTCACTATATTTTATTTGACGCTTGACAAGAACATGTTTTTTCTTGGTTAGGTTCCAAAGAAATGGGTAAAACTAACTTTCAATAATAAAACATGTTCTTTAAATTAAATCATGTTTTGATCACTTGTTTTTGGCGGTGTATAAATGGCATGTGGCAGTGCATTGTTGTTTAATTTCTTACACAAACCCCCTTTGAATAAGATGTGGTTTGCGAAAGAATTTAAACAACAACGTAAGAACACTGCCACATGTCCATTTATGCATCGCCAAAAACAAGGGACTAAAACATAATTTAATTTTCAGAAAATGTTTTGTTAGGTGAAAGTTAGTCTGCCTCATTTCTTTGGAACCTAACCAGGATAAAGCATGCTCTTGTAAGGTGTTAAATAAAATATGAATTTATGCATATTAGTAATGTTTTATTAGTGAATTTAGTAATGTTCTTGTAATGTTTTATTAGTGAATTTAGTAATTTTTGTGAATTATAGTAATATTCTTGTAAGCATTTTCTTGTAATGTTTTATTAGTGAATTTAGTAATTTTTGTGCTGTAATAGTAAATAAGGAGTTGAATTTATGAATTTTGTAATGCTAAATATAAATTTATGAATTTTGTAATGCTAAGTATAATTTTTGTGCTGTAATTGGAAAACTGGATGACAAAATTATCTGAAAAACTGGAGGGTAATCTCAATACTGAACAGATCTGGCTAGCAAAACTGGAGGCTAGCCCAGAAAAAAAAAATCTAAAAAAATATATAGGGCAATCATACACGGATATTTACCTAAAAACCGTGTACAAACGGTAATTGTAGAAATATGCGAAATTCACACGGCTGTTTGTTTAAACAGCAGTGTAGAAATCTTTGACAGAGCTACACGGCTGTTTACATAATAATCTGTGGAGAAAGTTATTCTAGGGTTTTGATTATCGATACACGGTTTTGCCAATTTTATACACTGCATATTGTACACGGTTTTATTAAGTATAAATCCGTGTAGAAAAAAGTGTAGGGTTTTGGTATAAAAGGCCTTCTCCTTCCAGCGCCGTTTTGATCAATTAATAATCTCTCTCTCTCTCTATACGAATTGGTCTGATTTCTGCGCACAAGGAGCCCGGATCTGAGATCTTTGAAGTTAATTTGTATTTCTCCTCTCTATCTTGCTAAGGTTAGTCGTGTATATATTTATCTTTTCTTACTCTAATTTTATGTTACTTGTTATTGCTTATTTAGGTCAATTAGTAATTAATGCACGCATGCTTGATTTGTTGAGATAATGTAAATAATTAGTATATTAAATAGAGTGATGCATGTATAATTGTGCTTTTTCTAATAATAGAGTAATGCATGTATAATCAACTAATGCATGTATAATAGAGTAATGCATGTATAATTGTTAGTTTAGTGATGATTAGCTTGATAATTGTGCTTGTTTAGTAATGCATGTACAATAGAGTGATGCATGTATAATTGTGCTTGTTTCTAATAATAGAGTAATGCATGTATAATCAACTAATGCATGTATAATACTGGACTGCATGTATAATAGTTATTTTAGTGATTATTTTACTAATGCATGTATAATTGTGCTTGTTTCTAATAATGTTGTTTTTTGTAGAACCATGTCACATTCAGGTGAGCAACGATGGCTCTTCGCTTTTGGTGCCAGTAGCCAGGGTTTACAGAGGGTAATATGAAGATATACATGTTTTAATAAAGAAAGAGTTGAGTAAAAAGTTGGATGAAGGACCTTGTAAAAAAAGGGAAGAGGTGAGATGAAGGACCTTCAGAGCCGGATGAAGAGCCGAATGAAGAGTCGGGCACAATCTTGTCAGACTGACAAGATTGTGTCCGACTCTTCATTCGACTCTTCATCCGGCTTAGAAGGTCCTTCATCCACCTCTTCCCTTTTTTTTATAAGGTCCTTCATCCAACATTTTACTCAACTCTTTCTTTATTAAAACATGTATATCTTCATATATATTACCCTCTGTAAACCCTGGCTACTGGCACCAAAAGCGAATCTTAAGTTTATATATGAAATCACTATGGGATCGAGTCTCAGGAAGAAGGATATGTCTACCCAGTATGGATTTGTGTAATATATGCTCAATATGGATTTGTGTAATGTTTCAATTTAAATTTTGTAATACTCAATATGGATTTGTATAATTTAGTGTACATGAATTTTTAGTTTACCCTTATTAATTGACCGGTTTGTATGCCATCCACCTATTTTGTGTTTCAAATATAAAGCATGTTCTTGTAATTAAATAAAATATAGAGAATTTAGTAATTTTTTGTGCTGTAATTGTAAATAAGGAGATGAATTTATGAATTTTGTAATTGCTGAACATGGATTTGTAATGCTAACTATGAATTTTGTAATGCTAAGTATAATTTTTGTGCTGTAATTGGAAAATTGGATGTCAAATTATCTGAAAAACTGGGGGTAAACTCAATATTGAATTTTGTAGCAAACTGGCTAGCAAAACTGGAGGCTAGCCTAGAAAAAAAATTGTTAATTGAAAAATATATAGGATAACATACACGGATATTAAACTTAAAACCGTGTCCAAATAGTAATTGTCACAGATATTAGTTGAATATCCGTGTACGAAATAGCTACAAGGAAAATTTTTTTTTTAAATCCGTGTAGAAAAAGACTAGCCCATAAATAAAAAAAAAACCCAAAAAATATATAGGACACGAAAACTTTAATTCTATTCATCAATGAACTATAAATTTCCATAATAATTTTTAGCATCCCTAAACAATGGGATTTGCTGCCCGAATTTGCAAAATTAAAAGATAACCTAAACGAAATTAGCTACCATTACACACGGTTCTTAAGTACAAATAGCCGTGTATGATTTGTTAGAGAGCTACACGGATTTCTTAACGAAAGATCCGTGTCAAAAGTAAATGTACACGGTTGTTTCTTGAAAATCCGTGTAGAAACGCATTCTCCTATGGGGCATAACCCGGATTTTTATAAATTTTCATAGAAGAGGCTAGCATTATAAACACGGTTCTTAAATACAAATAGCCGTGTATGATTTGTGAGAGAGCTACACGGATTTCTTAACGTAAGATCCGTGTAGAAAAGTCTTTGTAGGGTTTTGGTATAAAAGGCCTTCTCCTTCCAGCGCCGTTTTTTTTTTATCAAGTAATTAATACTGTCTCTCTCTGTATTGAATGCGCTGATCCAATTTCTGCAAAGGCCAGCAGCTGGTATTATCTGAGATCTTTGAAGTTTGTATTTTCTCCTCTCTATCTTTCTAAGGTTAGTGTATATATATATATATTTTCCTTTTCTTCCTCTATTTTTATGTTACTTATTTGTACTTATTTAGATCGATCATGTGTAAGTAGTGTATTGTTGTCCAATAACCGACCCCTACTGATGCTTTTAGGTCCTTGCCCGTCCATAATTAATCCAATAGGGATTAATTTTGGATAGTCCCCGTTTTGGGACTGCTCTTTGAATATTGGGACTCATTTAGGATGTGAACACATATTAGCGGGATTTAATTAGTAATTGAGGAAAGTTCGACGGTATTTTCCCTTAATGCTCCTACGAGTATGTGGTTTTTACGCATACTTGGGGAGTTAAGGGGAAATGCTGCCGAATTTTTCTCAAATACTAATTAAATCTCGCTAATATGTGTTCACATATGGGACCTAATATTCAAAGAGTGGGTTAGGATTGTAAACCGGCCCTTTGTAAGCCTAGAATTTGGTACCAATTTACATGTTGACCATGATTAATTGAAATCATTTTTTTAATTCAATTTACAGATGGATCGAAGTTGGATGTATGAATTGCGACGTGATAGTGAAGAATATTTGGGTCGCGTTGATGAGTTCATAAAATTCGCTGAGAGGTATAGAGTGAAGATGAAGGAAGCCGACATTTTGTGTCCTTGTAGAGATTGTAAAATTTTTTTAAGATTTGGGGACTCCGAAGAAATTAGAGCTCATCTGATTTGTCGTGGATTTAAGAAAAGATATACATGTTGGTTCATGCATGGTGAGGAATTTGGGGAAAGTAGTTGTACCAATAAGAATTCTAACCGTTGTGAAGAGAGCGATGAGAATGTAGAAAATTTGGATAATTTTGAACTTGATTTCAGCGATGATGATTTGAATGACGAAAATTTTGATAATGTTGAACTTGATCGCAACGACGATGATGAGCTGCAGACGGAAATCGATGAAAATGTAGTACACGAGTATATTGATAATCTGGAGGACATGTTACATGATGTGGAAGATGAAATTACTGATAAAAATTATGATAAATTTCAATATTTGTCTAATGAATCCAAAAAGCCGTTGTATCCCGGGTGTACCAAATTTACGAAACTGTCAGCTGTGTTGAAATTATTTAACCTGAAAGCAGAAAATGGTTGGAGCGATAAGAGTTTCACGTCCTTATTAAAGCTTTTAGGAGAAATGCTCCCGGATAACAACGAGTTACCCCGTACAATATATCAGGCGAAAAAATTGATATGTCCAGTGGGTTTGAAGATCGAAAGAATACATGCATGTCCGAATGACTGTGTATTGTACCGTAATGAGTACGAGGCCATGCATGTTTGTCCTAAGTGCGGTGTTTCTCGGTATAAACGTAAGGACCAGGGCACTACTGATTGTGACGATGGCAAAAAGGGCCGGCCTCCGGCCAAGGTGTTGTGGTATTTGCCGATAATACCGAGATTCAAACGGTTATTTGCAAATCCCAAAGATGCGAAGTTATTGCGTTGGCATGAAGAAGGGCGCAAAAAGGACGGTAAACTAAGACACCCGGCTGATTCTCCTCAGTGGAGAAATTTTGATAGACATTTCAAAGATTTTAGTTCCGAGGTAAGAAATCTCAAGATTGTGGTGAGCACAGATGGAATGAGTCCATTTGGAAGCATGAGCAGTCGGCACAGTACTTGGCCAGTTCTGTTAGCCATCTACAATCTTCCTCCTTGGTTGTGCATGAAACGCAGGTATATAATGATGTCATTACTAATCCAAGGACCCAGACAACCCGGAAATGACATAGATGTATATCTCGCACCATTAATCGAGGACCTCCAAAAATTATGGCGTGATGGCGTCTCGGTGTGGGATGCGTACATGAAAGAGACCTTTAACTTGCGGGCCATGGTGTTTTGCACCGTAAATGATTTCCCCGCGTATGGGAACTTGTCGGGTTACACTTGTAAAGGAGCAAAAGCGTGCCCTATTTGTGAAGATGATACGCAGGTGCTGAGGTTGAAGAACTGTCAAAAGAATGTATTTATGGGGCACCGTAGGTTTCTTCCAATTAATCACCCATATCGTAAGAAGAAGAAGGCATTCAACGGGAAGGTTGAGCTTGGAGTGGCCCGTCGTCCATTAGATGGGAAGGGTGTCTTCGAGCGTGTTAAGGACCTTGATGTTGTGTTTGGAAAGTGTGCCACAAAACCGCTGAAGAATATTTGGAAAAAGAAGTCCATATTTTGGGCCCTACCTTACTGGGAATATTTAGAAGTGAGACATTGCATAGATGTCATGCATGTTGAAAAAAATGTTTGCGACAGTTTGACTGGTTTATTATTGAACATTCCGGGGAAGACTAAAGATGGTATCAAAGTTCGAAAAGACATGGTAGAAATGGGAATACGACCCGAGCTTGCACCGCAGGAGAAAGGGAAGCGCACATACCTACCCCCCGCAATGTGCACGATGTCGAAGAAAGAGAAAACAAGCTTTTGTGAATGCCTCCGTAGTATTAAGGTCCCATCAGGGTATTCTTCGAATATTAAGAAGCTGGTGTCGATGAAGGACCTGAAACTGGTCGGTCTGAAATCTCACGACTGTCATGTTTTATTGACACATATGATTCCTGTTGCAATTCGGGGGGTTTTACCAAAGCCCGTTCGTCAAACCATTACGAAGCTTTGTTTTTTCTTCAATACAATAAATTCCAAAGTGATAGACCCTCTAATACTGGACTCTTTGGAGGTGGAAGTCGTCGCTACTCTTTGCCAACTTGAGATGTATTTTCCGCCATCTTTTTTCGATGTTATGGTTCACCTTGTTGTTCATCTAGTGAGAGAAATCAAGATCTGTGGTCCTGTGTTCATGCGGTATATGTATCCATTCGAGAGATACATGGGAATTTTGAAAAAATACGTAAGGAACCGACATCGACCCGAAGGTAGCATTGTAGAAGGATATTCCACAGAAGAGGTGATTGATTTTTGCACCAACTACATGACCGGTGTCTGTCCTATTGGCGTTCCAAAGTCTCGATATGAGGGAAGGCTCCAGGGAGTCGGGACAATTGGGTTGAAAGCCGTAGTTGCTGATAGAGATGAACTACAGAAGGCGCATTTTTTGGTACTACAGCACATGACAGATGTTGCTCCCTATATAGATGAGCACATGGCAATCCTTCAACAAGAGTACTACACGAGAAGTCAGAAGTGGCTTACCAACGAACATAATCGTTCATTTGTAGGATGGCTGAGAGAAAGGGTGCAGTCACACCCCGATAGGGGGCCCGTAAATGAAATTGTTCGACTGCTGGGCGAAGGACCCCGAATTATTGTTAGAACATTCCAAGGATACGAAATTAACGGATATACATTTTACACTAAAACCCAAAGTGATAAGAGCACGATGCAAAATAGTGGGGTGACGTTGGTGGCGACGTCTCAAGAATTCAGTAGATCCGGAGATTCCCGGCCGGTTTTTGCATCAAAGTCGTATTATGGCGTTATTGAGGAAATTTGGGAGCTCATTTACAGTCCTGACCTCAGCATTCCCTTGTTTCGGTGTCAATGGGTCGAAGACTGGGGTGTTAAAGCTGATAACGACGGGTTCACACTCGTTGATTTTAATAAAGTTGGGTATGTTGATGATCCGTTTATACTCGCCAAGCAAGCAACCCAAGTCTTTTATGTCACTGACCCGAGTGATAATAGGTGGAGCATCGTCCTATCTGGGAAAAGAAGAATTGTTGGGGTACAAAACGTCGTCGACGAAGAAGAGTATGACCAGTTCGACGAAATACCTCCATTTTGTACCGACGTGCAAACTGAGGTAGCCTCAATTGAAGAACAAGACGAAGCAAACTATTTGCGATCCGACCACAATGAAGGAATATGGGCCGAATGTAATGTGAAATCAGCGGAAAAAAAGAGAAAAAGGAAAAAAAAAGAGAGATGTATAATATTTATTTTGTTTAGAAAATAACTTTTTAATTATCTTGTTTGGAAACAACTTTTAAATAATATTCTAGTTAAAATATTTCTATTTCAAAACAACATAAAGGTTTTTACATATTAGTTCACATATTAAATATTAGTAAAATAATATTTCCAGTTAATATATTTCTATTAGGATTTGAAAATTAGTTGAAATATTACATTTCAGTAAAAAAATACTGGCGTTTCAAACATTTCGAGTTGAAATAATACGTAAACTTATTTATTGTCACTAACAAATAATATAAAAAATAACAAGTTCAACCACGCAATGTTGTCAACTACTTCACACACGGCCTTTTATTTAATAATACGTGAGGAGAATAGTAACGTACACGGATTATTAACTAAAATCCACACAAAATGAGGAGAGCTACACGGCTTTTTAATGAAGGTCCGTGTATAAAGGTAATCACACACGGATGTTAGAGTAAACGTCCGTGTGTAAAGATTTTAGGGTTTCATGGGGATGGGAGCTACACGGATTGTTAAAGGTAAAATCCGTGTAGATTAATGGAAAAATTTGGTATAAAAGGCAATCTCCTCCCGGCGCCGTTTTGATCAAGTAATTCTGATCAAAAGAAATTAAGAATTACTTGGAAAATAACTTTGTGCTATTCAGATATGGGAAATCGCAATCCTCCAAAAAATCCGTGTATAATCCGACCATGTGGACGAGGTGATAAATGTCCTAACTGCGGGAAGAATGGTCTCAAGACTCACATAATTCAGTGGGAGGATGTACCCCCGCCACCTGTGGTGGAAGTCTCTTCTCATTCAGAATCCGAATCCGATCCTGAGTCTTATGAAGGTGATTCGGATTCGGGTCCTGATGATCCTTACGGTCCACACGGTCAGTTTGATGATCCCAAAGTTTGGTTAAGGTTGAGAAGAAGCAAGAGAGTATGGGAAAATGTAAACAAGAAAGGAGGCAAGCGAGCAAGATATTTCCCTGAAAAGAGAAAAAGGGGAGGCAATTAGTGAGAAAGAATAGTTTTTTAATTAGGGATAGAGACTTATATTGTTATATATTTTATGTTTTTGTTTTGGTATTAAGTGATGTATCCAGTAACTATTCCTATGTTATTAATATATGAAGTATTTTTATTTTTTATTCTCTTGAACTCTATTTTATTTAACCTTTTTTGTGCTATTCACATTTTTGAACATTTACACTTTCCAAATTTGAATTTATGATGCATGTAAATAAGTTAAACAAAGCTTGTCTTAAAAATTTATCAAACTTGGAAAAGTCCATTTGAGGACAGACAAGTATTAGTATTTGGTTTTAAATATTAGTTCAAATATCAAATATTAATAAAAAATATTTATATTTCAAACATTTCTAGGTCAAATATCAAATATTAGTTCAAAATAATACATATAATAAATCATTATAACTTCAAATAATACAAAAAATAAGAAGTAAATTCACTTAATATTTTTAATTACTTTCTGCACGGACTTTTTTTTAATAATACGTGTAGAAGGGTCTTTCTACACGGACGTTCAACGTAAAAGTCCGTGTAGCTCTCCTTCATTCTACACGGTTGTTAGGTTAATATCCGTGTAGAAAGAGGGTTACAATATAATAAATGACTTGGCTCGCGCCGCTTCGAGTCCTTTGCCAATTTCACCTATCTATTTCTCGAAGGCCGAGTACCCTCGTTGCTATTTCTCCAAATGCTCAACCTTCCTCTCCAACTCAGATTGAAGAACTTCGCCCGGGAGGCTGCATGTGCCTGTTCTGCCTTCAGAGGAGGGAGAAATCTGAGTTGGGAGAGGAAGGTCGAGCATTTGGAGAAATCGCTTGCTGTGGAGTTGTATTTCTAAAAAGAAAATGATCCCTATGAAGGTTTGGTACAGGAACTCAGTGCTCAATTGCAGGTTTTCAAATATCTCGGATGCAAGTTGCAAAGAGTTTAGGGTTTAGATCTCTAGAAGGGTGCTACACGGTCTTTTAAATAAAAGTCCGTGTAGAAAGGGTAAGAGACACGGATGTTAAAATTAAAAAGGGGAGGCAATTAGTGAGAAAGAATAGTTTTTTAATTAGGGATAGATACTTATGTTTGTTGTATAATTTATGTTTTTGTTTTGGTATTAAGTGATGATGTATCCAGTAACTATCTCTATGTTGAAATTAATATATGAAGTATTTTTATTTTTTGTGCTCTTGAACTCTATATTATTTAATTTCCAGTTACAAATTAAAACTTGAGAGTAGGTCCGATGAGCATCGGACCTACTCTGCTGACGATGGGCTTAATCACCGTCTATTTGATTTAAAAGTCGTGCGGAATCGTTTAAAAGCACGTTCGTATCTGTTTCAGTTTCCGTGCGGACATATCTTAAACTAGATCGGACGGTCATCATCGTTGAACATGAAAGTAGGTCCGGTGGTCATCGGACCTACTCCCTTCTCTTTAACTGAACATCTGTGTAGAAATGCAAAGCGAGCTACACGGACGTTTAATGAAAAGTCCGTGTAGAAAGGTATCGTACACGGATGTTTAATTAAAAATCCGTGTACAAAAGGTGAGGGAAAGTGAGGCGGGGAAAAGACAACCTAGGCGAAAATTTTCGTAAAATTTGTTTTGAATTTTTGGGAGTCCCATCAGAGAGCTAAAGGAGGGAACTTCGAAAAAATTTGTCCACAGAGATCGAGGAGGGATAGAAGGGCTTTCATAAACTCAAAGGTGATGTAATATCTGTGGTTATATCCGACCGTCTAATCATTATGATGCACGAATATTAAAGGATCTTGTGCATCATCTAGAACCAGATCTAAACAGAAATATTATGTTACCTCAGAGAGGGCGGAAAATCTACCCACCACCTCCTAAATGAAGACATCAGGACCGTTCTTCGTTTATCGGACGGTCAACAAAGCTTGATATTTACTAATCACCTAATACATGTACAACAGTACATACGAAAATAATTCAAAAAATATATTTTTATTTTTTTTACATCTTATATGGCCAAATAATACTTATACATATTATTTTTATAAACTTTCATCATTGTATGTCCCTTCAAATTGTAAAAATATTTTTGGACCGTTCATTTTCAAGCGGAAAATCAACGGTCGATCTGCAACGAAATCATTCCATATATGTTTTAAAATGATCAAGGGAGAACATTGAATGTAACCAACATAAAAGTTTGGAAAATTTATTATGATAGAGGTTTGATCCAGCACGAAGTGTTTGTGGCCATACGATACTTCAATATTCAATGAACTAGATAAATGGGTAAATAAAAATAATTTTTGATCAAACTTTCACGGAAGACAATAAATGCAATGCTCTTTGATTTGAACGGTCCCGATCAATCAACGGACTAACTATTTTTGTGCGTCTTCACAATCTCACAAGGCAAGAGTTTATGTTTCATGAAACATAAACTCTTGCCTTGTGAGATTGTGAAGACGCACAAAAATAGTTAGTCCGTTGATTGATCGGGACCGTTCAAATCAAAGATTACAGCCTTTAATCAAGTGCAGCAAATTTTGATGGAATTTTAACTTCATTTACCCATCCATCAAGCTGTATTATCAAGCTGTATTACCCAAAGTGAGTTCGATGGGCTCTATCACCGTCCGATCTATCTCAAGATCCGTGCGCACGTAGATTAAAGCTGGCGCGAAAGTTCTGGCGGGAATCAATCGTTATGTACGTATTTTTTAGGGGAGCGCGCAGCTTGGGTCCGATGCCCATCGGACTCAAAGTGGGTTCACGCCAGAACGTTCGCGCCCAGCCGCTTGGGTCCGATGCCCATCTGTTTTACGATTGATTCCCGCCAGAACTTTCGCGCCATCTTTAATCTACGTGCGTGCGGATCTTGAGATAGATCGGACGGTGATAGAGCCCATCGAACTCACTTTGGGTCCAATGGGCATCGGACACAAGCTGCTCTCGTACATAACATATTAAAAGTAGGTCATCATAATTCAAAAAAGTTTATCTGATTCGTTCGTATTTGCTTGCGATGGGTTTAATCACCGTCTATTTGCTTTAAAATTCGTGCGGAATCGTTTAAAATTCGTTCGTATCTGTTTCAGTTTCCGTGCGCGCATATCTTAAATTACATCGGACGGTCATCATCGTTGAACATGAAAGTAGGTCCGGTGGGCATCGGATTTGCTCCCTTCTCTTTAACTGAACATCCGTGTAGAAATGCAAAGAGAGCTACA
Source organism: Carex littledalei (assembly GCA_011114355.1). Lineage (NCBI taxonomy): Eukaryota > Viridiplantae > Streptophyta > Magnoliopsida > Poales > Cyperaceae > Carex > Carex littledalei. Next base: position 10,045,567 of record CM022094.1, read on the forward strand.
CGGACGTTTAACTAAAAGTCCGTGTCGAAAGGTATCGTACACGGATATTTAATTAAAAATCCGTGTAAAAAGTTTTTTAATTTGCAATTCCCGGAAATTATATATTGTTAAAGCTAGCTTTTGTAATTATTTTGTAAAGTCCCCATAAATTATTTATTCTTCATATCAGGTAAGTGTTAATTTATGTTTTCAAATCAGATTATTTAGACAGCATTAAGTATTTTACTTAGAATCAACGTTTTAAATATTAAAGGTTTTTAAGTAATAACCTTTGCAGTGCTTATATATTGTTGCATGTTGTTGTTTTGTGCTGCTAATTCTTATCTATAAAAGTATTTATTTAGATAGCATGAAGTATTTAACAAAAAAAGAAACTGTGTAAAAAAAAGATTGTTGATTAAAGAACAAAATATATTACATAAAAAAGGATCCCCATACATCGTACCAAAAGAAATGATCCTCATACATGTACCACAAATTTAAAGAAAAACTACAAAATAACTACAAAGCAAACAAAAAAAAAACTTAATTAAACTATTTAGATGGTGGTGGCTGCCTTGGACGTTTAATCCAAGGGAAGAATGGTCTGGCTGCATTGCCCCTACGTACGTAGGGCTTTGGTGGTGGGTGCCCCCTTGGGCTTCGCCGTGGCACACTTGAGGGGGGCCATGGCCATGTCCTCTTCACGTAGGGAGGAGGCTTTTCGAAGCCGGGAGGGACTGCGGGACCTTCGGCAGGGAGGACGAGAGGGACTTCGGGAGGGTTTGAGGGGGGCCGGGGCCGTGGCCCTGGCACATTTGGTGGTGGGTGCCCCCTTGGGCTTCGCCGTGGCACACTTGAGGGGGGCGGTGTCACGGCCATTTGAACATACCAAATCTCAATCGGGGTTTCTCAGATTATATAGAATTTTGAAGAGTCGTTTCGTCTTCTCCTTAGAAATAATAATAAAGAGGCAACTTTTCGAATTCCGTCGTGGAATTGTTCAAATTAAACAAAACTTAAATAAATAATCTGATTTTTATACTTTTATCACGGACTTTTAATTACATGTCCGTGTATAATTGTAAAAAGACACGGACGTTTAATTAAACAGCCATGTTGAAATTATTCGTGCACGAGTGTCGTTCCAATGTCCGAAAAGGTATAGACACGGATGTTAAAATCAAGTCCGTGTCGAAAGGTCTTTCTACACGGACTTTCCGATTAAAGTCCGTGTCGCTCTCCCTCATTCTACACGGATGTTAAGTTAATATCCGTGTCGAGCGAGGCTTTCTACACGGATGTTTTATCCAAAAAGTCCGTGTAGATCTTGTACTTCCTCTCTACACGGTGTTTAGATTAGATGTCCGTGTATAAAGGTGTTCTAACACAAATGAATAAAGTGAATTGTCCGTGTAGAACTAGGGTTACAATACATATTACGCGCCTGCTCTTCCAAATTTTTCATAACTTAGCTCGCGCCTTCAATTCTTTTCCAAACATTTCGAAACTTAGCTCGAGTCCTTCTTCCCCACCTCACCTCGATTTCGTCGCCTCTCCTGTCCAACCAACTCTCCGGACCGACAACCAACCTCTTCTTTCTCGGGGAAACGCTCAACACCTCCATTGTGAAGAAAGTTCTATTTTTTTTTGGTATTTACTGGAGGTATTTACTGTATTTACCTTGTTATTTACTGAAAAAGTTCAATTTTTTTTTTATAGAACCATGTCGATTGAGAATGAGCACGTAGATATGATGGAAGAAGGCGAGCACCAAGCTGCTGCCCAATCAGGTTCGGCCAAAAGGAAAAGAGGTCCGACGATGTGCGCGTCCACGTCCGAGGCAAAGCAACTGGACATCGAGTTCAGTAAAAATGGGTGTGCGAAGGGTCCACGGTCGGCTGAGTACAAAAATTTTGCGTGCACCACGGTGAAGCAAAAGGCAGACATCCTGGTAGAGAGATGGGATCACTTTTCGAAAGCCCAAAAGACCGAGTGGTGGAACATTGTGAAGGTGAAGTACCTAACCAGTTAACATCTTTTTTTTAATTGTACATGAACTTAAATGCAGTAATTTGGGTGTCAATGCAGGCTCAGTGGAACATCCCGGATGACATCCGGAGGTGGTAAAGGATAAGACCTTGAAGATAATGAATGAAGCTTGGAAGCAATTCAAAAGCACGCTGAGTACGGATTGGATGGATCAAGGTAAAAACCCGGTAGGCTACTATACTTGGCTGACTCAAGCGAAGTGGGAGAAGTTTGTGGAGATGAAGAGCACGGACGAGTTCAAGGTATGTAAATTCAGCAAAATTACCTTTTTTCCTTTATCGATTTGAATTATGTTGGTAAATGGTGTCCGAAATAGGCACCCTGTTGCTGTTGTTCCAGTCATATATAAATGTGAAATGGTGTTTATTTTGAATAACTGAATTAATATGGAGTTGAAATGGTACTGTTCCACTCACAACTTGTAATTTTTTTGCTTGCTTTTTAATTGGTTTGTTTACTTTTTAATAAATGGAAAATAGTAGCTAGGCTAATTTTTTTACTTAATTTGATGTGTGAAGAAAAAAAGGGAGGAGGGCAGGAGGATCGTTGCAATGAACAAGTATCCGCACAAGTTGGGGTCGGGTGGTTACCAGGGTAAAAGGGAGGAGTGGGCTAAAATACTGGAGTTGAACAAAGACGATGACTCACCCGTGGTTAGGATAAAAAATACTAGGGCCCAAAATTGGGCGTTGGCAAGGTCCGAGTTAACCACTGACGGGAGGATAGTACTACATCCCACGTTGCGACCCGTGGCTCAGAGAATGGTAAGAGTCGTTCGTTAGAACTATGTGTAATTCAAGCGTGTTAAAAACTTTGTGTACATCACTAATTCTTTTGCGTGTCAAACTAAATTTTATATTCACAGTTGGAGGTGGAGGAGGAGGTCAATTCCGGTGCCCGGTCGGTCGAAAGGCAAGATGACTCCTTGTCCATAGCGCTCGGGAATCCAGAACACCCTGGTCGAGTAAGGGGCGTAGGTGCCTACAGGGGCTGGAAGGACGTATTCAATGGACCGAAACCTCGAAGGAAATCTCGTGCGAAAGTGAACAAAGACGAGATAGTTGCGCAGATACGCAAGGAGGTGAGCGCCGAGTACCAGGCAAGGATGGACGAGTTGGAAACAAGGTTGCGCCACGATTTTACAGCTATGGCGCAGCCAGCCGAGCAAGCACCTCCCACCCCGACGGGAGTTCGGCGAAGTAGTCAGGCATCCGGGACGTTCGGATACAATTTGGATCGTCTAAAGGTAATCACTACTTGTTCGTATTCTAAAGGCAATTACTACTTGTTGGACAATATTTCAATTTAAAAATAACTACTTGCATGAAATTGCAGGACGCCACAGCATGCGAACTCGTGCTGTGGCTCGGGAGTAAGCCTCTGATTGTTGCTAAGGGCATGGTACATCCAGCAGCCGACAAAGTGCACAATGAGCAGCTACTTCCCGGCCATGCCGCCGTACAGATTGACAATGTCGTGGAGGGATGGGGGCGCGTACCTCTTCCTGTCCAAAGACCCGAGAATGGCATGCTCTATGTCGAAGATGCCCGGCTGTCATTCGTGCAATGGCCCAAGAATCAGATTATTTTGGATCAGGTAATGCATAAATAGTCAAGTTATTTTGTTACATTCAAAGCACTTCCTTTTCAAATACTTGAAAAAGGTAAAAAATTTCGATACAGACAGTAGGAGATGATGGTAGTCGCACGGAGGGCGTGATGTCACCGGTACGGAGGGACGAAGCAGAAGGACCTTCCCAAACAGTTGCTGACCCTGCTGCCGGAGCAGCGGTTGCTGACCATGCTGCCAGACCAGCAGTTGCTGACCATGCTGCCGGAGCAGCAGGGTCAGCAGCTGCTGCTCCGGCAGCAGGGTCAGCAGCTGATGCCCAACCAGCAGGCCATGACCCTCCTGCCCAAACATCAGAACCTGACCCTACGGCCGGACCAGTAGTTGCTGACCCTACTGCCGGACCAGCAGGCCATGACCCTCCTGTCCAACCAGCAGGACCTCCACCTCGTCTGCTCACCGAGGAAGAATACAAGCTCCTTCCCGGAAAGGATTTGCGGGATCTCCACGACTGCTTGATGGCGGCACCCAAGGACATGACGGAAGTCGTCATACCTGTCCCTCCGGGGATATTTCTACACGAAGGCTCGGTTGTACTGCTGCCGTTCACCGACTTCAAGGACTTTCTACATGCCTCGGGGTCCGATAGATGGCTCTCCGTGGGGCACATCACCATTTTCCTCATGTTAGTGACCAAAAATTGTTTATATCATGTGTATAGCACTGAAGAATATATTCTAATGTCATATGATAATTTTTCAGGAGGCTAATGAATACTACTCATTGCAAGAGCAAACAGAACTTGTGTGCTTTTCTGGACCCCACCGTACTTAGTTGGTCGAACGTGGAAAATGCTCCGGAGGTGGCTATGGATTACCTGTGTGGCGCGATGCTCCAAGCTACTAAGGCGAAGAAGAGATTTCTTCTCTTGCCATACCACCAGATGTTAGTTCTAACCTTGTGATTAAATATATAAATAATTGAAATCACACCATCAAGTCAAGCAAACACGTGTCTCACTATTATATATGCCAAAATATTGTACTGTATGCTAAGATCCTATAATTTTTCTCCTCCCACAGGGGACACTGGTGTTTGATCATCATTGTGCCTTGCCTGAGTGCGGTTTACGTCGTGGATTCTTTGCAGCCCACAAAAAAGATCCCATTTGGCACGTGCAAATCAATCTTCCCGTATGTGCAAAAGTAAGCAATAATCTTTCACTATGTTTGATTTATTCCCAATTATAACAAATTGTGGAATTGCTAATTAGAGTCACTCCATTTTGTAAGGGCTTTTGCTGCATACGTTACAAAAGGAGGATTGTGCAGCAAGGACAAGAAAATGGGAAAAAGGTTGACTTGGAGGTGGTGGACGGTGAGCACAACACAATTCTATAATTTCATATTTTGTTCAAAAAATTATTGTCATTCTAACATAGGCCGCTAAATGTAAATTGTAGAACCCGCAACAGAAGGCGGGTTGGGAATGCGGATATTACATGATGATTTCCATGTTTCTCTTTGTCGAAAAAATGCAATTCACATTTCCAAATGTGGTATGTAATTCATATTAATTGTGCCTATATAATAGCAATTGATATTTTCATATTATGCTTACTTATAATTCTCATTTCATTAAATTAGCAATTGATATTTGCGACTGTCTTGCATCTACCTTTTCTTGTTAGTAACTAATATCAAATTATAATTGTAGAAACCATCAAAGCAAGCTGTGTACTCCAAGGAGCAAATCGACAATATAAGATGTAGCTGGGCAAGATGGTTTCTATATCAATATTGTAATGCTGAACATGGATTTGGATAACAATTTAGTGTATATATGAATTTAGCAAGCATAATTTAATGTCAAATTATCTGGAAAACTGGTTAGCAAAACAGAATGGTATATGAATTTTGTAGGAAAACTGGCTAGCAAATTAAACTGGAGGCTAGCCCAGAAATGAAAAAAATCAAGAAAAAAGAATGGGACAATTCTACACGGATATTAAACGAAAGCCCGTGTGAACGTCCGTGTAAAACACAGTAATTCCACACCGTTGTTAAACAAACAACCGTGTAGAAATGAGTACAGATATTCTTTTATACAGTCCGTGTATGATAATTAAGAATGCTTCACGGATATGAAGTTAAAAGTCCGTGTGGAAAACAATACTTGACACCGTTATTTAACAAAAACCCGTGTAGATCGCGTTGGTTGTCTACACCTATTATTTTATATTTGTCCGTGTACGATAGTTATGACAGGACACGGATATGAAATTAAACGTCCGTGTAGCTAGAGTAATTCGACACGGTTGTTCTGACTAATGTCCGTGTAGAACGAGTTCGGAGATACAAGGATTATTTTATATTTTATTGATTTGCTAAGAGAGGGACACGGATATACAATTAAATGTCCGTGTAGATAAAGTAACCGATACGGACATTTAGTTGCATTGTCCGTGAATAAAGAGTAGTCGTACACGGTCGTTTACGTAATATCCGTTTTGCTCGGTTATATGGAGAGCGCCACAGGCAGGTGTATGTTCACGGCTGTTTATTTGGTAATCCGTGTAGAAAGCGTTAGATATACACGGGTAAATATCCGTGTCTATAGAGGGTACCTTTTATACACCCTCAACTCATACACGGCAGGGAAATCCGTGTTGCTCTTCCGGTAATGTCCGTCTGCAATCTCTTTTTCTGTAGTAGTGCCATGCGACCCGCGTCCCACCTGACGCGGGTCGCATCACAGCCAGACGCGACCCTCATTGCGCACAGCATTTCCACCTGACGCAGGTCGCATGCAAACTCATGCGGGTCGCGTCGAGTTAACTGAGCCAGGCCCAATTGAGGCCCACGAAGGAAACTATTTATACAGAAGGCCTGGCAACAGAAAGGGAATCCATTAATCCACGATTTTCACCGGAGACAGTTCAGATCCGAATTTGAAGCGAAGGCCTGGGCGCCTGAGGCGAGCTGATCTGGAGCTGAAGAGGAGAGAGCTGATCTGGAGCTGAAGAGGAGGCGATTTGGAGAAGAAGACTCAATCTGAAGCTTCAATCCTCTTTATTATCCCTTCTCACTATGATTTGCTTTCTTTCTCTCTCTCTTGTTTTGATTTTATCGATGTCTGAGTAGATATTGTAGTTTCGAGGGTTTGGATTTGTAGTCTGATACTTTATTTGATGATGCATATGGATTGATTCTTATTGTTATTTCGTGTTTCTTCGATTCTTGTATTGTTTGTGATTGCTTGATCTGAATTGTTTGATTCTCGATTGTCTACTGTTGAATGCCTTTGGCATTTCTTCTTGTACCAAAGGCTTGACGTTTCTTGCAAATTAGGTTAAGTACTTGAGGTAGGTCTGAGAACCGAAAGGTGAGGTCAATGAGTAGCCGAAAGGTGAAAGTTTCCACTTGCTCTTGCTCAGCTTGTGGATACCTTTAGTAAATAGAATTGAGAACTTAGGTTTAGATCAAACAGCTTGATTGAACCTGAGAGGGTGAAATTGCAATTTCAAACCAGGTCTGCTAAGCCAATACACGAAAGTTGAGGTTCAGTGACACTAGGTACGGTCAATCTAGCCTTACACGACTTAAACAACAAGTTTCTGACATGTGCAGACTCAGCTCAGAGGCCATGCGGGTCGCGTGAGTTAGCACGCGGGTCGCATCACGAGGGTCGTAAGCCACAGCTTGCGAGTCGCGTGTCAGGTCCAGGGCGCTTAAGGCCAAGCGGGTCGCATGCGAGAGCATGCGGGTCGCATGCGAGAGCATGCGGGTCGCGTGGCAGGTCCTGAGCAGTAAAGTTGAAGATGAAATCTGAAACCCTTGAAACACCCTTTTATACCATAGTACAAAATACAAACATTTAGTTGATTCTTTACTTGTTCATATATTGTTCATAGGGGTGGTGTGATGGTGGGGTGGTGTGATGGTGCGCTGTTTGCTTCCTCCATGGGCTCTTCTTCGATAGGTTCTTCTTCGCTTGGTTCTTCCTCATGTTCACTCCTTGTATCATCTCCATGTTCGGATTCGTAGCCAAATTGGAACGAGCCTTTGTCGGTTCCAATGTGACGGGTCATGCCTTTGCCAATCTTTAGTGTGTACTTGGTATCGCCCGTTAGTGCATTGAATACGACTTGCACATGGTCATTATTGACGAGGAAATTCATATTGAGGCAGGATGATCCGTACACTTCATTTTCGCCAATGAGTTTGATGTTGTAATGATGCGCGAGAAGGGTTGCATAGCAACCAACCGAGACTACATGGTTGTTCTTTTTATCGTCGGTCATCGATTTGAGGTGGTGTAGGATGTGATAGCCGAGGTGTGGTTGGTGCTTGTGGCTTCTCATGCATCTCATGATGTGGATATTCCTCTACTTAACCTCCGTATTGTCCTCACCTGTTGGAAAAATGAATTGGAGAGAATGATATGGATATACCTTAATTCAATGCTCGAGATGAGTCGCGAGTCTTTGCGATAAACCTTCTGTTCATCCATAGAAATTGTCTCCCAATATTTCATGTGTTTATCCCTTGTGCCGAGTTCAGTTTTGCCTTTAGTAGGGATTGAGAGCGCGGCTTAAAATTCTTCCATTGTGATTTCAAAAGGGCAGTTAAAGGGGCGGTACTTGATTTTGTCGCCATCAGTTTGCAAGGTTGATAAGAATTCGATGGTTGGCCTTTCGTATATCCTTATGGCTCTCAATCGATCCGCTAGATCCCAGAAATTAATGTTATTAAGGGATACCCTCACGTAGTCGAAGCAGCCGAGGACCTTCATGATGTTCACACACATTGCTTTATTATTTGCAATAGTGCGATCTAGCATGGTTTGGGCGCGATCGTATTTTTGTTGATTGAGGAACTGGATCCCCATCGCTGATAGTAGGGATTCTTCATCATTGGCTTGAGAGTTGGAGGTTCAAGGGTTGTTGCTTGCCATTTCTTCTAAGTTTTCGTGCTCTGTTACGGACCGTATTAGGTTGATACGGGGCTAATACGAACCTAACTTAGAAAGATTCTGTGTTAGGGAAGTGCAGAAAGTGGTGATCATGGGAGGTTATTTCTAGTTATAATTCGACTTTCCTTTCTTGAAGCGTAGAAAATAGAGAGTCGATTATTTTCTGCTTAGTGAATACGGTCCGTATCAAATTGATACGGTCCGTAACCACTATGCGATTTTTCTTCAATTCTTGTGTTTCATGTACCAAGTTCGGAACAGGTCCGTATTGGAGTAATACCCCGTATTGGATTGATACGGGTCGTAACAGAGAGTAAAACTTCATGACGGGCTTTGAATTTTCTGATCAAACTTTTCCAGCATCTCTTCCTGCAGGTAGGATTAGTAACCATGTGATTAGTGTCTTAGTTTAAGATAAAATGAATTTTTTTTTTGAATTTTTTTTGTTTTTATATAGGAAAGAAAGTAAAGAGTGGTCTTGGGTTGCCTCCCAAGAAGCGCTTGTTTATGATCATTAGCTTGACCCCTTGTTTCATTGAGATTCCAGATGAACCATGAAATGTTTTATCTTCACCGTCCGACCATGGACAGCATCGTAGTTCTCCCAAGAACTTTTTGAGAACTGTTGAGAACTGTTGAAAGAGGCCTTGATTCTATGATTGGAACTTTGGTTTCTTCCGGTTTGATAGAAATTGAAGTCAACAGAGAATTGGAAAGCTTGTTTTCATGTGGTTGTGTGTGTCAACTCTCTTCTAATTCTTGCATTTCCTCCATTGTCTCATCTTCAAGTAAGATGCGGTATATGAGAATGGCTGGGCTAAGGCCTTTGATGTCATCAATTGTGTCGCCAATAGCCTTTTGGTGCATCTTGAATATGTTGACGAGCTTGCTGGCTTGAACTTTATCGAGCTGAGAACTGACAATTACTAGGTAGGTTTGGTTGGGCCCTAGGAATTCGTAGCGGAGGTTGGATGGAAGAGGTTTGAGCTCGAATTGTGGATGAGAGGTTTTCTCCCGTTTCTTCTCTTTGCTACTGACCATGCTAGGTGACACAGACTACAGAATTTTAGATTTGGGGGATTCTTCCTCTTCCTCTTCAGTGACAGTGGCACAACTCGCGCAAGTTTTAGCGGTGGTTTATTGCTCAAGTTGCCTTTCGTCATCTTCCCCTCTAAAAAAGTTGTCTAGTTCCTCCATACCTATGGATTCTCCCAATTCATCAAATGGATATTCTTCCTCTTCAAATTCATCCGTGATACCCAAATTGAAGACACGATCAATGTCGGAAGGGATCTCAAAGCTCTATTTATGTCGTAGACCACCTTATCTTTTCCGACATTTAGTGAAATTTTCTCATTCTTAATATCAATCATTGCTTCGCATATGGCAAGGAATAACCTTCCAAGGATGATGAAATGTGTTCATCTTCTTCCATGTCAATCACAACAAAATCTCCAGGTATCCAAAAATCTCCAACTTTGATTGGTACATCTAGCAACACTCCTTCAGGATATCGAATTGATCGATCGGCCAGTGACAATGCAATTTATATTGATGAGAGTTCTCCACATTCCAATTTGTCGAACACCGCCTTTGGCATTAAACTTACACTTGCTCCCAGATCACATAAAGCTCTCTTAAAGTTCGTCATGCCAATTGTGCATAGTATCGAGAAGCTTTCCGGATCTTTCAACTTTGTCAGTAATTTGCTCTGCACGAGCGCACTACATTCCAGATTGAGCGGAACTATTGAGAATTCTTAGAGTCTACTGCGATTTGAAAGGATCTCCTTCAGAAATTTAGCATACGAGAGTATGCTTGCAATTGCCTCGGTGAAGGGGATAGTGACTTGTAGTTGCTTGAGCGTCTCCATGAATCTCGCAAATTGTGGCTCCATCTTATGCTTGGCTGGCCTTTGAGGGAATGGCAAAAGTGGCTTGTAGGGTGGTGGTGCGATGTATTCAGGTTCGGTTTGTCGTTCGTCTCCACCTACGGTGTCATTCTGCTCCTCAATAGGGTCTGCTTGCATTTCAAATACGGGCGGCTCCGGTTGTTACGGCTCGTATTCCTTGGAATGTGATGATTCTGCATGTATTTCATCAGAAGTTAGATCGGGCATCGGAGGCCCCTTGTAAGCTGTGTCGCTCCTTAATGTGATGCTCTTGCAACTCTCTTTAGGATCTTCTTCCGGTTGGCCCCGAAATTTGTCTTTTCCTCGTGTGATGCTTAAGAGTTCTTTTGCCATCTTGGAGATGTGACCCTCCAAGTCCTTGACGTGGTCCACTATGGTTTTGATCGATTGCGTGATTGCAGTGTTTGTCTTGTCTTGCTTCTCTAGGAATCTCTCTATTAGTGATGTGATGTCAGGTTGATGTGGTTGGTTGTACTGCCTCGGTTGGTAGTTCAGTTGCAGCGGGTCTTTGATTGTTTGCGTATGAGAGATTTGGATGGTTTCGGTTATTCGGATGATACAAATTGTAGGCGGGCTGAGGTCAAAGGCTGTTGTCTTGCTCTATTTCTTCCTCAGTTTTCGTCACATTCGTACATTCGGTCGTCTCATGCGCTCCTCCACAATAGTCACATGATGTTGTGGCATTGACTGCTGCTACCGTTCGCTGCTTGGTCTGCTTGTTGAGTGCTAGTTGCAAAGCATCAATCTTTGCGCTTAGCATGGATATTTCATCAACTTTGTGTATGCCAGGTGTTGGAGTTGGCTTCTTGCGCTCAGGGATCCAGTAATGTTGGTTGATCGCGATCTCTTCAATTAGGTTGTAAGCCTCGTCAGGTTCATTGTTCATGATTGCTCATCTTGCGGAAGCATCAATAAATAACCTATCGGTAGGGTTTAAACCATTATAAAAAGTTTGAACAATCAACCATCTTTCTAGACCGTGGTGTGGACAACACCTTAACATATCCTTGTATCTATCCCATGCTTCACACAATGATTCACCATCTCTTTGTTCAAAATTAGTAATTGCTTTTCTAAGTCTTGAAGTTTTAGAAGGTGGAAAATATTTTGCAATGAACACATTAAACAATTGGTCCCAAGTTTGAATGGAATTGCCGGTAAGGAAAACAACCATGCTCTTGCTTTATCTTTTAATGAGAATTAAAATAGCCTTAGCCTGATTGCTTCATCGGTGACTCCGTTGATCTTTATCGTCTCGCATATCTCGAGAAAAATTGACAAGTGAAGATGTGGATCCTCGCTTGGAAATCTTCCAAATTGCTGCTGCGAAACCATATTTATGAGAGCATGTTTGATCTCAAAATTACGGTTGTAAAGTAGCTATTTTCCCAATTTATTTACCGTAAACTTGTTTTTAGGCTATTTTGGTAGGTTTTGGAGAAAGTTGCGTATTTAGACAAAAAATGGAGCAAAGTGTTGAATTTAGGTAATTTCTGAAGTTAGAACCAAATCAGGGCACCGTTGGAGCATGTAACACCTCACACGAAGTGCACACCATGCGAAATGGTGAAATTACAGAAAATTTGCTAAGTCAGGAGGTCGTGCGGGTTCAACCTATGTCGCATGCGGCATACATCTATGCCACACGATCCGTGGACTCAATCCGTAGACTGTTCAAATTCTGATCAAATCTCCACCGTTGATGCTAATTTCGGCAGAATTCTTCTAGAAAGGCGTGATTGCTACAGAGCCAAGTTTAGAATGTTATTTTTAGCAAACTTGGAGTGCACTCTAAGTCTCCACCTTCTCCACTACTTCCACTACTCCACCTCTCTTTTAGGAAGGCTATAAATGCCCCTCTTGTAATTGATTTCGGTGTGTCATCTATGTTTTTGCAGTGAAACATGATGTATTGCTTCCAAACTTTAAACTGCTATAACTTTTGGTCGGAAACTCTAATTTGAGCGTTTGACCTCAATTCAGAAAACTAGAGAAAAGATGAAAGACCTGGTGATTAGGACCAAAGCTCCGAGCAATCAGGAAGCCAATACAATCATAATTGCAAAAAAAAACATCGTTTAAGGCCTCAAAATTTCAGTTGAAGTTTCTAATTGTTTGATCCTAAAAAGTTGCTACTTAAAATGCAACATAATGAGTAGCTATTCTGGGGTAATTAACCATGCTTGGAAAATATAAAAAATCACACAACAGCATATTAAAGTTCTTGGTAATAATTTGCATGTAAAGACTTGAATTTTGGTGTGCACAATGGTCAAAACTATGAAGAAATTAATTCCTTGTGAATTAAACAATGCATGGATAATATTCTGGGTGCAAGAACATGGTAGCATCTAGCAAATCCCAGTCTCAAAGCACTCTGGGTGCAAGATTGGGGACCTTAAACAAAACCCAACAGTACGGGCCCGTATGTCAGTGGCCCATCCATAAATTAGCTAAAGCCTTGGTTTGGATAGACCCGGATCATGAATATTGAACTCCATAAACCAAGTCGATAGCCTCACGGCTCACTGCATGCCGGGACCATGCAAAACCCGCATGAAGTCGCCGGGTTTTAAAACTTAGCGGGGTGATCCCTTCAACTAGCGTGCTCCCAGCGTACCGTACACTGTGAACAAACCAACTCACGGTCTAGACTACATCGAGCCTAACTAAAGAAAAGGAAAGAATTGAAGGAAGGGACACTGTAGTAACAGAGAGAATGACAAGTGGGCCTCGCTTACAGGACCCTTCTCCTTCTTCCTCCTCTAGCCTGCACATAAGTGATTTTTAAAACTCCAAATTCGGGGAAATTGTTAAGCTTTAATTCAAAATCTCACCCGCGATCAATGAATGCCCTTTTCCTCTCTCCTCTGCCTAAATTTTCAATTATTTTCTTTTTCCCAAGCTCCAATTCTAGCCGAGAAAGGGAATGATGAAGAAAATGGGAAACCCGAGTTTAGATGAAAATTGGGCTCTGGGGCTTGGGATGAATACTAACTAGGCTTCTACGATGCTATATAGGCTCTCAATTTGATCCGAGATGGACCCGAGGGAGTGCATTGTAGGCATGGCACAAGCCCGGTTCTTGCCTTAAATGGAAAGCATTGAGTTGATTGCTCAAATGGTAAATTGACCCCTGGAGCAGCTTAAGCAAGCATAGGCGACACTAGAGGCCATGCTTCGACTGACAAAAGCTTAGAAATTATAGAAGGCACATGTTTACTCTTCGGTACACTGCCAAAGCACTACATCTCATATCCTACAGCTGTATTTGGCTCAGTGGTCCCTTCCAACACGTGTTACAGCCTCCTTGGATAAAGCCAAAAATGGAAGATTCCTCTCCAAGGGTGCAGGAGCATGTTTATTAAACCATACCACATTTGGCCGTTTAATTAAGGGCTTAAAAGCCGGGTATTGCATTGTAAACCGATCTAAGGGCTGAGATGCCTCCAACATAGAATCAATGACATGTTACACCTCCATTGGACAGCTATTGCCATGTATACATGAGTATACGAAATAGAATGATCAAGACCATGCATCAAGCATCTGGTGGGCATGATAAAAGCCACATCAGCAAAGCCCTAAACCCTAGGCCATATATTGCCTATAAAAGGGCATATGAAGCACAGTAGAGATAGAGGAGAAGATATACACATATTCGAAATAGCTAGCAAGAAAGAAAATTCTCAAGTTCTTCCTGTCTTCCCTCTTTTTGTAATAGAAAAATATTAAATTAGGTAATTAAAGCCTTCAAAAATGTAAGCCTTAGAGGCTGAAGTCATGTGTATAAAGTTTTGCCTTGATGAATAAAATCTTTTTTTTTATTTGGATTTTTGTTCTTTTAGCTTACTGTTTTGGAGTTCTTTTCCTTTTTTCTTTTTTTTTCTCTTTTATTTTTGAAACTCTCACAAATAATAAATGGGAGAATCTCATGATATTCTAAGCTTATTTTGTAATAAGTAAGCATGAGATTTGATGATCAAAATAAATAAATAAAAAAAATCTCTTTTTCCTTCCTTTTTCTTTGCTGCCTCTATAAAATGTTTATAAAAAAATGTATATATATAATAAAATTGATACTCTAATTTAGTTGCTAGTATCTTTGTTTTCTTTTGCACCCTATTTTAAAATAATAAACATATTAATATAAAAACAAAAGAAAAACCGAAATATGAAAATATGACTTCTTTTGAACTTTTTTGGATTTTCATGCTTTTAATTCTTGTATAAAATAATTAAATAGTGAAGATGTATGTGTTGAGCTGTATAGTTCCATGTACATCCAATCTACTTGATTATTTTATTAGAGAGAATTAAAAGTAACAAAAAAAAAATAAATGAAAAAGAGTTATAATGGTTGAGCTGTATAGTTCCTATTATAAACTCCTTGATATGGGACCTATGTTGCATAAATGGTTCTAGTTGGTTTCTTTATGCACAAATGCATGCCATGTGTACAAAAATACACAATGTAAAGAAATTAAATAGACATTTATGCAAATAGTGAAAGAAAGAGGTTCAAATTGTAAATAGGCATTCATTATGTTGAAGTTAGCCATTTACATATTTAAATCAATGATTTCTTAATGATTTGCCCCTTTATCAAGTGAAAATATGCAAAAACATGATTTTAAATGAAGTCAGGGACCTCCCTGCATAAAACCAAATTTTTGACAGATTTTGATATTTAAAACAACAATACAATGAGTTTTGGAGCTTTGGATATCCCTTTTTCTCTTTGCTGGTACCAAATTGTAGCCCAAAAGCTACTCAAACTTGTTATGACTAACAACCAGTCATTAACTACTGTAGTAAAGGCCCCCTACCAGCTACTGGTACAGGTTAACACATAGTACCAGTGACAAATCCAAAGGCAAAGGCTGCTGGTACATAAGAAATCTTCAAAAGTGCAGAAATGACCTCTGCTGGTAAATTGGACAGACCAGGTCGACACAGGGACCAAAATGAAAAATACATCACAATCATGTAAAAGACTTCAAAACACATAAAATGGACACAAATTTCATATTATTTGGATTTTATTTCAATTTAATATGAATTTTTGAAGTTCAGCATTTGAAAAAGAAAAAAATCAGCATTTTAAAATACAAAATGCCCTTCATTGCCCTTTGCATGAATTAATGTCTTAAAAATAAAAGAAAAATTCTAAAAATTATGAAATTCATTCTGGACAAGTGCAAATACCCCTCTATGAATTAATGACAAGAAACCACATGATCTTTAATGAAAACAGAAAATTCAGATCAATTCAATTTTGTAAAAAAAAAAAAAAACATGAAACTTCATGAAACCTTTCATGAAACCAATGTCCATTAATACTCCAAAATCAAAATCCAGGTCAAAGAACAAGTTTAGGCTGTCTTAACAGGTTCAACAAGCTTAAATCAACATCTCCTATGTCCCATTTGTGACTCTAAAGAGTTCATCACCCAAATTGGCACTAAATCGGTATCAAACCGAAAGGCCCGAATCTCAAACATGACCAACACTCAAGTAACTTTAAATTAATGTCTCTATCATCTTTGAAATGATGATATGATGTCGGTTGATCATTCAATTGAAGGAAATCGCAACTTAATCTGAAAGAATCAAATCAAAATTAAAATCGAGTGTCACGGCAGAGCTTCACAGTGAACCACCACTTTCGATGGCCGGAGGTAACCGACGATAGGTGCAATGTATTCCTGACCATGAGGCGATGCTAACCATGTCCTCTTTTGACCTCGCCGTGAACGGAGCATGGCCGGAGATCAAAACCCTAAGCTCGAGGGTAAACCCAGTTCATATCGCAGCCAGCACGAAAGTTAAAGCAATGTGATCCATTTGATGCTGGCGCCGAAATAAAAGTTTAAACAAAAATTCAAATCTCAAAATAAATGAGTAATCTGAGGGTCCAAATTTAAATTTGATAACCAACGGCCCACTGACATTCGAGGCCCACATGTCGGGTTTAATTAAAACTCTCCTGCGCAAATCTCAAAGTTGGATCTAAGGCTAGCACTGATATTAAAGCTTAAAAACCCAAATCTTAGAGTCCAACATCACAATCCAACGCTCAGAACAAATCTTAAAGCCAAAAACACATATTTCAAAGCCCAATGTACAAATCATAAAGCCCAGATAATAAATAAAATCACTAAATCGAAGCCCTTTTACAAAGAAGTTCCTCTGACTTTTAATATTTACAGAGAAATCCTTACAAACTTACAAAAAGGTCCCTGATTGCTTAAAAATCTCTTCAAACAAGCCCTTGGAAGCCCAATTTCCAGCCCAAACCCTGTCAAAAGTTCAAATTATCATTCCTAGTCCTCCCATATTTACAAATAGGTCCCTGGAAAGTATAAAGTTTCATAAACAAGCCCTTTTCAGTCCTTTTTGGCCATAACTTATTCATTTCAAATCCAAATCAACTCAAACCACCTCCAAATGAACCCAAATCAAATCCCTCATGTTTCTAAATCAACATCAAACACAACCAAACATCATACAGCTTGACAAATGACCAAAATGCCCTTTCCTTCATATTCAAACTATTTTCCTTTTGAATAAATATAAATAAAACATAAGTACATTTCTCAAATACAAATATGTTTCTAAAATAAATAAAAGGATATAATAAATGTATTTTAATAATATCAATTGCATTCTCATGCATACATATTAATTAAATGCATTTACCAGTACCCAGAACAGTGAGAATCAATTGAACACAAAATGATCAGTACATGAGCCCCCTTTTTAGCCCCATTATTTAATTCACAAAAGATAGGCACAAATCCTGGAATGAACGAGGTGTTCAGTATGGCTTGGAAGGGTCATCTGATGTAATTAACAGCGGGGGCTTGCGTCCGCTGGGAGTTAAACGTCTCCACAATCAATAAACTCTCTTAACAGACTGATTATGAACAGTAGGTTTGCCGAGGGTGAACCAGAAGGAACAGTAGAAAGAAATGAATGTTTCAAGTTCGATGTTCTCTCTATGACTTGAAAACAGAAAGCATTGAACCCTTGGACATTTCACACATGTGCACACACCTTCCCCCTTTGTGCAACTTTCTGCGCCCTACACTAATTATATGATTCGTTAATTATTTACCAGTGTTACCCCTATCTCTAATGTTGACGCCTCTAATCAGTAGTGAAAGATTGGCTGACCGAATTAAAATAGAAATATCAGAGTTTTATTCGGTTTGTTCGGTTGAATCAAAATAAGATATTAATCATAAAGATAAATATTTTTTTGTTAATTTTTTAAGAGATGAATTTAAAAACTTTGTTTGGTTTAGTGCAACCGGTATTAAACCAAATCAAGCAATATATATTATGTCGAATGGGTGATGGGTTCAAAAATTTCAGTCGGTTTGGTCTAACTGGTTTTAAAATTTCAAAACTGAATCGAACCGAACTATTAAACTGGTTTTAAAAAATGAACTGAATAGATCCATTACTGGAAAAACTGAACTGAACTCTCTCGGTTCGGTTTAAAACTGATTAAACCAGGGAACAACCCTAGCCACGTACTCCCCAAATGCGGTCAGCCAATTTGGGTAGTGCAGTCTGGCCTGACACTGCGCGAGCAATCAGGAAGCCGATACAATCATAATTGCAAAAAAAAAGTCGTTTAAGGCCTCAAAATTTCAGTTGAAGTTTCTAATAATATGATTCATTAATTATTTACCAGTGTTACCTTGTCTCTAATGCTGACGCCTCTAACCAGTAGTGAAAGATTGGCTGACCGAATTAAAATAAGAAAATCAGAGTTTTATTCGGTTTGTTCGGTTGATCCGAAATAAGATATTAATCATAAAGATAAATAATTTTTTTAATTTTTTAAGAGATGAATTTAAAAAATTTGTTTGGTTTAGTGCAACCGGTATTAAACCAAACCAAGTAATATATATTATGTCGAACGGGTGATGGGTTTAAAAATTTCAGTCAGTTCAGTCTAATTGGTTTTAAAATTTTGAAACTGAATCGAATCGAACTATTAAATCGCTTTAGAAAAATAAACTGAATAGATCCATTACTAGAAAAACTGAACTCTCTCAGTTCAGTTTAAAACTGATTAAACTAGACCTAGTGAACAGCCCTAGCCACGTACTCCCGAAACGCGGTCAGTCAATTTGGGTAATGTAGTCTTGGCCTGACACTGCACTTGGGGATGAGGCCAGACTGCACTACCCAGATTGGCTGATCGTGTTTGGGGAGTATTTGTCTAGAGGTGTTCACTGGGTCTGGTTTAATCAGTTTTAATCCGAGTCGAGAGAGTTTAGTTTTTCCAGTAATGGATCTATTTGATTCATTTTTTTAAACCGGTTTAATAGTTCAATTCGGTTTCGAAATTTTAAAATCAATTAGACCGAACCGACCGAAATTTTTACACCCGTTCGAACCAGACATTTAAAAAATCAAAAATTACAACATAATGTATATTGCTTGGTTTAGTTTAATACCAGTTACACCAAACCAAACAAAAAAATTGAATTCATCTTTTAAAAAATTAACAAAAAATATTTATTTTTATGATTAATATTTTATTTCGGTTCCATCTAACAAATCAAAATCTACTTTGATTTATTCTGTTCGGTTTGATTTTTGAAAACCAAATAAAACTTTAATTTACCTATTTTAATTATCAAACCGAACTGATAAACATCCCAATACGTGACACCCAGATCCAAAACCAACATTTGCCAGAAAACAACAACTCTGTTCATGTTGCTGGAGCCCGTTTCTTAGGTGACTCTCACCAGCTAATCTGAAATTCGTTATGATAATAAGATATGAGTCAACATTAAATCGTCAAATTCTTATTTTATAATTTATATATATTACGCGGTGCAGAGCAGAGCATGAATGGTGCCATGACTAATGAGTCTTTTTTATTAATTACATTTTTGACACGTCTATTGAAGCATAATAGCATATGCCAAGTGTTCAACTTTTATTCAACGCAAGTTTTTTGGATGAAATTTCTTTCTTAATTAACTGAATTGATTGATTGAAACTTTGAATCAGCATTCTGTATAGGCATTATTCATTTATTTTTCTATTTAAATTTTTTAATTAATATTTATATCTTAATGTTTATATGATTCAATTATTCGACAATTATTCGTTTCGTATCCGTATTCGTGGATTATCCGCTCCATATCCATATTCGTTTAAGGCAGATTTGGTTTTAAATTTTAACATCCGTTTATTATCTGTATCCATATCGTATCTGATCATTGAAATGAGGATACAAATTTGATATTAGCATTCTCCGCTCCGAATTCGCCCTGTTTTCACCCCTATCAACGGTTCAAGATTTCTATATAAAGGTAATATTTTTTTTTCTTTTAGAATTTAAGAGTTGGTGACAGACTTTGCCGAAATTTTTTTATAGAATCTGTCTTACAAAATTATCAAATAAAATGTCTTTATTAAAAACTATCGACAAAATATTCTTATAAACCTTACTTTTTTCCTCCTCCTTCCTTAGGAGTGCAAACAGATCAGATATTATCCATTCATATTCGGATCCGTATCTAAAAATTAGATATGAATATCCGAATATCTGTTCAGATACGTATACAGATTTTTGTTTAAATTTTAATTATCCGTATCTAAATAGTAAATATATACCATATAGTTTAATATATATTATGAAAAAAATTATCCGTAATATCTTAAATGTATCTGTATCCATATCCAAAAAATAAAAATAGATATAGTTTTACCACTGTCCGATCTGTTTGCACCCCTACTTCCTCCCCCCTCCCTTTTGTTTACTCCATAAACTTTTTAAAAACTCCAGTAAAACAATCTAAGAACTAAACAGGCCGGATAGATTAATTTTAACTACAATAAAATTAAATATGTATCATTTTATCCTGAAATTTTTTCATTAGGTGTGATCCACAAGTTCAAATTGAAGAGGAGAAATTGGAAAGGGATGAAAAGAATAAGGAGGTGAGCTATATTCCAAATTCTAGGTGGAGATTGGAGAGAAGTGACATTTATTTTTGTCTTTTTTTTTCTTTGGTTTTCTCTCCTTGGCTATCATTTAAAATTTTAATTACTAGAACAAGTAAATTTATTTGGACAATCTGATCACCCTTTCTCTTCTTTCTTTTCTTTCTATTTGAATTTGTGAATAACACTTTTAAAATTTTAATAGTAAGCAGAATCTTTACCTTGAACTGCTGAATTATTCCTTTCTATTTCAGTTTGTGAATCACACTTTTAAAATTTTAATAGTGAGCAGAATCATCACCTTGAACTGCTGAATCGGTAAATCCGTTTTTTATAAGTTGATCGTGTTTTTTCTTTATTTTATTTTATTAAGATTTAATGCAGTGCACAAAAGTCATATTTAGAGTGGGAAAAATAGCACGGTGGAGCCGGCTCCGTTACGGAACGGCACGGCACGTGGTCACGCAAGTCACGTGTAATTATAACTGTTAGATCTTGATCAAATGGTGAATCTTGAATAAATTAATCTAAATTATGAAAAAAAATAGTTAAACGTAATCAGTCACGTTTAGACACGGCACGTTTAGGTACAGCTTGACTCACGTGCATGTGAATTTGTTGCAAATTCACATTTGGAGAAGTGGCTCACGTTTGAACATGAGTCACTTCGCTGTACCTAAGCGTGACTCACGTGCACGTGAGTCACTTCTCCAAACACATGCCGCAGAAGATCAACTTGAGTATTGGATCGGACTCAATGAGTGTGGTCCAAAAGGCAGTCCACAGAGAATCCTGCCATCTCTTTCTTTCTTTCTCTGCGATTCTTCACCCCCAAACCTTCTCCAATTTTCTTTCTCAAGTTTCATAGTTCATCACTAAAATAAAAAAAAATCCACCGTTTCTTAATCAAATTCAATAATTTTTGTTGGAATAAGCTTCAATCTGAGAGGAGAAGCTTGTAGAGTATCAGATCTGTTTTTTTGGAAAGGTATGATATCATTTATTTTTAATCCGAATTTTAATTTGAGTAGAAATTAGAAGTAAAAAAATGAGTTTGTTGAAGGAAACTTTCTATTGACAGAGCTAGTACTATTTACCCTTCTTTCTGACACAAATGCCGACCACTACTCCAGTAGTATCTTGTTTTACCATGAACTCACTCTTCTTTTCTTAGCCTTATAAACTACGTTATTTATCAAATTTTTCATTACCTCCTGACATGACAAAACCTGATGCAGCCTCTTTTGGATTTTGGACATGATACAGGAGATCAAAGAAAATAAGTAAAAAAAAAAAAAGATAAAAGGGCCGCTTAGCAGTTAGCACAATTAATATTGAATATAAGAAGTTAGGGTATTTACATACCATATAAATTGAATTTAGATGTTGTAAGACGCTTAGCAGTTAGCACAATTAATATTGAATATATATAACCACAATTTTAATTTTCTTGCATGCAATTTGGATTAATTTTTTTGCAACAGTAATGTTGGTATTAGTCCTTCGGTTGGTATGATGAATTATCCACAATTGTTGTATCTCGATGAGAAAGACCACATAATATCACTGTTTGCGGATCCAACTAAGGTATAACTACATATTCAACCTTATTTTTTAAATTTATTTTCTTCTGGATTAATTTCCTATGTCGTGAATTAAGTTTTGGGAAAACTACATATTTAATTTGATTACAGAAAGATGATGTTTTGAATACTATTACACATCGACCAGAAGTGAAGTACAACGAAAAAATGGCCCCCGGTCTGAAGAATCTGGGTTTGTATCAGATTGCTAGAATGAAAGATTGTCCTATTGACCCAGCGTTGATCACTGCCCTTGTCGAGAGGTGGAGGCCAGAAACAAATACTTTTCATCTGCCTTTCGGCGAGATGACAGTGACATTAGAGGATGACAGTGACACGGCCTATGACGGAGAAAATCCACAAAATATGCCATGGAGATACAAACGTAAGCCAGGAGGAATCGGGTTCTCAAAGTATCATATTTGTTTGAGTCATATGTGAAGTTTTTATAAAGGGGAAATTCCAGCTGATGCCAATGAGTTGACAGTCGACCGACGGACTCGTGCATTTTGTATGGATTTGTTCGAGTCGATCATGTTTCCGGACAAGACTGGGGCCAGTGTGGCGGCGATGTATTTGCAGTTATAAAACGGTTGGACCGACCGGCCAACCTCAATTGGGGAAGTGCTGTTCTCGCGTACCTCTACCGGCAATTGAGCGAAGGATGTTTGAGATCCGTAAAAGATATATCGGGCCCTCTATTACTCCTCCTGATGTGGTCATGCACTCAGTTTCCCATAGGTATACCTAATACATATCAAATTTATTAATATAGGTTTGTTTATTTCATAAATTATTATTATTATTATTATAATTATTATTCTGATTTACATATGTTTAATAAAATGCAGGCCGGCCAGATTGCAGGGACCCTCATCCGCCATTGGGTGGGCCTGATCCATCAGAGAGGCATGCTTTTGGCGTGAAGTGGACTACCGGTCATCTTTGGAAAAAAAATACTCATTCAGGTGGTACGAGCCATTTTCGGGCTGATTTCACAAATCTCAGGGACGAAGTAGTCCACTGGTGGCCTTATACTGATTATTGGGATTATTTGAACGAGCAGGTCCATCTAGATTCAGATTGTTGGAGGGCTCGCGGACCTTTAATACATTTTTGGATTGTTATTCAGCACTACCCGGATAGGGTAATGAAGCAATTCGGACGGTATCAGCAGGTCCCACCACCTGCTCCAGAGCCGTGGGAGTGGCATGAACAATACAACAAAATTAAACACTCCGCTCGAGATGCAAACAAAGACTGGGGAGAGATACATAAGTGTTGGATTGACAAAGCAATGACGGTTATCGATGAGCAAAGACCGTGGGAGGACACAAATCGCGATGCATACGTGTCGTGGTACATGCAAAGGGGTATGGTCATGGTGTACGTGAAAGCTAATAACGACCAGATGCTCAAGCAGCCACATGCGAATCCAACACCCGATCAACTTGAAAGCCTACCATATCAAGATCGTGGCTACAGAGATACCCGTTTGGTACGTATTTTACATATTAAAGCTTCATTATCCTTATGAGGGGATGTTCCTTTAGAAGAGCGATGTAATGATTATTTTTTCTTGCATTTTTGTACTTAATAAAGCTCTTCAGAATGATCCGGCAAACTGCCCAAGGAATTCAGTGGGTCCAAACACCGGGACGGGAATTCTATGGCAAGCAGATACTGAAGACGGCAAAAGGTGCCATGAACGATCTCGGTCATAACTCGTTATTTCTGGCTATGGTACGTGCAACAGGACTTCCAGATGATCCGCACATGATAAATGTGACAACTGATCAGATAGACCCCGATGGTGCTGATGACGATGCTGCGGCTGAGGCGCACCAATGGGAGGACTTCCAAAGGGACCCCGAGTATTTTACTAATCTGCTAATGAGTGGCCTGACATCAATGGAACTGAGCCCGCCCCCCTCCCTCGCTGAAGGGGAGGGAACATCCCCTCAAGCCTCACCACGACGACGTCGAAATTGCCAATCACCTGCCCGATTGACATATCCAACCGACCAAATACGGAGGCAGCGAGGTAGGCAACGAGGTAGGCCACAAGGTAGGCATTGATTTGTTGTGTACTTCGGTTGGACTTTTAGAATGATGGATGTTTTTTTTTATTAGGGACTTTTAGAATTACGTATATGATTAGAAAAACTGTTAGAATTACATGGACTTTGTATATTATTTTGTGTATTTTGTGGACTTTTAGAATTACGTATGTGATTAGAATTATTTTAAAATCCAATTATGGACTAATTCACTGGTACCAGACAGGCCTTATAATGGTATGAGTGATTTTTTGTATCTATAAATAGTATATGTTTAATTATTTATAGAAATTTGTATGTTTGTATGATTTATGGATTTATAAACTGTTGTGTGATGTTATATGGTGTTGTAATTAATTTCCAAGTAATTTTTTTGGGCAAATTGTGACTCTCAGTTCAAAACTTTCTCAAAGTGGTTCACATAAATCTGACATAAACCTTCGCAAATTGCTCCTAGAATGATTGAAAAAAGTAAAGTACAAATCTGACATAATTCAAGCATACAAATTAGAAATCTCACTTAAATCAAGCATACATAATTGAAAATCCTACATAAATCCAGCGTACAGAGAGGGTAAATTAAAATCCTACATAGAAATGACTTCCACCACTCCAACTACTTAACTAAAATACGGAAGTCCATTCCAACTCCTCAACTAAAATACCGAGTTGGAGGCGTCAACCCTGTTAAACAAATTGCAAATATTAATTACTTCTCAAATTAGATTTCAAAGTATTGAAGTATACTAAACCTTAATTTAATTAATGTCATACCTGAATTTCTTGCATTTCTTGCTGCTCTTGACTTCTTGCTAGCCTTTCGAACTTGTTTTGATCTAGACCGTCCTTCCATTATATCCATAACCATTGGAATACGTTTATGCTTTCTCCTACCAGGATTTATGTTATCTGGATCTGGCCTAATTGTAGGACCGTGGTACTGTGGCCAATTGGGTTCGTTGCCAAAACCGTTCCAATCAGCGGTCCATGTATTGATATAATTCTGCAAGCTATAGTATGGACTTACGTAGTTCTTCTCATTGAGTCTTCTGTTAGAGCACACCGCAAGGACATGGTTGCAAGGAATGCCGGTAAGTTGTGGTTTTTGACATTCACAAACTGGCATATGTCCAGATAAGTCGACCTCGTACTTGTATAATCCTTTTCTTCCCTAAAATGGTAAATATCAGTTATTATTAAACTATAATTATTTAAGAAAAAATTTAATTACTGTCATACCTGCGAGATGACTTCATCGGCAACTCTGACCTCAAAGTTGCGTCGACGGAATCCAAATGGTATGACTTCATGCACTCTCCCCTTCGCCCCACGGTATTGTAATAATTGCGTAATTTGCATGGAGAACTCCAAACCTTGATTCTCCCAAATTACTACCTCTTTCCTTCTATTCCTGAACCATTCAACACATTTGTACCACGTGGCCTCCACAATTGCTGTCACTGGCAATTGTCTTGCAACTCGGAACACACTGTTCAGTGACTCTGATCCATTTGTTGTCATTATGCCCCACCTATTGAGGCCTCCGTCATGACATTGTGCCCATTTATGAAGCTTAAGTGGCTCCTCAACACTTCCAGGAAACATTTTTCCTTGCTTCATGATGTAGTCACATAGTTGTGGGTCTTCATCCTCAATTCTTTTCATGCCCTCTGCCCATCGCCATGGTTTCATTTTCCTAACACATTCCTTGAATATATCTTTTAGTCCATCATCTTTGCATACCTTGAACATATTCTGAGCTATGTGCTGAGCACACAATCGATGAACCGCTTCACCTCTCTCCTCACACCATCCTAGTTCTCCTTGCTCGAAAACAGCCCGTATAGCAGCATGCGCGTCAGATATGACACATATACAACCTTCACCGACAACCTCGGATCGCAACCATCTCATAAACCAACCCCAATTATCTAATGTCTCTTCTCCCATTATTGCAAATGCCAAAGGTAGGACTTGTTGCTCTGCGTCGTAAGCACAAGCCATATACAGTTTTCCCTTGTACCTACCTGATAGATGTCCAGCATCGATACTTATCACCGGTCGAAGATAAGGCCGACAATACATGGACCATACGCCCATGCGACACGTTTGAATATCTTCACCCTGAATTCGTCAGATGGTTCTGACTCAATCTGGAATTTGGTACCTAGAATTAGAGTGAAATACTTATATCAAAGGCTTGTATAAATTATAAAAAGCTTGTATGAAATGCTTGGTAAGATCGAGTCTACTAAACTAAATTTAATAATTTATGCATACCTGGATTTGACGCTTGAATAGCAGTCAATAATGGTGTCAACATTTCGTATGCCTTTTCCCAACTCCCAAAAAGGTCTCCTATTGCAATTTCTCTCCCTCTCCACAACTTGTTGTACGAGGGCTCTATTGCTGCATATTTAGACTTAACAGCAGCACGCACCTGGTTTACTGTCATCTCCAAATTGACTCTCAATTCTTCTTTAATTAGATCTGCAATCATTCTTGCCGTCATCTGACTGTGATCCAGCTTAGTAGCACTACCAAAACATGAGTGCCGGTATTGTTTCTTAACTATCACCCAAGCTCCTGTGTCGGTTGCTTTGGCATATAATCTCCATTTGCAACTCTCCACTTTACATGTCACCACGTATATGCTTCTGCTACTGTTTTGCACATTTATTTCCATGTTATTTTTAAATAGAAATTTTCCTAATTCTGTTTGGAGGTGTTCCTTTGATGGAAATTTTTGACCCTCAGATAAAGGATCGTCCAATCTACGGGGAGTGCCAAAAAAATCACGATCCATGTATGGCATTGGCTCTTGCGAATTGAAGGAAGGACATGGATGTTGCATACCCCGGTTCACGAATGGGATTGACATTCTCCACTCTTTCAATATTTCTTGTACACCAATCTCATTCTCTATCTCCTCCTGTGTTAAATCTACCCCGACATATGGGCCTTCATTGTCAGAAGAAGATGTGTCATCTTCAAATCCAACATTCATCTGATCCGTCGGATAAGTCGGATCTGGACAATAGTCGGTACATGGTGGACTAGGCAATATTGGTGTGCTACTACCTCCTGCTATACTACCCGGGTATGGGTAGTAGTTGGTTTCCGATGTGATTCGTTCTGAATCAATAATTAATTCAAGCACACTAAATTTAACCATTGGAGTTGCATTCTGAATGATCATGTTCCAAATTTCAGGACATTCTACCGGAAATTGTTTTAGTCTAAAAATACGGCAATGATGCAAATCCAACACAAATGGATTAATCGTGACATTTATTCTACTATAAAATAATGCAACACAACACATAAAAAAAATATATATATATATACACACACATTTCAAACATATAAAACTGTCACTGACCCACCTTTATGAATAGCACAAATGTACATAAAAATAATGAAATGAAATAAAAAAAAAGATATATTTAAGTGAGGAGAGTAATCATTAAATAAATGAAAGCCTTTCTTTGTGCTAATTCGGCCCTCTCGGATCAAAGCCTTCATTTATATTAATTCAATTAAAGGCTATACGTTGAAATTTTGTGAAATGGGATCATACGGGCCCGCTCGGTTCAAGATGAGTCTTATCATGATCTACCAATTTCTATTACTATATATCTTGAGCCGTTAACAAGAAACCTGCAACCCATTTATGTTAATTCATGATTGTATCAATTTAAGCCATTTTTTTATTTAGGCCCGTTAAGCCTTTAACCCATTTAGTGCGCGGTTGTAACAGTGATTATATATTTTAGGCGACCTGCACGCTGAAACCACTCTGACAATAAATCATGAGTTAAATGTCCATAACAATGCTTATCAATGTAAATAAAAGAAAATTGATCCCTCATTGCTAGAATTGCTCCTCGAGCGATATATCAGGCCCGAATGGCTCCTTGAAGTTAATTAGTCGGCAAGATTTGTTGTACAAACATCAAGAAAAAAAATATATATATATATAATAGAAAAAATAATAATAAGGAGCATAAATAAAAAATATATAAATGTAAGTTATAAAAGCATGATGATTTTGAGATCATTAAAATGAAAACGGTGCATATTTATGTCTACGTGTGTCAATGTGATGAATATATGCAAATGATGCTCTAATGAAATGAGATCCATAAAATAGACCACACCGCTACGGTACAAAAAAAAATGTTAATTTATGTTGTAAGCGGTGTACTGTTATAATGGGTTATTCAGAGTACATTAAATCCACCGATTACAATGGCGATGCGCGAAATTCTCATTGGCTTAAATCACTCCTTTAGCGATAGATCCTGCTCAAATCACTCTTGGAGCTTAATGACCAGATCAATGCCATCAACAAAAAGCAACTGAAGCGAACAACCAGGAGCATAACACGTGAAATTAAGCTTGACGTTCCTCGTTATAATAATGATAATAACATAATATCTGGGAATTAAAAATTGCAAGGTTGGCCAATTTAATTTTCTTGGCAACAAGAGCGCCCCCTCCCCTGTGCTATAAGAGAACAGCCATAGAATACAGGGACAGAGAGACCGAGAGAGGAGTCAAAACTATACACAAATTAAAATAGATATTAAGTGTAGAGCCAGAGATCAACAAAAAAAAAAGTGAGTTACTTGAGTGAAAAGAATACACAAGGAGATATATCAGTTTCCCTCGCCGAACAAGAAAGAAAGGTAAAAAAAAAAAAATTTTGCAATATTCATGAGTTGAATACTTCGATCCTTAACTCTCTTATCTCTCTCCTTTACTCAGATTTTATAAACAATAAAAAAAATCGATTTTAAGCGAAGGCCACAACACGTTTGAAATAATTCACCGCTACTTCCGGACCCGAAGCACTCGGTGCGCGTAGGGTGCCGGTTGGGTAAAATTACACAAACACTCGCTACTATCGGACTCGAAGCACTTGGTGCGTGTAGGGTGCCGGTAGGGTGATTCAATGGGCTCGAAACACTCGGTGGAGTAGAGCGCCAAATAAAAAAGGATCCGAAGCACTCGGTGCGCGTAGGATACCATAATTATGCTAATGACGAGTGCGAATTAGGCAGAAATGCTGTCAAAATTCCCTCTTAATTAGACATAAAAAAATGATATTCAAATGAATTAAGTTAAGACCGAGATGCTGCTGAAATTTCAAAAGAGTAAAAAAGGAGTGTGCAGCTTGAATATGTTAAAATATGGGAGCCGATTGATATGACAATTAAATAAAAAGATAATAAAACAAAATAAAAGGGACGCATTGCTAAAGTGATTATTGGAGTTGAGAAATGTTACTGGAGCATGTTAATCGAACATATCATGAATTCACATATCAATCAAAAATTTGTTTCACTGTTACTACGATGGTGCAAAATAAGAGATATCAAGATTTTACTATGATGGTGCAAATAAGAAATATCAAGGTTTTGTGGAATAAAAAGAATCTATTATATAGAAGTACAATCTTCTTGAAAATGGATCATGACCTTCTGACGAATATTTATGTCACAGACCCATTTTGATAATCAACCAATCTTTCCATGATGCCCTGCATAACAGAAAATGAATGTCAAAAATATGGAAATAAATGCACATGATTTAAGCAAGTCAATCAATGCTATTTTGACGAATCCTCGTACAAAAAAAAAATGAGAAATATGCTAAGGTGACAGAAAACATTAAAGGAGTTTATTTTTTTGCTTAATCCTAAACCGGAGTCTATCCTTACACAAACCACATCTTAGCCCGAGCCTAAAACAAATCCGAAACAAGTCCATATCGAAGACTTAAACCAAAAGACTACTCCAATTCAAACCAAACCTATATGAAGCTCGAACCAAATCCAAGAAAATCTACATAAATTCAAAATTAAACCCAAGACCAACCAAAAACCTATACTAAATTCAAAAGAACCTAAACCTAATATATCCAAATAAACCGAATAAATCAAATAAGTCAACAAACTCAAAGCGAACCGAAGAACCTCAATCAAGCCCAAGTCAAACCCAAGACCAACCCAAAAATCAAACCAAATTCAAATCAAATTCATGTAAAAATCAAGTCTAAACCCGAACAAGCCAAAACATAAACCAAACACAAGTAAACCCAATTCACCAAAGTAGACTCAAACCAAAACCAAAGGCTTCCACGCCACCTTAAAACAAAGGCTTCCACGCCACCCAAACCTTAAAACAAAGGCTTCCATGCCACCTTAAAACAAAGGCTTCCACGCCACCCAAACTCAAAGGCTTCCACGCCAACCAAAACCAAAGGCTTCCACGCCAACCCAAATAAAGGCTTCCACGCCAACCCAAACCAAAGGCTTCCACGCCGCCCAAATACAAAGGCTTCCACGCCAACCAAAACCAAAGGCTCACACGCCAACCAAAACCAAAGGCTCCCACGTCAACTCAAAACCAAAGGCTCTCACGCCAACTCAAATCAAAGGCTCCCACGCCACCTCAAACTAAAGGCTTCTACGCCACCCAAATTCAAAGGCTCTCATGCCACCCCAACAAATACATAAGTTCAGCTAAAGCCCTTGCATGTAATAGGCACCCCAAGGGAAGGAAAACCCTACGGACACCACGGGCATATGATACGCCCTTGTTTAAACCCTCTGCTCCAGTCCGACCCGTAGGCTGTCGAAGTGTTCCAGACGCTCACTCACGTAGTACAGTGTCGCCCATAACATATATGTTCAACTAAAGCCCTTGCATGAAATAGGCACCTCAAACAAAAGCCCTAGAAAACCCTAGGCACCCTCAAACCAGCTAAAGTCCTTGCATGTAATAGGCAACCCCAAATTGAACAAAAGCCCTAGTAAATACTAGGCATACACTGTTAGTATGCCCCTCGAGGGTTGAATCAGTACTACCCCTCTGATTCAATATAGCCCTCTCTTCTTGATTGCACTTTAGATACCCTACCCTAATCATGTCATTTCGTCTAGCCCCTTAATCGGAGGTTCCTGGGTACTATCCAGGGTAATTAACGGCAGGGGCTTGCGCCTGCCGGAAGGAAAAGAATCCCCACAATCAAACAATAAGCTTCTTCCCCTTTACCTATTCGAGGGAGGGAGTGTATCTGCAGAGATGTTCGTGCTGGTCTACACCAAAATAACAGGCCGAAAAAAATGCCTCAACAGAAATAAGGAATAGAAATACAATGTTCCAGGTGGTGATGTGTTCATTCGTGCTTTAATGTTCAATTTAAACTCACTCGGAAGCAATCGTAGATGTGCATGAATCTGCCTTCGTAATTCATGAAGACTGGTTTTTTCTGTCACAGCAAATGTACATACCACTGCTAAATTATAATTTTCTCCCATTTCTGTGTGTATTATTTCACCT
This sequence comes from Carex littledalei, assembly GCA_011114355.1. Classification (NCBI taxonomy): domain Eukaryota; kingdom Viridiplantae; phylum Streptophyta; class Magnoliopsida; order Poales; family Cyperaceae; genus Carex; species Carex littledalei. The sequence continues at coordinate 10,077,026 of CM022094.1, forward strand.
CCATGAAAAATGTTTATAAACACCTTAGCCATTTTTCTGATGTAGAAAAAAAAATGACTCAAACATTGTATTCAATTTTAAAAGTCCATAATATTCATGTAATTGAAAGAAAAAACTTACGATATTAATCCGCTTGACACGCTGCATACAATGGTGCTGCCGATCTGTTCCGAGCTTAACTTCGTCAAGAAGGAGTGATGGAATATTTTTAAGTTCAGCCAGAAGAACATAGTTGCTGCTTCAAAAAATACGGAGAGATGAGAAGGTTTGTACCCAACTGAGAAAATAAAAAAATACTGGATGGATCGGCCTCAATGAGGAAGATCCATTTCTAAATTGATTAAATGTGACAGCTTCGTTTGTACCAAATTAAAAAAATAATGTATGGATCGGCCTCAATAATGAAGATCCACTTGTGATATGATCAAATGTGGCACTTGCATTTCTCCTTTTCAACCGTTCTAAAAATAAATATATATTTATGGATCTGGACCATTGAGACCGATTCATAAACTTGGATCGGAGTCATTGAGTCAGATCTTTCTATATTTGTTGCAAACGAGGTACTCTTTCTATCTCCGTACATGTGAATTTTATAATTTCTATAGATAAAAAAATTCCCCATGATGCATGAAGGTGCAAAAGCTTGAATTCCTTTGTTAGTTAATTAGATAGTGCGCAGTACGTTACCCACTTTTCAGACTACTATTTATGTGTTGACTCGGATGCACCAGGTCGTGCATATGGAGAAAGGCTTGGATCCGATGGATATCAGACTCAAATTTGGGTTCGATGGGTTTCGGGACTGTCCGATTCACTTTAAGATTCGTGCGCACGAATTTTAAAGCAGACGCGAAAGTTGCGGGCGCACTAAAGCAGATTGGACGGTGAGCGAACCCGTCGAACTCACTTTGGATCCGATGCCCATCGGACCCAAATTTCTCCCTTGCATATGAGAACAGAGGAAAAAAATGCGCATCTCAGATAATTTTTTATTTAGTATACATTTTATAAAATAATAAATGTTAAGAAAAAAGAATACCTCTTAAAATTTAGATGTATATATAAACTGAAAAAAAATTCTACGATGATACTTCTGAAATTGTGAGGAGAAGATCCACTTATTAGCATAGTGACAAATGAATAGTTCGGGTTCGGTTTGGCAAGATCAAAAATTCGTGATTCGGGTATAATTCGGATATAATTCGGGAATGATTCGGTACAACAAAGAAGCAAAAAGAAAAAGAAAAACCCAAAAATCTGTAAAAAATAATTAAAAAAAATTAAAAAAAATTAAAAAAATTTGAAAAAAAAAAATTCGCGTTTTTTCACGTTTTTATCGCGAATAATTCGTCAACTCACGTTTTATACGCGTTTTATTCGCGAATAAAACGTATTATACGTTTTTCTGCGTTTTATTCGGAGTTCGGTTCAGTAACGTCGAAAAAACAAATTATACGCGAATTATACGTGAATCTTGTCACTATGCTTATTAGTATGTGGAGGCCACAGAAGATCAAAGACAATTTGAAAACAAAAATAAAAAACACTTTAGATTTAGAGAAAAAAAAATTCGGTCTAAAGTTAGAAGCGGTATTTTTTTTTTTTATTCATCTATACATCTAAATTTTAAAGTATTCTTTCTCTTTCTTTCTATTATTTTTTAATATTTTCAATAAATAAAAAAGTCTTCTTGCCAAGGAATCTTTCGTTTGCACATTTCCAATCCGTTGCTTTATAAAATCTGTAAGCATCTTTCGTTTTGTTTTATAAAATCTGAGTCTTGGCACAAGAGAATAAATAATTAAAACATCTAAAAAAATACAATTAGAATAAATAATTTCGAACAAATTAAAATATAAAACATTCAAACAATATTAAATATGAATTTGTTTGAATAATTAATATGCAATAATAATAACTACAAAAACAAATTCAAGCAAATAAAAAAAATTGCCAGAAAAGTCCAAATTCGGAAAATAATTTTCCGAATTCGCAGATTCAGAAAATTATTCTCCAAAGTAATGCATGGAACTAGAAAATTATTCTCTAGAAAGAATGCCTGAATTTGGAGAATAATTCTCCAGTTTGAACAGATTTGGAAATTTATGCTAAATGAGTGTAGATTGTTAAATTTTTGGTTTTTTTTTAATATTAATAAAAATTTCGGCCTATTTGATGAGGATTGAATTGAACAATTTGATCTATCTTATTTCGTCCGTAAAGCTTATTGTTTGTAAAATAAATTTTTTGATATGTTTTTGCCTTTAAACTCAAATTTTCGTAACTTTAAATCTTCATTAAATAATAAAATAATTAATATCTAAAGTCTTCCCAGTCTCCTCCAAAGTCTTCCCCCACGTCCCTTTCGCTTTCTTTCAACTTTAATAATTGATATATCTTCACAAAGCGACACAATCAGTTTGACACGTTAAGGCAATTACCACCGCAATTTCGTCGTCAGGACAGCGGGACCCGACATTTTTATTAATATCTAAAGTTTAATAAAAATTATTTAATATACCCATATCAGCTCGGAAGTTATAAAAATACCCGGACAGACTATTTTCTGACCGGTACTCAATTTAATTCAATACCAGCTGAAAAATAACCAGTACCCAAATTTTTTTTCTTTTTTAGTACAGTACCGGCAATTTTCTGGCCAGTACTTAATTTTTTTTTTTAGGATGGGCATAACATAGTTGACAAGAAGAAAAAGTGGTAGGAAACTCGGATTGAAGTTTACACTCGATTTGGCTAAGATCAAACAAATGCATTTGGTTGGATGCGTGTGTTACATCGGTTGCATGTATCAGTGCGTTGCTGATATTTTTGTAATGAAACATCGATGTTTTATTAGACTTAGCATTGACAATTAAGCAGGATAATGCTAAAAAAACATCGGTGCGCCGCTAATGCTTTTGCAATGAAAAATAATATTAAATACAGAATAAGTGTTTGAAAAATCCAAATATCGGTGCAAAAACATTTTTATTAATATATATTGCAAAAACATCAGTGTGTAGCTGTATTTTATTAAATTGGATAAAATGTATTTGAAAAATCCAATAAGTATTATCTTTTACAATCTAAAAAAACATCGATGTTTCATTACAAAAACATCAGCGATGCACCGATATTTTTTTAGCACTACCCGGCTAATAAAACACCGATGTTTAATTACAAAAACATCGATGATGCATCCAATACATGCAACCGATGTAACACACGCATCTAACCAAATTCATTTGTTTGATCTTAGCCAAACTGAGTGCAAACTTCAATCCGAGTTTCCTGCGACTTTTTCTTCTAGCCAACTATGTTATGCCCATCCTATAAAAAAAAAAAAAATAAGTACCGGCCAGAAAATGGCCGATACTGTACTAAAAAGAAATTTTGGGTACCAGTCATTTTCTAGCCGGTACTGAATTAAATTTAGTACCTGCCAGAAAATAACCGGTACCGGTATTTTTATAACTTCCTAGCGGATCTGAGTATATTAAATAATTTCTATTAAACTATAGATATTAATAAAAATGTCAGCAGCAGGACGATCAACTGAAAATGACATTAGAACAAAACAAAATAAAAAAAAACGCAACTTAGAAAATAGAAGAATATTATGTATATTCTTCAAAAGTTTCAATATTACATATTTATCCTTCTAAAATCATTAATTACATATTTATTCTTGAAAATTATACAAAACTCACATATTTATACAATCCATCATAATTAACATTAACTTTCTATTTATTCCTATTTTACTCTTTTTTTATTTTTCCTTCTAAACACGTTTGTTTTTTTTTTAATCAAAAGCCTGTGAGCCAATATATCATTTCCAAAAGTTTCCAGAGTTACACGTCATTGATTGAATAAAAACTCCCCTACTCTTCTAACTGGTACAACAGACTAGTACCACTTCATAATAATTGGAAATTTAAGCCCCCAGTACAAGGGCGGACCCATACACAGCCAAAGGAGGCAGCTGCTTCTCCCTGGATTTTGAAATTAAGTGAAAAAATACGAGCCCGATACCACTTTGCCCCTCCCTGAAAATTATTTTGCCTCTCTCTCAAACTGAAAAACCCGCCTAACCAGTCAAAAAACACTATTAATGAGTAACTTTGTTGTTTTTATAGAAATTTACAGATCCGGACCAACTTTGTTGTTTTTTAATATGTAAAATGATATTAATTTGTTATTTTTTATTATGTACGACTATACTATTTTATTGTTTCTTATTATGTTTATTGTATTTTTTATCTAATACCCGATTAGTTCATAGTTTTGAACCCGGTAAGCTATTTTAACCCGATTCCTGCCCCTCTCTGACCGAAATCCTGCATCCGCACCTGCCCCGGTAAACCTTTCTAACTGGTACAACAAACCAGTATCAGTCACTAAATAGATAACTCAAACAAATTAAAGAGAGAGAAACGTATAGTGATCAACATATTATTAATTAATATAGTAAAATAAATTTTAGAGTTAAAAAAAATATTTTTTAATTATTTTTGGAGATTGATATATTATCGAGTTAGATTGAATAAATACATGAGTTTTACAATTTTACGGATAAATATGTAATTATTGATTTTGGAGAGATAACTACGTAATATTGAAATTTTTGAAGAATATACATGAAATTCTCTCTAGAAAATAATATATTTTTAAATAACCGTACATACAGCGGCAAATTTTAATATCTTGACGTGTCACAGCTGCTTTTTGACGGTCACAGAAAATTGTATTTGTAAGGAAATTACATATTAAGATTAATTTTCAATTAAATAAAATTATTTAAATTTGAAAAAATTAAATTGTTGATTATACGAATTGGTGGTAATTTATTGTATTGACTTATTATCGTAATTTAAAACTTTTAACTTAAAATTTAATTTATTTTAATAAAATATTTTTTGCGATAAATTGATTGTCAAGAAATTAATTTAAAATTGGAATTAATCATTAACAAACTAATTTATCTTAATTATTCTTTAATTTAATTTTCAAATTAAAACAATATTGTCAAAATTTAAAATGTTAAATTACAACAAATAATTGTATGAAACCATGACAAATCAGTGACTTCTTAGTAGCATAGTGACTAATTAATTATTCAGTTTCGGTTCGGCGGGGTCAAAAATTCTTGATTCGGGTACAATTCGAGAATGATTCAGAATTATCCGGAGCGGAGATCTCAATCCCACAAGAGAGCAAAAAAAAATAGTTCAGAAATTTTTTGGAAATAATTCAGAAAAAACACAAATAATTTGGTCAAAGTTCGATCAACCGAATAATTCGGCATTCGGTTCGCCATCACCTAAAAACGAATTATTCGTAAATAATTTACGAATCTTGTAACTAGGCTTAAAACAGCACAAATATTTTTGTGGCGAAATGTACATGTAAAACAGAACTAGTACCCAAAAAGTGATTTCTTATCGAATTAAAAAAATGCATATTTAATTTGGTCAATCTGCGAGCTGTGACAATAATAAATTCTGCGAGTTGATCTTTCCAAGTCGAATTAGAAAAAATGATTTCTTTTTGTGAACTTGGTTAAGAATTTTTTTTTTTTTTATTATTTTTGTGACAATGATCACTGGGTAGGGACCACGTAAAATGCGATAGATTAAGACCTTTATCATAAAGTAACAGGTAGAAAGAAGATCAGGCACATAGAAACCAGGACCATGTAAAAACACCGATAATTTGCGGCCTTTATAAAATTCGAAAAACCGGGATCCCAATCATACGATTGTAATATATCCTGTGTAGCGGATGTTCCATTACCAGAAAATGACTTGCTATATCTTTAGCAGTAGAAAAATTATCTCAGATAACTATCGTCAGAATAATAGCGGTTACACCTACCCCAGAAACACCTGCCCCAGGAAACCTCCGGGAAGCTTCGTGGATTTTGAAGTATAATTGATGCCAGAACTCAGAAAGAAGCCAAGTCCAACAAGCAACCTTTTCTTTCTTTGTTTTTGTTGAGGAAACCTAGCAGAGACTTCCAACAAGCAACCTTGTATATATATATATAACCTTCATCTTCTTTACCAGTCCCAACCTGTTGTCGCTTTCAGTAGTAAGTTACTCTCTGCCGACTGCCCAAACATGAGCGAATTGAAACAAGCAACTCAGCAAAACAATGTTTTGAATGAAACATTATTGTTGTCAGTAAAGCAAGTGGCGGACACAAGTAGGTCATCCTCCTCCTCTTCCTGCTCATGGCTCTCCATTCTTGGCCTCCTATTACTCGCCGTTAATTCAGGGATGGCGATTCATCGGTCCCGAGATGATCCTTGGTCAGTAGCCTTTATAGTTTCTACGTTCCTCGATCTCCTCCTCCTGTTCTTCTGCCTACAGATGTTAGAGAAGACACCTCGCAATTCTCCAAGGAGAACTCACCTCAAAATTGCTGTATGGTGCTTGTCAACGTTCCTTACGGTGATGTTCTCCTACAGAGTGGCTATTCTGATGCCGCTTGCAGTGGCGATCATTGTCTGGGTCATGTCACTTAGCACCACAGGTGCTGGGTTTTATTTATTCTTCATTTACCGTGACGAAGAGGTTGAAAAGAATGCTTTTTCGGATGATGTGAAGCCAGCGAAGATGGTTGAAGGACCATAGATTAAGGTGAAGGATTAATAGTTTAAGGGGGCGCTAAGGAATTTGTTTTCGGCAAATGAAAAAGATTTAAGATTGTAGTATGTAGTATGTATTTTAATAAAATATATATATGATGAGTGAAAGATTATATTATCCCTTATATTGTTGTTGTCATGTAATATGATTGATGAATCAAATTGTGTTATGATTTTAATTATATATAGTTAAATATATTTCATTAATGTAAACTATGTTAAATTTGACCAAAACTATTATTACAAATTAATCAAATATAGTTAAATATATTTCATTAAAGTAAACTATGTTAAATTTGATCAAAATTATTATTACAAATATAAATAAAATATAAATAAAGTAAAGATAGAGAATATAAATACACCTACCACTAAACAAGATGAATCTGATAAACAGATTACAAAATACGGCTCAATAGATATGGGACCTAAATTTGAAGAAGTAATGGTTTCTAAAAATAAAGATCAAAATGACAAGCATTACTAGATTGGATGTTGAATTCCTTTCCAGCATGTATGGATAATTAAAAGAAATAGCTGCAGTATCTAATTTCTAAGTGCTCTTTGATTTTTTGGACGATTTGGCATATTTTCCCACAAACTATTTGTATTGCTCTTTCGGAGTAAATCTTTAAGCTGTGTTTAGTTGAGACAGGTGGTAATTCTGTATTGCTCAACATATTCATCATTGTTTTCCTTGTCTATTGTCCCCTCCTCCAAGAAAACATAATTTTTTGTTTCAATCTCATTTTGATGTTGGATGAAATTATGTAAAAATACAACATGCAAACACAATTAGACCTTCCTTTATGTATTTGCAAGGGTGCATGATTCTAAGAATCTTGAATCTCATTTCAATACTCCAAAAGTCATCTCAACAACATTTCCAAGTTGGGCATGGCAGTGGTTGATTAAATCCTCTGTTGTTTGATACTGATTTGATATAGATAACCGTTGAAATTGTGCCAAATGATATGTGGCCATGATATGGGCAAAGGAAACTACTTGTGTTTGCATAACCTGACTCAGCAAGGTAATATTTACCGAAAGAAACGATGAACCCACCATCATTTAATGTTGAACGCAAAACCTTCATGTCTGCAGCTAAACCCTCCCATCCAACTGACATGCAGCCAGGACATTTTGAGAAACAAAACCCTTTCAATTAATGTCTTCGTTGCTTTTTTTCCTTTACGAAAGCGGGAATGTGAGTACCATCAATAGCGCCCAAGGCCTCCCTAAATTAATAATGACAAATATTTATATAATATTTCAATATGTCAATATTTTAATCTTATAAATTATTCAAATGACAATACCTTAAATGGAGAGAACCTTGTGTGTTCCCGACACAAGCATGTCTTGGTGCATTGGCTTCGGGCAACTTGATGTAATTGCTCCTCATCTCAATGATGCTCCACAAGACATCATTGAATGCTCGATAGACAGTCCAAGAACGTTGAAAATGATAACTAACACCTCACAAATTTGAGGCATGGCCAACTATGTGCAAGAACATACTAACTTGTTTTTCTATTGTCACCTCCTCAATATTGACTGTAGAAAATAAGTAGGATTAGGGAACAATTAGCCTCAGAATAATTGTTCATCATAGGCTAAATATAGAAATAAAGGGAGCAACTATTATATAAAGTTACTCAACCTTTATTTCTAAATATGGCAAGTTACCGTTATTTTCTCCAACAGCTATTTTCTCTTTGTTTCTTATATATAGATCACTGTACAACATCTTCAAAAATAACAAGAATTATGTTTTTTCCAACATCATTATTCCGCTATTCATATCACAAAAATATCATGGTATCAGAGCGGGAATGAATTCCTGACTCAAAACAAGAAAACCAGCAGTACCAGTAGCTGCAAGAATCGATAATTCAAGCACACCAGAAGTGCCAACAAACAAGAGACAGCAGTACCAGCAACTGCAAAGCAAGCCCCAAATTCATTTACCAGTAAAACCACTCACTGCCAGAAAAAACCAGAAAAAACGAGATGGCACAAAATCACGATAAACTCACAGGGGTGATGCTCAGTGGTAAGAATTACCATATATGGGCAAGGCAAGTCAAGTTTGCCTTAAGCGGCCGAGAAAAAAGCAATCACATCGACAAAGATTTCAAAATCCCAAAATTATCCGAACCCGTGGCAACTGAGGCCGAGAAAAAGGAATTGGCAAAATGGCGAACAAGCGATCACACTGTCATCACTTGGCTCCTCGCAACCATGGAGCCAAATGTATCTGACTTACTCTCTTATAAAGACAGTGCCCTAGAGATTTGGGAAAGAGCCGAGCAACTCTATGGCCATAGAAAAAACTATTCGCACATTTACCAAATTCAAAGAGATTACCAACAAGCAAAACAACAACAAGGCCAATCGTCAATGGAATTGTACGGTTACCTTCAAAAGAAAAGAGATGAGCTGAGAGTCTATCGGCCTCCCACCACCGATCTCACTGAAATCCAAAAACGAGAAGAACAAGATGCCATCTTTCAATTCCTAGCAAGCCTCGATTCCAGCTACGAGGCTGTGCGATCCCAAATCCTGTTGCTAACCGAGCTACCTTCCTCGGATGAGGTGGCAGCTATGGTAGACAGAGAAGAAACAAGAAGGGCTGTGATGGCATCGCAATCCACCGAAAATACCGAGACCAAAGCCTTCACAGCAATGGCGAGGCCAAACCCTAATTTTCGGTCCGAAGCAAGAGGGGATCAAACCGGGCTTAAGTGCGAGCACTGCCGGAGAGAGGGGCATCGCAAGGACCATTGCTGGTTCCTACACCCCCACCTCCGACCCAAGTGGCACAAGAAGCCTGGAGCCGGAGATCGAAAGGGGGAAAAGCAAGGCTGGGAGCGAGACAGAGGCGAGGCGGAAAGAAAGGGGTCAGGGTCAGGTTTTTTCGCTGATGGGAGAATCGGATCCGAACCGACTTTAATAACTGGAGATGGTGCCGCCTCATCTTCCTCTCAAGATCCTATGCGGCATTTGCTTGAGCAGCTTTCTGTGTTGCTCAACCAGAAACAAGAAAAACAGAAGACCTCTGGTATGATTTCTGTTGCGAATTTTTCGTTTTGTCCAAAAAATTCTAGATGGATCTTAGACTCAGGTGCAACAGATCATATGACTGGAAATAAAAATTTATTGACCAATTTTAAATATTATGAAACCAAAAAATTCGTTACGGTAGCAAATGGTGAAAAAATGGAAATCCTTGGAGAGGGCTCAATAACTATATTCTCAAAATTAATTCAAAACGTCTTGTATTTAAATGATTGCTCATCAAATCTATTATCCATTAGCAAAATCACGAATGAGTTAAATTGTGAACTCATATTCTTAGCAAACAATGTGATTTTTCAGGATCGGATAACCAAGATTATGATTGGTGAAGGATTTCTAGAAAATGGGCTTTATTTTTTGAATGAAGAAAAATTCAATTTCAACACTACAAAAAATGAAGAATTGAGTACACTATGGCATAGAAGAATTGGTCATCCCTCCGACAAGATTTTAAAAAGTCTTTTTAATTTCTCAAAATTAGATAATAGTAGTTGTGAAATTTGTAAGCTAGGAAAACATACTAGGTTACCATTTAAATTATCAAATTGTAAAAGCGAGAAACCATTTGATTTGGTTCACTCGGATGTATGGGACCCGCCCCAATTACCTCTTTTAATGGATTCAAATATTTTGTCATATTTATCGATGATTTTTCTAGAACAACTTGGTTATATTTACTAAAAGATAAAAGCGAAGTTTTTTCACAATTTCTAGATTTTTACAATTTTATAGAAAATCAATACAAAGCCAAAATCAAAATATTTAGATCCGATAATGGAACGGAATTTGTAAACCAAAATTTCTCACACTTTTTTAAAGGAAAGGGAATTTTACATCAAACAACATGCGTCTATACACCTCAAAAAAACGGTGTATCCGAAAGGAAAAATAGGCATTTACTCGAAATGACTAGAGTACTTTTATTTCAAAATAATGTTCCAAAATTTTATTGGTCGGATGCCGTTCTTACCGCTACATATCTAATAAATAGATTGCCAAGTGTCAATTTAGATTTCAAAAGCCCGTTAGAAATTCATTATAAAAGAAAACTTAACATTGAGCATTTAAAAATTTTCGGTTGTACATGTTATGTACATAAAAATAATAAACAAGACAAATTGGACTATACCTCAATTAAGGCCATTTTTTTTGGGTATTCAACACAAAAAAAGGGGTATAAATGCTATGACCCTAAAAATAAAAAATTGTATATTTCTAGGGATGTAACATTTTTAGAAAAAGAGCCTTATTACAAAGAAATTAATTATGATAACTTTTTGAGAGAACCCTCCAAGGAAATTATATTACCATCGGTTACAATAGAAAATGCTAGACCAACACTACTTGAAAATGAAAATGAAAATGAAAGTGAAATTGAGAATGAGGAAGAAATAGAAGAAATAGAAGAAAATTCCTCAAACGAAGAAAATCATGACATAGAAGAAACACCGTTGAGAAGGTCGATTCGAACAACACAACATTCAACACGGCTTAGGGATTTTATCACCTACAAGGTACAATATCCTATACAAAATTTTATTACATATGACAATGTTTCTTCCAATCATAGGGCTTTCTTGACCTCAATTGAAAAAGAACAAGAACCAAACAATTTTGAAGAGGCCATGAAAAGTTCCAAGTGGACCAAAGCCATGAAAGAAGAGTTGAGTGCTCTTGAAAAAAATGGCACTTGGGAAATAATTCAATTACCAAAAAATAAAAAATTAGTAGGTTGTAAATGGGTGTATAAAATCAAGTACAATAGTGATGGCACCATAGAACGGTATAAAGCACGTCTAGTTGCCAAAGGATACACTCAAACCTACGGTATAGACTATTATGAAACATTTGCCCCGGTAGCAAAAATGAATACCGTAAGAATATTATTTTCTATTGCGGTTAACCAAAATTGGAAATTGTACCAAATGGACGTAAAAAATGCATTTCTTCAAGGAACACTTGAAGAAGAAGTATATATGTCGTTACCACCCGGTTATGGAAAAAACCAAAATTGTAATCTAACTTGTAAATTGAAGAAGTCAATTTATGGATTGAAGCAATCTCCAAGGGCATGGTATGAAAAATTAAGCTCTCATTTAATATCTTGTAATTTTAAAATTAGCAATGCCGATCATTCATTGTTTGTCAAAATTGAAAAAGAAAGCACCACCATTATTCTAGTATATGTAGATGACATTATTATTACCGGAAACAACCAAGAGCATATTAAAAATATAAAAACCCAATTAAAAGAAAAATTTGACATTAAGGATTTAGGCTACTTAAAATATTTTTTAGGGATAGAAATTGCATACTCAAATCAAGGCATATCTATTTCCCAAAGAAAATACACTTTAGATTTATTAAATGAAACTGGTAAATTGGAGTGTAAATCGGCCTCTACACCGATAGATGGTAAAAATAAATTAAATGGTGAGGATGGTGTACCGTTAGAAGATATAAATCAATTTCAAAGACTTGTAGGAAAATTAATTTATCTCACGGTAACACGACCGGACATATCCTTTGCGGTAAGTCAAATTAGTAAATTTATGCATGCTCCTAGAACACCTCACTTAGAAGCAATAAATAGAATTTTAAAATATTTAAAAGGAACACCGGAAAAAGAAATTTTGATGAAAAATAATAATTCTAATAAACTATGTGGCTATTCCGATGCATATTGGGTTGGAAGTTTTGATCAAAAATCTATAACTGGTTTTTATACATTTATAGGCGGAAACTTAATCACATGAAAAATCAAGAAACAAAATGTCGTGACACGATCAAGCGCCGAGACGGAGTATCGAGCCATGGCATCCACCGCGAGTGAATTAACATGGATAAAACAACTTCTCTCGGATTGTGGAATTCAAATTCAATTGCCAATGCAAATGTTTTGTGACAATCAATCGGCGCGTCATATAGCATCCAACCCGGTATTTCATGAGAGAACAAAACATATTGAAGTCGATTGCCATTTTATTAGAGGAAAGATCCAAGCGAAAGAAATTGAGACTCCGTTTGTAAGAAGTGGAGATCAATTAGCGGATGTCTTTACAAAAGGTTTAGATTCAAAACCGTTTGAAGCAAATATAGGCAAGTTAGGGTTACGAGATATCTACACACCTAACTTGAGGGGGAGTGTAGAAAATAAGTAGGATTAGGGAACAATTAGCCTCAGAATAATTGTTCATCATAGGCTAAATATAGAAATAAAGGGAGCAACTATTATATAAAGTTACTCAACCTTTATTTCTAAATATGGCAAGTTACCGTTATTTTCTCCAACAGCTATTTTCTCTTTGTTTCTTATATATAGATCACTGTACAACATCTTCAAAAATAACAAGAATTCTGTTTTTTCCAACATCATTATTCCGCTATTCATATCACAAAAATATCATTGACGGTACCTTTTATTCATTCATAAATAATCATAAGGTACTTTTGGCCTTGCATTAAGTATGTTGTTTATATATTCAACACCTGACATTGGCTTCTTATCTTGATTTTGCGTGGAAGATGATAATGAACCAAATGTGGTACTAGAAAGTATATTATTCAAAAAAATTCATGATTCATCATGATCATTTAAAACATTCATAAGCTTCTCAAAGTTAAATTTATCCATATTACCTAAGAAACAAAACAAATAAAATTATTAATTACTTATAATAAAAGAATTAGAATAAGTTAATATTTAAATAAACCTAACTCTTACTGCAGCAAAGAGAAGTTAACAACTTCACAAAATTCTGAAATTATAAATCGATCACATAACCACCATAACTTGCCTCACCTTTCAAACAAAGAGTTTCAGATTTTGAAGAGGGAATATCATTAATAACTTTGCAAATTTCACTACAACAGATCAGAAAATTTAGAAAGTAAACCTATGTATAATAGTTTGACTACAACAGATCACTAATTGACCTAAAATATTAACCCAATTAAGCCTCAACCTTACTAGAATTTGCCCTAGTTTTAAAGTATATAAATTTCTGTCGATTGATCAAAACCCTGAAGTTATTCCTCAACTAAGCCTAGTTGTAACTATAATCTACTGTCAGAAGAATAGTACAATAATTCTGACCACTATAACATACCTTCTCTTATTTCCTCATAATTGATCTTCATAATGGTGGATCAACACATCCGCCACTTTTTGCTCTATTCACCAGGGAAGAAAAAAGAGTAACAAAAACCCTAGCCGCCGTTTCCACCCTCTCTCCTCGACACCTCTCCATTTCGTCTCTCCCACCTCTTTTAGACCTCACTTCCGAGTTCTGACATAGTGATACCTTCCCCTCTTCTTTGTCTCTACCTCCTCAAGCGAAGAGGAGAATGAGGGAGAGGGGGGGAGCCGAGCCGAGAGCGCGCTATTGTCGAAGCTCGGAGTGTAGAGTCTCTACTCTCATCTCAATCGGAGCACGGCAGTGAGATTTTAGATGATTTCATGAGAATAAATGAATTTAGATCTTGGAAGAGGGGAGTCATTTGACTCGTTGTAATGCATTTTTATCAATGAAATTGTTAGTAGGCATTTAAAGCCACTAACCTTTAAAAAAAAAACATATCTTCTCTTATTTGTTCAATTTAGAATCTGATTAACTAATTTCAAATGAAGTTGAGCTGAAAAAGAATAAGCTTTTCCTATTTGTTCTAGCAATCAATGAGAAATACTTAATTAGTGGCATGCATCACGACCCTTTGCTAATTAAACAAAAAAGTGAATAATTAATAATGGATTTTTATACCAAATGCTCACTTTTTTTGTCAGGAGATAATACAAATTGCTCAAATTGATGGGTTATTATACTAAATTGTTCAAAATTTCTCAAATGCTTCCTTTTTGTCCTTCACGTTGCTACATACTCTAAACAAAGAGCAAATTGCTCAAATTGATGGTACCGTGACAAAATGAATATCTACTAAGCAAAAAGGGGGTCACCCAAATTGAGCGGTAACTCACACTGTGACGAATTAAAGGAGAAAAAAAACCAAAGAAAAGGAACAATAACATGAATTGGCCCTGATGTACTCATTCACTAATAGCAACATCATATGAACCTCATGTCTATCAAGAGATGCTAACAAAAGAAAGGGATACCTATCAAGAGGAGTGTCGATGGAGAGAGCACATTGATGAGAATGTAAACGTGTATCAGAATTGGAAGTTATTCGTAGGAGAGCTCTTCATCTGCACCGGAGAGAGTTTCATTCTTTCTTTCTCGTGCCTAGGGATGCGTTATGTCTCTTGGAGAAGGAGACAATAGAAAATGAAAAAGGAACGGAAAGGACCTTAAAGATGTCAATAAAAATTAAAAAGAAACACAGAGGACCTTAAGGAGGTCAATAAAAAATTAAAAAGAAATGAAAAGAACTGACCTCTGGGTATATAATTGTCCAAAAATGTGTTCTTTTTTATCCTTACGGAGCTCTAAAGGAAGACAGGATGTCAAGGAAGGGATACCTTGGATTAAGATTTTGTGCTAAGAAAGGTATCTTAATCTTACTTAATGAGCAACCATTCGGAAAGATTAACGTGGATTAAGAGCTTGAGGAGAGTTAAGGAAGCTTAATCTTCCCTGGTCAAACAGGCACATAGGGCTTAAAGTCCCCATGGTAGACGAGATTGTTCTCTTGTCGACACTACCACAATAGTGAATGACAAGCATGTTGTATGATAGAAGTGTTGAACCGAGCTAAATCGTGATGTTATTAGCCATATTTGTCAAACGTGCTGTGCAGACATGTCTGACAGATAAGACGTGCCACATCATGTTGCCCCGGACGGTAGCATGGTACGTCTACAGAACACAACACGTGTTTAGACGTGCCTGCGCGGCTAGATGTGTATGGTTTTTTTTTAATGCAAAAAAATCGTTAAAAATTAAGTAATGTAAAAATATGAAAATTTTCTACAAAATAAGACAAATCAAAATTAATATTTTTGTGATTTTTAATTGTTCTCTACTTTTTCTATCTGTTTTTTTTTTATTTATTTTGGTTTTTTTTTCTTTTGTAATTGCAAAAACAAACCATTACACAGTAATAGAAGAAAAGAAAATCTAACGTGGCTTATAATAATATATAACTTGTTTTTAATTCTTTTACTTTTTTTTTCAAGTTTGGGACCAGCTATGATTAAAATACTAAGAATAAATAAAAATTTGTTGGTGTATCACTTTGAAAAAAAACTATAGAAATTGAAATGTAATTATAAAATTTATGGAAATTCATTTTTTTTTTTTACAACTGTCAATATAAAAGTTAATGAGATTCGCCTTTCTTAGTCTATTTAAATTGGCACAAAAATTAGAAATATAACGAAAACAATAAATCCTAAATTGAAGGCTATGGAGAACCATATCTATATTAAGCTTACCTTACCTTAAAGAATACCGCAAACTAAATAAACTATTCACAATTGCGCCTAGATGTATCAATTAATTCAACAGTCATGTTGAAGTTTTTTTTTTTACTCCGCCCATAAAAAGGCCATGCCGTTAAGGGGTTCAGATTCAGTGAAGTACCCTACCATGTAGAATGAGATTTAGTTCGTCTGTTTTACCTGACACGAATCTCAAAACAAACCTCTTATAATCCAAATAGGCACCGAAATGATTTTGGTTCGGCTGGGAGTTATAACACGCGGTAGGATACCGCAGGGGATACTAACTCATCGTTGCAGGTGATTCGAAAAGCGATCCTGACTGGTTGTATCGTTTTATCGAAATCAATCAAAGAACTTGTTAGATCAAAGCTTTATCATGGATGACAACCGTAACAGGCCGTTAGCGAAACAGGACTCCTATTTATGGGCCTTGTATGGAGCTTTGAAAGCAGCAATGGCGTTGCTCCATGGGCCCGGCAAAATCCACACAAACCAATCCTACAAGCAAGCACTTATGCAGCCTGCACCGATGAAACCTGTGGTAAATTAGCTGGACATGTTTTCTTTGTTTGTAGACAGTGATGCAAGAAATCTCGACTCTTCCTTGTTAATAGACGAGATAGAGATAGTGTCTGCACATGTCTAGTTGAGACTATGAACCCTTTTCTTATTGTGCATGTTTTCATATATTATTTATCCTTTTTGTTATATATATTATGTGTTTATATTCTCCCTTGAACTAGTATTAATTCCGCTAGCTCGATGATGAAAATGATGAATGCTACTCTTTTTTATTGAAATGGTGGTACACAATCCTTCGTATTAAGGATTATGGAAGCAAATTATTAGATTAAGGTACAACTCACACACTCCATATAATAAACTATCTCCTTCTTGGAAGGATATAATGAAATTAAATAGTCTAGGTGAAATTAGATGTAGCTACAAGATTGGAGATGGGCAGCTAACTAGATTCTGGCACGACATTTGGTATGATAATTGTAAATTGTCAAACCATTTTCCTCGCTTGTTTTGGCTTTGCACTAATAAAAGTGTGAATTTCCAGGATGTGATTTTATCACATGGGACTATTTTACAGTTTTCCAAGGTTTTGCAAAGAATGTTAATAAGGACTGGCAAGAGCTATAGGCCATAATCCATATGCACACTTTGACATAGGACAAGGATAGCCCTCTGCGGAGATGGGCTCAAAAGAGATATTTACAACTCAATCCACTTATCAATTTATTAATTTTGGGGGGATAATAACAATACGAAATGCCATGTTGTGGTGGGATTTGAAGATTTCACACAAGATTAAAGTGTTTTTGTGGTTAACACAAAAAAATAGAATTCTGACCAAGAATATTCTTAGTAAATAGGGATGGATAGGAGATACCCAATGTTTGTTATGTAGTACTAACAACGTCATTGAAATCGAGATCTTTTGTTTATAATGTCACATTTTTTTGGATGGAGGCATATCAAGATAAATTTCAGAATTGGAGAAATTTTGAGGATGTAATTGCTTTAGCTTTAAATTTGCACAAATCTCAAAGGCAAGCTTTTCCTACTGTCTTTAGTGCATTGTGTTTGAATATATAAAAAATGAGAAATGACATTCGCCTTAACAACACAAATGTCAAATCTGCTAGAAATAGGGGTAAAAATGCGGATACAGATATGGTTTTAAATTTTAATTATCCATATTCGAATAGTAGATATATACCATATAGTATATATATTATGAAAAAAAATTATGTTATTCACCATTGTAATTAGATAAATATTACGAACTTTGGTATTTTTTATTAATATTTATATATTGTATAATAAATATCTGATCCGATGTATCTGTATCCATCTAATATCCGATCCGTATCCGAAAAATAAAAATGGATACAGATATGGTTTTACCACTATCCGATCCGTTTTCAATCCTAGCTAGAAAGATACTAATGATTTGTTCTTTGGTTAATTATTGGGCAGGAAATAAGGAGACAATGACTAAAGATTATCGGCGCACATGGATACCAACCAACATAGATAAAATACCCATTCAATGCATAAGTTCAATGGAACAGCTGAAACCAGGAGAGAGAGAAGTACCACTGGTACCGATGCTGTCAAATGGCTAAACCATGATTGGAATGATGTGGTTTGTATGGCTCAATTAAATGTGTTCTTTTTGTGTGACATGGATGTAATAAAAAGCCGTTCAATGATTGTTAGGCAAGTTGGAGGGTAGTTTAAACGTAAGGTATCAGGAGTAATCCAACTAGCAGACATTACAAAAGGCTGGTTTTGTTTAGTAGAGAAAGATTCTTTGTTTTACTTTTAATTAGGTTAAATCTTTCAAGGGATGTGATACTTTGTATTTCACATTTCATGAATAAAATGGGCATATTGTGCCTTTGTTTCGAGAGAAAAAAAAAGGCCAGTTGAAGTTAATTATCAGTACACCAGTAACCAATTTCTGAAGTACTAAATGAAAGCAATTTAAAGCAGCAGACAAATGAACTCAATCAAAGGGAGCACAATTGCATACCTCATGTACTGGATTGAACCAACATCAACTGGATCAATTAGCAATCTGAAATTGCAAGACAGCTGTTGTGATGATCTTTTGATCAATTCTCTCCTCATTTATATAATGTACACTATAAAGAGTGACAGACCTGGGATGAGAAGAGGCCTAAATGGCTCTTGAAAGAGTGAACAAGGGTGCCATATCCGGCACATAGGCCATCTATCGAACATTGCACCGGATCACAAAGTTATCCTTCATAGAGAGCGGCCTGACTTTTGTGTCCCTTTGTATTCTTGCTGGATGACAAAGCAAGCAATGTTTTCATTAGCTAGACTAAACAAACCAGGGGCATTTTGTCCCAAAGTATCTTTTTCAGACCCCTGAATTTCTTTTTTAGGGTAAGATTGGGTACAAAAAATGCCTCCAGCTGATGATACACTTCAATTATTCATAACAGAAGAGTGGAAATGACTCTTTCAACCTGTTATTCCACTCTACCAAGAAGCTTGAAGCATGTTTTAATAGTGGTAGAATAGTGATACTATTCCACTATTTTATTCTTAATAAATTCTCCAATACCAGACTAAGAAAATGCAATTGGTAATTAGATCAAATTAAAAACGGAAAACACTCCCAAGCCTTTTCATGTGATTCCTTTCGCTGACTATATTACCAATAATTTAATTAAAATGTAGAGAAATGAATTTAACATGATTTATTTATTTTAAATCACACTCCAAATTGTACTAGGAGCAGCTGCATGTACCCTAGCCAAACATAATAATGGGTGTTCTTCATTTTATACCTTTCCTGTTTCCTTCTGATCTACACAAGGAAATTTGGTCAATGAAAATTTCAGGGAAAAAAATACATTTAGTATATGAATAATCTGTTGTTCCGTACCTATATGTAATATGATTACTCCATGGAGCTTAATATGCTCCTTTGTAGATTTGTGTTCTTTCGTTTTGCTCTGATTCTTTTAGTTAGTAAATAGCCTATTATGTTTGTATAAAGAATAAAATATATTACAGTCCTGCTTTGCACCAGCCTAAATATAATTTGACCATTGTTTTCTGGGCCAAGCGGAGGCCAAGCAGAGCTTCAGAACAGGACTCGAGTTAGTAGTGGTTAAGATTTTAATATGACATATCTTAGGCTTAAGAATCATTGGATTTAAGGCTTAGTTTCACTAGACGTAAATAGTTTTGTATAAAAATTCCTTAGGATAAAAGGCCAACTTCTCACCAAACAACAGTTACACTTAGTTTTAAAATGAATTTACGTAGTTGATCGGTACCATTTTTATTGACCAAGTTAGTCCCATGCTACACGGTATCTACAAGTTAGGAGGAGAACAAAACAAAAGGAAAAGGATAAAAAATTAATAAAACAAAAATGATATCATGGAGAACTGGAGAGACAGACAAGATGGTCCCTAATAAATCCACATAATATTAAAAGAAAAGACAACCCTTTATCTGAAATAGCAAAAAAAACTGGGATTAAATAAGAAAAAAGAAACGTCTATCTGTAACAGAAAACACTGAGACGAAAGAAATAAAGAGCGAAAGAAGTTTTTTTCTCAAAATAAGAGGGAAAGAGAGCTTTAAAATCTGAAAGACAACAGAAGGGGAGAGAGAAATGGAAATTCTCCATAGCCCAAGTCATGGCTGGAGAAGGAGAGAGAAGCAGTGAACTTTTAAATCATTTAGATTTTGATATGAGATAACAACATTCTCAACTTAATTCTGCGTTGTTGTTTGATCCACCTGACTCAATAAGCTGCAACAATTACAGTATGAAATTTCTCCTATGATTCTATGAGAAAACATGAAAAAGATACTATCTTATTTTCTAAAGAATGACTGAGAAGAATTCTTCACAGAGGCATAATTATTACTGTAAACACCTTCAATATCAATCAGTCAAGAGTAGTTAAAGGACAAAATCATGTATATTCATAATTATAAGTATGGTAAATATATGCTGCTCCTATACTTCTCCCAAGTTTAAGGCAGATTAATGTTTCTTTTCTTACTGGAGAATTGGATATGGTCACTGAACTTGGATGCAACATGACTTCATCAATAGTGGAATTTTTGTCTGTAAATGTATGGGGTTACATTAATTACTTGGGCATTAATTGGAGTTGAACTTAATTAAAATCACTATAAATTTGGATCCATTCAATGATCTTGGCACTAGAAGTGGGAAACCATCATATTAAAAAAAACATCACTATAAATTTAGAAAAACACTGAATATATTTAATTCAAGGATTAGCCAGTATTGACATCATCCGATTTTTATGCTAGAAGTGGTAAACCATCATATTAACAAAGCTGGATATTCTTTTAACTTCAAAGAGAGCTTCATTGCCAACTTAAGTCAAGAGAGATAATGCGTTATATGGCTAAATTGGCTTCAGGGTTTCGAAACGAATTGGTAAATTTGCAGAGCCCCTCGGTTGGAAACTAGTAATTTTGAAAATTCCCAAAGAGACTAGAATTTAACATCACGATCTTAAATCGATGGACTTAGCAATAGAATAGAAAAACTATAGAATCGAATTAGTCTGTACCTTCGCAGAATCGGATCGTAGATTGACAACTTCAGCATCGCTTCTGGAGCTCCACTCGCTTTTCTGTTCATTCATTTCAATCTGATCTCAAAACTTCAAGTTGCTCTCGATTTTCTTCATTTTTGTCCAGATCGAACTTAAGCGAAAGGAAGAGAAATATTTACGGATTGATTATTTCTACGAAACTATGGCGGCGAGAGAGTTCCTTTCTAGGGTTTAGATCAGAGTGGAGGATTAAAATGAGAGGCGCGAGAATTCCTTCCCGGGAAGGGATGGTCTTAGACTTGGAATCGGACGTCCTTCGATTCGAATTCAGATCCTCCCTTAACAGGGAATCATTTACATTTACTGGATTTGGACCGTTCAAAACTTGGCACGAATCTCAAAGCCCATAATACTGCCTCTCCGCTAGCCCGAATCCCAAAGCAGCTGGGAGTTAATTGAGTGCATCCACGTGTTACTATATTATGAATTCCATTCGTCATCAGATATTTCTTAGGGATATAAATCTGTTGTTAGAGTATCTTCATTTCAGCAACCGTTTAGCAATTAATTTGGATCACGTTACTGAGTTTAGCAATTAAAGATATCATAATTTTTAAATCACTCCATTCCAAAAATTTAATTAGAGTTGCTTATTTAATAGAGTTGTTTTTAAAACAAACTTGTTAATTTAAAAATTGTAGTACATCACAGCAATTATATTAGCAATTAACACATCAGATTAGCAATTTAAAAGAAATCACCGTTGTAGATACTCTTATTCCAAAGGAATCACAGGACCTGTTATTCCTATCCCAACCGTTCAAACTTTTTCATACGTGAATTTCAAGAAAAAAAAAAATTCGTGTCCAATTTTCGACAAAAGTCAACGGCTAGGATCGGAATAACAATCCCGTTAGCCCTTTGAAATAACAACAGATTTATTTCCATTTCTTACATATATATATAACTAATTAATATATCAACTCCATCCTTCTTTATAAACCGAATTTTTTTTAGTTATCACCCAATAATTCGAAATTAAAGAACCACAATCCGAAATTTTGAGATTTTAAATCTTACCATCCACGCACTTTGGGGACGCGCACTAAATTTTTCGGTGAGCCAGCTGGAGAAGCACACCAAATTAATTTCTTTTTTTATTTTTTGGTGCGTATCCTGGGGGAGCGCACCAATTTTTTTTTTTAGTTCAGTTCAGTTTGAAATTTTTGGACTAAATTTTTTTTCTGTTCTATTCTATTTTGTTCTGTGGTGTTTAGAACTATATGTACACATCAAATTTGACGGTGAAATTATAGAAAATAAAACGCACGTGTTTAACAATAAAATTTTGTACTAAATTTGAATTAAAAATTACTACAACAAATTATACACACAATCTGAACAGCATTTTGTACTAATTAAGTATGTGCGCAAATTACTACAAATTATACGCACAATCTGATCAATGTTTTATACTACAAATTATACGCAGAACATAACATAACATAACTAAAAGGAAAAAGTTAGTGCGCTTTTTGAGGGTGCGCACCAAAAAATAAAATAAATAAATTGGTGCACATCCCCAGCTGGCACACTAAAAAATTTGATGCACGTTTTCAGAATGCGTGAGTTATAAGAATTGAAATTTAGAAAATAGATAGTGGTTATTTAATTTGAATTTATTAGAGTGGTAACTAAAAAAATTTCGGCCATATCAGGCTATAAGGATCTGACTGGGCCTCACTTTAGACCACTTCAGTGTTTTTAATCTGAAAGCTCAAGCCCAACTAAACTGGAGCACAAAATAGCCTCACAACAAATGGTTGACAAACACGGAATGGCTTAACAAATTAGACCAATCCTTTTTTTTTTTTAAGTTATCATTTGAAAAAAAAAAAATATACAGAGTTAGACATAATTTTTAAAAATAATTTCAATATTATCAGGTGCGCATGTAATATATGAGTAGTACTCAAAGGTGGCAAGTAGATATGATCAAATTCCATTAAAATTCCAATGGATGATATCTTTGGAATTCCCATCACCCCCGGTACCGTAATAGGGAATCTTTTACAATTACTTGATCTGGACCGTTCTTTTTAACTTGGCATGAATCTCAAAGCGCAATAATACTGCCCCCTCCGTCAGCCCGAATCCCAAACCGGCTGGGAGTTAATCTCAAACCGTAAAGTGAAGGGAATCTTTTACGGTACCGGGGAGGATATGCTTCCATACCTTTGGGTGGTACTAAGATATTATTCGGTACGTATAACATTAAAATTGTTAATTTGTTTCTAATTTTGTGTCAATTCTGTATATTGTTTTTTTTTTTCAAATGGTAACTTAAAAAAATTTCAGCAAATTAGAACGACCTCAAGGATCGTGCTAGAGCTCTGAAAAGAAAACCAAGAACATCTACATCCCAGCAACTCAAATGAGTTTCTAAATAACTATTAATCGCTTTTTAGAAATTAAGGTCTCTAAAGTTTTTAACTCTTACATTCCTGAAATTAATTGTAGAGTTTCTATTAAACCATGTCAGCAACAAATTAAAAAAGAGAAAAAATTTGAGCCAATCATTTGACCAACATGGAGTTTATAAACAGTTTCTTAATAAGAAATTTTACTGCATAGTTTCTAAATACAAAACTCTCTCACATCTCCGAAACTGAATTACAAATTACCACATCATATTAGAAACTCTAATAGTACCAGAGATATAGATGCTTCTTAGTATGAAGGTGTTCTAATGTATTCGGTAGTGCAGAAAGACATTCAAAGAATAAAAGTAAAATATTTGTAGAGTAAAGTTAAAATATCAAAAAATTTAAAAATTTTGATAATTTTTATCCTTATTATATCACTAAGTATTGTCGTATATAAATTTTGATACTTTTTAGTATGAAGGTGTTCTGACCGACATTTTTATTAATATCCAAAGTTTAATACAAATTATTATTTATGCCAAGAATCCAATCCAATATCGAAAAATGCTCAAGCCGGCCAGAAAATGGCCGGCTTACTCCCCCCCTAAGCCGGCCATTTTCTGGCCGGCTTACTCTTTTTTTTTTTTAACCCGCAAAAAACCCTATATATACCCCTTTTTCTCTCTCTCCTCTCACAATTCTCTCATCTCTCAACCGAATTCTCTCTTCTTTGAGGTAATTTTTTTTTTATCTAATTTAATTTTTAATTTATTTATTTTAGGGTTTAGGATTTAGGGTTTAGGTGTTAGAATTTAGAGTATATTGTTGTAATTTAGTGTAATTAGCAAAGTTGACCAATATTTAGTGTATTTTGGTCCTTTTATCATAATTAGGTTGGTTAAGCGTAATTTTACCGAAATTAGCACAATTGACCAATATTTAGGGTATTTTGGCTTTTTTTTACCATAATTAGGCTAATTAAGCGTAATTTAGTGTAATTAGCACAGTTGACCAATATTTAGGGTATTTTGGCCTTTTTTACCATAATTAGGCTAATTAAGCGTAATTTTACCGAAATTAGCACAGTTGACCAATATTTAGGGTATTTTGACATTTTTTTACCATAATTAGGCTAATTAAGCGTAATTTTACCGAAATTAGCACAATTGACCAATATTTAGGGTATTTTGGCATTTTTTACCATAATTAGGCTAATTAAGCGTAATTTAGTGTAATTAGCACAGTTGACCAATATTTAGGATATTTTGGCATTTTTTACCATAATTAGGCTAATTAAGCGTAATTTTACCGAAATTAGGTTATTTTAGACATCATGATGCCTAGAGCACGGTCTACCCCGCGTCCAGTAGTGCCCCACAGCGAGCACCGAGTCTCACTGGCTTCTCGTGAGGTACGTTCCTTTTTTTAGATTTTCTTTAAATTTTGTTGGGTTTAAATTTTATTATGTTATCACCATGCGGAATACATTTTTCAACGCAGGACACGGGTCTTTTAGATGTGAAGTTGCGGTGCGTTCACATGCAGTACTACGAGGTGATGGACCCGTACCTCATCAACCTGGGTCTCTACCAGGTTGTGGACATCGTGCGGACAGAGAGAAGCATCATCAATGCATCTCTCATCGCTGGACTGGTGGAGCGATGGCGTCCCGAGACGCACACGTTTCACATGCCATTCGGAGAGATGACAGTGACTCTCCAGGATATGAGTGCTCTTTGGGGTTTGCCTATCCGTGGCATACCCGTCGGCGGCGTATCTGACAGCACCAGATTTGTAGGTGATGTCGGCGAGTTGTTGGGAGTTGATCATTTCCATATCATTGGGGACAATAGGAGGTCAAAGTTCCATTTGAAGATGACGAGGTTAAGGCAGCACTTCAGCGCAGGTCTTTCGGCAGATTCCACCGATCTGGAGATTCAGAGGTAAATCTTATAACTTGTTTCTATTAAACAATTTATAATACGAGAATTCTATTAGAATTTTTATATGTTTTGTATTGAAGATATACACAGGGCTACGTGATGGACCTTTTTGGTTATGTCATGTTTCCTGATTCCAGCGGTGACCAGATACCGATGATGTATCTCCAGTTGCTGACAGACCTTGAGCGGCCGTCGCCGTACAACTGGGGTGGGGCTGTCCTGGCATATCTGTACTCCCACCTGTGCCGTAGTAGTGAGGTAAGTCACCAACTCTTAATTTAGTGTAAATTATTTAATCAATCAATCCATCAAAATACACTGACGTGTAATGTTCTTGAAAATGCAGCCGAATGCGAAGCAGATGTACGGGCCGGTACTCCTGCTGCAGCACTGGTCGTGGTCACTGCCGCCACAGCCACCACCTGCGGGGACTGAGTTCATGCTCCGACAGAGATGCTGCATGATGGAGAGGCTAGTGGTAGCGGGTCTCATACTCAGCCTGCCTTTGGGACTGAGTTCGCCGCATCTATCTTCAGTACACCTCCGCCAATACAGCCAGTCTCCACGGGCGATGCCAGATGGGATAGCGCCGAGCAGATACTCAGGTCCGCCGATGCTCCAGATGAGGCCGAGAGAGACGGAGCCTGGCCGCGCTGGCGCCGAGCGAACGCCGGAGTACCGCCTCAGCGATGGTCCCCCTCTCCGTTTTAGTTGTATTTTTACTAGTTTTGTACTATTTATATTTGGTATATTTGGATTATCCTATATTTCGGTTCTTTTGTATGTGTGTTTTTATGGTACTATTTTTATATTTTACAGATAAAATAAATTATCATGATAATGCTAAACAGAAAATATTACAACATTAAAATAGTAGTACAACATAAAAAATAAACAGAAAAATATTTAAAACAATTGCATAAGTGCGTTAAACAGCAAAAATAAACTCATCAAGATTAAACCGATATTTTTATTAATATCCAAAGTTTAATAGAAAATTATGTGCGTAAAAAAAAAAAAGAGAGAGACTAAGCCGGCCAGAAAATGGCCGGCTTAGGGGGGGAGTAAGCCGGCCATTTTCTGACCGGCTTGGGCATTTTTCGATATTGGCTCAAAATCTGAGCATAAATAATAATTTGTATTAAACTTTGGATATTAATAAAAATGTCGGGTGTTCTGATGCATTGGATATACTGTCATTGTCGTCATTGTATGATTTTTTTTTTTGGGCCCTAGAAATATACAAATTTTGTGACCTTAAATTAATGAAAAAATATGTTAATTTTGATTATAAATCTGTAATGTGACATGTTGATTGCACTTTAAAAAAATAATATTTTTCCATTTAACTCTTCATAAAATATCAAATAATATATCCTTATTATATCCAATATCGTCACTACCAAGCCTTCCAAAAAAAAAAAGACAACTTATGTTCGAAAAAATATTACTGGTATTTAACTCCGGTGAAATTGCCTTTTGCAAGGAATCATAGAGAGAAAGGGAGGAGGGGCGTTCATTAAATAAGTGCATCGCCGTCTTTACATTATGTTTCTTGAGGTAGCAGGATGCTTAGAAGTAGTGGAGGAGCCACTATTGTCCAGAGTTGGGCATCTGCTTTACCCTGGATTTTGATTTTGATTTTTTTATAAACTCATATTGTATTCGGTTGTTGTTTACTCTCGAAATCTTTTTGCTCTATCATGTGAAGTCCAAATTTCACGACACATGATGTAATTTGTAGTTTTTGAATTTTTACTTTAATATTACGATGAAATTTAAATTATTAATATTTTTATCCATTCCTAATTCAAATTCTAACTATGCCACTAAGTTAGAAGAGACTATCCATGTTTCATCAAGTTGTCAATTAAATATTTTATTTTAAATTACTAACCATACAAAGATTTACATCACTTACTAAGTGGTATATATTCTCGCCTTCCAAATGTTTTTTTTGTCTCAATGTCTATGTAAACTTCTTTTTGAATGAAATTGAAAAAAAAAAAAAAAGTAAATGATTCGTTGGAATTCAACAAGTGATTATACTAGCCGTTGAGTTAAGAACAAGAGCGTTATGAAAAAAAAGATGTAACAGCGAATTCTGCTTTTATTTGTATTATATATTATTCTTTCCAACTTTTTTTTGTGTAAATATTTGACAGAAACATCAATTTAACTACCGATCAAAAAATAGCCGGTATGAGTATTTTAGCGGATTTGAGTATATTAATTAATTTCAATTAAACTTTGGATATAATAAAAATGTCGGCAGAGTTGGCACAATAAAATATACACTATAGCTTTTTATTTGTACTTCATATTATTCTTTCCAACTTTTATGTGTGTAAATATTTGACAGAAACATCAATTTATGTTTTGATGTTATATGGCACGTGCACACAATCTCAAAAGATATTAATTTAGGTTTATGTGCAATTGACTAGGAACAACAGATGTCAACGAAGATAGGAGCACACTTGTGCGGTGAATTAGGTGCTATCACCTTCCCCTTGTTTTCCCCAGTCCCTTTCAGTTTTGAGTAATAACAAATTCAATTTGGCTTGAAAATGACTAAAAGAGAGAAGAGCCAAATTGAACAGAATATGTTGAATTAACATATTTCATCTCATCAGATAATATAAGAGACGCACTTTCTTTTTATACAAAAAAAATCAAGCATGATTGCCGACATTGTTCACATATAAACATAGTTGTGTGGCGATCATCTGCTTAAGACTCTTCAATTCGAACTTCTAGGCTTAACTTTGTACACGAGTTAGACTGTACGTGACTTCTCATCTTTGTTTGAGTTCATGTGTCAATCTTTCTTATTCTATCTATTTACTTTACATTGTTGATTGATTGTGATTGTTTGTTTATTTTACATGCTATCACGAAAAAAGTCTAAGGTTCTTTAAGTCACCGTATTCACCTTCCTCTAGAAGCAATCCAAAGTATAATTCGAAACTGGAAGTATAAATAGGCCAAAATTACCTTTTACAATAAGCCCCTTTCTCCACTCATTATCAAATTAAAAAGCATCATCGCCTTAGGTGGTTGCAAAATCTTAAATATCTTTTTTTATTCCAAAATGATTCCTGGTATCCATTTTTTTTATACTACGCCTCATTAATCTTAGTTTTAAGATTACCAGAATTAAGAGAAGCTTTTTTGTCACAACCACTAAATTCTTATTGAGGATATATAATATATTATACATTGATTAATTAAAACAAAAACTCAAAACTAACATCTTGCAAATTCTGAGCCAGGAGAAATCTGATAGCCTGAAACATAGTACTGGCCAGATCCAGCATCTTGGCTTGTGTAATAG
Source organism: Carex littledalei (assembly GCA_011114355.1). Taxonomy (NCBI): domain Eukaryota; kingdom Viridiplantae; phylum Streptophyta; class Magnoliopsida; order Poales; family Cyperaceae; genus Carex; species Carex littledalei. The sequence goes on from CM022094.1 coordinate 10,105,968, forward strand.
ACCATGCTAGGACTTACATGATTGTGGATTCCCTCGTAAGTGGTTATCACGTAACTCGGGTCATCCTTCTCTTTCTCTACTCTCTTCTTCACTGAGCATCCCTCTGTGGAGCACTTGTAGTAATTCCTGTAAATTTGTTTGGATCAAACCATTAGAAAACCAGACAAAAGCCATGAAAGTAATTAATGGTTGTTATGATAATAATCATGGTGTATATGATACAAGAATTTGATCTAGCAGATAAAATTTATTTACCTTGGATTAGGGCTGTTCTTGACAGATTTCTTGCCATATTTTCTCCATTTGAAGCCGTCGTCGATTATCTCCACCTCAGATTTCATCCTGAATGCAATCCTTTCTGTTCTCGGCTTATTCATCCCGGTGATTTTACTGTTATTCATCAATTACAAATCCAATCAGCAAAAAAAAAGAAGAGGACCATGTATATATATGTAATGATGGTACCAATCATTTCTAGTGTATTATTAATTAATCAAATTCCCAATTATTTTGATATTTAACATTACAAAAATCCCATGTATCAATGAATCATGTATTTTCTAAATACCTTTGCAAGTAATTTTTAGGATTGATTAACAAATAAGCACAAAATTATCCATACCTTACACAGCTGTTGCCGCCGTCTACTGGTAAATTGACACCATTGCTTTGCACAGCTTGAAACAAACTGTTATCCATGAACTGCGAGAAAGCCGAATGTGTTGAAAGATCATCTCTTAAGTACTCCGACGGATCAAACGGCAGAGGTTGATCAGAATTGACATCTCCAGTAAGCCCAGTACCGAATGAAGAGGAAGCGGATCCTGATTCACACCCAGATCCACTAGAATTGCCATGGTTCAGGAAGTAGGAATTCATATCAGTATAGTGCAATTGATGAAGCTCTCCCACTGCCGCCATAATATATAGATGGATTTGAGATAAATTTAATTAATAAAAGTGATTGTGTTGTTGAAGTACTAGGTATATATGGGAGAGAGTGTGTGTGTTTATATATATATATATACATATGGTTAGTTTCATGCATAATGATTTGGTGAGAAAGGTCAAAAGGGTAATTTTGTGTGGTACTGAGTGAGCTTCCTTACTAATTTGGTAGAAGGTTCCATGTTGGTACCTTGAACAGCGCCGCCAGTGCTGCCACGTTGGTGTTTCTTTTTCAGTTGAAAGCAGCATCAGTTTATATCTTTTAATACAGACAAAGAATTCATGTCTTATGCTCTGACATTGACTTAATTGCTTAGAAAATGCTGGCTAGATTTGGTGTTGAATTTGAGGTATTCAATTCAATGGCTTATTTTTAGTCTTATGGGTTTGGTTTGGTGTGATAGCTCTTTTTTTTTTTTGATATAAACAGTAATAGCTCTATATAAGAATGTTAGATAGTCTCTACTATATTTAAATGAAATATAATTTCTCAGTGAATTATGTTCAAATCAAATTATACACTATAAGAGGAGTCTGGTTAACGTGGCATCGGTGGTATATGTCACCAACTCTAAAATTTATCGGATAGACTTCAAATGATGAATTCAATCCGATCTACTTTATTATGAATGATGTGTATACTGTATACATGCAAAGTTTATAATTTTTTCAATTATTTCTCCTAAAAAAAAAAATTTCAATTATTTTAGTGCCAAGTCAAGCGGTCAAAAAATGATGAAAAATAAATGCGTTAAAATTAACTTAAACGCTCTCACATTTGATCACTTGACTTTATACTAGATAAATTCAAAAAAATCATAAATTTTTCATATAAACGCATCACTAATGAACTGATCTACTTGAATGTTTTGAAAATATTTGTTGCTTAGGAGGTGATAGACGGTGCATCCCAGAATTAAGCTACGTTAATATATATATAGAGCTTAAATACGCTCCGGCTTAATTATCCATATATAAAACACGTGCACTCACATCATATATATATATATATAGGACAGTGCTACCGTGCTACGCGTAGCATAGAGCACTCCGTGCTACGGCTCACTTTTTGATTTTTCAAAATCCTAACGGTCGATCCGAACCGTTCAACGTGATCTCCATATTAATATGTACTTGCAAACCAAATTTTACATTTTTTGGAATTTTTTACTATTTATTAAGCCACTTTGAAAAAACACTAATTTGTACACAACAGTAAAATCTGCTGGACCATTGGATCAGCGATTTTAAAAGTGGCTTAATAAATAGTAAAAAAATTCTAAAAAATGTAAAATTTAGTTTGCAAGTACATATTAATATGGAGATCATGTTGAACGGTTCGGATCGACCGTTAGGATTTTGAAAACTCAAAAAATGAGCCGTAGCACGGAGAGGCTCTATGCTACGCGTAGCATATTAGCAAAATCCTATATATATATATATATATATATAGGTTGGTTATTCTACTTCCATAAGCATATGCCCACATATGCTTATAACTCATTTTTGCGTTTCCAATGTTCAAATGGTCGATCCGAACCGTTCATCTTGTTCTCCATGTTAATATGTGTTTGGAGATCAAATTTTACATTTTTTGGAATTTTTTTACTATTTATTAAGCCACTTTGAAAATTGCTGATCCGGGTGAACAGTAAAAACAGTGCAACAAAATTCTGGACCATATGATTAGCAATTTTCAAAGTGGCTTAATAAATAGTAAAAAAATTCTGAAAAATTTAAAATTTGGTCTCCAAGCACATATTAATATGGAGAACAAGATAAACGGTTCGGATCGACCATTTGAACATTGGAAACGCAAAAATGAGTTATAAGCATATGTGGGCATATGCTTATGGAAGTAGAATAGCCAACCTCTATATATATATATATATATATCCCACTTATAGCTAGCTAGATATGCTTTGCTGTTATGTGAATTAACCACTAAGTCGCTATCAAACCACTTCTAAGTAACTTTCTAAGCCTCATGTTCTAAGCAACTTCGGTTGAGATTGATGTTTTATCGGCTGAGGTAATCAATTACATATATAGATTTGTGCTATGGACCATGTTCATGCATGTTCAGTATTTAAGCTAGCTAGCTAGATTCTCCTATGCAAATTAACAAATAAATTAATTAATGATGTTTCCTTCAAAATTTTATATATTATATTCATCGTCATAAACCCCAAACCTCTGATATTTACTTAATAAAATTTTCAGAATTATCAAATGTACCCAAATTTACAGGCCAATGAACTTATTCCACCTTTGCTTCCTTGAGCAAAAATTTTACTTATTTATTCAAGCATATATCTTGTATTTCTCTCTAGCACTTCCTGTATTTGGTTTACAGTAGTGAGAAAAAAAAAAAACAGAAGAGATAAGGAAGCATCTCCAATTAGGGGACCGGTTTAGTTGGTTTTGAACCGAACCGAATTAGTTTGGACCAAACTGTTCGGTTTTTTTCGGTTCGGTTTGAAAATTTTAAAAACCGAAATAGCCGAACCGACCGAAATTTTATATATTATGAATTTGGTCCAGACCTCCCCGGTTTATTTCTTAATCAATTGCTTTAAATACTTCGGTTTATTTCTTAATATCCCGGTTTATTTCTTAATATCCCGATTTATTTCTTAATATCTCGGTTTATTTCTTAATATACTTCGGTTTATTATAAATCAATTGTTTTAAATAAAAAAATTAATATATTTCGGTTTGAACCGAACAAACCGAAATAAAATTTTGGTTCGGTTCGGTTCGGTTTTATTTTTGAAACCGAATTATAACTTTGGTTTGCCTAGTTCGGTTCGGTTTCAACTTAAACGAACCAATGAACACCCCTATCTCCAATGTTTTCTTTTTAACTTTTAGCATAGCTTCAATAAAGAAATAATGAACTAGGTAAATATGAAAGATTTTGTGGTTTAGTGGTATAAATATATGAGTTTTACAATTCCACAGAAAAAAGAATGTAACTTTAAAATTTGAATATATATATATATATGACGTACAGACAATGAAAGGTTATCTTGATTACGTGACGTCACTTAAAAGTTTCAGATTTACATAATGGTCCATTATAACAATAAATTTACAACCTTAAACTTAACTAGTCCGGCAAAAGAGTTTAACATTAAGCATTACAATTTATTAGTGAATCCATAATACTTAAGTTAATTACTTAATTAACCTCATGGGAACAAGATTCCAATATACAAATAAAAGAGCACAGAAACTTATTTTTAATTAATATTTTAACAGATTTTTATTTGAAAATTAGGTGACATCTTTTGGAACATTATTAGGTGAGCAATTAAATTGGGGAAACCAAAAATACTCATTTGATTCCAAAGTCCGTATTTTATTTGATTCAATTTTGGCCATCATACAGCTAGCAATGCATGTGCTGTTCGCCGCATGTAATTAATGCCATTCATTTCAACCATTTTTTACACAAGTAGTCTGTACATAATTATATATACTTTGCAACTGAAGATGTGTTGGCAATATATATATATATATATTTTTTTAACACACTACTACAAAAAAAACCATTCACCATCTGTTCAAATTATACTTCACCATCTGTTGTTGAACCGATGGTTATGTCCCCGATAGTAAAAGTATGTACATATATGCCATTAGAGGTGTAACTACATGGTAAGAAAAGGGGGCTAAGCCCACCAGACAAGTATTCTCTCCATTACTGTAAAAGATTCTCTTCACTTTATGGTTTGAGATTAACTCTCAGCCGCTTTGAAATTCGGACTAGCTAGCACAGGGGCAGTATTATTGGGATTTGTGATTCGTGCCAAGTTAAAAAGAACGGTCCAGATTCAGTAATTGTAATTGTAAAAGATTACGGTACCGGGGAGGATGTGAATTCTAAGCCCCCCTATCCTTTGAAATTTTTGCATTATTTACCTTCAAAATTTTAAATTTTACAAAAATTATTATTATTAGCACCCCCCTCATAATATAAAATTACATTACGCTTATTCATCCAGCCTCCTCTATCTTAATTTCCTAGTTCCGTCCCTATATGTCATCGGTTGAAAACATATGACGTTGGTCACTTCACCGTTTGTTCAAGACTTAATGAACATATGGCATTGGTCACTTTCACTATATGTTCGACTTAACTATTTAACAGATGGCGTTGGTCCCTTCCACTATTACAACGGAGTTTCAAACTTCAGACTCTCTATTTTTCAGAATTAATTTACCAATTTGAATATATACTAATTTTTCCTCCATATACAGTTGAAATAGTTTGAACACATTCAACTTATGCACTTCTTATTTGAGAATACATCTTAATCATGGGTTAATATAAAACTTGACAAAAAGCTAATATATTTCTTTTAAATTAAAAAAAAAAAAACCTTAGTTTACTTTATTAGTAGATGAACAATATTTCCATTAAATATAACATAATTCTGAAAATCAATGAACAATAATACAGTATATCTTATATAAAAGATACTCAATTTAATCTATTATTATTAACATTTACTTAATTGTCTTCTTTTAAAGATTGACAGTTATTATTTTGAATATATACTAAGATATATAAATTTACTCATGGTTGGAAAAGCATTGCATTTATTTAACCCGGAGTCAAGAAAAAGCTGATAATATACAGAATTGGCTCAAGGTACTAGCTAGGTTGATACAAGGTAAAAGAGAAGAAATGAAAGAGGAATGAAAGGAAGAAAGCCTAGCTAGCCATGAAATACTAAGGCTCAACTACAGCTACATTAATTAATTTCCTAGTGAACTTGGTGGCATATGCGCCATTCCGGCAACATAATACCGACCAGAAGCGGCATCTTGTCTTGCGTCGTAGACCACGGTCGGACTTACATGATTGTGAACTCCCTCGTAAGTGGTTATCACGTAACTCGGATCATCTTTGTCTCTCTCAACTCTTTTCTTCACCGAGCAACCCTCCGTTGAGCACCGATAGTAGTTCCTGCACGTATCATATGAAAAGCATGCACTATTCAGGCTAAGGCATAGCTTGTGCTTGTACATTTATACAACAATTAATGTAAATTAATTTCATTTTTCCTATCACCAATTTTCATGTGATCAATGTTTTAATTAAAATCTTTTAGGTGGTATTCTATGTCTTTACCTTGGATTAGGGCTATCCTTCACAGACTTCTTTCCATATTTTCTCCACTTATAACCATCATCTACTATCTCTATCTCTGATTGCATCCTAAATGCAATCCTTTCAGTTCTCGGCCTCTCCATCGCAGCCGCTGCACTGTGTATATATATACAAATGATAAACTCCGATATAAGCAAATGAGATCTCACTGATAATTATACTCCGATAAGCAAACGGGATCGATTAAATGTTTTGTTATTCTAACTTCCAAGTTATAACAAATCCATCATTGAAAATTTAATTATCATTAAGTAACAATAATAAGAATAATACTAATTATAATATAAATTCTGTGCACTCGCCTTGCGCCGCCACTGCTCGTTGGAATATTAACCCCGGCACTGTTTTGCGCAGCTTGAAACACAGCACTCTCCATTTGTGGTGCACTCATGCCGCCTTGCATTAATGGACCTTGCATCAATATTGGTGGCGGGATGAAATTGGTGGGTCCGACTCCCGGTTCCATCAAGATGTAATCTGATAGATCAAATGGTGGAGGTTGATCGGGCTGAGCATCGCCCAAAGGAATACTATAGTTACCGGATGCAGATCCAGACTCAGCTGACCCGGATCCACTTCCTTGACCATGCGGCGGGTTGTAGGAGGCCATGTCAAATGGATGAGATCCCAGAGCTGCTACCATGGATCAGGGATGAATTAAACATTTGTGGTAGTAGATGTATCACTGGTAATTAATATGCATATGGTATATATACATATGCAAACTGATTAAGAATTCAACTAGCTAGTGTAACTAATTAAGTGTATGGAGGTAAAAGAGTGATCGAGGTTTCCTCTTTCCTGACTGGTGGATGGAAGGTTCTACGTGGCTACAGACGTCTATACAGATCGACTAGCTATACAGACTATACAGGTGTGCGCCGTGATTCAGTTTTTTTATTTAATTTGTTAATTTCTTGTCATTCATTTTCTCTACTTTTAATTTGCTTTCAACAGATTCTTGTCTAACATATGTTTGACACTGATGTATCACAAATCTCTTTTATTCAATAGACTTGGTCTACCGAACACTGGGATCTATATATATATACCAATGGTTTAAATAGCGTTTATAGCGTCATAGCGGGAAGGCTACAAAAAAAGCTATAGCGAATAGCGTAGCTATAGCGGAAGCTATTCCAAATAGCGTTTTTTTTTTACAAAAATTATATTATATATTTGTACTATATATTAACATTATCTAAAGTTTCATAGAATAATAAATAACACCAAATTAATTAAGAAATTATAATATTCATATTGAACTAGTACAAAAGTCCATGGTTCAAAATATCCATAATAATATCATAAACTATCGATCTTTTTCTATACAAAATATCTTAAGCATCATGATTCATTCTATTTTTTTTTCTATACAAAATAAATTTTATGGATCTTTATTTAAGCCCATATAAATTGTCTAAAAAAGCCCAATATGCATAGCGCGCAAATAGCGCGCTACACGCTATGCGCTATAGCGGACCGCTATTACCGCTATAGCGGCCGTAGCGCAATTAGCGTATTTTCATGCCATAGCTTAGCGTTTAGGGTCCAAAAACGCTATAGCGCCGCTATAGCGCGCTATTTAGAACACTGATATATATATATAGAGAGGTGCTACAGTGCTTTGGGAAGTAAAGAGGGTGTTTTGATATGTGCTTGGAAATCATTTTTTACTATTTGTATAGAATTTTTGAAAATCACAGCTTTTCACTAAATAAAAAATAAATAAATAAATTCAAAAAACACTGATTTAAAAAATTCTAAACAAATAGTAAAAAAATTTCAAAAAATGTTAAATTTGGTCTCCAAGCACATATTAATATGAAGATCATGTTGAGAAATTCGGATCGACTATTTGAACTTTGGAAATAGAGATGTGAGCGGGAAGTAAAATACCCTCTTTACTTCCCAAAGCACCATAGTATCACTATATATATATACATATATATATATATATATATATATATAGTGATGCTACCATGCTTTGGGAATTAAACAGGGTGTTTTAATTCCCGCTCATATCTCTATTTTTAAAGTTCAAATAGTCGATCTGAACTTCTCAACACAATCATCATATTGAGATGTGCTTGGAGACCAAATTTTATATTTTTTTGGAAATTTTTTACTATTTTTTTAGAATTTTTGAAAATCAGTGTTTTCTGAATTTTTATTAATTTTTTTATTAATGAAAAGTTGTGATTTTAAAAAATTCTAAAAAATTTCCAAAAAATATAAAATTTGGTCTCCAATCACATCTCAATATGATGATCGTGTTGAGACGTTCAGTTCGACTATTTGAACTTTAAAAATAGAGATATGAGCGGGAATTAAAACACCCTGTTTAATTCCCAAAGCATGATAGCCTATCTCTCTCTCTCTCTATATATATATATAGGAGTTGGCTACGGTGCTACGCGTAGCATAGAGGGCCTCCGTGCTACGGCTCAATATTTGAGTTTTCAAAATCTTAACGGTCGATCCGAACCATTCACCATGATCTCCATATGAATATGTACTTGCAAACTAAATTTTACATTTTTTAGAATTTTTTTACTATTTTCTATCTATCTAAAAAATTCTAAAAAATGTAAAATATTTAGTTTGCAAGTACATATTCATATGGAGATCATGTTGAACGATTCGGATCGACCGTTAGGATTTTGAAAACTCAAATATTGAGCCGTAGCACAGATGCCCTCTATGCTACGCGTAGCATATTAGCAATTTCCTATATATATATATATAGAGAGAGAGAGAATGGCTAATATACAAACGTTTGTTCCTGGGCTTTGGAACAAACGATTTTGTTCTCCGATTTTCAAAGTCCAAACAGTCGATCCAAACCGTTAGATATTCAATCTATATTAAAATGTGCTTGGAGACCAAATTTTACATTTTTTGGAATTTTTTTACTATTTATTAAGCTAGTTTGAAAACCGCTGTTTTTATTAAATTTCTGCAGCATTGAAAAACAGCGGTTTTCAAACCAGCTTAATAAATAGTAAAAAAATTCCAAAAAATGTAAAATTTGGTCTCCAAGTAGATTTTAATATAGATTGAACATCTAACGGTTTAGATTTGTTGTTTGGACTTTGAAAATCGGAGAACCAAATCGTTTGTTCCTGAGCCCAGGAACAAACGTTTGTATATTAGCCATTCTCTCTCTCTCTATATATATATATATATATATATATATATATATATATATATATATATATATATATATATATATATATATATATATATATATATATATATATATATATATATATATATATATAGCATTAATTAATCAATCTCTTAATTTGATGAAATTGGATTCCAACATGTATATATCCTGACATGCATGTGGGCCATATATGCAAGCTCCACTGAGTGAGTCCAGCACGCTAGTGAGATCCTTCCAGGTGTCTATCTGTCGTGTGTGCCCCCCATGACAGAATAGCGTTCATACGGTGCCAACTGCCAAGTACTTAATTGGAGAATTATTTAATTGCCACGTGACATGGCGGCATTTCCTACTTGTGGGTTAGTGCCTATTTGCCTAATTGCTCCATCGATCGACACTTCGACAGGCTCATATAATTACAAGTTATGGACTGATTGCTATACATCATTTTTTTTTTTTTTTTTTTCCTTTATTACAAATTAAGAACAATTATTTTTTCCCTCAAGTTATAGTTCGACTCTCCTCTTAAGTTTTTCTCCTTTGAGTTTGTACAATTGTTTACGTGAATTTTTTCCTTCGGACAAGGTATTCTGTAGTTTCTCTTTTTATGGCATATCGTGTGGCGGGTACATGTCATGCACGTTTTCATGAATTTGTGCTGATCGCAGCTTCTTTATGGCAAGCGCTAAATTAATTTGTACCATGACATGTCCTCCATGAATTCGATTCCCCTAAAGTAACTCAAATTTTGTTTTTGGATCTGGACCGTTAGATCTGTTCTGGCACGAATATTTAAGAAATTTTGTGCATTCGACTTTGAATCAGATTAGCCTGCATTATTTATTTGATATAAAATATTTGAACTTTGATATATTATTTATATTATAGAAAAATCAAACTATTTTAAATTATGATTGTATTATGAGGTTAGGATAATATGCATATTATGGATCGATCCATGCTACAGATCCATATCCCTATTTGTGCAAACATTTGATCCAAACAGTTAAACATGATCTCCATATGAATTATACTTGGAGATCAAATTTTATCTTTTTAAGAATTTTTTTACTATTTTTTTAAGATAAGTTAAAATCACTATTTTCGGATAGTATAAATTTTTTAAATAAAGTAATACTCTAACTATTTACAAAAATAGTAAAAGAATTAAAAAAAATGTAAAATTTGATCTGCAAGTATTCATGTTGAGCGGTATATATAGATAGACTATTTGAACATTGAAAACGGAAATATGAATTTATAATACATACCGCTTTGTAATATGCATATATATAACCATAGCCTCACTTTAGTATTATATTAAAATAATAAAAATAATAATTTTGAAAATGGGCAAATAATTTTCAAATTATATATCTATGATGATTATAAGTGATTATACATGCATGAAGGAGGTGGCGGTTAATACATGCATAATAATCACATGGTAATTGTTGGCTGCTGTGGTAAAAATATATGGATGTCAATTACTAAACGCACTAAGCCAAGTTGTAGTGCCATCAAGAGATCACAATAATGTTCTCTCGTCTTTTCTTTTCTATCGGCATCTTTTATGTTATCGACATATCAACTTCAAATTATATCGTATAGGAGGGTTCTAATTAGAGGTACTACTTTTACTCGATTATCCAGATCCGATTCGAAACTGATCCGGAGCCAATTAATTTGGATAGGATATGATTTAAATAATATAATAGGTTAAATTATAGGTACAGTTACAAAATTAATAATTTAAATATCCGATCTAGATCCAAACCGGAACCGGTACTGTAATGGATGAGATATGGATTTGATTTAGTTATCCGACCCATAACCGAACCCGACCCGATATCCGTATAAATACCCGATAAAATGATAATACCATTTCTTTATAATTATTTAAACTAAACACATATATTAATATCTATGAAAAGACAATCATTTGTAGTACTTTTTTTTCTTGAATGAAATTTATTGTTTTTTTCGCACAGATTATTGAAATCAAATGTCATGTTCACCTTTTGCCTATAAATTTTCGAAGCTAATTAATTCATTTCTTGATCTCTTTATCTACCATGTATCTACATTTCTGCACGGATTATTGAAATTTATTGCTCTCTTCGCTGATTGAAACAAATTGATATTAATATTTTATTCCTGAATTTTTGGAACCATATAATGAAATCACCATCTCCAATATTTTACTTTCTAAAATTATCTCACCTTCAATATTTTGGAGCAGATTTTAATTTATATTATAATGATATATTATGTGAGATGTTTAAGAAATTAATTATATTTAAACGTAAAGTGTTTCTCAAATGCTTGTGAGTTGCGACATGTACCCGCCTCGGATCCGAACCGGATTCGATAATCCATAAACAAGTTATGGGTATATATCTACCCGAAACTGAAAGACTGGACCCCAAATATCTACGGGTAGATAGGTATCCGGATCCGGACTCGACCGGATTTGAAACAAATAAGTATATAGATCGAAATTCAGGCCCGAACACTTTTAGAGTACGGGTCTAAATATAATAGTATCCGGACCCTACCCGACCCGATAGCACCTCTAGTTCTAATACCTCATGCTTTTCAAATCTCATTATATCTCAAATTTTATATTTTTGTTTTTCAAATTTAAATTGTCGATCCGAACCACTCAATATGATATTCATACTAAAATATATTTGGAGATAAAATTTATAATTTTTGAAATTTTTTTACTATTTTTTAAGATAGATACCAAATCACTGTTTCTAAACCATTCAAAAACAGTGATTTTGTACCTATCTTAAAAAATAGTAAAAAAATTTCAAAAATTATAAAATTTTATCCTCAAGCATATTTTAATATGGATATCATGTTGAGTGATTCGGATCGTCAATTTTAATTTTAAAAACAAAGATATAAAATATGAGGTACGATAAGTTATGAAAAGCATGAGGTACTGGAACTCTCCTCATCATATACCCAAGGATTAAACAACTTCACTGACTTATTAATAGATGTAATTAGAATTACCGAAAATCAAGCTTGATATAAGATTACAATGTGTAATTCATCAAAAATTAGTATTAATGACATAATTAGTTTGTTTATTATGCAAGGCAAAAATTGATTAATCAACGAATTTACACTAAAATTAAACATGGTTAGAAGTTAAATAAAACAACATATTGATAATTAATTAGGAGACCTAGAATGAAAGTCAATAGGCCTTTATTTTTTTGGAGAATTTCATATATACCCCTCCTAAACTTCAAAATTACGTAATTTTCCTTCTGAAGTTCATAATATCTATTTACCCCTCTAAATTTTTCAAAAACTCACAAATTTATCCATCTTATTGTTTTTTCTATTAAAACACATTTTAAATTTATAAAGTATCGATCCATTTTACTCTTTATTTAAAAAATAAAAAATATTTAGAGTGTTTAAGAAAAATGTGAGTCTTCTAAATAGTCGGTTTATGTGGGCAAATAAGTCATTTCTCTACTTCTGTTGCTTACACAAGCGTAAACTTAATGGCACTGTGTATGCGTCGAAAGTAGAGAAATTACCCATTTTTCGTAAACATATTATATTTTTTATTTTTTAATAAAGGGTAAAATGGGTACTTTATAATTTAAAAGTGTTTTTAATAGAAAAGACAATAAAATAGGTAAATTTGTAAGTTTTTGAAATTGAGAAGGGTAAATATGATATTATGAACTTTAGAGGGAGAATAGGTAATTTTGAAATTTTGGAGATTGAAATAGGTACAATTAAGTGATACTATCTCAAGTCAAAATTGAATAGTAAATGGGAAGGTTCTAACGGTGTCCAGAAATGAGTACGTGGGTATTGCCAACTGCCAAGCGTTGAAACTTGAAAGCTAAGTTAGATACCACTGTACCAAGAGAAGAGAAGAAGAGATTGACCATTTGACCTAGCTAGCTAAATGCTGAAATGGATAAAGAAAGTGACAACAATATATAGCACGAGCTCAATTAAATGTGCCATGAATCCGTGCGGTACCGGTACCGGTACCTTTCGCTAGCTTCTTCATTTTTCAAGTCCCGGCTTCCTGGAAAGTAGATCAACATTTCAATTTGAATACATGCTTAAATGGCCCACACAGAACTGTCCGAGGTAACTCATTTATATTTAAATATGGACCGTCCAATTAGAATACGGATCAATTTGATCTTAAGTAAAATACATAGAGTTCCTTTAATATTCGTACAGTTTCTGATCCGACAGTTCGGATCTAAACAAAAAAAATTTGTAACCTCAGGTGATATGATCAATTTCAATACCTCTACTTAAATTCATATCACTTAAGTGACTCAAACTTTGAGTTTAGAGCTGGATCGCACGATTTGCTTTAAAGTTGCTCCATTTATTTCACTTCAAATCGAATTAGTCTGAATTCTAATCGGATGTTTCAGATCTAAACTTTAAATTTGAGATACCTCATAGGATCCGGACCCTCCACTCTCTCTTGACAACATCTAGATGATACAAAAGTACACAGTTTTCGAACCATGTCAGCGAGTGTCGTGTATGAATAGAGGTTGCCTTGTACACGGTTTCTGAACCGTGTCTAAAAAGTACTAACATACACAGTTAATAAAATCCATCTGTGTCAGGTCTTAAAAAAAAAAGACGCTGAAAATGATGGTTTTTACACGGTCGATTTAACCGTGTACAATGACTAGGGTTATATACGGTTTCTACAAGTCATCCGTGTATTATTTTCTTAACCATACACGGTTTGTTATTGAGAACCATGTTTGTTTTGTGTTTGTTTAAACAATTTATAATTAGCTAGCATCGATATTTGCTAGCCTTTAAACATACAATATTAAACATTCATAATTCAGATAATATTTACAACATACAACAAACAAGATTTCAACACACAGAACAGAGAACAACATTCATGTAAACAACAAGCAAATCAAAACAGGGTATTCGTATATATGTAATATAAAATAAGTTTCATAGTAACAAGTAGAAGAACCAACATAAAGACTTATATACATTCAAACTAGAAAAATTGTAAAGTCTTAACATAGAAATAATTCCGTATAAATGTACATTGATAGTCTACACAAAATAAAGTATCATAATCATAACTCTTATCCTCATTATAGATAGTGAGATCAATAGTACCTACATTAGTCACCATGAACAAACGAATCATCCTAAAGTTTTTCAATTCCCCTTTACAAAGTATCAAAGAAAGTATCACTTGTTTTGCAATTAATACCTAATGATATCTTTGAAAAAAAAAAAATTAATAGGTTGATAAAAGCAGTAATATCTGGAAAAAAACTTACACATGTTTCATTTTGTAGTATTGTAATCTTTTTCAAGCTTGACAAACTCTTTAGGATCCAAGTTCCCATTTGAAAAAAGAAATACGAACAAATGGAAATAGTGAGATCCTTCAAGTTTTGAAATATTGGGTGTTGCAGCGGTAAAACTGTTGTTAGAAATTCCTAATTGGAATAATATAAAAATAGAGTCAGAATCAAGACACGCTTTGAATAATTGTGTTATTTTAATTTGGTACCAAATTACCAAAAATATTAAAATCATGAGAATATGAGGTGCATACCACACGTAGATTGCACTTGAAATGTAACTCCAGAAGATGAACGTTTTTAATTTTCTGGAGTAAAATTGTTATCCTCTCCATGGAAGCTTGGGTTTGAGAATCTCTCATATTTAGGTTGAGAAAGTGTAGAGAGGTCCACAGGTTGTGCCACCTCTTAGACACAACTGACGTATGTACCGCCTCCTTGGTCACGAGCAACTAAGATGATGAGAAGTATTGGATCGGGCAAACTACTGATGAAGTCCATTGCGATATCCAGAGGCAGATATACAGTATAAGAATAGGGGTCAATTGACCCTCATTTATTTTCCAAAAAAATTTATTTGCAACTTATTTTTTATATAATTTATAGTAAAATGTTACAATTAGTGTAAAATGACCCCCATTCGCAGTAAGAAAATTTTATATAATTGACCTTCATTCACGTTTGACCCCCACAACTTGAAAGTCTAGCTCCGCCCCTGGCGATATCGAGAAAGAGTACAACGAGTGAAAGAAAGTGGTGTGTGTGGATTGGAGAGATAAAAAGGACAAGACATCGGCTATGAAACCCTAAGATATATATATATATATATATAAATAAGGAGAAAAGACTGAGGAGTTAAGAGTTATTTGATTAGACGTGGAGGTGCTGAGAATTAAAAACATGGCAAAATTCGAAAAGGCGCTAAAAAGGAAAAACCCTAAGTACTAATCATACACGGTTCCAAAACAAAAACCGTGTAGAATAAAGTTTATAAAACGTTTTCTACTAAAACCGTGTATACTTTGCAAAAATAGGTCCGAAAAATGAAAACCCTAATTCACAGGTTTTATACATTGTTCAAAAGAAATAACTGTGAATGGTGAGTATTTTTTTTGTAATGTTCATGTTTGTTAGCCATTAAAAAACATAAAATAAACTTCATACAGATTAATTTGATGGGTTATTAATAAATGAAAAGTGTAAATATGTAACATACCAAAGGAACTTGCTACTTCTAATTTCATCAAGATTGTGAAGGTTATTCACGGCTTTTCTCAACCAAGGAAGGAACCTTCCTTTGCTAAAAATAGTTGTAATAACCTTCAGTCTGGTATTCCAGTCTTATGCTATACAAAGGGGAAGAACCGAGAAAGAAAAGGAAAATGAAGAGACAAGTTAAGAGAGTGGATACACGTGTTTGGAAACAAGATATTTATTATTAACATGGGTTTTGGTACACGGCTTCTACTAAAAAGTAGTGTTTGAGAACTGAGGAAAATTATACATGGATGTTTTAGAAAATACTGTGTATGAAGTAGTACAAAGGTACACGGTTTATTATTAATGAACCGTGTACAAATAATCGTGACTTTCGGACATGATTCAAAACTTTCAGACCGTGTGTATATGTTGGATTTTTTTTTCGCACGAGCGCCTCCTCACATTGCACACTGTTAATGTGCAATTTATTCGCATCCGTGTATGATACGCCGTGTATGGTCTCGTTTTCTGTACTAGTGTTTATTCAACAACCACCAAAAGACTTGGTCAATGGCAAGTAGTATGGAAGTTGAAATTAAAAGACCCATCTTAGAGCACTGCATGGAACAGTGAACATGTGTATTGGGTCACATCACATAATTTGGTGCATTCATTTATTCCTTAGTGTTAAATTTCTAAGCAGTTTCTGCATATTTGGAGCTATCAGGAGGCCCTCTAGTTAGCTTAAATACGAACCAAAAAATTAAATGCAGGAGAAAGTATAGATTGAAACACTTTATTATATAATATTAATATAGTTGACGTCCGTATTGGTTTTGATTACTTCCTCTATAATTACTAATAGTGCATGACATGCATGTGCATCTTTTTAGTCATGTGGTTTAGTTAATATTGAAATTATTCTCTTATATCAACTTTTAAATATACTAACATCGATATATAATTGTAGGAATACATTCTGTAAGAATCTACCTTGCCACTAACATCGATAATTTTTTTCTTTTTGTCAGGGGCGGACCCAGAGTGTTCCAGGGGCAGGGCCCTCCTGGATTTTGAGTTTTAGTAGAGATTTATCAGTTCCGACCGACTTTGTCTCCTTTGAAATTTTTTTTGCCCTCCTTTGGACGTTTAATTTGTAATTCGAGTTAAATTTAGGGTTAAAATTGAAATAAATCTGTTGAATTTGATTGGTTATTAGAATTATAAGTCAGAGCACCAATTGTTTTTAGAATTATAAGTTAAATTTTGTTATTCGAGTTAAATTTTGTTGAATTTGATTGGTTATTAGAATTATAAGTTAAAGCATTGTTTTTTGTCGAGTATCCAATTGTTTAATGAATTTAAATCCTATTAGGTACTTAAACCCGATTCAATATTCCCCCCCCCCGGACGAAAATCCTGGATCCGCCCCTGCTTTTTGTAGTGTGGGACATGCATCAATAGTTTAAGGTAATTAACTATTGAGCTTTCTACTATTTTACAACAAAAGTCTTGATGATTAATTAACTTGAAAATTTTGATGGTCTTAATTTATAAGCGATATTTAAATTTAAAATAGGATACTTCAGACGAGATAAATTTCATTGGTACCAAAATGAAAAGGGAAGCTTCCAGCCTTCCACCTCTTGTGAGGATAAATAAAATGGCATGCTGTTGAGGCTAAGAAAATATAATTGTGGTCTGTTGAAAAGAAAAGGGAATATTTTTATTCTTAGAAATTATTAAAATCAGACATACGGATATAGAAAGAGTGTATCATTTTCAACAAATATAGAAAGATCTGACTCATTGAGTCCGCTCAAATATTATGGATCGGATTCAATGATTCAGATCCATTTTTCTTTTTTGAGTTTGGATCTGGACCGTCTGATTAGAGAAGAATCAAGCTCTGATCCACAGATGATCTTAGAAAAGTATAATATTTAAATCTGAACCATTGAGTCAGATCCATATATTTTGGATCGGACCCTTTCTATTTCTGTACGTCTGAATTTAATAATTTCTATGAATAAAAAATTCCCAAAAAAAAAAAAAAGATCTTTTTGCACTCCTCTAATGGGCCCTGCTGCTGCTCTGTTGGTACCTCTTTCTGGGAAGCTTGTCTCCTCGGTCTAATACCATTTGACTTGTATTCGGATGAAAAAGTTATTGTTGATTTTTACATAAAATCTAAAATTTGAGCAACATCCGGTTCAAATTAAACAACTCGTGCCAACAACTTAGTAAGGGTAAAGGTGGGATATAATGGAAATCAAAAATGTCAAGTGTATGATTCGATAAATCCATTTGGAACCTGCCAGGAAATATGGCGTCAGGATCTTCTGTGGCGTATACAAGCTGCAATATTGTGCGACAAGCTAATACTTCTTTCAAATCATAGTAAATTAAATTAATATGCAGTTTATTATGTATTATACAGGAAATGCCACACAGAATCTACGTACACAATTAATTGGTGTTTTCTAGAATGTAGAAACCTCAACGGGACAAGGGTCAAGGGTACATAAAATTGGTTTTTCAAGTTTCAAATGGATACCAATTTTATGTACCCTTGACCCTTGTCCCGTTGAGGTTTCTACATTCTAGAATAGAATAGAATAGAAGACAAGACAGACGCACATGTTGTAATACAATTACTATGATGAAACAAAGCAATAGAATAGAATAGAAGACAAGACAGACGCACATGTTGTAAACAATTACTATGATGGGTAACATCCATTCATGCTTTTTAGTTCATCAGCACTATCTAAAGTCTCCTTCTCGTATATAGAAAACATGGAAGAGTAAAAGCTAAAAACTGAAAGAAACAGCAGAGTAGTTTCTTCCCACCAGACAGGAAGGTCTCTATTGCATTTGCATATGTCGTTTTCACAATCATTCATTCATCTCAGACCTCAGTTCTGGATATTGTCACTTGTAGTTGTACCTACCAATCTCAATTCACACAAAGGGGTTTGTTGTTATCATCTCTGTCTAATTTAAGTTTGATTCAAATGGAAATTCCATCTTACAATTTTTTTTTAATTTGTGAAAGGTGGAAGAATCCATCTGTTGCTATTATAAGAAAACCAATAAATATTTTGGGCACAGTATATTAAGAAGCAAGAACAAAACCATCATGCCCACATTTTTTTCCAAAGTAATTGAAAATTTTAAATTCCAAACAGAAAATATGGTGCTGGCGTTCACCGATCTTCGTTTTTTATAAGCCAAAATATCAATGATTTTGGACTAGACAAGATGACAGTTTACATTTTTCAGAATTTTCAATTACCAAATTACATTAGCATAATGAAGCAAAAGAAAGATGGGCATTGGATCCCGCTATTAATATTTGAACGATCCATTTAAACATGCACAATTATTTGGCAAAACCAAGCTACAAGTTCGGGACAAGTGCACATCCATTTAAACTTAAAACAAGCATCAGATATAATCCTCTAACAAAAATAGCCATTTCATATTAAAAGAGCTCAGTATTAATAACCCAAATTTCATCAAAATCATATATAATTTGGCATTGGCATCATTCATATTAAGAAAGGTGATGTTTTAACTATTACATAAGAAAAGACAATAGCACAAAGAAAAAAAGAGAGATTCCAGTGACAAAACAATAATAAAAATTCACCATCACCAAACTTATAAAGAGTCGACAAAATTAGACTCATTTCTAAGATGAAGATCACATAAGCCTTCATTTCTACAACCAGAATTCATCTGGATACCAAAAATAATATCATTACAAGGGCGATAAATAGAATCAAAGTACAAAAGGGCGAAAATGGACCGCAAAAATATGCCCATCATTGTGCATGCATGATTATAAGAATACAAATCAAAGAAAGAAAGAATATATCACATGAAGAATCAATAGAACATTGGCAAGGTGAAATCAATGTGCCAACACATATACTAACAGGCGCATCCTCCTCTTTGTTCAGTAGGTTCTGTTGAGGTAGCTTCTGGAAGGGTCTGGAAGTATCTGAAACCAGAGAGAAAAATTTGAACAAAAGGCATCCAAATGCTTTTACTTTACTGAGGGAAAATTATTGTGTTAAAATACAGCAAAAAATCATGGCAATATTCAATATATAACATGCACCCCTGCCAGTACATCCAGATAATACATATCAAGGATGAGGAGGGTTCAAATGCCTCCATTTTTCGTGCCTCCACTTTTTAATTTTATAATAACAAAAATTCTAAAACTTATATGTCAAAATAAAACTGTTAGATATGATCTATATGATTTTCTATACATGTACATAAAAAATTAACACTTTTCAAGTTTGTTTATATATGGATCAATAAGTTGAAAAATCTAAGTCCAGAAATCGTCCACATCAGTGCATTTTTGCAAGCTCTCGTTAACAATGAAACAAAGTTGAAATGTCATGATCTTTTGTGCATAGAGAAAAATGATATAGATCATATCTAACGGTTTTATTTTGACATTTAAGATTTAAATTTTGAGTTATAAAAGTTTCAAAAATGAAGGCACAAAAAATGGAGGCATTTGAACCCTCATCAAGGATTATGCTTTTCTTTCAGTGAAAACTTCAGTTATCAGCTCAAACTATGCCTCAATTATGCTGCTTAACATCAAACAGGTAAATGTTGGGAGTGAGGCTATGGTACTATGCATAGCGCAGATTGGTCCGTACTATGGATCAATATTTCCATTTTTAAAGTCCAAACAATTGATCTGAAATGTTCAACATGATCTCCATATGAAAACATTCTTGTAGATCAAATTTTATATTTTTTTAGAATTTTTTTACTATTTTTTTAGATAGGTAGAAATTCACTTGATCTGAAGATTCTAAGACCATTGAAAAGTAGTGATTTTCTACCTATCTAAGAAAATAGTAAAAACATTCTAAAAAATGCAAAAATTTAGTGTACAAGTACATTTTCATATGGAAATCATGTTGAACAGTTCAGATCAACTATTTGAACTTTGAAAACGAAAGTACTGATCCGTATAACAGAATCTGCACTATGCATATTGCATAGTACCATAGCCTCACTCAAATGTTGGTACCAGGCTGGTAAAGAAATGCTTGCTTAAACTTACATGTCCTGATTGCGCTCATGGTCTAGTGCAAGTTTGGCAACAGAGAGAAAAGCAGCATCGACATTGTAGTCCTCCTTGGCCGAAGTTTCAAAATAAGGAATATTTCCATTAGCAGCACACCAATCTTGCGCACTCTTCTCAGATACCTGATATCATTTTTTACTTGGTCAATCTGACTAAAGTAATTTTCAAAAATAATTGCCTCGTATGTGCTCCATGTAGAAAACCACATTAGAAACCAAAATAACACAGAGATAATTACACATAGGAAAATAAAAGAGTCAACCAGAAAATAGGAACAAAACAAGTAAAATAAAATTCAGAGTTATAATCAAAATAGTATATTAGACATAGGGATGTTTTCCATTTCAAGACAACAGCACCATCAACTATACCAAGAACAAGTGCACTTGCCATCACATACAGAAGCACGGGATGGTTAGAAGGTATTTGACGCTTTAAACTATCAGTCTGTGAAAAAAACAATTCATAGGAAGCCTTACAGATCTGCTGTTGCCGCCATCTATATCAATCTTGTTACCGAGTAAAATGAAGGGGAAATTTTTAGGATCTGATGGGCTAGCCTGCAAATAGAAATTTTAAATTTCAATTTAGCCAAAGTCCAAAACAATCATATTAACCCCAGTGGGTAAGCTTTTGAGAAGTACTGAAAGCTTCTGGTTCTATGCCACTTTTTCATACATACAACAATTAAGTGTGTAAAATATTACCATGCAAAATACATGAAAACCAAGAAATTATAGTTGGGCAATAATTTCAAAATGGGTGATGCAATCAGGATGGTATTGATTACGATACTTCATCAGTTTAGGTTCTTCTTTTTTTATTTTTTTAGGTGCTCATTGGCCTGTTCTTGATGTTTGAGCATCAGGTAAAATAAAATGAGAAACCCAAGAAGTAAAATATAGATAATAAAACCAGCACATAAGAGTTTAGGTACAGCTCTGCACTTAAAAAAGATAATGGACCATATAGAAACAGGAATTGAAAGACAAAAAAATAAAGAGGGATTCTTCATCCAATAATGCTGGACATTGAAGTTACCTTACAATTAAATACCTCTTCTCTTTAGTGACCAGACTAGAAATGAACCCTTCCCAAACAAAAGGGTTATTCTCAGTACAAAAATCAGTATAGATTTGGTTTTGTATCCAGTAAAATTATAAGCTGGTCATGCCGGTACCTTTACTAGAAGGAGCTTTTCCTTTTCTATTTCTCTGACTTACCATTTTCATCATCTCGACCGAATTTCTTAGAAAATGCAACAGTAATCATGAAACTTTAGAAAAAATAATTAAACAAAAAGAAGAATCTACCAGACCTGGTTGAGAAATTCTTCACGCCAGTTGTCAAGTGTATCAAAAGACCTCTTGACATTGACATCATAAACTAAGACACAACAGTCTGCCCCTCTATAGAAGGCCACACCTAGGCTTTGAAACCTCTCTTGCCCAGCCGTATCCCATACCTATTTAAAAAGGTAGATAAATAGAAAAATCTTAGTCTTGTTGTCATAATAAATACTGATTTACCGCATAACCCATAGCATAACATGTGCGTGCATGTTCCTGTGTGCTCAGGGGCAGAACTGAAAAATTTAGTTAGGGGGGGCTGAAACTTAAAATACATAATTATTAATTTGTGGTTAGTGGGATTTGAGCTCAAGACCTCCCAAGCACAAAAATATAGTCTTAACCACTAGACTACAAGCACACATTTAGTATTTTATGATGGGGGCTGAACTATATAAAAACTTTAAGGAGATGGAAATTCAATTAAATTTCAACCTAAGTGATTAAAATTTTCAAAATCATGGGGGTGGCTTAGCACCCGCTGGGCTAAGTGTAGATCCGCCCCTATGTGTGCTACAAATAATCCCTAACGGAACCATCTTCCCTTTTTGGTCCCTCCTTCAATAAAGTCTTTAAGTTTCAACTTTTAACCTAGACTTGTGATTGAATATGTATCATTCTTATTTTAACAACATTAATTTTTCATTTAAAAATGGATAAAATTCAAGTCAGCAATGACATGGAAAGATTCTTTTTGGTGGAGATAATATTTCAGTATAAGAATGACCCATTTCACATCTGTGCCCAAGGATTTTAAGGTTTTAAACAATAGAGAGATGGTTGGGACCACATTGGAAGTTTCAAGGTAGAGAAACCAAAGACAGGAACCATTGATAACTTTAAGAAGCATTTTTGTGCATTGCTCAAGAAATAAGGGGCTGTTGGATTCAATCCTAATTGTATCAAATACAACTCAGGTATGTACAGGTCAGTTCATAGTTTCATACAAATTTTGCCTTAAATATCAAGCCAAAAGAAACTAAGGAGGGAAGTTTACTTTTGTTTAGGAGTGTGACAAATTGTGTAGAAAAATAGACATAAACTTAGCTGTTTGTTGTCTTTGATTCTTTGTAATAATATCAATCATGGCTGTAAATTTTGTAAAAAAGAAACAAAGATGATAGCATACTTGCAGTGTAACAAGTCTGTCTTCGACCAGGATCTCCTTAGTCATGAAATCAGCACCTATGGTGGCCTTGTACTGTTGACTAAATTTCTTATGCACATATCTTTAATCCAATCATTAAGAGAAACAATTATATAATGCATTCCTTACTATACAAATTAATTTTACCAATCAGAAACTCCAACAGCTACTAGCAAAAATTCTGCTCTCTTCTCAGATTTACAATAAGAAAAACATAGCACCACACATTGATGAAAATATTTCCCAATTTCCTGACACATTTATGATAAAAGCTATATAACTGACTGATCCAAGTTTCAGTGAAATACATTTTCATATACTACCAGAGATACTAAGCTAACCTTCAAAATGCAAGGAACCAAAATGGCCGTCAATTTGGTGCTGTTACAGTTAAAGCAAGGAAACGCGCAGCTTATGGCAAAGGAATTGAGGGGAAAAAAATGTAAAACCCTAGCAGGCCACAGCAGGCCTCCAGTCAATGACATCAAGCTAATATACAAAGCGTTAAGATAATAAACTATTCAATAAGAAAAGTACTAATTAATCCCCAAAAGGATACTGGTTCATCAACGATGTCTTCCCGACTCTGTAGATCAAAACAAAAAATAAATATTATTTCAAAACAGTTAAAAGATCAAAAAAGCACGGTCAAATACAGCTCAAAAACCTACTAATCGTTGAGATCTGAGCTAGATCGGAACCAGAGACGAAAATCCCCATATGAAAAAGAAATTATAAGAGCAATGAGAGAATATACCCACTATCGCCGAGTACTATGACCTTGAGCAAGGTTCGGCGCCTCGCAGTTGCCATTTCCGAACAAAGTCGAGGGAAGAACAGATATCAAAAAGTAAAAGATCTTGGAGCAAGGATTAGATAAGCGATTTAATAATTAATTGAAGAGCTAGCGAGAGGGAGAGATGAGAAAGAGAAGCCGGAAGCGCCCGTGGTGTCTCGAAAGCACCATTTGTTTGGTCTCAAGGGCAGAGCACGACCTGGAGAACCAACTATTCAAATACACCCGGTGCATTATTAAATATTTGTAAGATGGGTGTATTTTATATTATTTCCAATATAGTACGATAAATATACAAAAAATGTTAACTATATTTCGATCATCCAAATTAACATGTAAGACTATAATTAATATGCACCATGGATAAAAAATGTTATTTTATCCAAAATTATTTTAAAAAACATAAAATCATGAATATATAAAAAAACAATTTATTTAAAAAACATAAAGAGTGAGGCTATGGTGCTATGCATAGCACGGATGACTAGTGTACTACGGTTCAATATGATACTTTTTAAAATTCTAACGGTCGATCCGAACTTTCAATGTAATAATCATATGAATATGTACTTGCAAACTAAATTTTATATTTTTTCGAATTTTTTTACTATTTTTTTAGATAGGTACAATTTTGATGGTCCAGAATTTTCAGAAAACACTGATTTTTCTACCTATCTAAAAAAATAGTAAAAAAATTCAAAAAAATATAAAATTTAGTTTGCAAGTACATATTCATATGGATATCACATTGAACGGTTCGGATCGACCGTTAGAATTTTAAAAAGTACCATATTGAGCCGTAGTACACTAGCCATCCGTGCTATGCATAGCACCATAGCCTCACTCAAACATAAATATATAACGTGAATTTATATGTATTAGATCATGATAACAAAAATCATGAATATATATATAAAATAATACCAGTATATTTTATGTTTTTCTAGAAAAACACCAGTGTATTTTATGTTTTTTAAATAAATTCTTATAAATTGTTTTTTTATATATTCATGATATTTGTTATCAACTCAATTTTTCTAAAATAATACCAGTGTATTCACATAAAATACACTGGTGTTTTTCTAAACATAAATCATGATTTTTGTTATCAACAAAATTATTTAAAAAACATAAAAACATAAATATATAACGTGAATATATATGTATTAGATCATGATGATATGGCATGGCAATTGCGCGTAGAGATCTCAATAAGTAACTCAATAAGTAACTCAATTCGTATGGATATATAACTTGACTAGATCCACTTCAATTTACTTAAAACTCTTCTCCCTAAAAAAAAGTTACTGTAAGGTAGGAGTGTCAATGATACTCTTTTATCCGTTCATCCAACCCGTACCGTATCAATAAAACGGGTACGGTAAGTAAGTTGGTGTGCAAATTACTACAAATTATATCCACAATATGATCAATATTTTATTAAGCCACTTTGAAAATTCCAGATCATATGGTCCAGACTGTTTTTACTGTTTACCCGGATCTGTAATTTTCAAAGTGGCTTAATAAATAGTAAAAAAATTCCAAAAAATGTAAAATTTGGTCTCCAAGTACATTTTAATATAGATTGAACATCTAACGGTTTGAATTTGATGTTTGAACATCAAACACTAAGATATGCCCCCGGAAGCACGAGACCGAAGTTCTAGAGGAAGCACATTAGCCATACTCATATATATATATATATATATATTAATTAGTATTGAAAAGAGTATTTTAATTGGTTTACTTGCGCTTAGCATGATCATAATTTTTTTTCTTCAATAAAGTACTATACATTTGTGAAATGAATGTATATGTTTAATAGTTTATTTAATAAATAATAAAAATAATGATTATATTAGTATTATCCGTTATTTACCCGCTACCGTTTCGTTATCCGACAACCATAACGAGTAAGAGTAAGGTACGGATAAGATAATTTGTAGCGGATAAGTGTAGGATACGGGTAAGAATAATTTGTAACGGATACGGTTATGACAATATTTCCATCCAACTCTTACCGTATCCGTTCACACCCCTACTATAAGGCTTAGTTCAATTTACTTAAGACTCTTCTCCCAAAAAAAAGTTACTGTAAGGCTCACCTAATAAGCTAATGAATATATTTTTTTTAATAATAGTGGATGAACCTATCGACTTAGTATTTGAAAATAGTACTTACATACAGATACAGTACATATTATAGTCCTAAGCAGTAACATCTAATACATCCTTTAGAGTTGCAATTAGAAAACATAGAATTACCAATTATTACACAAGCACTAGCAAAAACACCTACTACATCAGATTTTAGAAGAACTAATAAAGTTCACAAAATAGCAAAGTAGAAACCCAAAGCATCAGAGATCCTCTACTATCAAAATGTACGAAAGAAACAGCAAGTCAGTGCATAAAAAGACATTTCATCAGAATCAATCAGAGCCAGACTCATTATCTCTAGGTGGGACCCTGTCTCCAGACATTAGACTAGTTTAACTTCAAACGAGTCATCAATCCGCCATGAAGTACTATTTTACCTAGGGGTGTAAACGGATCGGATATTATCGATTTCGTCCGGATCCGAATTTCAGAAAATTACTTATATTATCCGATCTGTATCTGTATCTGAGAGTATCTGTATCCGTATACAGTAAAGTTTTTAACTATCCGTATCAGACCGTTTACACCTAAACCAAAATAAAATGTACTCTATGTTGTTAAATTGATTTGTTAAATTGATTTATTAAATTGTATATACATACCAATAGTTTATTAAACTACATATACATATATATTCTGATGAACAATATAACACTATGACATGATTAGTGACTAATGTGTTGATAATATGATATATGTTTTGTAACCAACAAACTTATTATGAAAAATATTATATCTAATTTATGAATGAAAAAATTATATTTAGATGTTATTCTTTAATAGAATGTACATTAGTAATTTATTTTTAGTTATCCGAATTATATTCATATCCATATTCGTATCCGTCCGATATCCGATCCGTATCCGTATCCGTATTCTTTAATAAAAGGAGCCTAGGCAAATCCTACACCATCTAATCGAGTGAATTAAACTTGAGTTAATGAGAAATCAAAATAAGTTTCAAAAGAATAACATAAATTATGTAAAATTCTCAACATTTACATCTAACAAATATTAAGAAAAAAAACTAGTATTTCTGAGATTTTTTTAGTTACCTAATAATTCAGAATTAAACAACCACCACCATTTGACTTAAATTGAGTTTTTACCCAGCTGGAGATGCGCACCAAATTGTTTTTTTTTGTGCGCCACCTAAGCATGCGCACCAAATATATATTTTTTTAGTTCTTTTTTGTTCTGTTTGAAATTTTTGGACCAAGTTTTTTTTTGCTCTATTCTATTTTTTTCTATAGTGTTTAGAATTATATGTAAGCATCAAATTTGACAGAGAAATTTTAGAAAATAAAATGCACTTGTTTAACAAATAAAATTTTGTACTAAATTTTAACTAAAAATTACTACCATAAATTATACGCACAATCTGAGCAGCATTTTGTACTAAGTAAGTTGGTGTGCAAATTACTACAAATTATATCCACAACATGATCAACATTTTATATTACAAATTATACGCAGAACAGAACTAAATATATATATATATATATATATATATATATATATATATATTTGGCGCACCAAAAAAAAAATTTGGTGCACATCCTAGGGTTGCGTATGTGGTAATATGTGAATTTTGAAGATATGGGTAGTGGTTGTTTATTTTCCATTCATTTAGGTGGTAACTAAAAAATTTCGGCTAGTATTTGGTTTAGTGTCAAATACACATGGTCTCTATGTGGGAGATCATGGATTTGAAATCTAGATAGAAAAAAATATTTTGTTGTTATAACAAGAGTATTAATTACTTGAGTGGCTTGACCTCCGACTTTTACTAAAAACAAAAAATAAGAAAATATAAAATTAATTTACATACAAAATGCAATTGACACTTTTTCTACTGTATTTTATATTTGGTTCATAATTTATGTGGAGATTAATGAATGATGAATAGTAAGTAAAACAATTTTGCATGACTAAATGGTGGTCGTTGTGTAATTTGTAAAGAAACATTAATCCGTTTTGGCGTTTTGTCAAAAGTAAGCCTCACAAATCTAATCATAGAGTCCAGATATTAATGATTTATAATCTCAATCCGTGCACAAAAAATACTCACCTCAAATCTAAACAGTTCCGCGATGCATCATATCATACAAAGTATAGAAGCCTCTTCTTTAAATTAACGGTCGTAATTGAGACACGTTCTGCACGATGTAAAATATATAATAACCATTTTTAATTACCACGGGCCATTTATGAACCGAGAGTAGGAAAGCAGCAGGCAGCAGCAGATGTTGAGAGAGGAAAGGTATAAAAGTATGAACCCATTTTGGTGGACCATGCATTAAAAGGTGAGTGAGGCTATGGTGCTATGCATAGCATGGATGGCTAGTGTACTACGGCTCAATATGGTACTTTTTAAAATTCTAACGGTCGATCTGAACCGTTCAATGTGATAACCATATGAATATGTACTTGCGAACTAAATTTTATATTTTTTTCGAATTTTTTTACTATTTTTTTAGATAGGTAGAATTTTGATGGTCCAGAATTTTCAGAAAACACTGATTTTTCTACCTATCTAAAAAAATAGTAAAAAAATTCAAAAAAATATAAAATTTAGTTTGTAAGTACATATTCATATGGATATCACATTGAACGGTTCGGATCGACCGTTAGAATTTTAAAAAGTACCATATTGAGCCGTAGTACACTAGCCATTGGTGCTATGCGTAGCACCATAGCCTCACTCTTAAAAGGTAAGATATTCCAGGAATTAATCCGTGGGGTCCACTAGTCTGTTAAAGGAATGGATATGTGCCGAGAGTAAATGAGTTAGCTAAGAAGTGGTCGTGCGTTGCGCCAGGCGCCAGCCAGCGAGGCATTTGAAAATGGGATATTATTAAAGAGGCGCGAGATCCCCGAGTTGAACAGCGACTACACAAGAAATGGACTGCTGCCTGGTACCTTAATAGGGAATCTTTTAGAATTAGTGGATCTGGACCGTTCTTTTTAACTTGGTACAAATCTCAAATCTCAATAATACTACCTTCTTTGATGGCGCCAATCTCAAAGCGACTGTGAGTTGATCTCAAACCGTAAAGTGAGGAGAATCTTTTATGGTACCTGGGAGGATACTTTTCCCCTAGCAGACATGGTTGGATGTACTGTACGGCGGATCTAGAGAGGTTCAAGGGTAAACACTTGTCTATCTCTAAATTTGAAATTAAACTTGTGTTTACTCTTGAATAGACTTGTGCCTACCCCTGGATCACGTGTCGTGCCGTGACCAAGTTAGATTTTTATGTGTCATGTTGTGCCATGGTCAAATTTAGAATGATAGTCACGACACGTTAGTCACGCTTTGACCACACGTGACCAGTTTGTCACGTTTGGTCATATTTAAGTATTTTTTCATAATTTATATTAGTTTATTCAAGATTCAAGATTTAACAGTCCTAATTACACATGACTCACATGACCACGTGCCGTGCCATAATTAAATCTTTCGCATGACGTGTTGTGCCAAATTTTTGAAAGATGATCACGTCACGTGAATGGTCACGACACGGGACATGTGAGTCACGACACGTGACCAACACACATGTCGTGCCGTGACCGAAACGTACTGTGCCGTGACATATCTGGTCACGCTATGGCTTTTTTAAATTCATGTTCGCTACTTCGCTCTTATTCGCCAGGAAAAAAAATTGCAATGTTGTCAGTAATTTGTACTTACTCCTGACCAAAATTCTGAATCCTCCCCTGAATATACATAAGTGTTTGTGAATTCATCACTTATTATATACTAGATCAATAGATTGACCGGTAAGGTGGTGTAGTTTGAACAATAAAATTTATAGAGTTCCAACAAAGTAAGCCACTCCCTCCATCATAAACGGACCAACCGTAACTGATGTGATATATATATATATATAGAGTATGGCTAATGTGCTTCCTCTAGAACTTCAGCCTTGTGTTTCCAGGGGCATATCTTATTGTTTGATGTTCAGACAACAAATTCAAACCGTTAGATGTTCAATCTATATTAAAATGTACTTGGAGACCAAATTTTACATTTTTTGGAATTTTTTTACTATTTATTAAGCCACTTTGAAAATTCTAGATCCGGGTGAACAGTAAAAACAGTCTGGACCATATGATCTGGAATTTTCAAAGTAGCTTAATAAATAGTACATGACTACATGTAGATAACATAATATTGATCACATCTAGCGGTTTTTTTACATATAAATTTTAAAAAAAATGTATTAGTAAATTAAAAAATAGAGGCATAATAGAGACAAAAAAATAAAAATATTTGAACCCTTCAAAAGACATTCAATGTTGGATTTACTTTGTTTACAAAATTGAGACCAGTATTATGAAAGAAAATCCACCTCAAACCGATATACACCTAGAGAGATATAAACTTAAATTATAAATATAATAACATGATATAAAATTTTGCAATTTACATAGTTTTAAAGACCACAACGAAAAGCTTGTTAACTTTTCTACTTTTTCAGGAGCTTTAAATGAAGAGGTCAATTTGGGTCCGATGTTCATCGGACTCAAAGTGAGTTTGATGGGTTCGATGACCGTCCGATCTGCTTTACGATTCACACCGCAACTCTCGCGTCTGCTTTAAAATTAATACGCACGAATCATAAAGCAGATCGGATGATCCCGAAACCCATCGGACCCAAATTTGAGTCTGATGGGCATCGGACCCAACCTGTTATATTAAATGAAATACATGCAGCATAGATTCTTCTACAAGTTTGTGTTGCAAATGAAAGATTAAGCAACATTGAGCTTCAGAAAAATAAAGAGAGGACTAGGGGTGTTTATCTTATCTTATCGGTTCGGTTCGGTTCAAATTGAATTAATATAGACAAATGAAAGTTTAATTTGATTTTCAAAAATCAAATCGAATTGAACCGAAATAGAATAAGAACCGAACCAAACAAATCAAAGAAAATTTCGGTTTATTTGATTGAACCGAAATAGAATATTAATCATAATTTTTTCTTTGTTAATTTGAATTTTTTTAAAGATGGATTTAAATTTTTTGTTTGGTTCCGGTTTAACCAGTTTTAAACCGAACCAAACAATATACATTATATCATAATTTTTGAATTTTTTTAAATATTTTATTTGGACGAGAGATAGGTTTAAAAATTTCAGTTGATTCCATCTAACCGGTTTTAAAAATTCTAAACAGAATCAAAACGATCTATTAAATTGGTTTTAAAAAATGAACTGAACTGATCTACTTAACTGAAAAATCCAAACCGTTTAAACCGAACTCTCTCAGTTCGATTGAAAACCCATTAAACCGGATCCGATCAACACCCCTAGAGAGGATTGACCTGGCTCCTTTATATGAAAGGATCATACAATTTCGAGTGGGGAATTAATTTCTTAGATCGAATGCTCCACAATACAAAAAATTATAGAGGATAAAAGTGATTTTCAAATAAATAAATTAGAAGCAAAATGATTTTCATTATAGAAGATAAAAGTGATTTTTTTTAGAATCAGAATAATGTACCCAATTTCGAACAATCATAAAAAAAATCTAAAATTTCCAAACTAAAAGTAATATAAAAAGAGTAAAACTAGGGTGTTCCTGAGTTCACCAAGTTCTTCTGTGAACTCAACTCTAAAATCTATCGGATTGACTTCAAATGACGAATCCAAACCGTTGAAATCCATCTACCTTACGAGTGATGCGTCCACATGCAAAAATTTCAAACTTTCGAATTAATGTAGTATAAAGTCAAGCAGTCAAAATTAGAAGGTTTTATAAATTAATTTTAATACATTCATTTTTTCAACGTTTTTTGACCACTTGACTCTATACAAAATTAATTTGAAAATTAAAATTTTTTGCATGTAAACACATCATTTGTAAGGAGAATGATTTCAACAGTTTGAATTCGTCGTTTGAAGCCAATCCGATAGATTTTAAAAATAAATTCACAAAAAAACTTGATCAACTTAGAAACACCATAGTTTTACTCATATAAAAATACTTCTACGTACTATAAGAAAATTGAGAACCATCTACCGTACAAATTGTTTTTCGAAAATTCGAGAAATATTCTTACTGCAAGGAAAAGTTTAGGGCCTGTTCAGCGTCAAGAGGGGAACGGGAATGGACTTGGGAACAGAAAATTTTTGAACTGAATTTTACTGTGCTTGTGGGAAAAAAAAATTTACTCAGAGTGAATTTTTTTTTTCTCACGCGCACAGTACCACGCAGAACAGGCCTTAGAGCATCTCCATCGCCTTGCAAATGGAATTGCAAAGTCCTACGTGGCGCTTCCGTGGCACTTGCTTTTTCACTTTCACCGATGCATAACTCCATTAATTTTTGAAAGCTTTCATTATTTAAAAGCGCATATGAAAGCTTTCAAATGAACACGCTGGAAAAAACCTTTTCTATTCGCTGCAAAATTATCCTCTCTCTCTTCCCTTTGCTGCCAAAACCCACTTTTAAAAAAACCATTTTACTCATTCTCTTCCCTTCTCTGAGAAACTCTTCATTTTATCTCATCCCTCTCTCTCCTCTTTCCTTCTCCTTGAAACTCTCCATTTTATCTCATTCCCCTCACTTCCATCGATCTTGACTTAAATTGCAATTAATTGCTTCATCGGTGAGAACTCAAATAAAATTGCAAATAATGAAAGCTTGCAAATTTTGAATGTTGTTGTTGCACTAAACCACTCACGGGTTGAGAAATTTTCATGTGTCTCAAAAGTTTTTATTTGAAAAATTGGAGATGCTTTATCTGAGACCAATTGGTTTCGACCTTGGACACTTGATTTCTGTGTTTTTTTTGTTCACTAAAGAATGTATGGAGAGATGATCAGAGTCAAAATAATGATGATTTACGTAGGATTTTGGCTTAGGTTTCACATATTTTCTCACACTTATGTTTAATTAATTAGAGAAAAAGGCTATTGTCACCCTTCTTTATGTTTTATTGCAGAAAACAGGTTTTGGGACTATTTTACACCAAATGGAGCTAGAATCGGGTCAATCGGATCAGCGACGCTCATCGACTAAGTCCCTGTTACGGCCAGTATTGACTAATACGGACCAGGCCTAGCACAGACCAGGAGATAGCGCTGGAAGCATTAAACCCTAACTGCCAAGGTCCTAATACGGACCGTATCACCTAATACGGTCCGTATCCGAAGGCATCCCTTGGGGAATAACTGCCGACAGCTGTTTCCAGATCAGTTTCTTAGCCCCTACTCAACCTCTACACGTCCCTACACTCCTATATAAGGCCCCTGGGCAGAAGGAATAATCATCTTTGTAATTAGGGTTAGATTTGATTAAAGTGAGAAGAGAGGAGTGCTTGTAACAATGCCGTTCCGCGGCTAAGTTCATTTTCTTAGGGCTAGGCAGTAAACCTTGTTACTCTTGATGTTTTGATATATATATTTCTGTTGATTATGATTTCTTGTTGTTGTACTAAAATGCTTTTGTGATTTACTATCTCTTCATCTAATTTCAATGATCTAGTTTGAGTCCGTTAGGGTAGTGACAGTACTTTAATGGTAAGAGAAACTATTTGTATGAATTAGCCTCGTTGAGATTTATTAGGTTTATGTGAAGAAAACCTTATCGGGGAAACCATAAACCAGACCAACAAAACGCGTACCAAATTCCATCACTTGCGTAAAGTAAATCACAGTGATCTGTGTAGTAATTTGGGATATTTGAGAGATCAGACATTTGCGTAAGGTAAATTGCAGTGTCCTATGTAGAATCTCGGTGAAAGATCTGTCATTCTTGCGTAACATAAATCGCAGTGACATATGTGGTGTCTTTCATTAAAACAACAACAGGAAATCAGACGCAACAGGAATATATTGTCAAGGCGGATTGAGCGGCAATGGTGTACCGAAACCCTAGGAATTCTCATCTCTATCTTTATTTTAATTACTTTTAATTGCTTCCTAATTTACATTGATCAAAACAACATCTCTCAATTTTCAGATTTCGTCTAGCCTTTTGAAAGATTGTGATTCGATCGCTCAAAGCATTGAACTAATATTCCCTGTGGATCGACCTCGTATATACTACTCGATAGGATTGTGCGCTTGCAGTCCGAACCGATAGCATTTCCGAGTTTATAAATATTAAAAGAAACATTGCTCTCTTTTGAGTGATCAAGAGAGAGACGGGACAGGAGAGAGAGAGAGAGAGGGGGGGCTTATGCTGGTCATCGTGGAGAGGAGAGAGAGAGAAAGAGAGTTGTTTTCTGAAGTGGTGAGGCAGAGAAAGGAGAGAAGAAAAAGGAACGGAAGAAGAAAAGGGAACAAAAATGCATGGAGAAGAAATGAAGAGGTCAACCAAAAAAAGAAATTGCTGATGTGGCAGTCAAAATTAAATTCAATTCAATTTTATGGATGTAGAGTCGGTGAAATTAAAATGAATTGCAATTGCAACTGTGCTGTTTGAAATTGTAAAGCCTTTCACCGTTGGAGATGCTCTTAGTTTAAGTGGAATAGAATAGAATACAATATTATCAGGGAAAATATTTATGAGGAGCAGATCTGATCAAAATATTTAAAAATTCAACAAATTGTGTTGATTGTTATAAATATATTAAGTTATGGATGTTCATTTAATTGCATCAAAACTTCTCATTAATGAAGTATGTTTTATCTCCCTCATTTATCAATTGAATTAAATTAGATGGCTTGTTATTTACATTTTCTATCTATAAATAGTGGATTGTAAGTTTATATTATTGACAAGAAAAACATATGAATAAGAGATAGCCATCTTTATACATTCTCAATATCTTGTTTATTATTTTTTTTCTTTATTTTACAACACGTTATCAGCACGAGTTGCTCGGAAGAAGTTGCAAAGTTATTCTGTAAGTAATTTATATGATTGATCATTATATCTTTCATTAATTTAAATTTCATTTAAATATTTGATTATATTTGTTTTAGTTTATAATAATCATTCCTTGAAGTGAATGATATAATAATAACCTGAAGTTATTATCAAAAATAAAAGTTTATCAAGAATCTGAAGTTCTTATTACCCGAAGAGAATAAAAAGAATAATAACCTGAAGTTATTATTATTGTTTAGAACCTGAAGTTCTATTTGAAATTTTAATATAAAATTAATATAATAACCAGCAGTTATTATAGGCCACTGGATGAATAATAACCTGAAGTTATTCCCAATTAAAACCTGAAGTTTTATTAGAAACTTTCATATAAAATTAATATAATAACCAGAAGTTATTATAGGTCATTGTATGAAAAATATAACCGGAAGTTATTTCAAATTAAATTTTACAATTGCGCAGCCAAGCAATTTAATAACCAGAAGTTATTAAATAAATATTTTATTATAACCTGAAGTTATATAATATTAACCTGAAGTTATTAATACATTTAAATTTATTTATTTATTTATGCAATTTACATATTCTTTTATTTATATTTATTTATCTCCCTTTTCATAACCTGAAGTTATGATATTAATAACCTGAAGTTATATAACCTGAAGTTATGGCATTCATAACATGAAATTATACAACCTGAAGTTGTGGCATTAATAACCTGAAGTTAATACGTATCTATTTTGTAGTACATATGACAAATCTCACAAAGCTTGAATTTGCTGCTCTTGAAATTTCGGGCAAGAATTATCTCCCATGGACACTCGATGCCGAGATCCACCTCACCGCAAATGATTTGGAAAAAACTATTGAAGAAGGAAATAAGGCCTCCCCGCAGGAGCGTGCTAAAGCTATGATTTTTCTTCGTCACCATCTCCATGAGGATTTGAAAACTGAATATTTAACGGTGAAAGACCCGTTAGAACTCTGGAAGAGTTTAAAGGAGATATATGACCATAAAAAATTTGTTCTCTTACCAAAAGCTCGTTACGAATGGATTCATTTGAGATTACAGGATTTTAAATCCGTTGGTGAGTATAATTCCGCAATGTTTCGGATAACTTCCGAACTTAAACTATGTGGTGAAATGATAACAGAAGAAGACATGTTGGAGAAAACATTCTCCACATTTCATGCCTCGAATTTGCTCCTGCAGCAGCAATATCGAGAGCGGAGTTTCAAGAAGTACTCCGAGTTAATATCATGTCTTCTCGTTGCGGAACAAAATAATGAGCTTCTAATGAAGAATCACCAAGCACGACCCACCGGTGCAAGTCCATTCCCTGAAGCGAATGCGACTTCATCTAAGAAAGGACGTGGCCGCGGTCGCAGCAATTTTCGCGGACGTGGTCGCAACAATGTTTGGCGACGTGATGGTCAATACAACAAAACAAAGGAGAATAATACGGTGAAAAATGAGAAAGGAAAACATCCTGAAGATGTTTGTTACAGATGTGGAATGACAAATCATTGGTCACGTACCTGTCGTACGCCCAAGCACCTAGTGGAGCTTTATCAAGCCTCACTCAAGAAAAGGGGGAAAAATGTGGAAACTAACCTTACTGAAAATGATCCCGAAAATGAATGCCATATAGATACACACCTTGATGTATCAGATTTCTTCCATAATGTGGATGAAGAAATAGACACTTTTACTAAGGGAGAAAATAAAATGTAGAAGTTTATGTTTATGTTTAATAAAAGGTTTAGTTTACATTTTAATTTTTATATAAACAAATCTAATGAATAAAAGTAGTTTATTTTTATTCTATTTTTATTCTTGCATTCTTTTATTTTAAGGAAAATGGCTGACGCAGTGATAAGTAAAGAAGATCCATGTCTGGTAGACAGTGGAACAACTAATACCATATTGAAAGGTAAGAAATACTTTTCACAATTGCATCTTGGTGAGACTAATATCCACACTATATCTGGCACAACTAATTTAATTGAAGGCTCCGGAAGAGCTTGTATTTTGTTACCTGAAGGAACAAAATTAATAATAGATGATGCATTATATTCAAGTAGATCCAGAAGAAATCTACTAAGTTTTAAAGATATTCGAAAGAATGGTTATCATATTGAAACTATGAATGAGAGAAATTGCGAATATCTTCATATCACATCTATTAAAAAAGGCCAGAAAATTATAATGGAAAAGATGCAAGCATTGTCTTCTGGACTATATGGTACTTATATAAGTACAATAGAATCGAATATGGTTACTAACCAGAAGTTAGTTGATCCAAAATTATTTACACTGTGGCATGAAAGATTGGGTCAT
Source organism: Carex littledalei (assembly GCA_011114355.1). Taxonomy (NCBI): domain Eukaryota; kingdom Viridiplantae; phylum Streptophyta; class Magnoliopsida; order Poales; family Cyperaceae; genus Carex; species Carex littledalei. Next base: position 10,143,596 of record CM022094.1, read on the forward strand.
CCAGGAAGTATAATGATGAGGAGAATAATTGAAAGTGCAAATGGGCATCCCCTAAAGGACCTAAAGGACCTGAAGATCCTATTATCAAAAGAATTGACATGCGAAGCATGCTCTCTTGGAAAACTAATTACTAGGCCATCTCCAAATAAAATTGGACCTGAAGCTCCTTCATTTTTAGAAAGAATTCAAGGAGATATATGTGGGCCTATTACACCTTCATGTGGACCATTTAGATATTTTATGGTGTTAATTGATGCATCAACACGCTGGTCACATGTAAGTTTGTTAGCAACAAGAAATGTTGCGTTTGCTAGACTATTAGCACAAATTATCCAATTGAGAGCTAATTTTCCAGATTATCAAATTAAAAGAATTCGGCTTGATAATGCAGGAGAGTTTACTTCTCAAACTTTTAATGATTATTGCATGTCTATTGGAATTACGGTAGAACATCCAGTGGCCCATGTTCATACACAAAACGGTCTAGCAGAATCGTTGATTAAAAGGTTGCAATTAATTGCTAGACCGTTACTTATGAAATCTAGTTTACTGTCTTCTACATGGGGACATGCCATATTACATGCTGCTGCACTAATTAGGTTAAGGCCAACTGCAGATCATAAGTATTCCCCGTTACAATTGGTCTCCGGAAGAGAACCAAATTTGTCCCATCTAAAGGTATTTGGTTGTGCAGTATATGTTCCAATTTCTCCTCCACAACGTACAAAAATGGGACCTCAAAGAAGGTTGGGAATTTATATTGGTTTTAACTCTCCTTCTATTAGTAAATATTTAGAACCATTAACAGGAGATGTTTTTACAGCAAGATTTGCTAATTGTCATTTTAATGAATCAATATTCCCAAACTTAGGGGAAGAAAAACCAAAGCTGGATAAACAAGTAACTTGGAATTCATCGTTATCTTATCTTGACCTCCAAAGTGGTCAATGTGAACTTGAAGTTCAAAAGATTATAAATTTGCAAAGAATTGCAAATGAATTGCCTGATGCATTTACAGATACAAATAGAGTTACTAAATTGCATATTCCAGCTATAAACGCACCTGCTCGAATTGACATTACAAAAATATCTAATGAATCTAATGTGCGTAGAAAACGTGGAAGACCACTTGGTTCTAAAGATGTAAATCCACGTAAAAGGAAAGAGCAGAATAAAGCAGTTGGTCCAACTCCAGAAGAGGTTGATGGTAAAACTCCTGAAGAAGTCAATAAAATCCCAGAAGAGGTTGGTAGTAGAACTCCTGAAGAAGTAAATAAAATTCCAGAAGAGATTAATGGTAAAACTCCTGAAGAAGTTGATAAAACCCTAGAAGAGGTTGATCAAGTTTTAGAAGAAACATATATTAATGAAATCTTTGCATTCGCTATAGCAAGCGATGTTATAAATGAAGAAGACAATGTGCCAAAAACTCTGGAAGAGTGTAGATATAGAAATGATTGGCCTAAATGGAAAGATGCCGTACAAGCTGAATTAAGTTCATTAGAAAAACGGCAAGTATTTGGACCTGTAGTCCAAACACCCAAAGATGTTAACCCTGTAGGTTACAAATGTGTATTTGTTATAAAAAGAAATGAGAAAAATGAGATTGTGAGATATAAAGCAAGGCTAGTGGCGCAAGGCTTTACACAAATACCTGGAGTCGATTATGAAGAGACATATTCACCTGTAGTGGATGCGATAACTCTCAGGTTTCTAATAAGTCTCACAGTCACAGAAAATCTAAAAATACAACTTATGGATGTCGTAACAGCATATTTATGTGGTTCACTTGACACTGACATATACATGAAAATCCCCGAAGGATTGAAAATGCCTGAAGCATATAAGTCAAAACCTAAAGATATGTACTCTATAAAATTAAGAAGATCTTTATACGGACTAAAACAATCAGGTCGAATGTGGTACAATCGACTGAGTGAGTACCTTCTAAAAGAAGGATATAAAAATAATATAATTAGTCCGTGTGTTTTCATTAAAAGATCAAATCTAGGTTTTACAATCATTGCAGTGTATGTTGATGATTTAAACATTATTGGATCTCCTGAAGAGATTGAGAATACTGCAAAATTATTGGGAAATGAGTTTGAAATGAAAGACCTTGGTGTAACTAAATTTTGTCTCGGCCTGCAGATCGAGCATCTAAATAATGGAATATTTATCCATCAATCAAATTATGTTGAAAAAGTACTAAAGAGATTCAATATGGATAAAGCTCATCCTTTGAGCACACCAATGGTCGTACGATCGCTAAATGCAGAAAATGATCCTTTTCGCCCGCAAGAAAATAATGAAAAAGTGGTTGGTCCTGAAGTACCATACTTAAGTGCAATCGGGGCATTATTATATCTTGCAAATAATACAAGACCTGATAACGCATTTGCAGTAAATGTGTTAGCGAGGTATAGTTCCAAACCAACCAGAAGACATTGGAATGGAATTAAACACATATTTCGATATCTCTGCGGAACTAGAGATATGGGGTTATATTATCAAAATGATACAAAATCCAAATTAATTGGATATGCAGATGCGGAATATTTATCAGATCCACATAAAACACGATCCCAAACGGGATATGTATTCACTTATTGTGGAGCTGCAATTTCATGGCGATCGACAAAACAAACTCTTGCGACAACATCATCAAATCATGCCGAACTTATCACCTTATATGAGGTGAGTCGAGAATGCATTTGGTTACGATTTATGATTCAAAATATTTAAGAAGAATGTGGACTTGAAAAATCAAGGAAAATCTTACTTCGCTGCATGAAGATAATGTCGCATGCATCTCACAAATAAAAGAAGGATATATCAAAGGAGACCAAACTAAACATATTGCGCCAAAGTTTCTTTCGACACATGAACTACAAAAAGAAGGCGTAATCAATGTTTGCCAAGTCCGATCAATAGACAATTTGGCAGACCTATTCACAAAATTTTTGCTGACAAAGGTTTTTGAACAACTGACAAAGAAGATAGGTCTACATCGATTAAAGAATATTCAATGATATCTAAATGAGGGGAAGCGTTATACGCACTGTACTCTTTTTTCCTTAATCAAGTTTTTATCCCAATGGGTTTTTCTTGATAAGGTTTTTAATGAGGCAGTACATGGTCCTGAAGTACCGTGTTAATATTGATCCTGAAGTATCATATTAATAGCGTATAATGAATAATGAACATCCAAGGGGAAGTGTTATAAATATATTAAGTTATGGATGTTCATTTAATTGCATCAAAACTTCTCATTAATGAAGTATGTTTTATCTCCCTCATTTATCAATTGAATTAAATTAGATGGCTTGTTATTTACATTTTCTATCTATAAATAGTGGATTGTAAGTTTATACTATTGACAAGAAAAACATATGAATAAGAGATAGCCATCTTTATACATTCTCAATATCTTGTTTATTTTTTTTTTTTTTATTTTACAACATTGATAACATAAAAAAATTGTTGTTAAAAACGATAACTTCAGGAAACTTTGGTACACATGGACTACATTTGTTCAATAAACACCATTTCACTGGCTACAACTCTCATACACGTATAGTATATAATGCCATTCTGTACGACATGAACCGCGTTCACAAACTAACTTCCTATCTCCTTTACCAGACAGGTTCTATTAAAACGCACAGAAACCCATCTCAGCGGTGCGATTGTTTTTAAGTATCATCACGCCATGAATCGGATCATCTTACAAAAGCAGCTTCTCGATAGATGCAGTCGATCTTCTTCCAGTCACATATGCCCTTCTCTCCCCTTAATTTCGAGGTATCTTGCCTTGTTTAAATTCCCTTTTAGACCACTGGCAGTGTTCAGTTGCAAATTCAGTGAATGGGAATTTTAGAAACTTCAAGCGGTAAAAACATATTTGTTTTTAAGCTGAAATTACAATTGACGGTGGATTTATTCGAGATAGTAGGAACATGAATGAAAACATCTAGCCTCGTCCCAATTTCAATCAAGTTTTTCGAAGGATTGGCACTAGTGATACTAATTTGTACCCACACCTAGTTCCTAAAGAAGCGTAACTTAATATCTTGTATTGATTTTAAGAAAGTCGAAGTTAGTATAATTATATAAAAAGCTAATTTTCCCAATCAATTTGGTACTTCATGGGGTGTTTATTTCAGTCTCATGTTTTTTTCTTGGCTTAATATGAACATTTCGATGAATGATCGAGTCCTTTTCCATTTTCTACTGATTAATTTCTAAATGAGCAGGTTGTTACATACATTTGCAACTGTATCTGCTGAGAAAATTTCAGGGTCATACCCGGCAGAGGTGCACAACTTGGGTAAATTACTTGTGTGGTTGAGTTACAATTTAACCCTCTATAGTTGTGCTACAATTAATCCTCACCAAAATTTGAGCTGATTTACTCCAATATTCTATGGACATCATTCAAGCAAAAACTGTTCGATTAATCCCACTAATTGCATGATTAAAGCAATAAAGGCAATGCAAGCATCAATTTAGTCCTCTAATTGCAAATGTGCTTCAAGTAAGCCTCAATTTAATCCAATTCGACTGAAGTTATATTTCAATTGTGCAAATCAAATGCTGGTCAAGCAGTGAAAACCATTACAGGGAATGTATCAATTGCCACCTAATGTTCTTCTGTAAATAAATTGAATGACATTATCCTAATCAAAATCATTTACCTTATCATTAGTGCAGGGTAGCTGGAAGCCTTCTGATAGCTGGACTTGGATAATTGATCCATTAAACGGTGAAAAATTTATAAAGATAGCCGAAGTTCAGGAGTCCGAAATTCATGTACATTTTATGACATTCCTTGGCCCTTTTTTGTTGTTCCATTTTAAGGGCTTTATGAGCTTTTTAGAGATTTCTTACAGAATATACAAAAGAAGAATGAGAAAATAATATATGTAGAAACTTTCTGTAATTCTGAACAAAGCACAGAACAATTTTGAAAGGTAATGTTAACATGACACCTATTCAGTGCCACTGTACCGGCACAATTTATAGTATCATTTTAGTTTCCTTTCTTATTTGCTGGGTGGGAATTGTATTTTGTTGTGATTAATGAATGGTGCATTCATTTAACACAAATTGTAGCCCTTCGTGTCGAGCTTATCTAGCTGTCCAAAGTATGGCCTCCACAACCCACTTCGAGCTCAAGAGAGGTTCTCTTCCTTCTTATTTGTTTCAGATTAGTTATTTTGAAGTTACCATTCCTAACAAAAAGTTTACACTTATAGGTATGTTATGTATGGAGACATATCGGCAAAAGCTGCAAATAAACTGGCTCAACCCGAGGTAATATATCTATTGTCCACTATAATCCAGTGAACTTGTAAATTTTAGTTTTCTTCAACCTCTCTTTCCGTTTCTCTCTTTTGAATTGTGAATGAATTCAGGTGTTAGATTTCTTTGCAAGACTGATCCAGCGAGTCGTGCCCAAGAGTTATGTACAAGCTCTTGGTGAAGTTCAGGTCACCCAGAAGTTTCTAGAGAATTTCTCTGGAGATCAGGTGAGTATGCATATCCAATATTTTTGTGTAATCTCACTTCTTTATAACAAGTCATCTAATTCCATCTCATTAGTTTGTGAACTAATATCTTTTGATCTTACAGGTTAGATTTCTGGCAAGGTCATTTGCTGTACCAGGAAACCATCTAGGGCAACAGAGTACTGGTCTCCGCTGGCCATATGGACCTGTAAGTTCTCTCTAAAAAAAAATAGCTAATATGTTGTCTTTATTTGCACAGCTGTTGTGTCATTTTTATTCATTTCTTCTTTCTTTGGTTGAGGAAACAGGTGGCAATTATCACACCATTCAATTTTCCATTGGAAATCCCGCTATTGCAATTGATGGGTGCGCTTTACATGGGCAATAAACCTGTGCTTAAAGTTGATAGCAAGGTCTGTTGTGTTAACATCGCATTTAGTAGCATACTTAGCAGGAAGTTCATTTGTTTATTTATTTATTTTTGTTAAGTATTTGTAAGCATCTCCTGCTTGTAAATAACTTGAAGGTTGCCAGCTGGACCAATTGTCAACAAGGACATTATGCAATACCATCCTTTTTATAACTAATTTCTGGGCATCTTTTTCTTGTTCTAAACAATTTCTGTTTTTTATGTTCATGTATTTATTTCATTTAATAATTGGAAATTCAGGTAAGCATAGTGATGGATCAGATGCTGAGGATGCTCCATGAGTGCGGGTTACCTCTAGAGGATGCTGATTTTATCAATTCTGACGGTGCCGCCATGAACAAGCTCTTGCTTGAGGTCAATTTCTGCTACTCTACTTAGATGTAGTACCATTTCACATAATTGCCCTTTTCTTTTCTTTTCTCTTTTGTATATTTTCAAACTACACCTGCAAATCTATTTTTAGAGGCAAACAATTTCAACATTGAGTTCTGAAATTCAGAAATAATTTTTTTCATCTGTTATTCAAATTTTCTTATCTCCATTTAGGCCAAACCAAATATGACACTTTTCACGGGAAGCTCAAGAGTGGCAGAGAAATTAGCTGCTGACTTGAAAGGTCGCATCAAATTAGAAGATGCAGGTTTTGATTGGAAAATACTTGGGCCTGATGTTCAAGAGGTACAGAATATTAACCAGAAAATTCAACATAAGCTCAATTTGCTACCAAATTTTATTTTTTGAATCTAAATATAGGTTGATTATGTGGCTTGGGTCTGTGACCAAGATGCTTATGCTTGTAGTGGTCAGAAATGCTCTGCTCAGTCTATTCTTTTTGTGCATGAGGTATTACAGCACCGCACTTTTTTCTGAACAAGATGCTCACTCTATTCTTTCTATTTTCCGGATAGTCCAAACAAAATATTCTTAATAAACATGTACTTAATATTTTTTTCTGTGATATTTTTACAGAATTGGGGTTCCAGTGAGCTGATTTCTAAAATGAAATCTCTTGCTGGGAGAAGAAAGCTGGAGGATTTGACCATAGGTCCAGTTCTAACTGTAAGTCCACTCTCATCATGAATCATTATTTTGAAATAGCACAGAGTGAGATTGTTCACATTCCTGCTTCTTTTCTTTATTTTTCAATCACAGTCTTGTAAAAAATGTTGCAACATATTTCTTCGACTTGTGATGTGTATGCTGCCAGTGATCCTCATTTTGAATTATTTTCATTTTTGAAGTTTTAATTAAATTAGTAGTCTTTCCATTATTAGATACCCCTATTTTGTTCTCAACAATGGATTTCATATAACTGGGTTTGTGCTGTGAGAAAGATAAAAAAAAAAAAGGATTTAGTGGTATCCAACATGATAGTTACAAGAGAGGAATGGTCCTCTTTTAAACATAGACAAAATGTTACATTCATAATTTTCTAAGAATTTGAAGCTAATTACCTTTTATCTTCTTTTCTTGTGTATGTTGAATTTGTTAGGTCACAACTGATGCCATGGTGGATCATATGAACAAACTGCTGAAACTTCCAGGTTCAAAACTTCTATTTGGCGGTGAACCACTTGAAAACCATTCTATCCCTGAAGTATATGGGGCTTTTAAACCAACTGCTGTTTTTGTCCCTTTAAAAGAGATGCTTAAAATTGAGAATTTTGACCTGGTGACCAAGGAGATTTTTGGCCCTTTCCAGGTAAAGTAAATTAGAATTAACTCTCGACTGCTCATAGAAACATCTGGTTTTCTGTTAAGCCTAAAATTCGGCCCTGGTATCCTCAATTTAACCCTAGTTAGCTTCTTCAAACTTTTGGAGCAAAGAAAGATAATATGACAAAGACAAATTGATCAAAACAACAGATTGGAGAACCTTTTTGCCGAAGTGGTACTGATGCCATAACAGTGGTAGATATCCATGACTGGCAAAGGTACTTAAGTATAAGATTGTAATCATTGGTAATAATCTTGTATAGGTCGTTACTGCGTATAGAAATGATGAGCTGGAGTTGGTGTTAGAAGCTTGTGAGAGGATGCACGCGCATCTCACTGCTGCGGTGGTCTCAAATGATCCCCTGTTCTTGCAAGTAATTCTTTTTTTTTTGGATAAATACTGGCCTAATTAGGAAAAAAAGTTGCATGTTTTCTGCAAAAGTATCACATAGGTAAAGCATTGATAATTTATGTTTATTTCGAGTTGTTAGATAATTCCAATGGTACTGTATTTTTCTTTTCTCAGCCAAAATTTACTGCATGGAACTTCACTTCACTTCCATTCATATTGTGCTTAAAAGTGACAAATTTACAATTTTCCCCTTTCAGGATGTTCTTGGGAGATCGGTAAATGGCACCACATACGCTGGGATTAGAGCTAGGACAACTGGAGCTCCACAAAATCATTGGTTAGAATTTGTTACATTTTACCAATGTGTAAATTCAATTCAGTGTCCTTGAACTCAACTAACCCATAAAACAGCATTTAACTGGTACAAGGACTGGTCAAACAAGGTTACCTGAATTGGGACTGAGAATGGTTTAGGTTGGGTATTGCATCTTATCTATCCTGCAACTCATTTTATATTTAATAGCAAGATAATGTTTGTGTTTGTTACAACTCGATGCAGAGAGTTGCATACATGAAAGGATGTCAATTCTTTTTACAAAAGATATATGATATTTGAAAATTGTAGGTTCGGGCCAGCTGGGGACCCAAGGGGAGCCGGCATTGGTACGCCAGAAGCCATTAATCTGGTATGGTCCTGTCATAGAGAGGTTATCTATGATATCGGACCAGTGCCTAAGACATGGAGCATACCGGCTTCTACCTAGTTAGGTGAAGCAATCCAGTGTGCTACTGTAGCAGCACAACAAATCAGAACTTTTGAATATGAATAAGGCAAGGAATATTATAATTAAAAAATAAAAATAGAGTCCGCATGTTTAGACTTTTCATGAATAAAAGAAACCGATCAATTTTGTTTTTTCTAAAATAAAGTCCACTATTTGTAGTAAATGTACATTGGTAAATCTAGAGTGAGGCTATGGTACTATGCATACATAGCGCACATTGGTCCGTAATTTGGATCAATATCTTTGTTTTTAAAGTCAAAATAATTGATCTGAACCGTTCAACATGATCTTCATAAGAAAATGTACATGCATATTAATTTTTTTTTTTTAATATATATATATAGAGAGAGAGAATGTAGCATATACAAATGTTTGTTCCTTACTTGATCTTCATAAGGAACAAACGGTTTGGTTCTTCGATTTTCAAAGTCCAAACAGTCGATCTAAACCGTTAGATATTCAATCTATATTAAAATGTGCTTGGAGACTAAATTTTACATTTTTTAGAATTTTTTTACTATTTATTAAGCTGGTTTGAAAACTGTTATTTTTCCAGAAACAAATGTTTGTATATTAACCATTCTCTCTCTATATATATATATTTAGATCTATCCTTACTTTGTATGGCTTATGGCATCATCATTCATCATTCTGATTTGAAATTTTGAATTGTTTAGTAAATTAAAGAGTTTGTGGAACTTATATCCTTTAAATATTGTGGCACCGTAACTCTTTTACGAGTTAGTGATGGTTAAATCTTACTGTTACTTTCAAAGTCACAGTGACAAATGAATAGCGCGGGTTCGTGATTCGGTATCACAAGGAGGCAAACAAAAAAAACCAAACCCCCCTCCAAAATTTTTTTCACTTTTTATTCATGTTTTATTCGCGAATAACCGTGATTCGCATTTTATACGTGTTTATTATACGTTTTTTTTTGCATTTTATTTAGTGTTCGGTTCGGAAACGTTGAAAAAACGAATTAAATACGAATAACTCGCGAGTTGTGTTACTATGTTTAAAGGTGGTATTTGATTTTTAGATAAAATTAAGAGATAGTAATATATCTCTCTTACACTGAGATGACTCATATCTATATAAAAAGCGGTAGTAAAAATTATTTTATTTTCTCTTAGACATAATCAAAAGAATAATTAGTAATGATATTCAATTGTTAATTCATTATTCACCTTGTTTTAAGCGAAGGACTTTTCATTACAAACGCTTCTCTCAAATTACGATAATAGAACTTTTTTTTTCTCAGAGAAAATAGGTTAATGTTAACATAAAATTATTTGCCGATTGCATATTCTTTTGTTTACATAATTTATAACTAAAAATATACACACCATGGATATGTTTTTCTATCCAAAATATTATGACAAAACAATGATTTCCTGTTTTGCAATGAAAATGATAGATGATGATAGAGTTAAGATCTGACAATACTAACTTGTTATTGCTTTTTTTAAATGATAAATTTTATAAAATACTCTTCCTTATTAAATCATCAAACAAAATATCTCTCTTTTAAATCTTTGACAAAATATTTATGTGAATCTCATTTTCCCCTCCCTTCTCCCTCACCCCTTCCTCCTACTCCTACTCCTACTTCTACTCCCTAGGCTGTACTCCAGAGGAAGGGAAGAGGCCGTCATTAAAGGAAAGGAAAGGGAGAGGAGGTGAAGATCGACCAGACTGCAAGGTGCCCGGGCTCTGTCACATGCTCCATGAGAGGAAAATCAAAGAGGGAGTGGAGGGGAGCGGAAGGGAGCGAACACTGTGCGGAGGTGACGATGCTGTGTATTTTGCTGATATTTGTTACTCCCAAATTGGAGTGTACGAAATACTGAGCGGAGGTGAGCGACGCGCTGATCATCTTCTTCCCCGTTCCTTCCCCTTCCTCTACGCGCCTGAAGCACAAAACCCTAGGATCCTTAATTAATGAATATTTAAAGAAATCAGAAACTATTCATACGTTATATATTGTAAGTTCTCTAATTCGAATAAATTAGCATATTTCATTTTTATTTGCAAATTACATACAATTTTTTTATGCAACTTTGAATAAATTTACTTATCTGAAGCTATTTTTTTAAACATGATACATAACTACAATCCTTATTATTATAAGCATGTTAAATATTTTGAAATTACGTATTTTTTTTTCAAAATTTAAAAGATAAGTTTTTGAGTACCTCTAAAATTTAATAAATTGAATAATATTTCTGTTTTTGTCATTTTAGTTGTATTTAATTTTACATTACATTTGAAAATTATGCTTCTATATAAATTATTGGTAACAACCTGATGTGATACTTTTAATTAACTTGGACATTACATTTGAATATTAATTGGAAAATTAAATTCAAAAGTAATTTGAAAAGTAATTTAGGAATTAAAGGCGCAAGATAAAGGGACAGCGTTGTGGTACAACAATATTTCTTTATATTATAACTGTTTACAAGGTTTTCACTTTTTTGACAATTTTCCTAGATTTTTTCTTTTTTAAACAAACTTACAGCTTGTAAAAAAGATATTTTATTTGATGATTTGATTAAAAAAGATATTTTATAAAATTCCCCCTTTTCAAATTGTAGAGTATTTTTTTAAATATTTTGATGTGACATCTTACTTTCAAAAAATAAAGCATTTTAACAAAATTTGTGCCAATAAATAATTAACTTGACAGATTTATTTAAAATAACATTAAACAAATCAACATCAATATTCATTCATTCATTCATTCATTTTGTCCTATCTTTAAATCAATTTCTCCAATTAAACTCAACTTCCCATTAGTTTCCTAAACAAGAGAGCATGTTGGGTCCGATGGGTTTCGGGACCGTCCGATCTGCTTTAAGATTTGTGCGTACGGATTTTAAAGCAGACACAAAAGTTGCGGCGCACGAATCTTAAAGCAGATCGACGGTCATCGAACCCATCGAACTCACTTTGAGTCCGATGGACATCGGACCCAAATTGACCTCCCTAAACAAATTAGAAAGAAAAAAATAACTCTATACCATAAGAGATCAGAGTAGGTCCGATGAGCTTCGGACCTATTTTTGGTTCAATTAGCTTCAACACCGTCTGATCAGCATTAACATCTGTGTGCACGGAAATTGAAGCAGACTTGCACTGATTTTAATGCGGAGCGCACGCATTTTTATGCAGATCGGACGGTGATTAAACCATCGAACCAAAACCAAAGTGGTTTGCGGCTGACAACCCGATGCCACAAACCCTAAACTCTAACCTAACCCTAACTTACTAGACCATATAAATGGCGGACTCAGCTGAAATAGCCGTCGGAGAGGAGAGGAGAGGGTTTTGTTCTCATTGCATAAATGGAATTCCGAAACCAACGATAAGATGGAGGCACACGGCCTTGTGAGCGTATAAGGTCTGAATTGGCGATCATCCCCTTAGTTGTTGCTGCGCTCCATGAAAATGGTGATATCGTCGTCGCTAGTTCCGGCCACGTCAGACAGTGCTCGAACAAGATCGGACTGGAAGGGAAGCATTGCTCCAAAGTCGCCTTGCTTTGGTAATTAGTTTAAATTTCCAATTCATCAATACATAGGCCTTTAAAAGATTTCTGTTAGTTTAAGCTTAATACATAATTGGGACAATTTGATGCTTATGTACACAAAATTTCTTTTTTTTGGGAGTATTATTTGTGTTGATGACCCTTTATATAATTTAGGCTTTTGTGAAGACACATAATCATTCCCCTGTGTTGTTATAGAATAGAAGGGTGAATTTGGACAAAGAAGAATTCTCCGATCTTGTTCACTGACTGACGTGACCGGAACTAGTGATGACGATTTTACCATTTCATTGAGCACAACAATAACGAAAGCGTTCGGATGATTGGCAATTCAGACCTTATACGTTAGAAGATCGTGTGTGCCTATGTTATCGTTGGCCTTCCTCAGGGGGCGTGCAAGGAATGTGAAAAGGCCTTGAATTAGGATATGGTTTCAGAATTTCATTTATGCAATGAGGACAAGACCATCTCCGACGGTTATTTCAGGTCATCGGCGGGGCCAATCCAAGGTCGCTATCTCCTATGGTCTAATAAGTTTAGGGTTTAGGGTTGTCAGCCGCAATGGTAGGTATGTAAAGCGGTTACTTAATTTCTGGTATATGGAGTTAGTTTTTTGTTTGTTTGAGATTTTTCTACTTTGTTTTGTAAACTGATGGGAGGTTGAGGTTAATTGGAGAAATTGATCCAAGGATAGAGCTAAATGAATGGATTTTGATGTTGATTTGCTTAATGTTATCTTAGGTAAATCTGTCAAGTTAATTATTTCTTAGGGCAAATTATGTTCATGGGCAATTTTTTGTTGAAATGCTTCTCTTCTTTGGAAGTAATGAAGTGTTCACTGTTTCTTCTTTGAGCAATTACTTTTTTTATTTTTTATTTTTGTTGAAATGCTTCTCTTCCTCTAAAATGATACTGTTTCTCATGCTTTTGCACATGGTTTCAAGTATTTCTTTCTTTTTGTTCAAATCCGGTTGCATATTTAATTAGGCCTTTGACAATTTAAGTTTAATGCATCTTAGATCATCTTTTGTTCTTTTTTTATCCGCTAGGTTTTATGCATACTTTTAGAAACCTTCATATAATGGGAAACTGTTGTAATAGGTTATCTTTTCTAAACACATGCTTACTGTAATTAACCCTTTGAAGATGAACAAAAGTAATTTTCGGAATTTACAAGGTTCAGTTTGTATTTATTGCATTTCATGGTGCACTGTATTATATATCAATAATCAGGAGGTCGCTTGGATTTCTCTAACGAATCTCCTTGTATCGAGTAGCTAGGACAAAACAATCAGGTCTTTTTCACCTTTAATTTGTATATATTGTAGACCTGTATTTCTCAATTTATTAATAAGATGATGAAATTAAAAATTCGGATAAATTATGGGCTAAAATTGAAAAAGTGTTTTTTAGGTGTTTTTAAGTTTGTATTCATAACTTTTAAGCAATATGATATTATGTTGGTACCAGCATACCAGTATGGTACAGTATTGTGCATATACACAATTTCATTCAATGCTTAGTATTAAACTGATTATCCAAGAAAGATATAATATTGTGTCTTATCTAATCAGTTTAATAGTAAGCATTGACTGAAATTTCATTTAAATCTTATTTTAAACTGATTATTCAAGTCTAGCTAAAACCCACCAAAAATAAATGCTAAACTGAACATAAACAAATGTAACTATGCCAATTCTATTTTAAACTTTCAGAAATCAGATTTCTATTATGGTGCCTACTCAAAAAAGATCTCTTTTATGTGTTTCTGTTTTATTTAATAAATCTTCAAAGAAGACTGATCCAGGTGTTAGAATTCTTTGCATGACTGATCCAGCGAGTTTCGCCCAAGAGTTATGCACAAGCTCTTGGTGAAGTTCAGGTGACCCAGAAGTTTCTACAGAATATCTCTGGAGATCAGGTGAGTACGCATATCCAATATTTTTCATCTAATTATGTCTCATACTCTCATTAGTTGTTGAACTTATTATCTTTTGATCTGACAGGTTAGATTTCTGGCAAGGTCATTTGCTGTACCAGGAAACCATCTAGGGCAACAGAGTACTGGTCTCCGCTGGCCATATGGACCTGTAAGTTCTCTCTTAAAAATTTTGCTAATATGTTGTCTTTATTTGCACAGCTGTTGTGTCATTGGTTGAGGAAACAGGTGCGCTTTACATGGGCAATAAACCTGTGCTTAAAGTTGATAGCAAGGTCTGTTTTTTTTTTAAGCAAGGATTCGTAAGCATCTCCTGCCTGTAAATAACTTGAAGGTTGACAACTTGACATTATGCAATATCATCCTAGATATAACTATTTATGAAGTACCAGTCTACCACCAGGAAATTGTATTGACCTCATCTTTGAGTGACACTATTTATGTTCTTGCATTTATTTTGTTTAATAATTGGAAAAACAGGTAAGCATAGTGATGGATCAGATGCTGAGGTTGCTACATGAGTGTGGCTTACCTCTAGAGGATGCTGATATTATCAACTCTGATGGTGCAGCCATGAAGAAGCTCTTGCTTGAGGTAAATTTTTGCAACTCTACTTAGATGCAGTATCAATTCACATAATTGCTTCTTTCTTTTGTTTTCTCATTGTATTTTTTCAATCTACACTTGCAAGTCTATTTTCAAAGGCAAACAATTCCAACATTGAGTTCTGAAATCCAGAAATATTTTTTTTCATCTGTGATTTGAATTTTCTTATCTCAATTTAGGCAAAACCAAAGATGACCCTTTTCACGGGAAGCTCAAGAGTGGCAGAGAAATTAGCTGCTGATTTGAAAGGTCGAATCAAATTAGAAGATGCAGGTTTTGATTGGAAAATACTTGGTTTTTGATGTTCAAGAGGTAAAGAAAGCTAACTAAAAAGTTTCAACATTAGCTCAATTTGCTACCAAATTTTATTTTAAATCTAAATGTAGGTTGATTATGTGGCTTGGGTTTGTGATCAAGATGCTTATGCTTGTAGTGATCAGAAGTGCTCTGCTCAGTCTATTCTTTCTGTGCATGAGGTACTACAGCAGTACAGCGCCATGCTTTTTTCCTGAACAAGATGCTCACTCTATTCTTTTTATTTTTAGTTGTAAAACCTTGACTTTTATAAACACCTGCATGAGTCACCATAGCACATCCGTAGTTGATTTATATTTTTGACCGTGGCTACTGTATTTTTCTGTACCAGTGAGATTTGCATATCTTAGTCTAGGAGTGAATCAGGCTGTATGTCGAGTAATTTGTTTTCTGTAACGGACAATTTCAAGTTAATGGAACTGCCTAAGGGCTTTTATCAAAAAAAAAAAAAAAAAAAAGATTTGCATATCTATGAATTGTATTGTATCAAGGTTGCTGTCATGCTGTGGGTCAAGCGACAAGAGCTCGGCGCTTGACTTGGCTCTTTTAACGAGGTCCGATCTAGTCAAATCTCCTCTCCTGTTTCTCTTTTATTGAAAGGTGTGTCGCTCTTTTAACGAGCTCGGCCATTGTACCAGGTGTGTCGCTCTCTCGTTAAAAGAGAAACAGGAGAGGAGATTTGACTAGATCGGACCTCGTTAAAAGAGCCAAGTCAAGCGCCGAGCTCTTGTCGCTTGACCCACAGCATGACAGCAACCTTGATACAATACAATTCATAGATATGCAAATCTTTTTTTTTTTTTTTTTTTTTTGATAAAAGCCCTTAGGCAGTTCCATTAACTTGAAATTGTCCGTTACAGAAAACAAATTACTCGTTACAGAAAACAAATTACTCGACATACAGCCTAATTCACTCCTAGACTAAGATATGCAAATCTCACTGGTACAGAAAAATACAGTAGCCACGGTCAAAAATATAAATCAACTACGGATGTGCTATGGTGACTCATGCAGGTGTTTATAAAAGTCAAGGTTTTACAACTAAAAAAATAAAAAGAATGCTGATTTGAAAGGTCGAATCAAATTAGAAGATGCAGGTTTTGATTGGAAAATACTTGGTTTTTGATGTTCAAGAGGTAAAGAAAGCTAACTAAAAAGTTTCAACATTAGCTCAATTTGCTACCAAATTTTATTTTAAATCTAAATGTAGGTTGATTATGTGGCTTGGGTTTGTGATCAAGATGCTTATGCTTGTAGTGATCAGAAGTGCTCTGCTCAGTCTATTCTTTCTGTGCATGAGGTACTACAGCAGTACAGCGCCATGCTTTTTTCCTGAACAAGATGCTCACTCTATTCTTTTTATTTGCACAGCTGTTGTGTCATTGGTTGAGGAAACAGGTGCGCTTTACATGGGCAATAAACCTGTGCTTAAAGTTGATAGCAAGGTCTTTTTTTTTTTTTAAGCAAGGATTCGTAAGCATGTCCTGCCTGTAAATAACTTGAAGGTTGACAACTTGACATTATGCAATAGCAGTACAGCGCCATGCTTTTTTTCTGAACAAGATGCTCAGTTGCTCACTCTATTCTTTCTATTTTTCAAAAAGTTCAAACAAATTATTCTTAATAAACATATAACTAAAATCCTTTTGCTTTGATATGTTTACAGAATTGTGGTTCAAGTGAGCTGATTTCTAAAATGAAATCTCTTGCTGGGAGAAGAAAACTGGAGGATTTGACCATAGGTCCAGTTCTAACTGTAAGTCAACTCTCATCATGAATCATTATTTTGAAATAGCACAGAGTGAGATTGTTCACATTCTTGCTTTCTTTTCTTTATTTTGTCTATCACAATCTTGTCAAAATGTGGCAAAATGTCTCTTCGAGTAGTGTGTGTATGCTGTCAGTGATCCTCATGGTGGAATTATATTCATTTTTTAAGTTTTAATTAAATTAGTAGTCTTTCCATTATTAAATACCAACTATTTATTCTCAACAATGGTTTTCATATAACTGGGCTATGTACTGTGATGAAGATAAGAGGGTTTAGAGAGTATTTTGTTTGATGGTATCCAACATGATAGTTACAAGAGATGAATGGTCCTCTTTTAAACAAAATAGGCCTTGTAGAAAAAAATAAAACTGTTACATTTGTTACTTTCTAAGATTTTGAAGCTAATTACTTTTTATGTTCTTTTCTTGTGTATGTGTGTTGAATTTGTTAGGTAACAACTGATGCAATGATGTATCATATGAACAAACTGCTCAAAATTCCTGGTTCGGAAACTTCTATTTGGCGGCGAACCACTTGAAAATCATTTTATCCCTGAAGTATATGGGGCTTTTAAACCAACTGCTGTTTTTGTCCCTTTTTTTAGATGCTTAAAATTGAGAATTTTGACCTGGTGACCAAGGAGATTTTTGGCCCTTTCCAGGTAAATAATTTAGAATTAACTCTCAACTGCTCATAGAAATACAGTTGACCAGCGGTAGATATCCATGACTGGAAATGGTGCTTAAGTATAAGATTGTAATCATTGGTAATATTTTTGTGTAGGTTGTTACTGAATATAGAAATGATGAGCTGGAGTTGGTGTTAGAAGCTTGTGAGAGGATGCACACGCATCTCACTGCCACTGTGGTCTCAAATAATCCCTTGTTCTTGCAAGTAATTTTTTTCTTGTTTTTAATAAAGTTGCATTTTTCTGCAAAAGTATGGCATCAGTAAAGCATTGATAATTTATGTCTATTTACTGCATAAAACATCGTTTCCATTCATATTTTGCTTAAAAAGTGAGAAATCTACGATTTTTCCCTTTCAGGTAAATGGCACCACATATGCTGGGATTAGAGCTAGGACAACTGCAGCTCCTCAAAATCATTGGTTAGCATTTGTTACATTTTACCAATGTGTAAATTTCAATCAGTGTCCTTGAACTAAACCCATAAAATAGCATTCAATTGGTAAAAGGAGTGGTCAAACAAGGTTACCTGTTAAATTGGGACTGAGAATGGATAGGTTAAGTATTGCACCTTAGAGTGAGGCTATGGTAATATGCATATTACAGATCAACCCGTGCATGAAAGTTGCGTGCATGAAAGGATGTCAATTCTTTATACAAAAGGTACATGATATTTGAAATTTATAGGTGGGGGAGTGGGGACCAAGTGGAGCAGGCATTGGTACACCCAAAGCTATAAGAGCATCTACATCTCAGCAACTCAAACGAGTTTCTAAATAACTGTTAACTACTTATTAAAAATTAAGATCTCAAAAGTTTCTAAACTCTACATCTCTGAAATTAATTTTAGAGTTTCTATTAAACCACGTCAGCAATAAATTAAAAAAGAGAAATAATTTGAGCCAATTATTTGTCCAACATAAAGTTTATAAACAGTTTTTTAATAAAAAACTTTCATGCATAGTTTCTAAATAAGAAACTCTCTCACATCTCTGAAATTGAATTAGAAACTGCCACATCAGATTAGAAACTCTAATAATATGTAGATGCTCTAATATTAGGATATGAGAAAGCAAGAAATGTTAGGATTAAAGAATAAAAATAGCCTTCATGTTTAGACTTTTCATGAATAAAAGAAACTGAGCAATTTTGTTTTCCTAAAAGGAATGCCCACTATTTTTCCTTTGTTTTTCAAATTCACAGGTTACTACTTGAAGACATGGTAAATCTATACCTCACACCTAAAATTCACCTCGCTAAGCACAAGACAGCAATGAAAAATGGACAATACAAAAGGAGCATTTCTGTCCTGACTGTTGCCACGCCAAACTCGCAGAGATCAGGTCAAGGGTAAAGATTTTAACAGAGCAGTTTTGGTTCATGCAGTGCATGCATTGCTGTTTTGATTCTATAATTTGTGCACTGCATAAAGCCACAACTACTCTGTTAAAATATTTACCCCAGGCCAACAAGAATGTCTTTTTCCAAGAGCAACTATTTATTATGACAACGAAGAAAAAACAAACATTTCTTGCATTTGGCAATAAAGTTAAATCACTTTTAATATTTTAATGTATAATCAATTGAATGAAAGACTAAATTATGCTCGTCTACTACATTAGCAAGAAAGTGGTACTGTAAGAAATTTGCAAGGATAAAAATAGTTGTAGGTTTAAAATTTGATGATTTAATTTTGCTCCATATTCGAAATTCTTAACTTTACTTCATTTGATGCTTTTTTTTTTAGAACTTGGCAGGGAAAAATCATCGCTGATTCACTTGCTGAAATACATACATTATTTAATTTACTAATTTGACCTGCACATAACAATGTATAGTTTATTTTACATTTTTGATATCTCGCCAAATTCTCCTTCTCAGTATCTTGCTAAATGCAAATTAATTTGAGAAGGAAAAATACATTATTTCTAAAGGAAGCATTCTTCTTTCCTCCTTTCTTTCCCCAACTTTTAGAAATTGGTTAAACTAGGGAAACTACTGCTTTCCATATAAAAAATAACTGCATGAAAAAGTAACTTGGTCACGGCACGGCACGGCACGACACGGCACGTTTTTTCCACTCTAGCTACACCACTGTTTTTCTTTTTCCCTTCAGGATTCTATCTACAACAACCTTGCTACAATCAACAAAAAACAATCCTACTGTTGAAAAATAATCAGCAGCCTTTGTGGCAGAATCAGCTTACATCTAATCTACATATTTGTCTTATTTTCCTTTTTCACCCTCTTCTTTTGATTTTTTTGAACAGCTCCTTCGGTTATGTCCCCTTATGCCACACAAGCCACATTTAATCTGCATAGCACCTAAATTTTTCTTTACTTCAGGGCAATAAAATCTCCTGTGCCCCTCTTCCCCACAATAACTGCACCGAAATTTCACCCCTGTCAAACCATTACAATCTGCCAGTAAAAATAATGAAAGAAATGAAAAGAATGGAGAATTTGAAACTTACCACTCTCCGAAATCGATATCGATGCTTTGATAACTTGATTGGTGAGGCTTTTCAAGACAATTGTCTTGAGATTTTGTAATATTTCATCTACAGATTCTCTTATACCAGGTATAGTACTATATTGATGAAAAGATTTTTCTTGTTTTTCTTTCAATTGAAATGTAGCATGTGTTATACGTGTTCCTTTTATTTCTGCAAGTAGAACTCTTCGTATGGTAGTACCTAATATATTAGCCTGACCTTCCTTAAGCGATGATAGCATGAAACGACCATAATGTAAACTACGACTTTGGCGGATAATGGAAACAAAAAAAGGAATTAGCACAAAAAACATATATAACCTTCAGCTTTGCTTGAACAGCTGCGCCTATTGTGCCCTTTTTTACCACACAAGCTGCAACTGAACTTAACAGCACCTTTCTTGCGCTTCAACTTTGGGCAGTAGAATTTTCTATGCCCTTCTTCCCCACAATTGCTACAAAAGAATTTCACCCCTGAAAAGCAGGAGAATCTCAATATCAAATTAGCTGAGGATCCTTGATTCTTCTTTTCAGTGCTGGCCTGGGAGAGAGAGAAAATAGGGGGGGTACCTTTCATAGATAAACTTCTCTTACGCCGATTCTCCGGATCGCTGAAAAATATTTTCATTACTTCAGATGCTTGTTTCCTTGCTTCAGGAGCACCTTTTGTTTTCTTCAAAAGAGATGAGGCACATAAAAATGTTCATCAACTATTACATCCAGTTTACTGTCTAGCAAGCAACTTTTGCACAAAGTGAAATGGTCACTTTGCACTTATCCCAATGGGGCCGTTCGGCAACACAAGTAGGATTAAATCTTAATCCGCGCTAAGGAGCTCATGTTCGGTTGTCTTAATTCATGGGTGAAAGCTGTGGAGGCTTAATCCATGGGTAGAGGTGCCTTAAGACTCGGGCATGTGATTAAGATTCGGGCAAAAGGAGCTAAAGGAGGTGATCTTAATCCTCGCTAAGGAACCGGTGTTCGAAAGGATTAAACGACTAAGGAGGTTAAAGGAGGCTTAATCTCCTCTTGCCGAATGGCCCCAATGACCTTAACTATAACTCAACATACTCAAACCTTGTATTGGTTGTTTTAAGAAAAAAAAAAATAAGAAGACCTTGAAATGGCCAATGAAGATATTTTCCTATCTAAAGTCTATTCCTCCTTTTCATCTTATTCTTCATCTTATAGACTGAATCCCTAAAGTATCCTTTTTCTACTTGATAAGAAGAATAATTATATAAACCCAATGGAAGTGCCGAATTTATGCAAGAAAATAAAATTTAGAGAGAATATCTTGTCCATTTCAATGGTCACCAAAAAGAAAGTTCTTCCTCCAAATAAGGACAAAGAAGCGTGCTGTTTTTAATATAAAAAGAAAGCAAAGGATATGCATGTCAAAAGCTTTCTAACCTTAATTGAGGCGATTCGTTGAGCACGTAAGATGGGGTCTCGGTGCACTCTCATCATGTGCTTGGTAAATAAGCCTGTTTTTTCATTTAAACTCTGCATTCAGAGCTATTACAGCTGCCGATCAAAATCAATGTCATCTGATAGATATTTTCTCTGGTACAAGATCTAAAACCTAATTTTCTCATTGTTGTATCCATCAAAGTCAATACCAGTATGTAATTCTATCATGCAGGGGTTTTTTGATAACTTTCCAATCTTTATGGTATTTGAAAATAATTGAAGGAAATTTGGTTTAAAAACAATAATTAAAAGAAATTACTTTGAGAGATTGGCTAATCTTCATGATGACTTCAGGTGATGGTGACTTGTACACACGCTTTGATTTACGTGCAGCATCGAGTTTAATTTCTAAGTTGTCCACCTCATCATCCTCCTTCACTTTCAGCAGAGAACTTCATGAAAAGATATATGAAAAAAATATAAATTAGTAGTTGATGTTTCCTAGCAATTTGAGGTCTAATTTTTAAGACACACTGGTGAAGTATAGAACTTGCTATTATTTTCCAATTCTAGTAACATCTTTAATAGCTAACCTAGACCGAGCCTTCTCCCATGGCTGCTCATCAATAGATTCTTCCCATAATACGCAATCGCCATGACAGCGCGGACATGTTGTTTTTCCCTAGAGACAATTCAAAAATAGAAATTTCATGTATTATTGAGAAACTAATGGTTCCCATGGTGATTTTCAGTTTATCCATTCTGCAATTAAGCTAAAGTTAAGATCAATTAGGCCTCAATAAACCCTCGACTTCTATCCTTCAGTCAAGATATCAACCTTTTGAGTAATTCATACTATCTAATCTATTGCACAATCATCCCTCAATTAACTATTAATTAGAAAGGAACTGGAGGAAATAAAAAAACAATGAAAATGTGCACAGACAGAAATGCTCTATTACAATATCAGGAGACTGAAATTAAGAAATAAATAGAAAGGAGAAAACAAACACCTTGCCATTGCACAAATTACAATCTGATCTGGGTCGATCTATCCCGCACTCGGTGCATGGGGTGTAGCCTCGTCCTCTACAGTTGGGACAAGGTAATTCACGAATATACTGCCCATTTGGGCCAAACCAAGACTTCAATTTTTCTGGTTCTGAATTTGATCTCCTGAAATGAACAAAATCAGAGCACAAAAAATGGAACAAACCTTAAGTACTATTAGTTTTAGCATGTGATAAAAAGGAAAAAAAAGAAAAATATTACCTCGAGGTAGTATCTGGCGCTTCAAAGCCTTCAACTGACGAACTATACTGAAACTGTATTGATTTTCAAAAAAAATATGAGTTCGATTTATATGAATTTTACAAAAATGAGGAGCAAGCAAAGCAAAGCAAAGTTGGTGAGAATACTGGAGCTGAGCCCTCGGTGGTGGAGAAGGGAGTTCGCCAATAAGCGGGTCGGATCCGGAAAGCGGGACGAGGGTCCGATTTTGATCGGACGGTGCTGCATCGCCGCCAGATTGCAAGAGAGCGTACGGATTGTGAATGGATTGTGAGCATGAGAATGGTTCGTGAAATTGTGATAGAGAGAGTGATGAGAGGTTAAGATAAAATGCTGGTTCAGTTCTCTTCGCCGGGGAAATTCATATCACCTGAAGTAACTCAAATTTTAAGTTTAGATTCAGACCGTCAGATCAATCTACCTAGGACCAGATTGGCCAGGATTCTGATCGAACGGTCTGTGTTTAAACACAAAATTTGAGTTACTTCAGTGGATTTCTCTGACTGTGAGCATTCTAAATGTGGCAATTGCCGACATTTTTATTAATATCCAAAGTTTAATAGAAATTATTAATTATGTCCAGATTTCCGAACTTTTGCTAAAAATGCCCAAGCCGGTCAGAAAATGGCCGGCTTAGGTACCCCAGTAAACCGGCCATTTTCTGGCCGGCTTACTCCATTTTTTTTTTTAGAGAGACACTATGAAAATCAAAATATTGAAATCTAATACTGAAAATTTGAAATTTTTGTTTAAATTATTTGTTATATTACTTCTTTTGATATATAATTAGCATATTTATACTAAAATACGCTAGATTAATTGAAATTATGTTGAATAACACTAAATTATGTTAAATTACGCTAAAATACGGTAAATTACGCTAAATTACAAATGAATAGGGACGATATCTTCACTGAAAAGGCGAAAAACGACGATGAAACTTCAAACGGTCATAAAACGGCGCTCGAGTGTCCGATTTCAGCAAATATTCACTTTTCGGAAAGCTTGCAAAAATACGCATGCGTTCGTGCTTATGATGCTGGATTTCAAAATTCAGAATCACCAAAAAACAAAGGGAAGAGCCTCAAAACTTGAGTTGAAGTTTCCGATTAAGATTTTCATTTCTATTATTCAATCCAAGTAGCTCAGTAAATTAGTTACATAATGAACTTGTAGAATGCCAATATTTACTATTTTCGGAATTTTTTAACTATTTTTTATGATTAATGAAAGATGGCACAAAATCGGTCTACTTTAGTGTAATTTTGCGTAGTTTAGCGTAATTTACCGCATTTTTATCAATTAGCGAAGTTATTGTAATTTAGTGTAATTTAACATAATTTAGTGTAATTCAACATAATTTATTGTAATATTGTGTAATTCAACATAATTTCAAGTAATCTAGCGTATTTTAGTATAAATATGCTAATTATACATCAAAAGAAGTAATATAACAAATAATTTAAACAAAATTTTTAAATTTTCAGAGTTAGATTTCAATATTTTGATCTTCGTAGTGCCTCTCTAAAAAAATAAAAAAAATAAAAATAGAGTAAGCCGGCCAGAAAATGACCGGTTTACTGGGGTACCTAAGCCGGCCATTTTCTGGCCGGCTTGGGCATTTTTAGCAAGAGTTCGGGTATCTGGGCATAATTAATAATTTCTATTAAACTTTGGATATTACTAAAAATGTCGGCGGCAATTGCAACATTAGTTTTTAAAAGGTAGAACAGTTATTAATTTAACAGCTTTGTTTATTTGATAGCTTGATTGAAATTTCCATTTGTAATTGGCAATAATCAAATTACATTAAAGAACAAATGCGTCGCATAAATTAAAATTAGAGAAGTTGATATTATTTGGAAAATAATTGTTAAATTTATTGACGTGGCAGAATTAATTATAATTTATAATTGTCGAAATGCACATATTCAAGGACTTATAAATTATTATTAATTGAATGGTTTCTAAATAAACACTGGTCTACAATCAACGAATTAAATATCATTAAATATTATCTAGATTTTATAAAATATTATTTAGATAATAATTCAATGTAATAAGATAATATATCAAAGTAATAACCAATAGAAAGCAACCCGATTTTTTTTATAATTCTCAATTAAATATAATTTTTTAATATCCTCAATTAAATATAAAATTACATAATTGCTCAGGTTTTTTTTATTTTTAAAAATGCCCAGACTGTCAGAATTTCTGACAGTCCATTTCTTTTCAGAACCGGTCCTGTGTTTTTTTTTTTTTTAATTCTCAAAATTAAAACACTAAACTAATTTTTTTTTACTAAATTTAATGGAGGATATTAATAAAAATTCGAGATAGCAACCGAACGTCCATATTTTTTTAATTTTTTTTACTGAATATTTTTGGATTCTATCGAAATTCCCAAATACGTTAAAATATAATAACGATGGGCCTGATTATCTATATTTACGTTTTCATTGATCCCTACTTTGTATGGCATAATGATTTATCATTCTGATTTGAATTTTTGAATTATTAATTAAACAAAAGTGTTTGAAATTTGTACCTTTAAAAAATTACAGCACTCAAGAGTCCGAATTTAACCGTTTAAATTTTTTCATGCACGAATCTCGACGAAAATCAATAGTTGGATAACGTCAAGAGATAATAAAATACCTCTTAGACAAGGAGATAAAAAGGTGATGTTTAATTTATCATTTTTTTTTTCTCTATCAGAAATATTAAATGAACTCATCAGTACTAAGAGCATCTACAACGGTGATTTCTTTAAATTGCTAATCTGATGTGTTAATTGCTAATATAATTGCTGGGATGTACCAAAGTTTTTAAATTAGCAAGTTTGCTTTAAAAGTAACTCTTAAGAGCATCTACAACGGTGATTTCTTTAAATTGCTAATCTGATGTGTTAATTGCTAATATAATTGCTGGGATGTACCACAGTTTTTAAATTAGCAAGTTTGCTTTAAAAGCAACTCTAATTAAATTTCTCGGATGACATGATTCATAAATTATGAATCCCTTTAATTGCTAAACTCAGTAACATGGGCCAAATAATTACTAAACATTTGCTGGAATGGAGATGCTCTAAAATTTAGTACTACTTAATTCTACTTGTAACATAAATTCAGAATTTGAACTAGATAACCTAAATATACAATTGACAATTCATTTCAATTGTTAATTTGTTATTTGTTATCCATTTGTGTAAGCGAAGAAGCGGTACTTCTCTCAAATTAATTAGGATAATAAAATCCAATTTTTTTATTTCAGAGGAAATAATAGGATCAACGTAAACATAAAATTATTTGCCGACTATATATTATTTTGTAGAAAAAGATAACTAAAAATATATTCTTTTGTCGACTGTATATTAGTTGTCGTCAAAAAAACAAAAAGTCACACGTCACGGTTTACGGCGTCAGTTCAAAAATCTAACGTAAACTGTAATGTCCAAATTAGTGCTCTGTAGACTCATGAACGCTATAAACTGTAATGTTCATTTTTTTTTTACGATATTTCAAACAAAAACAGTTTTCAGACGTTGTGTGTCAGAGTGGACGCTATAATTTATGACGTTCTTCCTATCAAACGTAATTTTCAGATTCAAATTATATTTCTTTTAGTTTATTTTTTATTCCTATTAATTAAAAATTCAACATCTATTCTCTTATCTGAAACAATATTCAAAAAGAAAAAATAAAAAAACAATTGATCTCCGAATGAAACCATTTTTTTTTTTTAAATAAAAGGTGGAGGTCTAGCGTACCAATTTTCTTCAAACCTCTGTTTATATTATAGATGATTTTTTCATTTTGTGACTTTTGAATCTATGACCTCACACATGGAGTCATGTATTTTTGCTACTAGATCAAAAGCTGATTCTCTAAATTTTGAAAGCTAATTTACAGAGTATGTGTTTTGAACTCTTACCCACCTTGGAAAAAATTATTGCCCTACCCTGTTGAGTCTATATTTCATTCTCCTCTGCCATTTTAGTTTATCGTATTTTTCTGTGATTTTCGAATGATTTTCTGGAGAAGAAGATATCCCTTCATCTGCATAGACGTGGAGCACATGAACCAAGATACTGCACTGCTCGGTTTTCATCAACCACACGCAGCACTTGAAGAAAATGAAATGAATGCCTCTATCCCTATGGCTATTAAATTCTTTCCTTATTTCAACGTAGACGTGGTGTATGCGGACCAACACTCTGAACTGAGTGCGGTTTTTTGTGAGTCTCGTCCAAGATTGGAGAGAATATGAAGCGCTGGATTTAAAACCAGCACCGTCTCGCTGGCGCCAGTTGGTTCGATTTTTTGGGTCCACATGTAAGATTAAATGAGAGAGAGAGAGAGAGAGAGAAGAAGGGGTACGCAATAATTTTTTTCGGATGAACTGGGATTAGGTCAGGTGATACTGATTTGTGGGGCCAGTTGTGAATTCGCGCGCATCCCCTTTCTTCTATTTTTTTTCTCTGTTTT
Source organism: Carex littledalei (assembly GCA_011114355.1). Classification (NCBI taxonomy): domain Eukaryota; kingdom Viridiplantae; phylum Streptophyta; class Magnoliopsida; order Poales; family Cyperaceae; genus Carex; species Carex littledalei. The sequence goes on from CM022094.1 coordinate 10,170,948, forward strand.
ATTCTTTTGCGCAAAAAATAGGTCTACGTTGGTCCAAACATTCATTTAAAACATTATATAATGGCAACGATAGAATTTTGTACCACCGCCACCTCACTCTTAAATAGGTCCACCACCGTCACCTCACTCTTATTCTCAACGGACATAATCTTTCAACCAATTATTCAAGAGGAGGGTTAGAATGTACCATTGGTTTTGTGCTCCAATTATGTTTTATGTCTTTTTTATTATTTTTAAAGTTCGAACAATCGATCTGAACCGCTCAATATGATCTTCATATTAAAATGTGCTTTGAGACAAAATTTTATATTTTTTGAAATTTGTTTACTATTTTTTTAGATAGGACAAAATTACTGTTTTGGATGGTCCATAATCTTCTGCCAACAGTGATTTTGTACCTATCTAAAAAAATAGTAAAAAAGTTCAAAAAAATATAAAATTTGGTCTCCAAGCACATTTTCATACAAAGATCATATTAAGTGGTTCAGATTGATTGTTCGAACTTTGAAAACAGAAAAAAAGACATGGAGCATGATTGAAGCACAAAACCAATAGTGCATTTTAACCCTACTCATTATCCAAACATTCATTTAAAACATTATATAATGGCAACCATAGAATTTTGTACGACTAAAATGCCCTCAGAAATTAGCAAAATATCCTCTTTAAATATGCTTTATACGACACCAATTTTAAAATTTATTAGATAAATTTCAAACGGTAAATTCACACTGTTCAAATGATTCAATGTATAAGTGATGTGTTTACATACAAAATCTATATTTTTTCGAATTATTTTAGTACCAAATCAAGCGGTCAGAATACTAAAATTTGAATGCATTAAAATTAATTAAAAACTCTCACATTTAACCACTTGACTTGATGCTAAATAAATTCGAAAAATTATAAATTTTACATGTAAACGCATAACTAATAAAGTAGATCGGTTTGGATCGTCATCTGAAGTTAATTCGATAGATTTTGAGATTAGTGATATATAGACTGAATAATATCATACTAACCGGACTATATATATAAATATTAAATATTTTGAATCAATTTAATTTATTTACACTTTTAGAATTATTTATTATATGAATTCTTGTACGCAAATAAAAAATTGTCTCTAAATCCGCTCCACGTAAAGTACTATCTTTTCCCATTTCACACTCTTCACGCCGTTCACGGGGCATTGCAACTTCTTCTCTCCTCTTCTCTCTCTTTTCTAATTTCTTCTTCTCCTTCTCTTCATGGTCGAAAATGTCGATTGTGCGATGCAAACCGCTTATTCACCAATCGCCTCTGCTTAGAGACACTAGCCTCTTTCTCAGAGAGCAACGCAAGGGAGCCAAGTTACTTCCACCTCCTTTCGTCCGATGCTGCTCAAAGAACCCCTCGTTCTCCACCTCTAGCTGGCTAAATCTCGGCTTGAAACCGGATTCCCGTCGAAATTTTGTGGAAGCAAAAGTTGCTCAGAGCCCCCCTCTCGCTGAAGAGACTGATGTGATCTTCTCCGAGAAGTTTACTATCGAACGAATTGAGAAGGTATTTTGTTTTTGTGTATAATTGCGACATGCTCCATAAATCCTTGAAGAATTTAATATTAGTTGAATTATTTTGTGATGATTTTAAGATTTGCTGTTAATTGAATGACAGACAGATGTCAAGGTGTCAGTCAGACTGGACCGCTTGGCCGGATACGAGTCCAGGTGGATGCTTGTGGTTGGCTGCGACCTTATCGGTAAATGGAATCTACACTGGGGGGTAGCTTACTCCGATAATCCCATGTAATGCTGCCTCTTACTTTGCTACTTCTCACAGCACTTGTTTGTTCTATAAATCAATTTTGGGAGAAACTTAATTTAATATCTTGCTTGGTTTATTAAAGACTATTGCACATTGTCTTTTTAAATCTACTTGCATTGTTTACTTGGTCAGCTTAATTTTTAAACACAAACATTAGATTATGTATAGTGGGCATTATTTTTTTTCTTTTCTTTTTTTTAGTATAATTTTCTAACTATTACTGCATATATTGTTTCATTGTATTATAATGCAGCGAGTGGGATCAACCTCCTGTGGAGATGATACCACCTGGCTCAGTTCCTGTCAAGGTATTTCTTTTTTTCCCCAAGCTAAATAAAGTAGCAATTGATAGAATTTAACTCGATATTCAGATTTGATACGTATAGATGTGTGTAGAGATTCCCTTTGTTGTTTCTGTTATTTAAAATACTTGTCACATGAAGTTTAGTTCTGATGTCGTTGTAAACGACAAAAATGTGGCAAAAGGCCATTTTTATCAATGATTAACCTGGATAACTAAGTGATTATTTGGAACGTGTGCCTTTCAGGATTATGCAATTGAAACACCTCTCAATGCGCCTTTAGATGGTCAACCAGCAAGGGAAGTGCATATTGAAATTGATGGTGATATCCCTATTGTGGCCATTAATTTTGTTCTAAAGGTAATACCATTTTAGTAATTCTTACTAGTCGTTGGCGTCATTAACTTGAATCTGTTTGTCTTTTTGGAATCTAGTGCATGCTGGCTAATATTACTTTTACATTTCTTTTTGTTCATTAAGCTTATGCTATCTGTGAATTTACTTGATGCTTAAACATCAAAATGTGACCAAAAACTCCAAAAAGATTACCAGATTCAGTACATGTAGACTGGTAGTATAAATTGGTACTGTCATGCTCTAATTTTTCTATATTTCATATTATACTAGGAAGAGGAATCAGGGAGGTGGTTTCATAATAAAGGGAGAGATTTTAGAGTACCATTGAGGGGTTCTTCTCAAGATGGAATCACATCAAGTGGGAAACAAAGCTTTAACATCTGGCCAGGTTTAAGTGAGCTATTATTTGCTTAATAATATATTAATATTAAAAAATCTCACTTTTAGTAGGTTGTAAGTTGTTGAAAGAAAAATGAAAAATTAATACCAAGAGGTATAAGTTTGACAAAAGCACTGCTGTCCATTTTCCACATGTTGCATGCTAGTGTACGTGTCCAAATTTACTTTGGAGCAATTCTAGCTAATGATTGGCAATGCTCCTTGTCTAATATGTTCTTTTCCCAGGGGCATTCGGGCAAATATCCAGCATGCTACTAAGGAATGAAGAGTCGGCACTTGACCCAACTATCGAAGATAACACAGAAACTTCCACCAAAAAACCTATCGTTGCATTTAATGAAGATTATACCATTGTAAAAGAAGAACCCATTCAAAATTCCATGACAGTTACAGCGCGAAGCGATAAAAATTCAGATAAAAATATCGTGGAATTTGATACGGATATACCAGGTCATGTTGTTCTGCATTGGGGTGTATATTTGGATGAGAGTAAGAACTGGCATGTGCCTCCACCTCCTTACCCTCCAGCCACAAAACTTCTTCGCAAAAGTGCCCTCCAAACTCTACTAGAGGTAATGCAGGAATATGTTGACTTTTTGTTTTGAAACATACTTATCACGCACCTCTTTCCTTACTAATATCTCTTTTAACACCATTGTACGTCCTTTCTTTTTGAAAATTTTAAGTTGCGCCCTTTAAATGCATTTACAACACTCCAAAGTGAGAAATATAATCATTAATCTTTTTCCCCTTCTTTTGGCAGCAAAAATCTTTGGGATTAGGTAACAGGGGCTCATTTGCGTTAAATAAGGAGGTCAAAGGGCTAGTCTTTGTTCTCAAGCTGGATGAGTACACTTGGGTGAATAATACGGGGAGAGATTTCTGTGTACCCATAATAAATCCGACCTGTAATGAAGAAGTAGAAGAAAAACAAGATGCAGTCTCTTCTGTGGACATTACTGCTGATACTGGTGTGACAGTATACACAAAAAATATAATAGATGGAATAAGAAACATAGTTGATGACATATCATCACAGCAAGACAAAGCCCATAAAACAGGGGAAGAACAAGACAGCATCTTACAGGAGATAGAGAAATTAGTGGCTGAAGCATATAGAATTTTTAGAAGCTCAACAGTAAGCTTTCAAGAATTGTCTGATGACACGTCAGCGCTGCCTAGTCAGGTGTTGGTTAGTTCTGGCACGGGCAATGGGCACGAGATCTTGTGTCAAGGTTTCAATTGGGAGTCACATAAGTCAGGCCGGTGGTACCACGAGTTGGGAGAAAAAGCAAAGCTGTTGGCTGAGCTAGGATTTAGCATTGTATGGTTACCACCTCCTACTGAGTCAGTCTCTCCTGAAGGTTACATGCCTACAGATTTGTATAATTTGAACTCGAGGTCACTCTCTCTCTCGCTCTGTTTTTTCTTTTAAAAAAAACAGACTTGGCAGGTGGCTGCCAAGGTTATTTTCACTCTCTCTCATGCACCCAGTGGCAAGCAGACACAGAAAAAAAATGCCCATACACCTTGATATGCAAAACAACTTGCACACAGTACAGACCAACACAAACCCACACATGCGCCCCTAGAGACATTAAAATATTATGTACATACATGCAAACCGAGAAATATCTCATTTTTCCTCTAATACATTGGAAATATATATCCAAACCCCACAACTGCCTGCCCTTCCTTCTCTTTCATTATTTAAAGAGAGTGTCTGCAACAGACCTATGCTGTGAGTGAAATGGTTGAGGGTACATTATGATGGATAATTCATATGTTTTGCCAGTTGTGATTTTTATGTGTTTGCTTGGGCATGCATGATAAATTTGAATGTATGAGATCCAAAGAAAAACTACCATAACATATTTGTAATTCTTCTTTCTTCTTATTAATTTGTGCTTAATCCTAGTGAGGCTTACGCAAAAAAAAAAAAAAAAAAAAAACTTATCAAAAGAAGGCAAACAAAGGACACCTTGAGCTTATTGATTTGATCTTTTATTCAACTAATAATTTACAACAGGTATGGGAGCATGGAAGAGTTGAAGGAAATAGTGAATAAGTTTCATGAGGCTGGGATAAAGGTGCTTGGAGATGCGGTCTTAAACCACAGATGTGCCAGTTCTCGCAATGAAAATGGAATTTGGAATATTTTTGGTGGCCGTTTGAATTGGGATGATCGAGCTGTTGTTGCTGATGACCCCCATTTTCAGGTCAAAATATCATCCTTTTTATTTTACTTTTGGATCCTGTTAACTACCGCAAACTATGTGATTGGTAATATTATATGCTTTTCACATGGCAAATGTTTTTTGGTTCTCTTGATGAAACTAAATAGTGTATAAATAAAACTGCTACCTTGAAAAAATTTACCTATATAGGTCTACAGAGAACAAGTATGTGAAGCACATACCCAACACCAATTTTAAATTCGATTGCCTTTTCAGAATAGAGAACTTTGCTTAGAAGTTTTTATGTATCTTATTTTTTCCTTTATTATTTTTTATTTTTAAAGCGACAAACACACCAGGTTCTCTTTAACCATGAAAGCTATTACGTTTAAGTACGCAGACAAGTTTTGCGATGTATGTAAAAAAGGGTGGACCAAACAAGGAAATTTTTTTTAACAGTGAGGAGATTTATCGCTCCCAAAGTTTTGGGGAGTACTGTTCTATAGATTCCAAAGTTTTTCTGTATCTTATTTTTTCCTTTATTATTTTTTATTTTTTAAAGAGACAAATGCACCAGGTTCTATGTAACCATAAAAGAAATTACGTTTAAGTACGCAGACAAGTTTTGCGATGTATGTAAAAAGGGGTGGGCCAAATAAGGAAAAAAATACAATGAGGAGATTTATCGCTACCAAAATTTTCAGGAGTACTGTTCTATAGATACCCAAAAAAAACCTGCAAATGTGGCAAAGAATTGAATGCTAATGACTGCAAAACAGTGCATTAGTTAACATTACCTTACTTAAGAGTCATCTTAATCATCACCATCCTTGTTGTTGGTTTTTTTTTTTTTTTTTGAAGAAAGATATTTAGAGCCCGTTTCATTATTGAAACAAAGAAGTACAAAAACTGGAAGGACCTATCACAAAATTAACAGAGTTGTCGTCATTATTGTCTTGAGGAAGTTGGCAAAATGCCTACTAATATTTCATGCTGTTGTTAGTATCTCCCTTTTGCCAATTACTGGAAGCATTTTCTTGGGTTATTAAGCCTCTTGGATAGGGATTGTATGATCTTGATTTACCATGTGTTGGTTCCCAATCTGATTACTGACAGCAATCACCAAAAGGTTGCCCTAGAACTTCCAAAACTATAATCAGTTTCAGTACTTCAATTATGATATTGGCGATAGATCTACCATAGATATTTTCGCTTGTAAAATTTTGTGTGCTGTTTATTTGTACTCGTTATGATTCAAAATTCTACAGTTGCACTATTTTAATTTTGATACTGACGACCAAAATACCGCCAAAATTTGCACTTATTTTCTAGACTGTAGGTTTGTTGTGTTCCTATTTACAGTATCATCATTATGAGGCTTGAACATAAAATCTGGCCCAAAAAAGAAACTAAAGTACCATAAATTTATACTACTTCAATAACAAAATTAGCATCTGAAATACTGTTTAGATTTTTCACCATTGTATACATCATTACTGTGAGGCTTGAACATTGCATTTTGGTAAGAGAAGGATGAGCCAAACACGATATGCTATTTAGGCCACCCTATACAGTTGTATGAGTCTGATGGATCTGATTATTGGTACTAAGTCTGGTATTGTAATAGTACGGTGTAATTGTGTTCTTTATAACAATGACCTTGCTCCTTTAAAAGTACTAAAGCTGCATTACTATGACGTTTTCTGAAGTTGATAACACCCTTGTCTGTTGGATCTGACTATTGGTACTGGTTTGCTATGGTAATATTTACAAAAAGTGTGCCAATATTAACTAGACAGAATTTGGTGATCTTCAATTTCAGGGAAGAGGCAACAAGAGTAGTGGGGATAATTTCCATGCAGCACCAAACATTGATCACTCCCAAGAATTCGTCAGAAGTGATCTCAAAGAATGGCTTCGTTGGTTAAGGCAAGTTTTTTTTTCTTCTTCTCATTTTTAATTTTTACTAATTTAGGGCATTTAAATGAGGTAGGCTATGGTACTATGCATAGCGCATATTGGTCCGTACTATGGATCAATATCTCCATCTTTATAGTCTAAATAGCCGATCTGAACCATCAACATGATCGCCACATGAAAATGTAATGATTTTCTTCCTATTTAAAAAAATAGTTAAATTTATTTTAAAACTATAAAATTTAGTCTATAAGAGATTTTCATTTGGAGATCATGTTGAACGGTTCAGATCAACGGTTTGAACTTTGAAAGCAAAGATATTGATCCATAGTACAGATCATCCGTGCTATGCATAGTACCATGGCCTCACTCCATTTAAATTATGATTATTATGATTATAAATGATGAAGCATTGCTTAGTTTAAAATTTTGTGACTTAAAATTTTTTAACAGGAATGAGGTTGGATATGATGGTTGGCGGCTTGACTTTGTGCGTGGCTTTTGGGGTGGTTATGTAAAGGATTACATAGAGGCTAGTCAACCCTACTTTGCCGTGGGAGAGTATTGGGATTCTCTCAGTTACACCTATGGTGAAATGGATTACAACCAAAATGCACACAGGCAACGGATCATTGACTGGCTAAATAATACCAATGGGACTGCAGGTGCTTTTGATGTGACAACCAAAGGAATACTTCATTCTGTAAGTACTTTATCTATATTGCTACTGTATAAGGAATTTCTGCGTATTGCTTGGTTCGATTTTTAGTTCATATCATATCAATTAAACTAAAGTTGGGAGAAGGAAAGAATAATAATATAATAATGGGGGTTGGTGTATCTGTTTATATAAAAAACTTGTGTATTGCTTGGTTCCATATTAATAGTGTATATAACAAGTGTTTGGAGATTGTCTACTAACACCATGAGTACCCTGCACTGGTCACATTCAACCAAACCAATGTACTTTCTTTTTACCAAAACAATAACTGTAAGTAGATGAATAGAAACCCCCCCCCCCCCCCCCCCCCCCCCCCCCCAAAAAAAAAAGAAGGTATTGAACCTGACCAGTCACTACTGTGGTGGTACTGAAATTGAGAATGGTGCTGTTGTATTTAGGTACTGGAGAGGTGTGAGTACTGGAGATTATCAGATGAGAAGGGGAAGCCACCAGGCGTGGTCGGTTGGTGGCCATCACGTGCTGTCACTTTTATTGAAAATCATGACACAGGCTCCACTCAGGTATCTTCTTCTGGATTCTCTTATGAGCATGCAACCATCTACCTGTGCTATACTGATTGTTTTGGTACCAACATAGTTATAGGTTGTTGCAACATGAGATTGAATACCGGCACCATTTTAGTACCTGTCATGATTGTCTTCTAGGGATGGTACCAGCTTATTACCATCTTTTCCTGTTTTGACCTTGAATTTGTACTGTAAAACCTCAGATTGGATCTTCTAGAAGATAGAATAACTGTTTCAATTATTTAATAATTAAATAGGGTCATTGGAGATTTCCGGGAGGAAAGGAGATGCAAGGGTATGCATACATACTGACACATCCAGGCACACCCGCTGTTTTCTTTGACCATGTCTTCTCTAAGTATCAACAAGAGATTCGCCGCTTGATCGCTCTTAGGCTACAAAAGAAGATCAACTGTAGAAGCACGGTATCGATCTTAACATATTTGAACATAAGAGTTATCTTTTATACCGTGCAAAATATCAAATGGCACCTTGAAAAAACTATCTTTTTTCAAAAATTGTATTTATATTTTCTCAATGAAAAAAAAAATCCCGTAATAACCCTCTTCCTTAAAACTCTACTCTAGAGTTGGAGATGGGAGCGATGCTGGAACATGGAAATTTAGATAATGGTACCTTGTTATTTCATTATTTTTTCATTTGGCAAACAGGTTTTTTACTGGTATTTGTTTGCCCTTATTGTTTTTTATAGATCAAGATAAAAAAGGCAGAGAGGGATGTGTATGCCGCTGAGATAGACGGGAAAATAACCATGAAAATTGGTCCGGGATTTTATGAGCCCGAAAATGGGCCCAAAAATTGGTCTGTGGCTGCTGAGGGAAGCGACTACAAAGTATGGGAAGCCAGTGGCGGATCATAGGCATGCCTGGGGGGTGCTAAGCCACCCCAAGGTTTGAATTTCTTTTATTACTAAGTATATAAAAACAATACTATATGGTTTATTTTACGTGTATAAGCCCCCCAATAATAATATACAAAGTTATAAGGCTTCAATGTAAAATTTAAAAAACAAAATTAGATATGAATATTATGTTTTTAGTTTGATTTTGATAGACATGAGACTTTGTTGGTGTTAGTTATTTATTGTATCATTTTGTGAAATCAAATAGTGAAGGATCTTCTTATCTTGTGTTATATTGTGTTATGCATTTTTTTATTAAAAAAATTAATGATATCATTTAGCCCCCCTATACTTAAATCCTGGTTCCGCCCCTGTGGGAAGCGTCGTAAAAGCATGTAAATGCATTGTTTCTGTCAGAGTCGTTTATATTTTGGAGAGAGTGGAAGCAACATAGAAGAAAGTAAAAAATAAACCGGATAAGACAAGTATATAATACTAAATAGCTAGTTGGTTATTAGGTCATTAGGGTCAGTAGCACTATATCGGTGCTCATAAAGAAAACTCCTGTCTCACTGAATGCGGGTCCTGCTTTCTAGTGGTGGTAGTAGCGTACAAGCTTGATCCTTGTGCAACCTAGTAGCAATCAATAATGGCCCCTGAGTTTCTGTGGCGGCCTTTTATATTATTATATGTAGAGATTATCATTCCCGAACTGACTATATCAATTAAAAAAGTATCTCAAAGAGTTGTTATTCTGAAGAAGTTCATTACAATTCTGTTGTTGTTTGTTTATGTTTCTTCCAGAAAAACTGAGCAAAGAAATTGTAAGGTCTTCCTCTAGCACCAAATATTTGCATCGCCTAACTTGGCCGGAATGACTAATTGAACTACTATCCATACTTGTTTACTCGCAAAAAAAAAAAAAATAAAATATAAAAAATGAAGAAGAAAAGAAAAACTATCTTCTACTGGAGATTGGAGGAGAGGGGAAGCAAACAAAATTCAACAGGATGGCGCCTAACTGGTGTAACTCGATCAGGATCAGCATGTACTGTACTTGAGCCATTATCTGTCTATTCATGGCATGTTATAGGAAGTGGTAAGCTGGTGCTATTGGTACTGCAATAATCATTCCGATTGGAATCTTATAAAATGATAAAAAGGATAATATATTTTTAGAGTAATCATTCACAATTATAACCTGTATTGACTTCCTGTTCAATACAAAAGTTGGCAACCTTGACCTTGGTCTACATTTTCCAAAAAAAGGTGAGAGAAAGAGATAGATAGACAATAATTACCGAAATTTTTAGGAAGCTGATATGAGTACCTGCACTGTATCCGCACCTAAACTGTCATAACTGCTTGTGGGAACCGCAACCGTTTCCAAAACTGTAATTTTATTTTACAAGTATTAATAGTAAAATTGTGAAGTATTTATATCTATACAATGAACTACATATATGATATATGATTTCCTAAAATAACCGTACCCGCACCTTTTTTTGAAAAATCCTCGCTTCGTACCCGCATTTGGGGACCACTCAAACGGCATGTGGGGACCACTAAAATTGTCAATAAAAAACGTTGACTTAGATTATGTGTGGGTAATAAACGACATGTGTGGACCACTAAAATTATCAACAAAAAATGTTGACTTAGCTTATGTGCGGGTAATATTTATATCTCGGTATTAATACTTACGAAACAAAGTATTTATAACTATAAGGGTGTGGTATTTATACCTACGAACTAAATTATTTATATCTATATTACGTTGGACTTGAGTTGAAATGTTGGAGACCTTTAACCAAGAGGCATCATGTCATGGATCACATGTGCACTCTTTTTTTTATATGTTGGATCTAATACAACTAGTTTGTATGAAATTTTGGTCCAAACTAGATCATAACCAAGAGTTTTGGCAACATGAGCCCAACTTTACGAAACTTGAGCCAAACCTTGATCGCATGGTTACTAAGTGGTAAGAACATAACTTTTATACAAACATTGTATTGGATCTTGAGGAGTATATGTTATATGGATCACATGGGATTGCATGTGTACAAAAGACAATACGTATATATGTTGCACTAATTGTAATCTATTAGTATTCTCTATGGTTTTATATGAATTCATATATAATAATCGGCCCAACGGAAGTTTATTATATATTTTTCAAATAAATAATTTAAACCATATAACGTTATTTTTAATAATTGGTTGTTATTAATTTTTTTTAACTTTAAATTGTAACTGCCACTTTATTAAAATGAATTTTGTATCTGAACAGATCAAGTATTTATATCTGAACTATCAAGTATTTATATCTGAACACATCAAGTATTTATATCTAAACTACCAAGTATTTATATCTGAACACATCAAGTATTTATATCTGAACTACCAAGTATTTATATCTGAACACATAATAGACAATTACATCATCTTCGCAAATCAAATTGTCACAAACATCTCAAAATCCAACAACACTGAAACACGATTGTGTATATGAAATAGAAACGAAACGATATATCATTATTAATTCACCAGAACAAAAACAAAATAAAAAAGAAACAATATTAATCTAGCTGATCATATTTCAAAATCACCGATTAAACTTGTGAGAACCACACGAAATCGCTTCCAGTTTCGAAATCGCCTCCAAATTGCCGAAGCCTTCAAAAAAGAAAAAAAACAGAGAGAAAGGAACATTTGAAATTCAAAATGGAAGGTTCGATAACATTGTTAGTTAGATCGGTAGTTGTGGGGACCGCAACCTTACAATTATGGAAGTGCGAGTACAGCGCGGGTACTGTAGCGCGGGTACTAAAATAATTATTCAAATTTTTATTGTTGCCACCTAAAAAAACTCAAATTAAATGAATACCACCCTGTTGGCCTCTTTATCAATACTACCACCCTCGCTAACCCAGTTCGCGCACCAAATAGGCTGGTGCACGGACCTGGTTAGCGCACCAGCTGTTCTACCTATTAAGGCACCACCTCAGGTAACTGTGCTCATTCCATTCGACGCAAGGCAGCAGGCAGCCAAGAGCATTCTCGCAAAGACCAAAGAGTAAGTTTTTTTCACTCTAGTCCTTTATATTTTTTTAATTATTTGTAAATTTATTAAATGTTAGGTTTGTTTTGTAATTCAGGTAACTATGATTGGAATTGCTTGTTATTTTGGTGGTGAAGTATTACAAGGGCCCAATGGTGCTTATTACAGTATCCAACCCCAGAAAATGTTCAATATCGGCCCGGATTTAGATTTCAGAGGTATAACTAGGGAAGTGTACCAGGAGCTTGGTATTGACCCGAATTATTACGAACTGGTAATTTCCGCAAGGATCAATATTGGCCAAGGCAACTAAACATGGTTCCAACAACTCCCTGTACTAGACGATAGCAGTTGGGGGTTGTATACCCAAATGACATTGAATTTGATAATACCTTTCAAGTTCCTAGAGTTATATGTGGTTGCCAACCCCAGACAGAACCCTAAACAGAACCGTAGACAGAACCCTAGTAGGGGCATGGATCAGTCAGTGACGGGTCCTACTCGGGCCCTAAATTTAGCGGGTAAACAGAACCGTCACTGACTGATCATGCCCCACGCAGATGCATCCAGGTCAGATCATGCGCAGTTGACGTCCTCTATGGTCGCCAACTGCATAAAACTGTCTTTGGAAAAAAATGCTGATATTAGTATCAGAGCTATCAATGACCTGGTTACTGAAAGGTACGAGGGCATCGTCCTAAAATACAACAAATTGTGGCGTGGTAGAGAGTTAGCGATTGCCCTGGCATTTGGTAGTTGGGAGGGGTCTTACGGGCTTATTGTCCCTTTGTTGGAGGTAATAAAAAGGGCAAATCCAGAAACTGTGTATGACGTTGTTTCCAAGCCTTCAGAAAAGGCAAATTACCGGTATTTCATGAGGTTGGCATGGGCATGGGGACCGTATATAGAAGCAGTAGGTCACCTCAAACCCGTCATCAGTATCGACGCCTGTTTCTTATCAGGTAGATACAAGGGTAGGTTGTTGATTGTCACCGGATATGATGCGGAGAACCAGTTAATCTCACTAGCATTTGGATTGGTAGAGAGCGAAGAGTTTGAGAATTGGGAGTGGTTTATGAAGTGGGTGCGGGAGAATGTAATTGGTCCGAATAGGTTCATGTGTATGGTCTCTGACCGGCACAAGGGCATAAAAAAGGTGTTCATTCAAGATGATCTGGGTTGGTCAGAGGAGAACGGGCAGTGTGCCCACCGGTTCTGTTCTCAACACGTGTTTGGGAATTTTGGAAAACATACTCAGGATAAAATTGCTTCTAAATTCTTCAAGATGATGGTTAAAAAGAAGAAGCGAAGAAGATTACAAGATGGCTTTGATGCAATCGGAAGGCGAAATCCTGATTGGCTGACATACTTGGATACATATGGCAAGTATAATGAAAATGACGAGGAAGAACCAGCTAAGCCATGGAAGGTTTATCAAGCTATGGACAACGAAAGTCGTTGGGAAATAATGACCAGCAATGGTTCCGAATCGGTTTGTTATTCACAATTTCCATAATTTACAATTAATGAAATATTTTAGGTTATCTTTATTTTAATTGTAAATTGTAATTCTTGTAGGTTACCGGTTGCTGCAATTATTGAGGAGACTTTTTACAAGTGTGTCACATAGTTCGTTGAAAGAAGAGAGAAGGCCGTGCAATGCCAACAAGAGGGTCAACTTTTCTCCACTCGTACGCACTTGAAGCTGAACAAGCACATCCGGAAGACTAACAAAATGAGCGCGGTTCCATTCAATAGATCCGGGAAATTTATGGTGACATCACATGGTGAGAAAATCCCATTTGAGAGGCAGGCAAATGGGTGTACACGTCCCAAGACTGTAGGTACAAGGTCGTTGTTAAGAACGACCATGAGGTGGAATGCTCTTGCCAAAAGCCTCAGCTCACCGGAATACCATGTGTTTATGTAATGGCAGTGTGTCGTATAAGGTACGAATGTATGTTAAAATTTCATAATAATCTTGGATGATGAAACTTATAAATGTGTGAAAAATGTAGGAACTACGATCCAAATGTCTTCGTAAATTACTATTACAACATTCAAACGCTTATCGACACATGGAGTGGAGAATTCCACGTGTATGACAATCAAGGTGATTGGCCGTCGCACGAAGGGGATATCTTAATGCCAGAGCACCAGTTAATGAAGTTGGGTCGGAGAAGACACAACCGGATCCCAATGTAGATGGGCATACTGGAAGGAAGGACAAGGGGTCACCGGACCAACAAAGCTACCCTCGAAAGGAATGCGAGAAGGAGAAGGGATGCTAGGAACCGTACCCAATAATGTCATGGTTAGGGCTTTCTGTTTATGTATTAAGGTTAGGGTTTTCGGTTATGTATTATGGTTAGGGCTTTCGGTTTTGTATTAAGGTTAAGGCTTTCGGTAATGTTTTATGTATTGTGTGTTATGTTTTAATGTACTATGACTGCGGAATATGTATTATTGTGTGTTTTGTGTTATGTTTTATGTATGGTGTGTTGTTATGTTTTAATGTAGTATTGCGGGATATGAGATCTAAAATACGCAATGTTCGCTCCCGAATGAGAGGTACAGAGTTTCACCACAGCCTAGGCTGTGGAGTTTAAACCCTATTCAACTCTTTGACGAAGGTTGCAAGTGCACAACCCTGTCGTGTAGTTAGAACGGGTGTCGATCCTCAGGGACGGTTTATTTTCTGAACTTAAACTATTCCTAGTTAGGTACTAGAAGTTGAATGTTCGAGGTTTGTTTGTTTAATCCTAAGATATATGAACAAGTCGAATGAAATGAAAGAATGAATGAACAAGTATGAATGTATGAACAATTGTATTAACAATGAATTAACAGAAAAGAATCAACTAAATGTTTGTATTTTGTACTATGGTATAAAAGGGCGTTTCAAGGGTTTCAGATTTCATCTTCAACTTTGCTGCTCAGACCTGCCACGCGACCCGCATGCTCTCGCATGCGACCCGCTTAGCCTTAAGCGCTCCGAACCTGGCACGCGACCCGCAAGCTGTGGCTTGCGACCCGTGTGATGCGACCCGCGTGCTAAGTCACGCGACCCGCATGGTCCCTTGAGCTGAGTCTGCACATGTCAGAAACTTGCTGTTTAAGTCGTGTAAGGCTAGATTGACCGTACCTAGTGTCACTGAACCTCAACTTTCGTGTGTTGGCTTAGCAGACCTGGTTTGGAATTGCAATTTCACCTTCTCAGGTTTAATCAAGCTGTTTGATCTAAACCTAAGTTCTCAATTCTGTTTACTAAAGGTATCCACAAGCTGAGCAAGAGCAAGTGGAAACTTTCACCTTTCGGCTACTCATTGACCTCACCTTTCGGTTCTCAGACCTACCTCAAGTACTAAACCTAATTTGCAAGAAGCATCAAGCCCTTGGTACAAGAAGAAATGCCTAAGGCATTCAACAGTAAGCAATCAAGAATCAAACAATTCAGATCAAGCAATCTCAAATAATACAAGAATCAAAGAAACACGAAATAACAATAAGAATCAATCCATATGCATCATCAAACAAAGTATCAGACTACAAATCCAAACCCTCGAAACTACAGTATCTACTCAGACATCAAATAAATCAAAACAAGAGAGAGAGGAAGAAAGCAAATCATAGTGAGAGAAGAGGTAGAGAAGAGGATTGAAGCTTCAGGTTGAGTCTTCTTCTCCAGATCGCCTCCTCTTCAGCTCCAGATCGTCTCTCCCCTCTTCAAACTCGGATCTCAACTGACTCTGGTGAAAATCGTGGAATAATTCGATGTCCTCTTCTGTTGCCAGGCCTGCTACATATATAGTTTCCTTCGTGGGCCTTAATTGGGCCTGACTCAGTTAACTCGACGCGACCCGCATGAGTTTCCATGCGACCCGCGTCAGGTGGCAAGGATGCGAGCTGTGAGGGTCGCGTCTGAGGTCGCGTCTGGGCTGCGATGCGACCCGTGTCATGTGGGACGCGGGTCGCGTGGGGGAAGTCAGAACTCTGCTTTTTTGCCTGTTTTTCGCCTATTTCCTGCAATTCAACCACAAAACAGCAGCAGTACCATATTCTATTGATTTTCAATATAAACTATGCAATTTAGTGGTCAAAATCATAAGATCTGGTCTGGAAATAAGACGAAATAATAGATGAAATATAGACATATCACGCAACATAAGAAGTAATATGAAAATAACTTAAGAACTAATATCATCAGAACTATATCACGTAAGATAGGACTTAATACACCACGTAAGATAGGGTTTAATAGGCAGAACAGCTGGTGCACTAACCAAGTCCACGCACCACCTGGTGCGCCCACCCAGTCCGCGCACCAGCCTATTTGGTGCGCGAACTGGGTTAGCGAGGGTGGTAGTATTGATAAAGAGGCCAACAGGGTGGTATTCATTTAATTTGGGTTTTTTTAGGTGGCAACAATAAAAATTTCGGCAATAATTAAGACTAAAAAGTTGTTCCGACATTTTTATTAATATCTAAAGTTTAATAGAAATTAATTAATATACCCAGATCGAAGTTATAAAAATATCTATACCGGTTATTTTCTGGCCGGTATCCAATTTAATCCATTACTGGTCGAAAAATAGCCGGTACCCAATATATATATATATATATATTTTTAATATAATACCGGCCATTTTCTGGCTGGTACTTAAATTTTTTTTTAAAGGATGGACATAGCGTAGTTGGCTAGAAAAAGTCATAGGAAACTTATATTGAAGATTGCACTCGGTTTGGCTAAGATCAAACAAATGCATTTATTGGTGCATCATCAGTTAACATCGGTTGCATGTATCGGTGCATCATCGATGTTTTTGACAGTGTCGTATGACACTAAAGTTTAGTGTTCGCATTCGGCTAGTGAATTTAATTTGACAATAACCAGCATCCTAAAATTGAGTACCGATGCTTTATGCACGGCTCAACGACGGCAGAAGTGCATCGATGTTTCATTACAAAAATATCAGCGACGCACCGATGTTTTTTTATCACCACTCTGCTTAATTGCCAATACTAAGTCTAATAAAATATCAGCGACGCACCGATGTTTTTTCAGCACTACCCGGCTAATAAAACATCGATGTTTCATTGCAAAAACATCGATGATGCACCGATACATGCAACCGATGTAACACATGCATCCAACCAAATGCATTTGTTTGATCTTAGCCAAACCGAGTGCAAATTTCAATTCGAGTTTCCTACGACTTTTTCTTCTAGCCAACTATGTTATGCTCATTCTTAAAAAAAAAAAAAATTAAGTACCGGCTATAAAATGACCGGTGTGAGTTTTTTATAACTTTCCAGCAGATCTAGATATATTAATTAATTTCTATTAAACTGTGGATATTAATAAAAATGTCGGCAGAGTTGGCACAGTAAAATATACATTATAGCTTTTCTTTGTATTTTATATTATTCTTTCCAACTTTTGTGTGTGTAAATATTTGGCAGAAACATCAATTTATGTTTTGATGGTATATGGCACGTGCACACAATCTCAAAAGATATTAATTTAGGTTTATGTGCAATTGACTAGGAACAACAGATGTCAACGAAGATAGGAGCACACTTGTGCGGTGAATTAGGTGCTATCACCTTCCCCTTGTTTTCTCCGGTCCCTTTCAGAGATATTTCAGACCGGCCAGAAATGGCCGGTACTGTATTAAATTTTTTTTTTGAGTACCGGCTATTTTTCAGTTGGTAATGGATTAAATTGGGTACCGGTTAGAAAATGACTGGTATGAATATTTTTATAATTTTTCAGCAGATCTGGATATATGAATTAATTTCTATTAAACTTTGGATATTAATAAAAATGTCGGAAAGTTGTTGATCGTTAATTAATTGGAAACGAATATGCTGAAATTCTCACTGGTGAACAGTGTTCCTGAAATCTCTGCTTTTCTGAATCCAGCCGTCAAGCTGTTTTTAGACGCGTGCACAGAAAAATCAATTGTTTCGTGATACGTGCATAGAAAAAGTTGGACGGCTGGATTTGAAATTTCAGAAATTTCAAGAACACTGTTCACGAATGATGAATTTCAGCAGATTTCAATTCTAATTAATTATATAGATGTAACTTTTCCTTGGAGCCAAGTACAAGGAATACTCTAGTTAAATGGATGCTACACTGTTGAGTTATTTAGATATATTAAGTTAATTAGTTAATGTTGTAAGAATTTATTTTTAAGAGTGTATTAATTTAAAAGATGGATCTCTTCGTGAGAGAAGGTTAACTCTAATTTTATCCTTAATTACTAGATGGTATCAGAGCCTCTTTAGAGGCGGCTAATTTTGGGATCCTCCGCCAGCAAATCTGACCATTCCGACGCTACAGTTCCATTCGTTTTTCTCTTCTCTAGCGACTCTGTCCGCTTTTTGTTCGTTCTCTGTCCGTGCTGGCTAGCGGCTTTGTAATTTCCCTTCTCAAAGTCCCTAATCTCTCTGGCGCAAATCCAAGAAATGTTTTTCCGCTAATATAAGTTCTGAAAGATATTGATTTAAAATAAAATCTCATTGCATTAATTTCGTGCGTGACTAATATTGATTTTGGAGGTGTTTGTTTCTGATTGTTATATTGTGCTGGTGAAATTGAAAAGGCATTAGATTTTCTAGATGTGTATGAACTTGTGGTTGTAGAGAGAGATGGAGAAAGTCGTGATCACATGTAAGCGCACGGCCCGTAGTTGAGGTGTGTTTGATATCGTTTGTGTTGGGTTTGAGATAATGGCAGTTAACTATGAAGATGAGAACACCTGTGACTAGTCAGGAACTGAAGGAGATTTTGGAGGGGGTGACTAGGGTATTTTAGACCAAATTAGAGGAAAATTCTAGTAGGACAGTTGTTGTCGCCGCATCGGAGTCGGCACAGGTAATGCAGAGGATAGAAATGCTGCCTAATGACATCAAGCTTGAGGGGACAAGAAACTATCTGAGTTGGTCTAGGAGGGCATTGTTGAACCTTTGGATCAAAGGACTTGAAAAGTATGTGAAGGGGGAGTGCCTTGATCCGGAGAATAAGGCGAGTGCTGAGTGAAACACATGGAGTAACACTAATTCTCTCGTGGTTTCTTGGTTGTTGACTTCTGTGTCTCCAACCATAGCTGTGATGGTGGAGTCTATCTCAAGTGCAGTTGATGTGTGGAAGACATTGGAGGGAATGTACTCAGGAGCTAGGAGTGTGATGATGATGATAGAAGTGGAGGAGAAGATTGATGCTACCACACAGGGGGACAAGACAGTTCACCAATATGCAACAAAGCTACGTCACTTATGGGCAGATTTGGACCACTATGATCCACTATCACTTCAGAACCCAACATATATTCTTCTTAGGAGGCAGTATCTTGAGCGCAAGCGTATAGCTCGTTTTCTCAAGGGCCTGAACCCAAAGTTTGAGAGGAGGGCATCAATGTGTCACGTGTCATTTCTCCCCTCCTTGGATGAGGCTATTGCATCAATGGAACAAGAGGAGATCAGACAAAAGGTGATGACAGGCGAGACCTCACCTGTTGTCCGCTCGGCTAAGGTGGTTCCCGATGCTCACATCAGAGATGATAGAGAGTGCTACAATTGTGGAAAGAAATGGCATCCCAGCTACAATTGCCCTCTGCAATACTAGTGGTAGCCGAAGGGGCAGAGGACAGAGAGGTGGTCATGCAGGTCGAGGAGGCAGGGGACGTGGAGGCCGAGGAGTTGCTCACCTAGCAGTGGAAGAGGAGTCCCAGACTGCTGCTGAGATGACTGGAGCTGAAATAACAAAGCTGGAGGAACTACGTCAGTTCAAGCTTTAGGCTGAGAAAGGGACAAGTCACTCAGGATCTGGATAACACTACCTGCTTTGGCAACTTTGCTGGTTATGCTCATGCGAACAAAGGTACACAGGTTCAGGCACTTGTATCCACTAAAACTCATATTGATTGGATCATAGACTCAGGAGCATCTAGGCATGTCACAAGATCATCTAGTGAGTTTGCATTATATTATCCAAGTAAGCATATGCATCATGAGACAGTTCAGACTGCTGATGGGACATCCTAACCCATTAGGGGTACTAGCTCGGTCTATTGCACTTCATATGTTACCTTGTCATCGGTATTGCATGTTTCTTCGTTTCCAATTAACTTACTCTCTGTTAGCTCTCTCATTGATCAATTGAATTGCACTGTGTTGTTTGATCGGAATATGTGTGTTTTCCAAGAGAAGGAAACAGAGAGGAGGATTAGGACTGGCATCAGGCGTGATGGCCTTTAGTATTTGGACAGGAAGGCTGCAATGATTGCTGCTGCTGTTAGTGGAGGGCCAGAGGCAGAAGCAATGCTTCAACATTGCTGATTAAGACATTTATCTTTTGATAGTTTGAATAGGTTAGAACCTGAGATAATGAAGAAAGTAGATAGAAAAGAGTTATTTTGTAATGCTTGTGAACTTGGAAAACATACTCGTTCTACTTACAAAATGATTGTTCTTCGAAGTTTTGAGCCATTTGCACTTGTTCATTCTGATGTTTGGGGACCATGTCCTACTACCTATATTAGTGGTTTTAGATGGTTTGTGACTTCCATTGATTGTTGTTCACATATGACCTAGATATACATGATGAAGTAGAAATATGAGGTTTACAAATGTTTTCAAAATTTCTCGGCTTATGTTAAGACCCAGTTTGGAGTGCAGGTGAAGATTCTTTGAACAGATAATGAGACTGGGTATGTCAACAAGGAGTTTACGGCTTTCATATCTAGTCAGGGAATTCTTCATCAAACCACGTGTCCAGACACTCCTGTTCACAATGGGGTGACTGAACGTAAGAACATGCATCTACTAGAAGTGGCACGCTCATTGATGTTGACAATGAATGTGCCTAAGTTTTTATGGAGTGAGGCTGTTATGACATCAGCTTATCTGATCAATAGGATGCCATCAAGAGTATTAGGGATGAAGATACCATGTGAGATGCTCTTGGGCTTGAATGTTTTCGTTGTTCCACCAAGAGTGTTTGGATGCACATGTTATGTGAGAGATCACAGATTGATGGTGAGTAAACTGGATCAGCAAGCAGTTAAATGTATCTTTGTTGGCTGCTCATCAAGTTAGAAAAGATACAAGTGTTAGTGTCTTACTGAAAGAAAGTTGTTTGTCAGTATGGATGTGACTTTTCGGGAGTTTGAACCTTTTTTATAGGGAGAAGACGGAGTTGAGTTCCTTGTTTGGAGATGGCTCTACTGATGCCAGTACAGAGGGGAAAATGAGAGTGGCATCGTGATTGGGATGATTCCATGTCCTTTTGAGTCATCGAGTAGTGATGGTGCATCGCCGAGTAGTGGTGGTGTTTTAGGAATTGGCAGTCAAGGTCAGGGGGAGCTGAGAGTATACACGAGGAGACAGAAACAGCATCATGAGCCGCCTCCTGTGCCTATGCCAGTACCCACAAATCTTGATGTCCCAAGTTCCTCCTCTCCAGTGCCCTCTTCAACTTCTCCACCTGAGTCGAGAGGTAACGATTCCTTCCCTGATATTTCTAATACTCCTGCCTTGCTCCGCAGAACCTCTAGAGTCAATGCTGGAAAACCTTCAGCTAAGTTTGGTAGTTGGGAGACTGACATTGCGAATTACATTTCATATGCATCCATTCCACCTGCATATAAGTCATTCATTGCATCATTACATTCAGTGCCTATACCTAACAACTAACAGGTAGCTAAGCAAGATCCTAGGTGGTTGAGTGCCATGCAAGAGGAACTTTAGGCCTTGAAGAAGAATAAGACATGCGAGCTGGTACCTTTGCTAGCTGGGAAGCGTGATGTTGGATGTAAGTGGGTGTATATTGTTAAGCAAACTCCAGAGGGCAAGATTGACAGGTACAAGACCAGATTGGTTGCTAAAGGCTACAACCAAACTTATGGTATCGACTATGATGAGATATTTGCTCCAGTAGCAAAGATGAGCATTGTGAGAGTGTTGGTGTCATGTGCTGCCAACTTCAATTGGCCACTACATCAGCTAGATGTCAAGAATGTCTTTTTGCATGGAGATCTCCTGGAGGAGGTGTATATGGAGATTCCACCAGGCTTCGTTACTTCTCAAGTAGCTAGTGTTATAATCCGTAACTTTTGAATTAATTAATTAGACTAATAATTTAAGTTTACAACTAATTAAAATTTTAATTAAATTAATTAAAGAAAATAGGAGTTAGTTAATTAGAAGGATAAATTAAATTATATAAGTTTGTTTATTAAACCAATTTAAAATTTACAAATTATAGATTTAGTTTAACAAATAAGATTTCCTAATTAAGAATGCAAATATTAAAAAAGATTTTTAATTAAATTTCGATGGAGATACGAATTCAAAAATGAATTCGTACGTTAAGTTCCGAACATCCAAAAATCCGTAAAAGAAACTTAAAACGTAAATTTCTGTTGGTTTTGTTGGATTAAACTCAATTAATATCAATATGTTAAACCCTTCTAAATCCTAGAATTTCCCAAACCGTTCATTTAAACTCCGCACTAATCTCAAAGTGGCCCCCCCTTTTATTTCCTCCCTCCCTCTCTCTTTCTCCCTACCGCTGGGGCCGCCAATTTCAGAGCCTGAGCCCCCTCCTTCTTTCTCTCTTTGAGCGAATTAGAGAGGAACCTTCCATCTCTATCTCCCGCGCGATCGTCGCTTGACCTGCCCCTGTTCCATCCGACCTGTACGTCTTGACCCCCGATCGCTTGACCGCGCGATTTGCGCACTTGCTCTCTACACCCTTTGACGCTTGCACGATTTCTCTCTCTCGGGTTATATATTTCTCTTCCTCTCTCTATTTTGGTTGTTGCTTTTTTTATTTTCGCTCATGTGTGATCAGAGTCAAAATGATGATGAATTACGTAGAGTTTTGGCTTAGGTTTTGCATATTATCTCACACTTATGTTTAATTAATTAGAGAAAAAGGCTACTGTCACCCTTCTTTATGTTTTATTACAGAAAACAGGTTTGGGGACTATTTTACACCAAATGGAGTAATAATCGGGTCAATCAGATAAGCGACGCTCATCGACTAAGGCTCTATTACGGCCCGTATCGTCTAATACGAACCTAGCCGGATACGGACCCGGAGATAGCGCATTAAACCCTTCAGCAACATGGTCTCAATACGGACCGTATCATCTAATATGGTCCGTAACCAAGGCGCCCTTTGGGGAATAACTGCCGATAGCTGTATCCAGATCATGTTCCTTGGCCTCCACTCAACTCCAAACATCCTATTTCCCTCCACTCCTATATAAGCACCCTGGACAGAATAGTTTCGTATCTTTGTAATTTGGGTTAGATTTGATTAAGTGAGAAAAAGATGAGTGATTGTAACAATGTTGTTCCGTGGCTAAGTTCTTTTCTTAGGGGCTAGGTAGTAAACCTTGTTACTCATGATGCTTTGATATATATATTTTCTGTTGATTATGATTTCTTGTTGTTTAATTGAAATGTTTTTGTGATTTATTATCCCTTCATCTAAATTCGATGATCTAGTTTAATCCGTTAGGGTAGTGACAGTGCTTTAATGGTAAGAGAAACTATGTTGCATGAGTTAGCCTCGTTGGGAGTCATTAGATTTATGTGAAGAAAACCTTAGCGGGAAAATCATAAATCGGAACAACAAAACGTGAACCAAGTTCTATCATTTACGTAAGATAATTCGCAGTGATCTATGTAGTAACTTGTGTATTTAGAGATCTGTCATTTGCGTAAGATAACTCGCAGTATCCTATGTGGTGTCTTCTATAAAACAACAACAGGAAATCAGACCCGACAGAAGTATAATATCAAAGTGGATTGAGTAGCAATGGTGTGCCGAAACCCTAGGAATTCTCATCTCTATCTTTATTTTAATTACTTTTAATTATTGCCAAATTTACATTGATCACAACTTCAACTCTTAAATTTTCATATTTCATCTAGCTTTTCGAAATATTGTGATTTGATCGCTCAAGACTCTGAACCAATATTCCCTGTGGATCGACGTCGATTATACTACTCGATAGGATTGTGCGCTTGCAGTCCGAACCAATAGCATTTCTGAGTTTATAAATTTTAAAAGAAAATATCGCTCTCTTTTGAGTGATCAATGTGCTGAGACAACTCTCTTTCGCTCTCTTTCTGTTCTCCAGTGTTGATTAAGAAAATCCAAAACCCTAGGGTTTTTGGTTGTGTCTTTGTGCTTGCGTGGCGATTGAGTCCCGCTGGTGCCTTTCTTGGCTGTTGATTTCCAGTGCCAGGTGGTGTCTTCTGGTGTGAATCATAGAACTTGAATTGATAAGTGTCGAGTGCGGGTTGTTGGTTTTCCCGACTCGATTAAGGGGTGAGTTTTGAGATTTTCGGAGTGCATCTAATTATTACGGTACCAGTGGCACCTTTGCTGTTTTTCCGTCTGGCCTGGTGCTTTCTGTTGTTTTGTTGCGTGGCTGTGCTGCCTTGTTTGTGATCAGGTGCTATTTTCTCGTTGATGGTTTGTGCTATTTTTCTTGTGCCGTTGTTGGCTCTATTGTGACCTGGTACACTGGTACTCGATGTTACCAACCTCTTGGGTACCGACCCCTGACCTTTGACCTATGTTGTGATGTGCCTTTGGTACTGGCCTTGTTGGCTTTATGCTTGTTTTCTTTTGTTCTGGCTTGTGCCTCTGTGTTGGTAATGATTGATTTCTTGTTCGGTGCTAGCCTGGTTCTGTGTTGGTAACTGACAGGGACCTAAACATAAATAATTTAATTTGAGGGGATTTTGTGTAAAATTGCAACCCTTAGGTAAATATGGTAATTTTAGGGGCATAGGTGCAAAATGGATAATTTTAAACTAAGGGGGCGGCCCTATATGTATATTAAATAAATGGGCCATTTATTTTGTGGGCTTAGGCCCAATTCGAAAATAATAAATATGTTTAATTTATGTGGTTGCTTTAAAAAAACCAATTTGGACCTTGGGGCCGAAATATGAAACTGCAAGTTATTAGATTGGGCCTTGATTTAAATTAATTGGAATTGGCCCAACTTTGATCGGGTTGTGCGAACCCAACATATAATAGGTTAGAGCACAAAATTAATTTGACGTAGATTGAGTTAGAGATACGATACGTTAGAACCTAGATCGAAAACACAGTTTGGACCTTAGATAAAGTAATTTTATTAATTAAAGTATGATAATGTGTTAGTATGTTAACATATATATTCTAAGGACAAATAAAAACATTAAGTGATGATAGAACTACTTACCATTAAATTATGTACATGTACATGTTATGTACTTTAGAATATATGTGTATAAACTCAACTAAATATTTATTTTATAACGCAATATAGTTTATTAATAAATTATATGAATAATGTTTAACTTATAATGATATTATTTAAATAAAATTGATTAACTAATAAATGAATAAATCATGATGATTTGCACCATATTTATAAGCAATTGACCTATCAAATCAATTATACATTAATTATGACATGTACTTTTTTAAAATATTATTTAACTACTTATTAATCCTAAATATATTATATAACACTAAATAAAACACCCCACCCCGTAGTTAATTAGAATTAATAATTTAAGTACTTAGACTTACAAAACCTAAATATATATATATATATATATATATAGAGAGAGATTGGCTAATGTGCTAACGTTATAACTTCGGCCGAAGTTATAACGAGTCGTTTATTAGTTTTTAAAATCCAAAC
Organism: Carex littledalei; assembly: GCA_011114355.1. NCBI lineage: Eukaryota > Viridiplantae > Streptophyta > Magnoliopsida > Poales > Cyperaceae > Carex > Carex littledalei. The sequence continues at coordinate 10,196,807 of CM022094.1, forward strand.
AACCGATCCGAACCGTTCAACTTTTTCTAAATATTGAAATGTGCTTGGAGACCAAATTTTACATTTTTTGGAATTTTTTTACTATTTATTAAGCCACTTTGAAAATCACAGATCTGCTGTGAATAGTAAAAAACAGCAAAATTTTCTGGACCACCGGATCAGTATTTTCAAAGTGGCTTAATAAATAGTAAAAAAATTCCAAAAAATGTAAAATTTGGTCTCCAAGCACATTTCAATATAGAGAACATGTTGAACGGTTCGGATTGGTTGTTTGGATTTTGAAATTGCAAAAACGACTCGTTATAACTTCGGCCGAAGTTATAACGTTAGCACATTAGCCAATCTCTATATATATATATATATATATATATATATAGTATGGCTAATGTGCTTCCTCTAGAACTTCGGCCTCGTGCTTCCGGGGGCATATCTTAGTGTTTGATGTTCAAACAACAAATTCAAACCGTTAGATGTTCAATCTATATTAAAATGTACTTGGAGACCAAATTTTACATTTTTTGGAATTTTTTTACTATTTATTAAGCCACTTTGAAAATTCCAGATCCGGGTGAACAGTAAAAACAGTCTGGACCATATGATCTGGAATTTTCAAAGTGGCTTAATAAATAGTAAAAAAATTCCAAAAAATGTAAAATTTGGTCTCCAAGTACATTTTAATATAGATTGAACATCTAACGGTTTGAATTTGTTGTTTGAATATCAAACACTAAGATATGCCCCCGGAAGCACGAGACCGAAGTTCTAGAGGAAGCACATTAGCCATACCCTATATATATATGTGTGTGTGTGTCTGTGTGTGTGTGTGTGTTGTTAATTAAATTAGGACAATTAATTAACAACATTTTTATAAGGATAATTACAAATTTTATTAAGTAGAGTAATTAACTAACCAACGTATTATATCGTATACTTAAATTAATTAGCAAACGTACTTTTATCCTATACGTATTAAAATGCGATTAATTGTCTCAATAATTAAGGATACCTAATCTCCGTATTTTTATCATGTAAGTAGATAGTAGAACTGTTTAATATTATAGGAATTGATTAACAACTTGTCTTCAAATTAAAATATAATAAATAATTTATCTTAAATTAAATTAAACTAAGTTAGACTTAATTACTCACGACCAATCCGGACCAAGTCGAACTGACTAAATCGATTAAATATTACACGCCGTAGTTAAATGAAATAAATTCGAACAATTAAATATTATAAAACGGAGGAGAGTGTGACGGGAATTTAGTTTAGATTTTTAATTAATTTGCGTTATAGATTACAAGTCATCAGACCTATCTCGATTCTGATCCGTGGTCTGATCTCGTGGGCGACTATACCGGAGAAGGCGAGGATCCTGCAGACTACGCCGATGTCTAGCACTCGCGCACGGCTTCAGCTTGCTATTCAGGTGTAGGATATCTGAATTGTTCTTTTCGTGGCGTACTCTTACTAGTCAACCCACCTGACCTGTCATGTTTATTTAAATTGAATAGTTGCATTGAAACTGTAGAATATGTTTTTCTTTTCTGCATTGTAGATAGGACTTGCATAACCCTTGGAAAACTATAATTTACTGTATTTTAGGAGTAGGGTAATTTAAAATATATATTATATTATATTAGGTTATTAGTTGTCTTCTTCTCGTAGAAGATAATATATTATTATGTAGTCGCACGCATGCATTGGTGAGTGCTGAGAAAAGATCGAGTGACTTCATTCTGTCTCGTAGAATGGGGTACGAGCCGGCCCGATAGCCACTGAGCTGAGTGATCACTTGATCCCTCGGGAGGTCTTTTAGGATTATTATGTGTATTAAATTGGAAACTATATATTCTTCTCGTTCATTTTACCATTTCACGTGCGCAGATCCGATCTCGAGTTCTGTGGTATGAAACAATTTGAGATTTTTCCCCACCTACATTAGGAGCTACATACCTAGAACGGTACCCTACCACGGATCCGATCTCGAGTTCCGTGGTGGAATGTTTTATTATGAGGCTGTACAGTTCCGATATCGAGTACTATGACAGTCTGATTTACGCAACTGCACAGATCTGATCTCGAGTTCTGTGGTGGAGTTGTTTTACGCTACCGTATGGTTCTGATCTTGAGTCCATGGCGGATTTAGTGCACAGTTCCGATCTTGAGTCACTGGTTACTATTTTCCATTGGTCTGGCCGGACGATTGAGTCCCTTATCTGCTCATGAGGAAAGGGTTAACTTATTCTTACGTCTTGCTTGTATGATTTCTCCTATTTTATATGTTTGGTTGAAGAATTGTTTAGGTGAGATGATACACATAATTTAGATATGTCCATCTGCTAGCGTGCTATGTCATCTTGTGGGCAATGCTCGATGTCACTAGGCATCGTGTATCATTGGACCTCTGATCGTAGTACTTGGAACATATCTTATTGGATCTATCGATCCGATTGGCATGACATAGGGTGAATTTCTTTCTGTATTATTATTATGTAAATTTCTACACACAGTACTCATGTACTGGACTCCGATTTGGATATGAATATAATATTCTCTTTGTGTTTTATTTCGAGAATCTTTTGTATGTTGGCATAATAGATTAATCGCATCATTGCATTTACTATTTGTATTTTCTTTTAATAGTTAATAAGTTAGGTTATTTATGATAAATCATTTGCATATAAATTACCGTTTATAAAATTATTCGTAGATTTATAATTAAAAGTGTTTTGATCGTAGAGGATCCCTGAAGGGATAATTCTGGGTCACATACTGGGCGTTTAGTAGCCCACAAGTTGTTTCGTGGGTTTTTAGGTACATAGACTGGCGATCTGCAGCAGGAGTTGTCAGGAGCTGTCCCCAATGACCACGTAGCTTGACTTTCTATTTATAGGGCTTTTGATTAGGTTTTACGAGTTCCGATGTTTTTGGTTCCTACATTGGACTCGATAGCTCATGTATCCCCTTCTTTAGATTGTGTGTTACTTTATTATGATGTGGATTGTATGGACACTATATGTGTATGTTTATTTATTGATACTATGACTTGTGCTTTTGTTATGATAATTCACGCTTTCGCATCTACTTATTTATTTGTATTTGATTAGCTTTGCATGTTTATTGAGTTAATAAACATGAGGCGAGGACTGATCATGCCTTAATCCGGAATTCCCGATTTAGGGTGTGACAGTTGGGAAGGTATGTAAGTTGAAGAAGTCTTTGTATGGGTTAAAATAGTCTCCGAGGGCATGGTTTGATAGATTCAGGCTTGCAGTCTGTGGTATGGGGTACATACAGTGCAATGGGGATCATACTGTGTTTTACAGGCACTCCAAAACTCGTATCACTATCCTTGCAGTCTATGTTGATGATATTGTAATCACCGGAGATGATGCTGAGGAAATCCTACGGCTGAAGAAGAAACTGGGAGAGGAATTTGAAGTTAAAGATCTGGGGCAGATGAAGTACTTTCTCGGGATTGAAATTGCAAGGTCGCGAAAGGGTATAGTGCTTTCTCAGCGAAAGTATGCTCTGGACCTTCTCTCAGAGACAAGGATGTTGGGTTGCAGGGTTGCTTCTACTCCTATCGAGCAAAATCATAAGTTGTGTGTCGAGGGTGGTGAGTAGATATATGCATGATCCCAGAGAGCAGCATATGGAAGCAGTTTGCAGAATTCTCAAGTATATAAAGGAAGCCCATGAAAGGGGTTATGGTTCAGGAGTTCTGAACATCTGAGAATTGAAGGCTATTGTGATGCTGATTGGGTGGGTTGTATGGATGATCGTAGGTCCACTACAGGCTACTGCGTATTTGTTGGAGGCAATCTCGTATCTTGGCGTAGCAAGAAGCAAGATGTGGTGGCTAGGTCTACAGCTGAGGCCGAATACATGGCTATGGCAGTTAGTCTTTGTGAGTTGATGTGGGTGAGAAACATGTTATCTGAGCTGCGCTTGTTTAGAGGAGACTCCCTACAACTTTGGTGTGACAACAAATCGACGATTAATATTGCAAACAATCCAGTTCAGCATGATCGCACCAAACATGTGGAGATTGATCGGTTCTTTATCAAGGAGCAACTAAATAGAGGAGTTCTGACTTTGAGCTATGTGAAATCAGAAGAAGAGTTAGCTGATTGTTTAACAAAATAATTAGGTTCTAGAGAGTATGATATTTTTTGTAACAAGATGGGGATGATTGATATCTATCACCCATCTTGAGAGAGAGTGTTGAGTTATTTAGATATATTAAGTTAATTAGTTAATGTTGTAAGGACCTATTTGTAAGAGTGCATTAATTTAAAAGAGGGACCTCTCCATGAGAGAAGGTTAACCCTAGTTTTACCCCCAAATTACTTCAATACAAACATTTAAAGAGAGCACTATATATAGAAGATTCCATTTGAGTAGGCTGTCTCAGCATGAGATGATTTCATTTAAGCATATCTGTGGTTACAAATTTGTATCAGTAACCTATAAATTAAATGTGTATATATAGCTTTCTATACATACCCTGTACAATGAACAAATTAAATGTACATATCATAAACTTTCTGATTGGAGGTAGTATGCTAGTGCTAGCATATCATAATATGGCGCCAAGAAGGAAGTAGTATGCTAGTGTTACTGGTACTGCAAGGAGCATTCCGATAATAATCCTATAAAAAAAAAAATAGTTTTTATGCAATTTCTAAAAAATGTAGTTAATATTGAACAATTGAAAACTTTTAAAAACTAAAAATAGAAGGTACCCCGTGCTTAAAATATCTGGATGAACACCGTACTCTTTAGCAAACACGAATGGCACAATGCCTTGAGGTAAAGCTGCCTGCACCAAAATTTACTGATTTAATATGAATGAAGTACTGGCATAAAATAAAATTTACTGATTTAATATGAATGAAGTACTGACATATTTTAGGATATGCATATATATTAGCATATATATATATGTTATTAATTATAACTGACAACTAACCTGCACAATTGCAACTTTTAGCAATAAGCCCCTCATTTCAATAACATACGACGAAAGTGCCATCAATAAAGGCCCCAAAACAAACCTTAGCACCAAGGATAGTACTGCCATTCGGGTCCCACATGCTATGAGTTTAGATTGATAAGCCGTAAAGAGCCCTGTATAAATGAAAGAAATTAATTATCCATCTACAGAGCAAACCAATGCCATACAGATTAAGCTCTTCATTAATGTAATTACCAGTATTAAATTGTACCTAAGCTGAACATTGCCATGCCAAGGCCCCCATCAGAGATTATGTGCAAGGCATTATTAGTGATTGTGGGTAGTTTTTTTCCCCACCTGAAGAAAACTTGGTTGATTAAGAAATGAACATCGATCGATACTATATTTTAATTTATTGTTACATTTAGAATTGGTGAGTTGCACCACTATTATCAGACATTTGCAATCATGAAATGTTGCAAATTCTACAGTGGAATTAACATCCTTGCTTAACTCCAAGTTGTGTTTGTTTTCGCAACTTATTGTACAGATAGTATCAGTATCAGTATCACAACCAGCATTCAACTTTTATTTGGTATTAGTTTTGAGTCACCATTTAATTACCAAGTCAACCTAATTTTATTGGAAAACTGGATTTTATGTAATTATTGCAATTAATTTATATTACCTATAGCTGATTAGTGACCAAACCAGGCCAGCCATGCTTGCATAAGTGTTGGGATTTAATACAATCTTCTTTCCTACATTCAACATGAAAGATAGAGCTTTTGGCCACTTTTTGTGTGTGGTCTTTCTTTCTTCATTTTCTTCGTTTGCTTCTATTGCTCCAATGTCTATTTCTTCTGAAATATTAGAACCAGAAAAAAAAAAAAAATTTCTCTGTTTTTATACACAATAAATTTAAAGACAGATGCACCTGTCGTAGAATGTTGCCAGAAATGAGATTGGAAGAAGGCTTTTATTATTTTTGTTCCATTTAGCTAGCATAATCTCAGAAATTTCATATATTTCATATATTTCTAATTTAGATTTTATTATTTTTGTTCCATTTGGCATAATCTCAGAAAGTATGGTAATTGAGCCTTTTACTTCCTTTAAAAAGAGAAGCTAAATAAAGAACATATATACCTACATTTAGCAATTCTATTTGGATAATTTGTATAAAGTACAAAACAATTAAATTCACTGTTTATCTTATATTTGGATAATTTGTACAGTAAAATTCTTCATTCTTCACAATACTGAAGTTCAGACTTAATTTGATACAATCAAGAGACGGCAGAGTTTTTCATATTTTTTTGGTTTCAGGAACTTTAACCATGTTTTCGGTATATCAAACAAAATGCTCATTTACCTGTTAGACTTCTATTTAATAATGTTTGTAGTTCCCTATATTTTATTTTCAAAATCAGTATTGGCTTGGTATAACTGAGATGAGATGATCATTTACCAGTAACTTGAGTTGTAGTTGCCGCCTCTGAACTGATCACCTTTTGTGCCCGGAATTCAAAAAACAACAAAAGACCATTATACCATACCATACTTTGTAAAACAACTATCTGAGTTATGAGGCGTACCGCCTCTTCTCCATACATACCTCTCAACAAAGGAATACCAATAATCAAAGTATTAGGCAATGTGGAAACTGATATACCAGTAATTATCCAATCCATACTCTTCTCGCAAAATATGTTGGCCGCGAACAAAAAGACAAAGAATGAAAGCGATTTCTGAAGAACATCAGAGAGTATGAGTTTGAAGTTCATCTGGTAAGGATTGTTTGCAGCGATGAATTGGAAGGATAGAAGAGGTATCGAAAATTTGGAAACAAATTTGTTTACTCCGGCGCATTGCTCCGGTGTGAACAACTTCCACCATTTAATGGATAAGTAGCCTAGGATCATGGCAAAGTACAGTGGCACCGTTTCCTCGAGCACATTGTAGAGGTTTTCTAAAGAAACCATTAATTAGCTTTTCTTTCTTTAATTATTTTTTTGTGAAAATATAAGTAAAATGTGGATCTCAAATCAGAGCACTTCTCTGATATATATAGCTAGCACAGACATGGCTTTAGTTTGGAATTGGAGAAATGTCTAATATAACCCCCCAAGAAAGAAACACATTTTGCTTAAATTGTAATATGAAGGTTTTGTGTTAATTATAAATGGAGATATCCATTGTTGGATGGAATGGAGTAGTTATGATAGATGCATTCCGAATAAATGAAGATTCCTTGTTTTATTTTGTATGGATCTAGTACTGGTTAGATTTATTTGATTCTACATGTCTCACCTTTTAATTTTACTTAAAGAGATTTCTGACCAAAAAGTGTATTGATTTTCCTTTTTTTTAAGGGTTGAAATGAAATGAAATGAGGCATCTAATTACATCTTCTCTGTGTATTTTAAGAGGAATTTGGCACCATCTGTTGCTATAATAATTTTCTTGAATTAATATTTCAAAAGCTAACATTTAAAATACAAACCTGTTTGTTCGTTTTATGAACTTTTTCATGAGTAATATGTCCATATAAAATTTAATAATTCTTTGAGTTTGCTTTATACAAAATCAAGGGGCTAAAAGAGAAACACATTAATATGTATGAAGCAGAGTTAGATTAATTTGTTCTTTTTATGAACTTTTGATTTATCATTTAGATTATATATAATTTTTTAAATATAAAATTTATGACATCAAAATGGCCCTTTTGTATTTTTGATATAAAATATCAAGGTTCTAAATAGCGATTATAGCGCAACCATAGCTAGCTATTTAGAATCATTATAAAAGAAAAGCGGTTAATAGCGTTATAGCTTTTGAGATCCGAAAAAGCTATAACGCAGCTATTGCGTAGCTATAGCTAGTTATTTAGAACCTGATAAAATATACAAAGATGTATATTAGAACAGGGGTGCCCAAAAACATATTTAAAAATATAATGCTGCATTAGTTGCAAATTTTCTCCATTAACTCTAATGAAAGAAAAGTGCTTTAGTTACTTTTATGATATAAAGGGATGCCTGAAACATTGTCTCCATGTCGGTCTTAGTTAGATGTCTCTATCTAATATATTCTTCATGAAATTAGAATAAAGTTATTTTATGTACCCCCTTTACATGACCCCCTTATTAAATTGTTATTATTATATCTAATAATAATTAAGCTAGCTTCATATTCTAAGCACTCAACTTTGTTACATGTACTTTTCTGTACTTTTCTGCTACCATCAACTTTTTATTTTAGATTTTTTAATTGAGAGATGCTCCACCAAACCAGACAGTTTATTCTTGGGAATTTCATAAAATTTGTTAAATTTATTTTTACATAAATTGAATAAATTTTCTCAATGTATATGATGTAGACAACTGTTTAATTACATTAGCCAAAAATATCATGAAAATTTACTTTAAATGTGAATTAGGGTTTGCAAGGAGGATAGGATATATAGCAGATGGAAGCTAAGAATAAAGAATTGGATTGAAGAAGAAGCAAGCAAGCAAGAGAAGGCTGCGCCTATACAGTGCACTAGATTTCATGTGTTTCGCCAATTTTAGTGAAAAGTGATGGAATAAGTGTGCGGTGAAACTTGCTTTAAATTTCAGAATTTCTTCTATAAATGGTGAATTGCATCTTTCTCTTTAGTTAAAAGCCGTTGTTTACTCCTTTTGGTTGGCTCAAGTAGCAAGTCATAAGATTTTACTGTTATATTCTGACGTACATTTATAAAAGAGCAGGGTTAAAATGCACTTTTGTGCTCCAATCATGCTCCACGTCTTTTTCTCCGTTTTCAAAGTTCGAACAATCGATCCGAACCGCTCAATATGATCTTCATATTAAAATGTGCTTGGAGACAAAATTTTATATTTTTTGAAATTTTTTTACTATTTTTTTAAATAGGTACAAAATCACTATTTTGGATGGTCCAGAATCTTCTGAAAACAGTGATTTTGTACCTATCTAAAGTTAGTAAAAAAATTCCAAAAAATATAAAATTTAGTCTCCAAGCACATTTTAATACAAATATCATGGTGAACGGTTCAGATCGGCTATTCGGACTTTGAAAATGAAAATAAGAATGTGGAGCATGATTGGAGCACAAAACCAATGATGCATTTTAACCCTACTCTTTATAAAATTGGCTGTAAGAACTTGATCTTTGTTACAATAATAAGGGTATTAAATAATTGGGTGGCTTGACATTCAATTTTACTGTTATATTCTGACGTACATTTATTTACTCCGTATAAAATTGGCTCTAAGAACTGAATTTTTTTTATAAACCATAATTAAATTATTTTTTTTTTACGAAACCAACATGATTATTTCTTTTTTACAAAAATCATAAGAACCGAAATGTTATTTCGGTCCGTTATTTTTTTTATTCCGGACCGAAATGGCATTTCGGTCCGGTCCCCTTTTTGGATTTTCTGTGGTACTGGTTTCACAAGTTTTCATATGAGCTGCCACAGAAAATCCAAAAAGGGGACCGGACCGAAATGCCATTTCGGTCTGGAATAAAAAAAAATTGCGGGCCGAAATGCCATTTCAGTTCTTATGATTTTTGTAAAAAAAACAGTAATAATGTTGGTTTCGTAAAAATATTTTTTTAATTATGATGTATAAAAAAAATTCGTAAGAACTTGATCTAGTGTCAAAAAAGACACATGATTTTTATGTGGGAGGTCATGGGTTCAAAATTCAGATGAGAAAAATTCTTTGTTATAATAATAAGGGTATTAAATAGTTAGGTGGCTTGACTTTCAATTTTACCAAAAAAAAAAAAAAATTGGCTGTAAAAACCATTTGATACCTTGTTTGATTTCCATAAGTTAAAAAATATATATATCAAACTCAACCTTATAAAGTTGAAAGCATCAAATAATGCGCCTAGGTTATATCTATTGCTATATTTTATTCATTTTATATATATATAGTGAGCATCATCCATTCCTCCAAAGCATTACTACTTACTAATTAACATTTTAATATCATTTTTTTTACCGATCAATGGGTATTGGTTAGACCTTAATATGGTAATATTATTTTCTTTATTTATTTTTTATAATTTTAACGTAGCAGCATTACCTTATTTCAGCAAAACCATTAATTTTGGGCTTTTTATTGACAATGCCTGCTTGCAGTATATATATATATATATATATAGCACGGCTAACGTGCTTCCTATAGTATATCAACAATATACTTTCGGCTTTCAAAATCTATTGAATCGGCTTCAAACAACAAATTCAAACTGTTCAAACCAGGGTTCTAAATAGCTAGCTATAGCGAAGCTATAGCGGTTTTTGACCTAAAAAGCTAAGCTACGGGGTAAAACTTCGCTAATCGAGCTACGGCCGCTATAGCGCGTAGCGCGTAGCGGAATAGCGGTCCGCTATGCTACATGGGCTTATTATTATTTATTTATTTTGCAATTTAAATGGGCTTTAAGGTCCAAACCGAAATTAAATTAGATGGGTCTATAATATCAATAAACTTGAACAATGTGCGTTGGCCTATATCAATTAAATTATTTGAATATGTAGTAAAATGATACTTAATATATGGTAGTAGGATATTTTGAATAGAAAATATATCGATAGTTTATGAATTAGGGATATTTTGAATGACAATTTGGACTTTGTATTAGTTCAATGTGAATATTAGAACTTCTTAATCAATTTGGTGTTTTGTTACTTATGAGACTTTAGATAATGTTTATTATTAGTAGAAATATAAAATAAAATTTTCAAAAATAAAAAATCGCTATGTAGGATAGCTTTCGCTATAGCTACGCTATTCGCGATAGCTTTTTTTTTTGTCTCCCCGCTATGCCGCTATAATCGCTATTTAGAACCTTGGTTCAAACCAATGTCCTTAACGAGAACTTCGTTTCCATATAATTTTTTTAAATTTTTTAATTTATTTACCATCAAAGCGGTCAAAATATGAAAGATTTTGTGCACATTTTAATGCACTATATCCTTCATTTTTTTTACCACTTGACTTGATAGTAAATAAATTCATAAATTAAAAATTTTTATATGAAAACGAAGCTCTCGTTAAGGAGATTGGTTTGAACGGTTTGGATTTGTCGTTTGAAGCCGATTCGATATATTTTGAAAGTCGAAAGCATATTGTTGATATACTAAAGGAAGTGCGTTAGCCATATTATATATATATATATATATATAGTGCTTGGCTATTATGCTTATATAAGCAAAAGCCCACATATGCTTAAATGAGCATTTTTGCGTTTCCAATGTTCAAATGGTCGATCCGACCGTTCATCTTGTTCTCCATATTAATATGTGCTTGGAGACTAAATTTTACATTTTTCTGAATTTTTTTACTATTTATTAAGCCACTTTGAAAATTGCTGATCATATGGTCCAGAATTTTGGAAACACTGTTTTTACTGTTCACCCAGATCAGCAATTTTCAAAGTGGCTTAATAAATAGTAAAAAAATTCAGAAAAATGTAAAATTTAGTCTCCAAGCACATATTAATATGGAGAACAAGATAAACGGTCGGATCGACCATTTGAACATTGAAAACACAAAAATGCTCATTTAAGCATATGTGGGCTTTTGCTTATATAAGCATAGTAGCCAGCCCCTATATATATATATGGCAAATGCTTCTGTGCATACAAGGACCTATTTGTAACATGAGCATATTTTCATTTTCAAAGTTCAAACAGTCGATCCGACCGTTCAACATTTTCTCCATATTACAATGTACTTGGAGGCCAAATTTTACATTTTTTTGAATTTTTTTACTATTTATTAAGATGGGTACAAAATTCAATGGTATGAATTTGACTAGTTTTGTAAAATACTTAATAAATAGGAAAAAAATTGAAAAAATGTAAAATTTGACCTCCAAGTACATTTTAATATGGAGATAATGTTGAACGGTCGGATCGACCGTTTGAACTTTGAAAATAAAAATATGCTCATTTTACAAATAGGTCCTTGTATGCACAGAAGCATCCCTCATATATATATATATATATATAATGGGGGCGGAAAAGACTAAAATTAAACAGAAATACAGAATATATAGTCTCCTCCCCGGGGGAAATATTGCGTGTGCTATGTTTATGTTTACCATACCTTAATTACCTGACATGTGGGACCTCTGCAAGTTTATCTTTTTTTTTATTCATAAAATGCCGTAGGCCTTACAGTAACAGATCAGTTTTGGCTTCGTGCAGCGCACGAACCATATGCAATCGTGCTCGGTATGAAGTTAAAACTGCTCTGTTAAAATCTTTACCCGTGATAACGATCAAGATACCTACCAGTAAAGGAAATAGCCTCAAATTAGCTTAAGTTGGTTTACATTGTTTAGATTTACACCTCAAGCCCAAATTAAAATTTAATTGCAGTTTCGCGATCTCCTCTTTCTCGTTGAAAGCAAGGAGTGAATTTTTCAATCTCCTCTAAAATCCGATCTTCAAAAATCAAACCCGAAACAAGCAAGAAACGAAGCGAAATGGATCACGAGAAGGAGAATTCACCGGATCCGATCGAGGAAATACAATCCGAACCGTCTTCAGACCGAAACCCTAAACCTAAGTCGGTGCATATAAAGACGCCGGAGGTGGAGGTGAGGCTGTACCAGCGGGGACGGGGCCCGGTACAGGTGTTCCAGTCGAGGCTAGGTGGGTGGGACCAGAATCAGCTCGAGGTAGGAGATATACTCGAGAAATATGGATTGAAATCTCTCTATGCGTTCAATCCAGAGGAGGGGAAGAGAACTGTTGCGATCAGGTTTAATGCGAGAAATGGTCGGTCAATTCTTCCTTACACCGATGGATCGGTTGTTCATATTGATGGAGAACCTAAGGTGATTTCAATTTTGTGTTTTATGTTTTTTGAATTTCATATGTAGGTTGAATTATTGCAGCTGGATTTGTGATTCTGATATGAGGTCCAACTTCATAGTCCCACTTGGAATTAGTTCAACCTAAGAAGAAAATATAATCCCAGTTTCATGTGTTGGTTTGATTTAGTTTGATGGATAGCTTAAAAGTGAGATTGTTAGTATTTGCTGGGAGTAACCGAATTTGTTGAGGATAGTCTATATGCCAATGCATCCTCTAATGAAATCGGTGCTTATGGTGCTGTTTTTTTTTCAAAAAAAAAAATAATAACTTTCCATTCCAATCAGAACATTAGTCTGCAAAAGAAAATGTTTTTTTTATATGTTAACTTATTAATTAATTTAGCAAAGTAGTGCACAAGATGTTCCCCTGTGGGTTAATTAAGATAATAATGAGTTGAACTGAGGCTTAATTATGCGGTCTGATTATTTCTGTAAATGAGGCTATTTGAGATCTAGCAGGGCAAAACTAGGCCCGTCTTATTTCTGAAGTAAAATTAATTCAGGCCAAGTACCAGTATGTACCATGTAAATTGTTGATATAAATCGGAACTCGGCCTTGGTTCAATATGTTAATCAACTGCGTTGAATTTACTGAGGATTCATGGGGCATTTTTATTTTTTATTTTGGAGGAATAATAATTCACACCTAGTAGTAATATATACCAGTAGACATTATGAGACTTTCTATTCTCAGTTTCTCATACATATATGTTCCTTTTTTCTACAATTTTATGTAGGATTCAATGGTGATGCCTGTGACAAAGGTTTTGGTGGTGGTGACATTACTAACTCTTTTAGCAGCAATTTACTTCAAAGAAACTCCAAAATGGTTAACTAGCTCAAAGTTATCAAGCTTGAATTTTCCTCCATGGGTTTTGGCTTGTATTGTAATTGTCTTCACTCGGCTCCGTAAGAGAACCAAGGATGTCCTCAAGAAATTTGGTTGGTGAAACCCTAAACCAACGGTGAGCTTTCTCAGAGGAAGTTGTAAACTTGTTTTTTAAAAAATAAGCTAGGGGGAGTTGTAAACTATCATTCACTCCTTTTTTTTGTAAGAGCATCAAGATTAAATGTTCTTTGATGTGATTAATTTTGAATGAGATTGGAGGTAGATTTTGATCTTTTGATTTCATAATATAATTTGGATGTGCATAATATGGTGTATTATTGCCTCGATAAAACAAAAGGGGCTATTGACATCTATGTTTGTCACCAAGAAACATAGCAATAGCCCCAGTTAATTTGTTTAAAACATTGGTCTCAACCAACTTGATAAACTTTAGCAAGTTCATTTTGGCTAAAGAAAAATTATGAGAAAAATCTCACTTGTTATTAATCTCGAGCAAAACAATACTGTATTGTTATATTTGCCAATCTTCCAATCACATTCGATGAAAACAAATTGTTATTTAGATAGAGCCAAAAAAAAAAATTACTGTCACCAGTAATCTTTGCAAGAGCACAGTCCATCTTTAAAATGATGAAACCTATTTCTATCTCTTACGACAATCTTTCTATCAAAAACTTTAGATACAAACTTGGTCCAATCATGGCAATCCCTGCAAACCCTCAAATTTTTTACAATTCTCAGTTCCACCCCTTCTTCTAATGCAATCAATCCAAAAGCAATCGCAAGCTTCTCACTGTGCCAACTGATCGCATCCTCTTTCTCTTCTTCTTCTATATCAAACAAAACCTCCTTTGTGTTTGCCCGATAACCCGCTAATCTGAGCCTCCTATTAACCTCTCTTAACATTGATTTGATCTCTCCATACCTTGGGTGTAACTTGTCTCTGACAAAGAACAGATGGACCTCACCATGAACCTCTATAACACTACACCCCGGCTCCTTTCTCACTCCTTTCTCCTTCATTCTCTCTCTAACACTACTAACCCCCTTCCAATTTCTATTATCAGCATAGATGTTTGATAAAAGAACATGTGCACCATCATTGTTCGCGTCAACATTTGTGATTTTTTTCACAGCATATTCACCTAGCTCAACATTATTATACATCTTACAAGAGTTCAATAATGCACGCCATGCACTTAAATGTGGTTCAATTGGCATGTTACGGATAAATAATACTGCCTCATCTAACATACCAGCTCGGCCTAACAAATCAATCATGCAACCGTAATGCTCATGCCACGGTTCAATTTTGTACCGGTCACTCATCAAGCTAAACATCTCACGACCTTTTTGCACTAAACCGGCCACACAACAACCTCGAAGCAACCCGACAAAGGTGACTCCATTTGGTGTAACTCCTTGACTCTCCATTAGTTCAAACAACCGGAGGCTCTCTTCAGCTGCCCCATTCATGGCTAAACCGCTAATAGCACTATTCCATGTGAAGACATTTCTCTCTTTCATACTCCAAAACACCTCCATAGCTCTCTCCACGCTCCCGCATTTAGAATACATGTCTACCAAAGATGTCCCGAGAGTAACATTTAATTGTAACCTATTCCTCTGTATGTATGCATGGACCCACTTCCCCTGATCCAGAGCCCCCAAGTGTGCACATGCTGCTAGCACCGGCACCATTGTCGACTCATTAACTTTGGTACCTTGTTTTAACATTTCACCAAATAGGTCTAAACCATCCTTAGACCGACCCACGCGCACATAACCTGCTATCATGGCATTCCAAGAAACAGTATCTCTCTCAGGCATTCTGTCAAACATCTCTCGGGCAGAATCAACCTCGCCAGACTCAGTCAATGCAGCTAGCATGGAAGTGATTGTGACCAGATCCGGGTTTATAATTTCACGAAAAATAAGATGAGCATGAGAAACCAGACCAAGTGAAGAATACATATGTATAAGACTGCTTTGCACATGGCGGTCGAGACCAAACCCATGTCGGGTCACGGCACCATGGATGGCCAGACCCAATAACCCGCCACAAGTGGCAGCTGAACGAAGAACAAAAGTGAAAGTGAAATGGTCGGGAGAGAGGGAAAGAGAGAGAAGGTGGTGGTATAAAGAGAAACAGAGGTGGGGAGAGGGGCCTGTGGAGTGGGCTCTGATCAAGGAGTTAAGAGTGAAAAGAGAAGGGGGGTGAGGAGGTGAGGTGAAGAGAAGAGAGTGGGAGTAGGAAAGAAGGGGAGGGGAGCTGGAGAGAGCGAGACTGGAGAGGAAGGAGTTGAAAATGGAGGGATCATGAGTGAAGGCACCGGAGGTGAGGAGGTGAGAGTGGATTTGAAGCGCTTGGCGGAGGGAGGTGGAGGTGTCTATGAGAGAGAGGGGGCTGTGGTAAGGTATAAGATTTTTTAACAACGCCATTTGTTACACAGTTCTGCTTTGGTTGATGTTGAATTGTTGATCGCCATCGGCTTACAATATTTTCGGTAAAGATATTGACAGAGTAGTTCTTACTTCTGCAACGCACGAATAATACAAGTGGACGACCAAATGGCCAATTCCCATACGAGTGGAATACATCCGACTAGAGTGGGAAAAATGGCACGGCGGAGCCGGCTCCGTCATGGAACGGCACATCACGCGTGTCAGTTACGTGTCGTGACTCGCGTGTCCTGTGCCGTGACCATTCACGTGTCGTGCTTATCTTTTGAAACTTTGGCACGGCACGGCACGTGAAAGATTTAGTCACGGCACGACACGTGAAAAATTTAGTCACGGCATGACACGACACGTAGTCACGCGAGCCACATGTAATTATAACTTAGATATTGATTTAATAGTGAATCTTGAATAAACTAACCTAAATTATGATTAAATGGTCACGCGAGTAACGTATGGTCACGGCACGCTTGACTCACGTGGCGTGACTATTCGCGTGCGTGACCACCCCTTGACATTTTGGTCACGGCACGTGAAAAATTAACTTGATCACGGCACAGCACGACACAAGACCAAAGTTACGGCGTGTTAATCACGGCACGGCATGGTACGACACGTTTTTTTCACTCTACATCAGACCAAATGTTTATATAATGTTGTAAGTTGTAATATGGACTTACGTAGTCGTTCGGATTTAGGCTTCTGAAGAAGCAGATTTTGGTTACATGGAATGCCGATAGATTGAGGTTACTGACATGAACAAAAATGCATTCCTTCTCGAGAGAAGTTAACGTCGTACTTCATTGTACCTTGCACACCCTACAATTAAACAATCATATTTACATATATAAAATGTATTGTGCTAGTGCAATTAATTAATTTACTCAAATAATTGACATACCGCCTCAAGTCCTCAACAAGTCCATCTCATATTATGTTTTAAATGGCCTTCAGTATCATGTATTACCGAAATTTTTATTAATACCCTAAAAAAAATAGCATGTATGTCCTCAGTATGAAAATAATTTCAAAAATATCTTAACTGCTCCATATTTGGGTGGTCCACTCCCACTCTCACAGTGGGGCGGTCACTTCTTCACACCAGATCGCTCCACGTTTGGACGGTTTGGCGTTTATTTTTTTTTTAAATCGCAACCCTCTCTGTCTCGTCTCTTGCTCCGCCCACCCCTCTCTGTCCTCCGCCCAAACCCCACAAATCCCTAAACCTGACCCCTCTCTTTATCCCTCATCCCACGGAGGAACCCCGCCCCCACCCCTCTCTCTATCCCTCTCTCTCGCAGGACCGCCCCCTCTCTCTCGCTAGGCCGCCCCCACCCTCTCTCTCGCGCGCAAGGCCGCCCCCACCCCTCTCTCTCTAGCTTAGGTGAGGCTGGGAGCACGAATCACGAGGCACAATCCGATTATTTCCGGGTAACCCGACATAACTCATTTTATTTATGCTTTGTGCCTTGTGATGGCATTGTTAATTATCGTGTGCGGGTTGTTGATTTTTCCGACACGATTGAATTGCTCGGATTTTTGATATTTCGTAAGTGTTGCGATTGAAATTGTTAAAAATTGTTAAGAAATTGCCTTGCGGGTTGTTAATTTTCCCGACGTGATTCATGGTACTGTTACACCCTTTTTAAAATTAGGGTTTAGAAATTAGAGTTTAGGGTTTAGGGTCCAAAATTAGAGTTTAGGGTTTAAGGTTATTGGTTTGGTTATGTCGTACCGAGTTGTAGAAATTGAATTGTTAAATATTGTGTGCGGGTTGTTGATTTTCCTGACGCAATTGAATTGTTTAGCATATACTGAAATTATTTTTTAATTTAGTTTGCAATAATAATTCTTATTAATTATGGTAAATTGTAAAAATATGTTATTTGAATTGAGAAAAAATCACTTGACAATTATTGAATTTTTAAAATAGTTTCTTAAAATAAAGCAATTATTTGAATTTTAAAATAATTTTCAAAGGCCATTAATTTCATATCATTATAATTTTAAATCATTTAATGTACGGTATTTTATTTTTTTAAATCTCACTAATTTTTATAAGAGGAGGGTTCAAATGCCTCCATTTTTTGTGCCTCCATTTTTAAAAACTTTAATAACTCAAAATTTGAAACTTAAAAGTCAAAATAAAACTGTTAGATATGATTTACATCATTTTATCTATGCACATGTAAAAAATTACGACAAATACAACTTTGTTTTGGTTGTCATCAAGAGCTTTTAAAAAATGTACTAATGTGGATAATTTCTAGACGTTGATTTTTCAACTTATTGATTCACATAAAAACAAAATTGAAATATAATATTTTTTTATGAGCACATAGAGAAAATAACATAGATCATATCTAACAGTTTTATTGACGTTTATAATTTAAATGTTGAGTTATTAAAGTTTCTAAAAATGGTGGCATGATGGAGGCACAAAATATAAAGACATTTGAACCCTCCTCTTTTTATAAATATGTTATGTGAAAATTATAAATATCATTCAAATTGTAAATCATTTAATGTACGGAATTTTTTATTTTAAATCCTATTAATTTTTATAAATATGTTATGTGAATTGTTTAACATATATTGTCCAAAATTATTTAGAAATTGTTAGAAATTGTTTAACATATATAGAAATTATCCAAAATTAATTAGAAATTGTTAGAAATTGTTTACAAATTGATTATTAATTGTTTATAAAGTGTCCAAAATTCTATTATTAATTTTTGTATGGTAGTTTGCAATAATAATTTTTATTAATTAATGTAAATTGTAAAACTATATTAGACATTTAGTAACTTGATATTGTCAAATGTAGTATGGCCAGACCTAGACGGGGACGATCACGAGATACTCTGGACGGATACAGATATGAATATAATTTTAAATTTGATTATTCGTATTCAAATAGTAGATATATCTCATATAGTTTATATATATTATGTAAAAATTGAGGAGGGTTCAAATACCTCATGCATTTCATATCTCATCGTACCTCATATTCTATATCTTTGTTTTCAAGATTCAAAATGTCGATCCGAACTGCTCAACATTATATCCATATTAAAATATGTTTGGAAATCAAATTTTATATTTTTTTTAAAATTTGTTACTAACAGTGAATTTGTATCTATCTTAAAATATAGTAAAAAAATTCAAAAAATATAAAATTTGATCTCCAAACATATTTTAATATGAAGATCATATTAAATGGTTCGGATTGACAGTTTAGAATTTGAAAACAAAGATATAAAATATGAGGTACAATGATGCATTTGAACCCTTCTTATAAAAAATTATGTTATTCATCGTTATAATTAAATAAATATTATGAATTTAAATATTTTTAATTACAATGTTTTAAAAAATATACTATATATTTGCTACTGAAATCCCTGCTCTAAGAAAAATCCTTAGCTATATATGGTCTCATAAACTCACACAATTGAAACTAGAAAGGCTCTTAAAAGAATTGAACTTTTGTTTAATCTTAAGAAAATAAATATTTAAAATTTATATTTTAATTTTGTTAATTATAACAAAATTGTTGAAATTTAAGGAAAATAATTTAACAACTTAATATAATTTACATCATTTTTTTCTATTGATATTATATTTTTAGTTTTTTTTCCTTTCATAAGATCTTTTGTTAACAAACTATTTTTGTTAAATGAAATTAATTTGGATATAAAAGAAAAATGTAGCCAATAGTATTTTGACAACAAAAATATATATTAGTATTGAAAGGCATAATAGAGAATTCAAATGCAATAGTATTTTCTCCTCTCCTGACTCCGAGTGCAAAGAATATTTCTGTTTATGACCGTCCGATTAGAATTCGGGCCAATCCGGTCTGAGGTGAATGCACGGGACCCTTTAATATTCGTTTGGATTCTGATCGAACGGTTCAGATATAACCGAAATATTCCGTTACTTACATGATATGAATTCTCGTCTACTGTGTCTCCTCGC
Organism: Carex littledalei; assembly: GCA_011114355.1. Taxonomy (NCBI): domain Eukaryota; kingdom Viridiplantae; phylum Streptophyta; class Magnoliopsida; order Poales; family Cyperaceae; genus Carex; species Carex littledalei. The sequence goes on from CM022094.1 coordinate 10,216,974, forward strand.
TCTCTCTCTCTCTCGCGCGCGCGCGCGCGAGGTACAGCCGCCAAGAGCTAGCTCTCAAAGCATGGCGTCTTTACAAGCTAATCCACACCCACTCAAAGCCCTAGCCAATGGTCGCAGGAGACCTTGTCCGGCGCTGAATCGGACGAGATTGAGGTGTTCGGCCTCCGGCAAATTGGGAGAGAGGAGCTACTGCGTGACTCTTCTCCCCGGCGATGGGATAGGACCGGAGGTTGTGGCGGTCGCCAAGGATGTGCTCTCTCTCGCTGGTTCCCTCGAAGGCAAGTCTCTTTCTCTGAAGATTGACCTCCTTTCGTGCGTTTGTTTAAATGACAAATTCAGTATGTACATTGTTTGTGGGATAATGTGAGGGGACGCAGAAATTGAACTGCTATAGCTAAAAGTGAATGCCACTGGTACTTCAATGATTGATTTTATGCAACTTAAGTGCTCTCATCAGGTGAATTTTTCCTTAATTTTGTTTTGGGTATTTCTACTAGAAATGGCTCATTAGGGAATCAACAAAGTATCTTCTTTAAGTTCTTTTTGTATGATTATCTTGATACTATGTGGAGAGGATTTATGTAATGCATCAAGAATATACTCCCTTACAATAGATCTAAGGCAAGCTTTTCTAGTAGAGCTGAATATCCATGAAAACCATGGGGACTATCTAAGCAATTGCCAATTGCCATTGTCATTTGCATTATCTTTTTTCTTTTTTAAATATAGGGATAAAGTTTCAATTCAAGGAAATGCCAATTGGTGGTTCAGCACTGGATGCAGTGGGGGTCCCACTTCCTGATGAGACACTGGATACTGCAAAGGGTTCAGATGCAGTCCTTTTAGGAGCCATTGGAGGGTTGGTTTTGTACATTAACTTAATTTAGCAAATCGGAACCTTGGAAGGCATTTTTGTGACGATTGAATAATTTTAGATATAAGTGGGACAATAATGAGAAGCATCTCAAGCCTGAAACTGGACTTCTCCAGATACGGGCTGGGCTTGGTGTATTTGCTAACCTCCGCCCAGCTGCTGTCTTGCCACAGGTATTTTTTTGTTCTACTATAATATGTGTTTGATTAATTATTTTCTTAAGAACACTTCAATCATACTGGTTTTCAACTATTTGAATGTTCTTATTTAGCTGGTAGATGCATCAACTTTGAAAAAGGAGGTAGCTGAAGGAGTTGATCTCATGGTTGTAAGAGAACTTACTGGAGGTTAGTGCATCTTACAATTGATATTTGCATGTTTTTGCTACGATTGCTAAATTTCATTTAATCTAGGTCATCTAATTTATAGGGATATACTTCGGTAAACCAAGAGGTTTTGGAACCAATGATAATAATGAAGATATTGGTTTTAACACTGAAGTGTATTCTGTTTCTGAGGTAACTACAGTATTAAATTACTAATAAAAATTCCTCCTGTTTGAGTTGTTTTTGTCCAACTGTATTATTTGTTTCTGTTAATATTTGTCTCCTATTTGATTGAATCTAATCAATTGCTCAGATTGACCGAATTGCACGTGTGGCATTCGAAGTTGCGAGAAAACGTAATGGCAAGCTTTGTTCAGTTGATAAGGCAAATGTGCTTGAGGTGGGTGTGTATTAATTTTTGCATTCCTTGTAATCTTGTTAAAAATTATTGTGGTTAATCTTAGTGTTTTCTTTCTAATTTTGAAATTAATAGGCATCGATGCTATGGAGAAAAAGAGTTACTATACTTGCATCAGAGTATCCTGATGTAGAGTTATCACATATGTATGTAGATAATGCGGCTATGCAACTCATTAGAGATCCAAAACAGGTCATATTTTTATTTATTATATGCTATTGTTATTATTATGACTTACGAGTTTTGTAATTCAATTGTCTATTAACAAATAAAGATTGTACTTTTTACAGTTTGATACGATTGTGACAAATAACATTTTTGGTGACATACTGTCTGACGAGGCATCGATGCTTACTGGAAGTATCGGCATGCTTCCTTCAGCAAGCATTGGTGAATCAGTATGTAAAAAATGACTGCAATTCATTGCCCGAAATTAGTTTAACAATGAGGCAAGCATGCATCTTCATATGTCATTTTATCCTTTTTATACAGGGACCTGGTCTTTTTGAACCTATCCATGGATCTGCACCTGATATTGCTGGGCAGGTTAGTTTTAAGATGCTTTGTTTCTATTTTTTTTTTATATTTGTTTATTTTGTATAGTACCATGAAATACATTTACTGTTTTATTTATTTTTGTTAATAAATTATGACACGTAGGATAAGGCAAATCCGTTGGCAACAGTGCTAAGTGCGGCTATGCTATTAAAATATGGCCTTGGTGAAGAAAGTGCAGCAAAAAGGATTGAGACTGCTGTTATAGAAACTTTAAATAGAGGGTTCCGGACAGGCGATATCTTCTCCTCTGGAACGGTATTTTATTCTTTTTTTCTTTTTCAATCTTTGTGTTGTTACCTCATGAATGTAGCACAGGTTTTCCATTGGTTCATTTATGGGATGCGCACCTGTTCATTTTGACATGTAGGTAGTAAAGCACCATTGTATGGGAGTGTTAATTCATGCGTCACAGATTCTTCTAATTAGCATTTTTTCATCAAGCTCACTAACAGAATTACAAAGACAAATTTAAGTCCAGTACAACTTGTTCTAAATTATGATATGATTGCAGCAGAAACTTTGGCATGGCCTATTCTATAATCCTTGTATTTATTTATTTGAAATACTATAAATATATGTTAGGGTTAGGATAATATCATTTGATGTTCTATCAAATGTCGTTAAGTATGAACCGTGTCTGTTTGTAAATTTCAAGTTATTTGATGAACGGTGAAATTTTATCATTTTTCATGTACTTGAAATGTCTAAAGTACGGATAAAATTCTGACTGCTGGGTTTCGAAATTATAAGTTATTTTTACCGTTGTCAATTGTCAAGTTATTCCATTGTTAATGATTATCCACCCATAATTTATTTTCTTTCTGTTGATGATACTGACACTAATATTACTGCTGCTTTTGGTCCTATTTTTGTTTACTCCAGACATTGGTTGGTTGCAAAAGGATTGGAGAGGAAGTATTGAAATGTGTTGATTCACAAAAGCCAGCTGCTGCTTTTTAACCCTTTAATTTGCAAATTTAAATCACGATGCTAGAGAAATTTTGGGTTCTACAGCACTAGAGGCTATGTTGAGTTCAATGACGGTCACCTTGTTTTTAGCGGAATAAGAGTAGTTTCACTCATTGGTTATCATGGAACTTTTTATTTGCAAGGTATTGGAATTGGAAAGAGTTTTGATATATGTTATTGTAGAAATTTGCTGGAGTAACTTCTGGATTCGTTTATTCTATGATAACTTAAAAAGAAAGTTTTTGCAAGAACTTGTATCATTTTGGGATTCAAGGGAATTTTTTTTTTCTGTTGTTGTGATTTAAATATTGTTGGTCGATTATGCTGATGTGGCTATTCTCTGATGGAGTTTCATAGTTGGATTTAGTTGATATACAACTGGTATGAATTAGATTGGAGAGTATTGTTTGCAAGATCCAGCGCAGGATAGGCTCGGTTGAAGATCAGATCTATGATAAATAATGCACAATGGCTTTCAATATTGGTTTGCCACCAAATTTGCTGGTTTTCTTTATCTGTGTTTTTTAGTACAAGCCTGAAGGATTTTTGGTTTTCTGTTTAGTCAGCTAACTAAACAAATTTGAATTTGTAACAAATCTGTGCAGTAAACAATCATGCATAAAAGAATATCAGATAACTAAACAAGTGTCACGGGTGGAATTTCCAGGAATAGTTGCAGGTGGAAATTTAGCAGCTGCTCTTTCCTATGCATCATATATTGGCTGCGGTTCGGGAAATCATGTTCACTAAACGAATATCAGATAGCAACGCAGAGACTTCTGTCAGAGATCTCATGCACATTATTTGATCTACTCATACTGCGAAATAGAATGCGCCACTAACTCATTTGCAGAAACCAATAAGCTTGTCTCAGGAAGTTACAGCACAGATGACCTTGTTGCCATCAAACGGATTCGGTACTGTGCTGATGATTAAGATTCAATCGATCAGGTCAGAAATTCTTCTTAAACTTAATAATACTTTCTCACATTTTTATTTTTTGTGGTATTCTAAGATTTAGTTTGATATTATGTCATGGTGACGATGTATATAGCAATATCAGATTAGCAGACTAGTCTTATTTGATAAAAATATATACATAATGAGTGAGGCTACGGTGCTATGCATAGCACCAATTGGGTCCGTGCTACGGCTCAAAATTTGACTTTTCAAAATTCTAACGGTCGATCCAAACCGTTCAACATGATTATAAAATGAATATGTACTTGCAAACCAAATTTTACATTTTTTCGAATTTTTTTACTATTTTTTCGAAAATCACTTGATTTGAACATTCTGGACCATCCAAAAACAGCCTATCTAAAAAAATAGTAAAAAAATTCGAAAAAATGTAAAATTTGGTTTGCAAGTACATATTCATTTTATAATCATGTTGAACGGTTCGGATCGACTGTTAGAATTTTAAAAAGTCAAATTTTGAGCCGTAGCACGGACCCAATCCGTGCTATGCATAGCACCGTAGCCTCACTCATACATAATTATTGTCCTTTAACTTCATATACCAAAAATAAATTAACCAGTCTTCTTTGTCAAGTAAATCTTTTAGATCTACTAGTTGGTTAACAATAAAGTTCATCAAATCACAATCCAAAATTGATTGATCAATGATCACTTTATAATACTTTGCACCAGTTGGTCGCACCATTTGACTGCACCAATTCAGATGCACCAATTCGTATGCATTTAATCAAAGACGTTTATCCATAGAGAGATCATATCTTACTACCCATAATTATGCGGCCCAATTTGTTTAATCACATTAATTTCAGAAAATAATTATTAATTTTGATCCAAAATATTCTGACATGTAAGACATTTTCAACAATCGTTTTGTTGTAATTATATGAGTTTGAATACATACATTAATTTAATAATATGGTTTTCAACAATCATTTTAGTGTGAATACATACATTAATTTAATCTTTTAGAAAATATTATGCAAACAAAAAAATAATTAAAATATTCACTGCTTAAACATAACGTGTATTAGATTTGGATCAATTCAAAACTCAATTTTTTTATCAAATAATTTAAAATCATTGATAATTTCGTTTTAACAATTTTTTGACGGATAACTAATCAAATTTCAATTAACTTAAATTGGATATACATCATATCTAAATGATGGAAAACATATCTCCAACTTTTTTGTGTGAATAGTATCTTTCAAGATATCAGTTAAATATATTATTTACATTTAATTTATGCTAAAATCACCCTATAATTTTAATTGTTATGGTGTAAAAATATTATACAGTATTTGATATCAATAATAAATCAAATAATCAATGTTATTTGCTTAAATCTGATAAATATCTATTATTATTAAAACCAAGCCTGAGAAAAGAGGGGCCTAGGAGAGCGACTCCTTTGTTTTGGTCTAGTTTCACGCACGTTTAAAAATAAATAATTCTCCTTTATTTGATTGGGTGCGTGTAGGGGTGGCAACGAGCGGGCTCGGTTCGAGCTAGGTCCTAACTCAGCTTGTTAATTTTGGACCAAGCTACAACCGAACGAGCTGGACCTAAGGCATCCGAGTTAAAACCTCATATTGAAATCGTGACAAGTTAGCCCGAACTGGCTCGCTAGGGTCTGACTGTATCTTGTTTTAAGAAGAAAATAAATTCAACAAACTTTTTGAATCGAGCTGAACCAAACTGGTCCGAGCTAAAAGTATAAAATGCACACAGATTCATACAAATTCACAAATTGATGCCTAGCCGAGTTAGGCTCCAGCTTGAACTTGTTAATTCTGGACCAAGCTAGTGGTGAACTGGCTCGTTAACAACTCGGTCCAGTAACGAGCGAGTTGTTAGCGAACGAGTCAGGTGCGAGTCACGAATCGAACCACGAGTTACGAGCTTTTTTGCCACCCCTAGGTGGCGTGATACCTAAAACTAATTCAAAATAAACATAAATTATTTACTTTGGGTGCTTTTTTACTAATCCTATCAAAACATGAAATTGCTGTTTTTTTACTAATCATCATAACATCTCTAAATGAAGACATGGATCAAAGCTATCCCACTCCAAATGTAAACCCAGCAAATCAGCCACATCATATATCTCGTCTTTCTCGGAATGATAAGCGTCTCCCACTAGAAACTTGTGTACCACCCCATCCAACTCAATCCAACTGTAAGCAGCCAATTTTTGCACATTTCTATCCTTCATAAGATCCCTTATTCCATGCGCCTTATCCCACTTACCAGAATCAGCATAAATATTTGCAAGAAGAACATAATTAGAAGAATTTTCTGGCTCCAAAACAAACAACTTTTTTGCTGCTATTTCAGCTAATTCTATGTTAGAACAAGCCCTAGATGCATTTAACAGTGTGCCCCAAATCATTACATTTGGTTCAATTTCCATCTCAGAGATGAATTTATAGGCATCTTCTAGTCTCCCCGCCTTACAAAATAGGTCAACTACGCAAGAACAATGCTCAATTTTGGGGTTAGTACCATGTTCCAATTTGATGCTATTGAAAATTCTCAGTCCTAGGTCAACTAATCCTGCATGGGTACAAGCAGTTAGTACTGCAAGAAAGGTTACAGCATTCGGCTTGAAATTTTGCTCTTTCATCCTTTCGAACAAACGAATCGCATCCTTTGCAAACCCATTCAGTGCAAGTGCCCTTATCATGGAGTTCCAAGTGACAACATCTTTGTGAGGCATTTTATCAAACACCGTATGTGCTCTGTTTATAATCCCGCATTTTGCATACATATTTATCAGTGCAGAACCAACATGCTGACTGAATGCATTCCTTTGGTTTTCCACATATTTTCCAATGGTTTGTCCCATTTCAACTGAACCAATCTGTCCACAAGCTGACATGATACTTACAAGAGTTACTTCATTAGGCATGCAACATTGTGTTTTCATCCTCTGAAAAAGCTCTAATGCATCATTTGGCCTCCCATTTTGGGCATAACCAGCTATCATGGCACTCCATGCAACTACATCTTTGTTCTCTATTTGATCAAACTCGCTTCTTGCCTCATCAACCACACCACACTTCACGTACATTTCCATCAAAGCCGTTCTTACAATGATATCCTTTCGCACATTATTAGTTTCAATTAAGTCCCTGATCCGTAGTCCGCCTTGGAGATCACCAGCTTTGGCACACAATGACAAAACCGTCACAACTGTAATGGTGGTTGGTGTAAATTTCTCGACTTGCATTTGTTCGAATAATTTAAAAGCCTCTTTAAAGCTTCCAATACGGGCATAACTAGCTATTATAGAATTCCATGTTGAGGCAGTTCTCCTAGGCATTGTATCAAACAGTTTTCGTGCTTCGAATAAATTGCCTGATCTAGAGTAACCACTTATCAAGCAGTTGGTACATACTGGGTCTTTCTGAGGTAATTCATCAAATAACTTTCTGGCAGATAACATGTCGCCACTTTTCACGTAGAAATCTATCAGAGCGGTTTGAATATACACAGGTGAACTAAACCCATTAACCAAAATGTACGAATGCAGCTGTCTTCCTTCAATTGCTGCATTTATTGATGTACACGCCTTGAAAACAGGAGCTATCATGCCATGTGTTATCTCAGTATTCCTTTTGTGTGCCGAGAAGAAGGTTGTGATCACCTCTCTATGCAAAGAGAGCTTTGAGCAGGATACAATAATGGTGCTAAGTAGTACAGGGTTTAATTGGGGAATTGTGTCGAACAGGTGGTGTGCATATCTAATTGCAGAGGGAGAGGGGTTTGACGCAAGATGCATAAATAGACGGGTTGGGTCGAGATTATGTTTCAGGTGAACGGCGTAGATTTGCTTTAGTTGGTTTGTTTTGACGGTGGATTGGAGGAGAGAGAACAAACGAGCCTCCATTGGTTATTTTGACATTCCTATGATGGGAAATTTTGATTTATTCGCAACTTAAATTTTAAATGAAAAAGCATTTGGATTTTGGAGGCAAAGAAATAAAGGCATTCAAGCTGGTAGTTAAATGGGCCTGTGTTGCTCAGGAGGCCCGATCCGACTGCTTGTGGGGTCCATCGTGTAGTAATTTCTCACAAAGAGAGAGCAATAAAGAATTTTGAAGGAACAATTTGGAATCTCTTTTGGGTCACATCCAGTCAGTTTTCAGTTTTCACCATGTCTTTCAATTGATATGTGATTATTACCATATATGCTGTGCACACAAAATGGACCGACATTTTTATTAATATCCAAAATTAATTATAAAATATTAATTATATCCAGCTTAGCTGTTTTTTTTTTAAATGTCCAAATTGGCCAAAAAATGACCGGTTGGATTAAAAATTAGGACCGGGCATTTTTTGGCAGGTCAGGAGGGTTTTTTTTTTTTTAATATTTGTTAGATTACTTCTTTTGATGTATAATTAGTATAATTATACTAAAATGCGCTAAATTACTCTCTTAGAGACGATATCTTCATTGAGAAGGCGAAAAATGACGACGAAACTTCAAACGACCATAAAATAGCGCTCGAGTGTCCAATTTTAGCAAATGACCACTTTTCGGAAAGCTTGTGAAAATATACATGCGTCGGTAATCTCTTTGTTGTTTTTTGAAATTCAGATTTGCCGAAAAAACAAAGGGAAGAGCCTCAAAACTTGAGTTGAAGTTTCCAATTAAGATTTTCATTTCTATTTTTCGATCTAAGTAGCTCAGTAAATTGGTTATATAATGAACTTGTAGAATACCAATTTTTACTACTTTTTATTATTTATGAAAAGATGGCACAAAATCATTCTAATTTAGCGTATTTCAGTATAATTAGCGTAATTACCGTAATTTAGAGTAATTTAGCGTAATTTAGTATAATTTAACTAAATTTAGTGTAATTTAGCGTAATTTAGCATAAATTAGCTTAATTTAGCGTAATTTAACATAATTTCAAGTAATTTGACGTATTTTAGTATAATTATGTTAATTATACATCAAAAAAACTAATCTAAGAAATATTTCAAAAAAAAAAACCTGCTAACCGGCCAAAAAATAGCCGGTCCGAATTTTTAATCCAACCAGTTAAAAAATAACCGGTTTGGACATTTTTAAAAATACCCATAAAACCTAAATACATTTGATATTATTTATTTTATGTTGGATATTAATAAAAATGTCGGCAAAATGGATAGCAAGCATAGCTAATGGATGTACACAGAAATACAACATACCCTGATTTATTTTTCAATTTTTTTGTACATCGCTTGGATCAGCTGATGTGATGTAACAACTGAAAATAATATACCATGGTCCATGCTTGTGTGAAGGAAGCTTTAAATTTTATTTTCTTATTTAACGAGTAGTTCAAATTTGAAAATTACTAGAACACAGCTATTTCTACATACCAAAAAATAAACACATAAATTAATGCAACAACAACAACAAAAAAAACACACTAATAAACAAGACACGAGTTTTGAACAAAGATTAGAAGAGTTCAATCAAGCAAGCCTGGCCGAAAGGTATTAATCTAGGGGTTTAATAAAAACCAAACGAACTAACCAGAAATGGGCTATACAAAAACTCGTAACAAATCCTATTAGGGGAGAAGAGGTAAATAGCATCTATTAAGACAACCAATCAAAACAACAAAGTAGACAATCTACTCAGTTACAAAGAAGAGAAATAAATAAATCTTTTTTCCATCACAAGCACAGCAATAAACCATCAAAAGATTAAACTTCAACTCTCATCCTCTTTCTGCTTATAGAAAAGTCAACGCCTCCATTCCACAATAGGCTTATCTGCTTATTTACAAAATTAACAAAAAAGCATTAGAGGCAAGTTCTAATCTTTTTTTTTTCCCAAGTTGCAAACATCACCCCATAACACCATGTAATCCAACTATTGATTATAATACTGCATAATTTAATTATGAGTGAGGCTATGGTACACAACGGCCTGTGCTATGGACTCATATTTCCGTTTTTAAAGTTCAAACAGTCTATCTAAACCGTTCAACATGATCTTCATATAGAAATGTACTTGCAGACCAAGTTTATATTTTTTAGAATTTTTTTTAGATAGGTAAAAAATCACTTGATTTAAAAAGTTTGGACCATCCAAAAGCAACGATTTTCTACCTATCTAAATAAATAGTAAAAAAAATAAAACTATATATATATATATAATTTGGTCTACAAGTACATTTTGATATGAAGATTATGTTTCACGTTTCAGATCAACCGTTTGAACTTCAAAAATAGAAATATAGATCGTAGCACGAGTCAATCCGTAATATGCATTTTATCATGTACGGGCAAATATCAAAATACCAGTTATGTACTGGCAAATGTCAATCCGTTTGAACTCTTTAATTATATATTACAACAGTACGGGCAAATACCAGGTATGTACTGGTTTATGGTACTGAAGTATTCGAACAACCAAAAGAAAAGGAAGATGGAGAATACTTACCAGCCCCATCTCTAGAAGAGTGCATAGACTTGTCATTCTTTGCTCCACCTTTAGCATGTACCGGTCTCTGAGTGCGTGGTGAGTGAGAACTCAGCTTACCGTTATTGGTGCTAGTTGGGAGGGAATGGCGCCGGGTCGACCCATTCTTCTCACCTGAGCCCGGATCCGGCCCAAATCGAGGCGAAGCCTGGCCTCTGAGTTTTGTCTTAGCTGATGCGGTCATTTGCATGTAACTTGGAACAGATGGCGAGTTATTCTGTACCAAAATGTTGTTATTCTCAGTGTACTCTGGTTTTGTTGAGAGAGAAGACCTTCTCTTAGTAGTTTTGTAGTTCTCATTAGAAAATGGAGACTCTGACTCGTCCTTCGATACAATTACCTCCTCCAGTGGTTTCTCTTCAACTGGAGAGACAATGGCCTCTGTGAAATTAGCAATCTGCCCCTCAATTTCAGGTTTCTCCTCATTTTGAACAATTTCAGCTGTTTCTCTCTCTCTCTTAATTTGTAACTCTGTTGGTACAGAACTGTCTTTTTTTGGTTTGATTTCAGGCAGTGTACCAATCAATGCACCTGTGCTGTATTTTTTGGCCTTCTCTATTAAACTCCCATTAGAATGATCAGAGCTATTAGATCCAGGGACAGAAATGGAATTTCTCTCAGCTTCAATCTCAGCAGATGAATCTTGTACTGAACTCGAGACCTTTCTCAGGCTACGCTTGACTTTTTCAAGCTCAGTCAATGGGCTGCTCTCCTGTGCTGGCTCTGAAGGTGGGGCCGAGAACTTCTTAGGGTTCCTAGTTGAGTTCATACCAGTGCCTGTCTGAGAGGATTCACTAATCGCATTGGCTGGGTTTTTGCGGGTATTGCGCTTGAGCTTGCCGGATTCGGTCTCCATGGCGTAGCTGGACCTGCGGGTAACTGGTTTTGCATCACAAGTGGTTTTCTTGGGCTGACAAAATGGTTTCCAGGGTTTAACAGCTGTCCACATAGACAGCCAAGATAAGACCGAGTTCGGGTCCTGTTCGTCATACTGGAAATGTAGAGGCTCGACCTTCATATGGAAAGAGATAAGCTGGAACAAATATGAGGCATGTATCAGTTATTTCATTGTTTTAATATTAGTCAACTAAACCTAAACTAGCAAGCTAGACAATATGGTCAGGCTAAGGCACCAACTGGCAGTATATGCCAATTTGAATAAAGATATCTAACATTGTTTCTTCCGGTGCAGAAGTAGATAACTAGATCTCAATTAACCATTCAATTATGCAGAAAACATTCTAAGCCCAAAAGTTGACGAAAACGAAAAAAAAGCATGGCACAACACTGGTACTTTATCTGACTAGCATGCAATTGACAATGGGTACAGATGCATTAAATGTATACCTTGCGAGCAAATGCATTAGCGGATGCATACTCCTTCCAAGTATCAGAGCAGCTCTTAGTTAACTGAAAAGCGAAAGGAGCAATAAATATTGTAATTGAAGTTTGTAGATAACTTCACTTGATCAAACAAATGAAATAGAGTACACCAGCTGAACCTATATTGATGGAAATAATCAATCCAAACAATTTATTTGCTGGCAATAGTTCAGCACAATATCAGTGCAAAGATATATATAAGAGTACAAAGGCATCAGTTGTGCAATTCATTTTGAATGATCTCATATGACATTAAAAACCATATTATATGCTTACCTGGAGCTTGGTACGCATACCACGGCCATTATTGGTGTTTCTGACACTGTTGCCGCGAACTAGGGCTTGAATCCTGACAACAGCATATATAGCACGGAGAGATGCAATAGCTTGCCTCCTCACAAGATGGCCTCGAATCAGGGCTTGCAGCCTTATAATCCCTTTTAATGCCTTAAATGCCCTCCGTGCCTAAACCAATATAATAGAACTCTGATATTATGATCTAGAATTAAGGAATAGAGAATTGACTAACTATAGCGCAATTGACTGTGCAATAAACCTGAATTTACCCCAATTGAGCCTCAGTTGAGATTGCAATTTCATTCGTCAAAACAAAAGCTACGAAAAGATAAATATTATAAAGAACAAAAACAAGTACAATATTTACATGGTTGCTTATTCAATGATGCAATTTGAAACACAAACTTCAAACCAAAAGATTACATATAAAGTCCTGTCAAATCTCTCAGAGTATATGCTCTTATTGTAAATGCATTTTTCAAAAATGAAACTATTTAAGTTTTTTATGTTAAACCAAGTAACTTAAATAATTACCAAATAACCCCTGAAGGCAGCTTGGGCCCGTACTGCAGCCATCTCTTCTCTGATTTTCTCCTCCTGATTCTCTGATGCATCCAGCTCTACCACCCTTTGTGTGTCAATTTCTTGATTTGTAACAGGAGGCGTGACAGGAGCATCTGCCTGAGTACCAGAGTTTTCCTCATTTGTCCCTGCGGGAATAGTAGCGCCATTGCTATGAGTTGTTACCAGAACTGGATCAGATATAACCGGAGAGGTCTCAGGAAAAGCAGGCCCCTTCCCTCCAGTGTTGACTTTCTCATTTGCACCTTTCTACATTTAGAAAGAATAAATTGGAAGATAAGGTTGGTGATAGTGCCCAATATTTCAAGTAAAAGAAAAAAATAATTTGATTTTGAAATTATAGGGTCAATGTGCTTGGCACATAATTAATAAAACAATTATAGAAACACAATTCTTTCTAAAGTGATCCCTACAAATGAATTGGACTTAAAAGTTTAGTTTCATGTCTTACCCAAAAAAACTAGAAATATCACACACCCTGCAAAACGAACAATGCCATGTAGTGAAACCCAAAAACACATTGAAAATATCACATACACTCCTTCCACACAAGTACTTCCGATATGTACACCATTTTCTTTCCCTTTCCAAAGATGCTTAATCACCCCCTCCTCTTTTGGTATTTCAGATATAATCAGAGGGGAGGATGCATGCCAAATTCCCAATCCTCACTTGCCTATATGAGATATAATTGTTCAACAGTGGTATGCATGGAATTTTGAGGTTTTTCAGGGTTCAAAATTAGCTTTATACAAGAAGAGCTTCACATGATCCCTTAAATCAGCAAGTTCAACAAATAATTAATTCAATCAAAGAAAAATCCTGACCTTTGTAGAATTGGATCGAGATGATTTCTTCCCAAATAGAACCGTCTTAATCCACTTAGCTGGTGACTTTCCCATTCTGGAAACTAAACTTTAAACAACCAGAAAAGAACAAATTAATATAGTTTAATAACAAAAGCAAACGTCTTTTGAGAAAAAAAAAAAAAACTAATTAATGTGTCTAACATCGTCTTGAAGCATGTTTTACATCTAAGTGGTACTACACGTAAGTCAAATTGCTGAAATACTTCATTAAAAAATGGTCTGAGGCGAGCATTCTTTAATAGAACTGAGAGATATATTTTTCTCAAGTTAAATTGGTATCAAAACCAGAAAAAGGAAGAAACAGTAGTTCAAAGCAGACGAAAATTCAGATCCAAAGTAAAACTAGCTCTGTTGTCGGATGGAAAGCAAATGTGGGCAGTAAAAACAGAAAATCTTACTAAAATGACAAGAAATACCTTAGATCTGAGAGCCCACCAGAAGAAGCAGTGAGGTTCCGAACCCTAGTTCACCACTCTACTCCATTATCACAAGCTCAAACTACCAAGCAGTGAGAGAGAAACAGAGAGTAAAGCACAAGATCTGGAAACACGGATAAAAGAAATCTAGAGAAGAGATAGAAAATTTGAAAAGAAAAAAAAATGAGAAAGAGGAGGCGGAGAAAGGAAGAAAGCAGAGAGAGTGGCTGAGAGACTGGAGAGAGTTGCAGAAAAGCATGCGCTGTGAGGACAGCGCGGGGCCCACATATAATGCTACAATTCCGTTTCCTTTTTCTAAGCTGTCCATTTCGTTCAGAAATGGAGAGAACCTGTTCCTTACTCTTTTCATGAAGAATTTTTTTCTCACAAATTAGGAAATGAAAATGTGATTTGGGCATTTTTAGTTTTTGGTAAAAAAAAAATCCACATGAATGAAAATAATTTCAAAAAAAAACATGGTTATTAATCTTTATCTATAATAAATATACACACACAATTAATATATTGTATATTTTAAAGGCGGTGTTGTTGAACTATTATGAGATCAAATTACATTATTTTTTCTATCTTTACAAAATAATGATGATAGTGATAATAATAATATGAAGATTTTGAATCGTTAAAATATGGATTTTGTTATTGGACGGTCAAACAATTATTTAAGAAAGATAAAAATAATAAAAAATAAAAATGTAGTGCAAAGACCCTCTCCATTTAAAAAAAATGAAGAGGAGATGAAAGAAAAAAATAAAAGAAGGGATCAAATGCTATGGATACACAGTTAGTAGACCCAAGATTACAACTCATCCTTGTTGGCGCTGTTTTTGTGCTTTGTGCTCCTTTTGTAAAACCACTTTACTGTTTCCACTAATTCAAATACAGTCCCTCTATTAGTGGCTTCAACCAAGGCTTCCCATTTAAACATTAATTATATTTTTGCATTGACCGACATTAATTATGCTCCGGACTGAGTAGTTGTTGTCTTATCTAATTTTTTTTTTTAAGCTAAGAACGTTTGGGGAAAGAATTTTAACAGAGCAGTTTTAGCTTCATGCAGTTCATCGACTATAGAATCAAAACGGCTTGTATATGATATGTGCTCTGAATGAAGATAAAACTGCTCTGTATATTTTCCCGCATTTTTGGCTTGTATATGAGTGAGTCTATGTTACTATGCATATCACAGGTTGGTTCGTAATACGGATTAATATTTTCGTTTTCAAAATTCTAACGGTTGATCCAAACCGTTCAACATGATCCGAATCGTTCAACATAGCACGATCTGTGATACAGATTAATATTTTCGTTTTCAAAATTCTAATAGTCAATCCGAATCGTTCAACATAATTTTCATATGAATATGTACTTGCAGACCGGATTTTATATTTTTTAGAATTTTTTTACTATTTTTTAAGATAGGTAGAAAATCACTAGATCTGGAAATTCTGGACCATAAAAAAACAATGATTTTCTACCTATCTTTAAAAATAGTAAAAAAATTCTAAAAATTCTAAAAATTCTAAAATCCGGTCTGCAAGTACATATTCATATGAAAATTATGTTGAACGATTCTGATTGACTATTAGAATTTTGAAAACGAAAATATTAATCTGTATCACAGATCGTGCTATGCATAGTACCATAGACTCACTCTTATAAAATTATCATTTATGTTTATTTTAAGTGTGGTTACCTTTTACATTTAAGTATTATATTTCAACAAGCGATTACCTTTAATATCCATTTAAGTCTTCAAAAACATTTTAAAGTTTTATCATTTTTAATATTGCCCACATCAAATCAATCCGATCAGGGACGTCAGACTTTCGAACTATAGGAGTCAAACACATATGGGGTCAACCGATTAATCATATAATTTTGTTTTTTACAAAAAAATGGGATTCATTTTACAATAATATGACATTTTACTCAAAATTATATAAAAAATCGTATACAAATACATAAAATTTAAAAAAAAATAAGAGGATTAATTGATCCCTATTCGTCCTTCTTACATCTGAATCCATATCATCTGAGGTAATAAAATATTTATGTTTCGATCACGGTCGTCGATCAAAATCCGGACTAATCGACACAAGGTGGAATACACGAGATCGCTTTAATAGTCGTACGGATTCTAATTGAGTGAACCAAAACTTGAAAAAAAAAAAAAACATAAAACAGAGATCTACAATTTTCATGTTGTAACTTTATTCAAATTATGTAGTGGTGAGCCGCCACAGGCCGTGAAGGCTTGTAAAACTCGATAAATTAGTAAAATCTACTTTACTCGGTATAAATTATGTTGTGATTGTTTGCATATTTTTCTGCGCTAGTTTATTATTATTCTTGTGAATTGATATTTGTGTACATGAGACTATCACCATTTAGTTGAAGTGGTGGACATATTAGTACTTGATACCGGGTATAGTAGCAAGAAATTAACCTTAGGAATTGGGATTAGTACCGACCAAGTTCAATACCAACCTGGACCAACAAGCACAATAGTTGATTATCTATGGCGAAAAACTAAACGTGAAGTCCAAATTGGTTAAGACATGTTGTTAAATGATGAAAAAATAAACGTGAAGTCTTTGACATAACATTAGGATTAGAAACCACAAATTAGACAAACATGAATGTAATTGACCAACCGAGTGAATTGATTAGCTAATTTGGATAGTGAGCCGTAAGCCCCTAGACCTTCCCAAACTTGTTCCAACAAACTTTTTATTTCTTTGTTCGTAGTTAAATTGTTTACAGCCAACTCTTTTCAGGCATAGAGCCCAAAACCAAGACCAACTGTGAACAAAAAATCCCCTATTTTACTTTATTGCACTTTCTAGAATTAAAATAAATTAGTAAAAATTATTCTCTCATTGTCCTTGTGTTCGACCTCGGTACTACACGACAGGTTGTGCGCTTGCAACCGCCTTTCCATTTAGTATTGGATATATAAATTTAAAAGCAAAAAGAGTAAGAATTAACCCAAAAAATTATATATACAAAATACTCAATAGTGCGCAGATCGGACAATCTTGGAATCCATCGAACCTAAGTAGGTCTGATCGCTTTTTGCAGTCCCTTTCATCTTTCCTAACGTTGGGTTGTATGATAGGCATATGCTTGAGTTGGAGGATGAGCATTAGACCTGCTCCGATATATTTTTTTTCCATTTTGTTCTTTAAAAAAATTAACTTTTACAAAATTATTTTACTATACTATTAACTATCTTCATAAATAAAATTACATAATACTCACTTATCCGATTTTTATCACAATTTTCTGATTTTGCTCACTTCATTCACCACAACTCAAAAACTATAATTTTGGCTTATCCCAACTGAGAACTCAAAAACTATAGTTAAAAAAACATAATGGAATTTTAAGCATTTATTTACAAAAATCTTGGGGCATTATACATGTAAAATATTTTGTACAATATTTTTATTGTTTATGCATGAAATTTTTCTTATCTTTTTTTTAAGGTTTAATACATAATCATTTATCATGTTCCGTAGAGTGAAAAAAACGTGTCGTGCCGTGACTTTGGTCTCGTGCCGTGCCGTGATCAAGTTAATATTTCACGTGCCGTGCCGTGCTGTGACCAAAATGTCAAGGGATGGTCATGTCACGCGAATGGTCACGTCACGTGAGTCATGCCATGCCTAAACGTGTCGTGACCATACGTGACTCGCGTGACTCGTGTGACCATTTAATCATAATTTAGGTTAGTTTATTCAATATTCACCATTAAATCAATATCTAATGGTCCTAATTATACTGACTCGCGTGACTACGTGTCGTGCCGTGCCGTGACTAAATCTTTCACGTGCTGTGCCGTGCCAAAGTTTCAAAAAATGAGCACAACACGCGAATGGTCAAGGCATGGGACACGCGAGTCACGGCACGTAACTGACACGCGTTCCGTGCCTTAACCGTGCCGTTCCGTGACGGAGCCGGCTCCGCCGTGCCATTTTTCCCACTCTACTTGTAAGTAGTTGGAAGAAAAAATGATTTAATATTATAGTTTCAATATTTAACTTATCTATTTTAACTACTAATTCCAACTAATCAAACACTTCCAAAACATCTTTTATGTTCTAATAATTTTTAAGTTCCACGAGATATATTTTTTTTAACTCTTCTACGTGTAATTTAGCCCATTATGGACCCAAGTACACATGCTATTTAGAGTTAATCCTCTACAATAATTTCAAGTTACAATTTCTGTCCATTGCAATATATAATACTCCCAACTTGCCAGTTCAAAAACGAACTGGAGAGGAAGAAATGCTGGACTTGAAAAGGGAATTAAATCCGCTAAGCAAAGCGACCTTAAAATAGTAGAAACTAATCAAAGACTTATTCTCCTTTTGCAAACAAATTTAAGATGGTTAGGAAAGAGAAAGAGTAACCAACAAGAAAACTTGACTATTCAACCAATACTACCACAAAGGGACAAGTATTCTCTCCCCAATATTGTAAAAGATTTTCATCACTTTACGGTTTGAGATTAACTCCCAGCTGCTTTGAGATTCGAGCTAGCGCAGGAGCAGTATTATTGGACTTTGAGATTCGTGCAAAGTTAAAAAGAACAATCCAGATCCAGTAATTCTAAAAAATACGGTACCAGGGAGGATCTGAATTCTCGACAAAGTGGTGCTATTGCGGATGGGGGCAAACGGGTCGATATTCACTTTAAACCCGACCCGACATTATATTTTACTACTAACGAAATTTTACCCTTGAAGATTAGTTTATAAAAAGCGTATGTTATATAGTAAATTTCATTACTAGTGGATAATTGATTATGGATTAAATCATTTGAAAATTATTTAATTGGTGGAGTGGAGTAGGTCCGATATTCATTCGCTACAACATTCGTGCTAATCAAGCGCGCATGCTCTTGAAGTGGATCAGATAGAAGCGTTGTCCATCAAATCTAAATTTGAGTCTTATGTCTATTATGGATTAAATCATTTGAAAATTATTTAATTGGTGAAGCGGAGTAGGTCCGATGTCCATTTCTACAATATCCGTGCTAATTAAGTGCACACGCATCTTGAAGCGGATCGGATGGATGCGTTGTCCATCAAATCCAAATTTGAGTCCAATAGTCATCGGACCAACCCCTTTTCCTTGAATTGGGTAATTTAGACAACCGTGGTGAATGATAATTAAGTTTTGATTTAAGACATATGATCAAATATGTGTGTGTGGATTTGATTCTTTGTGTTATTTCATTAAACAATTCACGTTTAAACAACAATCTGAATTATATACCTCATGATGTGATATTAAATTATGCTGAAGTTGCATGAAATTTGATAGACGGGCTATCTATCAGCTTAATTATGCACTCAGAGCATCTACAACGGTGATTTATTTTAAATTACTAATTTGATGTGTTAATTGCTAATATAATTGCTGGGATGTACCACAGTTTTAAATTAACAAGTTTGTTTTAAAAGCAACTCTTTAAGCATCTACAATGGTTATTTCTTTTAAATTGCTAATTTGATGTGTTAATTGCTAATATAATTGCTTTGATGTATCACAGTTTTTAAATTAGCAAATTTGTTTTAAAAACAACTCTAATTAAATTTCTGGGATTGAGTGATTTAGAAATTATGAATCCTTTTAATTGCTAAATTCAGTGCGTGACCCAAATTAATTGCTAAATGTTTGCTGGAATGGAGATGCTCTCATAACCTTAGTCACAAGATTCGTGAATTATTCGCGAATAATTCCGATTTGAGTTGTTGGTGAATCAATCCACGTATAATTCGGTTTTCCGAATTTTTCCCGAATTATTCGCGAATTTTAAGATTTATTAGCTAATTTTTATTTTTTTACTTTTTTTTCCTCTCATGTGGGAATTTTTTTTTTTTTTTTCAATGTATAATTCTGAATTATACTCGAATTATTTTCGAATTACAAATTTTTTATTCCGCCGAACCAAAAACTAATCCTGATCTGACTAGCAAGTGCTTAATTCAAAATAGGTAAGATGTAACAAAATTCCATGAGTTTGCTCATGCATTTAGACCCTTCAACAACCTTTCTTTTTCTGTGTACTTTATGAAAATAAGAGAAACGAAACATATATATCAAGAGAAATTTGTTTTCTTTTTAGCATGAGAGAGACTTGGTTGGGACTTGGGACCATAACCATTTGATCAAAGATTCAACACAAGGTAGTTTTGATTGGGATTGTATAAAGCCCGGAGAGGATAAAAGATATTGACATCACAGTTTTGACTTCATGCAGTGCACACAGACAGCACTGTTTTGACTTCATGCAGTGTACATACAATAGCGTCAAAATAATACACATGATTCCTGTGATGCATGAAGTCAGAACTGCATTGTCAATATTTTCAGAAGAAGAGGATATTAACAGCAAAAAAATGGCTCAAGCAGTGCGCAATTCATTACTAAATTTTGGATATCTGTATTTAGTTAATATAATCTGATCATTTTGCTTGACCTTTCATTTAATACATTATGCAATCAGTTCAGTCATCATTCTGTCACAAATTTTTTACTACTTTTTAAGATAGGTAGAAAATCACTAGATCAAAAAATTCTGAACCATCCAAAAACAATGATTTTCTACCTATCTTTAAAAATAGTAAAAAATTCTAAAAAATATAAAATCCGGTCTACAAGTACATATTCATATGAAAATTATGTTGAACTATTCGGATTGACTATTTAGGATTTTGAAAACGAATATTAATCTGTATCACGGACCAAATCGTGCTATGCATACTACCATAGACTCACTCTTATAAACTCATCATTTATGTTTATTTTAAGTGTGGTTACCTTTTACATTTAAGTATTATAAATTTATAATAAATAAAATTTAAATATAATAAAAAATAACAGTCGGCAACAAGATATATTGAAGGTTATTACACATTTCCATAACCATAAAAGTGAAAAATAAAATAACAATAAGAATAAATATTCTATTTCAACAAGCAATTACCTTTAATATCCATTTAACACTTGAAAAACATTTAAAAGTTTTATCATTTTTAATACTGCCCGCATCAAATCAATCCGATTAGGGACGTCAAACTTTCGAATTATAAGAGTCAAACACATGAGGGTCAACCGATCAATCATATATTTTTTTTGTTTTACAAAAAATGGGGATCCATTTTACAATAATATGACATTTTACTCAAAATTATGTAAAAAAATCGTATACAAATACATAAAATTTTAAAAAAATAAGAGGATTAATTGATCCCTATTCATCCTTCTTACATCTGAATCCATATCATATGAGGTAATAAAATAATTATGTTCCGATCACGGTCGTCGATCAGAATCTGGACTAATCTGACACAAGGTGGAATACACGAGATCACTTTAATAGTCATACGGATTCTAATTGAGTGAACCAAAACTTGAAAAAAAAAAACATAAAACAGAGATCTACAACTTTCATGTTGTAACTTTATTCAAATTATGTAGTTGTGAGCCGCAACAGGCCGTGGAAGGCAGCTGTCTTCTTTAAAGACTGCCAACTCTGCACATTAATGAGGAGATTTATTTTCCGATTTGCTTGGCTCCCTTCTAAATGCTCATAAAATTCCATAAAACGTCCAGGAGAGGACCCAACAGATCTAAGCTTGGCCCTAGAACCATTACTCGGAGGTCTGGGGAAAAAGGTCGAAAACAACTAACAGGACAAAATAGACAGAGATGGGATGTGGCATGGGCGGCAGGCTCATGGGCAATATGGAAAGAACGGAATAGAAGGATCTTCACCCAGAAGTGGAAACTCGAGCATATCCTAATTAATTAAGCATCCATAGATGTACATAACTGGTTGTTATTTAGTTAGATGCAATAGTGAGAGGAGGGGCCTAGGCATATGGGGGCCTTCTTAGTCTTATTAGCGGAACTTTTTAATATATGAGTATATTTGTAATTTAGCTAAATAGTTACAAGGATCAATTAATCCGAGTAACTCCCCTGTAAATACTTTTTTATCTCAACATATCTTAGTGGACACTTTCTACTAATCCTAAAAAAAAAAAAAGATTGGCCCTAGGCCATTCTAACCCTTTTTCTACCATTATTCTTTTTTTTTATCTCTCTTAATCTCTCACGGAGAGACGAAGCAAGAAATTGGTTTTTTCTTTTCTCTTCTTTATTTTCTGTCATTTAAGATGTCTTTCTCTTTGTTTTTCATAGATGTTAACGCACCTATGAGAGGCTAGTTTACCTTTCTAGGAGCGAAGGCTTGTAAAACTCGATGAATTAGTAAAATCTACTTTACTCAGTTGGCATAAATTATGTTGTGATTGTTTGCATATTTGTCTGCACTTGTTTATTATTATTCTTGTGAATTGATATTTGTGTACATGAGACTATCACCCTTTAGTTGAAGTGGTGGACATATTAGTACTTGATACCGGGTATAGTAGCAAGAGATTAACCTTAGGAATTGGGATTAGTACCGACCAAGTTCAATACCAACCTGGAAAAAACAAGCACAATAGTTGATTATCTATGGCAAAAAACTAAACGTGAAGCCTAGATAGTAAATTAGATTTATTAGTTATGATCAGTACAGGTTACGAAAAACTAAACGTGAAGTGTCGGTAGTTGAGAATAGTTAAACTAGTTGAAATTAATATCTTAACTAACTTGTGACGAAAAACTAAACGTGAAGCCCAAATTGGTTAAGACATGTTGTCAAATGACGAAAAACTAAACGTGAAGTCTTTGACATGACATTAGGATTAGAAACCACAAATTAGACAAACATGAATGTAATTGACCAACTGAGTGAATTGATTAGCTAATTAAAATAGTGAGTCGTAAGCCCCTAGACCTTCCCAAACTTGTTCCAACAAACCCTTTTTATTTCTTTGTTCGTAATTAAATTGTTTACAACCAACTCTTTTTAGGCATTGAGCCCAAAACCGAGACCAAATGCGAACAAAAAATCCCCTCTTTTACTTTATTGCACTTTCTAGAATTAAAATAAATTAGTAAAAATTATTCTCTCATTGTCCTTGTGTTCGACCTCGGTACTACACGACAGGTTGTGCGCTTGCAACCGCCTTTCCATTTAGTATTGGATATATAAATTTAAAAGCAAAAAGAGTAAGAATTAACCCAAAAAATTATATATACAAAATACTCAATAGTGCGCAGATCGGACAATCTTGGAATCCATCGAACCTAAGTAGGTCTGATCGCTTTTTGCAGTCCCTTTCATCTTTCCTAACGTTGGGTTGTATGATAGGCATATGCTTGAGTTGGAGGATGAGCATTAGACCTGCTCCGATATATTTTTTTTCCATTTTGTTCTTTAAAAAAATTAACTTTTACAAAATTATTTTACTATACTATTAACTATCTTCATAAATAAAATTACATAATACTCACTTATCCGATTTTTATCACAATTTTCTGATTTTTCTCCGATACGGCTCACTTCATTCACCACACAACTCAAAAACTATAATTTTGGCTTATCACAACTGAGAACTCAAAAACTGTAGTTAAAAAAACATAATGGAATTTTAAGCATTTATTTACAAAAAACTTGGGGCATTATACATGTAAAATATTTTGTACAATATTTTTATTGTTTATGCATGAAATTTTTCTTATCTTTTTTTGAAGGTTTAATACATGATCATTCATCATGTTCCGTACTTTTTAAATTTTAGTAAAGACTCGTTTATATGCATGTAAGTAGTTGGAAGAAAAAGTGACTATAATATTATAGTTTCAATATTTAGCGTTAATCCTCTACAATAATTTCAAGTCACAATTTCTGTCCATTGCAATATATAATACTCCCAACTTGCCAGTTCAAAAACGAACTGGAGAGGAAGAAATGCTGGACTTGAAAAGGGAATTAAATCCGCTAAGCAAAGCGACCTTAAAATAGTAGAAACTAATCAAAGACTTATTCTCCTTTTGCAAACAAATTAAAGATGGTTAGGAAAGAGAAAGAGTAACAAACAAGAAAACTTGACTGTTCAACCAATACTCCCACAAAGGGACAAGTATTCTCTCCCCAATATTGTAAAAGATTTTCATCACTTTACGGTTTGAGATTAACTCCCAGCTGCTTTGAGATTCGAGCTAGCGCAGGAGCAGTATTATTGGACTTTGAGATTCGTGCAAAGTTAAAAAGAACAATCCAGATCCAGTAATTCTAAAAGATTTCCTATTACGGTACCGAGGAGGATCTGAATTCTCGACAAAGTGGTGCTATTGCGGATGGGGGCAAACGGGTCGATATTCACTTTAAACCCGACCCGACATTATATTTTACTACTAACGAAATTTTACCCTTGAAGATTAGTTTATAAAAAGCGTATGTTATATAGTAAATTTCATTACTAGTGGATAATTGATTATGGATTAAATCATTTGAAAATTATTTAATTGGTGGAGTGGAGTAGGTCCGATATTCATTCGCTACAACATTCGTGCTAATCAAGCGCGCATGCTCTTGAAGTGGATCAGATAGAAGCGTTGTCCATCAAATCTAAATTTGAGTCTTATGTCTATTATGGATTAAATCATTTGAAAATTATTTAATTGGTGAAGCGGAGTAGGTCCGATGTCCATTTCTACAATATCCGTGCTAATTAAGTGCACACGCATCTTGAAGCGGATCGGATGGATGCGTTGTCCATCAAATCCAAATTTGAGTCCAATAGTCATCGGACCAACCCCTTTTCCTTGAATTGGGTAATTTAGACAACCGTGGTGAATGATAATTAAGTTTTGATTTAAAATTCATTATCTTAGACATATGATCAAATATGTGTGTGTGGATTTGATTCTTTGTGTTATTTCATTAAACAATTCACGTTTAAACAACAATCTGAATTATATACCTCATGATGTGATATTAAATTATGCTGAAGTTGCATGAAATTTGATAGACGGGCTATCTATCAGCTTAATTATGCACTTAACCATAGTAATACGATTCGTGAATTATTCGCGAACAATTCAGACTTGAGTTGTTGGCGAATCAATCCAAGTATTATTTGGTTTTCCGAATTTTCTCAAATTATTCGCGAATTTTAAGATTTATTAGCTAATTTTTATTTTTTTACTTTTTTTTCCTCTCATGTGGGAATTTTTTTTTTCTTTTTCAATGTATAATTCTGAATTATACTCGAATTATTTTCGAATTACAAATTTTTTATTCCGCCGAACCAAAAACTAATCCTGATCTGACTAGCAAGTGCTTAATTCAAAATAGGTAAGATGTAACAAAATTCCATGAGTTTGCTCATGCATTTAGACCCTTCAACAACCTTTCTTTTTCTGTGTACTTTATGAAAATAAGAGAAACGAAACATATATATCAAGAGAAATTTGTTTTCTTTTTAGCATGAGAGAGACTTGGTTGGGACTTGGGACCATAACCATTTGATCAAAGATTCAACACAAGGTAGTTTTGATTGGGATTGTATAAAGCCCGGAGAGGATAAAAGATATTGACATCACAGTTTTGACTTCATGCAGTGCACACAGACAGCACTGTTTTGACTTCATGCAATGTACATACAATAGCGTCAAAATAATACACATATGATTGGTGTGATGCATGAAGTCAAAACTGCATTGTCAATATTTTTAGAAGAAGAGGATATTGACAGCAAAAAAATGGCTCAAGCAGTGTGCAATTCATTACTAAAATTTGGATGTCTGTATTTAATTAATATAATCTGATCATTTTACTTGACCTTTCATTTAATACAATATGCAATCAGTTCAGTCATCAATTCCGTCTGATTGGAACTCAAATATGACAAAAAAGGGTTTGGTCAGAAGTCCCTTCACTGTACAGCATTTAATATAATATATGTTAAGTGGTGGTAATCTAGCTTAATTAGTTAGTTAACAACGGATAAGGCTCTGCTGCTTTTTTAATCTCAACCATTCAAAATTTTTTATTCATGTATCTCGATAAAAGAACTTCATGCACAGATCTCAACGATTTTGAATGGTTGAGATAGGAAAAACAGGACCCTGCTTTCTCTCATAAAAGCAGCAGAGTCCGTTCCGTTAACAACAACATTAATCCATGCATTTAATTCCGTTTAAAGTACTTCTAGGTTTTATTAATTATGCTCATGGGTCCCAGTCAGATTGTTTAAAAAAAAAAATTAATTATATCATTTTTATCTATCATTTTGATATAATGTGTGGATGTCAAAGGTTGGATCTGTCACTTCACAATTTCAAACATACCTGAGTATTCCGAACAATATTAAAAATAAATTTAAAATTTGTTCGAATTTTAAAATTAACTGATTATAAATATATATATATAGAGAGAGAGAATGGCTAATATACAAACGTTTGTTCCTGGACTCAGGAACAAACAGTTCGGTTCTCTGATTTTCAAAGTCCAAACAGTCGATCCAAACCGTTAGATATTCAATCTATATTAAAATGTGTTTGGAGACCAAATTTTACATTTTTTAGAATTTTTTTACTATTTATTAAGCTGGTTTGAAAACCGCTGTTTTTCAATGGTGCATAAGTTTAATAAAATCAGCGGTTTTCAAACCAGCTTAATAAATAGTAAAAAAATTCTAAAAAATGTAAAATTTGGTCTCCAAGCACATTTTAATATAGATTGAATATCTAACTATTTGGATCGACTGTTTGGACTTTGAAAATCAGAGAACCGAACCGTTTGTTCCTGAGTTCAAGAACAAACGTTTGTATATTAGCCATTCTCTCTCTCTCTCTCTATATATATGGAGTTGGCTACGGTGTTACGCATAGCATAGAGGGTCTCCATACTACGGCTCAATATTTGAGTTTTCAAAATTCTAACGGTCTATCCGAACCGTTCAACATGATCTCCATATGAATATGTACATGCAAATCAAATTTTACATTTTTTTTAAATTTTTTACTATTTTTTTTAGATAGGTAGAAAAACACTTGAAGCATCTTAATTTTAAATTGTCGTTACATGAAGCATTAAAAATTTAAATTGTCGTTACATGAAGCATTAAAAATTTTAATTGTCTTTACATGAAGCATTAAAAATTTAAATTGTCGTTACATTAGGTAGGCATTAAAAGTCAAAATGAGAAGACGAAAGCAGTCATGTGTTTCGTCCTATTTGGAGCATCTTAATTTTTTTTAGGAAAAACATATTTAATCTGAACCATTAAATTTTAATCGGACGGTCCACATACAAAGTAAGTATGCCACTTAGCCTTATAATATAACAGCGGATGCGAAGTCCATTTCGACAACCTAATCATATTAAGTTCTTCATTAAAATTTTATCTTAGACAAGACAGTTTGGACCGACATTTTTATTAATATCCAAAGTTAATTACAAATTAATAAATATATCCAGAACCGCTGGGTATTTCGAAAAATGCCCATATCGACCCAGAATTTAGCCGGTTTCTTCCCTTTTTTTTAGAGACACTATAAAGAGCAAAATAATAAAATCTAATACTGAAAATTTGAATTTTTTGTTAGATTACTTCTTTTGATATAATTAACATATTTATACTAAAATATGCTAAATTACTTGAAATTATGTCGAATTACACTATATTACATTAAATTACACTAAATTATGTTAAATTATGCTAAGTCATTTAAAAAAATAACGGACCGAAATGACATTTCAATTCTTATAATTTTTGTAGAAAAAAAAGTAATCATGTTAGTTTTGTAAAAATATATTTTTTTAATTATGATTTATAAAAAAAATTCGGAATAACAGGTTCTGTGATCCCTTTGGAATAACAGCAGATTTATATCCCATATTCACACAAGTAATGCCACTTTCTACTTTTGATGCAATCAATTACTTTCACAAAATGGACTGCTCCATTATGATAATTAAAGAACATTAAATAAAATAGGTAAAGCAAAGATCTCATGAGCTGTCAAATTAAAGTGCTTCAGTTGGGCTCCTTTTATTTAAGTCCTTTTGATCTTCTGTGATATACATCCGTGATTAAATCAGTAGCGAGTTGTTTTAAACATAATGCAGCCATCAGAAGTTACCTGCTACACAGAATGCTTCTAATAATTGACAGCAAATGATTAAAAAAGTTCTAGGCGACCTCAGGGCTCAGGCCCAAGGTTCCAAATTTCTTTTTATATAACCAAAATTAAGATTGTGTGATACTACTAAGTATAACAAGTCCATCAACTCTATTTTACGACAATTGCCTTTATATTTTTCAAAATTTTAATTTTGATTATTAATAAAAGCCCGGCCTGAATACACTTGATAAAAACAGTGCCACATAAAAAAAAAAAAAAATAGGCGGAGGGCTAATGATTGCAAAAAGACCCTTGTTATTTTTCTTTTCCTCTCTAATCAGACAAAGGCTAACAGAAACAAAAACAACAAAGGCCAACAGAAACAAAAAGAAAGCTAAAAGCACATTTGTCTTTCTTTAAAGCAATGAGATACGATTATATGTATAATTACCGAGTAGTTTAGGAAGATTATATTGCAAACTAATTTACAAAATGCCGACATGTCACATCCCAAGGACCACAGATAATTTCTAAAGTTGGATTGGAGCTGAACCCCTTTATTTGCCCCTAATGAAATTATTTCATTACCAATGATAATGGAATGTAATTGCCATAAACCCAAAGGTATATCTTTGATATGTATCTCTTTTCTTGACAAAGAGAATCACAGTAAATTTTTCTAAGGGTTTACGTAATGAAAACATTAGCGAACATCAAAATTTTGAGTTTTTATTATTCAAGGAGATAAGATCATATAGTTATCTACAATCTTGCGATAGCTGGTTAGAAACTTGACTCGAAAAAACAAAACAAAAAATCCTGTATTAATTGTGTGCTCACAAAAATGCCAACATGTTAAGTTGAACGGACCATCATCCTACCAGTTATAGGTACAAATCAATAGTGGGCAACACGGTATTTAGTACTCTTGAGTGTTTTCATTATCTTTTACCTTTTGCCATCAAATTTTGTAAGGCCCATTTCAACAGATGAAATCAGGATGCACCTCATCCTCTACCAAGTGCTCAGTTGCAATTTCCTCTTTTGCACCACGAGTCAAACTGTAACTATCCCCTTTCACAGTTTCATCCCCAATTTCTTCTTCTTCTTCATTTATATCATCCAAATAGTCGCTCCATCTTGACCGTTGATTTGACAACATGCACATCTTAGCCTCCTTTCCACCTAAAAAGATACTTAAAAGAATGAGAACTTTTGGGTCTGGTAAGTGCAGTCTTTTGCAAGAAGTGTCATACCAGTTGGTTTGTACTAGTTCTAGTCAATTTTCACATGTACCTATGTAAGTAGATAGCTTACAAGCTGGTAAGCTGCTAGTGTACTAGAATAGGTCTGACAGGTATAGTACTGGCACTGAAATCCTTATAACCTGGCAACCGTACCGGTACTGAAACTTTTTGTTGACTCCTAACAAGGGTTTTAAGATATACCACTTGAGCAGCTATTGTCCTGATTGTTATTTCCTTCAAGGTCCCTCTTCCTTTTGGATGCATTTTTATGAAATAACTTGTTATCATAAGTCTGCCGTTGATATCTTGAAGAAGCATATTTAGGTTTTTGCGGGGACATTTCTGTCACTATCTCCACATCAAGTTCTAAAACAAGAGATAAAAGCTTATTTGGTATGCATTTTCAATTAATAATCACTCATTTGAAGTAGCACTGTAGGACTTGATTAATAATGTAGAAGTTCAGTGTTAATCACTCATTTGAAATAGTATACATGACTCATTTTCAATTAATAATACTAAAAAGTACTGTATTATCTGATTCTGCATTTTGCCTAAATAACCTCAAGTCCCCAACCTAAACCCTCAGAATTGAAACTAACTCTCAATAAGTTCCAATTTTACACTTAAGGCTCAACTTGTTCCAATTTTGCCCAAATTAACCCTCAAGTGCTGAATCATGTCCCCATGAAGACCAAGTCTATCCTCATTGACCCTCAATGGCTAAATCAGTACTCAACATATCCACAATTAATCCTCACCGTATTCAATTTTTTCTCAACAACCTTACAAATTAATGCTGTAGCCTGTATTGCTATAACCGTGTCTCAATTAAGACCAATCGATCCTCATTTTATCCCCTCAATGACTAAACCAGTACTCAATATACCCACAATTGACCCATATCCCATGTTCGCCTCTAAGGGTCCGCTCCAGATGGGGGAAACAGAGGGAAGGGGAAGGAAAGGAAAGGAAACAGGCCCCTGACTGGACCTGACTAGAGCCGCCTCCTTGCTCCAAAATTAAAAAAAAATAAGAGGGAACTGGGAAGAGAGGGTGAACCGCATATAGAAAAGTGACGAATTTGTTCACCCCCAAATCGGGGTGTAGAGGTTGTGAACCGCTTCCTTCTCCCTTCCCTTTCCATTACACAACTTGTTTATGGAGCACAGCCTAAGTAACCCATAAATGCTTAAAGATGCCTTAGTTTCTCAACTAGCCTGTCCTTATAACCCCAAGTTAAGATGTAAGCAAAATAATAAATACAGCAAGCACAAACCGTTTTCTTTATTTTTTCCATGTTCATTTTCCTCTACAGGATCCATAAACTCGCTCCAATCCATCCTTTTCTTTGGCTGACACGCCTGTCCCAGTAGGTCAGATGCAGGCAGTGACAAATCCGTGCTGTCAGATCGGCCAATTTCCATGCGGGCCATGTTGCACTCCTGAACAAACTTGCGAAGGTCGCGGGCTTTGGGCCCACGTGCATAGACACGGCATTCTGACTGACGAAGGTTACACACGGCACACACCCACTTGTTACTGCTTTTCTTCTGTTGTTTTACCTGACACAGGTGTTTGAACAAATAGCTTTATGAGCGTAATGGATGCATGAAGCATATGATTAAGGTATTTCAACAACACTCGAGGTTATAAGTGGATATATCGCAAGGAGGAGTACCTTATGCCTGAGATTGACATGACAGATTTGGTTCAGTGCTGGTCAAGCTTGGTGGCAAAGACAGTATGAACTTTTTCCCTTGGCTTTTCTTTCATTGTGCTTTTCGGGTTTAATTTAAAATTAAGGCTAAATTGCATCGTGCTGTGGCTCAAAAGTGCAAATTCAAGTTCAATTTGAGGATGTCATGGATTAAATTGGGTACTATTGCACAACATGAGGTAATGATTGTCAGGATGGAATTGCGTTTAATTGAACATATTGGAAAAAGGTATTGGTGTATAATCCTTGGATGAAGAATTGAAGAAGTTCACAAAATGCAAAATTGTTTATTTCATTTCCACACCATGCAACTCAACTAACAGGTAGAGCCTTAGACACATATAAGTTAGGGTTACACCAAGAGGATTTTACTTGCATCATAAAAAAGAGAGAATAATGCGAAAATTGATTCATTAAATAAAGATAAAGAGAGATATACACTGATATTTCGTACATGAAGAATTGAAGAAATCCGCAAATGAAAAATTGAGGTTTCATCTCCACACCATGCAATTGAACGAACAAATAGGGGCATATCAATTAGTCCCTCGCCTAGAGGATTTTACTTAAATCATGATATAAATAGATCATTGCAAACTTAATTGATTATATCAATTTTTTGACAGAATATACAATGATACTTCGTTATTACTAAAACAGCAAAATGATTTGTGGTACAGATAAATTCCTCTAACAAGGCAAGTAGGCAACCACAAACCCACTTGCACACAAATAGAAACGCGCATGCAAAGAGATGGTAATGTCACCTGCATAGTAGAGCATTGAGAGCACTGCAGCGCAAGAAACATCGTCGCCATCTCACTTGAGAGAGACAGAGAGAGATCGAATTTCAAATGATATAGTCGATGTTTAAGAGGGAAACATTTTATAAGATTGTTTGGCAGCTTACGCCCCATTCCTAGTTCCCTGCCGAATTCAGATCCTAAAAAAGTAACTCAAAATTTGAGTTTGGATCCGAACCGACCGATCAGTGGGTCGTAGCATCCGAATATTTTATTAATAATAAATAAAATATTTAAATATTTAAAAATAAAAATAATTTTGAAAATTTTAAAAGATAGGCATACCCCAGAGCCCGGACACCTTCCACAACACCAGTACGGAGAGGAAAGAGAAAGAAGAGAAAGGAAGAAGCACCGTTCAGGTTTCCCTTTCGCTACAGTGAAACCTACATTCCGATTTGAATAGTACAAATTTCGGAACTTTCTATAGTGTGTTTCCCGCGTTCCCCTCGCTACAGTACCCTCGTTCCTTCCTTAAATATGATGTATTTAGCTTTGGTTAGTTAATTTCTTGCAATACATGGTTATTGCTATTAGCAGCATTTGGTTTCCCCATTGGTGACATAATCTACATGCAACTATCCTAATGCCTCTATGTTTATGATATATGATCTGTTTAATATTTTTTCTTCTTGTTTTACTTTTAGAAATAATCATGAGTGAGTCTATGGTACTATGCAAAGCACGGATTGGTCCGTACTACGGATCAATATTGTCATTTTCAAAATCCTAACGGCCGATCCGAACCGTTCAACATTATTTTCATATTAAAATATATTGTGGGCTAAATTTTTTATTTTTTAGAATTTTTTTACTATTTTTTTAGATAGGTAGAAAATCACTGTTTTTGGATGGTCCAGAATTTTCAGATCAAGTGATTTTCTAACTATCTTAAAATATAGTAAAAAAATTTGAAAAATATAAAATTTAGTCTGCAAGTACATATTCATGTGAGGATCACGTTGAACGGTTCGGATCGACCATTAGAATTTTCAAAATGAAAATATGGCTCCGTAGTACAGACTAATCCGTGCTATGCATAGTACCATAGACTCACTCAATATTCATTTAGCAAACACACCTTGCACTAAAACTCAGCTATCAAGGTTGCAGTTAAACAAAAGGGAGGTGCTATTGTAAGGGCAATAATTTCAATAGTGAGAGCTGAGAGAATATTTCTTATACTAATATCCACTTTGTTCTTCTCTCTTAACACTATATATGGATACGTAATCAATATATGGATAACTAATAAGGAAATAATCTCAAATATCTTTCATCTTTTTTTTTGTACATATAGAATGGAAACCGATCCTTCCTAGCCGGTATATTCGCCATGTCATTTACAACATTAACATACCCGATTCTGTAGCCACTGTCTAGAGTTTAAAAAAAAAAAAAACCAGATTCTATTGTTTGACTCATGATACAGTGATAGATGAAATGAAACCTAAGGGCATTTGAGTTGCCAAAAAAAATATTTTGAAAACCAATCAAATTAAAATTTCATTTTAATCAACGACCTCATTATAAATATTTATAAATGCAACTCAAATGCCCTTAGGTTTCATTTCATCTATCATTGTATCACGAGTCAAATAATAGAATCGGATATGTGAATGTTGTAAATCTCAAATATCTTTCATCTTTTTTTTTTTGCAACAGATGCCCTTAGGTTTCATTTCATATATATCAATGATTATAATTGATTCATTCTGATACATCCACTCTTCTACTCTACCAGTAAACAAAAAAACAAATCATGAGTCAAACAATAGAATTGGGTTTGTGATCTATAATATTTTTATATTATATTATCACCAAAAGTCATTACAGTAGTACATATCCAGTATAAAGTTCAGACATGAAATAGCCTTGAAACAAGTAGAAACATCATTCAGAAACTAATATTCAAAACACTAGCTGAGAATGAAACGATCAAGCCAAGTGCACACAGTTCCTGAAGCCCTCCATACTTCATCATTCACCATATTGCATCCTTATCCCAAATATTAGAACCTTCTATCCTTCCCAGATCAGATAGATAAGAGGTACACAATCCCAACCCAAAATTATGTACAATTTTCATTTAATTTAGAGATAAACTCAAAATAGGGGCATACATAGTCTTAATTGACGTGGTTTGCAAAAGCAGGCCAGTGAATGTTGTAAATGACATGGCAGATATACTGACTAGGAAGGATTAGTTTCCATTCTATATGTACAATTAAATTTGAAAGATATTTGAGATTATTTCCTTATTAGTTATCCATATATTGATTAAGAGAAGGGTAAAGTGGGTATTAGTATAAAAAATATTATCTCAACTCTTATTATTGAAATTATTGCCCTTAGAAATAAGAATGACTAATGGAGTTCACATCCTCTGCCATTTTATACTGTCTTTGGATGTTATCCATTTGAAGCTGCCCAATTTAAAAGTTGGTGCCAGTGTCTTTTTCTCTTCTCCTTTTCCGTTTCAGGATCTTATTGTCTGGTATTTAATTAATTATAGGTGGCTGAGATTCATTAATAAATGTTTAATGGTTCCATGTATTGAAAAACAGCAGTGAATGTAAACTGCAGATTTACTATATAAATGTGAAACTAAAGGAATTAAAAGGAACAGAAATCACAAAAGTATAATCTCAATTTGATTTTGGCAGGCTTGGGATTTGTGGAAAGAAGAAAGATGGTTTCAGCTGGTGGATCAATCTTTTGTCAACAATTGCCTGTTGAAAGAGGTGCGAAGATGCATTCACGTGGCACTGATGTGCGTGCAAGATAACGCCACAGATCGGCCCACAATGTCAGAGGTTGTCACCATGCTTGGCAGTGACAGTATGAACTTACCTGAGCCCAAGCAACCGGCTTTCTTCACAGTCAGGGTTGCAATCAGCGATGACATTGACCATGTCTTGAATAAATCCTGCTCTGTTAATATGGTGACAAACAGCATACCAGATGGTCCCTAGTCATGGTCCTTATGGAACTAATGGGCCAGAGTGCATTTTTTTCAAATCCAATCTTGACATCTTAAACTATTTGTATTATAGAATGACTACCAAGGAATACCAATTACTATTCACTTTTAAACTTTGCTCGGTGTGTTATATGTATGTGCACATTCTGATCATTCAAGGTTGTACCAAAGTTGGTGCACTATTCATCCATGATTGAACTTTGTATCAAAAAAAGGTTGGTGTAAGAGGCACGGAGACTGGTTGAATCAATGCTTTCAGAACCAGGTATGGACCTCAATTTTAAATGGTTACAAAATGAAATTTAATTGAAGTGATCAAGAGTAAAATGGAGTAGGTTAAGTCAAGAAAGAAACCAGGTCTTAGATACAAGTATAACAGGTTTCTGGTGCCAAGTCATGTGCAAAACAGTTTTTTTTTTTTTTTTTTTTTTCAATTTTCTGAGAATAATTATTTTGAATTAGTTACTAGAAAACTTCATGTGTGTAATCTACAGTAAAGAAGAAAAGGAAATGGAAAACCATACTCATCTTGAAATGTTAAAATTAGTAAATTTGCTTTTATCTATATCAATAAAACAATATCTACTCCAAAATTTCATTTCTACTATTTAACAGGAAACATCATTTTGATTGGTCTCATTTTCAACCGGCCTTTCAAATCTTAACCAATTCCAGTTAGCGTACAGTTTTGTCTCATCATCAAATGCGAGATCACTTGTGGGAGGTGGTTCTTGTTTTGGAAGAATAATTGGTAGCTTTTTTCTATACTCTTTTGCCATCTCTTCAGCCTCAGAAAGTACCTTCTGTTATATAAATAAATTTCAGTTAAGAGCAAGTTATCTTTCTTTATTATTGTTTCATATTGTTTGAGATCACATGGGTTAGGTGTACATATATGAATATATAACACAGTGCAGAACCTTAGAAGTGGTAGAGTAAATAAATATGGTAAAGAAAGAATGACCTCTTTGTTAGATAGAAATAATCCAGGCTCGCTTTCTAGCTCTGAAATGCTGTTCAACAAATTGAGTAATAATAAGATAAGGAAATTAAGCAAGTAAGACAACAATAAGTAAAATAACAAAAAGAAAATAGTAAAATAGGGAGGATAATACAAACCTAAGGGAAATTCTGTCAGGAATAATTGATTTAACCACCAGCACTTTGACCTCTTCATCTATTTTCAGTACTTCATTTATAGACCTAATTCTTCCTTTTGATATGTTTGATATATGAAGCAATCCACTGTACCAAAACAGCATTAAGTAATTACTTTTTATGTCAAATTAGACTCTATGGAGCTTCTTGCCAAAAAATAAAAAATGATCATACTATCAGTTGTTACTAAAACAGAGATAGACTTACGTTCTGTTTGTCTGACCAATTTTTATCTGAACACCAAAAGGAAACATTTTAACAACCGATCCTTGTAAAAGTGTCCCCTCTTTAAGGTAAATCTTTTCCTGCAGAAATCCAAGCAAAACAGAATGAATATATCAAGTGAAAAGATAGTTTCAAAACACAAGGAGGTAAAACTTAGCTGAAAATTCCGTGAAATTTCTTATCTCAAGCCAAATGATTTAAATAAAAAGAAAAACTAACCCATGCTACTTTTTCGCTAATTATAAGGTCATTATTTGCTTCATCCATCTTCTCAATGCACACTTTTATACACCTCCCAACCTAAGAAAGAATTAAAAAAAAAAAATGAAATTATCTGCATATATTCTTAAGATAGAGAAAGACAAGGTAATTGTTCAGCAACTTACATTATTTTTGTAGTCAGTAAAATTGTTAATTTTTGTCATCATTTCAGCTTTAGGAAGAAATGCTCGGAGCCCCTAAGTACACGAAAGAACTATTATTAGTATCATGCATACAAGAAATTCTAATAGTAAAATAGTCCAAAAAGAAAATTATAACATAAGAGATTATAAATAATAAATAAACAAAATAGATATATCAGTATGGATTTACACCTCTATTCTTGTAAGAAGTCCACCAGTGTTCCATTCATACAATTTAACTTCAATGGGCTCATCTTGGTGCATCATCTACATATAAAATTCAATTTTTCCAATATAATCAAGAAAAAAGTATGAAGAACTAGAATACTCAAAAAGTAAAGAAGGCAATATCAAGAACTAAAATAATTTAACTTCTCTGCAGTAAAAGAATTTAATTCAAACATTGAATGGAGGTTTGCGTGCCTTTTAATAGCTGTCAGATGTTCTGATTGGGGCTTAATGCATCTTCATAAACTATTGTACCAAGAAACCAATTGGCTTTTGTATTAATACCAAAAGACTTGACCAAATTGGTTATTGTATTAATACCAAAAGACTTGACCAAAATACAATAGTTTAATACCCTTGCCTTTTAATACAATAGCCTCACTGTTAATATCGGCACTGTACTGTGCGTTGACCAAAAGACTTGGCTCTATATAACCAACTGGACCGACCACTCTATTCTGTGATTTTCAGGTTTAGGTTAAGTTATGTTAAATAGTACTTGATTTCGAGCTAAGACTGTGTAATTCTTTCTTCTTCTTATTTTACGTGAACGGATGGTGGTGCATCTGTCCCACTAATTTGAAAAAAGGAATATTCTGGTGTCATACTGGTACAGTAACAGTAATTCGTGGTTTGGCAAACTCTCAATATATCAATTAAAAAGAAATGCAATATAAAATCATAAAGATTGGGGGGAAGAGAGAGAGAACCTGCCTCACTCGGTGCCACGCAAGCCTCCTAAACAACCTTCTACAAGAAACCAAGGGTCGCGCACCAAGTGTTCGACCTAATACCTCCGCATAAACTATTGTACCTATTTCCACCACTGATTTCCCTGCCCCACCACCCATCCCCACCTCATCTCTCACAATCCCCATTTTCCCAATATACCCCTTAATCCCATCTCCATCCAAATCACAGGCCAGATGTTCCATCTCTTCGTCATAAAGTGGCATGACCTCCTTTTTTAGCATAATTGCTAGCTTATCTGCACCTATATCCACTTCAACTTTATTCTCATCTCCAGAAACAACCACTCCCATCACAAAGTCGCCTACTTTGGGATCATAATATAAATTTCCCGAATTCGTTTCCTCATCTTGTGGCCTCTCTTCAAAGGCTTGTTCATTGTAAGGGCTTTCTTCATTGCTGAGGCCGTTTGAGAAAAGGTTGAGAAAGCTGGTCAGGTCCGCCTTTGATTGTTGGGTTTCGGGTTTGGTTTCATCTTCGGGTAACGGTATTGGATTCGGTTTTTCGAGAAGCTCAACCGGGTCCGAGGAGGAGAGTAGTGACGCGTCAGGTTGAGAGGAGCAGCCGAGTTGTGTATTGACCCGTTTGGGAAGCGGGAAGAGACGGGTTTTAATGGCTGTCGTATGGAGGGAAGGAGAACAGGGAATGGATAGGGGAGATGAGAAGAATTGAAGTGGCATGGTTGATTCATTGTTGGAGAAAGAGAGCAGTTAATAGGTTTTATTTCTAGGCTTTTTCAAAATCGAGAAAAACCCAACTAGGTCTAATTTAAATTATATAAGGCTAATCATATTTTGGGCTGTCACGATACAGCCCATTAAAAAGGAGGATACGCCGATCCAGGCCGTTAATAGGTTTTGCGCAGATCATATTTTGGGCTGTCACGATACAGTAATAGGTTTTGCGCAGATCCAGGCCGTTAGTTTCTGATAACACGATCCAAAAGCAGCTCACTGGATACGCCGAGTGCGTATCCTCTGAGATATCTCAAATTTTGCATGAACGACGTGTACGGTGCCTATTCGGAATATCGGAGGGGGCCAGTATTATTTTCATTTTGAGATTCGTGCAGAACGTATTTGAACGGTTGAGATTTTCCAGAAAAACACTCAAAGTTTGAGATATCTCAGAGGATGCGAATTCCCCCATCTACTCTCGTAAGTTCTCTAGGATGCGATTAAATGGAACAGAGCAG
The DNA here is from genome assembly GCA_011114355.1 of Carex littledalei. Lineage (NCBI taxonomy): Eukaryota > Viridiplantae > Streptophyta > Magnoliopsida > Poales > Cyperaceae > Carex > Carex littledalei. Next base: position 10,255,914 of record CM022094.1, read on the forward strand.
TTTTGGCTTGCAGCACCCGGATAAAAAAAAGCGTTGCATATGGTTCATGCGCTGCATGAAGTTAAAATTACTCTGTTAAAATATCTACCCCCCAATTTTGAAAGGTTCAAGGATCAAAGAGAAATTTGACACTTCGGAACTGCTTGTGCCTCGTATACTTTCCAGTCTCCGCTAGTTCTACTACCTTCGCTCCTTTTCCCGGGTTATCTCATGGAGACCGCAATTTACAACCCGACCCGATTCCGCCTCCTCCAACCAACTTTGCACTCCTCTTGCCGTAGTGCCATAGATATGAAATCCTCCAGTCGTAGTTCCTTCTCTATCAGAGGTTGGGCCCATGCCCAGCCGTTGGTCCGGGTTCTGGTTCCAGGTCGAACCCGGTTCAAGTGTACCGTGGTTCGAGGAGAATTGACTGATCTGACCCGGCCGGTGAGCATTGTGACAATAGTAGGAGAAGGTAGCAGTAGCCCCTTGAAAAATACTCCATGGGAGGAGGTCATGCAACACACCGTGAGTTATTATTACATTCCTTTTATTTCTTTGGTGAAGGAAATTTACAAAATAACCCTCCTAGTTTGGTTTTGTTCTGAAACAGCCCTTCCTGCAAATTACATAAAAAAAATGTAAAATGTGATTACGGGAGATGTCCAGTCCCTTGGAACCTCACTGGGATTTAATTTTAGAATAAATAAAACTAAATGTTCTAGTGATTAGAAGTAGGGTACAGCTTCATCTTAAAATGATATATTGTACAAAATCAATGTTAGTATATATAATGCAGGTGTGGTCTTTTATTATAGACATCTTAAATATAGCCTAATGGCTCACTGTACGAGATTTAATTCAAAATCAGAAACTTAATCAAGCGTTTTAAACTTCTAATAGAGAAAACCTACATGTCTACATGATAGAGAAGAAACTGGCACACAGCTAAATGTTTGCAATACCCAGTCAAACCAGCCAAATTCAATACCAGTAATGCCCAAAAACTAAAATTCAATCCTGGTCATTCCTAGCAACAATTCTTGAGCAGGCCATGTAGAGTACTCGGTAGTAGCCTAGCAGGCTGTTTTGTCAATTTGTGCATTTTCTTGATACACTTTGTTGAAAATTGCACAGGTTTCTAATTGAACTATCTCACTAGTCTTGGTTGTTGATTCGAGTATTTATTTTTAATTCAATCATTACAGGACTTGCTATATATTTTTTTATGGTTATAATTGCCAATGATGGAATACACGATACATATATCATAACGGGTTAAATTTAGTGCTGGTACAGTATCAGTAGGTAACTGGGTGGTGGTACTATTAGAGAGTTGTAAATGTATCTCTTGCTCTTTTCTTTTCCTTAAAAGCTTTTGCCTATTTTTTTCTTCATTGATTTTCTGCTGTTTTTATTACTTATTTTCTGGCCAAATATAATCTAGTCCTAAAAGCACAAAATTGGGGCATTTTTTTTGTACAATCTTAGTTCTGGGTCAAACCAGTACGATTCTTGTAGCAACCATTACCACTTTATTAGAGAATGTTATAAGCTTTTTAGTCTCTAACCAACTTTTTATTCCTTATACTAGGCAAATCGTCTAAAATGGATAGATGAAGGATTTGAAATGCATGTTTTCACAGATAAATCAATCCATCCTCAAGGCAAAAACCACGGAAATTTCAGAAACCAACTTTCCCAGTGCGATATGCTAGTAAATGTGGCAGTGCGAAGTAAGGACTCGGTCGACTGGCTGCTAAACAACTGCAAGAATATACCTAACATCATCTCCTTTGAATCATCTCCCTTTCTTGTACATAAACTTGGTGGTCAAATCATCTCAAATGGTAAAAGGAACTCATCAGAAGTGGTTAAAACCGTGGCGGAAGCTTGGGAGAGATACAACTCTGATGACATCCGGTTTTGCATTTTAGTCCTCATAAATTCGTATATCCGCCCCGTCTCAGTACTTAAAAATTTACGAGCCAAGGGGCTATCTACTCTCACATGCATGGTAAAAAATTGTGGGCCCCAAATTCTAAATTGTTTGTTAGACTCTAATTGTAGAAAGGCACTGCAGTGCCTAAACTCCTGTTCCCCTGTTGATCAAGTGTGCAACTACAGATGCATTGCATCTTATGAGAGCCCGAATCTCGAGGCATTCTCTCTTTGTGTCTTACAAAAGCACAACTGTTTAGAATTAGACGCTGAAATTCCCACCAAGCCGATTGTACCTCCATTGCTAACATTTCGGGGACAAAGTTTGAGCCATGAAACAGCCGAAGACTTATTCATTGGTTGGTTAGGTGATTTGGAATGGAGCTGGCGGGTTATAGCTGGTCAAAATCCTGCTTATGACCAGTTCCCATGTCAGTACCAGTTGTTCTACAGAGGCAAGGCGAAAGGCTCTTTCTGGTACGAGCCGGTCTTTCAGGTACGAACATTAGATGGAAACTTGGTATGGAGAAGGAGGCGGTACCGGGTCAAGCGGTCAGTTATACCCGGTACATTTTATTTCACAGTTTTAGACAATGGAGTGGTTTCAAAGGAGTTTTGGACTATAGTGGATGTGGCTGAAGACTTGAGCTGGGGTTTGTTTCACTATAGTGGGGCTGCTAGCGCAGCTGGTCAATCGTATACTGGCTCTGTGCTGGTTAGTCCTGATGGGAGGTATCCTGGTACGGTTGGTGCAGAGAAGAGGATTGAGACGGCTTTAGAAAAATGCGGTATAAAGAGCTGGGAGCTTTATAGTGTGGATAATTGCTCTTGCGAGGGAGCGCCTTTAGGACTTCCAGAAGGTTCTAGGTTGCATGCAACAATTGCTGTCTGAATGTGTTTTTTATTTCATAACTATAAAAATATGCATATGACAAGTGATTTTTCTGTAACATGCAACAATTAAATTTTTTAGAATGTATGTATTATATTATTTTTCATAGAGGACAGGCTTCTGAACTGAAGTTGTTTCCTTTAAATGGATGTCAAGGTGAATCGATTAGGTATATATCCTTACACTTCTAATGTGTTTTGTAGATCAACTTTGCTTAATGTAGTTATTTCTTTGCAACCTTGTTCATGCATAGATTCCACTAGTCAGGGATCAAAATCTGCTTCTATTATTTGAGAACAAGAGAACCCTCCTCTTCTCTTTTTGTGTCTATCTCTGAACACAAAAGAGAAGATGAGGATTCTCCTGTTATAAAAAAATAGTCTTTCTCTGAACAAAATAGAAAATGAGAATTCTCCTATTATCAAATAAATAGACAGGAGCAGTATTTTTCTTGGTTTTTCTTTATGCGGCACTCACTTCAAATTACATTTCTCATTGGACACAAAAAGACACACGAGAACACTTGAAAGCACAAAATTTAAAATATATTTACACAAAAATTCACAAGAAAACAAGAAAGAAATGAAAATTAAACACAACCAAATTGGATTATATATCATAGGATGTAGTCTAGTCACTATTGATACAAGTGACATCTTTAGTAAAATATGCCCATGTTTAAAATAAGTTAATTTCCCCAATAAATAATATGTTACTATTTTTTTTATTTTTCCCTACTAAGATATAATAAAAATCAAAAGAGATTCTTGTACTCAATTTTATTTACAATTTAAATATAAGTTTTATTACAACAAAGCTATTGTGACGTCAATTACAATTTGCATAATTCCTTGAATATTCCATAGAACAATTGTTGAATTTGATTGTTCAATTCTGTGCCCGTTTGATAACCAAGATTCAATGTTATTTGGAACATGGGTTATTTGGAAAGATTTAAATGAAAAGATCTGATGCGCAGTTCATTCATTGAACTGGCTTTTTTGTTTTGCAAAAAATCATTCCAAATAGTCAAATATTTTTCCACCATGTAATTGGATAGAATATTCATAATTATTGTCCCAAACTCTTTTTCATCTTATGCTCAAACCCATGGTAATTATTATAAGTTTTCTCCAATATCTCTAATTATTATTTTTAACAATTCATATCAGAAGAGAAACAATTACTGGCTCTGCCACTACTGTGTGGCTTGAAAAACAAAAGTTGTTAGTACTCATTCTTGGTTCTTTATAATCACTATTTGATGTTATATAGCTTATGCTACACATGAATATTGTGCAAATAATACCGTTGCATCACTCAATTTGTGGTACAATATAACTATGATGGAAAAAAAATAAAATTGCTGGTACAATATAACTATTATTGAATTTTTTTATTAAAAAACCTTATTACAAAACAATAAGCATTCATGGTGTGTGAACAGCTGGTATCATCTGCATTTCCACTTTATCTATGTAGCCAGAAAAATATGATGATCGGTTATTTGTTAGTTTTTGCTATCTTTTTTCGAGCTAATATAATCCTTCAAGGGATCAAAACACCATACCTGTGTGTTAGTTTATTTAATTTAATATATATGGAACTGTTTATGAGACAGTTCCATAGTGAATTTCGGGAACAAAGTGGAAGCCAAAGAAGATGGCAAGGCGGAAACTCGTGGTACTGGAGAACGGGTGGATGACATACCGCCGGTCACACCAGCCCCACAAGCACTTCAACCACCGCGTCAGAAGGAATGGTCGCCCCCGAGTACATGGCAGGAGAGTTCTTGCAGGCCGAAAAGACATTCCCTACACCTCCAAGGCAGATTCTCAAAAGTTCTTCAGCGGAAAGCACTGGGCAGGTAAGGTCTTTTCAAAAACCTTGGATGTAAGGTACACGTACAGGCATGGTATTACTGCTTTATTCCCATCCCACATCCACCAACGCCGCTTACAGTCACGCCACCTGTACAACCCACCCTCTGCACAGTACCCTACAACACACCTTCTAAAACAAAATCACACCCCAACTCTCACTACTCACACCTCCACTCTCATTGCACCCCACACAAAAACAAACCCTGTAATGGCAGCCAGGAACAACCCTAACCCGAGCCTTCCACACCAGAGCTCGGCTAACCCCCAGCCCCAACCTAACCGACCAACAATGACTCGACCCCCCACTAGCTCGTATGCGCAACTGCTGCGGCGCCCTAGCACTCTCCCCTTCCAAATAATCCAACGACACCACCCATGGCAACTCTTCACTGACCAAAACCCCTGGTCGAGTACCGGCCCGGCAGCGGCTGACTGGGCATCTCAATCCGAAGACACTCCCCAAGCCTTGCCTACCCCACCCAACCCGAACCATCACCTTTGGCATGGCAGATACTACAACTGTCTAGCCATAGGACACGACCAAAGGGACTGTACTAAAGTTGAAAGGGTCTGTGCCTTCTGTTGGGAATCCGGCCATGAGGCACGTGCATGCAGTAAACCGAGCCAACCTAGGTTTGACCCACTTAAACCTAGAGGTAATGTGGGAGAAGAGAGTCTACCACATGACAGACCACTCATGGCCACTGTATTCATGCCCGAGTTGAACCAAATGCAAAAAGATCGGGCGGACATGCATCGAGCGGTGGTGATCGACGCACAACTGCATTTGAGTCACAATCTCACCTCTATCCAAGAGGTGTTGGTGAGTGCTTGCAACACAGCATACCCGTTTCCTTTGACCCACATGAAGGGCCGCAATACCTACTGCTACTACAACCGGGAGTGAATCGACACACCTTCCTAATGTCGCACACTCGCCAACTACAATCTATAGGCTATGTCACGTATCCGTGGAACCCGGCTGTCAACGGGTTCGTAATGCCACTTAAGTACAAGCTTTGGGTTGAGCTAGGCAACTTAGCGCTCAGGGAGCATATTTTCAGATTGGCAAGTGAAAAGGAAGAAAAGTGGAAGCAAAGATCCAGGTGTAAATGGCTTAGCTTGGGGGGGGGTAAGAACACCGCTTACTTCCACGTAGTGGCCAATGGTGGAAAAACCGCAATGCAATAATTTCCCTCACTGCAGAAGATGGCTCTGAAGTACAACAGCACCACTTACAGGGTTTCATCCTATCACACTTTACACGGATACTGGGCCAGGCCCGGTCAGACAGACCGACCTTTGACCTCACGGGATTGGTGGGGCCTAAGCTGGAGCACCAACTTCGCCACTTCGATGACGACATCACACGTCAGGAGATCCTAACGGCACTTAATCAGATGCCGAAAAACAAGGCTAGCGGACCAGATGGCCTCCCAATCGAATTCTATCAATGGTTCTGGGACATAACTGGTGATGACCTCCTCAAGCTGATCACAGAACTGCAAAATGGAAGAACCAACATCTCTGGGCTAAACAAGGCAGCAATCACACTGGTCCCTAAAAAGACGGGTGCCAACAAAATCTCAGATTATCGACCGATCAGTGTTATCAACACGGTCATTCGACTAATCACAAAAATCCTCGCCAACAGGCTACAGCCCCAACTGCAAAACATCGTATCCAACACCCAAACGGCATTTGTCAAAGGTCGATCCTTGATGGAATCCTTCCTAGTTGCCAGGGAACTGCTCCATGCCGCCCACAACCACAAGGCCCCCACGGTTTTATATAATGTGGACTTCGAAAAAGCGTTCGATATGGTGGATTGGTGCTTCCTGACCAACCTCCTTATTGAAAGAGGATTCCCCCTAAGGTGGCTCTCCACGGTATTGAATATCCTACAAACCTCGTACTCGTCAATAAAAATCAATGGGGATATCACAAGGTTCTTCCCACACAAACGAGGGCTGAGACAGGGGGACCCACTGTCTCCACTATTATTCATCATGGTAGCAGACTCCCTCAAGTGTTTCATATCCAATGCGGCTCGAGTGATGCATACACCGATCCATATTCCTACCACAATCATACAATACGCAGACGACACCCTCATCATCACAGAAGCGCACCCATCCACCCTCAAGGTACTCTCATTGGTTCTGCAGACTTATGAGTCGCTCTCGGGATTGAAAATTAATAGGGCGAAAAGCAACTTCCTCCCAATATCAATCCCAGCCCTGGCCATCCCGATGATTCAGCGGATCCTATCGAGCCCACCTACCCAACTCCCAATGACTTACCTCGGGCTACCCCTCACAATACGAAAACCAAACAAAGACCAATTCCAGCCGATCCATAATAGAATAGCAAGTTGGAAGTCCAATCTCTTATCATATGGAGGGAGACTGGTATTGGTCAAATCAGTCTTATCGGCCCTCCCATTACACTATGCCCAGGCATTTCGCCTGCCACAATGGGTGATAAAGCACATCGATCGTCAGAGAAGGAGTTTCCTCTGGAAAGGCAATGAGCAGTGCAAACCAATTAATTGCTTGATGAACTGGGAACAAACCTGTGCTCTCAAACAAGAAGGAGGGTTGGGAATTATCGACATTGCGGACCAAAACGCCGCACTGCTGACCAAATGGCTTTGGAAATTGCATAATGACCAAAATGGTCTATGGGCGAAGACACTACTGCAATTGTATGGCCTCTCGCACCATGCCGATCTGGGTACTCAGGGATCATACTTCCTTAAATCCTTGAAGGAATTTTCAGCTTTCTTCTCCTGCTCGGTAGCACCGGATCAGGTCACCGACAGACTCACCTGGAAATGGGCGGATGTGGGATTCACCACGGCATCGGCATACAAGGTTTTACATCGACGGGGAGTTCGGTGCGAATTCTATAAGGTCCTCTGGAAACTTAAAATCCCAATTAAGGTGCGGGTATTTTTTTTGCTTTTCCTCAAAGATAAACTGCTAACAAGGGAGGTCCTTATCAAAAGAGGTTGCTCGGTGAGTTGGGAATGTGTCATGTGCACCACAAATGAGTATGAAACAAGGGACCACCTGTTTTGGAATTGCAATTTTGCTAGGGGGTTTTGGATGAGTCTCTTTGCGATGCTTAATCTGAGACCACCTACGCATACAGAGGTGGCTCATGAAGGGTGGTGGAATCATAGAGTTACACTTTCAGACGAACATCGAAGAAGATGGGATGGAGCATACTCGGCTGGCCTATGGACTCTATGGAAGGAGAGAAATCGGCGGATATTCTCCCAGGACCGAAAACAAGCGCATCGGTTAATAAATGAAGCAACGGAAGAGTCTCTCCTTTGGGCTGCTCACTGTTAGTAGGAGGAAGGTTGGGGGAAGAATGGGCACTGACGACCATACGCGCTCTTCACAGTGTTAATTAGTGTTTTATTTAATAGCTGATTTCCGTGTAATGTAAATCTTAACTCCATTACGGAGATGTAAATAATTTTTTTATCAATATATCGATGGCAGGCTACTGGCCAGCTGTCCTTCAAAAAAAAAGACAGTTCCATAGTATGGATTAATATTAGCTTAAACAGTTCCATCGATGAAACAGTTCATCGATCTAAATTGTCTCAAAATTCTCCCGAGCATCTGTCTAAAATCCTATGGAACTGTTTCATCGATCTCATAAATTCTCTCGCAAGTCAATTCAATTTCAGAGAACCAACCCTTGATCTAGTGACAAAGACAATGCTCTCTGTGTGGAATGTTGCATGCTCGAAACCCACAAGGGATAATTTTTTGTGGATATTAAATAGTTGAGTAACTTGACCTCGATCCAACCTTTACTCGAAAAAAAAACTCAATTCAATTTCAAGCTTTTATTTTCCATTTTCCATTTTCCCATTCTTGAAGTTACTAATTTTTTATTTTGCTCTACTAAGATATAAAAACAAAAGAGATTATTCAACTTGATTATATTATTTGATCATATATAAATTTCATTAAAACAAACAAGGGTTAAACAAAGCTTCCCAGAGTGGCTATTGTAATGGCAATTACAATTTGCACAACTCGTTGTATTTTCAATAAAACATTTTTACATTTCAGTTTTCAATTGTTGAATCTGAATTTTCAACTGTATGACCGGTCGATAATTAAGATTCAATTTTACAACTGGAACCCAGTAGCACTGGTTCTATTTCTATATTTCTGCCCTGTCTAGTCACATGACCGACTTGCCGAGCCGTTCGGCAACAAAAAATTAAGAGTGAAGAATTAAGAGCTTAAGGAGCTCTAAAGAACCGGTGTTCGGCAGGATTAAGCTGCTAAAGAAGCTAAGAGCCTGTTCGGCTGTACTCTCATTTTTAATGTTCACGTGGGAAAAAAAAATTTACTCAGACTGAATTTTTTTTTCCCACATAAACAGTAAAAACTAGTTCAAAATTTTTCTGTTTTTGTGCCCATGTGTCCGCCGAACAGGCCCTAAAGGAAACGGATTAAATCTCAAGCCCTTGTTGCCGAACAACCCCATCTTCTTATGCAACTGTTGACTAAGTCAGAATTCCCACTTTTATTTCCAATTCGATTTGGGCACATGACATCTTTTCATTAAATTTGCTTATTTAAGGCCATGATTTGAAAATAGGAGCTACACATTTCAAATAGGTGCATAACTAAATTTTCTTTTCGAAAAAATCATTTCAAATAGTAAAATATTGACCATTTGTATTTTTACCAACTGGCAATGTTTTTTTTTTTGGCTTCATTGAACTGAAACAAAGTTAACTTACAAAACTAGAAAGTAATTCAAAGAGATAATTCCAGCAACATATAACTATCCTAGTACACTGTACATAACCCATCGGCTACAACTCTATGTCATCATATATAAAAAAACATAACTATTTTGGTCTAATATTTCCAAAAGCATAAGTCTAATATTTCAAAAAACAGACAAGGCCTGATACCCATCTAATCTATATATATTTTTATAATTAAGGTACTGCTCTTTTTTGTGTGAATTGATTAGCCACTAGTGATATGCACACCCAATTGTGCATTCTCTGGGTGCACTCTCATTTTTACTGTTTACGTAGGAAAAAAAAACTTTACTCACACTGAATTTTTTTTTCCCACGTGAACAGTAAAAAGTAGTTCAAAATTTTTCTGTTTCTGTGCCCATTCCCCTGCCCATGTGTCCGCCGAATAGGCCCTTAGAGAAATGGCATCGATAATCAGTTCGTCAGGTATCATAAAGAGGAGTGGCAATATTTCCTTCTCGCAATTTAATAGAATAATCATAATTATTGTTTCAAATTCGTTCAGCAACATCTGGATTACATTTTATGCACATAGCCAATGATAATTATAAGTTTTCTCCGATATCTCTAATTATTATTTTTAACAATTCATATCAAGTATTCAATTACTCTATTTGTAAGAATAGAGGAAGGTGTTTTGCTATGCATTGTTATGGTAAAATAAGTAATTATTGTGATATAAAAATATAGCCTAATGTTCTTGGTGTAAAAAGGAAATTAATCTACCAAACATAACAAGTTGTTTGTACAAAATAGTGGAATAGGATAGTTTTTTTTTCTTTTTCTGGTGAATAGTTATGAAACTCAAAATCACCATTTGATGTTAAACGACTCTAATTTGTGAGTTAAACGACTCTAATTTGTGAGTTAAACGACTCTAATTTATATGAAGGAAAAAACAAATGCAAGTACAGTATATATAACTACCATAATTTTTTTTAAAATTTTTATAACAAAACAGTAAGCATTCATGACGTAGCTAGTAAAACCTTTTATAGGTTTTCATTCATTTGTATTTACTGGTAAAGAAAAAGAAGAAGATGTGTTTGAATCTCTATTTTTGTATATTTCATCAAGCTGTTATTACATGGTTTATATAGAAAAGGGAAAACGCATAAAACAACCTAGAGTATTAATTGTAAATAAAACAAGGGAAGCACAACGGATCAATACTGACAGAAAACAGAAAATAATTCTTCCAAGAAGAATCAATCTAAACTATTGTGCCTCCAGTGTGGAATTGAATGGATGATAATCAGAATTATTTGTTATCCATCTTTGGTTTAGTGGCAAAGACAATGCTCTATGTGTGGGAGGTTGTAGGTTCAAAACCCAGAATGGGCAATCCTTTGTGAATATTAAATAATTGGGTGGCTTGACCTCCAACCTTTATCCGGAGCTGATCCTTCAATGTATTAACCCGGCCCATACTTGTGTGTTAATTGTTAATATATATATTTAGAAAAGTGCTCAATCTCATATTACCTTCATTAATAAAAAGGAATTGGTAAAATAAAACTCAAAAACTTTAAGCTAAGACAAAGACAAATAAAACTCAAAAGCTGATATGCTCTTAGAGTCTAAGGCTTATTTATAATAAAAGGAAAACAAAAACTAGCTGTTACAAAATCATTCAAAATATGCATGGTGATAAACCAGCAGGATATTCTCTCCTTAATGAGCTATGATATGATGCCTTTTAAGTTGCATTTTTGACCGTTAATTCCTTGCCAAAATTGCTGCCACCTTTTAAGTTGCATTTTTGACCGTTAATTCCATCAAACAATTTAAAAAATTTAAGGGTAAAGTTTTAATGACTCTGTGATAAATAAGCAATCAAATTATAAATTGACTCAAATATAATACACACACATCCTACCTAAATAATTGAGAACACATCTACAATATATATTTTTTAAAATTTGAATAATAGTTTTGAAATATATATACGTAAGAGTTGGATGTATGTTAGAATTACCCTATATGGCATTGGTTAGGATCAATGTTTTAAATAGCGTTTATAGCGTCATAGCGGGAATGCTACAAAAAAAGCTATAGCGAATAGCGTAGCTATAGCGGAAGCTATTCCAAATAGCGTTTTTTTTTTACAAAAATTATATTATATATTTGTACTATATATTAACATTATCTAAAGTTTCATAGAACAATAAATAACACCAAATTAATTAAGAAATTATAATATTCATATTGAACTAGTACAAAAGTCCATAGTTCAAAATATCCATAATAATATCATAAACTATCGATCTTTTTCTATACAAAATATCTTAAGCATCATGATTCATTCTATTTTTTTTTCTATACAAAATAAATTTTATGGATCTTTATTTAAGCCCATATAAATTGTCTAAAAATGTCCAATATGCATAGCGCGCAAATAGCGCGCTACACGCTATGCGCTATAGCGGACCGCTATTACCGCTATAGCGGCCGTAGCGCAATTAGCGTATTTTCATGCCCTAGCTTAGCGTTTAGGGTCCAAAAACGCTATAGCGCGCTATTTAGAACACTGGTTAGGATGATTGTGAAAAAAAAGAAATCAATTAAATTTCATATTGATAGAATAATTTTGCATTAGTTGGATGTACCCTAAAATTATATGTTTAAAAAAGTACATTCATGTTTGCAAAAAGAAATTCCCCATCAATAAAAATTCTGTCTATATTACAAAAAAAATATCCATGTTGACCAAGGATTTGCACTTCATCACATTATTGACTTTTTCTATATATAAGAGCATCTACATCCCAGCAACTCAAATGAGTTTCTAAATAACTGTTAACCACTTTTTAGAAATTAAGGTCTCTAAAGTTTCTTACTCTTACTTCATGAAATTAATTTTAGAGTTTCTATTAAGCCACATCAACAATAAATTAAAAAAGAGAAATAATTTGAGCCAATCATTTGATCAACATGGAGTTTATAAACAGTTTCTTAATAAGAAATTTCTTTTTTTTTTTTTTGACAAAAGTGGGTATCCCCCACCTGTTTCATATTGAAACAAGAACAGTTTATACAAAAGGCAATGGAGTAAGAAGTCCATTGTGCAAAATACCTAAGCAACTAGGAAAATAACAACATAGCATCAAGGTACAGTACCATATGACAAAATATAGCTAAAGATAAAAGGAGTAAGTTCAGAAAATAACAGAAGCATGAAACTAGTAATACTAATAGTCACTAGAACCAGTAGAGCCATCCCTGTAAGAACCATCAGAAGAGGGAGATCCAGGATTAGAAGAAGCTGAGGTGGAGTCAGAGGGTGAACTAGAGATAGAGTCAACCCTGTCTCGCAGATAATCCGAAAGATCCGACCCCCCGTATCCAAGTTCTGCTACTTCTATATCCTGGGAGCTTGCCTCTTCTGGGGTATCGGAATCTGACAGAGGTATCAGACTGCCTACCTGGGTCAAAGGAAAAACATCCATAGGCAAAATTAAGGTTAGTTTAAAATAAGTTTCATCAGTCCTAATCTTACACCAATAAGAGGAAAGAGAAATTATAGCTGAACCAACACTGGCCAAAGTTGGGATGGGTGAATTAGTAAAACAAATCTGATTCCTAGTTAACCATAAAATCCAAAGGGTAGCAGCTCTAAGTAATTCTACTAAAAGAGTATATTTAAGAGGAATGCATGCATCAATGTACCATAAATCCTCAACAGTCTCACAATCAAAAGAAAAACCATTATGATTGGCAATCCATGACCATATTGCATTAATAAAGGGGCAGGTAACAAACAGATGGTTAATTGTTTCAAAAGAACCACAAAATGGGCAAGCAGTATCTCCATGCCAACCTCTTTTCAATAAATTGGATTTAGTAAGAATTTTGTCTTGTCGTAAGAGCCATAAGAAAACTTTAATCTTTAGGGGTATTTTAGCTTTCCAAATTGAAGAGAATTGGATATTTTTAATACCCCCATACTCTAACCATAAATAAAGAGAGTGAACTGTAAAAAGGCCAGTGGAGGTCCATCTCCAAGTGATTAGGTCAGGTGTGTCTAAAATGGGAAGATAAGAGATAGAATGTTGCAGGTTATTCCATTCAGTAAGTAACACACCAGTAAGTTGTCTAGTAAAGGTTAAGAGTAATTGAGAAGATGAAGAAAAAGCATTAGCAACAGAAATAGTTGGGTCAGAAGCTACTTGAAACAGATTAGGATAAAGGCAATATAAGCTACATTCCCCATGCCATCTATCAAGCCAAAAGGATGTAGCAGTACCATCCTTAACAGTTCTATTAATACCTAAGTCAAAAATTGTTCTAAAAGTAATGATACCATTCCAAAAATGAGAAAATCTAGAAGTATCTAATCCTGTAGGACCATATTTATCTGCAAGGATAGCTTTCCATTTACCTTTAATTGTGGGATCTTTGAAACGAAACCACCATTTGGCTAAAAGAGCGGTATTGATTCTAGAAAGGTTTATAACACCTAAACCCCCCTGGTCCTTACTAAGACAAACATATTCCCAAGCAATGAGATGATATTTTTTTTTATCAGAGGAGCTACCAGACCAAAGAAATTTCCTTCGAATTTTGTCAATTGTGTTACAAATAGTAACTGGCATTTTGTAGATGGATAACCAATAGAGAGGGATGGCAGAAAGCACAGAATTAAGAAGGGTGACCCTACCGCCTAGAGATAAAAGGGATCCTTTCCAAGTTTGAAGTTTTTTCTCAATTTTATCAACTAAAGGGGTCCAATGTGTAAGACTTAAGGTTTTCCAATGTAAAGGAACTCCTAGATAAGTAATAGGTAAAGAAGCAATTTTACATCCTAATTGAGCAGCTAAGGAGGAGGCTAGAGAAGAAGAGATATTTAAAGGTATCATTTCACTTTTATCAAAGTTAATTTTCAAACCAGAAACATCTTCAAAGCCAAGTAAGAGAAATTTTAAGTTTTCAACCATTAAGGGATCAACCTCTAAGAACAATAAGGTGTCATCTGCAAAGTGCAAATTAAGGACTTTAGATGAATCATGAAAGTGACCTAAACCCTGGATTCTACCAGCTAATTGAGCCTTACTTAAAATTTTGTTAAGAGCATCAGCCACAATATCAAAAAGAAAAGGTGACAAGGGATCACCTTGTCGAAGGCCTCTTTTACAAGAGAAATATGCACCAGTTTCTCCATTGAAGGAAATGCATGTCCTTCCACATTCTTAAAATTAAATTAGAAACTGTCACATCATATTAGAAACGCCAATAGTATCAGAGATGTAGATGCTCTAAAGTAACATGATTAATACTAAGTTTAATGAATGATTAAACTTTAGTTACTAATACATGAAACTGAAATGTGACAAAATATTCCCTTGTATATTCTATTTCCAGTTTTTGTATAATTAACTATTTTTTACTTAATAAAAGTTGAAAATAATCAATGTCCTACTTGAGAAATTTTGAAGTCAATTCAATTTCAAGCTAAAAACCTCAAGCTTTCACAACGAATCTTCCCTATGCTTTTAAAAAATAAAAGGAGAGCAAATCGGACCGACATTTTTATTAATATCCAAAGTTTAATACAAATTATTAATTATACCCGGAGTTCAAAATTTTCGCTAAAAATACCCAAACCGGCCAGAAAATGGCCGGTTTACGCCCACCTCTAAACCGGCCATTTTCTGGCCGGTTTACTCTTTTTTTCTTTTTTTTTAACCCGCAAAAACCCCTATATATACCCCTTTTTCTCTCTCTCCTCTCACAATTCTCTCATCTCTCAACCGAATTCTCTCTTCTTTGAGGTAAATTTTTTTTTATCTAATTTAATTTTTAATTTATTTATTTTAGGATTTAGGGTTTAGGTGTTAGAATTTAGAGTATATTGTTGTAATTTAGTGTAAATAGCTAGATTGACCAATATTTAGTATATTTGGTCCTTTTTACCATAATTAGGCTGATTTAGCGTAACTTTACCGAAATTAGCACGGTTGACCAATATTTAGTGTATTTTGGTCATTTTTACCATAATTATGCTAATTAAGCTTAATTTTACCGAAATTAGCACAGTTGACCAATGTTTATGGTATTTTGGCATTTTTACCATAATTAGACTAATTAAGCGCTTAATTTAGTGTAATTAGCACGGTTGACCAATATTTAGGGTATTTTGGTTTTTTTTACCATAATTAGGCTAATTAAGCGTAATTTTACCGAAATTAGGACAATTGACCAATATTTAGGGTATTTTGGCCCTTTTTACCATAATTAGACTAATTAAGCGTAATTTAGTGTAATTAGCACGGTTGACCAATATTTAGGGTATTTTGGTTTTTTTTACCATAATTAGGCTAATTAAGCGTAATTTTACCGAAATTAGCACAATTGACTAATATTTAGGGTATTTTGGCCCTTTTTACCATAATTAGGCTAATTAAGCGTAATTTAGTGTAATTAGCACAGATGATCAATATTTAGTGTATTTTGGTTACTTTGACCATAATTAGGCTGATTAAGCGTAATTTGACTGAAATTAGCGCAGATGACTAATATTTAGGGTATTTTGGCATTTTTAACCATAATTAGGCTAATTAAGCGTAATTTAGTGTAATTAGCACAGTTAACCAATATTTAGGGTATTGTGGCCCTTTGTACCATAATTAGGCTAATGAAGCGTCATTTGACCGAAATTAGCACGGTTGACCAATATTTAGGTTATTTTGGCCTTTTTTACCATAATTAGGCTAATTAAGCGTAATTTTACCGAAATTAGGTTATTTTAGACATCAGGATGTCTAGAGCACGGCCAGTAGTGGACGAGCCGATCAGTACCAGCAGCACGGAGCACATCAGTCCTCTCCTGTGGATTCCCCACAGCGAGCACCGAGTCTCACTAGCTTCTCGTGAGGTACGTTCATTTTCTTAGATTTTCTTTAAATTTTGTTGGGTTTAAATTTTATTATGTTATCACCATGCGGAATACATTTTTCAACGCAGGACATGGGTCTGTTAGATGTGAAGTTGCGGTTTCCTCACATGCAGTATTACGATATGATGGCCCCGTACCTCATCAGCCTGGGTCTCTACCAGGTTGTGGACATCGTGCGGACAGAGAAAAGCATCATCAATGCTTCTCTCATCGCTGGACTGGTGGAGCGATGGCGTCCCGAGACGCATACGTTTCACATGCCATTCGGAGAGATGACGGTGACTCTCCAGGATGTGAGTGCTCTTTGGGGTTTGCCTATCCGTGGCACACCCGTCTGCGGCGTCTCTGACAGCACCAGATTCAGAGGTGATGTCGATGAGTTGTTGGGAGCTGATCCGGACTATCTCATTGGGGACCATGGGAGGTCCAAATTTCATTTGCGGATGACGAGGTTACGACAGCACTTCAGCACAGGTCTCTCGGCAGATTCCACCATGGAGGAGATTCAGAGCTGATCGGACCCACGGTGCTACCGTTGGGATCAGGCCAGTCCGGTCAGAGATCCAGAGTCTGCCATTCGTTCTAGTTGAGTGGACGCCCTACGAGCAGTTCTACTTGGAGCACCTCTTGCCGGTCACGGTGATTGACCAGCAGGAGCAGGCGATGTGGTTCTACCGAGGTCCACTCATACACTTCTGGACAGTGGAGCACCACTACCCAGATCGGGTGCTCCGCCAGTTTGATCGACCGGTATTTATTCCCGCAGACCCATCTTTGCCGATGCACACGCACAGACACCTGCACAGGTAAGTCGTAGTCTATTGTCAAATTTCTCATATTACTTGACGTATTTGTATTGCAACTAACGTCTTCCTTACATGATGAACCACCGAGGGCGGGTGGATAAGGACTGGTGCACTTATTTTGATGCATACTGCGGGACAGCCTAGGATTCTCAGTATCTGGACTTCTATCACGAGCCAGATCCGATTCGGCAGACCCAGGGAGATCCCCAGTTGAGGTACGATGCTTGGTACGTGCAGATCTGCATGGCCAGTGTCTATCTGCGGGGCGATTACGGTGCCCATCTCCGCGACATGATCCAGACTGATGATGGTTACCATCCTAACGGCCGTTCATTCGCTCGCAACGTAAGTCACCTAAAACTACATAGTTTTTCTCTAACTTAATAGTTCATCAATGTTTGATCTGACATGCCAATTTTGTTTCAGCTTTTGGCGGGGATCAAGGAGTGCGCTCATGGGATCTCCACGATGAGCAAGAAGAACTGGCGATATCTTGGATACCGCATCCTCAAGAAAAATGCAAATGCGATTGAGGATGCCGGGCACGGTGGGAAGATCATCACGATGTTGCGAGACGCCGGAGAGAACATCAACTGGCGTGAGATAGATCCGACCGAGCCTGACCCGGAGCCGATTATTGGACAGGAGTTCCCACCATCTCCCGATTCGCATCCAGAGTGGGACTACCATGATTGGGTATTGTCCGGCGTTGGGTGGCAGGCATGGTACGACGAGCATGGACATCCGGTGCAGCCTTATGTATGTCATACTTCAGTATCTGTCAGGTTTTAATAAATTTCTTCATTCAGATCAAATTTAATAATTTATGTGTATGATTGCAGGGTCCGGCAGAGATGCCGCCACAGCCACCACCTGCGGAGACCGATACTTCTTATATGGAGTCTCTATCGTACAGTCTCCAGGACTACGGCTTATTCGATGATGAGTTCAGCTCGGCACCGAGTGTACCCCGATATGGCACAGAGATGCCGCATGATGGAGAGGCGAGTGGTAGCGGGTCTCATACTCAGCCTGCCTTTGGGACTGAGTTCGCTGCATCTACCTTTGGTACACCTCCGCCAGTACCGACAATCCCTACGGGTGATGCCATATGGGATGCCGCCGATCAGATACTCAGGTCTGCCGATGACGCCGAGAGAGAGAGAGCCTGGCCGCGCATGCGCCGGGCGAACGCCGGAGTACCGGCTCAGCGATATTCCCCATCTCCGTTTTAGTTGTATTTTTAGTAGTTTTGTACTATTTATATTTGATATGCTATTTATGTTTGGTATATTTGGATTATCCTATATTTCGGTTCTTGTGTATGTGTGCTTTTATGGTACTATTTTTATATTTTACAGATAAAAAAAATTATCATGATAATGCTAAACAGAAAATATTACAAAATTAAAATAGAATGACGTAAGTCGTAAGTCGATTACAAAATTAAAAAATTATCATTTTACTTTCGAAACGTATCATGTTATAAATTATTTTGAAAAAAAATTCGATTATAAATCGTAAGTCGTAAATTATAGAATGACGTATATCATGTAGTTATAAGAGTATATGTGCTATATTGTTTTATGGCGACATTTTTCTGTGGACTAATACCCGACATTTTTATTAATATCTAGAAGTTCAATAATGCGGGTTAAAAAAAAAAAAAAAAAAAAAAAGAGTAAACCGGCCAGAAAATGGCCGGTTTAGGGGGGGGCGTAAACCGGCCATTTTCTGGCCGGTTTGGGTATTTTTAGCGAAAATTTTGAACTCCGGGTATAATTAATAATTTGTATTAAACTTTGGATATTAATAAAAATGTCGGCAAATCGGAAGATAAGAAGTATCAACATCTTTAAATCATGACATTGCTATAAGCAAGGCCCAATCCGGGACCAAGGCCCAGCCCAATACAAGTAGAAAGAGATCGAGGAATTGCGTATGCGGCGAGGTTCCGATCGTGGCGTTACCTGCGAATACATCAGCAAAGAGAAGAGAGAAGAGATACTGAGAGGAGAAGAGATGGGGTTTATGCTTCGCGTGAGGTTATCGTCGTTCTTCGCTGGCGCCACCGTGGCGTCGGTTGCCGGAGCCTTCTTCCTCTACAAGGATTACAAGCAGGCGCAAGAGAGCTTGTATAGTCAGGTAATCTCCATCTCTTCCCTCTGCGCAGTCGCCCTTGTTTCCACTGTTTCTCTGTCTTCATTTCCTGTTTCCTATTTGAAGATTACGGCAATTGAGAAATGATCAAATTGCCCTTAGCGTTTTGGTCTGAATCGGGTCAAACAGACCTAACAAGTTTTGGTTATTTCTGGTATTGTGCAATCAATATTCTATTTATTCAAACTTTATGTTTGGTTAATTTATACTCTATTGGTGCACAGATTTTGGTTTTTGGTTTAATGACTATAAAGATTTGTTTGTTTAGTGGAAAGGGGAAAATTTGTCAAATATTAACCGATCATATCTCTTTTATTCTAGGGAACTGATAATGCAGTTTTATTTGAAAAATTATGTCTCAAAAATATAGATCAGGATCAATTGAGAGAAGTGTTGGTAATTTTTACCAATTAAGTGATGTTGGGCATTTTGCCCGAGCTCTTCTTTATAGTAATAAATAGGAATACTAACTGTCCCTTGTGTCATAGTCATAATTGATTATATGTTCAACTTCCAACAGTTCGATGCATTTTTATATATGGAATGAATAAACGACATTATGGTTTGCCATTCCTAATTAGAAGTATCTTGAAACAAGGAAAAAAGAATGGGATTTGACATGCGTTTGTCAAATGGTCATATTTGCAGAACCTGTAACATGACATATGTGATGTATATCGTACCAAATGTAGCAAACATAAAATGTATCCCCCAAATAATATGGTATCTCTGAGCACTAACTTTTCCCATATATGTGAAAAAATGCCCAAACTTGTAGTCATTTGTTACAATCTACCTTCATGGAAATGAGAAACATAAGACATACAATTTTTTTTAATAGAAATTAGGAGAGGCACATGTGACATTTATTGTGTTTACAAAGAACATTTGAGACTCTCTTGCTTCTATTGCTGCATGTAGGGGCATCTCTGAAAACTTTAATGCAGGCTTCTCACCAATAGAGTTTTACCTGTTTAGCTACTTGGTTAAAGCTGCATTTATTAAGAAATTTGTTAAAAATTCTTATAAATTATAGCAACCTCTACACCTCTTGTAAATAGTTCGACATTTCTTGGTAACCTAAATATTTAATATTGTTAGTTTTACAAAATTGAAAGCAGTATCAGAATGTGTATAATTGTGAGGTTCTGACTATATAAGCAAAGTAACTCGACTTCTTACTGTGTTTGAACAAAAGAGATCATGACATTTTTGGGTAATTTGCAAAGATGGCCAATTATTAGACTCAAGGTCGAGTTAGGCAAAGTTTTCCCAACTTCCCTTACCCAAGTTGAACTTTGCTCAGGAAAATCCATGTATAACTAGATGTTTCCTTTGCTAGTCAACTTGTTTTTAAGAAATTATAACTTGAACTTTGCTCAGAGAAGTTATTTCACAACTGCTAATGAGTTCCCTTTGATTGTTCAGTTGGTGCTTAGAAAAGTAGAGAACAAGGGTGTTAAAATTTAACCTACATGTGTAACTTTTCCATCACACTTATTTAATTGTTTCTTTGTTTAATATAAATTCTGCACAATGAGAACTGTTTAGTGTTATTTGAACATGAAATGTAATATTAGGTGTTATTGACAAAAGACTATAATTTCTTTCATTGGTTTTGTATTTGTACTGTTCTAGCAAGGCTTGGTACATTACAATACGGAAATAACCAAGCCATACCTACTGACACTGAATTGAAAACAGTTTCTTTTCAGATGCAATATCAAGTGACGGTTTCCAATTTATTTATTATTTTTTTTCCAGGTGAGTCATGTATATAATTCCCTAGATGAAAGGTATACTACTCTGGAGAAGCGCATTGCTGAACTAGAAGGACCTAAAGAACCTGGAGTTGCCGCTGCTGTTCCTTCCCCAGATACAGTTATTTGATGAGTTTTGCCTTTTAATCATGCTAACGCCTTTTAGGTTTTCAAATTCACAAAAAGGAATATTGTCGGAGTTTCCTTTTAATAGCGTTTTGCATGGATGATAAATAAACCTTGCTCTTTTGACAGACAACCAATGAGATTTTTGTTTGTTCATTTTGCTTTGTTCTCCCTTGCTTCTGTTATCAGTTTTGTAATTGATATTGTAGTATTAAAGATGGTTTTATATTTTCAGAGGAGGAAATGAAAAAGAGAGGTTGTGTCAAAAATAGCTGTAATATATTGAAGCAATTTTATGAACTTAAATATCGTAGTGAATAAATTAAAAGGCTGACAATATATCATATCAAGACGAACAGAAATTGTGATTTTCATTTTATTGTTGATACAAAGGTTCTAATATCTTATTCTGATACATTTATTAAACAGTCAATATCCAATCCATAACTTAAATTAACAATTATGAATTTATTCTGTAACCAAGTAGATATGAAATGACACAATGATCAGTTAAGACTTGGGTTTTCCAACAAGCATGTATGTTAAATAAAACAACTTGCGACTCCCTGTCGAATCTCCCCATTCTCTCTTCATCTCCTTCAAAATATCATCTGATAACAGTTCCACCCCTTGCTCCTTCGCCTTGACAAACGACGACACTGTTTTAAGTGACTCAGTAAATTCATCAAATGTCATCTCAAACCCCATGTCGAGCTCCATTGGGCTGCCTTCGGACCCGTACCCGACACTCTCAAACGGGAATGGCAATTTCTTGTATTTCTCATAGGCATGAAATGTTCTTGGATCCCTGTAAGGCAACACTGCTTCAGAAACCATTTTCATCGAATTTTTCAGAATGGGTATGTCATAGTAGTAAGTCCAAACTGCAATGATTCCATGGGGTTTTTTAAGCACACGATTCACGACTGAGTAGAAAAATGGTAGGTCGAACCAGTGAACTGCGGTTGCGGAGATGATAAGGTCGATGGAATTATCGCCACCCAGCATGGCAACAAATTCATCTTCTGAGGTGGAGATGGGGGTGTGGAGGTAGCGCACTTTTGGGTGTGGGGCCGCGTGCTCGAGTTGAGCTGCGCTCACGTCAGTTGCTATCACTTGGTCGTAGTGTTCTGCAATCTGATTTATGATATAATTAATTAAACAGAGGAACATTTATTTTTGTTAGATTGGTATTCTGTATTGTTCCAGTACCAATATAACTAATTTAATTTCAATATGAGCACCAGAATGGCCAGAAACATTATAATGTCTGGACTATTGTGGAATGGCAGGTACCTGTTACCAGTAGTTCTCTGTTGGTACTGCAGCAGCTGTACTGGTCATGAGTGACATGCAAATCTTTTGTGTGATTGTGTACTACTATTTAGAGGAAAGTTTTGTACGTAATCTATTATTGTTACCAGCATGTTTCATATGTTATCAGAAATTAAGAACCAAAGATGCATTTTCAACTTATACTTAAGATAATTAACCGTTACTCTGGGAGAAACAAGATAGAGAGAGGATGTCTTTTTATTATTATATTTTCGATTGGGATGGGGATAGGGTTAAGAGATTACGCCGAGAGCAGCTTGGCCGCTGCCAGTGCCAGCGTCCCAAGCGACCTTGTGCTCGGGAGTGAGCGACGCCAGCATAGAGAACCATTCCTTGGGATACTTTGGACGCCTCTGCGCGTATTGCTCCGCTTTCTTGTCGTACACCCCGGCCATCTCCCCTCTTAGTCTTAGCTCTTTTCCTCTTTTCAAAATTTCTCTTTTTTTTTTTTTTGTGAAATTTCGTGGCCACCAAGCTTGAAATTAATACTGAAAAATTGAGAGTTCTGTTACAACTTTGTCAAGCCGCCTTTTCGGACTTGCACCCCTCCTCAAAAGAAAACAACAGTAAGATACATCTAAAAATTAGCCACAGGAATAAATAAAAACTGCAAACTAAGTAAGCACTCCATCGCCTCCAGCTTCATGCCTGCTTCACCAATAATATTTTCAACTCATCCATAGCTAAGCCACATGCTGCAATCATACGCAGCCACAGGCTGCAATCATGCGCTATTCTCTCAGCCAGGTATCTTGGCTCCAGTCTGACTCCTCCAAATACCACTTGATTCCGACTTTTCCAAATTCCCCATAGGGTGCACATGTACTGTGTTGCCCAAACGTCCTTCGGTCTGTCTCCTCGCCCCAGTCTGGACCGCATCCATATGTCATGTACTGTCATGGCAGTCAAATTATACTCTCCATATGTCCTTTTCAAAATTTCAGGATGCCAGCCAAATTAGACTCTAAATTTATATTGGCCGGATCGATGGATTCAATTTGGATTTGGAGACTGAATTATAGTGTGATAGGGTCATGTGCCAAAGGCCTTAACCGAACTGGTTCTGGGCCAAGAACAATCAGGGATTCGGAACCCTATCCGGTGCCAACCCGAGATCAAAGAAAATATGGCCTATGATCCGGTAACAACTCAGCCCAACAAAGCTTGACTGGGCCTCACCCCGATAAAGCCCAACCGGGTCTCGTCCGACAAAGCTCAACTGGGCCTCACCCGACAAAGCCGAAACGGGTCCCGTCCAACAAAGCCCGGTCGGATCCAGTCCAGACTCGGCTTATCATCATTGATATCTATGCGAGTGTCACCACCCCTATGCGAACTCCCATAACCGCTCTGACAACGCGGAATGACGGTTAGAGACGACCTATTTAAGGTAAAGAGTTCCATGAAACGGGGGGGACTTTTACCATTCAGGGAGGTATCTTAGAGGATAGAGTCCAAATACCTTTATATCTTCTCACTCCGGAAACTGATAATCCACCCTTCTAATCTCGGCCTGTTTCCTCGAGACAGGACGAGTCCAGATCCAAATACTTTCACATACGGCATACTCTCCCCGAGATAGGGTGTATCAACCACCGTGGGGCCTATCCTCTTGAACAACTAGATGGTGACCATTCAAAGGCATGTCGAGTCCAGTGTTAGCGCTCCTTAAGGGGCCCTCGACAAGTTCAGCACGTTGTCCAACATGTCGACAACACTCGACCTCCAGCAAACACACCGTTGGGGCCAAGACGAAGCGTCCCATTAAGGGAATATATTCCCAGGAATCCGGATGCTGTAGCTTCCGGCTCCAACCCTCCTGACCCATCCGTTAGAAGACCTCACGGTCCGACGGTTGTATCCACTGGTCCCACAATCCCATTGCCAAAGGGTGCTACAATTCCCCAACCAACACCAGACCCGTGGCTAGCTGGTCCGACCTCCCCAATGTTAGTGTAATAATCTAGAAGTCAATCATAGGATAATTTTATTCTATATGTATTTTGTTCATGTAATGGATGATTAATAAAATATCATTTGTTCTTTGAGATTTATCGAATTATGAATCATTTCGAGTTAATGACTTGAAATTGTAGAACTCCATAATATAGATGATAAATACTCTTAATAGTCACTAACCGAGGTAATTAGCAAAGAACACTAATTGACCAATTAAAGGTTAGTATGTGGATTAAATGATGGTTAAGTTTTACAAACCATAGACAAAGAGTTGTCATTTTAATCACATAGATATATGTTAGAGAACATGGTATTTGACAGACCCTTAATGAAATATTAAATGGAATTGAGTTTGTGTCATTAATGTTTTCATTTAGTGTTAAGTTCTAAAGTATGAGGTGGTTCGTCGTTTCCTACATAAGAAGTGTATATTCGTGAGTGTTGTTTAACGCTATCCGTAAAAAGTAGCTATAACGATGACATTTCAGTATACATGACTTTTGCAGAGGAGAGATGTTCACCAAGACTACTATTGTCCCTCGTATTTAATACGAGTGATAGTATCACTGGGCCCCTTGATAAAGTAGGATTATCTGTGCACGGTATGATTAAAGAGTTAATCATATTTGATAATCTACTTAAGATCGAGAAAATATTAAGTTTGCAAGGATGACACATACCTACCTTGAAACTGATCTGATACTATGAGACATAAGAATTAACACGAGTAAATTGTTTACTGGATCGTGATATTGTATTGTACAAGATCATCTGTGTCAATTGGGTAGTCATAATGCATTCTGCCAGATGCCGCTTATGATTTATAGAATTAAAAGGAGTTTTAATTCTATTGCCAACATAACACAGATCCTATCGGGTCACACCAATAGAAAAACAATCAAAGAATTAATTATTTGATTAATTGTAAATGTTATAATTAATAAATAAATGTCATAGAGATGACAAGCTTAAACACATTAAATTTATAAGCATGTATGACACGTTGTATAAATTTATCGCAACAACAAATCGCAAGAAAATATAATTGTTCAGAATTGTTCAGTATAATTATATTAATAATAAATGGATTATAAATATTAATTATGAATTAATATTTTGGGCCCAAAAGCCCATTTGAAATATCTGATATATCGCACCATAGGCTCACTCATTATTTATTATAGTAAGCTTAATTTGATTATAACATGAGCTGGTGATATGCAAATTTTACTGCAGAATTGCTGGACGATAGATCAACACATCTTACCGTGCATATTGTACAAAAATGTACTTGTTACTGGTGGAACAGTCTTTTTTTTCTTTTTATTTCTCTCGTAGAAGTTCATTCTTGTTTATAGTTTTTTTCAATATCATATTTCATATTCCTTAATTTTCTTCAAATTAAAATCATTAGTATAGAAGATTATGTTGTACCAGAGTGCACTTTTCTTGAGAGACTAAACAGAGCTCCAGAGTGGTTTATTTATTTTTTTTATTTTTTGCTTTGCGTTGTAATGCTTGTATAATATTATATAAGTATTGTAATGCTTGTAATATATTATTAAGTGAATTATTTGAGGGTAATTCTTTTGTCTTAATATTTTTTTTTGACAAAATATTTTTTTATCAAATTTTTTCTATTTAAAAAAAAAAAAAAACTTTTGCCAAAAAAATTCAAGTTTCCAATCCTGTTTGGTTTATTCTACCGATTCACCTGATTCCGATTCAACTATTAAGTGACTGATTCATATTCCAATTCCGATTATATGAGCCTTGGTCAAAACGGATATAATTTGTTTGACTTTATTATTTAGATCTTCAAGTTTTATTTCCAGATGGAAATTTAGTTAGAATGGAATCCGTTGGAGATGACAAACTTGGGTACATGTAGCAATACGTGCATTATTTCTTTTCTCTTTGCTTCTTCCAATACTAATTACCAGTTAAAAAAACAAAAGCAATACGTGCATTATTTGATTGTTCTCTCTAGAGGATCCGGCTTCTTCTATGACTTTCAAAAGAAGTTCCTATCTTTTCTGATTGTTTACAAAATATGTCATATATTTCTAAAATTAAAAAGAGCAAACCTTTTTTTTATCCATCCACTGTTCACCTTCAGAAAATCTCTAATTCCTGTGCCACGTCAGCTAAGATTAATAGAATCAGTGTCGTTTGAATTATAAAATTACAAAAAAAATTGTGCAAACCAATCAGATCAATTCAAAATTTGATAATTTAATGAATTTAATTGACCTCATAATTAATGCTCCTTAATTTGCTTATTTCAAATGACCAGGTTATACTTCTGAATTGCATCATTTTAATCAAAGAAACGCTGAAGATATTTAAATATAATTTTTTTTTTTAGAAAATAGGAGAACCAATTAATTAATTAGTTTTCACAAGTGGCGCCACTACTATAAGCTCTATTTGGGAGATACAATTTGATCAATTTTTTTTTAATATTTTGATACTCCAGCAAATTTAAATTAGAAGATTATATATCATGTATATAATTTCCCGACTTGGTATTTTCTGCGGTAACTAAAATGGGACCAAATTAAAAATTAATGAGACAAATTAATAAAGAGTGGACAGGTAAACAATTTATGTCTTTTAAATTAATTTGCAGGCAGGTTACTGATATAATCAACACTGTCCATCCATTGATAACTTTTAGACAAAGTAATCTAACAAATAATTTAAACAAAAAATTCAAATTTTCAGTGTTAGATTTCATTATTTTGCTCTTCATAGTGTCTCTAAAAAAAAAAAAAAAGTAAACTGGCCATTTTATGGCCGGTTTGGACATTTTTGGCGAAAGTCGAGAATTCTAGACATAAATATTAATTTCTAATTAACTTTGGATATTAATAAAAATGTCGGGATGTGCCGTGTATGATTGACCTTTTTGTAGTATGAATGAAAGTTTTGTTTTTTTAATCATAGGAAATCACAAAACAAAGAATGCCGAAATTTTTATTTTTAACATTTTAAATAAATTAATTAATAAAATAACCACCGTTTCTGGTCAATTCCATATTTAACACGGCCGCAGAACACCGGAGCGGACCCATTTGGAGGAGGCCGCAGCATGCCGGAGCGGACCCCCATATGGGGCCGCAGAATGCCGGAGCGGACCCGGGTCCGCAGAATACCGGAGCGGACCCTAGTCTTCATATCCCGAAAATGACAGCAATATTTCATTCCACACTCTCACACCTCTCTCCTGAGTTAGCTCTGATCTGTAAGTTTTTTCTCTCTTCTTTTAAATTTTTTATTTTTATTTCAGTAGATTAATAATTTAATTAGAATAATTAATTTAGCAATAATTAAATTAGAATAATTAATTTAAATTAATTAATTTAGTTAATTTTTAATTGTAGGTTTCTTCTGTATTGAATTGAAAAAATGGCTCTTATGGTATCCATCTACACTGGTGGGGATGTATTAACAGGTCCTAATGGGGTTTACTACAGTATTGGACCCGTTACTGTGATCCCGGTATTGCCAGGTACGGATTATTTGGGACTTAAATCAAGTATATGTGGGAATTTGGGGTTGGATCAGGGTCAGTATGACCTTAAAATTGATGCCAAAATTAGCATGCCGACTAGTTCGGCACAAACCTGGTTCCAACTATTTCCAATTCAGAATGAGGGAGTCTGGCAGGTATTGTATAACCAAACCATGAGTTTTTCTGGGGGTGCATACAAGATAATTGACCTATATGTGGAGGTTACCAGAGCCCGGCGTTCGAACCCAGTTCAGAGGTTAATCCAGGGTCGTAGTCGGGGTAACTCATCCGGCTCTAGTCCATCCCCTGTCCAAATTGACCAACCGTCCAGTAGTCGGGCCCCATCGCAGACTGACCACCCTTCATCTAGTCGGACCGCTCATTGGGGTCAAACTTGTAATCCGGATGAATCTGATGAAGAAGTGGATCCGGAAATACTAGAGGCAGAGGAAAATTGGGGTCATATTGATCCTGAGGGTATGAGCGATTATTCTGACCAGGAAGATACCGGGCCTGTG
Source organism: Carex littledalei (assembly GCA_011114355.1). NCBI lineage: Eukaryota > Viridiplantae > Streptophyta > Magnoliopsida > Poales > Cyperaceae > Carex > Carex littledalei. Next base: position 10,284,498 of record CM022094.1, read on the forward strand.
CTCGGACTATCAAGGAAATTCAAGATGGATAGCGGGTTTCAGATAATGGATCGTGGGGTTCAGCACCCGATTCATGCTTTCAACGACACATCAGGGTTTATGGAAGCCAATTCGGGTTTGTTTGGAAGTAGAGCAGATTTTGAGAATGAATTGTCCGAGGGACAAACATATGACTCAAAGGAGGACATGAAGAGCGCAATTGCCAGGTTTCACATCCTTTGCAACAAAGAGTTAATACTTACGCACAGTGACCGCACAAGAATGAGGTTCAAGTGCAAGGACAGTTACTGTGGGTGGTACATACTCGCAAGGGCCACCGGTTATGGAACACAATGGCGTGTCTCCAAATGCCCAACACAACATTCATGCCACGCGGATGCGACAAGAACATATCACGCCCAGTTGTCAGCTGCTATGGTTGCCGAGTGTATATCCGCTCACATGAGGAACGATGTCGACTTGAGTATTCAGGCTGTCCGAATTGCTGTTGCTGAAAAGTACAACGGTCAGATACCGGCGTACAACAAACTATGGCGTGGCCGTGAGTTGGCAATAGCCCGTCAATTTGGCAGTTGGGAGGGGTCATACGCTCTTGTAGTTCCATTGTTGGAGGCAATGAAAAGAAGCAACCCAGGTACTACATTGTTCCTTCAATTTTTACGTTATTTCATTATCAATCAAAAATTGAACTTATTTTTTTAAATTTATTGACAGAAACATTGTTTGAGGTGACCTCATATCCCACTGGTGAACCTGGACCATGGAGGTATTTTCATAGGGCGGCTTGGGCATTTGGACCGTGCATAGCTGCTTTTCAACATATCAGACCGGTCATCACAGTTGATGCATGTTTCCTGTCAGGTCGGTATAAAGGTAACTAATTTGGTTGTTTTCACTTTATTTATTTTAGTTGATTTCGGCTCTTACAAAATGGGTTTTAACCATAGGCAAGCTGTTGATTGCAACCGGGTACGATGCTGAAAATCAGCTCCTCCCGTTGGCTTTTTCACTGGTAGAATCAGAGAGTTATGACGATTGTGCGTGGTTCATGAAATGGTTGCGCCGTAATGTAATCCGCTCCAGATTCATGTGTGTCATCACTGATAGGGGAAAGGGTATCAAGAAGGTGTTCAGACAAGATGATATGGGGTGGAACGAGGAGGATGAGGATCAATGTGTTCACCGTCTTTGTGCTACTCACATAGCCGAGAACATGAAGAAGAACGGTTGCAGTGATAAGGCAATCTGTTTTTTTAGAATATGTGTGGCTAAGAGGAAGATGAGGAGGTACGAGCAAGGAATGCAAGCAATGGGGCATGCATGTGACATTGCCCTCAATTGGCTGGACGGTGTGGGTAAGTATTTGGATCAAGATGAGAACGAGTGCCCCAAACCATGGAAGATATTCCAAGCACTGGACGGTGGTTACCGTTGGGGCATCATGACTACAAACGGGTCCGAGTCGCTTAATAAGGTCTTCAAGTCCTCTCGTAGGCTACCGATTGCAGCAATAATTGAAGACACATTTTACAAATGTATGACATGGTTTGCGCAAAGGAGGGCCAAAGCAGAATGGGAAGTCAGTCAAGGTCAGCAATTCTCGTGTCGTGTGCATAAGGTACTTTTATTTGTAGTTATTTCTTCATAATTTTTAATGAAGTTTGTTAAAAAAAATATCTGACTTCTTCATTATTTTTTAATTTTTCGTAGCTGATCAACAAACGGTTCGAGAGGTCCGATAAAATGAAGACGCTGGGGGGCTTTGGAAACAACAACGAGTTCGAGGTAACCGCCACACAGGAGAGAGTTCACGCTTTCATACCTGACGATTCTGGTCGGTTTACCAAGGCCAATTACAAATACACGGTGATAATCGGGGATGATCACACGGTAACTTGCACGTGCCAGAAGCCTCAATTGGAGAGAATACCGTGCTCTCATGTTCTGTCCGTGTGTCGTCTCCGAGGCATCGACCCTGGCGTATTTGTAAGTCACTATTATCACATCCATACACTGATCAACACATGGAGCGCACAATGGCATGTTTATGGAAATCAGTCGGAATGGCCTCCACACGATGGCCCGGTCCTTGTTCCAGAGAAAAAAAATATTGCTGTGGGCAGAAGACAGCACGACAGAATTCCAATGTGGATGGATGTTCTGCATAATAGGAGAAGAGGACACCAAGCCGGCCGAGATACGCAAGAAAGACAAAACAGAGCTGCTCGGGCTGCACGAGATTGAGAGTTAATGTTGTTTTTCTAATTGTACTTGTAAAACTATTGTTTATTTTCGGTTAATTAGACGTATTTGTAATTTCCGATAACATTCGCATGTTCTATTGTATGCTTATTTATATGGCTCCTTGTTCTATTGTAATGTTTCTTTTGATCAAACAAACGACGAACAATAATTTCAGATTAAACGACATTTCAAATATAAGTAATTATACACAACTTCCAGACAAACGTTACATTTTTGATAAAAATTTCCAAAACAAAACCATAATCAAATTCAGAATCAGAAAAAAAAAAAGACCAGGGTCCGCTCCGGCATAGTGCGGACCCATATGGGGGTCCGCTCCGGCATTCTGCGGCCTCCCCCAAATGGGTCCGCTCCGGTGTTCTGCGGCCGTGTTAAATATGGAATTGACCAGAAACGGTGGTTATTTTATTAATTTAATTCTTTAAAATGTTAAAAATAAAAATTTCGGCAAAGAATATCATGCCATTCATTAAATTAAATCATCAAGGCGTTGCTTTCTCTTATAGCTACTCTAATAAAGGCACAGTGCTCATAACATATTTTGCAATTTTAAAAATTGACTCAGGATATTCAAAATAAACCAATTTACCATTTAACAAAGAAAGTTTAGATAATATGTCCATCCTCACTTCTTCAATTAGATATTTCCTCATCAAAACTTCAAAATTATTTATTTTCCCAACTAAATATAACTATATTTTAAATATTCTCATTTCTCAATTAAATCAATTAAAACACTGATTAATAGTAATAAGAAATAAAAGGATAATTATGCCCTTAAATTTGAACATGTGTTAAAATAAGAGACCCATATTTCCAATTATACCTCATGTTCCTTGGGTGATTGATTATGTAAAGAATTGTATTTTCTGCATATTGCTGTAAATAATGATTTTCAATAATTGATTATGTAATAATTAGTTTTTTATGAGCTGTATCTGTTTCACGAGTTGGTTCATGGTTGGACAATACCTTTTGATGTCTCTGCAGGAATGGGCAATTTCTGTCAGTTTACCCTCGGCAATAGTCACTTTTTACTCTCATGGTTAGCGGAAGATTATTGTCCTAAATGAACTTGAGGGATAATGGAAAACATGCCTGAAGCTATCATTGTCACACATATTTAAATGTAAGGGCATATTTTTTATTATTATTAATCATTGTTTTTAATTAGTTTAATTGAGAAACAAGTATATTAATAATATATATTAGTTCATAGTAGGAATAACAAACAATTGGAAGAAATATTCATAAATATTTACTCGCCATCTGTGTCCTCCGTGTACAAGAGAATTTTTAGTCAATTAATATTAGGCAACCATATAAACATTTCTCCTTCATCCTAATATTTTACTAATTCTTGGTAACAAAACAATCACACAGATAAATAATTCAATTTAATTTATACCCAAAATTTTCAATTTAAAATAATTGGGGTTTTAAAAGACAACAAAAAATATAACATATAGATGGACAAGTAATATATATTTAATACTCTACTCATTTAGTTACTAGTAAGGATATATTAGATAATAATTAGAAAACTAATATTACTCAAATATAAGACTTGTACAAAAAGATATGCACATTATTCAAATAATTTAAACAACCATTTGTCCGTACTACTTGTAACAAAATAAATCTTTGTAGGTTTTTTTTTTATGAAAAATGTAGGTATCATGAAAATTCCAGGAATTGAAAAGTCTTTGTAGGGTTTCATTTTTCTCTGCAAATGAAGTCAAGAAGCATTTAATTTCATGACCGGACAACTAATACAGCATTCAATATATAGGGAAATTAAGATATATTGACCGATCAAATGCCACCATTAATTAGTAGCTATTCCTGTAAATATTGTTTTCCTACAATGCTGAGGAAATAAAAGTGTATATTTTGAAGGATTTGTATATGAAAAATTGTTCGTCAGCTTGCCAAAAAATTTGAATTGAACAATTAAATAGTGCATGTGTTACTAAGATGCTCCGTCAGAAACTCAAAATGTATGTTGCTATACGGATCCACATCTGCTGCTCGTCTTAAAGAAAAGCAGCTTGCTGTTTTTCTCTATCTCCACCGTTCATTGATATTGATGGTTGAGATTAAAGTGGTGAAATAGCAGCTGCCCGTATGAAATATATTCTCAAATTTCACGGTGCCCGTATGAATTAAAATAGCATGTGCTCCTCACGTGCAAACCAAATGAACCCCTCTTCGTCTCCTCTCCTCTCCTCTCGACTGCTCCCTCCGTCTCTCTTTTCTTCCGCGGCGCCTCTGCCTTCCCGTTTGCTTCGAGAAGCGTCTCTTCAAGCACCTCGTGTTGCTCCTCTCTGCTTTTTCTGTCTTTGCCGCTGCATCTCGACTGAACCAGATTGCTTCCTCCCTCTTTCTATCGGTGTCACTAACTCGCTAGTCCACCTGAGCACTCCATTTTGATAGAGCCATAGAGGCATAGAGCTCTCTTTTGTATATTTTGATAGATATAGGCATATATAGAGCTCTTTTTTGTGTATTTTGATAGATAGAGGCATAAAGCTCTCTTTTTTGTATACAACTTTGAAAGAGAGCTTTATGCCTCTATCTATCAAAATACACAAAAAAGAGCTCTATATATGCCTATATCTATCAAAATATACAAAAGAGAGCTCTATGCCTCTATGGCTCTATCAAAATGGAGTGCTCAGGTGGACTAGCGAGTTAGTGACACCGATAGAAAGAGGGAGGAAGCAATCTGGTTCAGTCGAGATGCAGCGGCAAAGACAGAAAAAGCAGAGAGGAGCAACACGAGGTGCTTGAAGAGACGCTTCTCGAAGCAAACGGGAAGGCAGAGGCGCCGTGGAAGAAAAGAGAGACGGAGGGAGCAGTCGAGAGGAGAGGAGAGGAGACGAAGAGGGGTTCATTTGGTTTGCACGTGAGGAGCACATGCTATTTTAATTCATACGGGCACCGTGAAATTTGAGAATATATTTCATACGGGCAGCTGCTATTTCACCACTTTAATCTCAACCATCAATATCAATGAACGGTGGAGATAGAGAAAAACAGCAAGCTGCTTTTCTTTAAGACGAGCAGCAGATGTGGATCCGTTGCTATACACCCTCCTATGCTGTAAGATTGAAGAGTAATATATAATTTTTTATAATGATAACAAAATAGATACCACAGGAAATCAAGATTTATTTACTGTACCCATTGACTATAAGTCTATGCGCGCCACCAGAGAGATCCATTGACTATGTCTTTGCACTTCTGAGTATAACAATAGTGTAATGAGTTATAAACCTGCTGTCATTCACTGCTGACATAAGCTGAACTTGTAATTAATACAACACAAGTCTTACTAATTAACTACACGACCCGCTTCACAAGAAATAGTTACAGCAAACCCGTAGCAGTAGTTTCTTTTTATCTCTTCCTAGAGAGAACCAGTCTCATCACTTTCCATTGGAAACTTAATTTCATACTTGTATTCTCCTGTTTGATTACCCGATCGAGTAGCATGGATCCTTTGTCAATTGCGGCAGTGGGCTGGCTGATGAGTTCTCTGGTCGACAAGGCTGTAACTGCATTGTTGGAAGCATGGGCAAAGCGCAATGATCTTGGAAACGAGTTCAAAACCCTCAAGGACCAGCTGCTGCAGCTTGGTGCCCTGCTTACAAGCTACCGCGGCCTTCGTACCAACAATAATTTCCTGGAGGAGTTGGTTCACAACCTTCAGCAACTCGCATATCGAGCTGAAAACTTGCTTGACGAATTGGACTACTACCGCCTGGAGGACCAGATTCAGCAGAGAGGTACCTAAAGAAAAGTTATTAATTAATTGTTCTCTCATATATACACAATCATAATTTGAAGATGTATACTTTTTCATGATTGAAATGATATATATAAAATTAAACCAAAATCTACATATGCGCGCCTTTGACTTTTCTTGATTTGTGAAGTCTCATGTCAAAAATCCACAATACACAATCAATAATTACTAACGTTTTAAACACAAAATTTAGACAAATTATTATGCCATAATCTAGTGTTGTGTTGTCTTATTGTGTTATAGATCTAGGGTTTTGAGAAAGAGCAAGAGAGAACAAGAGACAATATTTGGAGCATATTTTATGTGTATTCTCTTTAATCTAAGTTTGTGTACAAATGCATAAAAAGTAAACTTACAAATATAACCCTACAGAAATAGAAAATAACAAATGGTGCGATAAGAGACATTTCCAACATATTCAACCAGAAACAACCTTCATTAGTACTGAGATGAGTGCGTGACTCGCTAGATGTACAAGAGGAACAATCTGTTGGGAAATTTGCCGCTAAATTCTGTATGGGAATTTACCGCTAAATTCTGTTTAGGAATTTACCGCTAAATTCTTGTTCAGGAATTTACCGCTAAATTATGTTCAGGAATTTACCGCTAAATTCTGTTTAGGCTTATGGTGCGGAAAGAACGTAAAATCAAAATTTTACTTCTACCAAAAGCCGAGGATCTACTCCCTGATTGATTTCTAAAATTAAATTTATTTAACATTTAAATAAATTAAAACAATATTTGTACCATATTCCAAATTCGAATTGGAAGTGTAGTCTAACTCTGATACGGAGCACCAGACGTCTGATGCCTCTGTCAGTATCCACCAGGAATAACCAGAGAGCTGGTATTTCTTTTGCCAGAAATACTGTACTAGCGGTATTTTGCAAAAACACTATTCACAACTTTTCTCGCAAGAATATACGTGGATTACGTATTCTTTTCTTTTCTACGCAAATCACTATTTGAGAGAAAAACCCGAGAGAGAAAATGGTGTTGGAATCGATTGGATTGGATTTCTCTCTCACCCTTCATGCCTTTATATAGCCTTTAGGGTCGGTTTGGATAATTACCAAAATGCCCTTGGGAAGTCGGTTCTGGGGTATTTACAAAAATGCCCCTCGAGCCATAAGCCCAATTTGTATTTGATTAAATTTGGGCTTTTGAATTAAATTCTAAATTTAATTTTGGCCCAAATTAAAATGGGCTTTAGGCCCAAAAATATTAATTCATAATTAATATTTTAATCCATTAATTATCCATATAATTATTCTGAATAATTATATTTCTTGCGTATGTTGTTGTGATAAATTTATACGACGTGTCATACACGTTATAAATTTAATCTGGTTTAAGCTTGTCATCTCTATGACATTTATTTTTATTATTAATTATAGCACTTTAATTAATCATAAAATTCTCTGATTATGTTTCTATTGGTGTGACCCGATATGATCTATGTTATGTTAGCAATAGAATTAAAACTCCTTTTAATTCTACAAATCATAAGCGGCATCTGGCAGAATGCATTATGACTACCCAATTGACACATATGATCTTGTACAGTACAATATCACGATCCAGTAAACAATTTACTCGTGTTTATTCTTTTGTCACATTGTATCAGAATAGTTTCAAGATAGGTTTGTGTCATCCTTGCAAACTTGATCTTTTCTCGATCTTAAGTAAATTATCAAATATGATTAACTCTTTAATTATATCGCGCGCTGATAATCCTACTTTATCAAGAGGCCTAGTGATACCATCAGTTGTATTAAATACGAGGGACAATAGTAGTCTTGGTGGACATCTCCCCTCCGCACAAGTTATGCATACTGAAATGTCATATGTATAGCTACTTTTTACGGATAGCGTTGAACAACACTCACGAATACACACTTCTCATGTAGAAAAGACGAATATCTCATACTTTAGAACTTAACACTGAATGAAATATTAAATGACACAAACACAATACATTTAACGTTTCATTTAGGGTCTGTCAAATACCATGTTCTCTAACATGTATCTATGTGATTAAAATGACAACTCTTTGTCTATAGTTTATAAAACTTAACCATAATTTAATCCACACACTAACCTTTGAATGATTAATTAGTGTTCCTGCTAATTACCAAGGTTAGAGACTATTAAGAGTATTTATCATCTATATTATAGAGTTCTACAATTTCAAGTCATTAACTCAAAATGAACCATAATTCGATAAAACTCAAGGAACAAAATGATATCTATATTAATCATCCAATTCATGAACAAAACAAATAGAATACAATTATCTTATGATTGACTTCTAGATTATTACACTAACAATCTCCCACTTAAGCTAGAGCTAATCAATGTTAGCCCTAAATTTATACAAGCCTCCATATTCTCAAAGATCTCAAAGACCCCAAGAAAATCTCACAGCCAATCGCCTATGTGTCTCAGACCCATAGAAGCAGTATGCATCTCATGCTTGGCTTGAGGAAGAGGTTTTGTCAGTGGGTCAGCTGTGTTGCTGACTGTATCAACCTTGCAAATCTTTACATCACCTCTGTTTACGATCTCTCGTATCAAATGATAACGTCGGAGAACATGCTTAGATCTTTGGTGTGATCTGGGTTCCTTGGCCTGAGCGATCGCACCGTTATTGTCACAATAGAGGTCTATTGGACCTTCGATGCTTGGAACCACTCCTAGTTCGCTAAGGAACTTCTTGATCCAGAATCCTTCTTTAGCTGCTTCTGAAGCATCTATGTATTCAGCTTCAGTGGTTGAGTCTGCTGTGGTTTCTTGTTTCGAACTCTTCCAACTTACAACACCACCTTTGAGGATGAATACGTATCCTGAGTGTGATCTCGAGTCGTCACGGTCGGTTTGGAAACTTGCATCGGTGTAACCATTTACAACAAGTTCAGAATCACCGCCATAGATGAGGAACATATCCTTGGTCTCAAGTATTTAAGGATATTCTTTGCAGTATTCCAATGCTCCAAGCCAGGATTTGCCTGAAATCTGCTTGTCACACTCAAAGTGTATGAGACATCAGGGCGAGTGCACAACATGACATACATGATAGACCCAATAGCTGAAGTATATGGTCTACTCATCAAGCTTTGCTCATCAGGTGTTACAGGACACTGAGTCTTGCTAAACTGAACACTATGAGTCATTGGCAGGAATCTCCTTTTGGAATCCTGCATGCTGAACCGATTCAGCACTTTGCTAATGTACGTGCTTTGACTCAATCCTATGAGTCTCTTCGATCTATCTCTATAGATCTTGATGCCTAGGATATAGACAGCCTCGCCCAAGTCTTTCATTGAGAACACTTTCTTTCATGAAGACTTGGTGTAACGCTTCTCAATTTAGGTATTTTCTAAATCTGAATCAGGGTAAAGATTTAATTTTAAAAATTTAAATTAGAAAATAAAAATGTATACGTATAAATATATATATATATATCAGAAGACAATATATAAAAAGAGGTACGAAATAAATAACAGAATTGTATAAAATTGTAATATTAGATATCTAAATTTTACATGTAGTTATATTTAAAGTCTAAAATTCTGCACATAGCCCAATTTGAAAAGCCCAAGTTAGAAAATACAATCCTATTTTCAGCCCATGTCTCATAATATAAGCAACCAATCTTTTCTCTCTTCTCATTCCTCTCCATTTCTAAAAATCCTGTAAGTTTTTCTTTCAATTTTTCTCTCTTTTTCTCTTTGGCCGAAAGTGCCTCTCTTTGCTCTCTTTGGCTGCCGCACCTTGCCTCTCTTCCTCCTCTCTTCTCCTTGGCCGCCAGCCTTACCACCCACCTCTCTTCCTTGGGCAGCCGAACCCCTCCCCTCTCCCTTGAAACCGCCGGCCCTCAAGAATCAAACCCGAAAACCCTATAGCCCTCTCCCTTAAAACCGCCGGCCCTCAAAGGAATCAAACCCGAAACCCTTAGACTAGAACCCCAACCCTATACCCGGCCACCACAGCCCTAGATCCGAACCACTAACCTAACCCTAGACCCGAACCCTTTGAAGATCCGAAACCCTATGCCCAAACCGAAAACCCTAGACCCAATAACCCAATTTACATAGTGAAAACCTCTTTTAATTTGGAATTGCCTAGTTTTACAAGAAATCAAGGTTGCTACTCAAATTTATTGTCAAATTGAATTGTGGGAAGAATTGAGGGTGATAGTTTAATTTTTTACTTGAATTGTGGGAAAATGGATTGGTAGATATGAATTGAAAGGTATCTTGAAATTGAGGCGAATAAATAATACTTGGGCATATCTGTTAAATGACAAAGACCTTAGATACAATTTAAAATAGAAACCTAATTAAGTGTATTTAAACCTAGGAGTAAATTACGCGACGCTAGAAGACGCTGAGAATACGCAGGGTTTCAACTCACGCATAACAGCAGTTACTGAGAATACAGGTGCGGGTTCCTGGTCTTTTTACAAATATTAAGAAATGCGTGGAATAAGGTAGGTAATCCTTTTTCCCAATCTGGTAGATGAACTGCATGTTGAGAATGTCGAATTCTCTTTTGTTTTGTGTAGAATTGCATGTTAGGAACTTTTTGAATGCATTGATTTGAACTGACAGGATATTGTGAATGTGAACAAGGAAAGCTTTAAATGAACTGTTTTAAATTTGGGACCGTCCCTGTGTGGCGGTTCTGCATGTGATTTCGAAAATCGGATCGTCCTTGTGTGGCGATTCGCCGGTTGGGTTCCCGAAATGACCCTTCCAGACTCGTCCTCGTGTGGCGACTCTTTGGGCTATCCTGCATGGGCATGGGTTCTCAGAGAGAAAGGCCGGATTATCCGTGTGTGGTGATCCGGAGTAAGAACAGAACAGAACAGCTCGTCCTCGTGTGACGACTCTCTAAGTTTTCATGTGCGGGCATGGATTCCCAAGGGAGAAAGGCCGGATTGTCCGTGTGTGGCGAACCCGGAGTGTGAGAGTTTTTAAAAGAGAAACAGGAACAGAACTGAAAATGTTTTGGAAAGATTGCATAGTTGAATTGATAGGAAAATTGGGGGTTATTTTCAAAACCTTTACATTTATGTTATTTGGGTATTTGATGCATTCATTTGTAAAAGCACCGGGCTGGAACTGAATCCCGCACTGAGAGATAGTTCGATTCTCTCACCCGTTTTGTTTCCACTTTTATGTGGGTTCCAGGAACTGAAGCTGAGGACCTAGAGGATGGACACGAGTGAGAAAAACTAGCGGAAGTTGTTTACTTAGCCACTAATTATTTAGTTTTCTGTTGTATGAACAAATACTGTACAGGCATGGCAGTGACTGTTTGAATTGCCATGTCTGACGTGTTTTTACCTTTCTATTTGTGTGTGGAACTTATTTATATTACAATAAAGTGGCTTGTTTGGATTTATTATTGATAATGTATGTGATGTGCTAATCGCCTTACGCGTAAATGCGTGGCGGGTTGTCCGGGGGTGTGACAACTTAGTTGGTATCAGAGCCAGCACATACAATATCAATAAACTTCCGCTAAGAGAGCGCTAGCAAATAGGAACTAGGCGTACCAGTAATAACCAATGTATATGATATTTAGTTACGAATTATGCCTTTTAATAACGGTACGAATTATTTTGAAATATAACAAGGATATTTTCTTTTTGAAAGATTGAACTAATTTAATTTTGTAGAGAAATAAACCAAATAGATCATTTCCTTAGATGGCAAATCAACTTAACGGACAGCCCACTTGGCTAAGGACATTCGCAACCACCGCAAAAGTCAAGGAAATGGTCGGATGGGTCGACTTGTCCGGAATCACTGTCAATGCTGCAATCTCCGTCAATTGTCCGTACTCCGTCATTTCGCCACACGTGGTGGAGGCTAGCGGATTCAGGGTGAAGAATACCGGAAGGCGCCGTTACTTCGCGGGGCTCGAACATAGGGTAGAAGAACAATACTGCCCGGATCTTTACGTAAACACGCAGAATGGAAAATGGCGGGTAGACCCAATCGTGGCAGACACCGGGGCATACGAGATGGTCTTAGGAATGGACTGGCTCAAGGAGCACCACGTACTGATAGACTGCGCACACCGCAGCCTCGTGTTCTGGCCACCCCACGAGAAACCAGTCAGAGCAGCAATGCAGAAAATGCTGGGAAATAAGAACAAGCTCATTGGGGAGAAACCCCAGAAGGTAGCAGAAGAAGAAGATCCAGCTATAAGAGCGGAAATGGAAGCAGAACCATTCACAATGTCAGAAGTTCGGAACAACTGGACTTATCACGTTAAGAAGGATATACTTAAGGGATATTCCGGAGCCGATTAGGGCACTTTAGGGAAAATGAAAAGAGATAGTTATAAAACTCACATGTATCTTAAATTTTGTTGAATGTCTTAAATGAGCAGTTATAATCTAAAAAAAAAAAAAAAAAAAAAATTTACAGTTTAGTTCGAAATTTGTTTTTAAAACTCCTTCTTTAAAATTTCGTCTAATTGCATTAAGTTGAATAACCATAAGCCATATGATGAACTCTGAAATTAATAACCATGCAAGTATATATTTATATAAAACTTGGAAGAATGAATAACTCACATCAAGCACCCTTTGCGCAGAAAAGTCAGAGATGGCGAAAGGAACCAGGACTAACTCAAACACAAGCGACACAGATGGCGACACTAGGATTCCACTCGAGAACCCTCAACTGAATGCCCTACTGCAGGGACTAGAGCGTGTGACCAGGGTAGCCATGGAATACGAACAGCGACAGCCTAGAGAGGCCGACACATTTTTCGAATACTACCGATCGTTCACCTCATTGCGCCCCCCGACCTTCGATGGGACAGGTGACTTTGCCGCAGCAGAGAACTGGGTCGCCAACATCAAGGATAAACTCCAAATCTTAAGAGCCCCTGAGGAACACCGAGTAGAGCTAGCTACTCAATTACTGGAGGGTCATGCTCGGTTCTGGTGGCAAGAGGTGAAACGCGGGTGGGGTGAAACCGCTGAGGCAAAAGGGTGGACGGAGTTCGAAAGTCAATTCGAACGCCGCTATATGGACACCATGTCAAGGGAGGTACTCCGGCAACGGTTTACAAGCTTGAAACAGGGGAGCAGTTCAGTGGTGGAGTATAACTCCAAATTTGAGAACCTAATGAGGTATGCACCCGATATTGTGAGAGATGAATTCCGCCTCAGGCAACAATACCTCGGGGGACTGAACCCCCGTTTTGCTCAGATCATTGACATTCCGGGGACCAACCAACTGTCAGATTTAATGTTAAGGGCAAGTACCGCAGAGTCTTATGACGGGCGCATCAGCCAAGCCGGGGGATCGAGAAATGTGCGACCAAAGATAGATGAACCTGTGAGACCGGCCCCGAACAGAAATAATTACGGGGATAACCGGCCTAATTACCAATCTAATTCAACACCCCTGTGCAACTACTGTGGCCGCAACCATGCACCTGATCAATGCAGTCTCCGCTTGGGGGTGTGTCACCGGTGTAACAAACCGGGACATTTCATCAAGGACTGCCCAGCTCCGCGAGTTTATTCCGGGCAGCAAGTGGGAAATACGGGTCCACCCACAAGAGCACCACTTGGCAGAGGAACCGGGGGCTACAATCCTCCTAATAACAACCGCAGCGGGAACCAAGGAAACCAAAAAGTGGGGATGCATGCGCATGAGCAGTACAACTGTGAAGTGGAAGGAACACCTACTATTGAGGGGTACGAAGGAGAAGACGTGTCCACTGATCTTCTGACTGGTATGTTTGAACTATCTGGAATTCCTGTTTTTGTACTTATAGATACGGGTTGTAGTCATTCTGTTATAGCAAAGGAGTGGGTAGAAAAACACGGGGTACCAACTCGAGACTCTGGTAAATTACTGAATATAAGTACCCCTGCTTTACAATACACCACCCCAGAATTGCGGAGCGTAGGTTTAAAACTCCAAATAGCGGGGAGGGAATTCCCGATAAACCCCATAGTCTCTAAGACGGGTCTTTATGATTTGATGTTGGGTCTGGAGTGGCTTACTCGAAACGGTGTGACGGTAGACTGCCTGAAAGGGAGGATGGTCATTAACAGACCAGGTCTCCATGACCTCTCTGTTCGACTCAAGAAACGAGGAGGCGGAACTCCTACAATATCTGCCAATCAAGCAAGGAGACTCATCAACAGCGGTAGTCCCGCCTTTATAGTCACCATAATGCAACTGGAGACGAAGAAACCCGAAATAACGTCAGTACCTATCGTCTCAGAGTATCCAGATGTATTCCCGGAAGAGTTACCAGGAATACCCCCTGATCGGGAAATTGAATTTCACATAGACTTACTCCCTGGTACCCGTCCAATCTCTAAGGCCCCGTACCGGATGGCACCGGCGGAACTTAAGGAACTGAAGGTTCAGTTAGAGGAGCTCTTAGAACTGGGATTCATACGACCAAGTACCTCGCCGTGGGGCGCACCGGTACTATTCGTCAGGAAGAAGGACGGTAGTATGAGACTGTGCATCGACTACCGAGAGTTAAACAAGGTCACGATCAAAAATAAATACCCTCTCCCACGGATTGAAGACCTATTCGATCAACTCCAAGGTGCGGCCGTTTATTCCAAAATCGATCTGAGATCGGGGTACCATCAGTTAAGGATTCAACCTCAAGATGTGGAGAAATCAGCATTCCGTACCCGTTACGGGCACTATGAATTCACTGTTATGCCTTTTGGATTAACTAATGCCCCCGCAGCATTCATGGATCTGATGAACCGAGTATTCCACGACCTACTTGATGGCTGCGTTATTGTTTTTATAGATGACATTCTGATCTACTCAAAAAGGGAAGAAGATCATGCCGAGGACCTACGTACAGTGTTACAAAGATTACGGGAACACCAATTGTACGCCAAATTCTCTAAGTGTGAATTTTGGATGAAAGAGGTTAAATTTTTGGGGCATGTAGTGACGGGGGAAGGTATCCGGGTAGACCCAGATAAAATCAAAGCAGTAGTGGAATGGAATCAACCCAAAAGTGTAACTGATATACGCAGCTTCCTAGGGTTAGCGGGATACTATAGGCGCTTCGTTCCTGGGTACTCAAAGACCGCCCGACCCATGACCCAACTCCTACACAAAGGGACTACTTTCAAATGGACGGAGAGTCAAGAAGAGAGTTTCCAAACATTGAAGAAATTACTAACCAGTGCCCCAGTGTTAACACTGCCTAAACCAGACCAAGAGTTCACGGTGTATACCGACGCGTCAAGGAACGGCCTAGGATGTGTACTCATGCAGGACGGACGAGTAATTGCTTACGGGTCACGGCAATTGAAGAACCATGAACAGAACTACCCCACACACGACCTAGAATTGGCCGCAGTTATCTTTGCACTCAAGGCATGGAGACACTACCTTTATGGGGCGAAATGCCGAGTATTCACGGACCACCAAAGCTTGAAGTATGTGTTTACCCAGAAAGAATTGAATATGAGACAAAGGAGGTGGCTGGAACTGATGAAGGACTATGACCTAGACATACAATACTTGGCCGGGAAGGCAAATGTGGTGGCAGACGCACTCAGTAGGAAGGGGGCGACAAATTTGGCGGAAGTCATAACCCAAGAAACAGAACTGATCAAGGAGATGCGACACATGAATTTGGGAGTGTGTGTATCCACCAGCTGGATCCAGGAGCAGACCGTCACCAAAGGAGCCGCGACGAATGCGGTACTCACCCTCGCAGCTATATCGGTACAACCGGAATTAAAGTCTCGAATACGGGACGCAGACCAGGGTGATGAGCAGCACCAAAGGTACAGGGAATTGGCCCGTACCAATCACACGTCGAACTTCAAGGAAAACGAGGACGGGTTACTCTATTTCAACCAGCGGGTGTGTGTGCCAGAACAGGGAGGACTGAGAAAGGAAATTCTGCAAGAAGCTCATGAGTCGGGATATACTATTCACCCAGGAGAGGTGAAGATGTATAAGGATCTTCGTACCCAATTTTGGTGGCCCAACATGAAGAGAGACGTGTCAGAATTTGTAGCTAGGTGCATCACCTGCCAACAAGTGAAAGCTGAACGGAGAAAGATAGCAGGATTGTTGTATCCAAACTCCAGAGCACAAATGAAGTTCCAGATCATTACTATGGATTTCATCACTGGGTTACCGCGTACCCAAAAGAGGTATGACTCAATCTGGGTCATTGTAGACACACTAACCAAAGTAGCCCACTTCATCCCACTGCGAACCCCTACATCAGGTGCGGAATTAGCAGAATTGTTTCTCCAGTATCAATTCAAATATCATGGAGTTCCTGAAACTATCATATCGGACCGGGATACGCGATTCACCTCGCACTTCTGGAAAAGTTTTCAGGAGGCAATGGGAACCCGACTCAATTTCAGTACCGCTCATCACCCTCAAACGGACGGTCAGTCGGAACGAACAATCCAAACTTTAGAGGACATGCTAAGAGCTTGTGCCATTAACTTTCGAGGGTCGTGGGCTGATCATCTGACAATGGCTGAGTTCGCATACAACAATAGTTACCATGCCAGTATCGACATGGCACCATCTGAAGCTTGGTGCGGACACCGTTGGAAAACTCCCTTGTGGTGGGGAAACAACGGGGAACAACTGCCAACAGGGCCAGAAATGGTAAAAGATTGCGCGGATAGAACCCAACTGATTCTGAACCGATTAGATACTGCTCGAGACAGACAGAAAAAGTATGCAGACTTGAGGAGACGACCACTAGAGTTCGAAACTGGAGATCATGTTTGGTTGAAGGTCTCTCCAAGGAGGGGAGTGAGACGATTTGGCGTAGCAGGGAAACTGAGCCCTAGATATGTGGGGCCATTTGAAATTCTTAGAAGAATCGGACCATTGGCATACGAACTGGCGCTACCTCCAACCCTAGATAAAGTAC
The DNA here is from genome assembly GCA_011114355.1 of Carex littledalei. Lineage (NCBI taxonomy): Eukaryota > Viridiplantae > Streptophyta > Magnoliopsida > Poales > Cyperaceae > Carex > Carex littledalei. The sequence goes on from CM022094.1 coordinate 10,301,509, forward strand.
ATCCAGTCTTCCACGTATCTCAACTACGGAAATATATCCGAGACCCCTCCCACATCCTTGACTTTTCAAATCTGGGGTTAGACGAAACCTTGGTGTATGAAGAACGACCCATGAAAATACTAGACACCAAAGAAATAAGTCTCCGGCGAAAGACCATTAAACAGGTCTTAGTACAATGGGGAAGACACACCAGCCGAGAAGCAACTTGGGAAATGGAGGAGACGATGCGTGCCACATACCCAGAGTTGTTTGAAGACATAGACGCCGAGGCTGTTCAAGGGACTGAACAGGATTTCCAAGGGGGGGAGGATGTAACGCTTCTCAATTTAGGTATTTTCTAAATCTGAATCAGGGTAAAGATTTAATTTTAAAAATTTAAATTAGAAAATAAAAATGTATACGTATAAATATATATATATATATCAGAAGACAATATATAAAAAGAGGTACGAAATAAATAACAGAATTGTATAAAATTGTAATATTAGATATCTAAATTTTACATGTAGTTATATTTAAAGTCTAAAATTCTGCACATAGCCCAATTTGAAAAGCCCAAGTTAGAAAATACAATCCTATTTTCAGCCCATGTCTCATAATATAAGCAACCAATCTTTTCTCTCTTCTCATTCCTCTCCATTTCTAAAAATCCTGTAAGTTTTTCTTTCAATTTTTCTCTCTTTTTCTCTTTGGCCGAAAGTGCCTCTCTTTGCTCTCTTTGGCTGCCGCACCTTGCCTCTCTTCCTCCTCTCTTCTCCTTGGCCGCCAGCCTTACCACCCACCTCTCTTCCTTGGGCAGCCGAACCCCTCCCCTCTCCCTTGAAACCGCCGGCCCTCAAGAATCAAACCCGAAAACCCTATAGCCCTCTCCCTTAAAACCGCCGGCCCTCAAAGGAATCAAACCCGAAACCCTTAGACTAGAACCCCAACCCTATACCCGGCCACCACAGCCCTAGATCCGAACCACTAACCTAACCCTAGACCCGAACCCTTTGAAGATCCGAAACCCTATGCCCAAACCGAAAACCCTAGACCCAATAACCCAATTTACATAGTGAAAACCTCTTTTAATTTGGAATTGCCTAGTTTTACAAGAAATCAAGGTTGCTACTCAAATTTATTGTCAAATTGAATTGTGGGAAGAATTGAGGGTGATAGTTTAATTTTTTACTTGAATTGTGGGAAAATGGATTGGTAGATATGAATTGAAAGGTATCTTGGAATTGAGGCGAATAAATAATACTTGGGCATATCTGTTAAATGACAAAGACCTTAGATACAATTTAAAATAGAAACCTAATTAAGTGTATTTAAACCTAGGAGTAAATTACGCGACGCTAGAAGACGCTGAGAATACGCAGGGTTTCAACTCACGCATAACAGCAGTTACTGAGAATACAGGTGCGGGTTCCTGGTCTTTTTACAAATATTAAGAAATGCGTGGAATAAGGTAGGTAATCCTTTTTCCCAATCTGGTAGATGAACTGCATGTTGAGAATGTCGAATTCTCTTTTGTTTTGTGTAGAATTGCATGTTAGGAACTTTTTGAATGCATTGATTTGAACTGACAGGATATTGTGAATGTGAACAAGGAAAGCTTTAAATGAACTGTTTTAAATTTGGGACCGTCCCTGTGTGGCGGTTCTGCATGTGATTTCGAAAATCGGATCGTCCTTGTGTGGCGATTCGCCGGTTGGGTTCCCGAAATGACCCTTCCAGACTCGTCCTCGTGTGGCGACTCTTTGGGCTATCCTGCATGGGCATGGGTTCTCAGAGAGAAAGGCCGGATTATCCGTGTGTGGTGATCCGGAGTAAGAACAGAACAGAACAGCTCGTCCTCGTGTGACGACTCTCTAAGTTTTCATGTGCGGGCATGGATTCCCAAGGGAGAAAGGCCGGATTGTCCGTGTGTGGCGAACCCGGAGTGTGAGAGTTTTTAAAAGAGAAACAGGAACAGAACTGAAAATGTTTTGGAAAGATTGCATAGTTGAATTGATAGGAAAATTGGGGGTTATTTTCAAAACCTTTACATTTATGTTATTTGGGTATTTGATGCATTCATTTGTAAAAGCACCGGGCTGGAACTGAATCCCGCACTGAGAGATAGTTCGATTCTCTCACCCGTTTTGTTTCCACTTTTATGTGGGTTCCAGGAACTGAAGCTGAGGACCTAGAGGATGGACACGAGTGAGAAAAACTAGCGGAAGTTGTTTACTTAGCCACTAATTATTTAGTTTTCTGTTGTATGAACAAATACTGTACAGGCATGGCAGTGACTGTTTGAATTGCCATGTCTGACGTGTTTTTACCTTTCTATTTGTGTGTGGAACTTATTTATATTACAATAAAGTGGCTTGTTTGGATTTATTATTGATAATGTATGTGATGTGCTAATCGCCTTACGCGTAAATGCGTGGCGGGTTGTCCGGGGGTGTGACACTTGGCTAATTCTAGTAAATGAATATCGTTCCCGATTAGGAGTATGTCATCTACATATAAGACCAGAAAAGCAATTGCACTCTCACTAGTCTTCTTGTATACACATAGTTCTTCTTCGCATCTGACGAAGTCAAACTTTTTTACTTCTTCGTCAAATCGAAAATTCCAACTCCGTGATGCTTACTTCAACCCATAAATCGATCTATTAAGCTTGCAAACATTTCCAGCATTCTTTGGATCTTCAAAACCTGTGGACTATATCATATACACGTCCTCTTTCAATTTTCCATTTAGGAAGGTGGTTTTGACATTCATTTATCATATTTTATAATTATGAAATGCGGCAATTACTAGAAGTATCTGAATTGACTTAAACATAGCCACGGGCGGAAATGTTTCATCATTGTCAACTCCTAGAATTTGTTTGAAACCTTGCGCTACTAGCCGTACTTTGTAAACAGTCAAATTACCATCCATATCTGTTTTTCTTTTGAACACCCACTTGTTTTCTATGGGTTTTACCCCATTAAGCGGAACAACTAGGTTCCAGACCTGATTGTCGTTCATGAACTGTATTTCGGATCTCATGGCTTCAAGCCAATCATTAGAATCGGGCCTATCCATCGCTTCCCCATAAGTCAAAGGATCTTCAATGTCAAACACTGAGACTTCGTGAAGTCCCATGTACCTTTCAAGTGCATGTACTATCCTTCCTGACCTACGTAGGACTTGTGCTTCCGGCTCTTGAACTTCATCCACAACAGTTTGTGGGTTCAGTTCTTCTTCAACTTGTGTTGAAGTATCTGAGGTTTGGACTTGAACCTTTTCCACAACTGTTTGTGGATCTGGTTCTTCCTAACGTTCATTAGCCGAAGTATCAAGTGGTAGGATTACCTGATCATCATTATTATGTGATGTATCTTAAATTTCTTCAATTCTTACATTATTCCCACTAATTACTCTTACGAGAAATTATTTCTCTAAGAATATCCCATTTCGAGCAACAACTACTTTGTTCTCTGACTTGTGATTAAAATAATATCATTTAGTTTCCTTATGATATCCTATAAAAAATGTTTATCAGATTTGGGTCCAAGTTTGTCAGACGTCATACGTTTGACAAAAATTTTGTAACCTCAAATTTTAAGAAAAGATATATTTGGAACCATTCAATACCATAACTCGTACATAGTCTTTTCAACTGATTTAGATGGAACCCTATTTAGCGTTAGTGCGGCAGTTTCAAGCGCTAGACCCCAAAATGATTTTGGAAGGTTAGTATTACTCATCATGGAACGAACCATGTCCAACAATGTTCGATTCCTTCTCTCAGAAACACCATTCTATTGTGGTGTTTCTGGAGGTGTGAGCTGTGAGACTATCCCACATTCTTTCAAGTATGTTTTAAACTCATGACTCAAGTATTCACCTCCTCGATCAGATCTGACGATCTTGATCTTTTTGTCGAGTTGGTTTTCTACTTCATTCTTGAATTCTTTAAACTTTTCAAAGGATTCAGACTTATGTCTCATCAGGTAGACATAACCATATCTACTGAAATCATCAGTAAATGTGATGAAGTATTAAAAACCTCTTCTTGCACAAGTACTCATTGGTCCACATACATCTGTATGTATGAGACCTAATAAGTCACTTGTCATTTCACCTTTCTTGGTAAAAGGAGCCTTAGTCATTTTGTCAACTAAACAAAATTCGCATGTATCAATTGATTCAAAATCAAATTGACCAAGACATCCAATTTCTTGCAACTTCCTGATACGTTTCTAGTTTATATGACCTAGGCGACAATGCCACATGTAAGTCGTACTCTCATGAGACGTTTTGAGTCGTTTGTTATTGATATTAAACACGAGTTTATTCATTTGCAGCATATAAAGACCATATATCATATAAGATGATACATAATATAAATCATTTTTATAAAAGGAACAACACTTGTCTTTTATAACAAATGAAAAATCATTCATCTCTAAACATGAGATTGATATGATATTTCTAGAAATGCTAGGAACAAAATAAACATTTTCCAGTTCATTACAAGCCCGCTGGGCAAATACTGTTGGGTTTTGACTATTCAAACCCGTTGATTAACTTTTAGGCTCAAGCTGCGGAAAGACCGTAGAACAAATTTTTTTACATTTTTAACTTAAGCCAAGGATTAAAAGATGGTATCGTTCTTTTAATTCTTTAAGAATCTATTCTCGTAATTGATTTCTAAAACTTAAATATATTAACCAAGTAAATAAATTTATATAACATTTATACCTTGTTTCCAAATTACAATTGGAATGCAGACCGAGCGAGAAGACCGGATCTGAGCAATGACTTCTCTCGGAGCACCAAACATATGGTGCCTCTATAGGTTATCCACCAGGACTAACCAGAGATCGGTTTATTTCTTTTGCCAGAAATACCGTAAACCGCAGTATTACGCAAAAACACTATTCACAAGAAAAAGACGAAATAGCAGAATTCCCGACCGGCAGTTATTCTGATTTTACTAATAAGCAAAACAGAAATACCGCGACTTTTGGGAAAACACTATTCAACAACTCGAAAGATAATACGTATCAGTTACGTATAACTTTCATTTAAACCGCAATACTATTTGGGAGAGAAAACGAGAAAGAGAACGATAACCGAACCGATTCGATCGAACTCAGACTTTTTGAACTTCTGAATTCTCTACCCCTACCCCTCTATTTATAGGGTTAGGGAGGTACTTGTAAGCTGCTTGCAGCGGATGTGCTTGTAAGCTGCTTGCAGCAGAGGTGCTTGCAAGCTGCTTGCAGCGAGGTGTCATGTGGATAGGATTGATGACATGTCATGTCGATAGGATCGGTGACATGTCATGCGGATAAGGACGAATCTGAAAAGACCAGAATGTCCTCGCCCCGAACACAATTAATATCCGTATAATTATTCTAAATAATTACATTTCTTGCGGTTGTTGATTTCGGTAATTTATACAACGTGTCCTGCACGTTTATAAATTAACCGGTTAACTTTTATACAACGTGTCATACACGTTTATAAACTAACCAATGTTTTTGCTTGTCATTTTTACATGACATTTATAATATAATTATATCAAGTATAATTAATTATAAACCATCTTATTATTGATCATAATCAATTTATAATCAATCAATAAGATTCTCCGATTAACTCCTATAGGTGTGACCCGATAGGATCTTTGTTATGTTGGTAAATAGAATTAAAACCGTTTTAACTTCTATAATCATGAGAGACATCTGGCAAAACGCATCATGACTATCCAATTACACAGATGATGTTGTACTGTACAATATCACGATCCAGTAAACTATTTTACTCGTGTTAATTCTTTTATCTCATAGCTGTCAGATTAATTTCAAGGTAGGTTTGTGCCATCATTGCAAATTAATCTTTTCTTGATCTTGAGCAGATTATCAAATATGATTACTCTTGTATTCATACTACTAGCAGATATTCTTACTCTATCAAGGGGCCCAGTGACACTATAACTCGTATAATAAATACGAGGGACAATAGTACTTTTGGTAGACCATCACTACCTCAGCTAAGTTATGTATACCGAAGAGCTACCGTTATAGCTACTTTTTACAGATAGCGTTAGGTAACAATCACACATACACATCTCTTAGTTAGGAAAGATGAATACCTCATACTGTAGAACTTAACACTGAATGAAAGCATTAATGACACGAACACAATTCCGTATAATGTTTCATTCGGGGTCTGTCAAATACCATGTTCCTGGAACATGTATCTATGTGATTAAAATGACAACTCTGTGTCTATGGTCTGTAAAACTTGACCATCTTTTAATCCACATACTAACCTTGTAGCGGTAATTAGTGTTCCTGCTAATTACCTCGGTCAGTGACCTTTTAGAGTATTATCATCTATATTATGAAGTTTCACAATTCCAGTCATTAACTCGAAATGATTCATAAATTCAATAATACTCAAGGAAACAAAATGGCATTTTATTAATCATTCAATTCATGAACAAAGCTTTATATAATTAAATTATCGTATTATTGACTTCTAGATTATTACTTACTAACAAATACAACTCTATCCTACTGACAACTATGGTCGCAACACTTGCTCCATTGCCAACTCGGAGTTGTACTTCCTTATGGCGTAACTTCCTCTCATTTTTTAGTGCCTGCATATTCGAACAAATATGAGCACACGATCTGGTATCAAATACACAATCATTAAGAGAAGTTGCAACATTAATTTCAATAACAAATATACCTGAGACTGAAGATTTTGAGACATTCCCAATCTTCAGATCTGCAAGATACTTTGGGCAGTTTCTCTTCCAGTGACCCTTGCCATTACAATAATAGCAGTCGGTGTCAGGAGAAACTTTTATATTGGGAGTGTTCATTCGGAACCTTCCCTTTGCCTTTGTGATTGGTAACTGTTTTCCCTTTTGCCTTTTTGATCTTCCTCCCCCTTCTCGGATCATGAGGACATGAGAACTTTTCTTCATGTCGCCATCAGCGATAGTTAAGTTTCTCCAGCTGGGAGGAAGTGAGTTGAGGATAATGTCCGTGGCCAACTCTTTGCCCAACGGATAGTTAAGTTTCTCCAGCTGCTCCACATCGCTCGTCATACGAAGCATGTGAGCACTGATGGAGCTGCTCTCTGCCATCTTGTGACACAACAGAGATTTAGTCACTTTGTACCTGTCGACACGAGCCTGCTCTTGAAATATTTTCTTGAGCTAGTCACACATATTGTAGGACTTGGTATCCATGAATCGCCTTTGCAATCAGGAACCATAATCCCTACTAAGAGGCTTTGCACATCAAGCTCATCTTCTTTGTTCTTGGTATGCTCATCGACTTTATCTGCAGTGGCGTCAGATTTAGGTTCTTCAGGGATGGGTTTAGTCACTATGTATTATTTCTTTTTGCGTCTCAGAACAATTGTCAAGTTACGGAACCAATCAGTAAAATTGGATCCGTCTGTGTTGAGTTTTTCCTTTTCGAGTAAAGGACGTAACGAGAAAGATGTTTCTTTAGTCATATTCTACAATGTTAAAAGTAAAGATTTAGTTTTTGTTCATGTAAATGTTTTATTCCAATAATAAAACTCCCACTACAAATTTGTTATATTCCTGATAAGTAGTAGGTCCAAGATCCCTATTTTTACTAAGACACAAGCCAGCATCGGCATGAAACTTGGTCATTAGCTATTTTAGGTAAGCAACACTTTGCTAATCACATCTCTATGTGATTCTTGGTTTCGTTAAACATCGTATGTTATAACAAAACTCTGCCCCGAGCCCAAAACTATTTTGGAAATCATCGGTAAGTAACCTCACTCTACTTGGTTCGATATGTCTGACATATCCCTCGACCATCCAAGATAAAAAGCGACGCCTACTGAGTAGGGCATGTCAACCAATGAACAATGGTTTGAGGAGGATAGAGTAAGAATGGTAGATTACTTAATTAGGGTTTGTATTTATGCTTAGCCTTGTAAGCAGTCAGGTCATAATACAGACCATAGCTACTACCTATCACATAGGGGCGGCTTTGTGGCTATGATAAAGCGTTAAATCTAATTTACGAATTTCATATCAAAGCAGTAAATCCAATTTATCAAAGCTGTAAATCTAATTTACCAGTTCATACAAACATTTTGCATATATTCGTGAACCAATCACGTATATTTTTACCAGTTCCTAATTCTTTATTTTGCAGCTTTTGTGTGTGTTCTGTTTTATGTCGTAAACCATATAAATAATTTATATGCATTTCATATCAAAATAGTAAAACAATTTTATCCTGTGATAAAGTTCTTTTGGGCCAGCTATCATACAAGAAAAGGGGTTCCCAGGAAAGACCAGGGGTCACATGGACCGCTTAAGTCCAATCTTTCCTAGACATAACCTTCTCCAACATTGTACGAATAACAGTTCTTACTTAGGCACTTTATCAATAAAATTATTTTTCTCAGTCCAATAACCGAACCAAGAAAATCACATTTTATCTGATTTAGTTATCACATTCTTAAATGTACTCAACACACCCGAAAGCTTAAAGAAAGCATAAAATCACATTTTATCTTTCTTAGTCGAAAAACCGAACCAAGAAAGTCATATTTTAGTTGGTTTAGTTTTTAAGCTGCAAATCTAAGAATTTAAACCGATAAACAATATATGCATCTACCATGCATAAGGTACAAAAGATTTTTAGAAAATCAATCAGCAGGAGAGACTGTGCTCTGATACCACATGTTGGGGAATTTGGCCGCTAAATTCTGTTCGGGAATTTACCGCTAAATTCTGTTCGGTAATTTACCGCTAAATTCTGTTCGGGAATTTACCGCTAAATTCTGTTTAGGCTTATGGTGCGGAAAGAACATAAAATCAAAATTTTACTTCTACCAAAAGCCGAGGATCTACTCCCTGATTGATTCTAAAATTAAATTTATTTAACATTTAAATAAATTAAAACAACATTTGTACCTTATTCCAAATTCGAATTGGAAGTGCAGTCTAACTCTGATACGGAGCACCAGACGTCTGATGCCTCTGTCAGTATCCACCAGGAATAACCAGAGAGCTGGTATTTCTTTTGCCAGAAATATTGTACCTTGCAAAAACACTATTTACAACTTTTCTCGCAAGAATATACGTGGATTATGTATTCTTTTCTTTTCAACGCAAATTACTATTTGAGAGGAAAACCCGAGAGAGAGAAAATGATGTTGGAAATGATTGGATTGGATTTCTCTCTCACCCTTCCTGCCTTTATATAGCTTTTAGGGTCGGTTTGGATAATTACCAAAATGCCCTTGCAAAGTCGGTTCTAAGGGTATTTACAAAAATGCCCCTCGAGCCATAAAGTCCAATTTGTATTTGATTAAATTTGGGCTTTTGAATTAAATTCTAAATTTAATTTTGGCCCAAATTAAAATGGGCTTTAGGCCATAAATATTAATTCATTAATTATCTATATAATTATTCTGAATAATTATATTTCTTGCATATGTTGTTGCGATAAATTTATACGACGTGTTATATACGTTATAAATTTAATCTGGTTTAAGCTTGTCATCTCTATGACATTTATTTTTATTATTAATTTAATACTTTATAATTAATCATAAAATTCTCTGATTACGTTTCTATTGGTGTGACCCGATAAATCTGTGTTATGTGGCAATAGAATTAAAATTCCTTTTAATTTCACAATTCATACGCAGCATCTGGCAGAATGCATTATGACTACCCAATTGACACAAAAGATCTTGTATAGTACAATATCATGATCCAATAAATAATTTACTCGTGTTTATTCTTTTGTCACATGGTATCAGAATAGTTTCAAGGTAGGTTTGTGTCATCCTTGCAAATTTGATCTTTTCTCGATCTTAAGTAAATTATCAAATATGATTAACTCTTTAATCATATCGCGCGCTGATAATCCTACTTTATCAAGAGGCCTAGTGATACCATCACTCGTATTAAATGAGGGACAATAGTAGTCTTGGTGAACATCTCCCCTCTGCACAAGTTATGCATACTGAAATGTTATCTGTATAGCTACTTTTTACGGATAGTGTTGAACAACACTCACGAATACCTCATACTTTAGAACTTAACACTGAATGAAACATTAATGACACGAACACAATATATTTAACGTTTCATTTAGGGTCTGTCAAATATCATGTTCTCTAACATGTATCTATGTGATTAAAATGACAATTTTTTGCCTATGGTTTGTAAAACTTAACTATCATTTAATCCACACACTAACTTTTGAATAGTCAATTAGTGTTCCTGCTAATTACCAAGGTTAGAGACTATTAAGAGTATTTATTGTCTATATTGTGGAGTGCTACAATTTCAAGTCATTAACCCAAAATGAAACACAATTCGATAAAACTCAAGGAACAAAATGATATCTTTGTTAATCATCCAATTCATCATGAACAAAACAAAATAGAATATAATTATTCTATGATTGACTTCTAGATTATTACACTAACATAATCCTCTGTTCAGAAAGTCGGAAAAGAAGTGATGTACGGTCCATTTATAGCAGAAATGGACGTCTCCATTACATCCTTAACATGTCTCCTTAAGTTATTATCCCATAATTAGTATATTACGTCTCAGAAGTTATGGTAGATGACCATTCCTTTATTTTACAGTCACAAGACTACGATTCAATTAATTTCTGTATTTGGTATAATTTTTCTAACAGGTACCCAGGAGAAAGTAAACTGCAGCAATAAATCATCAGTTGCATCCTCTTCTTCTGGCTTTCGGCTCGCAAGCCGTTCCATCCTTTCACCTTTGAAGGGGATATCTTGTCGCTCTGCAACAGATGCGCTAGTACCACTACCCAAAACCTTCTCTTCCAGAATTAATCTGTCCCGAAGGATGAATGAGTTAGCCGAGCAGTTGCAGAAATCTGAGGAGAAAGTCCGCAAGGCTCTGGAAACAGAATCACTAGTTATAACTGCCCGGAATAGTGAAATAAGTCAAACTGAAGCAACAAACTTACCCCAAACATCATCATTTCTCACTGAACCTAGAGTTTTTGGGAGAGACCAAGAGCGTGACCAACTAATGAACCTATTAACAAATGAAGAATCTGCAATAGTTGGTAAGGTCCCTGTTCTAGCAATAGTTGGTAGTGGTGGTGTGGGGAAGACTACCCTTGCTCGACTAGTTTTCAATGATCCAAAAGTTCAAAGCTACTTTGAGGTTAGATTATGGATTTGTGTGTCTACTCGGTTTGATATTGACAGACTTACACGCGAGATTTTTGTGTCTACTCAGTTAGAAAGTGCATGTGAACCTACACGCAAACGCAAGATGTTAGAACGTTATTATGACCACTGTAACCTCAATGAGCTCCAAAATAAACTTAAGAACGAATTGGAGTCCAAGAGATTCCTACTTGTTTTGGATGACATGTGGGAAGATAAAGATAAGAGGCAATGGGAGTTAATGGTGGCTCCATTAAATTATTGCAGGGTGAAAAGAATCATAATCTTAGTGACGACTAGAAACCAATCTGTTGCCAAAATGGTCGATGCAAGAGATAATATTTATTTGCAGGGTCTAGAGGCGGATGCATTTTTATCATTCTTTAGTACCTGTATATTCAATGATCCAAACTATGGAGGAAGTTTGAGGTTAAGAAAAATCGGACAAGAAATTGCCAATAAGTTGAAGTGTAACCCACTAGCGGGAAAAACTGTCAGTACCCTGTTAAAGAAAAAGCTTGATGAGAGATATTGGATGAAGATAAGGGATAGCGAAGAGTGGAAATCTCAAGATGGTCCAAATGATATTATGCCCGCACTTCGGTTAAGTTATGAGCATATGCCCTTTCATCTACAAAGGTGTTTCTCATATTGTGCTATTTTTCCCGACGATAGTCCTTTTACATGTATGGGGTTGGTATATCTATGGATGGCTCAAGGTTTTCTCGATGTAAGATCTGAGGGCAAAAGTATGGAGGATATTGGGAGTGCTTACTTTAATGATCTGTTCTACCGTGGTTTCTTCCAAACCATACAACGAACATATCATGAAGAAGCGTATTATACATTTCATGACTTGCTTCATGATTTGGCATGTATGGTTTCCTTGAAAGAATGTTTAACCATTAATATTGGTACTGAACATACAGAAATTCCACAAACCATACGTCATTTGTCGATTTTTAATAGTACAGAATGGGGTGAAGAAGCAATAGTCAGGGCATTGGCATGTGAAGGAGAGAATCTAAGAACTATAATTAGTTGGGATGAGTTGCCTTTTCCGTGCAGTGACATTCTAAGTATTTCGAATCATTTCAAAAAAATAAAATATCTTCGTGCAGTGAGATTAACTCTACGTTTCCAGGTGAAGGCAGAAAATTTGAAGTTTCAGAAATTTATTAGCCTCCGGTATCTAAGATTAAATTTCAATTCTTCTGTGTCAGATCCCGCGTATAGCCAGGTTTACAATACTCTTCCAAGTGAAATATGTAGGCTATATCACCTAGAAGTGTTTCAAATTGAAGTTTGGCTTGAGAACTTGCCAAAAAAATTTTGTGACCTTGTTAACTTGCGGCATTTTATTGTTGAAGGGAATCTGCACTCTAAGATATGTGGTGTAGGGAAACTAACCTCTCTACAAGAGCTAAATTATTTTGATGTTCAACAAAAGAAAGGCTTTGAGATAGAACAATTAGGCTCTCTTAAGGAGATTGGAGGATCACTCCACATCTGGAATCTTGAGAACGTAAAATCTAACAGAGAGGCAAGCAAGGCTAGACTAGCAGAGAAAGAGAAACTTGATGCCTTGTATTTACAATGGAATCATGGTGAACAAGAGAACGAAAGTGTCCTGGAGGGCCTTAAACCAAACACCAACCTCAAATCGCTTACTATAGTTGGATATGGTGGTGTGGCTTCTCCCACGTGGTTGGAGCCATCTCTCATTTTTCTTGAGTCTCTATCTCTAAAGGGTTGTAAACAATGGGAGCTGCTTCCACCTATAGGGGAGTTGGAGTTTCTTAAGCATTTGGAGCTGTCTGGGTTGGCTGTGAGGGAAATTGGACCTCAGTGCTATGGTACTCGTCAAAGCATGAAATTTCCATCTTTGGAAGAGTTGAAGATCTAAAAAATGCCAGATCTCGAAAAATGGGTGTGGACTGACCAACTTCAACTATTTCATTGCTTTAAAAAACTAAAAAAACTTACAATTCTAGATTGCACTAAATTAGTGGATCTTCCTCTCTCAGGCTGTGCTACATCTGAGGTATTGAAGAGGTTTCCTTCTCTAGAGATCCTCAAAATAGAAGATTGTCCACTAATTTTTCATCTAGTACCTCTTCCATACAGTTCTCTACTTTCTTTTATATCAATTGCAAGAACTGGATTTATTAAATCAATGGTTTATGTGCAGAAACGACAAGAGTTAAATCTGATCCTGGATCAGAGTTCGAGCCTTAAGGTGGGTGAAGTATTGGCTTTCCATGAGCTTAGCTCTCTGCGTGTTCTAAAGATATCCAACATCTCCAGTTTGGAATCTTTGGACTTGCATTCTTTTGTGGCTTTAGAGGAATTGATTATAAAGGGGTGCCAATCACTCACTTCCCTTATATTCGGGGAGCATTTGGTCCGTTTGAGAAGACTCGAAATTATATCTTGTAATAAAACACTGAGCTCAATGGAAGATCTTAGGTCCTGGGTCAACCTGAAATGTTTGTATTTTCGGGAATGCCCTGGTTTCATTGAAGCTTGGGACTCTGCATCAAAAGAAATAGAGAGGACTGAGCCAGACTTCTCCTTGTCTCTGAGAAAAATCCATGGCGACTCTCTTGCCCTTTTAACCTTGCCTATCTGCAAGCAGCTCACTTCCCTTCAAACTTTTATCTTGGAAGTTTCTGCTTTTACTGAAGAAGAAGAAATTTCTTTGCAGCTCCTTACCTCTATCGACTTGGTCGATATCAGGGGCTGTAAAAAAAATCTTCAGTCATTTCCTTTTGATCTTTTCCCTTCCCTCAAGAAACTGACGATCACTTTCCCTTGCATTAAATCACCACCAACACACAGCCATACTGAGATAATTGAAGAATGTAAGAAGCTAAGAAACTTTAAAAAAGTAGATATGACCACACTTCCTGTTGAGGTAATAATTTAAATCACTCACTATAGCTTAATGCTGACAATTCCCATACAAATTCAAGCCATTATGATGTAGGCTTGCAAGTTCAGCAAATTCAAGCCACTTCAATCATTTCTGCTTGAAACAGATCAATACATTGAAAATGGGCTTCAGTATCCAATTTGGTATGTTCTAGCTCTGGGCATATTTGCCTGGCAAACTTTATTCTGTACTGGATGATTTAATATCTTTATGTTTCATTTGTCAATGGTCATTGTTACGTTTTCTTCTTTTGTTGCTTGTACAGTTGTAGTGCATTACAATAGCCAAAGTCCTTTGCTAGTTATCTAACAATTACCTTTTCTTTTAATATTGAAAACTAGATTTGTTTTTACACTGAGCTCAGAGGAAATGATATGCCAGCAGATGGATGCAGTTAATTAGCAGCTAAAACTTCAAGGTTAAGGAATGAGGTGAGCATCACTTCATAGGCAGATACAATTATTAATTAGTAAGCTTAATTAATTTGATTATAACATGAGCTGGCGATACGCAAATTTCATTGCAGAATTGCAGGAGGATAGATGAAAGCATCTTACCATGCATATTGTATAAAAATGTACTTGTTACATGTGGAACAGTCTTTTTTTTTTTAATTTCTCTCGTAGAAGTTCATTCTTGTTTATAGTTTTTTTCAATATCATATTTTCTATTCCTTATTTTTCTTCAAATAAAAATCATTAGTATAGAAGATTATGTCATACCAGAGTGCACTTTTCTTGAGAGACTAAACAGAGCTCCGGAATGGTTTATTTATTTACTTTTTTTTGTTTTGAGAGACTAAAAAAAGTCTATTTTGATTGTAATGCTTGTGTAATATTAATTATATAAGTATTGTAATAATTGTATTATATTATATAAGTGGATTATTTGACGGTAATCTTTTATCTTAACATATTTTCTATTTTTTTTTTTTAAACTTATGCCAAAAAATTCCAAGTTTCTGATCCGATTCCTACTGATTCACCCTATTCCGATTCAACTATCAAGTGACCGATTCATATTCCAATTCCGATTTTCAGAGACTAGGTCAAAACAGATATAATTTGTTTGACTTTATTGTTTAGATCTTCAAGTTTTATTTCAAGATGGAATTTTAATTAGAATGGCATCTGTTGGAGATGAAAAACTTGGGTGCATGTAGTATAACCAATTTGATTTTCACTCCGCCATATTTCTTCTCTCTTTGCTTCTTCCAATTCTAATTACCAGTAAAAGAAAGAAAGGAAATACGTACGTGCATTATTTGGTTATCCTCTCTGAAGGATCGGGCTTCTTCTATATATATATAGATGGGCTATTGTGCTTGGCGAAGTAAATAGGGGGTTTACTTCGGGTCATATTTTTATTTTGAAAATTCAAACAACCGCCGAACCGTTCAACATGTTCTAAATATTGAAATGTGCTTGGAGACTAAATTTTACATTTTTTGGAATTTTTTTACTATTTATTAAGCTATTTTGAAAATCGCTGATCCACTGTGAACAGTAAAAACAGTAAATTTTTCTGGACCACCGGATCAGCGATTTTCAAAGTGGCTTAATAAATAGTAAAAAATTTCCAAAAAATGTAAATTTAGTCTCCAAGCACATTTCAATATTTAGAACATGTTGAATGGTTCGAATCAGTTGTTTGGATTTTTCAAAATAAAAATATGACCCGAAGTAAACCCCCCATTTACTTCGCGAAGCACAATAGTCCATCTCTGTTGCACCATTCATCGTGTACACACGCATGCCACACAAGGTGTCACAGCGCACAACCAATAACATTACCAAAAGTGACTAGATTGTTATCTCAGTTAATTAGCTAAGTCAATATATTAGGAATCTATTGCTATTATTAGTTGCTTAATTTAGAAATATTCATATCTCTTGTATCTTTCTTATTTTCTATATAAGTGTACTGAAGGATTGGAGAAAAGTGAAGAAAATACTAAGTTACTGTTATTCCTCTTTCCCTCGTGTATGTGCTCATCCTTGCATAACCCTAATTCCTCTCAATTTCTCAATCTTCCAACCCCTGCTACGTAAATTTGTTGTCATATTCTTTGATGATATTCTTGTTTATAGTTGCAGTTTGGAGGCACATATACAACACCTTCGTCAGGTCTTTCAAATCCTGCGTGACAACCAGTTATTCGTTAAATCTTCCAAGTGTACCTTTGCAACATCAGAAGTAGCATTTTTGGGCCACATCATTTCAGCCGCAGGGGTAGCTGCCGATCCGGACAAATTGTCTGCTGTCTCAGCTTGGCCTTCACCCACCAATCAGCGACAACTTCGCGGCTTTCTCGGTCTAACGGGATATTACCACCGCTTTGTGTGCCACTATGCTTCTATAGCCGCACCTTTGACCGATCTATTAACGAAGGACGGGTTTACTTGGTCTAACAAGGAGCAAGAAGCATTCCAACACCTCAAAACGGCGTTAATAACGACCCTGGTTTTGGCATTGCCTAACTTTGATCGTCCTTTCATCATCGAAACTGATGCAAGTGGGGTAGGTATTGGTGCTGTCCTATCTCAAGATACACACCCGGTTGCTTTCTACAGTAAGAAACTCTCCCCTCTCATGCAAGGAAAGTCCACTTATATCCGTGAGATGTTTGCCATTCAATCCGCGATCATGAAGTGGCGACAATATTTGTTGGGTAGGCACTTTATCATCCGGACTGACCACCGTAGTTTGCATCATATGTTGCGCCAGACTGTGCAAACTCCGGAGCAACAACAATTTTGCTCCAAATTAGTGGGGTACGATTTCTCCATTGAGTACAAACCGGGTGCTTCCAACACAGCAGCTGATGCGCTATCCCGTGTACATAATGTAGCTGGCAATCCCGACACTGTTGTTTTCTTGTCACTCACTCGACCCTTATGCTCAGCCTTGGACAGCCTCCAAACCGAACTTCTCACTGACACACATACAAAGCATATTATTGATGGCATCTTGACTACACCCAGCACTTGGCCAGATTGGACCTTCTCTGGTGGTCTCCTTCGACACAAAGGACGGTTATACTTGCCCACTACCTCCCTTCTCATTCCGACCTTACTATTTGACTATCATGCATCCTTACTGGGAGGTCACTCGGGGGTTCAACGCACTTTTCAGCGATTAGCAGCCCATTTTATGTGGAAAGGTATGCGCAAATCAGTCGAGGACTTTGTTCAAGCTTGTGATATATGCCAAAAGTGCAAACCCACAAACCATTCTCCTTTTGGTCTACTTCAACCTATACCGATTCCTCATGACCTTTGGGCTGATCTATCTATGGATTTTGTGACGCATCTACCTCCAGCTGGGGGTTATATGGCCATTCTTGTGGTAGTGGACCGATTCTCTAAAGGCATTCATCTGGCACCATTACCTCCACACTACACAGCTACTCGAGTTGCACATGTTTTTTGGGAGATAGTTGGAAAGCTCCATGGCATGCCCAAAAGTATTATCTCGGATCGTGATCCGATTTTTCAGAGCACCTTCTGGAAAGAATTGTTTCGGCTGCAAGGTACTAAACTTCATTTCTCTTCCGCCTATCATCCTCAAACAGATGGCCAGACCGAACGCATCAACCGTTGTGTCGAACAATTTTTGCGCGCTTTTGTTCATGATAAACCATCCAAATGGGTGAAAATTCTAAGTTGGGCTGAATTTCATCACAATACAACCTTCACATCTGCTACGGGTATGACTCCTTTTGAGGCTACTTATGGAAGGAAACCACCCTCCCTTTTAGCTTACTGTGCAGGAACTAGCACGCTTCAGGCAGTCGACCATGACCTCACTTCAAGAGATGCCATTATTGGGCAGCTGAAAACTAATTTGGCAAAGGCACAAGAGGCAATGAAGTTTTTTGCTGACAAGCATAGAAAAGATTATGAATTTCAGCAAGGCCAACTCGTTCTGCTCAAACTTCAACCTTTTAGGCAACTGTCCTTGCGTCACCGCTCTTCACATAAGCTAAGTTTGCGTTACTATGGGCCTTACAAGGTGCTGGACCGCATTGGACCAGTGGCATACCGTCTTGAATTACCTCCACCAAGTCGCATTCATCCGGTATTTCATTGCTCATTACTCAAGCCATACAAGGGAGCGAATACAACCATGGTTCATCCCTTGCCAGAATCAATTGTAGAGCATCAGCCTGTCCATTTGCCGGTGGCTATTCTTCAAAGAAGGACAGTTTTGCGCAACAACAAAGAGGTCACTCAGGTCTTGGTACAATGGTCTGACTTGAGTTTGGAGGAAGCGAGTTGGGAGGATGAAGATTCACTGGATTCGTCTTGACTTGAGGACAAGTCGCCTCTGCAAGGGGGCGGGAATGTTGAGCCATTCATCGTGTACACACGCAGGCCACACAAGGTGTCACAGGGCGCAACCAATAACATTACCAAAAGTGGCTAGATTGTTATCCAAGTTAATTAGCTAAGTCAGGATATTAGGAATATATTGCTATTATTAGTTGCTTAATTTAGAGATATCTGCTATTATTAGTTGCTTAGTTTAGAGATATCCATATCTCTTGTATCTTCCCTATTTTCTATATAAGTGTACTGAAGGATTGGAGAAAAGTGAAGAAAATACTAAGTTACCCTCGTGTATGTGCTCATCCTTGCATAACCTTAATTCCTCTCAATTTCGGAATCACACTCCTAACAATCTCTCTCTCTCTCTCTATATATATATATATATATATATTTCTAAAAATAAAAAGGCTTTTTTTATCTACCCACTATTTGTTGGAAATAATAAACTTAATTAATTGGTCAATTAATCAAATGGTTAGGGTTAATGTATTTGAGTTTTCAAGATAGATAAAACATTTAAGTTTTGTAGAGTCATGTTGGGTTTTGTGCCATTCATGTACTTTATATCTGCCGATATTTTTATTAAAACCCCCAAAAAAAAACAAATTATCAAATCTGCTCCCACCCCAACTTTATTTTTATTTCTACCCTAACCGCCCGTGGGCTGGGCGGTCCACTTTTCCCACCTGACCGCCCAGCAGCTGGGCGGTCCGCTAGTGTTTTTTTTTTTTAGAGAGACAATATGAATATCAAGATGCTGAATTCTTAACGCTAAAAATTCGATTTTTTTTTGTAAATATTAGTTAGATTACTTCTTTTAAGCATATTTATACTAAAATACGCTAAATTACTTGGAATTATGTTAAATTACGTTGAGTTACACTATATTAAGTTAAATTACATTACATTACGCTAAAATACGGTAAATTACAATAAATTACATATGAATAGGGACGATATCTTCATTAAAAAGGCGAAAAACAACGACGAGACTTCAAACGGTCATAAAACGGCGCTCGAGTGTCCGATTTCAGCAAATGACCACTTTTCGGAAAGCTAGCGAAAATGCGCATGCGTCCGTGCCAGCAATGCTGGATTCCAAAATTCAGAATCGCCAAAAAACAAAGGGAAGAGCCTCAAAACTTGAGTTGAAGTTTCCGATTAAGATTTTCATTTCTATTATTCAATCCAAGTAGCTCAGTAAATTAGTTACATAATGAAATTGTAGAATACCAATTTTTACTATTTTCGGAATTTTTTTACTATTTTTTATGATTCGTGAAAGATGGCACAGAATCGGTCTATTTTAGCGTAATTTTGTGTAGTTTAGCATAATTTACTGTATTTCAGCATAATTAGCGAAGTTATTGTTATTTAGTGTAATTTAAAGTAATTTAGTGTAACTCAACGTAATTTAACATAATTTCAAGTAATTTAGAATACCTTTCCTATGTTCCTATGTTCAAGTAATTTACACTAAATTTAACATAAATTACTCCGAAATACACTAAATTATAAATTACTTGAACATAGGAACATAGGAAAGGTATTCTAAATTACTTGAAATTACTCGAGCGCCGTTTTATGACCGTTTGAAGTTTCGTCGTCGTTTTTCGCCTTTTTAGTGAAGATATATCATCCCTATTCATATGCAATTTACCGTATTTTAGCGTAATGTAATGTAATTTAGTGTAATTTAACTTAATATAGTGTAACTCAACGTAATTTAACATAATTCCAAGTAATTTAGCGTATTTTAGTATAAATATGCTTAAAAGAAGTAATCTAACTAATATTTACAAAAAAAAATCGAATTTTTAGCGTTAAGAATTCAGCATCTTGATATTTATATTGTCTCTCTAAAAAATAAAAATAAAAATAAAATAAAAAACACTAGTGGACCGCCCAGCTGCTGGGCGGTCAGGTGGGAAAAGTGGACCGCCCAGCCCACGGGCGGTTAGGGTAGAAATAAAAATAAAGTTGGGGTGGGAGCAGATTTGATAATTTGTTTTTTTTTTAGGGTTTTAATAAAAATATCGGTTATATTTGTGTCATGTTTAATGATATTTGTTTTCTACGGTATCGAAAGAGCACCATTTGAGGGCGAATGGGTGAAAATAATTAGACAGTTTTCGAGGGCAAATGGGTGATTTCTTTACTTTTGATGCTTACACAATGACATTTAGGTACATGCTTGTGTAAGTGTCAGAAGTAGAGAAATAACACATTTGCCCTCGAAAACGGACCAATTAGAAGATTTACATTTTTATGAAACATGCTATTAGTTTTTATTATTATACGAATGGTAAAATGGGTATTTCATAAATTTAAAATGAGTTTTAGTAAAAAAGTTAATAAATTGGGTATATTTGTGAGTTTTTGAAGTTTAGAGGGAGAAATATGTAATTATCAATTTTAGAGGGGGAAATATGTAATTTTGAAAGTTTTGAGGGGTATACATGAAATTCCCCCAAGATTCAAACAAACTATTGTGCACCACAAAACCTTTCTAGCAAACGTACAATAGAAAAATCCTACGAGCTATTGTCCCCAAAAAAAAAAAAAGTACAACAGAAAACCTACAATTTGTGTTCCACAAAGATGCATAGAAGGGGAATTTATATCACCTAAGGTAACATAATGTTTATGTTTAGATCTAGAACATCCGATTATAATTCAAACAAATATTATAGGAGCCCTTGCATTCCATCTCGAGCCGGATTGATCCGAATTTTGATCAGACAGTTCGGTTCTAAATAGAAATATTATGTTACATCAGAGAATATGGACTCATAGAAGGGTGAGTCTATATCATCTACGGTACCTCAAATTTTGAGTTTGAGATCTGGACCGTCCGATCAAAATTTAAATCAATTCAATTCAAGTTGAAAATTCAGAGGGCTATTTTTAACATTCTGTGTCATCAGTGCTGATTGGACCATCTGAATTCTTTCTGCAGACGATACAAACTCATATATAGAAGGGTTTAGTACAATTTTCTGGCCCAAAAGACCCAATGGTTAAGATGGTTATTTATAAGGCAATTTCTCTTGCTAAGATGGTTATTTATAAGAAAATGTCAAACCATTCCAGTTTTGATTAGAATTTAGAAACCGTTATAATTACGCCAGTGATACTTTAATACAAGTATAAATACAATATATATACATATACTCAATGGCTGTGTACAATAAGTAGTATCTTACATACAATGCGACGCTCTATATGTGCCTGAGTTGTCGCTTATTAAACCATGACTGATACAACAAATGAAAATTATTATAACATCGTGCATATATGAATTATGCTTAGCAAGGTAGGAACCAAACTAGCATAATTCTCTATCAAACCAAACAAGGTGGGAACCAAGCTCAACGTCTGATCAGATATATAGACACCCAAAGAGAACCATGACAACAGAAACAGCTACGCTAAAAGTCGGCATGGCAATGGCTGCAGCAGACATGTCAGATGCTACATCAGACATTACCATTGGAGATGGAACAGGTGCAGGGGCAGGGGCAGGAGTGGGGGTGGGGGTAGGAGCAATTTGTGCCTCTGTGACAAGCATTGTTATAGCGAACACGATGAGCGCCACAAAAAATCGCTTCATCCCTGCTGCCTCCATTTGTTTACTTTTCTTATATTGTGTGAAGAATCAAGTGATTAAAGAATTTGGCACAATAGGAGCTGTGCAGGAGGGATGGTATTTATAGGAAAATTATAAAAGGGTGGGGTTTCAAATATAAGCAAGGAGGCATGAAATTCTGGAGAAATAAATGCTAAACACGGCATGTCAGTCTCACACGGTGTTACTTTACAATCCAATAAATTCATTACATTTGCAATTTTGATGTAAAAGGACTTTATAGCTTCCAAATCACAGCATTTTATTGACAACTTAAAGCTTTACAGATAATTAATTTTGATCTAGCGATTAAGACAATATTATTTATGTGAGAGGTATAGATTTTAAAATTAATTCCTTCTTATTAATAAATATAAAAAAAAAACTTTTTATTATTTTTTAAACAAATTTCTTTCACAAAAGTGCAAAAATATGATTTATCAAGGCATTCTTCATTTATTGCAATTTTTTATTTATTGTTTGATACTTGTATGGAAAATTTCACTACATTCTAATTTAAGCAAGGAGGCAGGAATTTCTTACCAAGAGTAAATGAAGAAATAAATGCAAAGAACGATATGTCAATCTCATGTGCTTATACAACTCAAAACTTAAATTCTCACAGGTACTTGGTTGGTTTGAAATCAAGGTGCTTTATTGACAAATTAAGGCTTCTTACCTGATTGATAAAGAAAGACAAAAAAACAAAAAGATGTAGTTCTTGCATGATTGCACCAACAATTGAAGCAAAATGCTCCATGTTCAGATTAAAAAAAAACATAATCAATAGCAAAAAAAATTAAAAATCTTCTTATGTTTCGGACTTCTTCAATTCATAAAGGAGGTCTTCGATCTCAACCTTTTAATTACTCTGTACATTTTAGCAATTTTATCTCTATTGAAACTCAACTGTGATTTAGGTCTGTTCAATATCACACATTTTACTTTAGAAGATTAGAAAGTAGTTATTTAAAAAATCTTCTTTCTTATGTGTTCTAAATAGGAGAAAAAAAATATGGTTAAAAGACTAGAAAGAGAAAATATGTGGGCATATTTAATCGACATTTTTTTAAGCTGAAATTTTTATTTATAACACAGCTTCAAAAAAAATAAACTAAAAAACCACCATTTTTGGAAATTTCGAAATTTACCAGGCCGCACCGATGTTGTGCGGACCCATTTCAGAGAAGCCGCACAATGCCGGTGCGGTCCCTAAAATGGGTCTGCACAATGCTGGAGCAGTCCCCTACTTTAAAAAAAAAAAAATTAAAATATGGTATTGGTTTTTTTGTTATAGAAATATTTGTATGTTGTTTAAGTTTTAGTTTGAAATGTTGTTTAAATTGATATATTTTTTCTCGTATTTTATTTTAGAAATGTCGTTCGTTTGAAATATTGTAGACCTTTTTTTTTATTTTGGCTGATGCTTATCAGATTCTTTTTTTTATATATATATATTCTTATTTGAACTCAGTTCAGGTATGATCTTAAATTAATTTTCTCAAGTTACATGAATGTTTTTTGTAATTGTAAATGCAACGAGAATGACATGAATGGCTATTTTATTGTAATTATTTAAAATTATTTGTTGAATATTTTTTTTTTACAAGACTGGTTAACAAATTATATGAAATAAATATATTATTTTAAAGCATAATTAGTCAAAAAGAAAAAAGAGTAGATGAAAAGCAAGATACGATGAGAACTTGATATTCTCTGTTACTCAATTATTTGTTAATCAAGTTGCCTAAACAAATCCAATTAATTAAGAGGAGAAGAAGAATGGGTTTTCAAAAAATAGAGAGAACAAATTAAGAGGGTTTTGTTCAGCACTTCAGCCCACTAGGCCCAAGAGTCCATATCTCGACGGTACCGTAAAAGATTCCCTTTTACAATTAGCTATTTACGGTTGAGATTAACTCTCAGCCGGTTTGGGATTCGGGCTGACTGAGGGGGCAGTGTTATTTGGCTTTGAGATTCGTGCAAATTTAAAGAGAACGGTCCAGATCAAGTACCGTCGGTGATATGAATTCCTAGGGACAATTCACATTTCTTCCTGTTTTGCTGTCACATTTTCTTGCTCTCTCTCTCTCACACACACTCGGCCACAAATCCTCCTTCCCGACTCTCTTTCGCATGTAAGCTATCCTTTTCCCAAAATAGATGAATCGTTTAGTAATTTTGTCAACATTGCTTTTTCTTTTGACTCCTCCGCTGCCGCTGCTCCTCCACTATCCTCTTTCAGCACCAAGGTCAGAATTTATTTTTGTTAATATTTTGTTGAAAATATGAATTATGGTTTTAAGGTTTAGGGTTTAGCTTCTTTTTTTTTTTTTTTTATTTAGGGAAAGTGTTTTATTTAGACCCTCTAAAACAAAAGGTTTTGTGGTTTTTGGTTACATATTAATACTTTGTGAGGGCTTTGTTTAAAAAAAAAAACTTTTTGTGTCTCCTATTGTACAGTTGTTGAGACTGCTGCTGAAGCAAATTTAATTTTGGTGAAATTGTATTAACAATCTCAAAGGTTGGAGGATTCATTACACAAAACTGGTAGCTCACCTATACCAGTAAAGAGTCAATCAAGCTGCAGTTGAATTGTGATTAAGCTGGTACAACATTTGTACAAGTAAGTATCCTGAGGAGCTCCCTGAACAGGTACTGTACTGTTAATTTAAGTTGCAGAAATTAAAGTGGATCAGTTTTGTAGTTCTCATGCAAATCAAATAAACATTTGTTTGGCAAAGATATCCAATTAATGATAAATCTGTAATAGGAAGGATTACCAAAAGAAAAAAAAAATCCAATGAACCTTGAATGCCCTCCACAACCTTAAATTAGTAAACCAGGGTACAATAACTCAACCTGGTACGCCGACATGTACCACTACTGAACACAAATGAAACATAAATGATCAGATCAAAACTACTTAATCTAAGTGAAAACCAGGTTCTTTAACAGACAAATTGCACAAATATATGTCAGTTAGAGTGGTGCTTGAATTAAACCTTAGGCCCTTCACTTTGGAAATTTTGCACATTGGCCCATTGGAATTGCAGATATGACTTTTTATCTGCAAGAAGCTCAAGTGAAATGCTATCTAAATTGAGTAGAAAGAGCAACTAGATGGTGCATTATTTTGTCTCAATAGGTCTTATAAAGAATCAAATATCCTATTGTTCAAACAAATGTTGTAGCCAGATGAAACTTCAAATTTCCATTTCCACACACACACACACTCGGCGCCGACAAGTCCTTTCCGCAGCTCTCTCTGCTCAGGTAAGCTATCCTTTTCCCAAAATAGGTGGATCGTTTAGTAATTTTCTCAACATTGCTTTTCACTTTCTGATTTCATCCTTCTAGACTCAAGTTTCACAAATCATACCACTAATTTGACCTCTATTCCTCACAGCCGCTCTCCCTCAAAACCCTACAACACCCACGCGGAGAGTGGAACGGCAAGCACATCTCCGCTGCTGACATCTTCTCCCTGCAGCGCCGCCTTGTCCAGACCGCCGCTGCTGCACCTCCACTACCTCCACACCCTCTCTCAGCACCAGGGTCAGAATTTATTTTTGTTAATTTTTATTAAAACTACTAACAGTGTTTTTAGGGTTTAGGGTTTAGCTTTTTATTTTTATTTTTTTACTTACGAACAATGTTTTTATATATACCACTTAGAAGTTAGAACAAAAAGTGTTGTGGTTTTTGGTTACATCTTGATACTTTGTTGAGGCTGGTACTGAACCTAATTTAATTTTGGTAATATTTACTAAAAAGTTTTTAGTATTGGTGATATTTTTGTGTCTTTTGTAGTTTTGGCATTTGCTTAATTGTTGTTCTGCACCTAATTTTTAGTTTTGTGTTGTGCTGAACCTAATTGTGGTCTTATTTGTGTTAAATCATGTTCTGAATTTGTGCTGATCTTTGCTGAGTTTGAATCCATGCATGAACTTTGTGTGATTGCTATTGTGATAAAGTAATAACCTGTACACTGTTTGGGCTTTTTAACTGGGAGAATAGGGGAAGAACTAGTCAGTGCTTTAAATGTGTTCAATGATGTTCTTTAGGTTGTTTTAAATGTGTTAAGTGTTGTTCTTTAGTTGTTGAGAACCTTCTTTTCTGGTTGGGTTTTTAATTAGGTTACAATTGTGGTATTAGTCCCTTTCTCAAATTCCTTTCATGTACTATTATTGAATTATGGAAAATTACAATATAACATGTACTATCACAGACTAATGGCGATACCGAGAGAACGAAGCGGTACTGATGGCGTCCTAAGCCATGAGAGAAACTGGTCAGAACTTCCACAAGACATTCTCCATTTTGTCTCCAAAAAGCTCCCTGATATCTCTGATTTCATACACTTCCGTGCTGTGTGCAAGAGGTGGCGGTTATCAGCCCCAGTCAATGATCCTCCCCCACAACTCCCCTGGCTTCTAGAGCAACGTCAAGACCTTGAAAATGCCATTATGCGCTTCTACTGCCTCTCGTCTGGTAAAGTTCATACTATCACCTGCCCTGGTTCCCGTCATGCCTGGTTTGAGGGCCCTGCATATCGCTATTTACTTGCCAAATGCTTGAGAAATGAGAGGTATCTCCTTAATCCTCTTACACATGATCAGATCCATGCCCCTATTGTTAAAGTCGGCAGTTGGTTGCTAGACTATATTGGTCGAGATCCAATTGAAGGCGGTGATATTGTGGTTATATCAGGATATACGAGCGTTTTCTGGCAACCACACGATATGATGGCTTTTTGGCGACCTGGGGCTGGCGATTGGGTCTATATAGAAGGGGTTACCGGCAGTGCTAATGCATTCTACATGGGACAATACTTCAGCAACGACGAATGTACTGGCATTACGCATGTTGTTGATATTGCCACCAAAAAAATGGTTTATCAAGTCGCACCACCAAAGGACACCAACCCTCTTCTCATAGGTCGCACAATTATGGTCGAGTCAGGAGGAAAGCTCCTAAGGTTGTTCCAGCATTATGACAAGCCGTGCCACTTTGATATACACAGTCTTTATTTCGGTGATGGTGAACGAAAACCTTGTTGGATGAAAATCACTGATATCGGTGACCAAATGTTGTTTCTGCAATTTGACCTTGGTGGGTTATCTTTCTGTGCAAGTAACTTTGCTGGATTCAAAGGGAATTGCATTTACTTCCTGAAACACATGCGATATCTTTGTAGATACGATGTAGGAGATGGTACAACTGAGGTGTTGCCTTGCCCTTTTGATTCAGTGGGGACTTGGTTTGTGCCTAGTCTGGTATAGCCATGTAAGTTTATCTCAGGTGGTAGCTTTTAACTTTTGTGATTTATGTAAGGCATCCTTTATACTTGGCCGGTACCATTATGAATGCTTGTACCAGTATGTCCTATCAATCCACCTATATCAATACATATATGAACTCAGTAGCAGCATCAAAACAACTGATAATACTTGGGTTTGACACCAACCTTACCAGATTGTACCATATTAACCAGGGTCTGATCAGCAACACAAAATCTGGCTAGTAGTTTGGTTTGGTATTGTACTAGATGGAAGGTGCCATGAAAAGATACAGGTTGTACCAGTCAGGTCTATTACAATGTGAGTATTACCAATGAATTTAAACATGTGATTGTATTACAATGTGATTGAATTTAAACATGTGATTGAATTTTTGTTTTCCTATTACACCTTTCTCTTTACTTCTATTACAATGTGAGTATTAACATCAGAATTTAAACATGACCTAAAAACAGTTTCACAACAGCATCACTGACTAAACCAGAAACACAGACCATGAGATATATTCTTTTATATTGAAATAGCATAATTGATGCACTGTTTTTTTGCAAAGTAGACCTTGTTGTACAGATTGAGCTGATCTCATTAAGTGAAATTAGACCTATTTGTAAGTGAAATCATAATAAAGGTAAGTTGTCAAGGTATTGAAAGCATGTGCATTTCTCATTAAGATAAATCAAAATTTGTATTCTAATTCCCAAGTGGTGATGTAATCTTACTTTGTTGTGGCCAGAGATGAAAGATGCTAATGACTTCAGTAGTAGGAATGACTCATCAGGTACTTGGCTCTATCTGAATTGTAAGTTCTACTAAGATCTCCTTTGTAGAAATAAACAAACTATCAGGGATCTTGGGCAAAAGGGACACATTTTGTCAGATGAAATTGGAAGTTATATATTATAAGTTCTGTCAGATGTAATTGATTTTCCTTAGCAAACTGGTATGTACAGTACCCGTCAGGATCTATACAAGATTATGTTTTGAAAAGAAAGACAGATTGAAACTTATGTTGAACCAAAGTTTTGATTTAAAATGATTAATGTTTGGGCTTAGTTATTTGTTCTATAAGTTTTTAGTGTCATGTATTTAATACAAAATTATGCTGGAAATTAGTGTCATGTATTTAATACAAATAGGATTGAGCTGATCTAATTAAGTGAAATTTGTATTATTATGAACCAGCTTGGTGTTTGGCGTGGCAGAGGATGGGTCTGGCAGCAATTTCATCTCCTATTTGTTTTAGAATTTAAATATATTTTGGTTTAGTTGTATCTTTATGGATTTTGATGTTTTATTATTTGATACTTTTTGATATAATTGATAAAGGATTCTGTACTTTGCTACGCCAAAGTTTGTTCAACGTAACTAAAGGAAATCTTGATAAGCTGATGCTACACCTACATTGAAATTATTGCTTGTGCTGTCAATTACTTTTATTTACATTGTTTAACTAAAAGATTCTGTGTGCTTTAAATTATTGTTTAACTAAAGGATTCTGTATTTATTTTGCTTGTACGTGTCATGAAAATTTGCGTTATTTGCAGTAATATGTAATTGTGGAAATAATGCACAATTTTAAGCACATGGTAACAAAATATTAGAATAATATGCACAGTACAATAGTTTGTGCTAGTAATTGTAAGCCAGGCATAAAATATTAGAATAATAGTATTCTAATATTAGACTTTGTGTTTAATTGCTTGTAGCAACTTCATCTCACGATAATTAATTGCTAGAGGAGAAACATCTAAAAGCAAGGCAACAAATCGTAAAAAAGAAGTGGAGTTTGATGCAAAATTGTATGAAATTCGGAAGCTAGCGAAACCGGCCTCGAGTGGGAATTCACATCACCTCAGGTTACCTGACTCAAGCAAATGATGATCGGACGGTTCTTTTAACATGATATGAATCTCAAAACACCTCATACGGTCTATATAGGCACCGGATTGAGTTTGACCCGGATAAGATTAATCTGAGCCGTCCGTTTCAATTTACTTGAGTCAGGTACCTGGGAGGATACGGATCCCTCGAGCGGAGAGTCCCTATACATGCTAAACATGCTAATGCATGATGTATTAATCTGAGTCAAACTCAAACCCAATTCAATATCTATGAAAATTATAGGAGGTCTATTTTGAAATTCGTATCAGGTTAAAAAAAACAGTCCGAATCTATTTATTGCACCTGCACTGGATGTGGATTCCTCGAGTGGAGGGAAAAGTTTTTGATTAAATTGGTGTTTTCTGAAGGGGGATGAGTTTTGAGCTGAATCGAGCTAAGTTGCTGATCTTGGTTTTTTCCTTCAACTTAGTTGAGTTTTTATTGTTCTTTAAACTGAGTTTGAGTTGAGTAAAATCTTATTCAAATCAGAAACCCACAAAATTGTCTATAAAAGAAATGGACCGCTAGGAATTCTAACGGTCCTTTTTTTTGTGTGAAAAATTGAGTAAAAATGTTCATCAATTTTTTTTTAATGAATAATACAAAATTCTGACTAAATGACAGAACAAAACAGAAACACTGTATTAGTTCAATTAAAAGAATGAGGGGCATCTTTCTTTTAGACGGTATATGAATGCTGCAATAATTGCACACGGTTTTACTGTATCATTCGTGCGTGATAAAAGAAATAGAAACTTTTCCACATCATCGATCTATAATTTTTTGTTATAATACATCTCTATCTATTTTTTCTAAGTCATTTCTAAAGCACATGTAGGTTGTACATGTATTTGTCTGAGACATATCTCGTAAATAGGTGAGCCTAGGGCAATGCAAGAGACGATATTTTCACCGAAAAGGCGGAAAATGACAAAGAAACTTTAAACAAGCGTATCTCAGAGCTTGAGTGTCTGATTGCAGCATATGACCACTTTTCGTAAGGGCAGCGAGAAAAAAAATATAATTTTTGAACCATTATCGTTCATCGGACAAATGACATAGTCATAGTTGCAAAAAAAAAAAAAGGGAAGAGCTTCAAAACTTGAGTTTAAGTTTCCGATTAAGTTTTTGTCGGTCTAATTTTCGATTTTCTTGTCCCTTATTATACTCTTTCCTAAACGTATGAATCTAGGGTTTTTTTGTTATATTTTTCATTTTTTAGTTCAAATGTTTTATTTTAAAATTTAGTTTAGCGTTTTTTATATTCAGATCTAGGGTATGCTATGATAAAAACATATCATTTTGATAATTTAGTTTAGTGTTTTATCAAAATTTTCTTTAGTGTTTTATTTTGAAATTTAGTTTAGCATTTTTTATATTCAGATCTAGAGTATATGCTATAAAAAAAAATGATATTAATAAAATATTCGGTGAATCCGACCGATCTGATTTATTCATTTTCCTTTTCAACCAGTATTTGATTCGTGCAAAATGATTAAACAATAATACAGTTTTTTCATCCTGCCTTGATCCTATTCAAACACGAGTAATCAAAAACCAATTTGACCCCAAGTCAGATGTGAAGTCTGTACATGAATCTGTCCAACCTGATAAAAATAATTTTGTTGGAACAACAGTGCCAAATGACCTAAAGTCTTGAGCCAATTAGACCTGATAGATGGAAATTGGACCGTAATCTCGCCCAAGTTGCAAAACTGGTCCAAATCTAAAGTAATATTTAACAGTAAAACTGTCATCATTCCTGAGACAACAAAAGTAGGAAGCAAATCTGCTGCGATTCCAATGGATCGCAGAAACCCTGCGATCTTTTGGAATCGCAACAGATTTATTTCCACAAAAGTAACGTGTTTTGTTAATTGAATGCATTATAGAGGAGAGGAACACACAATACATCAACATATAGATATCTGAATCAGTGTTGTAAATAATGACATACAGTCGTCGGACGGACAGGGTACCACCAAGCAATTAATCGGAAATAATCGGGAATAATCGGCCATAATCGGAAATAATCGGCCAATTAATCGAGAAAATCCGTAACGGTTTGGTCACCGTCAACGACTAATCGGCCGATTAATCGGCCTAAACAGACGTTTTTTACAACACTGATCTGAATTAACACTAAGGGACATGCTCTTGTTGGCATATACTCACAAGTGGCAGTACACACAAAAAAAATAAAAAAAAATAAAAACCTATTGTGGCCTTTAACTATTCTGTA
Source organism: Carex littledalei (assembly GCA_011114355.1). NCBI lineage: Eukaryota > Viridiplantae > Streptophyta > Magnoliopsida > Poales > Cyperaceae > Carex > Carex littledalei. Next base: position 10,333,043 of record CM022094.1, read on the forward strand.
TCTAGAAATCCAGCGCTTATGTAATGTTAAACAAATCAGACTTCTCTGTTGAAGTTAAATTGAAATTTTCATTTATGATAATACACCCATCAAATTTCTTAAATTGACAAATTTATGATGTGTGTTTTAAATATGCCATATTGAAACTTTGCATAAGCGGAGCCTACAGGGTGGCACTTGACATCCTCTTACATAATATATATAGAGAGAGGGGCTAATATACAAACGTTTGTTCCTGAACTTAGGAACAAACGGTTTGGTTCTCTAATTTTCCAAGCCCAAACAGTCGATCCAAACTGTTAGATATTCAATCTATATTAAAATGTGCTTGGAGACCAAATTTTACATTTTTTTGGAATTTTTTTACTATTTATTAAGATGGTTTAAAAACCGCTGTTTTTCAATGCTGCAGAAATTTAATAAAAACAACAGTTTTCAAACCATCTTAATAAATAGTAAAAAAATTCCAAAAAATGTAAAATTTGGTCTCCAAGTACATTTTAATATAGATTGAATATCTAACGGTTTGGATCGACTGTTTGGACTTTGAAAATTGGAGAACCAAACTGTTTGTTCCTGAGTCCAGGAACAAATGTTTGTATATTAGCCACTCTCTCTCTCTCTCTCTCTCTCTCTATATATATATATATATATTTAAAAAAATAGCTTAAGTTCAAATAATTATAAGAGTAGAACTAGGGTGTTCTTAAGCTCACCAAGTCTCTTTGTGAGATATTCAATCTAGTGATGAGTTTTAAGCGGTAAAAAAAATGATGAAAAAATGAACACATTAAAATTAACTTATAAACCATCTTTTTTTGACCGTTTGACTTTATACTACATTAATTCGAAAATTTATAAATTTGACATGTAAACGCATCACTCGTGAAGTATATCGGTTTCAACGGTTTGGATGCATCGTTTGAAGCCAATTCAATAGGTTTTTTAATTAAACTCACAAAGGGACTTGGATGAGCTTAAGAACATCCTGATGGAAGATCATTATTGGACTATGAATATTTTGGTGATGTCATTTATTTTGATAGTACTTATAAAACAAATGACTATGGTAGACCTTTTGCTAATTTCGTAGGCGTTAACCACCACAAACAAACTATCATATTTGGTTCGCTTTGCTCTATGATGAGACTGCTCCTTCGTTTGAGTGGTTGTTTTGTGCTTTATTGAAAGCTACAGGTGGAAAAGCTCCCAAGGTGATGTTATAAATTACTTTTATATAATTTAGTTATGTTTATGTGATTACTTCTATCTAATTAATTTGACAATCTTTTAGGTAATTTTGACTGATCAAGACTTTGCCATGAGTAAAACAATAAAAAATGTTTTGCCTGACACTACTCATCGTTTGTGTGTTTGGCACATGTACCAAAATGCTGCTAAGAACTTAAGTAAAGTATTCGACGGTTCTAAATCTTTCAAGCGCGATTTCAGCCATTGTGTGTACGATTGGGAAGATGAGGAAGACTTTATGCATGCATGGGAAGAGATGCTTAGCAAATATGATTTGTCCGATAAGAAATGGTTGGCTGATTTATTCAAAATTCGAGAAAAGTGGGCCCCTGTGTATGGTCGACAAGTCTTTTGTGCTGATATGAAGTTAACTCAAAGAAGTGAGAACATAAATAGTGTTATTAAGAGATATTTGGATAGTCAATTGTTTCGTACCTTTGGTTTAACACCACTTTGGTGTACTATTGCATTTTGCAAAAGCGAGGGACTATAATGCAAATATGTACATTCACCTTTGGCATTGTTTAATTTATTTTGTTATGTTATTAATCTGTTTTTGTAAGTGAAGAACAGTGTTTGAGTTCAAGCATATATATATATATGTAGAGGTTGGCTAATATCAAAACGTTTGTTCCTAGGCCGTGGAACAAACGCTTTGGTTTTTACATTTTCAAAGTCCAAATAGTCGATCCAAACCGTTCAACATTCAATCTATAATAAAATGTGCTTGGACACCAATTTTTATATTTTTTGAATTTTTTTTTACTATTTATCAAGTCAGTTTTAAAATCGTTGTTTTTAATGATCCAGAAATTTTTCACTGTTTATTAAAATCTGCGATTTTAAAACTGGCTTAATAAATAGTAAAAAAATTTGAAAAAATGTAAAATTTGGTCTCCAAGCATATTTTAATATAAAGATAACATCTAACAGTTTGGATCGACCGTTTGAACTTTGAAAATCGGAAAACCAATTGGTTGCACCACGACGTCGGAACAAACGTTTTGATATTAGCCAACCTCTATATATATATATATATATAAAGCTGTATTTGGTCAAAAAAAAGCTTCAGTATTGTACAAGCTTTGTTGCATATGTTATCAAGAGAAGTTGTATTTGGTGAAAAAAAAACTTCGAAGAATGTTTTACAATTTAGACTCTGGTACCAGTCAGTACCATACCGCAATTCTTCATTCTCAAAAATGACTTGAAGCTGCTGGTTATTTGGATTGTTTATTATTAAGTATTGTTTGTGTTGTAAGTCTATACAAATACTCCTTCATTATATGGACATCGCAGTATTGGAAATGGCATTATGATTTGTACCAAGCTCTGATTGCAATTTATATATGACATCGGGGCCTTTGCTCTTTAGTTATAATATATAAGTTTTGAAATTTTTTATCTGAATAAGGTGTTTTCACCAGGACTGTAAAAGCTTGGTAGAAAAAATGGGGTGGCATCTAGAGAAAGCACATGTTTTCAATTTCTTTCCGGGCACACATAACTGCTTTTCTATCATTAATTTCTTTTCAAGATAACCCAAAAAAATAATAGTGTTATTTGAAGAAAATAACAACATTTTTTGTGTACCAGTGTACACAAAACAAATGTAAGTGGCACATTTGACAAACAAATTGTGTACCAGTATACACATTATTTATTCATTGCATTTGATAAAACAAAATAATTGTAAGATCAAAATGTTCATTGCATTGTATCAAGGAAGCATCAAATTCATAAAAGAAAATGTTCAAAGAAACATTCATAAGCACCTCACTACTAAAAAAAACACTTCGTCGTCGGGCGAAATCGCTATCCGCAATCGATTTCCGAACCGATGCCTATCGCCCCGATAGGAAATGTATACCCATATGCCATCGGCTCAAAACAGATGGCGTTAATCGATATGCCATCGGCAACGCATTGATCAAACAAACGGTGTTAGTACCCAACGCCATATGTTTCTTTTTGCAACTGACGACAAATGTAATTAACGTTGTCTGTTGGATTTTAATAGCCGATTGTAAAAGTGTTTTACACCATCTGTTTTGTTTGAGTTGGCGTTGGCAGGTCATAGTTTGCCATCGGTCATTAATTTTTGAGCCGATTGTGATGTATATAATTATTATGTTTCATTATTAATTCTTGTATTAATTAATTATGGGCTAGCCTCTATATATTTGCCAGTCATTTTTAAAATCTAACAAAGCAACAGTAAACATGCATGCATTATATACCCATATTTTAACCAACAATTAATATAGGCATCAACAACATATACATACACAAGTTATCCAACATATATATTAATTAATCCATGCAACAAGCAATATATAAATTAGACAACAATTATAAACCAACAAGCTAGCAATATCACACATACAATAATATATAGAGCAATATGTCGTTGTACCATAAAACTAACAACTGTTTTAAACCATATTATTAAAACCAACACCAAATTGTCTGACTGCAAAAAATAGAAAACAACAAATGTTTTACAACATAGACAAGTACTTGCACAGTAATTAAACTATTTCCAAGAAGAACTTACACCATTGGATACGGATGTCATGCAATGCGTTTTTCTTTGTATGACATTCTGGACAGTCGACACTGCATGAATAAATCAAAACATAAATAACATATATAAGAACTTAATCTGAAAGCATGATAGAAACAAGTAATTGACAAACCTTTGGAAAAGAACGTGCATAATTTTTTATGAGCATCTCCATGTTCTTCATTACATAAAACTCGGACTCCCATGAATTGCTTTGCGTGGGGCTCTGATCAAATATGTATTATTTAAAACAAAATCTAACTAGTAGTGCAATTGGAACTTGAAATAAGTTGCAATGAAATACTCGATTAAAATATTTCTTACCTGAAACATTCTGACCTCCAGTGCTATTTTCTTTGGCATGTGCTGACCTCTCCGGTTTATGTATGACTTAAAAGCACTAGAATTATTAAAGGTCAGTATATGGTACCTAGAAGTAGGCCAATTTAGTATTTTGCCTTTTAAATTATATGTATTTTGCTTACTTCCGTAATAGAGGAACAACATCTAAATTATCGTCATGATTTGGCACTAAGTCTAGCAAATAGGCAACATTCTGTTTTGGGATGATAACGAGAAGCCTCGAAGGTGCTCTACAATATAAGTAATAAAATAATAAATCAATACAAACTTGTTAAAAAAGACAATAAACATGAATACAATTAGCAGCTTACCCAGCTTTGTGGCATGGTAAGAATACAAGACGCTTATCCTGAAACTTTAGCAAGGTATCACCCAAGTACGAAAAGGGATTGTTCATTACTATGGTCTATGTATGTGGAGCTGAGCAGTCTGGGGTCCAAGAAACCAATGTTAGGTGTATTTTGGGCACCTAATTCAATAACTAGCTTCATGCAATACCTGAAAAAAGTCAGTGTCAGAATAAAATAAAGGAGATCTCATTATAAGTCAACATTATTATATCTGTTTATACTAATAAATACTCACATTATCCAGACTTGGATAATAGAGACGTCGATCTTGTTATAAGTCATAAGATCACGGATATCTGTGAAACCCACTGTTAGATAAAAACCCTCATCCTGAAATACTCCCAGCCCGATATAGCAGCGGAAGCCTCCTCCTTCAGATAGTGGCGTCACAAGATATCTGTCATGCAGTAGTTGGAATTCCAAGCTCAGGTCGTCCAATGCCTCCTGATCTACAAGTGGGACCCGACCTCGTATTCATCCTACAGGTATTGGCCATCTCGATAGCACTAATTCATTAGTCATCGTATTGGCCATCTCGACAAGTACTTCAGCAGGCCCCTATCATGTACAGATGAATGTATCACTATCGTGTACAAGTAACAACTTATTAGAAAACACTAAGTTATTCAGCCAGGTGCCTTACCTGAGTACTGCAGTTCAAGGTGCTAGCTTCTTGGGTAGGCATCTTACTTTCCAAACCCCATATTGCTCTTGTAGATTTTTGGAGATATTGGTAGATATTGGCTCTCTGATTAACATCAGTAGGCTTCTATCATGTATAGATGAATGTATCACTATTAAGTACAGATAACGACTTAAAATTGAAAAACACTAAGTTATTCAGTCAGGTGCCTTACCTGACTTGCAGTTCAAGGTGCTAGCTTCTTGGGTAGAAATCTTGCTTTCCAAACCCCTAGAAAGAACATATGTTGCTGTTGTAATCCTCTTTATAGCTGCATTTGGCTTTGCTCTAGCTAATATCCAATCCCTTGCTCGAACACTTGCATTCCTCCTAACAGGTCTTGACTGGATGCAAATCTTCAAAAAATGAAATCTATGTGATTGGATGTAAAGGCAAGGTCGTTCTTGCATATTTCATGTTGTTGAAGATTCAAAAATCAATAAAATGCCAAATTAGAGAATTTTACCCTTACATCCAAACTAGCAGCACTGTCAGTGGTAATATGAATTCGTTGTGGAGTGATTCTTTTCAGTTTTTTCTTACCATCCCCACAGCTCCTGGGGTCCCTTTCCCTCTTGGCTGCGGGTTCTGAAGAGTGTGGGCATGATTGGGATGACATTGCTGAAATTAAATTACAACTCAAAGAGTAAGGAAGCTCCAAAACTACAAATGCTGAAAAAAAATACTTAGATAAAAATAAAGATATAAAACTAAACCCTAAACCCTAGAACCATACTATCCCTAGAAACCCCCTAACCCAAAACTTAACCCTAACTAGAAACCCCTAGAAAGATATAGACAGAGAGTCAGATGAGTAAACCTTCAATGACGGAGATCGATCGAGTGCTCGATGTTGTATTGAGGTGGCGGCCGACAAGTGATTAGAGACGGAGTTGCGGCGGAGAAAGCTAGCTAGTGACAACCACTTCGAGAGTGCTAGAACACTTGTGTTGTTGGATATATATATTGAAACCCTTAACTTGCCATCGGCTCCGTAGTGAATATCTCAACTGTTCAGTAGTTCCACCGATGGCGTTATGCGGATAAATGTCAATAGTATAGCAAACTTGATGTAGTCCGCACGAATCTTAAATGCGGATAAATGTGTATCATCTGCATTAATATTAGTGCGGTTGTAGTCCGCACGAATCTTAAAAAAGATCGAATGGCTGAGATGTATTAACTCAAAAGAGTCCCTTTTGAGTTAGCATGTAGAGGATACGAATTCAACAAACTTTGCCCTACGTTGATATTTCTTAGAAATTGCTTAATTTGTGTTGCCAATTCTATAGAAGTTTACCTTTACTAATTCAATACGTGGAGTTTGACAACACCGATCAAATTGTACATGCAAGCAATATTCCCTTATTTATCTAATTGTGCAATTAATCCACATAGAAGTTACCAAGTTGTGCAAACAAACATAAACAAAGTTATCTACTCAAATAAACATCCATAAAATTCATCTCCTTATTTACAATTACAACACAACAATTAATTACAACACACCATATTCAACAATTTATTTTGATTTTACTAAATTCACTATATTTTATTTGACACCTTGCAAGAACATGTTTTATCTTGGTTAGGTTTGAAAGAAATAGGTCAAACTAATTAATTTTCAACTAATAAAACATTTTATGAATATTTAATCATGTTTTTGGTCCCAAGTTTTTGGCGGTGTAGAAATGGACATGTTACAGTGGACTTACGTTGCTGTTTAAATTCTTTCGCAAACCACATCTTATTCAAAGGGAGTTTGTGTAAGAAATTAAACAACAATGCACTGTCACATGCCATTCATACACCGCCAAAAACTTGAGTTCAAAACATGATTTAATTAAGAATGGTGCATTGTTGTTTAACAACAATTTGCACAAATATAATCTAAGTGAAAACCAGGTTCTTTAAATGATATGTGACAGTGTATTGTTGTTTAATTTCTTACACAAACTCCTTTTAAAATTAAACAACAATTTTTTCTTTCTCTGGATACTTAATCTAAGTGAAAACTAGGTTCTTTCACAGACAAATTGCACAAATATATGTCAGTTAGATTAGTGCTTGAATTAAACCTTAGGCCCTTCACTTTGGAAATTTTGCACATTGGCCCATTGGAATTGCAGATATGATTTTTTATCTGCAAGAAGCTCAAGTGAAATGCTATCTAAATTGAGTAAAAGAGCAACTAGATGGTGCATCATTTTGTCTCAATAGGACTTATATATATAAGAATCAAAGAGTGAGGCTACGGTACTATGCATAGCATGGTTTGGTCCGTGCTACGGCTCAATATTTGAGTTTTCAAAATTCTAACGGTCGATCCGAACGTTCAACATGATCTCCATATGAATATGTACTTGCAAACCAAATTTTACATTTTTTCGAATTTTTTTACTATTTTTTTAAATAGGTAGAAAATCACTTGATCTGAAAATTCTGGACCATTCAAAAACAGTGATTTTCTACCTATCTAAAAAAATAGTAAAAAAATTCGAAAAAATGTAAAATTTGGTTTGCAAGTACATATTCATTTTATAATCATGTTGAACGGTTCGGATCGACCGTTAGAATTTTGAAAACTCAAATATTGAGCCGCAGCACGGTTCAATCCGGACTATGCATAGCACCGTAGCCTCACTCAGAATCAAATATCCTATTGTTCAAACAAATGTTGTAGCCAGATGAAACTTCAAATTTCCATTTCCACACACACACACTCGGCGCCGACAAGTCCTTTCCGCAGCTCTCTCTGCTCAGGTAAGCTATCCTTTTCCCAAAATAGGTGGATCGTTTAGTAATTTTCTCAACATTGCTTTTCACTTTCTGATTTCATCCTTCTAGACTCAAGTTTCACAAATCATACCACTAATTTGACCTCTATTCCTCACAGCCGCTCTCCCTCAAAACCCTACAACACCCACGCGGAGAGTGGAACGGCAAGCACATCTCCGCTGCTGACATCTTCTCCCTGCAGCGCGCCTTGTCCAGACCGCCGCCGCTGCACCTCCACTACCTCCACACCCTCTCTCAGCACCAGGGTCAGAATTTATTTTTGTTAATTTTTATTAAAACTACTAACAGTGTTTTTAGGGTTTAGGGTTTAGTTTTTTATTTTTATTTTTTTACTTGCGAACAATGTTTTTATATATACCACTTAGAAGTTAGAACAAAAAGTGTTGTGGTTTTTGGTTACATCTTGATACTTTGTTGAGGCTGGTACTGAACCTAATTTAATTTTGGTAATATTTACTAAAAAGTTTTTAGTATTGGTGATATTCTTGTGTCTTTTTTAGTTTTGGCATTTGCTTAATTGTTGTTCTGCACCTAATTTTTAGTTTTGTGTTGTGCTGAACCTAATTGTGGTCTTATTTGTGTTAAATCATGTTCTGAATTTGTGCTGATCTTTGCTGAGTTTGAATCCGTGCATGAACTTTGTGTGATTGCTATTGTGATAAAGTAATAACCTGTACACTGTTTGGGCTTTTTAATTGGGAGAATAGGGGAAGAACTAGTCAGTGCTTTAAATGTGTTCAATGATGTTCTTTAGGTTGTTTTAAATGTGTTAAGTGTTGTTCTTTAGTTGTTGAGAACCTTCTTTTCTGGTTGGGTTTTTAATTAGGTTGCAATTGTGGTATTAGTCCCTTTCTCAAATTTCTTTCATGTACTATTATTGAATTATGGAAAATTACAATATAACATGTACTATAACAGACTAATGGCGATACCGAGAGAACGAAGCGGTACTGATGGCGTCCTAAGCCATGAGAGAAACTGGTCAGAACTTCCACAAGACATTCTCCATTTCTTCTCCAAAAAGCTCCCTGATATCTCTGATTTCATACACTTCCGTGCTGTGTGCAAGAGGTGGCAGTTATCAGCCCCAGTCAATGATCCTCCCCCACAACTTCCCTGGCTTCTAGAGCAATGTCAAGACCTTGAAAATGCCATTATGCGCTTCTACTGCCTCTCGTCTGGTAAAGTTCATACTATCACCTGTCCTGGTTCCCGTCATGCCTGGTTTGAGGGCCCTGCATATCGCTATTTACTTGCCAAACGCTTGAGAAATGAGGAGAGGTATCTCCTTAATCCTCTTACACATGATCAGATCCATGCCCCTATTGTTAAAGTTGGCAGTTGGTTGCTAGACTATATTGGTCGAGATCCAATTGAAGGCGGCGATATTGTGGTTATATCAGGATATACGGGCGATTTCTGGCAACCACTCAATATGATGGCTTTTTGGCGACCTGGGGCTGGCGATTGGGTCTATGTAGAAGGGGTTGCCGGCAGTGCTAATGCATTCTACATGGGACAATACTTCAGCAACGACGAATGTACTGGGATTACGAATGTTGTTGATATTGCCACCAAAAAAATGGTTTATCAAGTCGCACCACCAAAGGACACAAACCCTCTTCTCATAGGTCGCACAATTATGGTCGAGTCAGGAGGAAAGCTCCTAAGGTTGTTCCAGCATCATGACAAGCCGTGCCACTTTGATATACACAGTCTTTATTTCGGTGATGGTGAACAAAAACCTTGTTGGATGAAAATCACTGATATCGGTGACCAAATGTTGTTTCTGCAATTTGTTGACCTTGGTGGGTTATCTTTCTGTGCAAGTAACTTTGTTGGATTCAAAGGGAATTGCATTTACTTCCTGAAACACATGCGATATCTTTGTAGATACGATGTAGGAGATGGTACAACTGAGGTGTTGCCTTGCCCTTTTGAATCAGTGGGGACTTGGTTTGTGCCTAGTCTGGTATAGCCATGTAAGTTTATCTCAGGTGGTAGCTTTTAACTTTTGTGATTTATGTAAGACACCTAGGCATCCTTTATACTTGGCCGGTACCATTATGAATGCTTGTACCAGTATGTCCTATCAATCCACCTATATCAATACATATATGAACTCAGTAACAGCATCAAAACAACTGATAATACTTGGGTTTGACACCAACCTTACCAGATTGTACCATATTAACCAGGGTCTGATCAGCAACACAAAATCTGGCTAGTAGTTTGGTTTGGTATTGTACTAGATGAAAGGTGCCATGAAAAGATACAGGTTGTACCAGTCAGGTCTATTACAATGTGAGTATTACCAATGAATTTAAACATGTGATTGTATTACAATGTGATTGAATTTAAACATGTGATTGAATTTTTGTTTTCCTATTACACCTTTCTCTTTACTTCTATTACAATGTGAGTATTAACATCAGAATTTAAACATGACCTAAAAACAGTTTCACAACAGCATCACTGACTAAACCATAAACACAGACCATGAGATATATTCTTTTATATTGAAATAGCATAATTGATGCACTGTTTTTTTGCAAATTAGACCTTGTTGTACAGATTGAGCTGATCTCATTAAGTGAAATTAGACCTATTTGTAAGTGAAATCATAATAAAGGTAAGTTGTCAAGGTATTGAAAGCATGTACATTTTCCATCAAAAAATTGAAAGCATGTGCATATCTCATTAAGATAAATCAAATTTTGTATTCTAATTCCCAAGTGGTGATGTAATCTTACTTTGTTGTGGCCAGAGACGAAAGATGCTAATGACTTCAGTAGTAGGAATGACTCATCAGGTACTTTGCTCTATCTGAATTGTAAGTTCTACTAAGATCTCCTTTGTAGAAATAAACAAACTATCAGGGATCTTGGGCAAAAGAGACACATTTTGTCAGATGAAATTGGAAGTTATATATTGTAAGTTCTGTCAGATGTAATTGATTTTCCTTAGCAAACTGGTATGTACAGTACCCGTCAGGATCTATATAAGATTATGTTTTGAAAAGAAAGACAGTTTGAAACTTATGTTGAACCAAAGTTTTGATTTAAAATGATTAATGTTTGGGCTTAGTTATTTGTTCTATAAGTTTTTAGTGTCATGTATTTAATACAAAGTTATGCTGGAAATTAGTGTCATGTATTTAATACAAAACATTAGCCAACTAGTTAATTAACATAGGATTGAGCTGATCTAATTAAGTGAAATTTGTATTATTATGAACCAGCTTGGTGTTTGGCGTGGCAGAGGATGGGTCTGGCAGCAATTTCATCTCCTATTTGTTTTAGAATTTAAATATATTTTGGTTTAGTTGTATCTTTATGGATTTTGATGTTTTATTATTTGATACTTTTTGATATAATTGATAAAGGATTCTGTACTTTGCTACGCCAAAGTTTGTTCAACGTAACTAAAGGAAATCTTGATAAGCTGATGCTACACCTACATTGAAATTATTGCTTGTGCTGTCAATTACTTTCATTTACATTGTTTAACTAAAAGATTATGTGTGCTTTAAATTATTGTTTAACTAAAGGATTCTGTATTTATTTTGCTTGTACGTGTCATGAAAATTTGCGTTATTTGCAGTAATATGTAATTGTGGAAATAATGCACAATTTTAAGCACATGGCAACAAAATATTATAAGAAATATTAGAATAATATGCACAGTACAATAGTTTGTGCTAGTAATTGTAAGCCAGGCATAAAATATTAGAATAATAGTATTCTAATATTAGACTTTGTGTTTAATTGCTTGTAGCAACTTCATCTCACGATAATTGCTTTGTGTTTAATTGCTAATGCATGATGTATTAATCTCAGCTGAGTCAAACTCAAACCCAATTCAATATCTATCAAAATTATAGGAGGTCTATTTTGAAATTCGTATCAGGTTAAAAAAACGGTCCGGATCTATTTATTGCACCTGCACTGGATGTGGATTCCTCGAGCGGAGGGGAAAGTTTCTGATTAAATTGGTGTTTTCTGAACGAGAGTAGGTTGGGTCCGATGTCCATTGGATTCATATTTGGATCCGATGGGTTTCGAGACCGTCCAAAAATTCGTGTGCACGAATCTTAAAGCATACGCCAAAATTGCGGGCTTGAATCTTAAAGCAGATCGGATGGTCATAAAACCCATCGAACTCACTTTGAGTCCAATGGGCATCGGACCCAAATTGACCTCTTTCTGAACGGGGATGAGTTTTGAGCTGAACCGAGTTTGAATCGAGCTAAGTTGCTGATCTTGGTTTTTTCCTTCAACTTAGTTGAGTAAAATCTTATTCAAACCAGAAACCCACAAAATTGTCTTTAAAAGAAATAGACCACTAGGAATTCTGACGGTTTTTTTTTTTTTTTTTTGGAAAATTGAGTAAAATTGTTTATCAATTTTTTTTAATGGATAATACAAAATTCTGACTAAATAACAGAACAAAACAATTAGAAAAATGAGGGGCATCTTTCTTTCAGATGGGTGTATATGAATGCTGCAATAATTGCACACGGTTTTACTGTATGATTCGTGCGTGATAAAAGAAATAGAAACTTTTCCACGTCATCGATCTATACCTTCTTGTTATAATGCATCTCTATCTATTTTTTGTAAGTCATTTCTAAAGCACATGTAGATTGTACATGTATTTATCTGAGACATATCTTGTAAATAGGTGAAGCTAGGGCAAGGAATAAGGCAAGAGAGACAATATTTTGACGGAAAAGACGGAAATGACAAAGAAACTTCAAACAGCGTATCTCAGAGCTTCAGTGTCTGATTGCAGCATATGACCACTTTTCGTAAGGGCAGCGAGAAAAAAATACTCAAAATAGATGGATCGTTTAGTAATTTTCTCAACATTGCTTTGCTCTTTCTGATTTCATCATTGTAGACTCGAGTTTCACAAATCAAACCACTAATTTGACATTTATTTCTCACAGACGCTTTCCCCCAAAACCCTAGAACACCCAGGCAGCGAGTGGAGTCGCCGCTGGTTGAGGAGACCTCCGCCACTGACAAAAATATCAGCAAGGTCAGGAATTTTTTTTGTTAATATTTATTAAAATGACGAACAGTGTTTTTAGGGTTTAGGATTAAGCTTTTATTTGAATCTTTTTATTTACGAAAAGTGTTTTTATTTGGACCACCTAGAACAAAAAGAAGCTTGGGGGGTTTTGTTGTTACATGTTGATACTTAGTGAGGGATTTTTAATTTTTTTGTGTGTCTCCTATTGTACTGCTGTTGTTGAGGCTTGGTGCTGAACCAAATTTAGTTTTGGTGATACTTTTGTGTCTTCTTTAGTTTTGGCCTTTGCTTAATTGCTGTTCTGAACCTAATTTTGTAGTTTTGTGATGTGCTGAACCTAATTGTAGTCTTATTTGTTGTGTTAAATGATGTTCTAAATTTGTGTTGTGCTGTGCTGTTTGAATAATGCTTGAACTTTTGTGTGATTGCTATTGTGATAGGGTCAGAACCAGTGTTGAGTTGCTGAGACCCTCTACACTGTTTGGGCTTTTTAATTGGGAGAATAGGGGAAGAAAACATTGTTTTAAATGTCTTAAGTGTTGTTCTTTAGTTGCTGAGAACCTTCTTTTTTGTTGGTTTTTAATTTGGTTGTAGCAGAATAGGGATAAAATTAGGTTATAATTGTGGTATAGTCCCTTTCTCAAATGTGGTATGTTTCTTTCTTTGCAGAACTTTCTTCTTAGTTGCTGAGAACCTTTATCTTTTCTGATTGTGGTTTGTGGATGCCTTTTCTTTTTGTTGAATTTTCGCATATATAAACTATTTTGTTTGTGTTGAACTTCAATAATTGTCTTTTGGTTGAATTTATGTTAAGGTCAGTATTGCAATCGTGCCTTAGTAGGTACTGTTTAGGGTTTTCAGTATGACATGCAATGTTTTGGGTTATAAATTTGGGATTCACTGCAGTTTTGGTTTACTGATACAATTTTTGGTTTCGGTTGGAATTTTTTTCATTTACTGTTTTGAATTATGGAAAATTACAATATAACATGCACTGTAACAGACTAATAACGATATCGGGAGAGCAAAGTGGTACGGATGGCATCCTAAGCCATGAGAGAAACTGGTCTGAACTTCCAGAAGGCATTCTCCATCTCTTCTCCAAAAAGCTACCTGATATCTCTGATTTCATACGCTTCCGTGCTGTGTGCAAGAGCTGGCAGATATCAGCCCCAGTCAACGATCCTCCCCCACAATTCCCTTGGCTTCTAGAGCACCGCCTTCAAGAACACCGTGAAAATGCCATTATACGCTTCTACTGCCTCTCGTCTGGTAAAGTTCACTCTATCACTTGTCCACGTTCCCTTGGTGCTTGGCTCCATGGCCCAGGGTGCCGCTATTTACTTGCCTCTCACTTGGGTAATTCTGAGAGGTATCTGCTTAATCCTCTTACTCATGATCAGATCCGTGCCCCGGATGCCGTTAATGTCCATGGGTTCCTCCCCGACTATATTGGTCCAGATACAATTGAAGGCGGCGATATTGTCGTTATGTCAGAGAATACTAATATGATGGCTTTTTGGCGACCAGAGGCGGACGATTGGGTCTATGTAGAAGGGGTCGGCGATTGGTATGGTGGTAATGCATATTATATGGGACAATACTTCAGTCGCGACAGTGTTACTGGCATTACGAATGTTATTGATATTGCAACAAAAAAATTGGCTTATCAAGTCGCACCACCAGATGGCACAAACCCTCTTCTAAAGGGTCGCACAATTATAGTCGAGTCAGGAGGAAAGATCCTAAGGTTGTTCTATCATTCCAAGGCTGAGCTGTGCCAATTTGATATATATTGTCTTTATGTCGGTGATGGAAAACGTTGTTGGGTGAAAATCATTGATATCGGTGACCAAATATTGTTTCTACAATATAATCGTGGGTTATCTTTCTGTGCAAGTAACTTTACTGGATTCAAAAGGAATTGCATTTACTTCCTGCAAGGCTGGCGATATCTTTGTAGATACGACATAGGAGATGGTACAACTGAGGTGCTGCCTTGCCCTTTTGATACAGTGGGGACTTTGTTTGTGCCTAGTCTGGTATAGCTCTCCGATATCAATTATCCAATAAGAGCCAAGTAAGTTTAACTGAGTATTAATATAGTTTTTTGTTTAATTTGTTAGAAATTTTGTTCAATTGTTCTAATCGGACTGACTTCCGAACTCTTTTAGTGATCAATGGTTTTGCAAAGTTATTTTAGTATTACAAATTTGTCTTCTTGTTTTCACTTGTGTTGGTTTCAGGTACTCAAGAGTCGAGGCCAGATTGAAGTGTGTTTCTGCATATTAAGCTATGGGATTGCGTTAATATAGGTCGTTACTATTGCCACTTTGGTTAATTTTATTCTAAGTTAAAGAGTTATTATGTTAGGGTTTATTTTGATTCAAACTAATATTCTAATATGGTGAAATTTGATATCTTG
Source organism: Carex littledalei (assembly GCA_011114355.1). Taxonomy (NCBI): domain Eukaryota; kingdom Viridiplantae; phylum Streptophyta; class Magnoliopsida; order Poales; family Cyperaceae; genus Carex; species Carex littledalei. The sequence goes on from CM022094.1 coordinate 10,348,516, forward strand.
TAATCATTCACCATGTTGGGTATTTTATTTACATTTTATATCTATCTAATTTATGACCTTGATATGTTGTATGACTGGCTATGATTTATGAATATGTAGTATGTGGCAGTAATTACTATTATGTTATTGTTTGTGTATATAATTATTTGCATACCAAGCACAAATATTTTGCAAATATATATAAAAGGCAGGTTGTATTTATTCTACCACTACAATATAATAATACGACTCAATAATCCAATAAGAAAATTATATGTTAAACAAGAGTATCATGAATAGTTAAATGGTATTGTCATATCCACACTGGATCTGGATGCAAGGAGAATGGTTAGATAAAAATAGTTAAATTGATGCATAAATATGTTGGCCCTAATATAACAAGTTAAAAGTTTTAGATAAAAATTCAGAAGATATGGATAAATAAAAGGTGTACAGTTGAAATTAATGCTCTGAAAAGATTAAAGTACATATTAGAGATGATATCTGAAACAAGTACCAGGTCGGTACCAGATCTTGTAGGCTACTGGTACTGTATATCAGAGGGTTTCAGGATGAGTGTGGATGGAAGACTGGAGGCACGTGTTTATGAAATGCAGGTATTTATTGGACTTTCAGAGCAAATTTCAAATTTTTGTGTTTTCCTTTTTTCTGTTGATTATGTGTTGACCTGATCAGTACCTGGAATGGATATGGGTCTCAAGTTCCCAGCATGTAGATTGTACCTGGAATAGATATGGGTCTTAATAATCCAATATGGTACATGCTGGTAGTAGTAAAATCTCATCCAAACCAGAAACCCACAGAATTGTCTTTTTCCTCAACCCAACTGATCTGATTTATTCCTTTTCCTTCTCACCAGTACTTAACTTGTGCAAAATATGACTAAAGAGTAATCCAGTTTTTAATTCCTGATCCTATTTAAGCATGACCAATCCAAAACAAATTTGACCAAAAGTTAGATTTGAAGCCTGTACATTAGCCGACCTGAAACATGAATCTGCCCATAAGTCTTGAGCCAAATTATACCTGATAGACGGAAATTGGAACGTAATCTCATCCAAGTTACAAAATTGTTGTCGTATAGGTGTAACATGTACTGGTGTTTATAGATTTTTATCTAACCTATATATGTAGAAACTCTTACTGACATATATAGGTTGAGGTTATGGGAAGGTGAAACATGATCAGTTCACACAGTATATTCAAAACCTAGAACAGTTCCTTAGAAGGATGGAGATATTAGCATCAGATGACTCCCAAGGGTAAAGCAGTGTGTGCTGCTTGCAGAATTCAGTACCATTTTGTTGGTATCAGAATCAGACTGTCATATATTCTATCAGTTGGTACTGAACCTTCAGGTCCTGTTGAAAATTCAGTACATTATTATGATACATGTCTTCCCTGTTGGAAACTACTTTATGTTTTATACAATTCTTTGGTACTTTTCTGTTTTAGTTGGTTTAAGTTTCATAGAAACTGGCTTTACCAGTACTTTTCTGTTTTAGCATGTTATATGCTGAAATTTGCATTAAAATTGAATTAACTAGAACTTGGCACTGACCAACAACTACACAAGCAAACCATAAATAAGCTCTCCATTATGTGATGTTTATCTATATAGTTGCACGTGCTTGTTATAATATTTATCTATCGCATGCAAAGGGCCAAGAGCCTAGCTATTTATGGACACTTGTTGTGGCTTCTCATGATATTTTTCATAATGAGCTACTATGCGATCCCAAAAATTTGAATTACCTTGATCTATGCCAACTACCACATCTGTGCTAATATAGAGCCATGAGCTACATAAAATCATATCATCACATAATAGCAAGGAAAGGACCCGTTGGTCAATTCAGGATGATTTTATGATTTTCAATTTATATAAAAGCTTTGACACAATCATAATTTGACACAATCTTATGATTTTCAATTTATAATTTTGAAGATTATCCTCATTTTTATCATGAACTACAGTATATTCTATACGAAATTAGAAATTACTAATAAGAGTTTCTTACAACATATTTTCTTGATTAGGGGAAATTATTCTATGCATGAGTAGGACCCGCCTTGTGGGAGATTGGAGTTCCTGACAGAAGTGCAGCTGAGTTCTTCATTCCGGACCGAAATCCGAATTATGGGATGTAGACGCCGAGCTCCTGATTATTAAAACCAGTTGTGACCAGCAGAATGAGTTTCACTTAGGCAAATGATCGAGCACCTCATGTGCATAATTGCTTTAAACCACTAGTCCTTTAATCCTTCTTGTAAATTTTAACTTATTATGCTCAAATGGTAGGCTCATATAGTCAAATTTGTTTAATTTAGAGAGTTTTTGTACTATTTAGGAGAACTAATGATTTCAATTTTCTTAGTTATGTTTTGTCCAGAATAAGTTCTGTAATTTGGATGAACATCTTATTCAATGAAAACAATATGCAATTATAGATATTTACGCGTCTTTCTCTTTTCCTTGTATCTCATGACTTGCTCTCGGTCAACTGCACTGAGATGGAGATTTATCAGATGTGCAGGGCCTGGTACAAGGTCGAGAGTTCCATTTGAGGTGTCATTGATGGCCGTGTCAGGCACAACACTCATTGGATAAATTGATGTTGGTTTTAATTTGTTGTTAACAGTATCAACACAGACAAAAATGTGCTCTGCTTTTATAGATGGCAGGCCTTGCAATGATTTAGTTTGTTTTATACTTTAGTTGTTGATCCTTATTGATTGAGTAGTTGATTGCTTAATCAGAAATGTGTAATTCTTCTTACATGCAATTTGTGACCTAATTTATTGTATCATTATTTTAATTTAACCCATTTCTTGCTTAAAATAAGGTCTTGAAAATTCAATTTATGTTCAGCGCACCTATTTTTTTATTTGAACCGCATAAATTCAAGAGCTGTTCAGTTATCTTCATACCAAAACATTACTTCTAAAAAGTAATTTTGAGGTAGTTGTGAAATAGGGTGGGTTGCACAATGATAGAAATGGAATCTGGGAGCTTGACAACTCCCACATTTCTACTTAAAAAAAACACTGACAAAACCCCTTTGCACAGTGCACAGCCAAAGTTAAATTCATTTGGATGATTTTGCCCTTCTCAATCGATTATTTAAATAATATAGTAATTATTTCCTGTATATTTTAATTTGTTTTAAATGGAAGCAATCAGTGAATAATTAATGAAGAAATTATTTAAGACACAAATACTAGATCTCTGTTTTTCACAATGTCTTGACCTATTTGGCAATCACCCCTCGAAAAGAAAAAATAATAATTGTACTTCTATGAAAAACAACACCAACACAATCTTAATTATTTGTACTAGTACAACCATCTCATACCAATAAACATTCATCTTTTTTATCAAATTTAAGTAAACTTGTGCAAAGTTTACGGAAAAAATCACAAAATTAAGTCAAAAATACATAACTTTTAGAAATATCTCTGAAGTTTAAAAAATAAATATCTAAATATTAAAAAAGCAACTTATGTGAGATTTTATCTTTCAGAATTTATTTTTGTTTTATTCTAGTAGCCCAACAACTAATTTTCTTTGAGGAAGGTTCCAATACCTCATGTTTTTCATACTTCATCGTACCTCATATTGTATATTTCCGTTTTCAAAGTCCAAACTGTCGATCCGAACAGCTCAACATGATATTCATGCTAAAATATGCTTGGGGATGAAATTTTATAATTTTTTCAAATTTTTTACTATTTTTTAAGATAGGTACAAAATCATTATATCTGGACCGTTCAAAAACAATGATTTCTGCCTATCTAAAAAAATAGTAAAGATATAAAATATGAGGCTATGAAAAAAGTGGAACACTCAATCCTCTTTCCTGCGCGCCTCAATCCGCTTTCATCTTTCCTTTCTCCCTCTTTCGGATTGCCTACAGAACCGTACCCAAAATACCTTTCTCCCTCTTTCCTCTTTCCTGCGCGCCTCAATCCGCTAACCCTAACCCGCTTTCTCTCCCGTCCCCGCGTGGATCGCCGACCGCCCCTGCGGCTGTCCGGCCTCCATGGTTAGTTTTCTAATTTATTGATTTATTGGGAATGGATGTTGGTAAATTGTAATAGATTAATAATACTGTGTAGTCAGTAGTTTTAGAGCTTACTGTTATTGTGTGCTTCAGTACTTGTGTAGTACCAGTACCACTTACCAGTACTATAATAAGTGTTGATTTGGGTGCATATTGATGCTAAGGGATTCAGGTGTGAAACAGGTTGCTGAGTTTGTTTTCCTTCGAAAAAAAGGCCATAATCTTTGCTTGCATGATACAAATAGAAAGCTAAAGACCTCTTTCATTTGAGTTTATGGATTTAATGCACACCGATACAATAATATTCTTGTCAGAAAACTTTTCATAGAATAACAACCATCTGATCAAATCAGTAATGAGTATTTATGTTCTTTTCAGTCTATAGGAGACATCCTATATTTACTTTCTTCAAATCTAGGTTGATCTTTTAAGCTAATTAATCTTACTGAGTCATTGCCCACAATCACATTCCGTAGAATGTGATGAGTCGTTGCCAATAATCACATTCCATAGAATGCTTAAGGAAATCTTTTGAAATCTGGAATGAATCATTACGTTGCTCCAACTAAACACTTTCTTAAGGTCAATGTATTGAATTCTTTATAGATAGACAATATAAATGGATGTGGAATAACAAGCCTTTTTTCATTTAATAAGGAAACTTAATTGTTACTGAATTTTAAAATATAGCTCGTTATTATGTACTAATTCGAAATATATTGCCTGGTAACCTAAACTGGCCTTAAATGAACTTAGCGGTATGTACTCAAACCAAAAAGGAAATTAAATGCCCATTATTTACTTGCGCTTCTTTCCTATAATGTAGGTTTTCCTTTATTTATTTGTTTTGTTGGAGGTGAATGGCGATACCCTGAAAAACCAAATTGGAAATTAAATCTTCGTATTACACTTTTTTCCTCCAGAAGTGAGATGCCTAATGCAAGAAGCTCTACCGATGGCGTCCTAAGCCATGAGAGAAACTGGTCAGACCTTCCACAAGATATTCTCCATCTCTTCTCCAAAAAGCTACATGATATCTCTGATTTCATACACTTCCGTGCTGTGTGCAAGAGGTGGAATTTGTCGGCCCCAGTCACCGATCCTCCCCTACAACTCCCCTGGCTTCTAGAGCGCCGTCAAGACCCTGAAGAACACCATGAAAACGCTATCATTCGCTTCTACTGCCTCTTGTCAGGTAAAGTTCATTCTATCTTCTGTCCAGGATCCCGTCGTGCCTGGCTCAAGGGCCCCGCATGCCGCTACTTACTTGCCTCTCACTCGAGAAGTTTCGAGTTGTTTCTCCTTAATCCTCTTACTCATGATAAAATATGGGCTCCTTATGTTAAAGTTTGTGGGTGCCCAGACTATATTGGTCCAGATCCAAAAGAAAGCGGCGATATTGTGGTTGTATCAGGATATGCAGATAGTTTTGACATGGAATGGAATACCCCACCTGCAAGGATGGCTTTTTGGCGACCTAAGGCGGACGATTGGGTCTATGTAGAAGGGGTCGGCAGTAGTGCTAATGCATTTTATATGGGACAATACTTTAGTAACGATGAAGATACTGACATTACAAATGTTGTTGATATTGCCACTAAAAAATTGGCTTATCAAGTCGCACCACCAGAGGGCACAAACCCTCTTCTAGAGGGTTGCACAATTATGGTTGAGTCAGGAGGAAAGATCCTAAGGTTGTTCCAGTATTATGAGGGTGAGCAATGCCACTTTGATATATACAGTCTTTATTTCGGTGATGGAGAAGGGAAACCTTGCTGGGTGAAAATCACTGATATCGGTGACCAAATGTTGTTTCTGCAGTATTACCGTGGGTTATCTTTCTGTGCTAGTAACTTTACTGGATTCAAAGGGAATTGCATTTACTTCTTGCAAGACGGGCGATATCTTTGTAGATACGACATAGGAGATGGTACAAGTGCGGTGCTGCCTTGCCCTTTTGATTCAGTGGACTCTTGGTTTGTGCCTAGTATGGTATAGCTCTGTGATATCAATTATGCATGCATTAAAAGCCAAGTAAGTTTAACTTAGTATTAGTTTGGCTTTTTAGTTTAATTTGTTAGAAATTTAATTAAGTTGTTCTAATCGGAATACCTTCTTAACTCTTTTACTGGTCTTTGCTTCCGCAAAGTTATTTTGGTATTACAAATTTATCTACTGACTAGTACTTCGTACTGCTGCTTGAACTTTACAAATCCATTGGTGGATACTGGACCAAGAAATATTCTCTCACATGTTTTTACTTGTGTGTTTTCGCACATTAAGAGATTGCTTGAATATTGGTTGTTACTTTCGTCACTAGGGTTAATTTTTTTTTTTGTTATATATGTTAGGTTTTATTACGATTCCATCTAATATTTTAATATGTTGAAATTTGATATCTTGTAACTATTCACCATGTTGGGTATTAATTTCCATTTATTTAACTTTTATACAATTCATTGAATTTTGCTATAAAGTACTTTTTTGATATTCATATCTATAAACAATTTTAAATATTACAATAACTAAAATTCATATTATATTATTAATTACAATCACCAGCAATTTCAGTACTGTTACGAAAGTTTTTAAGGAACAAAACTGCACGAGAGCAACATCAATCTCTCTCAATAAAATATGACCTAGTAAAAGTGAAAACCTGGCATTTGTCCTGCAGGAGCATGTGCACATGCGAATCAAATTTATATTTTCGCAAGACTGGTTATGCCTACAAAAATAATAACTAAAATTAAACATATATACTGGTAAAACTTAATTTTACGTGAAAGGTTATGATTTTACCATACTTTATATAAGAGCATCTAAGGACCAAAGATGGAAAAATATTATTTGGATTGGGGGTTGGAATCTTGCTGATTTTTTTTAATATCCAACATTAAATAAAAATTACCAAATATATCCAGCTTTGCTAACTATTTTTAAAAGTCCCCTTGCCGACCAAATTTTGGCTTGCCCGATTAAATATTTGGCCGGTCAAAGTTTGGCCGGTTTGAAATTTTTTTTTCTGTGAAATTGGCTATAAAAAAACCCATTTCTCTTTCCTCACAACTCACTCAAACCCATCAGAAGAGAAAGAGAAGAAAAGAAAGAGGAAGAGAAGAGGCGATTTCGGAAGCAAAAAAAGGCGTATTTTGAGGTGATTTTCTGGTAATATTTGTTTTTTTATTTTTTTTAACTAATCTAATTATTTAAATTAGTAACCTTACAGATGTTTACCATTTACCAAAATGTAATTTGTTGGCCATGACTATGTTAATTTCATTACACTGTGGTGAGAAGTTTTTGACTGGTACATTTGGAGTTTATTACTTCAAAGAGCAAATTAATTCATTCATGGTTGACGATACCTCAATTTGAGACTTAAAGTCTATGATTTACGAATGCACTGGTTATGACCTAGAAAATCCCTCAAAATTCGACCTTTTCGCCTCCAAAATCGCCTCTTCTCTTCTTCTTTCTCTTCTTCTCTTTCTCTTATGGTGGGTTTGAGTGAGTTGTTAGTGGGAGGAGAGAGAAACGGGCTTTTTATAGCCAATTTCACAGAAAAAAAAATTTCAGACAGGCCAAAGTTTGGCTGGCCTGGGCACTTTTAAAAATAGTGTGCAAAACTGGAAATATTTGGTAATTTTTATTTAATGTTGGATATTAAAAAAGATTGAGAATTTTGGAATCAAAATCTGTTGTTATTCTCAGCAGAATAATAACATCATATTATTCTTTTTTCTCTCTATCTCTCTTCTAAGAGGAGGAGAGATAAAGAGAATAGCGGGGATAGCAGGAAATTTGAATCGCAGCGAATGTAATTCCGGAATGTTGCTCTTAAGAACAACTTCAGTAAAAAAAAGGAAAATGAAAAAAAAAAAAAACTAAATGAACTTATGTTTCGTTTTGTACATCAACAAACCAGCTCCTCCATTCATAGCAGTAAAATGCAAATTTGAAAAATAAATTAATGTTTGGTTTTGTAGCACAAACAGACTAGCTCCTCTGTAAATGCTAGAGAATGATATCATATAAAGAAATGAGGGTAAATTTCGCTCGAAGTCACTAAACTTTATTCTTTGTTACAAATTAGTTATTCAAGTTTGATTTGTCCCTCTATAGTTACTGAATTTTTTATTTGTTCCAATTAAGTCACTCTCTAATGGAAATATCCTCATTACATTCAAAATACTAACGGAAAAATTATAATTTATTAATTTTTTGGATATAAAAGTTATATATAACTTGATTGGGACAAATTAAAATTTTAGTGGTTATAAAGAGATAAAACAAATTTGAGTAACTAATTCATGACAAATGACAAAATTTAGTGACCTCGAGCGAAATCTACGCAAGAAACAAACCTAATGAAACTAATGTTTGTAGAATGATCATCGGCAAGACAAGTATAACAAATAGAACTCATACCAATACCATACCATCAAGTGTCATGTTAAGATTTGTTGCGCGGAAGTTATGGACTTAAAGAACCCATATACTGTATGTGATTTTTATGAAATAAAAACACATTTATGTGAGTGTTCGTCCTTTTTATAAATTGTTTATTCGTATTTGTGTTATCGATGTTTATAATATTATTTTTGTTGGTTTTATCCAATACATCAATCATAATTTGATAAATTTGTTTCTCAACTTATTCCGACATTTCTATTAATATCCAACATAAAATAAAAAATATCAAATGTACTCAGATTTTTTGGATTTTTTTTTTAAATGCTCAAACTGGTCAAAAAATAGCTGGTTGGAATTTTAATTAGGACCGGCCAAAAAATGACCGGTTGGAATGTTAATTAGGACCGGCCAAAAAATGACCGGTTGGAAATTTAATTAGGACCGGCCATTTTTTGGCCAGTGGGTGTATTTTTTTTCCTATAAAAACCCCGTTTCTCTCTCCTCCCTCTCATAACTCACTCAAACTCACCAGAAAAAAAAAGGGAGAAAGAGAAGGCAATTTCTGAGACAAAAGGAGTGATTTCGGAGGCGATTTTTAGGTAATTTTTTTATAATTTTTATAATATTTTTTTTAAATTTAGTAACCTGATAACTGTTTACCATTTACCAAAATATAGTTTGTTGGCCATGTCCATGATCGCTTCATTACATTGTGGTGAAAAGTTTTTGACTAATACATATGAGGTTTATTACTCCAAAGAGGCAATTAATTCATTCATGTTGATGATGATACCTTAATTTGGTACTTGAAGTCTATGATTTACAAATGCACTTGTTATGATCTTGAAAGATGGAATTTAGAATTGGCAACTCGAGTGAACTCTGGAACAGCCCCAACCTATACCAGCGTGACGATAAAAAATGATGCTTCATGGAGAGGCGTGTAAATTTTATCATGGAAATCTACGTCAAGAGAGTTCCGATAGAATCAGGAGTTGAAAGTTCTAGTCAAAATTCGATTGCGTCAAGTTATCAACACAATCAGAATCATACACTCTCATGGCTCATTTACTCCTACCTGACCCAGAATCATACAGTCACTTCACTCCACCAGCATCCCAACCACGACCTCATACAAGAGTCCCACCTAGACCCGTGCATGTGTCTGTGGCGTCTTTATCATTACCTGAACCATCACCTTACCCCAGACCGGCACCAGTAGATAACGAAACAGGGTCGGATTTTGAAAATATTAATGCAATTTTGGAGGAAGATCTACAAAATAGGGGTGAATTTGAGGGAGGGAACTATTAAAAAAAGGATCATTAGTTTCGCACGCTTGTAAGGGAGGCATTCAGGTGCAAACTTAGCTTTGGTGGTTTTGAAAGTTTTGTTTGATTGGAACATTGATAAGAAAATATTTTCACTTACATTAGATAATGATGGTGCCAATGGTGTGTGTGTGAGGGAAATGGTCGAGCGACTCAACCAAAGCGGAGCCATTTGTTATGGTGGAAAGCTCTTTCATGTGAGACGTGCCGCTCACATCATTAACCTTGTTGTACGAGATGAAATAAATGTGATAAGAGAAGGGTGTAATAAAATACGAGAAGTTGTGAGAAAAGTGAAAAACTCTCCTACATTGAGGGAAGAATTTGAGAAAAGAGCTAAGAAGTGAAAGCTAGACACAGCGAGAGCACTCTCCTTGGGTGTCTCTACAAGATGGAACTCAACTTATATGATGCTAAGAGATGCTATCTACTATCGAGAGGCATTAGAGAGGATGCACATCCTCAATAACCAAGCACGGTTTCCTAATTTTCCTTCAAGTGAAGAGTGGAAAGAGGTAATTGAGTTATGCAAAATTTTAAAGAACTTTCATAAAGTAACAGAGATTCTCTCGGGTACTTCTTATCCAACCTCTAACTTGTTCTTTCAAAATTTTTGTGAAATAAATCTAAGAATTAGAGATTGTCTTACACATGAAAATCCAATTTTTGTTGAAATGGCTTATTCAATGAAGCAAAAATTTGACAAGTATTGGGACCAATCAAACATCGTACTAGCAATAGCTTCTTTTCTAGATCCATGCTACAAGATGGGGTTTATTGACTTCTATTATCCCCGAATATATCAAAAATGGAGGATCACGCGAATTGAAAGAATTCAAAAGGGTTTTAAAGACTTATATGGAGAGTATATATTGAAGTACCAAAGTAGTGTACAACAAGTAACACATGTTGGTGGGGGTTCTGTTCCCGATGGTGACTCGGGTGATGGTGACGAGGATGGAGAAAGTGAGTTCCATCAATTTATGTTGGAGAGAAGTCAACCATGGAATATCAAATCTAACCTAGATCAGTACATAGCGAGACGTGCTACTGCGTGGCCTCGTGGTCAAGATTTTGATGTGCTTGGTTGGTGGAAAACAGAAGGTCAAGAATATCCAATCCTGTCTAAAGTTGCTCAAGATGTGTTGGTTGTACCGGTCTCGACAGTTGCTTCAGAGTCGACTTTCAGCACTGGTGGTCGTGTCATTAACGCCTATAGAAGCAAACTAGACTCAGAAGCTGTTGGAGCGTTAGTGTGCATACAAGACTGGGTCAGAGGTGATAAAAAAGGTACTATTTTCTAATTATATCATTTTTCTTTTAACTTATAAAACTGCCTTTGTTTTAATGAACTTTTGGAAGAAAAAAAATACTTGTTGTGTGAAATCTCTCTTTGAAAGATATTTTTTATTTGAAAATCATACAGTTCCAGGATAGTGTAATGCTGAGGCTCTATTGACTACTAATCTTCTGTTGAGGCTTTATTATTTTCTAGTTTCTAACTTAGTCTACTGTTATTTTGTTGAGGCCCCACTAACTAGGTGCAACAATTTTACATGCTTAGTATTTTTTAATCACATAAATTTTATATGCTTAGGTTCTTTAGAATATCTAGTGAAAGATTGAAAAATATATTGAATAATGGGTTTTACATGTAGTAGAAGCTTTACAATTAATAAATGAAAAGGAAACAAAAAATGATATACTTGGTATCTTGGATAGAGCTAAAATAAGTATCTCTGTTAGTACATTTCTTAATTCAATTTTTTAATTCATATGGTATTGACACTAAGTTCATGTTATTTGAATAAGAGAACAATATCGATTCTTTTAAAAATCAAATATTAATTTCTATTATTATTTTTAATTTCAGGTCGTTCGGCTTCAGTTTTTTATTTTATCGAGGAATCAAAAGAAGATGGATCTCGTTTTGAAGATGGTGACAGTGATTGATGTGTTAAGACTTAAGAATACATTTTTTCTATTTATATTTTGTGTTAGAATATCTTAAGAAAGAATATCTTTTGTGTTGGTATTTTTAATTAAAGTTAGGTTATATTGGTGAATTTTAGTTAATTAGATATATATTTTGTAATGACGTAACAAGTTAATTAAATATATATTTTGAATTAGAAATCCGAATTATATCTGTATCCGTATTCGTATCCAAAAATATCCGACCTGTATCTGTATCTGTTTAATATTCGATCCGTATCCGTATCCGAATCCGAAAAAAATATGGATACGGATATGGATTGAGCACTATCCTATCCGATCCGTATCCGATCCGTTTGCACCCCTAGTCTATGGGCTATGGCCTTAGCAACGTGATGGTGACAAGTTGATTCCAGGGCCCATTTTAGAGCAATTCCCTGAATTCATATCCAGTGCAGTACTGTAATAGGGAATCTTTTACAATTACTTGATCTGGACCGTTCTTTTTAAATTGGCACGAATCTCAAAGCCCAATAATACTGCCCCCTCAGTCAGCCCGAATCCCAAACCGGCTGAGAGTTAATCTCAACCCGTAAATAGCTAATTGTAAAAGGGAATCTTTTACGGTACCGTCGAGGATATGGATCCGAATTCCCTCGTCATGAATTGAATTTGGAACGCATAAAGAAAGGGGGAATCTTTTGACTGATCAGTCGCCAAATCCAAATCGAATTCACTTATAAGAAATCTGCCAATATAAATTAGGCCGAAGAAATTGAGGCAAATTTATCAAAGCCAAGCTCATCTCTCAAAGAGAGTGAGTAATTTTGTCAGGCATCCCGAAATTTTGGAAAAGAGGAAAAGAGCTAAGAGGGGAGATGGCTGGGTTGTACGACAAGAAAGCGGAGCAATACGCGCAGAGGCGTCCAAAGTATCCCAAGGAATGGTTCTCTATGCTGGCGTCGCTCACTCCCGAGCACAAGGTCGCTTGGGACGCTGGCACTGGCAGCGGCCAAGCTGCTCTCGGCGTAATCTCTTAACCCTATCCCCATCCCAATCGAAAATATAATAATAAAATGACCTCCTCTCTCTATCTCGTTTCTCCCAGAGTAACGGTTCATTATCTCAAGTATAAGTTGAAAATGCATCTTTGGTTCTTAATTTCTGATGACATATGAAACATGCTGGTAACAATAATAGATTACGTACAAACTTTCCTCTAATATAGTAGTACACAATCACACAAAAGATTTGCATGTCACTCATGACCAGTACAGCTGCTGCAGTACCAACAGAGAACTACTGGTAACAGGTACCTGCCAATGCCATTCCACATTAGTCCAGACATTATAATGTTTCTTCCATTCTGGTGCTCATATTGAAATTAAATTAGTTATATTGGTATGGAACAATACAGAATACCAATCTAACAAAAATAAATGTTCCTCTGTTTAATTAATTATATCATATATCAGATTGCAGAACACTACGACCAAGTGATAGCAACTGACGTGAGCGCAGCTCAACTCGAGCACGCGGCCCCACACCCAAAAGTGCGCTACCTCCACACCCCCATCTCCACCTCAGAAGATGAATTTGTTGCCATGCTGGGTGGCGATAATTCCATCGACCTTATCATCTCCGCTACCGCAGTTCACTGGTTCGACCTGCCATTTTTCTACTCAGTCGTGAATCGTGTACTCAAAAAACCCCATGGAATCATTGCAGTTTGGACGTACAGCTACGACATACCCATTCTGAAAAACGCAATGAAAATGGTTTTTGAAGCAATGTTGCCATACAGGGATCCAAGAACATTTCATGCCTTTGAGAAATACAAGAAATTGCCTTTCCCGTTTGAGAGTGTCGGGTACGGGTCCGAAGGCAGCCCAATGGAGCTCGACATGGAGGTCGAGATGACATTTGATGAATTTATTGGGTCACTTAAAACAGGGTCGCCGTTTGTCAAGGCGAAGGAGCAAGGGGTGGAATTGTTATCAGATGAGATTTTGAAGGAGATGAAGAGAGAATGGGGAGATTCTACAGGGAGTCGCAAATTGGTTTATTTAACATACATGCTTGTTGGAAAACCCAAGTCTTAACTGATCATTGTGTCATTTCATATGTACTAGTTACAGAATAAATTCATAATTGTTAATTTAAGTTATGGATTGGATATTGACTGTTTAATAAATGTATCAGAATAAGATATTAGAACCTTTGTATCAACAATAAAATGAAAAGCACAATTTCTGTTCTCTTGACTTGATATATTACCAGCTTTTTAATTTATTCACTACGATATTTAAGTTCATAAAATTGCTTCAAATATTACAGCTATTTTTGACACCACCTCTCTTTTTCATTTCCTCCTCTGAAAATATAAAACCATCTTTAATACTACAATATCAATTACAAAACTGATAACAAACAAAAATCTCATTGGTTGTCTGTCAAAAGAGCAAGGCTTATTTATCATCCATGCAAAACGCTATTAAAAGGAAACTCTGACAATATTCCTTTTTGTGAATTTGAAACCTAAAAGGCATTAGCATGATTAAAAGGCAAAACTCATCAAATAACCGTATCTGGGGAAGGAACAGCAGGGGCAACTCCTGGTTCTTTAGGTCCTTCTAGTTCAGCAATGCGCTTCTCCAAAGAAGTATACCTTTCATCGAGGGAATCATATATGTGACTCACCTGAAAAAAATAATAATAAGAAATTGAAAGTCACTTGATATGCATCTGAAAAGAAACTGTTCTCAATTCAGTGTGAATAGGTATGGATAGCTAGGTTATTTCCGTATTGTAATGTACCAAGCCTTGCTAGAACAGTACAGATACAAAACCAATGAAAGAAATTATGGTCTTTTGTCAATAACACCTAATATTACATTTCATGTTGAAATAACACTCAACAGGTCTCGTTATGCAGAAATATATTAAACAAATAAACAGTTAAATAAGTGTAAAATTTACATATGAGTTAAATATTAACAAACTTAATTATCCTCTACTTTTCTAAGCACCAACTGAATCAAAAGGGAACTCATTAGCAGTTGTGAAATGACTTCTCTGACCAAAGTTCAAGTTATTATTTCTTAAAACAAGTTGACTAGCAAAGGAAACATCTAGTTATACATGGATTTAATTTCCTGAGCAAAGGAAACTTCCCTGAGCAAAAATGTCATGATCTCTTTTCTTCAAACACAGTAAGAAGTCGAGTTACTTTGCTTATATAGTCAGAACCTCACAATTATACACATTCTGATACTGCTTTCAATTTTGTAAAACTAACAATATTTAAATATTTTGGCCACTAAGAAATCTCTAACTATTAAAAAGAGGTGTAGAGGTTGCTCTAATTTATAAGATTTTTTAACAAATTTCTTAATAAATGCAGCTTTAACCAGTAGCTAAACAGGTAAAACTCTAGGGAAGCTTGCATTAAAATTTTCAAAGTGCCCCTACATGCAGCGATAGAAGCAAGAGATATATTAAATGTTCTTTGTGAACACAATAAATGTCACACATGCCACTCTCCTGATTTCTTTTAAACAAAATTACAGTCTTATCTTTCTCATTCCATATAGTTAGACTGTAACAAATGACTAGATGGTCGGGCAATTTTTCCATATATGGGAAAAGTTAGTGCTCAGAGATACACTTCTAATTAGGAATGGCAAACCATAATGTCGTTTATTCATTCCATATATGAAAATGCATCAAACTGTTGGAAGTTGAACATATAATCAATTATGACTATGACACAAGGGACAGTTAGTATTCCTATTTAGAGTAGAACTAGGGTGAGCTGTGCTCACCAACGGTTTTGGTGAGCACACCTCCAAATAACGCATTTTCAAAGTTCAAATAGTCGATTCGAACCTTCCAACGTGTTCTTCATATTAATATGTGCTTGGAGACCAAATTTTACATTTTTTGGAAATTTTTTACTATTTTTTTAGAATTTTTGAAAATCATCAGCTTTTTATTAAATAAAAAAAAAATTCAAAAAACACTGATTTTCAAAAATTCTAAAAAAATAGTAAAAAATTTCCAAAAAATGTAAAATTTGGTCTCCAAGCACATATTAATATGAAGAACACGTTGGAAGGTTCGAATCGACTATTTGAACTTTGAAAATGCGTTATTTGGAGGTGTGCTCACCAAAACCGTTGGTGAGCACAGCTCACCATAGTCCTGCTCTCCTATTTATTACTATAAAGAAGAGCTCGGGCAAAATGCCCAACATCACTTAATTGGTAACAATTACCAACAGTTATCTCAATTGATCCTGATCTATATTTTTTAGACATAATTTTTCAAATAAAACTGCATTATCAGTTCCCTAGAATAAAAGAGATATGATCGGTTAATATTTGACAAATTATCCCCTTTCCACTAAACAAACAAATCTTTATAGTCATTAAACCAAAAACCAAAATCTGTGCACCAATAGAGTATAAATTAACCAAACATAAAGTTTGAATAAATAGAATTTTGATTGCACAATACCAGAAATAACCAAAACTTGTTAGGTCTGTTTGACCCGATTCAGACCAAAACGCTAAGGGCAATTTGATTCAGACTAAAGAAAATAACATAAATATGTAGGTTAGGTTGTGTTGCAATTAAAAACAAAAATATTGATCCAAATACAGATTGATACATAGTGTCATAGCCTCACTCAAATAAATAACATAAATATGTAGGTTTTCTGTTTTGCAAAAATGCTTTTTGAATAAATAAAATTTAAAAGTAGGTTTTCTTAAAAAAATAAAAATAAAACTAATGGCTAAAGCTTCATAGAGAAGTTACTTCGGTCTATGAGCTATGGGCCTATGGCCTTAGCAACGTGATGGTGACAAGTTGATTCCAGGGCCCAAATCCAAATAGAATTCACTTATAAGAATTCTTCCAATATAAATTAGGCCGAAGAAATTGAGGCAAATTCATCAAAGCCGAGCTCATCTCTCAAAGAGAGTAATTTTGTGAGGCATCCCGAAATTTTCGAAAAGAGGAAAAGAGCGAAGAGGGGAGATGGCCGGGGTGTACGACAAGAAATCGGAGCAATACGCGCAGAGGCGGCCGAATTATCCCAAGGAATGGTTCTCTATGCTGGCGTCGCTCTCTCCCGAGCACAAGGTCGCTTGGGACGCTGGCACTGGCAGCGGCCAAGCTGCCCTCAGTGTAACCCCCTCTCTATCTCGTTTCTCCAAGAGTAACGGTTCATTATTTTAAGTAAAAGTTGAAAGTGCATCTTTGGTACTTAATTTCTGATGACATATGAAACATGCTTGTAGCAATAGATTATGTAGAAAGTAGAAACTTCCCTCTGATATACCGGACAAGTATCCTCCCAGGTACCTGACTCAAGCAAATTACAGCTGGCCGGCCCAGATTAATTCTATCTGGGCCAAACTCAATCCGGTGCCTATTGGGACGTAGGGGGTTTGTTTTGAGATTCGTGCCATGTTATCTGGGCCGGCCAGCTGTAATTTGCTAGAGTCAGGTACCTGGGAGAATGTGAATTCCTGATATAGCAGTACATAAATACACTGTTGACAAATAGGGAACTGGTCTCAGAAAATTATCATAACTCATTTACCAAAAAAAAAATCAGCTAGTATAAATGATATAGCTGTTAAGTAATATTTAGTGTCTAGCACAATCTCTGTAATTAATTAGGTAACCATCCAAGAACATGTATTTTTGCAATATAGCCAAAGAGCTAGAATAGAATTGATTTATAAATACCCAACAGCTTCAGATTGGGGTGATGATATTAACAAACTATTTTTTTTATTTAGACACAACAGCTTCAGATTTTTTTAATTTTATAGACATTTTTGCCCCTCCATACATATATCTTTCAACTGCCATTTTTGTTCCTGGAGATGTATTCAATCTTCTAGCACAAAGACCATTTATTAGTTACTATATATTCTTCATTGTTAAATCTTTATCTAATTTGAAAGAACAACAACAAAAGAAAAGGTAATCCGTGTATCTTTGAATGTACATCAATGATTTTAGTTTTAGGTAAATATGTATTTGGTCCTCGTTTGTTTGAATATATTTGTTGTAGTATAAGAAGTATAAAAATAAATTTTACTATATTATCATTTTGTTTAACAAATTCAACACGATTAATTCATTCTTACTATGTTATTAAAGCATAGACAAATTCAAACTAACACCAATTGAAAAGATAAAATACTGCAATAAAAGCATAGGATTATTATTGTAATGGAGCTTTTTTGTTGAAAATAATGTTGAGGGAAGTCGTGGGATGGACTATTTTATTTATTAATTTATGTTGAGATAAAAAAATTGGTTATTTCGAGTGTACACATTATTTTTGTGCCTCATGAGGCCCAACATCGTGATCTTTATTTTCAAAGTATAAACAGTCGATCCGAACCACTCAATATGATCTTCATATTAAAATGTGCTTGGATACAAAAAATTTTATTTTTTGAAATATTTTTGCTACTTTTTAATATAGGTACAAAATCACTGTTTTTAGAAGATTTTTGACCATTCGAAAATAGTGATTTGTACCTCTCTAAACAATTAGTAAAAAATTCTCAAATTTTTAGAAAATTGTTAGCCAAGCACATTTTAGTATGAAGATCATGTTGAACGGTTCGGATCGATTATTTAGACTTTAAAAATAGAGATAATGATGTTGGAGCATGATGGGGCACAAAACCAATGAGACATTTTAACCCTACTCATTTTTATATTCACTTGTAGCATTTATGTTTACAATTTTTTTAAACTATCCAGTGTTTTTTTAATATGGTCATACATTTTATTATTATGTAATTTAATAATAGGTTTAAATCTTATTTCTAAAAATCAAGACAAATTATTAATTACTATCATATACAAATGGTTAAGATTATTTTTAGTCCAAATAAGATACACGTTAATTTTAATGAACTAAATCAGTGTGAAAATAAAGATAAACAATTATGGATGAAAAAAGTTGCAGAAGAAAATAATTAAAGAATGGTCAAATTGTATACGGATCATCAACCAAAAAGGTACATGTTTATTTCTTCATATTAATGACTTATTTGTTATCATATTATTTTCATAACTGGAGTTTTCTAATACATTTTCTTTTCAAAGAATAATAAAACTAATAATCATTCTATGAAACAACTTTTTTAGCTTATAATATTTTGTTTCAATACGAGTTTATTTTCAATTAATAGAGGCCTTAGTGTCTTTTTTTGTTGAACTACAGTAATTTATTTGAATGTAGTTTGTACTTTTTTTTTTAATCTCAATAATATAAAATTGGTACGAACCATCTAATGCATATAAGTAACAGTAAACAAATAAATAAAGTGACAAATGATGCAGGGAATGGCATATTCGATGTAGCAAATCCAACTAAGTTGACTAAAGTTACTAAAAAGTAAGATTTTTTCCCCTCAATAAATGGTTGCTTAGTAAATTCTTGCAGCTATACTTTTCAATTTAAAAAAAAAAAATCAAACATTCCCTACAGGTTCTTGAAGATTTCATTAATTATGGAAATAAAATAAATAAGCAATGACCATCAATATTAAGAAAGTCTATTTTAAAAAAGATATGGCATTTAGAGAGTAGTTAAGCAAGGAGAAAGTTGTCCATACAAGTAAAATATTTGAATTTGTTTGTGTTAGTATCATCACCCCCCATGTACAGAAGCTTGTAAAGATCTGAACAAGATAATAATTTTTTTGTCAATTCTTCATTTCTCTCTAAATCTCATTACACACAAGATTTGAATGGAGACCAATGGTTTTCAATAATCATTTCCATCTGTCATTTAAATATCAGTCATGACCAGTACAGTCGCTGCAGTACCAACAGAGAAGTACTGGTAACAGGTACCTGTCATTCCACAATAGTCCATGCATTATAATGTTTCTGGTCATTTTGGTGCTCATATTGAAATAAAATTACTTATATTGGTACTGGAACAATACAGAATGCTAATCTAGCCAAAATATGTACCTCTGTTTAATTAATTATGTCATATATCAGATTGCAGAACACTATGACCAAGTGATAGCAACTGACGTGAGCGCAGCCCAACTCGAGCATGCGGCCCCACACCCAAAAGTCCTCTACCTCCACACCCCCATCTCCACCTCAGAAGACGAACTTGTTGCCATGCTGGGTGGCGATAATTCCATCGACCTTATCATCTCTGCTACAGCAGTTCACTGGTTCGACCTGCCATTTTTCTACTCAGTCGTGAATCGTGTACTAAAAAAACCCCATGGAATCATTGCAGTTTGGACATACAGCTACGACATACCCAATCTTAAAAATGCGATGAAAATGGTGCATGAAGCATGGTTGCCATACAGGGATCCAAGAACATATCTTCTCCTTGAGAAATACAAGACATTGCCATTCCCGTTTGAGAGTTTTGGATACGGGTCCGAAGGCAGCCCAATGGAGCTCGAGATGGAGATCAAGATGACACTTGATGAATTTGTTCAGTCACTTAAAACGGCGTCACCAATTGTGAAGGCGAAGGAGCAAGGGGTGGAATTGTTATCAGATGAGATTTTGAAGGAGATGAAGAGAGAATGGGGAGATTCGACAGGGAGTCGCAAATTGGTTCATTTAGCATACATGCTTGTTGGAAAACCCAAGTCTTAACTGGTCATTGTGTCATTTCATATGAACTAGGTACAAACTTTTCTGTAAAGACCTTGGAAATAATTTGTTGGCATTATATTAGAATTTCGGGAAAAAATTTAACCAACAAAATATGATTATAATTGGAGGAACATATCTTCTTGCCCGCTGGAAAAACCAAGTTCACACAACAATTATACTACTCAAAAAGTTAAATGAGGGATGAAAAAGAAAATTGAAGTGGGCCGATAAATATTTGTTCCTTTTAAGAAAACCATTCTAACAATCTATGAGAAAAATAATTGAAAATAAAAAAATTGTTATATTGAGTAGCTTAGAATACAAGTATGGTACTGCAGGAATGAACAAATAAATGAGAGGTCATCATGAATTACCAAATATTAGATTGTGTTGGTGCAGTACTATATTTGCCAAATCTAGTTGGTCACAACGTGTTATTATTCTCCAGCTACATTTGCGAGTTGTTAGTTGGTACCTAATATGTGATTCTCTGCACCTCATGGTAAGGAAATTATTTTATATTTATAGGTATCCAATTAAATTCAGCTTCAATTTTTTTTTCTTAAACAAGCTGGCCTCTGTGGTCAATTAATTTGCTATTTTTTTTTGTAAGATACATAAATCAAGTAAAACACAAAAAAGTAATACACATGTTTTGTCTCATTTCATGCCCATAGGGGTTCACATAATATAGAATAAGCTCTACAAACTTAATATGATATTATCAAGCAATCACCGATACATTTTCTGTACTAACTGGGCTGGGTATTATTTCGTAATTTCTATATGATATAAATACATTTAAGTGTATAATTTTTTGTGATCTAAAATTTTTGTTAGAAAGGCAAGGCTCCACATTCAAAAAAATAATATTTTTTTTGAGTGAGTCTATGGTACTATACATATCACGGGTTGGTCTATAATACGGATTAATATTTCCGTTTTCAAAATCCTAACGGTTGATCCGAACCGTTCAACATGATCTCATATGAATATGTACTTGCAGACCGAATTTTATATTTTTTATATTTTTTTACTATTTTTTAAGATTGGTAGAAAATCACTTGATTTCAAATTCTGGACCATCCAAAAACAATGATTTTCTACCTATCTTAAAAAATAGTAAATATTCTAAAAAATATAAGATTTGATCTTCAAGTACATATTCATATAAAAATCATTTTGAACAGTTTGAATCGACCATTAAAATTTTGAAAATGAAAATATTGATCTATATTACTGACCAAATCGTGATATGCATAGTACCATAGAGTCACTCATTTTTTTTATCTAAATCTAATTGAGGTCCCTTGCAACTTTCTTGTCAACACCATATATACATACAAGTAGAGCACAGAGAGAAACAAACGCCATAAACAAAATAAACAAGCAAAATGCTCCAAACCAAAAGCCTAATAATGTATAACTCATCTTGTCTATTTGCTACAATTGTTTAAAATATGGGATAAGATATAAAGTACAAGGTTCTTATATCATATTTGAGAGCAAATTAAGCAAAGTCAATATGGAACTACTTGATAATTAATGTGGCAGCACCTCTGCCACAGAATAAATATCACTCTTAATTTATATCAAGACAAAGTCAATGTAGGTGAAATGGGTCATCCTTTGATTAGACAACTAAGCAACCTTTACTAGAATGATTTTATTTAAAATTTTCATAGACAAATATTTAATTGAGTACACTATTTTGTCAATGAGAAGGGTTCAAATGCATCATGATTTTGTGCTCCAATATGCTCCACATTCTTTATCTCTGTTTTTAAAGTTCGAACAGTCGATTCGAACCGCTCAACATGATCTTCATAACAAAATATGCTTGGAGACCGAATTTTATATTTTTTAGAATTTTTTTACTATTTTTTAGATGGGCACAAAATCACTGTTTTAAAGAGATTCTGGACCATCCGAAAAAGTGATATTGTACCTATGCAAAAAAATAGTAAAAAAATTCTAAAAAATATAAAATTTAGTTTCCAAGGATATTTTATTATGAAGATCATGTTGAGTGGTTCGGATCGACAATTCGGACTTTGAAAATAGAGATAAAGGATGTGAAGTATATTGGAGCACAAAATCATGGTGCATTTGAACCCTCCTCTTTGTCAATAGTAGAGAACATTCGTCAAGTAGGATTTTCAACACTTGACGTGACGTCAGTGATGTAGCTAGAAATATTATTAGAGGTAGACAATTTTTTTTTAAATTTAATTCTTATTAAATGTTTTTATTATTTATTAATTTTTATCGGAAGCAGAATCAGTTAATTGATTATGAAATCAAAATCGGAAGAATCGGTAGTAATCGGTCAAATTAGATTGAAAACTCGAATTTTTTTGAAAAATTATGTTAAAATAAAAAATTAACGTAAAATATTATTTACATGTTAAATATTAAAGTAATAAATTTTACCTTGAAGCATAGTCCATTAGACTATTTTTTTCAAGTTCAACTCATTTTTAAACAGTTGAACTTTCGCAAAAATATTTAATGCTTTACATTAAAATTCGACCTATTTCTTTGTAAAAAAATTGACTCATTATTTTGAAACAAAACAATAACATATTCATTGAGATCCCACTGTTGAATCCTTCATCTTCCTTTTGTTCTATTTTCGAAACAGATCGAAGAAAAACTCTGACAAATATATTGCAACTCGACCAATTTCATCGAGAGCTGAGAGCATCAGAGGTAGGCAAAATTCAAATTTAGGGGTAGGAAAAATTCAAATTCAAACGAAATTAGTACGAGTTCGATAATAATTTTCAAAATCCAGGGCAGCGACTACCAACTCCTGGTTGGTTGTGGCTCTGCCACTGCGTAACGTGTCGTGACCACATTTGGAAAGATGGTCATAGCACGTTAGTCGCGCAGGCCGTGACTGATCATGTTTAACTATTTTTTTTTCATAATTTAAGTTAGTTTATTCAAGATTCACTATTCGATCAAGATCTAACGGTCCTAATTACACGTGACTCGCGTGACAACATGTTGTACCATGTCGTGACCATATTTTTCACGTGACGTGTTGTAATATGTCAAATTTTCAAAAAATGACCACATCACGCAAATAGTCACAACACGAGACACGCAAATCACAGCACACGTGCCATAACGTATCCAGTCACGCTATGACTTTTGTAAGTTCCTATCGTAAGTATGGCTAAATAGACCTCTTTTAAATAATTTGGAGGAAGTGGATTCAGTGTCTTTAATTTTTTGATGCAACAGATTCTTTCAACTAATGAATCATTCCGAGTTTCCGACCATAGTAACAGTGAATGATTATATCACAAAATTTAAAAATAAAATAAAATTTTAATTTAAGGTCACCCTACCTATGTAACTACTATGTATAGTTTTCTCTTTATTTAATGAAATATAATAAGTGAGCAGTTTGTCTGCTCGTCTAATAATTAAATAAAAGTCCAGCAATGTAAATGAACACTGTGCATTGACATTTCCTTAAACCCTAAACTATGAAAAATGCTAAGATACGTTAAATATGGCCAACTATGCTAATTATACTAAATTATAATAAATTAACCTAAGTCCTAAACCCTAAACCCTAAATTTGACTAATTACCCTAAATTAAAACTAAATACAAAGGATTTAACACTAATTACAACTAAATTATTTTAATTTTGGTACATACTAACAAATCCTAACATTTTACAACTATTTTGCGCTAAAAATAAATTTTTAAAAAATTAAAGGGACTTACTTGCAAATTTGGAAAGAGATAGAGAAATCTGGGAGAAAGAGCTCAACCGAGAAGAGATAGTGTAAAATTTGATGAAATTAATTGTGAGAAATTCGGCCAACCCTCCACACATATATATAGCAAAAGTGCCGGCCATTTTTTGGGCGGTAATAAATTAAACAGGGTACCGATCATTTTCTAGCCGATAATTAATTAAATTGAATACCGGTCAGAAAATGGCCGGTATGAGTATTTTCATAAATACTCAGAGAATCTGAGTATATTAATTAATTTTGGATATTACTAAAAATGTCGGCCCATGGTCACGCTACCACGAAAAAAAATAATAAAAGAAATTTATTAAAAGGTTATAATAACCTGAAATCTGGAAACATAGAGATAGTGCATTTGTGCTGACAATTATTACTGTATCCATCTGACAACTAGCAACTCCAGCCACTCGTTGCGTTGGTAAGAATTCATATCACCGACGGTACCGTAACAGGGAATCTTTTACAAATACTTGATCTGGACCGTTCTTTTTAACTTGGCACGAATCTCAAAGCCCAATAATACTCCCCCCTCAGTCAGCCCGAATCCCAAACCGACTGGGAGTTAATCTCAACCGTAAATAACTAATTGTAAAAGGGAATCTTTTACGGTACCGTCGAGGATATGGACTCGCGTTGGTAATGGGTGCAAAAAAGCTTTTGACTGTCGACTAAAAATAGCAACAGCCAATGAGCCAACAAACCATGTGCTGTTCATACATGAGAAATAAATCTGCTGTGATTCCAAAGGATCGCAGGTCTCTGCAATTCCAATCTCAACCATTTATATGTTTTAAGATTCGTGCACATAAACTAATTTCTTTTAAAATTCTTACATTCTAATAAATGAACGGTTGATATTAGAACCGTAGGACCTGCTATGCTTTGAAATTGCAGCAGATATGTTTCCTGATACATGCACTAAACTGGACCAACCACGGCTTAAAACCACTTATTCACAGTTCGGATCATTTGTGGATTATATAAACTTCCATCGGTGTAGCGAGTCAAAAAACAAGATTCGTGATTATTCACGAATAATTCGGTTTTTCGGTGATGACGAACCGAACGCCGAATTATTCGGTTGACCGAACTTTAACCGAATTATTCCCGAATAATTCGCAAATTTTACAATTTTTTCCGAATTTTCCGAATTATTCACAAATTTTACCCAGATTATTTTTTTGGTTTTTTTTTTTGCTTTCTTGTAGAACTGAGATATCTGATTTGAATAATTCCGAATTATTTCTGAATTATATCCGAATAATTTTCGAATCACAAATTTTTAACCTCACCGAACCAAATCTAAATAATTCATTTTATCACTCTGATGGAATTTATGCGCTTCTTTTATTGATTCACTACATTGCATAAATCCAGCGGCTACTTGTGAAAGATTGATTGATTGATGGAAAAATGCCAACTACCGGTTAAAATAGTGCCCAAACCTTTTCTATTTTAGGCTAGCTTCCAAGCAATTTCTTTGTTTTATTTTTATTTTGTTTTTAAATAGTGAAGTTTCTTTATTGAAGTGATTTAAAATGATGGATTTAAAATTTTTATGCTCACAAATAATTTAATTTTAAAATTTATCAAAATAATTTCAAATGATGGATATAAAGTTTCAAATTATTAAAACCAATCTACTTCATCACTCATGATGTGTTTATATATCAAATTTATAAAAAAAAAAAAATTACTTTAGTGTAAAGTCAAGCATTAAAGAAAATAAGGTTTATAGATACTTCGTTTTTGACCACTTTATTTTATACTAAATTAATTTGAAAATTTATAAATTTGATATATAAATGCATCACTTGTGAACTAGATCAGTTTCAACAATTTAGATTCATCGTTTGAAGTCAATCCAATAAGTTTCGGTGTTAAGCTCCCAAAAATACTTAGTATATATAACACCCTAGTTCTAATCCAAATATATGCCATACAGTCAGAGGCAGAGGTCAATTGACTTCTATTTTTTTTTTGTATTTATGCATGATTGTATATGTAATTTAGAGTAAAACGTCACGTTACGGTAAAATTGATCTCCATTATCTACACGAAAATTTTATATAATTAATCCTCATATTTTTTTTTTTGAAGGTTAATCCTCATATATTTTTAACCAAGTGAGGCTATGGTGCTATGCATAGCACGGATGGCTAGTGTACTACGGCTCAATATGGTACTTTTTAAAATTCTAACGATCGATCCGAACCGTTCAATGTGATATCCATATGAATATGTACTTGCAAACTAAATTTTATATTTTTTTGAATTTTTTTACTATTTTTTTAGATAGGTAGAAAAATCAGTGTTTTCTGAAAATTCTGGACCATCAAAATTCTACCTATCTAAAAAAATAGTAAAAAAATTTGAAAAAATATAAAATTTAGTTTGCAAGTACATATTCATATGGTTATCACATTGAACGGTTCGGATCGACCATTAGAATTTTAAAAAGTACCATATTGAGCCGTAGTACACTAGCCATCCGTGCTATGCATAGCACCATAGCCTCACTCTTTTTAACCTCTATAGTTCAAAAGTCTGACTCTGCCACTTTACACAGTACTATTGAAATCCAAAGTATCTTGGCCTTACCGTAGTCCAACCCATAGTAACATGATTCGCGAGTTATTCGCGAATAATTCGGATTTGAGTATGAGCCGATTGAAACGACGTATAATTCGGTTAAACGATTTTTTTCCGAATTATTCGCGAATTTTACGAATTTTATGAATTTTTCGCGTTTTTTTCACGTTTTGTTCGGAGAAATGCTTTGCCTTTCTCACACAGTCGCACGTCATTTCTGCATTTATTAACCCACGTGAATGTTCAGAAACAAAAAGTTGTTTGACAGCTGTTGATTCTCCCACGTGTCAAAGAGGAACTTGGTGCTGGACTACTGGGGAGTGGGGACAGATGCATATATACAATTTTCTCATTTGAAACTTTATATGTTGTCAGAGGGATCCCTATTCTGATCAATACACCACCTTTTGACTATATTACCACGCTGATGATTTTCTATGGCGAATACAAACAGCATCTCATATTGTAAATCATCGGTAATGAATTAAATATGCATTGACTGTTTCGTATTGTAATTCCGAATCATTCCCGAATTATACCCGAATTATTTTCGAATCATAAATTTTTGATCCTGCCGAACCGAACCCGAATCATTCATTTGTTACTATGGTCCAACCCCTTGATATCTGACAACCAACCCCCTTTCCAAAAAATACTCATAACAGCGTAACACTTGTCAAAAGTTTGGGCTATCAAAAAATCAGATAAGAACAGTAAGAGATCTTAATCGATGGTCAGAGAAATGCATATGAGTCAACGCATGATAACAACTAAGTGTTTATGCTCTTCATGTCTGATGCCGGGATTTTTTTTAATATCCAAAGTTTATTACAAACTATTTAGTAAGCGTTGACAACTAAAAGTGTTTATGCTCTTCATGTCTGATGCCGGGATTTTTTTGTAATATCCAAAGTTTATTACAAACTATTTAATATACTCACGTTTGCTGGAATTTGATAAAAATAATCATACCGGTCAGAAAATGGTCGGTATCTTATTTAATCAAATACCGGTCATTTTTTGGCCGGTACTCTATTAAAAAGACTACCGGCCATTTTTTGGCCGGTACCTCTGCAATTACGGTGCCCATTTACGCGACATGATCAAAGACGATGATAGTTACACACCCAACAACAAAAAATGGACTCGCCAGGTAATGCACATAAATCTACATAGTTTTTTTCCTAACTTATTAGTTAATCAAGGTTTGTTATAACAAACTAACTTTTTTTCAACTTTTGACCGCGCTCAAAGCTGCCGCGCATGGGGTCACCATGCTGAGAAAGAAGAACTGGAGACGTCTTGGGTACCACTTCCTCAAGCAGCATGCCAATTTTGTTGAGGATGCCGGGCACGGTGGGCAGCTCATCACCATGCTGCG
This sequence comes from Carex littledalei, assembly GCA_011114355.1. NCBI lineage: Eukaryota > Viridiplantae > Streptophyta > Magnoliopsida > Poales > Cyperaceae > Carex > Carex littledalei. The sequence continues at coordinate 10,376,689 of CM022094.1, forward strand.
AGACGCCGGAGAGAACATCAACTGGCGTGAGATAAATCCGGCCGAGCTCGACACGAGTCCGGTTAGGCTAGAGGAGATGCCACATTCCCCCGATGAGCAACCAGAGTGGGACTACCATCGTTGGGTATTGTCCATGTCTGGGTGAGAGGCATTCTACGACAAGCATGGACGTCCGGTTCAGCCTTTAGTATGTCTTTTTTCATTAGCTGTTAGGTTAGTACTAATTTATTCATTCATATCAAATTTACTTAATTATGTATATGATTGCCGGGTCCGGTCGAGATGCCGCCACCGTCTCCGGAGTCCTTTCCAACTGATGTCGAGTTTGGCGCGTTCAGTCTCGATGAGATCGGAGTATTCGAGGAGGATCTAATTACACGTGACTCGCGTGACCACGTGTTGTACCATGTCGTGACCAGATTTTTCGCGTGACGTGTTGTAATATGTCAAATTTTCAAAAAATAACCACATCACCCGAATGGTCACGACATGAGACACGCAAGTCACAGCAAATGTGCCATAACGTATCCGGCCACGTTATGACTTTTGTAAGTTCCTATCGTAAGTATGGCTAAATAGACCTCTTTTAAATAAGAGTGAGGCTACGGTACTATGCATAGCACGGATTGGGTCCGTGCTACGGCTCAATATTTGAGTTTTTAAAATCCTAACAGTCGATCCAAACCGTTCAACATGATTATAAAATGAATATGTACTTGCAAACCAAATTTTACATTTTTTTTAATTTTTTTAATTTTTTTACTATTTTTTTTACTATTTTTTTAGATAGGTAGAAAATCACTTGATCTGAAAATTCTGGACCATCAAAAAATAGTGATTTTCTACCTATCTAAAAAACATAGTAAAAAAAATTGAAAAAATGTAAAATTTGGTTTGCAAGTACATATTCATTTTATAATCATGTTGAACGGTTCGGATCGACCGTTAGGATTTTGAAAACTCAAATATTGAGCCATAGCACGGACCCAACCGTGCTATGCATAGTACCGTAGCCTCACTCTTTAAATAATTGGAGGAAGTGGATTCAGTGTCTTTAATTTTTTGATGCAACAAATTCTTTCAACTTATGAATCATTCCGAGTTTCCGACCATAGAAACAATGAATGATTATATCACAAAATTTAAAAATAAAATAAAAATTTAATTTAAGGTCACCCTATCTATGTAACTACTATGTATAGTTTTCTCTTTATTTAATGAAATATAAGTGAGCAGTTTGTCTGCTCGTCTAATAATTAAATAAAAGTCCAGCAATGTAAATGAACACTGTGCATTGACATTTCCTTCACTCTATCAAAATTAGTGAGCTTCAAACAATATTTGCAATCAATTAAAATTAGCTGATATCTGTAAGCATGTAGGAGATTTTCAAATATCAGAAAAACGAAGTTGGTGATTTACCCAACAATCACCAAAATGACATCGGATAGGTAAAAATTAGAGCAATTGGAGAATTTCGTCGAAAGTTTTGCATTTTTTTCCATTTGAATCCCTACACATTCTCCACATAAAATCTGCTACGGATTTCCTATAACCCATTGATAGGCCCATATGCCAATGGCCCTTAAAAGGCCCAGGCCTGGCCCAACTAAACATCTCTAGATCAAAGTTCACAGCAAACAGGCCCAAAACAGACCGCGGCTCAAAAATTACTCGGGATTCAGACCCCCTCCCGGGGCCAACCCGAAGTCAGAAATCACTCGGGATTCGGACCCCCTCCCGGGGCCAACCCGAGATCAGAAATTACTCGGGATTCGGACCCCCTCCCGGGGCCAACCCGAGGTCAGAAATTACTCAGGATTCGGACCCTCTCCTAGGGCCAGCCTGAGGCGAAGCACAAACTGAGACACGGAGCCCTCCTAAGGGCCCGCTCGAAACTGAACAAAACAAGGCTCAAAGCCTAGCATGCCGAACAGCCCAGAAAGGTTGACACGCGGCCTCGCCGTTCGGCTTGAGACTTACTACGCGAACTTTATAGCCTAATATGCGGACACCCTCAACAGTATGCGGGTCTTTGTCATTAATGCTGACAAGACCCCGCTACAGTGGGCCACCCCCTATATAAGGCAAAGAAACCCCCAGAAAAGGGGATCGCATTTTATCACATTCTGAGTCGGGAGAGGTATCAAAAAGGGTTAGAGCGTTAATACCCCTCCGACTCCCCGCGTGCCCATCGTTCCGACCCGCTTCGCTCGAGGCGAGACGGGCCGCGCACAAAGCAACTAATCTCCGCACGGCCTGCTTCCCAGGAACAGGGCGTGCCTGCACCTTACTGGACCTAGTCCAAGTACGGCCCGGCCCCTTCGGGAAGGGACGTATCACCCATGGTCCCGACATTTTTATTAATATCCAAAGTTTAATAGAAATTAATTAATATATCCAGATCTCCTGAAACAAAGTGGCCGTAATAGATTAAACAAGGTACTGGTGGCCGGTAATAGATTAAACAAGATACCGATTATTTTCTGACCGGTAATTGATTAAATTGGATACCGGTCAGAAAATGGCGATATGAGTATTTTTATGAATACTCAGGGAATCTGAGTATATTAATTAATTTCTATTTGACTTTGGATATTAATAAACAGAGGCGGAGCCACATACATTGAATGGGGGTCAATTGACCCCCATTCATTTTGAATTTTTTTTTTTATACTCTATTTTAATATAGATTAAAGTAAAATATTATAGATAGTGTGAAATTGACCCCCATTCGTAATAGAAAAATTTTATATGCTTGACCCCCATTCACGTTTGACCCCCATAGTCTGAAAGTCTGGCTCCGCTCCTGTTAATAAAAATGTCGGCCCATAGTCACGCTACCACGAAAAAATTAATAAAAGAAATTTGTTAAAAGGTTATAATTACCTGAAATCTGGAAACATAGAGATAGTGCATTTGCCGACATTTTTATTAATATCCAAAGTTTAATACAAATTAATAAATATACCCAGAATCCGGCCCAATATTGATATCTACCCAAACCGGCCATTTTCTGGCCGGCTTAGGGAGGGTACATAGCCGGCCAGAAAATGGCCGGCCATGTACCTTTTTTTTTTTTTTTTTTTTTCCCGTTTGAACCCCTATATATACCCTTTTTTCTCTCTCTCCTCTCACAATTCTCTCATCCCAACCCAATTCCGAATTCTCTCTTCTTCTTTGAGGTAATTTTTTTTTTTATCTAATTTAATTTTTAATTTATTAATTTTAGGGTTTAGGGTTTAGGGTTTAGGATTTTAGGTGTTATAATTTAGATTATGTTGTTGTAATTTAGTGTAATTAGCTAAGTTAACTAATATTTAGTGTAATTACCACAATTGACCAATATTTTAGGGTATTTTAGTTTTTTTTACCCTAATTATGCCGATTAAGCGTAATTTTACCGAAATTAGCACGTTTGACCAATTTTTAGGGTATTTTGGTCTTTTTTACCATAATTAGACTGATTAAGCGTAAATTAGTGTAATTAGCACAGATAACCAATTTTTAGGGTATTTTGGCCTTTTTTACCATAATTAGGCTAATTAAGCATAATTTTATCGAAATTAGCACGTTTGACCAATTTTTAGGATATTCTGGTCTTTTTTACCATAATTAGGCTAATTAAGCGCAATTAGTGCAATTAGCACAGATAACTAATTTTTAGGGTATTTTGGCATTTTTTAACCATAATTAGGCTGATTAAGCATATTTTAGTGTAATTAGCACAGATGACCAATATTTTGGCCTTTTTTACCATAATTATGCTGATAAAGCGTAATTTCACCGAATTTAGGTTATTTTAGATATCAGGATGCCTAGAGCACGGCCTACCCAGCCTCCATTAGTGGACGAGCCGATCAGTACTAGCAGCACGGAGCACATCAGTCCTCTCCTGTGGATTCCCCACAGCGAGCACCGAGTCTCACTGGCTTCTCGTGAGGTACGTTCCTTTTCTTATATTTTCATTAAATTTTTTTGGATTTAAATTTATTATGTTGTCACCATGCGGATTACATTTTTCAACGCAGGACACGGATCTTCTAGATGTGAAGTTGAGATGCGTTCACATGAGGTATTACGAGGTGATGCGGCCGTACCTCTTCAACCTGGGTCTCCACCACGTTGTGGACATCGTGCGCACAGAGAAGAGCATCATCAATGCATCTCTCATCGCCGGACTGGTGGAGCGATGGCGTCCCGAGACGCACACGTTTCACATGCCTTTCGGAGAGATGACAGTGACTCTCCAGGATGTGAGTGCTCTCTGGGGTTTGGCTATCCGTGGCACACCCGTCGGCGGCGTCTCTGACAGCACCAGCTTCGCAGGTTATGTCGAGGAGTTGTTGGGAGCTGACCCGGAGTATATCATTGGGGACCGAGGGAGGTCCAAATTTCATCTGCGGATGACGAGGCTACGGCAGCACTTCATCGCAGGTCTTTCGGCAGATTCCACCGAGCAGGAGATTGTGAGGTAAATTTTATAACTTGTTTCTACTAATTAATTTATAATACGATGATTCTATTAGAATTTTTATATGTTTTGTATTGCAGATATACACGCGGCTACGTGATGGACCTTTTTGGTTCTGTCATGTTTCCTGATTCCAGCGGTGATCATGTGCCGATGATGTATCTCCCGTTGCTGATGGGCATTGAGCGGCCGTCGTCGTACAACTGGGGTGGAGCTGTCCTGGCGTATCTGTACTCCCACATGTGTCGCAGTAGTGAGGTAAGTCACCAACTCTTATTTTAGTGTAAATTATTTAATCAATCAATCCATCAAAATACACTGACGCGTAATTTTCTTGAAAATGAAGCCGACGGCGAAGCAGATGTACGGGCCGGTACTCCTGCTTCAGCACTGGTCGTGGTCACGGCTACCAGTGGGCCGTCCTATCCCCAATGAGGCGCCGGATTGGGGAGAGCCAGATGTGTTTCACTGCCCGGCATACGCCAAGAAGTGGCACGGTTTCCACCGCTACCAGGATCGGACCCACGGTGCTACCGTTGGGATCAGGACAGTCCGGTCAGAGCTTCAGAGTTTGCCTGAGCCTCTTGTTGAGTGGACGCCGTACAGAGAGTTGTACGAGGAGTTCCTCTTGCCGGGCAGTGTGACTGACGAGCAGGAGCAGGCGATGTGGTTCTACCGAGGTCCGCTCATACATTTCTGGACAGTGGAGCACCACTACCCAGATCGGGTGCTCCGACAGTTTGGTCGAGCGGCGTTGATTCCTGCAGACCCATCTTTGCCGAGTTACACGCACAGAGACGAGCACCAGTAAGTCGTAGTCTATTGTATTTATTAAATAAATCATATTACTTGATAGTTTTTTATTGCAACTAACGTCTTCTTTACAGCGTTACCCACCGAGCGCGGCTGGATAAGGACTGGAGCACCCATTTTGAGGCATACTACCGGACGGCCCTGGCTCCTCAGTATTCAGACTTCTATCACTTGCCAGTTGGGATTCAGCAGACCCAGGGAGGTCCCCAGTTGAGGTACGATGTATGGTACACGCAGGTCTGCATGGCGAGTGTCTATCTGCAGGGTGATTACGGTGCCCATCTCCGCGACAGGATCCAGACCGATGATGGTTACCATCCCACCGGTCGTGGATGGGCTCGCCAGGTAAAGCACATAAAACCACATAGTTTTGGTCTAACTTAGTAATACATCAAGGTTTGATCTGACATGCTAAATTTTTTCAGCTTTTGTCAGCGATCAAGGAGTGCGGGCATGGGATCCGCATGCTGGGAAAGAAGAACTGGAGACTGCTTGGGTACCGCACCCTCAAGAAGAATGCGAATACAGTGGAGGATGCCGGGCACGGTGGAAAGATCATCGGTATGCTGCGGGACGCCAGAGAGAACATCAACTGGCGTGAGATAGATCCGCATGAGCCCGATCGGAGCCCGGTTCTGTTAGATGATATGCCATCTTCCCCCGATTCACATCCAGAGTGGGACTACCACCGTTGGGTATTGTCCGACGTTGGGTGGACGGCATGGTACGACGAGCATGGACGTCCGGTGCAGCCTCAAGTATGTCATACTTCAGTATCAGCTAGATGTTTTAATAAATTTCTTCATTCAGATCAAATTTAATAAATTATGTGTATGATTGCAGGGTCCGGCAGAGATGCCGCCACAGCCACCACCTGAGATGTCCGATACTTCTGAGTACGAGTCCCTCTCGTACAGTCTCCAGGACTTCGGGGTATTCGATGAGGATTTCAGCTCGGCACCGAGGGTACCCCGATATGGCACAGAGATGCCGCATGATGGAGAGGCTAGTGGTAGCGGGTCTCATGCTCAGCCTGCCTTTGGGAGTGAGTTTGCCGCATCTATCTTCGCTACACCTCCGCCAGTACCACCAGTCTCCACTGGCGATGCCAGTTGGGATACCGCCGAGCAGATACTGAGGTCTGCCGATGCCCCAGATGAGCTCGAGAGAGACGGAGCCTGGCGGCGCTGGCCGCGCCGGGCGAACGCCGGAGTACCGCCTCCTCGATATTCCCCCTCTCCGTTTTAGTTGTATTTTTACTAGTTTTGTACTATTTATATTTGATATACTATTTATGTTTGGTATATTTGGATTATCATATATTTCGGTTCTTGTGTGGACTCTATTTGCATTTTGTGTGTACTTTATTATTTTTTACGAACTCAGAAATGAAATATTTGACTCTAATAGAAATCACCTAAAACAAAAATAATGCGGTTTAAACAAAAATTTATCGTATTTCAGAGTTAGATTTCAATATTTTGATCTTCATAGTCTCTCTCTATTAAAAAAAAAAAAAAAAAAAAAAAAAAAAAAAAAAAAAAAAAAAAAAAAAAGGAACATAGCCGGCCATTTTCTGGCCGGCTTAGGGAGGGTACATAGCCGGCCAGAAAATGGCCGGTTTGGGTAGATATCAATATTGGGCCGGATTCTGGGTATATTTATTAATTTGTATTAAACTTTGGATATTAATAAAAATGTCGGGTGCATTTGTGCTGACAATTATTACTGTATCCATCATTCCATCTAGCAACTAGCAACTCCAGCCACTCGTTGCGTTGGTAATGGGTGCAAAAAGCTTTTGACTGTCGACTAAAAATAGCAACCGCCAATAAGCCAACAAACCATGTGCTGTTCATTCATGGCAAATAAATCTTCTGCGATTCCAAAAGATCGCAGGTCTCTGCAATTCCAACTTCAACCATTTATATGTTTTGAGATTCGTACACAAAAACTAATTTCTTTTAAAATTCTTACATTCTAATAGATGAACGGTTGGGATTAGAATAACAGGACCTGCGATCCTTTGAAATCGCAGCAGATATGTTTCCTGATACATGCACTAAACTGGACCAACCACGGCTTAAAACCACTTATTCACAGTTCGGATCATTTGTGGATTATATAAACTTCCATCGGTGTAGCGAGTCAAAAAAAAAGATTCGTGAATTATTCACGAATAATTTATTTATTTTGTGATGATGAACCGAACGCCGAATTATTCAGTTGACCGAACTTTGACCGAATTATTCCCGAACTTTTCCCGAATTTTACGAACTTTTCCCGAATTTTACAAATTATTTGTGATTTTTTCCCGAATTTTATCCAGATTAATTTTTGTTTGTTTTTTTTTTTGCTTTCTTGTAGGACTGAGATCTCTGATCCGGATAATTCTGAATTATTTCCAAATTATACCTAAATAATTTTCGAATCACGAATTTTTGACCTCGCAAAACCGAACTCAAATAATTCATTTATCACTGTGATGAAATTTATGCGCTTCTTTTATTGATTCACTACATTGCATAAATCCAGCGGCTACTGTGAATGACCGTCTTGTGAAAGATTGATTGATTGATTGATGGAAAATGCCAACTACCCGTTAAAAACAAAGAAATTCCAACCATTTCTATTTTAGGCTAGCTTCCAAGCAATTTCTTTGTTTTTAAATAGTGAAGTTTCTTTTATTGATGGATTTAAAAATTTTTATGCTCACAAATAGTTTAATTTTAAAATTTATCAAAATAATTTCAAATGATGGATATAAAGTTTCAAATTATTAAAACCAATCTACTTCATCACTCATTATGTGTTTATATATCAAATTTATAAAAAAAATTAATTACTTTAGTGTAAAGTCAAGCATTAAAGAAAATAAGGTTTATAGATACTTTGTTTTTGACCACTTTATTTTATACTAAATTAATTTGAAAATTTATAAATTTGATATATAAATGCATCACTTGTGAAGTAGATCAGTTTCAACAATTTAGATTCATCGTTTGAAGTCAATCCAATAAGTTTCGGTGTTAAGCTCCCAAAAATACTTAGTATATATAAACACCTTAGTTCTAATCCAAATATATGCCATACAGTCAGGGGCAGAGGTCAATTGACCTCTATTTTTTTTTTTGTATTTATGCATGATTGTGTATGTAATTTAGAGTAAAACGTCACATCACGGTAAAATTAATCTTCATTCTCTGCACGAAAATTTTATATAATTAATCCTCATATATTTTTTACCCCTATAATTTAAAGTCGGCTGCACCACTGCACACAGTCCTATTGAAATCCAAAGTATCTTGGCCTTACCGTAGTCCAACCCCTTGATATCTGACAACCAACCCCCTTTCCAAAAAATACTCATAACAGTATAACATGTGTCAAAAGTTTGGGCTATCAAAAAATCAGATAAGAAAGAGATCTTAATCGTTGGTCAGAGAAAGGATTTTTTTTTTAAAACAGTAATTAAAATAATAAAAGTTAAAGAAACAGCATGATTATGAAGTTTGTTATAAAAAGAGCAAAAACCGAATAGCCTATTCGGTGAAGGATTTTTTTTGCTTCACCGAATAGGCAATTCGGTTTACAAGACAATTTTTTTCAATTTGCAGGGCAATTCGCCACAGAAAATCCATGAAATGGCTTAACCGAATAGCCTATTCGGTTTGGTGTTTTTTTGGGCAACCGAAAAGGCTATTCGGTTAAGGTTTTTTTTTTTTTTTTTTTTTAAGACTAAGAAGAGCAAAATAAAGAAATCTAATACTGAAAATTTGATTTTTTTATTTAAATTATTTGACTTCTTTTGATATATAATTAGCATATTTATACTAAAATACGCTAAATTACTTAAAATTATGTTGAATTACACTATATTAAGTTTAATTACGCTAAATTACATATGAATAGGGACGATATCTTCACTGAAAAGGCGAAAAACGACGGCAAAACTTCAAACAGTCATAAAACAGTGCTCGAGTGTCCAATTTCAGCAAATGACCACTTTTCGGAAAGCTTGCGAAAATACGCATGCGTCCGTGCCCGCGGTGCTGGATTCCAAAATTCAAAATCGCCAAAGAAGAGCCTCAAAACTTGAGTTGAAGTTTCCGATTAAGATTTTCATTTCTATTATTCAATCCAAGTAGCTCAGTAAATTAGTTACATAATGAAATTGTAGAATACCAATTTTTACTATTTTCGGAATTTTTTTACTATTTTTTATGATTCGTGAAAGATGGCACAGAATCGGTCTATTTTAGCGTAATTTTGTGTAGTTTAGCGTAATTAGCGGAGTTATTGTAATTTAGCGTAATTTAGTGTAATTCAACATAATTTATTGTAATACAGTGTAATTCAACATAATTTCAAGTAATTTAGTATATTTTTTGTTGTTGCTAATTATAAATCAAAAGAAGTAATCTAACAAAAAATTCAAATTTTTAGTGTTAGATTTCTTTATTTTGATCTTCTTAGTCTTAAAAAAAAAAAAAACCTAAACCGAAATGGCTATTCGGTTTAGGCAAAAAAATCCCTAAACCGAATAGCCTATTCGGTTTAGGTGGTGTTACACGAAAAGTTACACAGTGCGGGGATTTGTTTTTGTGAAAATAGGGTAAACCGAATAGCCTATTCGGTGAAGCAAAAAAAAATCCCCTTAACCGAATAGGCTATTCGGTTTTCGCTCTTTTTATAACAAACTCCGTAATCATGCCGTTTCTTTAACTTTTATTATTTTAATTACTGTTTTTAAAAAAAATCCTCAGAGAAATGCATATGAGTCAACGCATGATAACAACTAAAGTGTTTATGCTCTTCATGTCTGATGCCGGGATTTTTTTTAATATCCAAAGTTTATTACAAACTATTTAGTAAGCGTTGACAACTAAAGTGTTTATGCTCTTCATGTCTGATGCCGGGATTTTTTTGTAATATCCAAAGTTTATTACAAACTATTTAATATACTCACATTTGTTGGGATTTGATAAAAATAATCATACTGGTCAGAAAATGACCAGTATCCTATTTAATCAAGTACCGGTCATTTTCTGACTCTCCAGGATGTGAGTGCTCTCTGGGGTTTGTCTATCCGTGGCACACCCGTCGGCGGCGTCTCTGACAGCACCAGATTCGCAGGTTATGTCGAGGAGTTATTGAGAGCTGATCATTCCTATATCATTGGGGAACATGGGAGGTCGAAGTTCCATTTGCGGATGACGAGGTTACGGCAGCACTTCATCGCGGGTCTCTCGGCAGATTCCACCGAGCTGGAGATTCAGAGGTAAATTTTTATTAATATCTACTAATTAATTTATAATACGATGATTCTATTAGAATTTTTATATGTTTTGTATTGCAGATATACACGGGGCTACGTGATGGACCTTTTTGGTTCTGTCATGTTTCCTGATTCCAGCGGTGATCAGATGCCGATGATGTATCTCCCGTTGCTGATGAACATTGAGCGGCCGTCGTCGTACAACTGGGGTGGAGCTGTCCTGGCGTATCTGTACTACCACTTGTGTCGTAGTAGTGAGGTAAGTCACCAACTCTTATTTTAGTGTAAATTATTTAATCAATCAATCCATCAAAATACACTGACGTGTAATGTTCTTGAAAATAAAGCCGACGGCGAAGCAGATGTACGGGCCGGTACTCCTGCTTCAGCACTGGTCGTGGTCACGGCTACCGGTGGGCCGTCCTATCCCCAATGAGGCGCCGGATTGGGGAGAGCCAGATGTGTTTCACTGCCCGGCATACGCCAAGAAGTGGTACGGTTTCCACCACTACCAGGATCGGACCCACGGTGCTACCGTTGGGATCAGGCCAGTCCGGTCAGAGCTTCAGAGTTTGCCTGAGCCTCTTGTTGAGTGGACGCCGTACGATCAGTTGTACGAGGAGTTCCTCTTGCCGGGCAGTATGACTGACGAGCAGGAGCGGGAGATGTGGTTCTATCAAGGTCCACTCATACATTTCTGGACAGTGGAGCACCACTTTCCAGATCGGGTGCTCCGCCAGTTTGGTCGAGCGGCGTTGATTCCCATAGACCCATCTTTGCCGAGTTACACGCACAGAGACCTGCACAGGTAAGTCGTAGTCTATTGTATTTATTGTTAAATACATCATATTACTTGATAGATTTTTATTGCAACTAACGTCTTCCTTACAGCGTTACCCACCGAGGGCGACTGGATAAGGACTGGAGCACTCATTTCGATCCATACTACAAGACGGCCCAGGATCCTCAGTATATAGACTTCTATCACGAGCCAGATGTGTATCAGCAGACCCAGGGGGATCCCCAGTTGAGGTACGATGTATGGTACACGCAGGTCTGCATGGCGAGTGTCTATCTGCAGGATGATTATGGTGCCCATCTTCGCGACAGGATCAAAACGGATGATGGTTACCATCCCAACGGTAGTGCATGGGCTCGCCAGGTAAAGCACCTAAAACCACATAGTCTTGGTCTAACTTAGTAGTATATCAATGTTTGATCTGACATGCCAAATTTTTTTCATCTTTTGGCCGCGATCAAGGAGTGCGGGCATGGGATCCGCATGCTAGGAAGGAAGAACTGGAGACGGCTTGGGTACCGCACACTCAAGAAGAATGCGAATGTGGTTGAGGATGCCGGGCACGGTGGAAAGTGTTAGTAAGTAATAATCTAGAAGTCAATAATACGATAATTTAATTATATAAAGCTTTGTTCATGAATTGAATGATTAATAAAATATCATTTTGTTCTTTGAGTTTTATCGAATTATGGATCATTTCGGCATTCGGATTCGAAATGAGTAGAACTTCATAATATAGATGATAAATACTCTTAATAGTCACTGACCGAGGTAATTAGCAAAGAACACTAATTACCCAATTAAAGGTTAGTATGTGGATTAAATGATGGTTAAGTTTTACTGACCATAGACAAGGAGTTGTCAATTTAATCACATAGATACATGTTAGAGAACATGATATTTGACAGACCCCGAATGAAACATTATACGGAATTGTGTTCGTGTCATTAATGCTTTCATTCAGTGTTAAGTTCTACAGTATGAGGTATTCATCTTTCCTAACTAAGAGATGTGTATGTGTGATTGTTACCTAACGCTATCTGTAAAAAGTAGCTATAACGGTAGCTCTTCGGTATACATAACTTAGCTGAGGTAGTGATGGTCTACCAAAAGTACTATTGTCCCTCGTATTTATTATACGAGTTATAGTGTCACTGGGCCCCTTGATAGAGTAAGAATATCTGCTAGCAGTATGAATACAAGAGTAATCATATTTGATAATCTGCTCAAGATCAAGAAAAGATTAATTTGCAAGGATGACACAAACCTACCTTGAAATTAATCTGACAGCTATGAGACAAAAGAATTAATACGAGTAAAATAGTTTACTGGATCGTGATATTGTACTGTACATCATCATCTGTGTAATTGGATGGTCATGATGCGTTTTGCCAGATGCCTCTCATGATTATAGAAGTTAAAACAGTTTTAATTCTATTTACCAACATAACACAGATCCTATCGGGTCACACCAATAGGAGTTAATCGGAGAATCTTATTGATTGATTATAAATTAGTTATGATCAATAATAAGATGGTTTATAATTAATTATACTTTGATATAATTATATTATAAATGTCATGTAAAATGACAAGCAAAAACATTGGTTAATTTATAAACGTGTATGACACGTTGTATAAAAGTTAACCGGTTAGTTTATAAACGTGCAGGACACGTTGTATAAATTATCGAAATCAACAACCGCAAGAAATATAATTATTCAGAATAATTATACATATATTAATTGTGTTCGGAGCGAGGGCATTCTGGTCTTTTCAGATTCGTCCTTATCCGCATGACATGTCATCAATCCTATCCACATAAGCACCTCTGCTGCAAGCAGCTTACAAGCACGTCCTTGTAAGCAGCTTGCAGCTAAGCACCTCTGCTGCAAGCAGCTTACAAGCACCTCCCTAACCCTATAAATAGAGGGGTAGGGGTAAGAAAATTCATAAGTCGAAAAGTTCGAAAAGTCTGAGTTCGATTCGAATTGGCTCGGTTATCGTTCTCTTTCTCGTTTTCTCTCCCAAATAGTGTTGCGGTTTAAACGAAAGTTATACGTAACAGTTACGTATTATCTTTCGAGTTGTTGAATAGTGTTTGCGGGATTTCAGTGAATAGTGTTTTCCCGAAAGTCGTGATATTTCTGTTTTGCCTTTTAGTAAAATCAGAATAACTGCGGGTCGGGAATTCTGCTATTTCGTCTTTTTCTCGTGAATAGTGTTTTTGCGTAAGACCGCGGTTTACAGTATTTCTGGCAAAAGAAATAAACCGCTCTCTGGTTAGTCCTGGTGGATAACCTATAGAGGCACCATATGTTTGGTGCTCCGAGAGAAGTCATTGCTCCGAAAGAAGACATTGCTCAGATCCGGTCTTCTCGCTCGGTCTGCATTCCAATTGTAATTTGGAAACAAGGTATAAATGTTATATTAATCTATTTAATTGTTAAATAGATTTAATCTTTTAGAAATCAATTACGGGAATAGATCTATAAACTGATTAAAAACAAGTAAATACGGTTTTACTACTTTAGGTCTATAAAGGATTAATCTGGTATGTAACTCTCGGTTATTATCCGACATACTACTTAATCTATGATCTGAATGAGTAAAGTTTTACTTACGGTTTTTAATCTGAGAAACGGATTGAACAGGTATGTAACTCTCGGTAGATTATCCGACATACCACTTCAATCCTTTTGGCTTGAGTTAGAAGTAAAAATTTTATTTTACGGTCTTTCCGCAGCTTAAGCCTAATGGCTTTGGGTAGCCTCAAAACCCTACAGTGGTATCAGAGCACAAGGCTTTCCCGTTGAATTGATTTTCTAAAAGTTATAACTTATGCATAGTATCGGTTTAATTCTTAGATTTGCAGCTTAGGTCCAAACCGAATAGAACTGGATTTTCTTGGTTCGGTTTTCCGACCGAGAAAGTTTTAAATTAGATTTAAAAGCTTTCTTTACATGTTCTTATGAAATGTAAGTTTTTACATTTTTTGGATCGGTTTTTCGACCGAGAAAGGTAAAATAGGATTTTACGCTTTCTTTTCGAAAACTTTTGATTACGTTAAAGTTCATCGAAGAATGTGATGAAGCAATAAAGTATCCAAGTAAGAACTGTTGATCTCCACCCGTAAAAGATAAAGGTTAATGTCAAGAAAAATCTTAATTGATTGTTTCGACTAACCCCTTCTTTTACGTGTCCTGACAACTGGCCCAAAGGAAACTTTGTCACGTTACTAAATTGCTTTACGTTTTCAAAGCATGGCAAAATGTTACTTTTTCGCTTTTTCGAAAACCTTCGGTTATGTAAAGTACATCTAAGAATGTGATGAAGCAATAAAGTACCTGAGTAAGAACTGTCATTTCCACACCGTAAAAGAGATGGTTCTGTCTAGGAAAGAAAGATCTTAAGACAGTCCTTGTGACTCTCTATCTTTCCTGGGAGCCCCTTTTACATGTCCTAATGGCTGGCCCAAAAGGAACTTTGTCACGTTACCAAATTGCTTTACGTACTGAAAAGAATAAACTGTGTTTTAAACATATAAACTGTTTATATGCTTATTACGGTATAAATAAAGAACAAAAGTATAGCTGCAAAATAAAGAATTAGAACTGATAAAAATATACGTGACTTGATCACGTATATAAGTAAATAGGATTTACTGCTTTGATATGAAATGCCTAAATTGGATTTAACGCCTTGTCATAGCCGCATAACTATTCCTATATGATAGGATAGTTGCTATGGTCAGTAAAAGAACTGACTGCTTACTAAGCTAAGCAAATGAAAAAGGTTTTTAAAAGAAAGATATGAATGTGACTACATTCGGTATGCTTTCTCTCTGACTTCCTTCCCACGACTGCTTACTGAAGCATATGGAAGAGGTCTATGAGAAAGATAGGAATGGGATCACATTCGGTAATTTTTCTGACAAAAGATGTATTTAGAAAAAAAAAAAAATAGGAATGTAGGATCACATTTGGTATTGTTTCTTTCTGACTTCCTTCCCACGACTGCTTATTGAAGTATATGGAAGAGGTCTTTGAGGAAGATAGGAATGGGATCACATTCGGTATTTTTTCCTAACAAAGCGACTTTCACATGTCCGTAATGCTGACCAAGGTCAACATTACGAACTGATAATAATATACGTAACTAGGTCACGTATATAAGTAAATCAGATTTACTACTTTCATATAAAACGAGTAGATTAGATTTATCGCTTTATAAAGAAACTGTAAAAGAAAAACTACCTCTACAAGATAGACGGTAGCAAAAGTCAGCTTTACAAACTGACTGCTTATAAGGCTAAGCATGTGAAAGAAGGTTCTGTCAAGGAAAGGCAGACATGAACCTTTTGGTCGTCTCTTTGGCAAACCTCTTTTAAATATTGCTTACAAACTTAAGCATAAATCACAAACCCATCTAATTAAGTAGTATGCCCTACCTACTTTATCCTCCTCACACCATTGTTCATTGGTTGATGGGTCCACTACTCAGTAGGCATCACCTTTTACCTTTGGTGGTCGAGGGATATGTCAGACATATCATGACCAAATAGAGTGAGGTTACTTATCGATGATTTCCAAAACAGTTTTGGGCTCGGGGCAGAGTTTCGGTTAAACATAAGATGTTTAACGAAACCAAGAGTCATATAGAGATATGATTAGCAAAGAGTTGCTTACCTAAGATAACTATGACCATGATATGCATACACTGCCTTGGTTCTTAGTGAAAATAGGGATCTTGGTCCTACTGCAAAATGGGTATAGAACAAATTTGCAGTGGGAGGTTTTATCATTGTATAAAACATTACATGAACAAAGCTAAAATCTTTACAAAGGTAGAACATGATTAAAGAAACGTCTTTCTTATTACGTTCCGTATTTTGACTATAGTTCAAAGACAAACATGAGAAGAGTAGAATATGTTCTGAATACACCGGTCCCTGACAGTCCTAAAAAGGCTGAGAGCAGCTCTGTCAGTACTCACACGCTTCGTTTGACAAGCGATGCTGAGCAACTGGAGAAGCTTAGCTATTCGTTGAGCCACGAGTTGGTCACGGACGTTATCCTGAACTCTCTTTCTCCTAGCAATTCGGAGTTCATCGTGAACTGCCAAAATGCAAGGGATGGATAAGAGTTTGCAGGAGCTGAAAGGGATATTGAGGATTAATGAAGGTAACATCGAGAATAGATCTCGTGTCCTCATGATCCAAGAAGGTGGGAGGAAAATTAATAAAGCAAAGAAGGAAACGGCTATTAAGTACAAAGGCAAAGGGATGTTTGTTCCGGTAACAAACACTCCCAAGATAAATGTTTCTGCTAACTTTGACTGCTATTATTGCAAATAGCAAAAGTCACTGTAAGAGAAACTGCCCGAAAGAAATCTAGCAGATCTGAAATCTGGGAATGTACCAGAAGTTTCAGTCTCTGGGATCAATGTTATTGAAGTTAATATTGCGACCTCTCTTAAATGATTCAGTACTGGATACTGGATCATGTGCTCATATTCGTTCAAATATGCACGCACTAAGAAATAAGAGAAAATTACGCAATAAGGAAATACAGCTCCGAGTTGGAAGCGGAGCACACGTTGCAGCCATTACAGTCGGTAGTATAGAATTGTATTTGCCTAGCGGGCTAGTGATTAGGACATAGAAAAAGGTTCTAGCAAGGAAAGACTGGAAAAGGAACTTTCGGTGGTCTTTCCAACGAACCCCTTTACGTGTCCTGAGAACTAGAAAAACAAATAAATCCGTGATTAACATTAATAACAAACAAACTCAAAAGTCTCATGAAAGTACGACTTATATGTGGCATTGTCGTCTTGGCCATATAAACGAGAAACGCATCGAGAAGTTACAAGAAATAGGACTTCTTGGTAAATTTGATCTTGAATCAATTAAACACATGCGAATCTTGTTTACGATGAAAAATGACCAAAGCGCCTTTCACCAATAGGGAGAAAGGGCAAGTGACTTATTGGCCCTTATACACACCGATGTATGCGGACCGATGAGTACTTGTACAAGAAACGGTTATTCCTACTTTATCACGTTTACTGATGATTACAGTAGATATGGTTATGTCTGCTTAATAAGACATAAGTTTGAATCCTTTGACAAGTTCAAGGAATTCAAGACTGAAGTAGAAAATCAACTGAACAAAAGTATCAAGGCCTTACGATCAGATCGTAGGGGCGAATACTTGAGTTTTAAGTTTAAAAACGTACTTAAAAGAATGTGAGATAGTCTCACAGCTCACACCTCCAGAAACACCGTAATAGAACGATGTTGTCTGAGAAAAGGAGTCGAACCCTGCTGGACAAGGTTCGTTCCATGATGAGTAACGCCACCCTTTCCAAATTATTTTGGGGACACGCACTAGAAACTATCGCACTAACGATAAATATGGTTCAATCCAAGTCAGTTGAAAAGACTCCATACGAGTTATGGTTTGGGAAACTCCCAAATATGTCTTATCTTAAAAATTGGGGTTGCGAAGTATTTGTCAAACGCCTGACGTCTGACAAACTTGGTCCCAAATCTGACAAGAGCTTTTTCGTAGAATATCCTAAGGAAACGAAAGGATATTACTTCTATACCAATCCGAGAACACTATAGTTGTTGCTCGTCATGGTATACTTTTAGAGAACGAGTTTCTCGCAAAAGGAAGTAGTGGGAGTAATGTAATACTTGAAGAAATTCGAGATACATCACACAATATAATATCTAATACAGATTAGATAAACCCACCACTTGTTACTTCGGCTGATGAGCATCTGGAAGAACCAAATCCACAAGTAGCTGTGGAAGAAGTTCTAGTCCCGAGCTCAGATACTTCGACGCAAGTCGAAATAGAACTGAACCCGCACACGGTTGTGGATGAAGTTCAATAGCCCGAAGAACAAGTGCTACGTAGGTCAGCAAGGACAGTCCATGCACCCGAGAGGTGCATGGGACTGCACGAGGTCTCAGTGTTTGACACTGAATATCCTCTGACCTATGCGGAAGCAATGGATAGGCCCGACTCCGATAAATGGCTGGAGGCCATGAGATCTGAAATACAATCCATGTATGACAATACGGTCTGGAACCTAGTTGTTCCACTTGATGGGATAAAACCCATAGCTAACAAGTGGGTTTTCAAAAGGAAAACAGACATGGATAGTAATATGACTGTTTACAAAGCACGGCTGGTAGCGAAAGATTTCAAACCAATTCTTGGGAATTGATTATGATGAAATTTTTTCGCCCGTGGCTATGTTTAAGTCAATTCAGATACTCCTAACAATTGCCACATTTCATGATTATGAAATATGGCAAATGGATGTCAAAACCACTTTCTTAAATGAAAATTAGAAGAAGACCTGTACATGATACAGCCTTCAGGTTTTGAAGATCCAAGGAATGCTGGGAAGGTGTGCAAGCTTCTTGAATCCATTTATGGATTGAAGCTAGCATCACGGAGTTGGATTCCTCGGTTTGACGAAGTAGTCAAAAACGTTTGACTTCATCAAATGAAAATAAGAACCATAAGTGTACAGTAAGGCTAGTGGGAGTGCAATTGCTTTTCTAAAAACTTATATGTAGATGACATACTCCAAATCAGTAACGATATTCCGCTAAAACAACTAGCCAAGTCTTCAATAAAAGGACTTGGGCGAGAATGTCTATATACTAGACATACAGATCTACCGAGATAGATTGATTTGACTCATTGGATTGAGTCAAAGCACACACATTGACAAAATGCTGAAATCGGTTCAGCATGCAGGATTCTAAGAAAGGATTCCTGCTAATGAGTCATGATGTACAGCTTAGCAAGACTCAGTATCTTTCGATAACTGATGAGCAAAGCGAAATGAATAGAGTGCCATACGCTTCGGCTATTGGCTCTATCATGTATGCCATGTTGTGCACTCGCCCTGATGACTCGTACGCTTTGAGTGTGACGAGCAAATATCAGGCTAATCTTAGTCTCGCTGTAAATGTTTACACCGAAGCTAAGTATATAGCTGCTTTCGAAGCACCTATAGATAGTTTCTGGATCAAGTAGTTCCTTAGCGAACTATGAGTGGTTCCAAGTGTTCAAAGCCCTGTGGACCTCTATTGAGACAACAATAGAGCTATAGCTCAGGTCAAGGAACCGAGATCGCACTCGAGAACCAAACGTGTTCTACAACGTTATCACCTAAAGTAAAGATTTGTAAAATTGACACAGTCAGCAACACAGCTGATCCACTCACAAAACTCTAACTCAAGCCATGCACCGGATGCATACAGCTTCTATGGGTCTGGAACACATAGAAGATTGGCTGTGAGATTTTCTTTAGATCTACGAGATCTTTTAGAATATAGAGCTTTGTATAAAGTAGAGCCTATGATGATTGGCTTCTAGCTTAAGTGGGAGATTGTTAGTAAGTAATAATCTAGAAGTCAATAATACGATAATTTAATTATATAAAGCTTTGTTCATGAATTGAATGATTAATAAAATATCATTTTGTTCTTTGAGTTTTATCGAATTATGGATCATTTCGGCATTCGGATTCGAAATGAGTAGAACTTCATAATATAGATGATAAATACTCTTAATAGTCACTGACCGAGGTAATTAGCAAAGAACACTAATTACCCAATTAAAGGTTAGTATGTGGATTAAATGATGGTTAAGTTTTACTGACCATAGACAAGGAGTTGTCAATTTAATCACATAGATACATGTTAGAGAACATGATATTTGACAGACCCCGAATGAAACATTATACGGAATTGTGTTCGTGTCATTAATGCTTTCATTCAGTGTTAAGTTCTACAGTATGAGGTATTCATCTTTCCTAACTAAGAGATGTGTATGTGTGATTGTTACCTAACGCTATCTGTAAAAAGTAGCTATAACGGTAGCTCTTCGGTATACATAACTTAGCTGAGGTAGTGATGGTCTACCAAAAGTACTATTGTCCCTCGTATTTATTATACGAGTTATAGTGTCACTGGGCCCCTTGATAGAGTAAGAATATCTGCTAGCAGTATGAATACAAGAGTAATCATATTTGATAATCTGCTCAAGATCAAGAAAAGATTAATTTGCAAGGATGACACAAACCTACCTTGAAATTAATCTGACAGCTATGAGACAAAAGAATTAACACGAGTAAAATAGTTTACTGGATCGTGATATTGTACTGTACATCATCATCTGTGTAATTGGATGGTCATGATGCGTTTTGCCAGATGCCTCTCATGATTATAGAAGTTAAAACAGTTTTAATTCTATTTACCAACATAACACAGATCCTATCGGGTCACACCAATAGGAGTTAATCGGAGAATCTTATTGATTGATTATAAATTAGTTATGATCAATAATAAGATGGTTTATAATTAATTATACTTTGATATAATTATATTATAAATGTCATGTAAAATGACAAGCAAAAACATTGGTTAATTTATAAACGTGTATGACACGTTGTATAAAAGTTAACCGGTTAGTTTATAAACGTGCAGGACACGTATAAATTACCGAAATCAACAACCGCAAGAAATATAATTATTCAGAATAATTATACAGATATTAATTGTGTTCGGAGCGAGGGCATTCTGGTCTTTTCAGATTCGTCCTTATCCGCATGACATGTCATCAATCCTATCCACATAAGCACCTCTGCTGCAAGCAGCTTACAAGCACGTCCTTGTAAGCAGCTTGCAGCTAAGCACCTCTGCTGCAAGCACGTCCTTGTAAGCAGCTTGCAGCTAAGCACCTCTGCTGCAAGCAGCTTACAAGCACCTCCCTAACCCTATAAATAGAGGGGTAGGGGTAAGAAAATTCATAAGTCGAAAAGTTCGAAAAGTCTGAGTTCGATTCGAATTGGCTCGGTTATCGTTCTCTTTCTCGTTTTCTCTCCCAAATAGTGTTGCGGTTTAAACGAAAGTTATACGTAACAGTTACGTATTATCTTTCGAGTTGTTGAATAGTGTTTGCGGGATTTCAGTGAATAGTGTTTTCCCGAAAGTCGTGATATTTCTGTTTTGCCTTTTAGTAAAATCAGAATAACTGCGGGTCGGGAATTCTGCTATTTCGTCTTTTTCTCGTGAATAGTGTTTTTGCGTAAGACCGCGGTTTACAGTATTTCTGGCAAAAGAAATAAACCGCTCTCTGGTTAGTCCTGGTGGATAACCTATAGAGGCACCATATGTTTGGTGCTCCGAGAGAAGTCATTGCTCCGAAAGAAGACATTGCTCAGATCCGGTCTTCTCGCTCGGTCTGCATTCCAATTGTAATTTGGAAACAAGGTATAAATGTTATATTAATCTATTTAATTGTTAAATAGATTTAATCTTTTAGAAATCAATTACGGGAATAGATCTATAAACTGATTAAAAACAAGTAAATACGGTTTTACTACTTTGGGTCTATAAAGGATTAATCTGGTATGTAACTCTCGGTTGTTATCCGACATACTACTTAATCTATGATCTGAATGAGTAAAGTTTTACTTACGGTTTTTAATCTGAGAAATGGATTGAACAGGTATGTAACTCTCGGTAGATTATCCGACATACCACTTCAATCCTTTTTGGCTTGAGTTAGAAGTAAAAATTTTATTTTACGGTCTTTCCGCAGCTTAAGCCTAATGGCTTTGGGTAGCCTCAAAACCCAACAGGAAGATCATCACGATGCTGCGAGACGCCGGAGAGAACATCAACTGGTGTGAGATAGATCCGCAGGAGCCCGATCCGACCCCGGTTCTGCTTGATGATATGCCATCTTCCCCCGATTCACATCCAGAGTGGGACTGCCATCGTTGGGTATTGTCCGACATTGGGTGGACGGCATGGTACGACGAGCATGGACGTCCGGTGCAGCCTCATGTATGTCATACTTCAGTATCTGTCAGGTTTTAATAAATTTCTTCATTCAGATCAAATTTAATAATTTATGTGTATGATTGCAGGGTCCAGCAGAGATGCCACCACAGCCACCACCTCGGAGACCGATACTTCTTAGTACGAGTCCCTCTCGTGCAGTCTCCATGAGTTCGAGGAGAGTTTCATGTCGGCACCGGCATGGCCCCGATATGGCACAGAGATGCCGCATGATGGAGAGGCTAGTGGTAGCGGGTCTCATACTCAGCCTGACTTTGGGACTGGGTTTGCCGCATCTACCTTCGCTACACCTCCGCCAGTACCGACAGTCTCCACGGGCGATGCCAGATGGGATACTGCCGACCAGATACTCAGGTCTGCCGATGCTATTGGGGAGGCCGAGAGAGAGAGAGAGCCTGGCCGCGCTGGCGTCGGGCGAACGCCGGAGTACCGCCTCAGCGATATTCCCCCTCTCCGTTTTAGTTGTATTTTTAGTAGTTTTGTACTATTTATATTTGATATACTATTTATGTTTGGTATATTTGGATTATCATATATTTCGGTTCTTGTGTATGTGTGTTTTTATGGTACTATTTTTATATTTTACAGATCAAAATAAATTATCATGATAATGCTAAACAGAAAATATAACAACATTAAAATAGTAGCACAACATAAAAAATAGTAGCACAATATAGCGTATTTCAATTAATATAGCGTATTGTAAAGTAATGTAATGTAATTTAGCGTAATTTAAACCAATATAGTGTTATTCAATATAATTTCAATTAATATAGCATATTTTAGTATAAATATGCTAATTATATATCAAAAGAAGTAATATACCAAATAATTTAAACAAAAAATTTCAAATTTTCAGTGTTAAATTTCAATACTTTGATCTTCATAGTGTCTCTCTCTAAAAAACGGGGAAAAAAAAAAAGGTACATAGCCGGCCATAAAATGGCCGGCTTAGGGAGGGAACATAGCCGGCCAGAAAATGACCGGCTTGGGTATATTTCGATAATTGGTCCGATTCTGGGTATAATTAATAATTTGTATTAAACTTTGGATATTAATAAAAATGTCGGAGCAACTAGCAACTCCAGCCACTCGTTGCGTTGGTAATGGGTGCAAAAAGCTTTTGACTGTCGACTAAAAATAGCAACAGCCAATAAGCCAACAAACCATGTGCTGTTCATACATGGGAAATAAATCTGCTGTGATTCCAAAGGATCGCAGATCTCTGCAATTCAAATTCCAACTATTTATATATTTTGAGATTCGTGCACTAAAACTAATTCCTTTAAAAAAAATTTACATTATAATAGATGAATGGTTTGAATTAGAATCGCAGAACCTACCATTCTTTGAAATCGCAGCAGATGTGTTTCCTGATACATGCACTAAACTGGACCAACCACGGCTTAAAACCACTTATTCACAGTTCGGATCATTTGTGGATTATATAAACTTCCATCGGTGTAGCGAGTCAGAAAACAAGATTCGCGAATTATTCGCGAATAATTCGTTTTTTTTGTGATGACGAACCGAACGCCGAATTATTCGGTTGAACAAACTTTGACCGAATTATTCCCGAATAATTCGCGAATATTACGAATTTTTTCCGAATTTTACGAATTATTCGCAAATTTTTCCCACCCATATTATTATTTTTTGTTTATTTTTTTTGCTTTCTTGTAGGATTGAGATGATTCGGATAATCCCGAATTATTTCCAAATTATATCCGAATAATTTCCGAATCATGAATTTTTGACTTCGCTGAACCGAATCCAAATAATTCATTTATCACTGTGATAGAATTTATGCGCTTCTTTTATTGATTCACTACATTGCGTAAATCCAGCGGCTACTGTGAATGACCGTCTTGTGAAAGATTGATTGATTGATGGAAAATGCCGACTACCAGTTAGAATGGTCCCCAAACCTTTTCTATTTTAGGCTAGCATCCAAGCAATTTCTTTGTTTTACTTTTATTTTGTTTTTAAATAGTGAAGTTTCTTTTATTGAAATGATTTAAAATGATGGATTTAAAATTTTTATGCTCACAAATAATTTAATTTTAAAATTTATCAAAATAATTTCAAATGATGGATATAAAGTTTCAAATTATTAAAATCAATCTACTTCATCACTAATTAATTACTTTAGAGTAAAGCCAAGCATTAAAGAAAATAAGGTTTATAGATACTTCGTTTTTGACTGCTTGATTTTATACTAAATTAATTTGAAAATTTATAAATTTGATATGTAAACGCATCACTTGTGAAAAGATCAGTTTCAACAATTTAGATTCATCGTTTGAAGTCAATCCAATAAGTTTCAGTGTTAAGCTCCCAAAAATACTTAGTAAGCTGTATATATAACACCCTAGTTCTAATCGAAATATATGCCATACAGTCAGGGGCAGAGGTAAGAAACACTAATGGAGGTCAATTGACCTCTATTTTTTATTTATACATGATTTTAGATGTAATTTAGAGTAAAACATCACGTTACGGTAAAATTAATTCTCATATATTTTTGACCTCTATAGTTTAAAAGTCTGACTCCGCCACTGCAACCGTTGAAATCCATAGTATCTTGGCCTTAGCGTAGTCCAACCCCTTGATATCTGACAACCAACCCCCTTTCCAAAAAATACTCATAACAGCATAACATGTGTCAAAAGTTTGGGCTATCAAAAAATCAGATAAGAACAATAAGAGATCTTAATCGTTGGTCAGAGAAATGCATATGAGTCAACGCATGATAACAACTAAAGTGTTTATGCTCTTCATGTCTGATGTGAAGTTTATAATTGCAATGTAAAACAGATATTTTAGAAACATCTTTTGCTTGAATAATGACTAATTTCTTGTACACAATTTAAATTATTAATATATCAGTAATAATTTCCACTATATGGTTAAAAATAACTGGGCAGATAATAGTAAATTTCAATAATTTCCACTATATTTGCTCTAGAATATAAGTTATATATGTTGCTAATTGAATTATTCTATTATTATAAAAGATTCTGAAATAGTAGAATTACCTAGAGGACTGTTAGTGTAAACTAACATTTTAAGGGGGGCCACATGTACAACTTTGGAACCTTAGGAGTTTATATTATATCTGTCTTTCTTTTTGGTGTAGATCCAAGCGTAGATTCTTTCTTTTTACTTGAAACCAGTGTTGTAAATAACGGTATGTGGTTATCGGACGGGCAGGTTATCGTCAAGCGATTAATCGGAAATAATTTGAAATAATTGGCTATATTCGAAAATAATCGTCCAATTAGTTGAAAAAATCTATGACGATTTGGTTACCGCCAACGACTAATATGCCGATTAATCGGCCTAAACGGATGTTTTTTACAACACTGCTTCAAACTAAAGTTAATTCTGAGGAGGTCTCGGTATTAGGGGAATTTTTTATATATCGAATTTATTATTAAATAATAAATATAAACAAAAAGAGTATCTTCAATTTTGATATTATAGATGGATCTTAAAAAATTTCAGATCCAAACTTTTGAATCAAAAATAGGATCCAAACTGTTTTAATTCTGTTTTAAAAAAAAATCCAACACTTTTTATTTCAAAAAGTACTCAGCTACATTTCAAAAGGAAAAAAAAAACACACTTTGGATCCAACTTTTTTTCTTTTTCGAATCTATCTATAGTATCAAAAAATGAAGATACTCTTTCTGTTTTTATTTATTATTTGATAATAATTTCTATAAATAAAAAATTCCCTGGTACTAGGAGAGGAGGTTTCAGTGGTAGTCTGGTAGATGAACAGCGGCACATGCTTGGAGTTTGTGGAGGCACTCTTATTAATGCAATCTCTGTAGCATTGGATGGTACAGGATTTTTTAATTTTTATATTTTGTGGGTGTTGCTGGTTTGTAAATTTTTTAATTTTTGAAATAGTGTGAAAATATTATTAGTGTGGTGTTATTTAGTTATATTAGTAAAAAATATTGTCATGACGTAAAAGTAGTAAAATTGACACCAATTTTGTCCGATTGGAGATGTGTTGGCGGAAAACCGATAAAGAAGTATTTTTTTCTCTCTTTCACACGAAAGTAGTGGCTATTCTGAACTTTACAAGGAACATCAGATTAGCTGAATTAGTAGCTATTCATTATAGTCTTTTTGTTTTTGTTGTTTGGATTGTTTTGGATCAAGAATAACGGTGCTATTCAAAATAGTAGTTTTTTTTACATTCAAACATATGTGATTTGGAATTTAGTACTTAGGACTTTATTGGTTAGGGGCTATTACTATGGATATTGAGGAGGTCTGATGGGCATCAGATCTAATTTTGAGTCTTATGAGCTCCATAACCACATGATCCGCTTTAAGATATGTGCGCTCCGCTTTAATATTTGTATGCGCTCGTGTCAATTTTCATGTACACGGATTTTAAAATGGATCGGACGGTCCTGGAGTCCATTGAATCTTAAGTAGATCTGTGATAGGCATCGGACCTACTCTGCAGTCATTACTATGATGCGTTCATAGATTTCTAGTCTTTTTAATAATGAGGATTATGACAAACAACTAAATTGTTTGACATTATAAAAAATGACTCAATGATCTTCAAGATAAAAAAAAATGTAGATATGTTTTCTATAATTTTAAAAAACTAATTGAATCTTTTTATTGTTTAGTTTGATTGACATCTAATCAATGACAAAATGACTCTTTAAATTGTAACAAATTTGATACATAGTCTATCTAAATGAAGAAAAACACAAAAGTAAAAAAAATTGGTAACAAATATATTTTTTTCAAACCTCATACCAATTCTGTTTATTTTTATTTTTTTAAAGTGCAATATATGATGCCCTTAATTTTGGTGTCAATATGATTGCAACTTGTTACGCAATGAATACTGTTCTATAATCAACAAGGGACCATAATAACTTTTCCTTTTAAAAAGATTCTCATGAAATTGTAAACATCATTTTCAATGTATACTCAACCTCTCATCATAATGCATGGTTTTGAAAAAGAAGACTTAGAAGAGAAGTTTGGTGATATAATTGAGAAATATATTTATCATTTTTATTGCACGTTTAGTCATGTTCAGTTCATCTTCGGTTACATTTCCTTTTTTTTTGTTTTTAATTGAAAGTTGAAAGTGACCTTTAGTTTATTTAATTAGCTGAATTAAATTATAGGACGGCTTTATTTATGAATTAAAGGACAAATAAACTTTTTTAACATAACTATACTAGACTAATAGTTTCAGAAAAAAAAGGCTTGCATTATTGTTATAATTTATGATTATGAATCATACATAATTACTAAGACTCATAATAGTATGGTACAAAATGGGAAATGTGTATATGGATATTAAGAAAAAGAAATATAATTTTGAATGCCCAAATTAAATACAAGGAAAAGAAGTCAATGAAAATAATAAAATTGAATGAGTATGATAATCATGCTCTAAAATTTCTACAAATGAATATTTAAATGATACAAGTGTTATCTCGTTATAATCTTTAAAAGTTCACAAGGACATGTCAAAAAATTTAGTAAGGTCAAGTCATTCAACTATTTAATATTCATAAAAGATATTTTCATTCGGATTTCAAACCTGCGACCTCTCATACAGAGAGGCCTTTACCACTAGATCAGAGGCTGATTCTCAACTCCAAAATTAATTTTACCACAAGAAAATATTCAAAACAACTTATTAGGGGTGTCAAGGGATATTAATAATTTGAAAATTCGTTCCGAGTTGTTATAAATGAACCCACATATAAATTAAAAAATATATTGGAGAGTTTATTAGATCTGTATGTGGATTTTGAAAAAAAAATATTTCATTTTATTTATTGAATTTACATTTGGATCTTATACAATCCTAATTTGTATTTCATTAATAATTCAACTACAAGTAATATTATCAAATATACTAAATATGTTTTAAGCTGTTTCAAAGATATATATCTTGTATATTCAAGAAAATTAAATTAAAATTAATCAGATAAATTAGTTTAATTAAAAACATTTTTCTCTACATTTAAAATTTGAAATAACTATATTACCTTATTTTATGCATCTTGCTATTTCTGATATGTTAGCTAAAACATTTGATTTTTAATCTGAAAAATGCATTTAGATAATAAATATGGATCCTTTAATTTTATTCAAGTATATTTATATAACTTTTCATGCACAAAATTATTGTTTTGAAGGTATATTTTAAATAATATTTTGTTCAATAAGTCATGATTTCGTAATTATTTTAAAATTTAACCATATTACAAATTTTAGTATTTACAAGTATAATTTTGAAATTAAAAAAAAATGAAAATTAATTTGGTAGGAGGGCAACCGATTCTCTGTCTACGCGTGACACCGTCAATGATGATTCCTTTCAATACCGACAATATGAACAAAACCTATAACTTCAATTTCAAAAGGTTCGAGGTACAAAAAAGAAAAAGAAATTACCGCGCCATTTGGAATTCGTAGCTCCTAAGGTAACAGAATATTTCTGTTTTGATCTGGACCATTTAATCAAAATTTGCACGACCGGATTGGTCTGGATTTCGATCGGACGGCCATGATCCAAACAAAAATATTCTGTTACCTCAGAGGATATGGATTAAACTTTTTGAGGGGCTTGTGGCGCGAAAATAACAAACAATCCACGGAAATGGCAACATCAGTTAAATCTTTATATTTTTTTTTATTCTCTATCAAAAGTAAGTGAAAATGAAAGTGGTATAAGTATTTAAGTTTTGTCTAAACTAGTTCAGTCCTATTTAGAATGCATAGAGCTTCTTTAATATCCGTGCTAAAAAAATCTGACGGTTCAGATGTAAATGAATTCCTACCTCAAGAGGATATCGTTTTCGTTTTCAGAAGTACGCTCACCACATATAATTAATTCCCTTCCTCTGCTCTTATATTTAGTGAGATCATCTGTAACAGATCATATTCGCAAACAACAACATCCGCTACAGTGAATACTAGAAGAGTTACGTCACATACAATCCAGATCCTTTATAATTTGATTGAGATAAATTATCTATTCCGAAGCCTTCTGCCTCGTTCTGTACAGTACAAGTCAGAGACGTTGTTTTCCTTTCCTGCTTCTTCTTCCAAAAAAGATTTCTTCGAATATTCTACGAATTCGAGAAAAATTTAAGGAGGAGAAGAGATCATAATGCCACCTATGAACAACAATGTTTATCGCACTGGTTCCTCCATACAAGCGCCACTAATTGACACTCTCTTACCCAGTTCTTCTCTCCCAATGCGAGGAGCAACGAGGAAGAAACATAAAGAGGTGAAATTCTCTCTTTTTGTTCTCGATTTTTGGTTCTAGTTTCGATTTTTTCTTTCTCTTTTGCGTTTATGGATCCGAGTCGTCAACATACAGCAATGGAGTTGGGCTAAACTGTGTTGTTTCGATTGCGAGTGCGTGCAGCTCTGGCCAAAGATCGTGCTTCGCAAATGGCTTAACATCAGCTCGAAAGATTCCGACTTTAGTGCTGACGAGGCTGAAACCACCGAGAGCGAATTTGAGTATGAAGGTACGTGCAGAATTGATTCTCCTTTTTTTTTTTTTTTTTATATTTTTATTCTTTTTGGGATATTTTTTTTGCACGCTAGGTGTTTGTTTTGTTTGCTGACTCAATTTTAGTGGGTCGTTTTCCTTTTTCGGACAAATATACTGTTTCCCACAGTCCCACTCGTGCTTGTCCTATAGCAAGTAATGCAGGAGCTTTACTTGATCATTAATTTAAGATATCTCCATTAACTGCCATTGCTAAATTTTTGGATAACTGAAAATTTTATGCTCCTGGTACTTGATAGTGACTTTTTTTGCAAAGACAGACATAGTTTGTCTGATAATTGCTATATCTTGTTCGGAAAAAAAATTCTGATATAACCAAATGATTTCAGAGATGTGCGCTTGGGAGCGGCAATTAAATGATGAGGAGAGGAGATTGACTGATTTAAGGGCTGAAACAATTGGTATTTATTTATCTACGTACTTAAAAAATAAATGTTCATGTCGATTAATCTATGAATCTTGTACAAGTTGTTGATTTAATTGCCGTAACTGTTTTATATCATTGCTGCTTTAAATTAGGCAATAGGATAGGAGGCATTCCAAGCAGGATGAGGAGAAGAAAGTCAGAAACATTTCGTGCACAGTACATTCACACCAAAGAACTCAGGCACAGACCTTTTATTTATTTATGTTTTCTAAAAAATAATTTAGCATATGAAATGGAAAAATTGTAAAGATATTACTGATTTTATTAAAATTGGCTGCAGGATGTGCGTAGGAACATGGAATGTAGGTGGGCGGGTCCCAGCTGATGATCTGGACCTCTCTGATTGGCTTGACATGTCTGAGCCCGCTGATATCTATGTACTCGGGTATTTGTTCTTTTCTTATTAATATCTCTGATTTTCTTAAAAAAGCAATCTTCCTTTTATGGAAAATAGTTAATGCATGATAAGTTTTAACAAGGTCAGAGGTATGCACTGCATGACATGGTAGTGGTACTAGTGGAGAACTAACCATGACAGGTGAAGTATCAGGTGAAGGGACATGAATGTCCAGTTTCATTTTCTTTTTTTATTGTTTTGATTGATTTTACTTTTAAATACTTTGTTTGGATTTTCTAATTGGACATTATCCATTATAATGGCCAGTCATGGCACTGGTACAGACTAGCCTGTTCTTATATATGTTATTTTAAATTATTGATGCTTTCTCCAGCTTTCAAGAAGTAGTGCCACTTAATGCGGGAAACATATTTGGAGCTGAAGACAGCCGCCCGATCCGCATGTGGGAGTACCTGATCCGTGAAACCCTTAACAAGATCCAACCTGTTAAGGAGAAATACAAGTGCCATAGTGACCCGCCTTCTCCTTCTCGATTTAAACCCTCTGATGATTCTATTCCTCTAGAATCTGTATTTTGCTCAGTCTCAGACACTGATTCTGATGAAGAAGCAAACCCATTTGCCAAACCTAAACCCGAGTCTATAACAAACCTGAATAAAGAGAAGAAGTTAACCAAAACACTTAGCCACTCCGAGAGGATTGGTATGATTTGGCCGGAACAGCAGTTGGATATGGTTTCATCAGGTAAGGTTTTGAAAAGTATGGCATCATTCAAATCAGTGCAAGGAGATGATAATTTGAATTTGAATTCGGAACTTGATTGGGAGAGTGCGGTGAGTAGGAAGAAGAAGAAGAAGAGGTCAAGTTTTGTGCGAATAATAAGCAAACAAATGGTGGGTGTATTTCTAACAATCTGGGTAAGGAGGAGTTTAAGAAAACATATTCAAAATCTAAGGGTTTCGACTGTCGGTGTCGGGGTCATGGGCTATATTGGTAACAAGGTAATGTTGTAGATTCTTTAAGTATTATTTCCTTTATAATAACAAGTTAGTACTGTACAATGGAGAAAATATTGGAAACATTTTTGTACTGCTAAATGATTGTAGTTTCACACATGGAATGCTCAGACCAGTACCAGCAATATTTGATCTTAGGAAATGCCCCATATTGACCAACAAATGTTGTTACATATTTTCAATGTCCTTGGATTTCTTGTCAAGTGTCTACAAGCAGACACTCCTAATTTATTATTTGTAAAAGATGTTATTGAAGTATTTGTTAAAGAGCAGGGTTGGTCAGTTTCTTAAAAAATGTACTGTTTCTACTTCAGGGGTCAATATCTGTGAGCATGTCAATATACCAAACTCTATTTTGTTTTGTGTGTACACACCTCACATCTGGGCAAAATGAAGGAGACGAGCTCAAGAGAAATGCTGATGTGCAAGAGATTCACAAAAGAACTAACTTTAACCCTCTCTCTTCTACAGTTGGCATGCCTCGAACTATATTTGATCATGAGTAAGCATTTCAAATGTGGTATTATGCACTTCTTTTGTTACAGTCAAATATGGCTTTCTTTTGGGAAAAAAAATAAACTACTACTTCATGGTAATTTAGTTATTTGTAGAGAACTTCTTTAAATGGAACAAGAAGTTTCTTTCTTGGTAATGAATTTTTTTCCTTTGACCAATTTACCCTTCCATAATCTTTGCATGAAAAAACAATGATTTAATTTGTGATCCTTAATGGAGCCAGACAAAAAACAACAAGAGGAAAAGGAGGAAACATAAAATAAGGAATTCAATTTTAGAAGAGAATCTTATTATTGGTACAATATGAGATCTAAATACTATGCCCTTTGTATTGTCCACCCCATTATGTAAGACTTCTATCCAAATTATGCAATATGGGTTGGTTTGGAATTAAGAATCATGCAGCAAAAAGTGAATGCCATTGTTTGAAAATTAGGCATTTCCACCGGTACACCCTTATTTACAGGTGTAGCAACCAAGTTCATTTTTCTTGATTATATGTCCTCTTTTTAAATACACAAATCATGGGTGTTTTGTCAGATACCAATATAAAATTGTTGTATTTCTGCAAAAATTCCTTTAACATTGAGGAATGGACATAAAATTGTTCTTTTCTTACTTTTTCAGAAGGATTATATGGTTAGGAGATTTAAATTACCGAATCAACCTAGCATATGAAAGAGCCCATCAACTCATTGCCGAAAACAATTTTGATAAATTGTTCGAGCGGGATCAGGTTAGCTAATATTGTTTTATGAAATTTTTTATGCATGCTGGACAAACCTCAAAATGTCATGTATACACATGCAAAATGAATAATGATTTTTATTTAGTAGGCATGGGGGAAAAAGAGATGAATAGTGACTACAATCCTAGTTCCTTTAACACATGAGACTGCATCTCTTTTCTTTCTCAGTTTCTTTGAGATGAATAGTGACATAGAATGTAGTTACTGCTTTTTTCCCATGTCACATGAGGGATATGTGACATTTCTTTCTTGGCATTTATTGAATGACATTTTGAGGATTTGAAAGGATGCTAATATAGTTGTTCTTTTCTATATTTTTTTCTTCCTATTTTGCACTCAATATTTCTTTTTGTCTGTTTAATGATGTAGTTGAAGTTTGAATTGAAGAAAGGGCGTGCCTTTGGCGGGTGGAGTGAAGGGCCAATTACATTTCCACCTACCTATAAATACGAATTTAATACTGACAATTATACTCATGATGGGAAAAGAACACCTGCCTGGTATTGTTTTTTTATATACTTTTTGTTTTGTGGTGGTTAAAGATATTTAATTAGTTAGTTTTCCTTGAGTCCTTTTGCCAGTATCATTGGTTTACAAACAGTAAGCTACCAGCATTGCTATATACTGGCCAGTTTCAGTTGGATAACTGGTTCTCTGTTACTGTAACAGTAAAATAGTCAACATCTTGGTTTTAGCAAATTATTACATGGTGTTAGCAACTTTTGAAAACTTGTTTTGATAAACCGTGAAGATTGGCTTCAGGCAACCATGGCAATTTTTCTTCAAAAGAAAAAAAAAAGAGAGTAACTATGTCAATTTTATACGGAATAAACTCATGTATGCTCCTAAATACATTACGATGAATATCTGAAAAAGAGTAAGTATAACAGATAGCCCACTAAAACATGAAAGTTATCACTTCTAGGATTCACCAAATTGATTGGAGTGCCCAATTTAACCCTCTTTCATCTTTACTTCATAGACATAGACAGCAAGGAATGACGAATTATTTGGGCATTTTTTAAGTAAATACAGGGGCATGCAAGAAAATTTTCATGAAGACAGGGCCACACATAAAATTCAATGCTTTAAGGGACTGTATGATAATTCATGTTTGGTAGCAGTATACGCAATGTTTTCACATTTTTCTTGGGCACAGGAGTAGTTCCTTTTCATTGATTTTTTAGCCTTTTAAAAATTGTAGGTGTGATCGAATCCTTTCTTATGGAAAAGGAATTCATCTAATAAGTTATAAAAAAATAGAAGAAAAACTGTCAGACCACCGGCCCGTTAGAGCAGTGTACATGGCCGAAGTAGAGATTTTTAACCACAGAAAGTTACAACGGGCTCTAACTTTTACTGATGCTGATATAGAAGAGGAATTGGGAGCTGTGGCTGAGGAGTAATTCTGGGTTAGGTGGCCTTCCCTTGGAAGCGGTTAGTTGTGTTCTGACATTTACGTAATTGCTAAAAGAGTGAGGCTATGGTAATATGCATATTACGGATCGTCCTGTGCTATGGACTCATATCTCCGTTTTTAAAGTCTAAACTGAACCGTTAAACATGATCTTCATATGAAGATGTACTTGAAAATCAAATTTTACATTTTTTAGAATCTTTTTACCATTTTTTTAGATAGGTAGAAAATCACAGCTTTTGGATGGTCCATTATTTTCAAATCAAGTGATTTTCTAGCTATCTAAAAAAACAGTAAAAATAAAAATGTAAAATTTGGTCTACAAATACATTTTCATGTGAAGATCACGTTGAACGGTTCAGATCAACTATTTAAACTTTAAAAATGGAAATATGAGTCCATAGAGTGCACCGTTGTGTAATATGTATATTACCATAGCCTCACTCTTGCTAAAAATAGTACTGTAAACCATGCATAAATTGTGTTAAATTGTATCTTGTTACTTGACAACTGGGATAATTTGGACACTGACATGGTAGATACTTGGAGGATTTTCTAATTACATAAAAAGAAGGAAAGTAATCATTGAAATTAAGCCTGAGATATTGTGGTGATTTTGAAAGAAGGAAAAAAGAAAACAGAGGGGGGAGATTTAAAGCTGGTCATATATGTTTGTTTATCTTTGTTCGTGCGACAAACAACTAAATTGAAAAAAAAGAAAAGAATTGGAATTGAGAAAAGAATAGTAAGCTCAAAAGCAATGGCCTAAAATATACATTTTGCACAAATGTGGCTTTTAAAATTGGATATACCTGATCCGTATAACAGTCATAATTGTGCTTATCTGGTTTCTTTACTGTAGGGGGTGCATTCATGGGACCAATAAGGAGATGACAATAGTTGCTTACTATAAATACAAGCGGATCTGCTTAACACATTTTGGACTACAGTTTGTATATTCATGTACATTTATTCAGAATGTCACACTGGTGATACTTTGCTGTCACTTGCTGGAGCAAATGTCTGAAGAAATGAAAGAATTAAAGGTTTTCTTTGTAAATACGAAGAGAGGCAGACTAAAGGGTTCTATTGGACTGAATTGAATTAGTAAATGGGCCTGTGTAGAGAGCAACGTTTAAAGCCCAGAAGTTTTTTTTTTTTTTTTGAAAAACTTGACAGTGGAGACTAATTAAAGTCATTTACACACAAAATAATAATAACTTCCGAGAGAACCTAGTAGTTTTAGAGACCAGTATTATTTTATTATATACATTAATGTGATCATCTGACCTGACATGACACGGGTCGAGCAGGTTTTGACCAGGACCCAACAAGGATGAGTCACGGTTCAACTTGATCCGACCTATTAAAGTCTACAGATATATTAGCTATAACAAGTATTGTTATTATTAAGACAAATAAAATGATCCATTGGTTAGTTTGTCTTATTAGAAGCAAAAATAGAAAATTATACTTAATCAAAATAATTATAAAATTATGTTCACCATAACAGATTTCTAGGCTCCGGGTTTAGGCTTTAGGCTTTAGGCTTTAGCTTGTTAAAAATAATGAAGAAGTCGAGGATCGATCTCAGTCATCCATCATTGATCGAATGATTTAAGATTAAATCAAGCATAGTATAGGATCTTTAGTTTATTTATGACAAAACAACAGTAGGTGCCAACTGTACAATAACTAGGCACAGTACCAATGGCACAAAAAACTAGCCGTTAGACTTTGTAATATAATAGGACTTAAAGCTTGTAAAGAAAAACACATCAATACATAAATGCATTTTTACCATAACCATTCTCTTTGTCTCTTCTCTATTTTTCTCTAAAAATCAACATGGTATCAGAGCGGGATTAAAATTCTGACTCAATTCTACAATCAACAAGACTGCATCTAACAAAGACACAAACAGCAGGAGCCAAAGAAGAAAGGTGAAGTGCAAACGAGGGGGAGAAAATTCAAACCCGTAACACAACACCAATCTGGTACAAGGGGCAAGAAAAGGGATCTCGACCCTCAATCACTTAACAAGAGCAAGGTAAAACGAAAGAAAATGAGGCAAATTAGTAGTATCTGCTACAAAACCCTATTTTTCTTTTCTGTTCTAACCAACAAAATCAGTGAAATATCATAAAAAAAAGCAGCCAAGTACCACCCAAACTAGTAACGGTAGTCAGTACTTGAGAAACCAGCCAAGTACCACCCAAACTAGCAAAGGTAGTCAGTACTTGAGAAACCAGCCAAATACCACCCAAACTAGCAAAGCTAGTCGATACTTGAGAACCCAAGAGCCGTAAAGGCCATCCAAACAAGCAAAACATTAATTGGTGACAGGAAAGGCTCGAGAGACCCCAAGCGTCTACGTGGTGTGACAGCCATCAACAAGCCGAACATGCACAAGACAACTATTGGGCTTCCAACCATGAAACCCTAGCCGTCGAGAAATAAGGGAGATAGATCTCTCTCAGTTTTGGAAAAAAAAAGAGGTAAATTTTAAACACAGTTTCTTCGGTATTGATTATTAGGTTAGAACCATAGTGGGTGTAGAACCCGGTCAAAAAACCAAGTGCCAAAAAGGCCACCAAGTGCTGAGCACATTGTACCAGCTACCCAAAAAGAAAACCCTCATACTGATATCTGTTCTTATCAGTACCAGAAACAAAAACAAAAACTAGATCAGCAGAGACTGAGTTATATCAGAAAAATTAGAAAAATCCTAAACAAAGAATCAATAAACCAGCAAAATACCGATACTGATTAATACCAGCATACCACGCACCGAAAAAAAAACTCGAATAAAAAAAAATCTCTAAATCTCCAATAAAAATCCATAATCGGAAAAAAGAGATTAGTAGCAATTGTTCCAATCAGCCAATCAACCCCCAAAAATTCAACAAGTCACTTCCCAAACAAAGATTCAAATTAGCAACTAAATTCCCAAGAAATACCAGATTGAACTATAAAATCAGCCAATACCAGAATTGAGAGCTCACCCAAAACAATAAAACCACATCTATCAACTCAAAAAAGGGGGAGAAATGCTTCGAGAAAATAAAGAAACAAAACCAACCACTGACCTCAAGAAGTTCAAAGTTGGCCCCAGTTGGCGAGATTTTTCCATACCTTGCGGATCTCGACTCGAATTTTGAGACCGTTAAAACCCCTCATTCTTTCACAGTTCCTTCCCTCTCTCTCACAAGTACAACAACAATCACCATGGGCGGTCCATAAGCCAGAAGAGGCAAGGGACACGAAACCCAAGCATTTGCAGCGACAACTCAAAACCCTGGTTTCTCTCACTACTAAATTCATAGTCCTCATCTAAGGTGAAAGAGGGGCAAGACGGTGGGAAGAGGAGAGACGAGAGGGGGAAGCGATCGGTTGAAGAGAGGCACAAGGAAGAAAGGAGGAGAAAAGAGAAAGGCGCCGTTGATCGAGTTGAAAAGAAGTGAAAAGGGTGGAGAAAGAAAATTTTGGGAGCGCTATTCCTAGACAGAGAAAGATGAGAAGGGTTTAATACCCAAAATACATCCTCTCCATTTTAAAAGAAAATGGAGGTCTCCATTTTAGGGGGAGATAAATCAAAGGAAAAAAGGCAAAACCATATCCAACACTCGAGGAGGGTCAAGCGGGTCAGAAGAAGATCCCATGCACCAATTGTTCATACAATTCTCCATGTGGTACTCTAAAAATTAATATTTAAATTCATATGACATAGCCTTTAAGTTTATGAAAGAAAATTCTGCTAGACTCAATTTGAATAACCAAATAATTATAGATAGCGGTGAACCAATCAATAGTATAGAAAAAATAAAGAAAATTGCAGAATATATTTCTAGATATGTTTAAAATATTTTTATGTAGAACATTTTGTTTACAACAAATTTCATTTTAATTAAGAAATTAGCACAATTTTTTGATGGTATGAAAATATGTAAACTTTTTTTCTAAAAATATAAACGAAATTTTTTTAGTTCTACGGATCAAATGAAAAATTAACATTCTCTAAAATTTTTTTAATTAAAAATTAAAATTTCAGAGAAATTAAAAATATTTTTAATAAGTTAACACAAGAGTTGAAATTTGGCTTTTACCTTGATTTTATATTAATTTAGATACAAATATCGGTTACTGCGATTGTTTGAATTTTTAATTGTAGGAGTGAAGAAGTGGGAAGAAACCGAGGGATTGGAGCCAAAACTCTTTGAAGAAAATACTAGCAAGCTTGGATTGATCGACATCTACAATTCGAGCTTGAGGGGGAGTGTTAAAAATAATGAAGAAGTCGAGAATCGATCTCAGTCATACATCATTGATCGAATGACTTAGATTAAATCAAGCATAGCATAGGGTCTTTAGTTTATTTATGACAAAGCAACAGTAGGTGCCAACTGTACAATAACTAGGCACAGTACCAACGGTACAAAAAACTAGCCGTTAGACTTTGTAATATAATAGAACTTAAAGCTTGTAAAGAAACACATCAATACAAAAATGCATTTTCACCATAAACCATTCTCTTTGTCTCTTCTCTATTTTTCTCTAAAAATCAACATAGCTAAACATGTTCAAATTTATCTTAATGAATTAGGGTTTAGGGTACAAACAGTCTAAATTTCTGGTTAAGCTATTAATTCATTAAGATCACATAAATGTCTAAATTTTATCTCAGTTGTATCAATTAGTATAAAAAGTTCTTTCATTTGGCTAATTATAGTTCTAGCAAATCTCAAATAAAGAAAAGTTTATACTTATATTTTTAAACTTTAATTGATTCTTTTTCGGCGGGAATTGTTCCAATAATTGCTATATATTAGCAGTTTTAGTTAACTAAATGCAAATGCAAATATTGCAATATTTTGACGCTTGTGTTGTTTAACTATGTTAAAATTGTCTGAATTTTTGCTTTCAATGTTAATGTATTGTATTTACGAACGATGTAACAGTTTCGATGCTATTAATAATGTTTAATAAATTAACAATGATTTCCTATCTATTTTAAAAAATAGTAAATTTTTTTTAAAAAATATAAAATTCGGTCCTCAAGTACATAGATCATATGAAAATCATATTGAACGGTTTAGATTGACTGTTAAAATTTTGAATCTTGATCTACGGTTTAGATTGACTGTTAGAATTTAAGCTGTCCCAGCTGATACATACATAAAAAAAAGGGTTGATTGGAGTCTAACAAACATAAAAATAAAATAAAAAAGATCATTCATTTCAAATTAATTCCTCTTTCGATTTAAGAACACACAAATTGTTTTTTTGACACGAAAATGTAACTGGAAGGTGATTCATACAAAGAATAATTCAATTTCTGCTCAATCTTTTTTCATGTGGTATCATAAAACAGTTTAAAATAGGGTAATAATTTTGTTCGGTTGGAAAAATTTCGTCTAATAAAGGATGTATCTTTTTTTCACGCTAAAAAAAAGAATGATCTTTATATTTAAAAAGTGAATCCTGCACGAATTCCATATTTTACGACAAATAGGCGATTTTTTGTTTTCAGAATAATATTCAGTACCCATCTTTAGAATAATAGAAATAATTAGCAGACGCGAATGTCATTCTCACAAAGATGCATTTGATGAAGAAACAATATCTAGCACGAGACTTTTCTAAGCAAGGAATCATTAACACTTTTGAAATAATCAAACAAGAGATTCTAAAGTTGGTTATCCAACTTGAAGGGACACCTCAACATCAATTGTCCTACTTTTTGAAGTTCTCGTTCTTTATATTAATTATAACTTACAACCACATCACTTTCAAAGACTTTGGATCAATGGAGGAGGGAGCACATCGTTTGTGGGGTCAACTTTAAAGAAACTTATAACATTTCTTAACAAAAATATCTGAGTGAGGCTATGGTGCTATGCATAGCACGGATGGGGTCCGTGCTACGGCCCAAAATTTGACTTTTCAAAATCGTAACGGTCGATCCGAACCATTCAACATGATTATAAAATGAATATGTACTTGCAAACCAAATTTTACATTTTTCTGAATTTTTTTACTATTTTTTTAGATATGCTGTTTTTGGATGGTCCAGAATGTTCAAATCAAGTGATTTTCGAAAAAATAGTAAAAAAATTCGGAAAAATGTAAAATTTGGTTTGCAAGTACATATTCATTTTATAATCATGTTGAACGGTTCGGATCGACCGTTACGATTTTGAAAAGTCAAATTTTGAGCCGTAGC
The DNA here is from genome assembly GCA_011114355.1 of Carex littledalei. NCBI lineage: Eukaryota > Viridiplantae > Streptophyta > Magnoliopsida > Poales > Cyperaceae > Carex > Carex littledalei. The sequence goes on from CM022094.1 coordinate 10,417,246, forward strand.
ACGGACCCCATCCGTGTTATGCATAGCACCATAGCCTCACTCAAAATATCTCAGTATCATAAAGTGAGTGGGATGAATTGATAACCTGAATGCGTTTCATTTCTAATTTTTTAAATAAATATGTTACACATGTAATAATTAACTAGCGTGTTTTAATTATTGGATGACTGTGCGGTTTTAACATTAATTAGTTAAGTTTAATAAAAACATTATTCTTGTAAATTATACTTAATATTTTTTATTTCGTATAACACTTATATATTTACAATTTTTAAGACAGGTTTGATTATGGTATGGAAGTACAATGATGACCACTATATGCAGGGGCGGGACTAAAAAATAGAGATTGGAGGCTGAAGAATCAAATATAGTGTAATTTCATTTTATAAAGGAGGCTAAAAGATATTAATACATAAAAAAATTACAAAATTTAATGGACCAAATAAATTTTCAAACTATAGGAGGTGCTTAGCACCCTTTCCCCACCACTATATTCCGCCCCAGACTATATGTGATTTTAGTATCATCACCAAGCGTGTTTTGAGAAGAAAGAAACATGTAACAACTTTGGGAGTGCTGACTCGTGATATTAAAAAAATAGAAGATGGTTCAAATGTCTTTATTTTTTTGTCTCCATTATGTTTCTATTTTAAAAAAATTAATAACTCAAAATTTAAAACTTAAAAGTCAAAATAAAACTTAAAAGAAAATTATGATATTTCAATTTTGTTGTATTTGTCATCTAGAGCTTGTAAGAATATACTTGTGTGAATAATTTCTAAACTTTTATATTTCTGACTTATTGATTCACATACAAATAAAATCAAAATGTAATAATTTTTTACAAGCACATAGTGAAAATCATATTTATCACATCTAATGGTTTTATTTTGACGTTTATGTTTTAAATTTTGAATTACTAACACTTTAAGAATGAAGGCACAGTGGAGACACAAAAAATAAAAACATTTGAACCCCTCTAAAAAATAACGATTTATGTGCAAAAGAATGAATATGTAAATCTGACCAAAAATTAAGAAATGTGGTACATGGAGTGGTCTTGTAGACGGTACAAAATTACAGTAATTTATCTCTCGCATAATTATCTGACAGGAACAATAAAAACACAAAATCAAGCACAACAACTTTATTTACAAAACGAGGTCTTACATCATATCTATCACATATATGTACAACTTAATATATTGCAAGCTAATCCAGACATCTTTTTTCTTCACAGAAATGTTTGGTTTAGACTGTTAATTCCTGCTGTGCCAAGCCAAGGCACTATACCATGTATAAAGAACCGTGATAAGGCCACCCCTCAGCCCCATCTAATCTTTTTTTTTTTAAATCCAAAAAAAAAAAATATTTCAGCTGTTCAGCAGCCCTTCCCCCCCCCCCCTCAAAAGTACACGAGTACCTTTGATCAAGTGCATTTTACGATGCATTAAGCCAGTATTGACCGAACCTCTGCCTGGCATACTCCATGTAATCAAAGTCTATGTCATTGATATGTGCCTGTTCAATTCGAAAAAAGATAAAAAAATTCAGTTACATACGCCAAAATAAAATTAAGTTTCACAAGTAAAATGGAGCATCAGTCATAACAGGTACAAGTGTCGTACCGAAATAATACCCCAAAGTCCCCAAAGAAGGTGACTTGCTAGCTTGTATCTCTCAACACTTTGAAGAAGTTTATCTACTTCTGATGCATTAGGTTTCTCATCTGTTAATTAAAACAAGTAATTAGTTAGTCAAACTGAGCTTTCAAGATTAGAAATCAAAGAAGAAAGAACATAAATCTATGACCATAGAACCATACACATTTCATATCATAAGGTTCCATTTGGTTGGAAGCAAGCAAATTTGGAATATAATCACATTAATTATTACCCTTAGTCCTGATTCTTTTATTATTTTTCCCTTTCTTTTTGCTGATCACAACTTTGTTCTGATTCTAGGGAAAAGCTAGTTCTTTACATGGCAATATTCACTTGAGATCTCCAGTTTGACTTTGAAATCCAAAATTGTAGGTTTATTTTCCTAATTTACCTGATAAAGTAAGATAGATCTGTACAAATCTCCTACGCTCTTCAATATCTGCCAAAGAACATGCATGACATCATTAGAATATATTTAATATAGATATATATGAGAAAATTTACAATATGTACTGAACTGTTTCCAAAATCTTAAAATTCATACCGGGATAGTTAGAGTAGTCCAAAATGTGCGGTGTATCAGTGTGGTAATTAGCTGCCATTTCACAAAAATGATTTGCTATATCATATGCAACTGGATTGAAGCTTGCATACTCATAATCCTGTTAAAATAAATTTTAAGGAATACTCATTAGTTTCCAATCTTGAATAAAACTGTAAGGGAAGTAAAAAGATATAGTAAGCACAAAACAGGTCCTCTAATACGAGTATACATGGCATCCGAAATTTTTCAATACGAGTATTCTTTTCAGGTTTTATTTAGTTTATTTTAGGGTTTTACTGGGCTCATTTACTGTGGAACCTTGATTGGTTCTTCTGATGAGAAAAAAGTCTACCAAAAATGATAATAATGAAGTATTAAACTAACAATTTGTTTAAAAAAAGACTTACTATCATAGTAACTAGGCCTGTTTCTTCATCCATCATAATATTTCCATACTGTAGATCATTATGACAAAACGCTGTTATTTCATCTTTACCCGACAATTCTTTCTCTAATTTTGCAATTTCATCCCCTACTTTTTCTAAACTAAATTCTACTGCCTCGTCAGATGTGCACAGCGTCTTTGCAGTACCCATCCAATTCCTAATAAATAGAAAAAAAAAAAAAAAGTATGTTTATCAATTATAAGTATGAGACATATGCAATCAAGCTGGTATGTACCAGACTGGTATAGTACGGACATTAAGAGGTAACTTTTGATTTGATATTATATCCCCATCCCTACATAATATAACATTCAAAATTTGATGAAATTAAATGTACCTTAGTCTGTCCCAAAGCAGCACCTTTTTTGGACCAGGCATGTCGAGGCCATGAAATTCTCTCAATTTAGAAGCAATTAAAGCTGATATTACAGGGTCCCGCAGGTCAGGGGCTGAGAGAGTCTGAAAAAGAGAATGAAAAAATGTAAGATATTTTAAACATAAGATTTCCTTTGCTGTCATCAACGGAATATGAACAAACTAATCATTGTGATAAGATAGCATGGTGATGCTTATATGAAAAGAGAAGGAAATTAATAATAAGTCAAACATCCAGAGAAAGAAATATTCAACTTTTAAAAATCATATTAGATTACATACTATAAACTTATGGAAGTTGGGTCAGAAAATAATTAGATTAAATATATATATCTTTCTTCTGTACACTTAACCGCTAAGCAATTGCAAATTTTCTCATCTTTGGGCTGTAGATAAATTATTATTTAACTATGGTCTGAATCTGACCAATTTAAAATAATATGAACACAAATATTGATATGGTAAATTAAATGTCATTGTCATGAAGGTTCCTAAAATGATCATTGGACTTATCTTATCAAACATCAGATTCTAAGCAACATTTATTAAGAAATACTTTTCTCCAACAGTCCCTATCAAACAGTCAATCAATAGCCCTTATTCAACAAAGTTTTCTTCTTCTACCACTCCACAAATAGATTATTTCAAAAGGTTTTGGATTCCCAATTGCCTCAGTTTTTACAGCTAGATAAATTGGAGACCATAATAATTAATCATAATTTTTTTTACCAGAGCCAATATCTATTTCTTCAAAGTTGGAGAAAGGAAATTTTTTTCAATTTTTCTTTAAAAAGAAACAGAGAAACACTTTTTTAGCAACGTTTTGAGTTTTGACTGTTCTTTTTTACTGTTAATACATAAAACGAAAGATTCTGGTGTTACCAAAATTACCAGAAAGGAAAAGAGATTGCAAGGTTAATTTCATAATGTTTACTACCATAAAAGAGATTAGACACCAAACTTATTGGTGAAACAAATTAATACAACAGAAATTCGGAAATCCAGACAAGAGGAGACTTTTCTTACTCTTGCATGAAGAAATTCCTCAATTCGGCCATTGGGGAACCGACCGAGAAGCAGGGGACCTTGTCCATGCTTGGAAACGCACTCAAAGGTGCGAATCTCCTCCTCTCTGTCAAAGAACGCATCGACCCCATCTCCGTACACCCGCACGAGAACACTCCTATCTACCTCGCACTCGGTGCGCCACCTCACCTCGTAGACCGTGTTCGTCATCGCACCCTTCAACTGCTTCACCTCAACCGGAGCACTTCCGTCCAACACGTCAGCCCACCGCGTTGCCACCTCCCTTAGCACCCCTCTCGCCTCCTTCGGAATCCTCGCTATCGCTTCTATCGCCACCATTTCTTACGAAATACTTGGATTTTGTTGTGGTTTTGCGTTCTTTTATTATTTACCTTTTGTTAAAAATGCGTTTCAATGAGGAAGAAAATTGGAGGAAAGAGAAAGAACGCGTGGAAGCGTCTGATCAGACAAAAGAGGCTGTTCGCTGTTCTGACTGCTGGTTATTTTCAGAACAGAGCTGTATGTTATGTTATTTTGTTCGCACTTGGAGGTTGTATTTATAGAGGCGGTGCGGGACAGAGACCCGTTGGATTTCTGACACGTGTACGGATAGATCTCCCGGTATCGTATGGCGTGTGGGGACAGGTGCGAGTGGCCTGTATTTCGGCTCATGATCATGGGGCGGGTCTTACGCGGATATATGTAGACACGTGTACGGTAGATAAACCATCACATATGTCACATTTCTTCTTCTTTTTTAACAAGTCAAATTTTTTTGGATAAGTTCTGGTTCTATTATATGAATGACGGTAGCACATGTGCACAGCTGATTTTAGAAAATCGAAAAGTAAACTCACAAGTTTTATGTAGACTCTTCCAAACCCATTTATGACAGCTCAATGTGGGGTTATATGATGACGTGGAATTCTCCCAATGGTTATCTTGGATAATTAGTAGTTTTTAAGTGTAAAAGTATGCTTCATGTGGGTAACTATATCAACTCTAGTCTCCAGTGAAGTCCGAAAAGGTGAGGAATGTCACTATACGACTATAACCCCGTCTTACGCGGGCAAAAGTTGGTCAATTTCTTCGCGTTCTATATATTGACAGTTATACCCCTTAAGTAACTGAACACGAGTGTTGTTCTTCTGCGGTCATTGTTTAAGAATTTTCATGTAGCGAGTCATTTGGAGTTTCCATGTGGATCTACTGTGGACAATATTGACATCTTTGTACTCATTAAAAGCAGGTTTAAAATATTGCCACCTCTTTTTTTGGTACCTGTAATAATTAATTTCTTTCACAAGTACATTAAGGCATGGTTAAAACATCGACTTTGACGCAATTGATCCCTCTTTATTGATATAATAATTTCCACCGAGTGATATATCAACTATCAAGTGATATAATACTCATGATTTCTTTATAGGGTGGGGGTGATATGAATTCTACTTATTTATAATTTTATTTAAAAGTAGAAAGAAATGATACCCCTAACTTATAATAATCTAGTTTGACACTAGGGTTTTCTTTAATTAGATGACGTGCGTATTCAAATCTTAAATTTGGTACCTTGTCTCTCTACAAAGTCAAGCAAATCATATCTAAAAAAATATTGATGTTGAAAAATTGCAGCCCTTATTAACGAAAAAAAAGAAGATTACGTGTATCTCTTGATGATCTTAATTAAGTTATAATTGTAAATAATTTAAAATCTTTGCTATTAAATAAAGTCATATGTGTTGTGGGTTTCAACAAGACAACAACTCAAAAGTGGTGAAGTTTTTGGGTGGGGGGTTGTCCAAACGGCTTTGGACAAAAGTCTCATCGAAAGTCTGACCTAAACCGTCTGTATCAAAATTTGTATAAACATTTAGATTCAAGGAGCCTATCCAAAGTCTGATCTAAACCGTCCGATCTGCATCAAAATTCGTATAAACATTTAGATTCAAGGAGCCATTTAAATTTATTAAGTTTTAAATATGTTTGCACGAATTTCAATGCAAATCGGACGTTTAATCTTGACTTTGGATGAGACTTTGTCCAAAGCCCTTTGGACAAAACCCAATTCCGAAGTTTTTAGTGTGTAAAATAAGTGAAATAATTATGTTAATTTGGGTCATTTACACTTTGGATCAATGTACTTAAACTTCTAAAAATTTTGAAATTTACATATGCAATGAAAAGGAAATGAGGCACCTAATTGTCAAAATCAATTGTTTTCTTTGCTACAAATTGTAGCTGAATTAGAAAATTATAATTATCACTAAACATTCACACTATACTTTGTGGGAAATTGCGCTACTTAGTGTTAAGTATCATGAATTAAATGTTTTCATCAGCGGTGCAATCGTGCAAGTAACATGGATCTGACTCTGCTGTTATTCAAATAGGATAACAGGACCCTGTTATTTCAAATCTAACTATTTATCTGTATTAAGATTCGCGCATGATAAAAATCTAACATTTAAATTTAGAATAACAGGGTCCTATTATCCCATTTGGATAACAGCAGAGTCGGATCAAGTAACATAAGCAGAGGTTGCAAGTGATATTGGCTCATTGGCTGAGGTTGGATGCACTACAAAGTGCTGATTTTATTGGGTCTAATTTAGACAATACATAAAAAATAAAACATATTTGAAATTTGAAAATTTTCTCATAAACAAATAAATACGGGTTAGACCCTTATTTTCCTCATAAACTTTGGAATTTTTATTTTAAAAGTAGATTTTTTACTACAAAATTTCAAAGCTCCTTTTGAAAGTGCCAGTGAAAGATGGATTCTCTTGGTACATTTTTTTCAGGAGATGTTTTTTACTACTAAATTCAAAGCTCCGGATCCTTAGTTTGAAAGTGTCAATGAAAGATGGATTCTTTTGGTACATTTTTTAGCATTATCTTGATGATTAAAGCTCTGCTCACTTTAGTGAGATGCAATGAGTTTTCAACTTATAACTTTCTATATTGAGAATAATGCTTTTGTGTTTTGTCTATTAGGCGTCATTTTTTCAAAATTTTGAAAATTTCTATGTTTTGAGATGCAATGAAGAATGATAAAAGCCTAAAATAAACAACTATGACAAGATTGGAGTTGATGAATCCTTTTGTTTTCATTTTGCTGGTTTTCTCTTTTGATATATATATGTATAGAGAGAGAGAGAGATTGGCTACATCAAAATGGTATGATAAGGTCTTGGTACTACTAATTCGTTTTTGCAATTTCAACGTTTGAATAGTTGGACAGTGCTACGGTGCTACGCGTATATAAGGCCCCTCCGTGCTACGGCTCACTTTTTGAGTTTTCAAAATCCTAACGGTCGATCCGAACCGTTCAACATGATCTCCATATTAATATGTACTTGCAAACCAAATTTTACATTTTTTAGAATTTTTTTTACTATTTATTAAGCCACTTTGAAAAAACACTAATTTGTACACAACAGTAAACTTTTCTGGACCATTGGATCAGCGATTTTCAAAGTGGCTTAATAAATAGTAAAAAAATTCTACAAAATATAAAATTTGGTTTGCAAGTACATATTCATATGGAGATCATGTTGAACGGTTCGGATCGACCGTTAGGATTTTGAAAACTCAAAAAGTGAGCCGTAGCACGGAGGGGCCCTTATATACGCGTAGCATATTAGCCAGATTCTAAATAGTTGATCTAAAATGCTCAATATGTTCTCCATATCAAAATGTGCTTGGAGACTAAATTTTACATTTCTTGAAAAAAGTTTTACTATTTTTTAAAGATTTTTGAAAATCACTGTTTTGAATAATAAAGAATGAATAAAAAAAAATCTAAAAAACAGTGATTTTTAAAAATCCATAAAAAATAGTAAAATTTCGATGAAATATAAAATTTGGCCTCCAAGAACATTTTAATATGGAGAACATATTGAGCACTTTAGATCGACTATTAGAATTTTGAAAATCGTAAAAACGAATTGGTAGTACCAAGGCCTTGGTCTGATGAAAACAGTGTTTACTGTCAATTGACTGATTAAAAACAGAGGAAGGATAATGACTTCATCAATGGTGCCAGTATGAGAGGAAACTTAATTACACTACTGACGGCCAATTCATATCGTTTTGTTTGTTGTTTCTTAAATTATTTCTACTCTGAAATTTGGATTTCAGCATTTCTAGTCCTTTATTTTATTTTCTTCAATTTTTTTTTTTTGCAGTCCTCAATCCTACTGTGCATTAATCAAGTGCCTGGATCCTAAGTTATTTTTTTATCATCAACATTGAGAAAAATTTGAAACAGATATATCATATTCGAATTAAATAATTGTGCGAGAATCAGTCTTTGATCTAGTGATAAAAGCAATGCATTCTGAGTAGAAGGTCATAAGATCAAAACTCAGATGTGATCTCCACTAGATATGAAAAACAGTTGTGTAACTGGACGCCCTACTTTACTAAAGAAAAAACGGAAAAAATTGAGCATGTTGAGGAGATATGATGAATCTTGTTTGACAATTTTGATGATATTTGAATCACAAATGAGACCATAATTAATTAGAAACATCAGAAATTAATTTTTTTTTTTCAAATTGTTAGTCTTATTTATACTGACAATGTTATTGCTCTCACAGGGTTTTGAGCATTATTATTATTTTTTTTTGAAAGATCAAAGATGGTTTTGAGCATTTTCTAACTGCACAAAAGTTTAGCACTTTTCAAGCACCCCTGTACTTCCTAGCATTTCTAGCTACGTTTATTAGAATTCAAATCAGCTGAAATTCGAGATACATGAACTGTATTTCTGAAATTCTGAATCTAGCCATTCAACTTTTTCTGTGCACGCATCTCGAAACAACTAAAATTTTCTGTGCATGTATCTCGAAACAGTTCAACGGCTGGATTTTGGATTTCAGAAATTTCAGCGTTACTGTTCATGATTTTGGATTTCAGCAGATTTGGATCCCGTTTATTATAGTATAAATTAAACATATTTGAATGTACCAAGTTAGTTAATCAAGTTAGTTAATCAAGTTTTTCATTTGCATCATCAAATCAGCGAACCTAATTAAACAAGCATAAACATGGTTTGACTATATATCTTATTGATTCACTTTGAATAATTTTTATAAATGAAGAGGCAAATATTCTTGCGCCAATTTGTTTAAAATATATTCTTCTATCTTCACATGGTCCATACAAAGTGCTTGAATTTTTAATTTGAATTTGTACTCAAATTCGCCCTTTAATTAAAGACATCCATTACTGAAAAAGGAGGGGAGATCCTTCTGGTTTTGTTGGATGGAAGAATATATTGAAATTGATGAAGAATTATAATTAGAATTATGTCCGTTGAAAATGAATCATGTAGATAAAAAATATATTCAAATTTTATCTACGTTTGAAATTAATTTTATCACCAAGCATAAGCCAATAACAACAATCCGTTAAAATTTCATACGTTGAGGGTACGTTTGGATGAGAGTTTGAATAGCTAGAATAGTGAAATTTTAGAATAATAAATGAGAATTAGAAAAAATAGTGATTTTCATATTAGTGTGAAAATAGTGTTATTCAAATTAGTAAAAATATTGTTTGTATTGTATATGTGGAATAGTGAATAGCTAACTAATAAAGAATAATGTTAACAAGGTGCTAATTAAGAGAAAAGATAAGCAAGTGAGATCTCAAATGAATTGTCATGACACGAAAATAGCGGAAAGTGGTATCAAATTTATCATTTCGGAGTTGTGTTGGCGAAAATCCAAAAAGGAAGCATTTTTTTTCTCTCATTTCACATTTTCGAATAGTAGTTATTCCAACATTTACAAGGAATGAAAAATAGCAGTTATTCTAGCTTATTCCGAATAACAAAAATATTATTTGAATGCACATTGCTATTCCGAATAGTTTCTATTCTAAAATAGTCTCTATTCTTGTGTCATCCAAACATAGCCAATCAATTCTCTATTCAATTCAGTAGGTAGTCAAGGATTGAGATATGCTGTGATCCGAATATTGAGCACAGTAACCCTGCAATCCTTGCTTTTCCAAATCCAGCCGTCCAACTTTTTAGTGCACGCATCTCAAAACAGCTGGTTTTTCTGTGCACGCATCTCGAAACAATTCGACAGCTGGATTTGGAAAAGCAGGAATTGTAAGGTACTGTTCACAGTACCCGGATCGCAGCAGATTCTCACCCGGTAGTCAATCAATTCTCAAATTACTTTAAATTTGATATATGTTTACAATAGAACTAAACCATCAAAATTTCAAATCTCTATATGTAACTGTCAAAGTGTGAAAATGAATTTGTATCAACATATGTCCCTGTTATATTTCAAGTGTGATATCCAACTTATGTGATTGACTTGTGCCAAGAGGATTCCAATTCTCCAAAAAGCGAAGGGAATTTGTTGCATGTTGCAATTAAAATTTTCAATAATATTAATATTATTATCATATGCATAGTAATAAAATTTTCAACAATATTTATATTACATCCATCAATTATTTTTTAATATTATTTTTTATTATTTCTGATTTTCAACATGATATGTAATTCATATTATCCACAAACATATGAAAACTTTATTTTACTTTGTACTAAAATTGATATTTTAACATATTATTTGAATCAAATGAATTATTTCTGATTTTTATATATATAGAGTATGGCTAATTTGCTTCCGGAAGCATTTCGGCCGAGGTGCTTACGGGGGCATATCTTAGTATTTGATGTTCAAACAACAAATCCAAACCGTTAGATGTTCAATCTATATTAAAATGTACTTGGAGACCAAATTTTACATTTTTTGGAATTTTTTTACTATTTATTAAGCTGGTTTGAAAACCGCTGTTTTCAATGGTGCAGAAATTTAATAAAAACAGCGGTTTTCAAACCAGCTTAATAAATAGTAAAAAAATTCCAAAAAATGTAAAATTTGGTCTCCAAGTACATTTTAATATAGATTGAATATCTAATGGTTTGAATTTGTTGTTTGAACATCAAATACTAAGATATGCCTCCGTAAGCACCTCGCCGAAATGTTTCCAGAAGCAAATTAGCCATACTCCACCTACATATATATATATATATTATATCAGAATTAAAAAAATTAAGTATCACCAAATTATTTTTGAATTCGTCACTGTAGTCATAATAATGAGTCCAGCTAATATGACATCGGTGTCATATGACACCAACTACAAAATTGATTGGATAGACTTCAAACGACTAATCCAAACCATTCAAAACCGATTTACTTTATGAGTGATGCGTTTACATGCAAAAATTTATATTTTCTAGTTATTTTAGTATCAAATCAAGCGGTCAAAAATGTTGAAAAATGAATGCATTAAAATTAACTTAAAAACTCACACATTTGACTGCTTGACTTAATACTAATAATTGAAAAATTATAAATTTGTATGTAAACGCATAACTAATGAAATAGATCGGTTTGAGCGATTTGGATTCACCATTTGAAGTCAATTTGATAGATTTTAGAGTTGGTGTTATATAGGTTGAAATGACACTGATATCATACTAGCCAGACTCCATAATAATTTTTGTCTAAGTGACTGATACTTGTTTTTTTTTCGAAATTCTAACAAAAATATCATCCACATGCCCCAAAGAGTGTTAATGGGGAAACAGGAAAAAAAGAAATATCTCAAATAGCTTTCAACAAACTTTGCAGCTATTGTAAAGAGCTCTATGTCATGTCAACTGTTTTGCAACAAGGACTGAAATAGTACATGCTAAACCCCACTTTTTTGTATTTTTGTTGCATGTTGCAATTAAGTACCAAAATTTTAAAACAAAAGATAAAAAAATAGACCAAAACACATTATAATAGGTTTTTTTTTTATTTGAACACATTATAATAAGTTGAATTTAATCAGTAAGCTGTGAAAGAGACAAGAAAGATAAAACATATACTATGAAATTAAATAAATCTACTATATTTAAGGAGGCAAATATTTTCTTGATGATTGAAATCATTATCTTCATCTTTATAGGAATAGGACATTTCACTTTCATCCAATAAATGAAAAAATAATAATCAAAGAGTACACATAGCAGTTCATGCATGTTTCCATTCCATGTCATATATCTTGTTAATGTCATTTAACAAATTTCTCTTTGATAGAGACATTATAGTGTTCATGTTTCTTTCTTCTTGCATTGCATTGAAAAAATAAAAAATAAAAATCAAAGTTGCATCTCATAATATCTTGAGACTTGCCTCCTGCTCTGTAACCTGTTTCTCTCTATCCTACTCAACCTCAGTTGACAAAGAGGCCGCTAAAGACCACCAAAAGCACTAACTAAAATATCCCCAGTTTCAGCCCCTCTATAAACATCTATCCTCATACCAGGGAAAAAATATATATAAAAAAAAAAGAAATTAACTAGCCAATAAACACCACCATAACGCCCAACCCAAATAAATCTCTATATAATTCCTAATCATATTTAGACTCATAAATGATATAAGAGGCTGATAAGGAGCACCAAGAACGATGCCGCCCAAATCCCCGGCTCCCTCCTCTGGTTTTCACTGACTATCTGCACAGGGAAGAGGCACTTATCGGTTGACGGGTTCTCGTCAGTGATGGTAGCGAGGCCATTGAAATCGCATGCTCTGACATCCTGATCTTGCATCTGGAAGTACATGTTGAAAGCATAGGAGGCATTGCCGAGCAGGCTAAGACCGTGGCATGATGAGTTGTAGCCAATAGAAGTGCAGTCGGTTGCTGCACATGCGAAATTTATGCTGCTTTCTACCTCATAGAACCTGATATTGCATTATTAGACTGTATTAGTCTCATATTATATATGGGAGTTAGGTACCTACCAGTAAGTAGTACCTCTTGCTTGTGTTTTTTGGTACCGGTACCGTACTTGTATTGGTTGTGTTAGTGTGTTTGTGTGTTGTGTGCTTTCTATGTGTCATTTGTTACCAGACATATTTCAATTGAATGTCCTGCATATACCGGGCTAAATTAGCGATACATCCGTACCAGACAGGGAACAACTTATCCTCTGCTCCTGTTCCTTTTGTACTATTGAAATATTTGCATACTTCTGTGTATTATGAAAAATTAAACAGTTGGTTTTCGACACATACAGGCAGGTACACCTTTGTACCGGCCATTACCATAACAGGTCAAAATTTGTACCTTTCTTCAGCTTCTTTCTTTGAGACGCACCACTGAGCTGGTAAGTGCTCGATCCCCTTGGCCCCAACCAAGTACCTCCCTTTTCCTGAACCGGTAAAATCTATGGGAAATTTCGGCTTCCCATTGTATGTAAACAGACCCCAATGCCTCTCAAAATTTCCAGGCAATATACTCTTTCTGTTCTCATCTATAAGCCCGAAAAGGTAAACATCCATAGCACCTGGTCGTTTCGGCGTGCCAACCTTCCTGACTATTCTTTGCATATATCCATCATAAAATCTCTTTGCATTTTGTTTATTTGCATTTTTGTCCCCATCAGTAGGCCAACCGACTTCTCCTACTATGATCTTCATATCTGGTACACCGGCTTTTGTCAGAGACCATACCAGCATATCAAAATTCGCATCGAATACATTGGTGTACACCAGTCCTTTATCTACTATGGGTTTATTGGTACCATCAAAAAAGGCGAAGTCAAATGGGAAATCAGGGTTATCGTACAGGCTGAGAAACGGGTAGATGTTGACTACGAAAGGTGCACCGGTATGGTTCAGGTAGTGAACTATCTTGTGCATTTTTTGGCGAATGTCAACACGAAATTGACTGGCTGATGGCACCGGGTTGTCAATGGGTGTGTTGTACACGTCAGCATTCAGCGGTACAGTTGCTTTGATAGCCTTGCCAAGACCTGCCTCATCAAGGGCCTTCTGGATGTTGCGTAAGGCGGGATAGGTCGAGTTTATGTATGCATCATTATAGCTCTTTAAAAACGGCTCATTGCCGACTGCGACATATCTGATATGACAGTTTTTTTAATCAGATGATAAGTGAATTATTAATTTAAGATATATAGATTAATTCTTCTTTTATTAGACATTTACAGGACTGAAATAGTAAAAATTGTATAAATTCCCCTTATATTAGAAAAGACTAAATCTTGCTTTTATATCCTGTGCACTAAATTTGAAATGCCATACCAAATATTGACAATATGGCCGTAGTAATTTTTGGTGCCATTTTTCTTGACCCAATAAAAGTATATTAATTAAAAAAAAGCCATACAAAGTATATCTTAACTAAAATGTTGATATTTTTTGCCAACCACAATTCAGTGAAATTGAATAAGAAAAAACCTTGCCCAAGAACTGAAAGGAACCCACTGACCTATGGTCACAGTGATAATTTGAGATGCATTCTAGAGCCCTTTATTACAAATACCATTTCTTGACAAAAAATTATCCCAAATAAAAGACTTAAAAAAGACAAAAAAAGAAAAGAGAAAGAAGGAAGAAGCAAACTTCAAAATAACATACCGAATGTTAACCGCATGATCATGATAGTATCTCGTGACATTATTCTTGACCCATTTCTTGGCATTATCATAATTGCTCGCGATTTTGCCGAGCTGATCATTGGGAATGGCAACCATCGTCTCAATGTGGGTCCCACCGAGCGCACCCAAGGTCCATGGATCGGCATCAAAGAGCTTCACCTTTTTTATCCCGTTGGCTCGAAGCATCTCCACTATGATGGGAGGGTTTATCCGGTGTGAAGTCATGGTGCCCCAATTCACCCCCAGCCTGTCTAGCCCTGGTGGGGCCGAGGTGGCAGAGAGACAGTAGCATGTCAGAAGAAAGAATGTAATGTGTGCAGTGAGGTTTGCCATAGTGAGAGAGAGAGAGAGAGAGAGAGAGAGAGATTGGTCTCTGTTTTTCGCTCTTTTCCTTTTGTTCTTTTGACTGGAGATGAGTTTGATTGAGAGTATTTTTTTCAGTGCGCAAATTTGGGAAGAGATTGAAGAAGAAGAAGAGGGTTTTAGAGAGAAAGAAAGAGAGACGTTGGGACTTGAAATGGGATCAAGATTTGACCGTTAAATGCGCGTTATGGAAGAAATATGACCAAGAATACCAATTCTATTGTGGGTTTTTTACTATTCTTGTTTTTCTTTTATCGGATCTCGGTTGATAGGAAAGAAAACCCAAGCCCACGCATCTTTATTAACTTAACATTAGAATTAAGGAATTAAGGAATAGCAAAGGCCCAATTTGTAGGTTCATGTTCTTTTTCAAAGCTCCTTAATTTGTTGCATGTAATCAACCTTAAAATAACACTTTATAATTATAAAGTGATTTTCGTTTTCAAAATCCTAACGGTCGATCCGAACCGTTTAACATAATTTTCATATGAGAATATACTTGTGGGCTAAATTTTCTATTATTTAGAATTTTTTTACTATTTTTTAGAATAGGTAGAAAATCACTGTTTTTGGATGGTTCGGAATTTTCAGATCAAGTGATTTTCTACCTATCTTAAAATATAGTAAAAAATTTCAAAAAAAAAAATAAAATTAGTCTGCAAATATATATTCATGTGGGGATCACATTGAACGGTTCGGATCGACCATTAGAATTTTCAAAATAAAAATATAGCTCCATAGTACGAACTAATCCGTGCTATGCATAGTACCATAGACTCACTCTTTAAATATTATACATTTAACTATTGCTTCAATGCACATTTACATATTCAAATTTTTAAGAAGTTGATCAAATACAGTTGAAGATTTTTTCATAGGTGAGAAATTAGGTATACATATATTAATATTTATATTTTGGAGCTTGCTAATAATCACTAATAAGAAAATTTTGTTTAAAACTCGCGCGTCAAACAATTATGCCACGTCACCTTCGTCTATACGCATGATTAATGTGCAAAATTTAAAATTATATATTATTGACAAGTGACGCAAAATTGTACTGGATTTACATGTAACGCATGAGGTGGTTGGTAGTTAGTACACTAATCCACGCGAAAAATTCATTCTTTTTTTTATTAAATTTTTTGGGGCATTTCATGTATACCCCTCAAAAACTAGAAAATTATCATATTTTCCACTCTAAAATTTATAATATCATATTTACCCGTCTAAACTTCAAAAACTTAAAATATTTACTCATTTTTAAAGTTTTTTCTATTAAAACTCATTTGAAATCTAGAAAGTACTCATTTTTTATCCTTCATTAAAAAAATAAAAAATACGTAGCATGTTTTAGAAAAATATAAGTATTCTAATTAGACTATTTTTTAGGCCAAATGGGTCATTTCTCCACTTCTGATGCTTACACAATGACATTTAGTATATACTTATGTAAGTGTCAGAAGCAAATAAATGACTCATTTGCTCTCAGAAACTGATCAATTATAAAATTGACATTTTTTTTCTAAATATGCTACTAGTTTTTAAATTTTAATGAAGGATAAAATTGATACTTCATAAAGAGTTGGGCTATGATGCATTGCAATGTATAGTCTCTCTTGTACATTAGACTATAAATCATTAGTTTTGATTTTCAAACAACTGATCCAAACCGTTCAATTTGATATCCATATTAAAATGTGCTTGTGTTCCAAATTTTACATTTTTTAGAAATTGTTTTGCTATTTTTTAAAATATTTTGAAAATCAATGTTTTTCTATGGTCCATAAATTTCTGAAAAATAACGATTTTCAAAAATTCTAAAAAAATAGTAAAAAATTTCCAAAAAATATAAAATTTCATCTCCAAGCACATTTTAATATGGAGAACATGCTGAGCCCTTTAGATCGACTGTTTGAACTTCAAATCCAACGATTTATAATTCAATGTAAGAGAGAGGTTATACATTGCAATGCACCATAGCCCAACTCCTTCATAATTTTAAAATGAGTTTTAATAGAAATTACAATAAAATGGATAAATTTGTGAGTTTTTGAAGTTTAAAGGAATAAATATGATATTATGAATTTCAGAGAGGAAAATACGTAATCTCCAAATTTTTGAAAGATATACATGAAATTCCCTCGAAATTTTTTCATGAACTTGCTAGTTGATGGACCAAAATAGTACTACTACTTTTAAAGATTTATAAACTCTAATTTCTACTTGCGTTCAAATCATAAGCGTATGATCCTACCGTGTAGTATGATTGGGGTGTCGATCCACAGGGAGAGTGTATTAGATTTTTCAACAATTTTTACTAGTCTAGGTTATCAGATTTTTGAAATTGAGGTGGTAGTGATAAATGCAATCAAGGTATTATAGCTAGTAAAAGTTAAATAGTAGATAGAGAGCCTCTAGGGTTCAGGTTTCCTGTCCTTCTTAATTATGCAAAATACAAGTTTCAACGTTTTTCTATGTCGCATGCGGCACTGTCATTGTCGCATCCGGCACTGTCACTACCCGCAGGGCGTGCTGGGTGTTTGTTTATGCCATTTGAAAGGTTTTCCGATCTTGCCATTGGCTTTTGGGCTACCAAGACTAAAATATTTTAGGTACGCAATTATATTCTTCCCTATACTACCCCGTAGTTGAAATATTCCAAAGACCCTACTTAATCTAAGTGCTTTTTAATGTTGTTTAAAGTACAATTTACGCTATCATGCCAATGGAGCCCACTGTTGTATATGAACCGCTGCCAAGCCTCGTTAGCCGAAGTGTTTGTAGTCTTACATGCATTATCCTTCTCACACAAGGATGCAACGACTTAACACCTATTGGTATGTGAAGATCATTGGCATATAATAGACAGAACTATGTATGCAAGGATATAATAAAAATGAATTTAAAGTGAAAAGGAAAACTCAAACCATAACATAAACAAAACATAAACGTATACTAAAACATAATTAAGAATTCAAGTACAACCCTCACCCTAGAGATTAGAAGTTTAGCTTCTCGTGGCCATGAAAAAATAAAAGGAATAAAATAAAGAGAACATAAATTACAATCTAATTGAAGATGGAAGAACCTCTGTCTCCTTAGATAACGTCTTCTTCTCTTGATTGGCTTCTAATGGCTATCATTCTCTCTCTTAGTAACTCTCTAACCTAACCTAACAATGATGATTGCTAGTCTACAATTTTGGACTTGACACAATTAAACACGCACACTAAATCCTATTACAAGAAGGGTATTTATAGTCTTCCTAAATAAGTAGTGGAGTAGTGAAAGTAGTGGGGATCGTGGGGTCCAGCCATGACTTATAGGAATGGTCTAAAAATAATGTAGCTCTTCAGAAAAGCGTGTTCTTCTAGAAGGTCCATCAGAAAAATGCGTTCTTCTAGAAGGCCCATAAGAAAAACCCAACTTAGGACAATCCACGGATCGTGCGGCATCAGAGTATGCTGCATGCGGCATAGAGGAGGCCGCAGGGTCTCCTAACTTAGTGGATTTTCTTGTTTTTTTACCATTTCGCATGTTGTGCACTTCGTGTGAGATGTTGCATGTTCCATGTAATGTCCTATTTTGACGTCATATTCAGAACTCGCCTAAATATGACACTTTTGCTCTGTTTTTGTCCTAAATACGCAACTTTCTCCAAAATCTGCCAAAAAGACCTAAAAACACATTTGCAGTAAATAAATTGAGAAAATATTTACTTTGCATTCGCTTTTCGTCATTTTCTGAAAGAAAAGATAGTGATTTTCGCTATATGTTTTGGCTTCATCACTAGCTAGTCAGACTTCTATATATTGTCGGCCTGTGACGGATTTAACCTATGACATTTTCGAAGTTATATTTTTATGTGAAGAAACAGTGTATTATGAGATTTTTTTTTTTCATTAAATTATATTTATAAAATTAGTAAATAGTCTTCCGTATTTGTTATTTTATTTCGTTACATCTTTAAGATTTAAAAAAGGAGCATACAAGATGAAAAGATCAACATTGTATATATTTATTTATTTTATCCAATTCTACAAATTTTGTTGACAATCTACTTCTAAAAAATGTATTGTCAATTAACATTTTATCTTTATTTTTCTAAAAAATCACTTAAGAAAATGACACGATTACTTATATAAATTGAATGTCATTTGTTCATAAAAAAACTTACTTTGAATGTGAATTGTTCATAAAAACTTACTGAATACACATTATCACGAATAATTTTGAGTCAACTTATGTTTAAAAAAATAAAAATAACTATACAACCTAACGCTACAATAAAAAAAAAAACGTTAATCATGCTAATATTAAGTAAAATAAACTTGATTCCTAATCTATTTCTTGTGATGCACAATTAGTCCAAAATTTTCATACATATTCAATGCAAAATCAAAAGAAATTAGAGAAACAGTATTTAGTAATTCTTGAAATCAAATAATTAATAAATGATTACAATATTCATTATATTATAAAAGATATGGCAGGAAAGATTAAACTTTAATTAATGAGGGCTAAAATTGTCGATACATTTAATTCTTTTGAAGATGTTGTGTTAATAAAAGATGAGCAGTGTGTCTGACCTAGTTAAGTTATCCGGACATGGTGGTGTTTGATTGAGACTAAGGAATAAGGGGTTTAAATCTCCATTATTTCACCAAATGTGGATTAATTAGGTCAACCTAAATCTCGATTATTTCACCAAATGTGGATTTCAGTTAACGATTCAGACATAATGTTACAATTTTTTTAAAGAATTAAATAACAAATGCTACTTATAATTCTTTTCTTAAAATTTTAGAAACTAATGTGATCATGTTAAAGGTAGAAAATATATTAGAGTACCACTTACACTTATCTGGAAAAAATAAAGTACAATTGGGAGCCTTTTTACAAAAAGGTTCTCAAATAAAAATATAAGAAAAGTATGGTGGAAATATCAGATAATTTGAAATCCAAAAAATAAGCACTAAAATGAAGTACTCAATAATACGTGTGAGGTTATGATAATATGAATGTTATGAATTTATCTTTTATTTTTAAAATTTTAAACAGTCAATTTAAACATTAAATATTATCTCCATATAAACATGTACATAAATATCAAATTTTTACATTTTTATAATTTTGTTATTATAATTTTAGATAGACACTTGATTTAACAATTATGGATCATCCGAAAGTAGTAATTTTCTACTAATATTAAAATTAGTAAAAAATTTTTAAAAAATGTAAATTTGGTCTCCAAGTACATTTCATATTGACATAAATGATTCAAATCAACTGTTTCAACTTTAAAAGTAAAAAATATAAGTCCATAGCACAGATTGATACCTAATATACATATTTCCATAGTCTTACTCATTAAAATATATTAAAAATAAGAGTAAGGCTATAGTAATATGCATATTACGGATTGACCTGCGCTATGAATTCATATCTCTATTTTTATTATCCATACAGTCGATACGAATCATTAAACATAATATCAATATGAAGATGTCCATAGAGATCTACACTTGGATCTGAGCCGAGTTTGAGCGATTTACCTCCAACTCGTACTCAGCTTATTTAGTTAATGAGCGAGTCAACTCGAGTTGGGATGATAATAATGAGTTGTAAAGTCAACTTGAGTTCAGCTCATTACCAACTCGAGTTGGCTCACAACTCGTTTATAACTTGTTTGATCAGTCAATTTTCTTAGTTATAGTTATATACTAATAAGAGTTTATCTAAATACAAACAATTCAAATAGCTTAGTAAGAATTTATCTAAACACAAATAATTCAAACATAATTAATAAGACAACTAACAAAACAAACAATCCAAACAACATCGATCTTATGAGTCATTTAGAAGGGCATGAGATTTATTCTGATGAATTTTGTGTAACTCGAGTTGTTAATGAGTGAGTTTGGGTATGCTCAAACTCAGCTCATTTATTAAACGAGTCAGCCAACTCGACATGGAACTGACTCGAGTTGTAAATGAGCGAGTTAAAGTTAAAGTGAGCAGTTAACGATCAAGTTATGAACGAGTTACGAGTTTGAGCGATTTTGTACAGCCTAAGTATGAACCATTGACAAAGGTTTTTTTTTTTTTTTTTTTTAAATCTGAAACCTTAATTGTTTAAATTTTCTCAATATAAAAAATTCTTTATATTGAATGTCCGGATTATTTTTATAGCACTACCAAATAATTTAAATGCATGATATAACGAAATCTTATTTTGTAAAAATAACACAGACGCTGACATTATCAACGTCAGTCTAAAAAATAAATACTGACAAACGCTTCTTTAAAAAATAAAATATTAGTGGCTAGTGTTCTAATTCATCAAAAAAAAATTCCATGTTTCCAAATTGCATAGATCGATGCAATTATAATTCATTTCAGATTATAAAACATAAAGAGTGAGGCTACGGTGCTATGCATAGCACCAATTGGGTCCGTACTACGGCTCAAAATTTGACTTTTCAAAATCATAACGGTCGATCCGAACCTTTCAACATGATTATAAAATGAATATGTACTTGCAAACCAAATTTTACATTTTTTCGAATTTTTTTACTATTTTTTTAGATAGGCTGTTTTTGGATGGTCCACAATGTTCAGATCAAGTGATTTTGGAAAAAAAAGTAAAAAAATTCGAAAAAATGTAAAATTTGGTTTGCAAGTACATATTCATTTTATAATCATGTTGAACGGTTCGGATCGACCGTTATGATTTTGAAAAATCAAATTTTGAGCCATAGCACGGACCCAATCCGTGCTATACATAGCACCGTAGCCTCACTCAAACATAAATTAATACACACTCCATTGCATTCTTTGGGTAACAATTTTCGTTGAGGAAAGACAACTTAATTGGCCACTTTAAAAGTATAATAATTATTCTGATACAGAATAAAGTAATACAATACAATACTTCTGTGATAGAATAAGCCAAGTGGTTTGCGTAAATGCTGAGATCACTCAAAATGGAAGCCAATTATGAGACGTTTTTTGGTGTAATAAAGTAGGACCAAACTGACAGACATTTTTATTAATATCCAAAGTTTAATAGAAATTAATTAATATACCCTGATCCGCTGGGAAGTTATAAAAATTGGATACCGGTTATTTTCTGGCTGGTACCCAATTTAATCCATTACCGGCTGAAAAATGGCTGGTACCCATTTTTTTTTAATAATACAGTACTGGTTATTTTTTGGCTAGTACTAAATTTTTTTTTTTTTTTTAGAATGGGCATAGCATAGTTGGCTATAAGAAAAAGTCGTAGAAAACTCGGATTGAAGTTTGCACTCGGTTTGGCTAAGATCAAACAAATGTATTTGGTTGGATGCGTGTGTTACATCAGTTGCATATATCGATGCATAATCGATGTTTTTGCAATGCAACATCAATGTTTTATTAGCCGGGTAGTGCTAAAAATATATCGGTGTGTCGCTGATGTTTTTGTAATGAAACATCGATGTTTTATTAGACTTAGCATTGGCAACTAAGCATGGTAGTGCGGTTTGATGTAATCTATTTTTTTATAAAAAAAAACCACCCCGCCTTATGTTTTCAATAAAAAAACAATTTTCTATTTCTAAATAAAAAAGTTCTTTGTTCTTTATATAAATTAAAGATCGAAATTTAAAATTTAATGCCTAAAGATGAGTGAAAAGAATTTAATTCTCATCTCATACTTAAAACTAAAATAGTGATATTACGATAATAATTAAATTTCCACTGTTGTCGATCTACATAGTTTTTTAATATAATTAGTAAAAACGATTTATTACAAGAAAATTCAGTAGAGAAATTGGAAAATTGAAACTAAAGAGAATTTATAAGCTATTGTAATGTAGTTTGAGTGAGGCTATTGTCATGGAAAGAGCCACATCAACTTTCGAACTATGGAGTCAATTATATAATATTTTTCAGCAGAGAATGAGAGTCAATTTTACTGTATGATGACATTTTACTCTAAATCATGTAAAAATCAAACACAAAAACATTTAATTTTTTTAAAAAATAAAAGTCAATTGATCCCATTCCTACCATATAAATCTGCATCTGGTATGATGACATTTTATTCTAAATCATATAGAAAATCAATCACTTCAAAAAAAAAAAAAAAAAAAATAAGAGTTGACCCATTCTTATAATATAAATCCGCATTTGGTATAATGACATTTTATACTAAATCATATAGGAAATCAAATACAAATACAAATACATTATACTAAATCATATAAATTCGCATATGGCTAAAGTGTTATACATACCATATATTGGTTCATACTATGGATCTACATTTTTTCCGAAGTCCAAATAGTTGATTCAAACCGCTCAACATAATCTTCATTTTCCCTACAAATCTATTTGGAGTAGGCCTGCTAAACGAGTCGGGCCGACTCATGGACTTTGAGCTGGGCTTATAAATGAGTCAAATTGAGCTGAGCTCAATTCGAGTTGAGTCCAAACTCGGCTCGAACTCGAAATAATCTTCGTTTCCCTAATCGTGTTGAGTCAATCTGATCCGAGCCGAGTTGCCGAGTCGAATCATTTCCTTCCTTCGCTTCCCTGTCGAAGCTTCGTCGCTCAGTCGCTCTCCAGTCTCCATCTGCTCTCTCGCTCCATCGCTCTCCAATCTCCATCTGCTCTCTCGTTTCGTCTCTCTCCAGTCTCCATCTTCTCTCTTCTCTCAGGTGCGCTCTCTCTCTCTCTGAGCTGTTTAAATTGGATAGAAATACTAGGTGTAGCCTTACAAAATTAAAAACGAAATGCCTTATAACCCATAAAATTAAATACTAGAAAGTCCCACAAAAACTATATGTTTACTGGTTAAGTACTGGTATAAATATGTACTGGGTACCGGTACTGGACTATATGTTTTTATATAATAGTTGTGTTTCTCTTCTAACAGATGGAGGGAAGAAGGATGCAATAAGATCTTCGCAAAATTTGTCGAATCTATTGGTAGATGCAGTGAATGGAGGGGTTGGAGAGGCGTTTATAAACGAGAAAAGGATTGAGATAGAGATACGAGCCTTGCTGGGTACCATATCGCGGTACAAGAAATAGACGGATCAATGGCTTGCAACCACTCATGAATTAAATACAGTGCTAAAGGTTTTATTTATTTTGTTTTTTGAGGATTTTCATTTATCGTTTAGCAGGCCTAATCTGACATGATATTTTGATGAATCATGAATCATATCACAACATTTTATTATCCTTTTGTTATTTTTGTAAGAACATTGTTGCTATTGCATAACTGTCCTTGGGCATTGTTTGAAATTTTGTTGTAATTGTGAAACTTGAGGGTCAAATCATGAAGTCAGGGACTCAGGGGAGACATCCTACATTAATTTGTGTTATATTCAATTGTTTGATATGTCATACAACCACACAGATTGAGCCATGTACGACCATTAAACCAGGTTTATTATGAAAAAATTGCCATGTACAACAAATGCAATTCAGCTACTCTTTATTAACTGAGTCGAATCGGACTTTTTCCTTCATATTTGATCTGAGTCTGAGTTGGACCTTTAATGAAGGTTGATAGAGCCGGGCCGAGTTTTGGGTCTGATCCGGCTCATTAGCAGGTCTAATTTGGAGACAAAATTTTATGATTTTTTTTATTATTCTTTTAGATAGGTATAAAACCGCTACTTTCATATGGTCAGAATCTTTAGATCAAGTGATTTTCTATCTATCTAAACAAATATTAAAAATACTATAAAATATTAAATTTGAACTCAAATATGGAAATCACGTTAAACAGTTTAGATCAAATTTTTAAAATTTGACAACAGATATAGGAGTTCACATTGCGGACTAATGCAAAGTAATATTATTACCACAGCCTCACTCATATGTAATATTATTTTATAAAATATGTTGAGAAGTATAAAGTGTCAAGGTCAAACTTGTTATCTGCTTATAAAAGAATTTAGCCACGCAACATCTCCTAAATATTCCCTGGAAAACCTTCAATTTCTACGTATAATTAGTTTTATGCATTTATTATATATTTATTTAAATCAATTTTCATCTTTCTTACTTGAAAGTCATATTTGGAGGCGTTGAAGATTAATAAAAATTTAAAAATTATGAATATAGTGAACGAGAGATCTACCTACACGCTAGTTGTAGGAAAAAAAAATTAATGAATAATCAGCGGTGCTGTTTAGGAAAGAGACTTTGATCTCTTAAAGTCTAAGATTATTCAAAAATATACAAATAAAATCATTTTATTACGATATGATCCCACGGTTATTAATTTAATGTTGCAAAAAAAAAAAAAAACCAACGTTATGTGCATATCATAACTATTTCACTCTTTTTCAAAATTATATATATTCACGATTTCAAAACATATTCTCGTAGCTAATTAATATGATAAATCTCACGATTATTATAACACGTACGGACAAACATAATTATAGATAGCGGCGGACCCAGCCTAGTCCGGGGGCTCAACTGCCCCTCCTTGGATTTTGAAATTTTATATAAATTTATAGGTTCAGACCGCCTTTGTCCCTCTCTGAATTTTTGGTTTGTAATTAATGTTAAATTTAGGGTTAAAATTATGATAAGTTTCTTGAATTCTAATTGGTAATTAGGGTTAGAAGTCATAGTATTGAAAATTAGAAATCAGAGCATTGGAAATTAGAAATTAGAAATTAGAGTATTGTTTTTTATCTAGTACCCGATTAGCTAATGGGTTTGAATCCGATTAACTATTCAAATCCGATTCGTTATTTTCTTGTCCCTCCCTGACGAAAATCCTGAATCCGCCTCTGATTATAGAGTTATATATTAATTCCCTTAGTGTTGAAAGCTAAGCTATAATATATTCACAGCTAGCTGTCTTTAAATAAGACTGTAAACTGAACCGTTGTTAATAAAATAATTGTGTTTGCATGTTTGGCATGAATTATACAAATGGGTGACCTACCAACAAATTGTATTATGTTATAAATATATTAAGTTATGGATGTTCATTTAATTGCATCAAAACTTCTCATTAAAGAAGTATGTTTTATCTCCCTCATTTATCAATTGAATTAAATTAGATGGCTTGTTATTTACATTTTCTATCTATAAATAGAGGATTGTAAGTTTGTATTATACACAAGAAAAACATATGAATAAAAGATAGCCATCTTTATACATTCTCAATATCTTGTTTATTATTCTTTTGCTTTATTTTACAACACGTTATCAGCACGAATTGCTCGGAAGAAGTTGCAAAGTTATTCTGTAAGTAATTTATATGATTGATTATTATATCTTTCATTAATTTAAATTTCATTTGAATTATTTTATTATGTTTGTTTTAGTTTATAAGAATCATTCCTTGAAGTGAATGATGGAATAATAACCTGAAGTTATTATCAAAACTAATTGTTTATCAAGAACCTGAAGTTCGTATTACTCGAATATAATAATAAGAATAATAACATGAAGTTATTATTATAATTGTTTAGAACCTGAAGTTCTATTTGAAATTTTAATATAAAATTAATATAATAACCAGCAGTTATTATAGGCCACTGGATGAATAATAACCTGAAGTTATTCCCAATTAAAACCTGAAGTTTTATTTGAAACATATAAAATCAATATAATAACCAGAAGTTATTATAAGTCACTAGATGAAAATTTAACCCGAAGTTATTTCAAATTAAATTTTACAATTGCGCAGCCAAGTAATTTAATAACCAGAAGTTATTAAATAAATATTTATTATAACCTGAAGTTATTAGTACATTTAAATTTATTTATTTATGCAATTTACATATTCTTTTATTTATATTTATTTATCTCCCTTTTCATAACCTGAAGTTATGACATTAATAACCTGAAGTTATGGCATTAATAACCTGAAGTTATGATATTAATAATCTGAAATTATTAATACGTATCTATTTTGTAGTACATATGACAAATCTCACAAAGTTTGAATTTATCTCCTTTTTCATTTATCATAACTCGAAGTTATGGTATTAATAACCTGAAGTTGTATTTTGTTATAAATACGTATTAATGAAAAATGAGAAAGGAAAACATCCTGAAGATGTTTGTTACATATGTGAGATGACAAATCATTGATTGCGTACCTGTCGTACGCCCAAGCATTTTGTAGAGCTTTATCAAGCCTCAATTAAGAAAAAGGGGAAAAATGTGAAAACTAATTTTACTGAAAATGACTCCGAATATGAATGTCATATGGATACACATCTTGATGTATCAGATTTCTTCCAGAATATGGATGAAAAAAAAAAATATTATTACTTAGGGAGAAAATATAATATAGAAGCTTATGTTTATGTTTAATAAAAGTTTAGATTACTTTTATATTTTTAGATGCAAACAAATGAATAAAGGTAGTTTATCTTAATTTATTCTTGCATTCTTTTAATTTAAAGAAAAATGGCTAACGCAATGATAAGTAAAGAAGATCTATGTCTGGTAGACAGTGGAACAACTAATACCATATTGAAAGGTAAGAAATACTTTTCACAATTGTATCTTGGTGAGACTAATATCCACACTATATCTGGCACAACTAATTTAATTGAAGGCTCCGGAAGAGCTTGTATTTTGTTACCTGAAGGAACAAAATTAATAATAGATGATGCATTATATTCGAGTAGATCCAGAAGAAATCTACTAAGTTTTAAAGATATTCGAAAGAATGGTTTTCATATTGAAACTATGAATGAGAAAAATTGTGAATATCTTCATATCACATCTATTAAGAATGGCCAGAAAATTATAATAGAAAAGAT
Source organism: Carex littledalei (assembly GCA_011114355.1). Lineage (NCBI taxonomy): Eukaryota > Viridiplantae > Streptophyta > Magnoliopsida > Poales > Cyperaceae > Carex > Carex littledalei. The sequence goes on from CM022094.1 coordinate 10,444,962, forward strand.
GCAAGCAATGTCCTCTGGACTATATGGTACTTATGTAAGTACAATAGAATCAAATATGGTTACTAACCCGAAGTTAGTTGATACTAACCAGAAGTTAGTTGTTACTAACCAGAAGTTAGTTGTTACTAACCAGAAGTTAGTTGATCCAAAGTTATTACTTTGTGGCATGACAGATTGGGTCATCCAGGAAATATAATTATGAGGAGAATAATTGAAAGTGCAAATGGGCATCCCCTAAAGGACCTGAAGATCCTATTATCAAAAGAATTGACATGCGAAGCATGCTCTCTTGGAAAACTAATTACTAGGCCATCTCCAAATAAAATTGGACCTGAAGCTCCTTCATTTTTAGAAAGAATTCAAGGAGATATATGTGGGCCTATTACACCTTCATGTGGACCATTTAGATATTTTATGGTGTTAATTGATGCATCAACACGCTGGTCACATGTGAGTTTGTTAGCAACAAGAAATGTTGCATTTGCTAGACTATTAGCACAAATTATCCAATTGAGAGCTAATTTTCCGGATTATCAAATTAAAAGAATCCGGCTTGATAATGCAGGAGAGTTTACTTCTCAAACTTTTAATGATTATTGCATGTCTATTGGAATTACGGTAGAACATCCAGTGGCCCATGTTCATACACAAAACGGTCTAGCAGAATCGTTGATTAAAAGGTTGCAATTAATTGCTAGACCTTTACTTATGAAATCTAGTTTACCGTCTTCTGCATGGGGACATGCCATATTACATGCTGCTGCACTAATTAGGTTAAGGCCAACTGCAGATCATAAGTATTCCCCGTTACAATTGGTCTCCGGAAGAGAACCAAATTTGTCCCATCTAAAGGTATTTGGTTGTGCAGGATATGTTCCAATTTCTCCTTCACAACGTACAAAAATGGGACCTCAAAGAAGGTTGGGAATTTATATTGGTTTTAACTCTCCTTCTATTATTAAATATTTAGAACCATTAACAGGAGATGTTTTTACAGCAAGATTTGCTGATTGTCATTTTAATGAATCAATATTCCCAAACTTAGGGGAAGAAAAACCAAAGCTGGATAAACAAGTAACTTGGAATTCATCGTTATCTTATCTTGACCCCCGAAGTGGTCAATGTGAACTTGAAGTTCAAAAGATTATAAATTTGCAAAGAATTGCAAATGAATTGCCTGATGCATTTACAGATACAAATAGAGTTACTAAATCGCATATTCCAGCTATAAACGCACCTGCTCGAATTGACATTACAAAAATATCTAATGAATCTAATGTGCGTAGAAAACGTGGAAGACCACTTGGTTCTAAGGATGTAAATCCATGTAAAATGAAAGAGCAGAATAAAACAGTTGGTCCAACCCCAGAAGATGTTGATGGTAAAACTCCTGAAGAAGTCAATAAAATCCCAGAAGAGATTAATGGTAAAACTCCTGAAGAAGTTGACAAAACCCTAGAAGAGGTTGATCAAGTTCCAGAAGAAACATATATTAATGAAATCTTTGCATTCGCTATAGCAAGCGATGTTATAAATGAAGAAGACAATGTGCCAAAAACTCTGGAAGAGTGTAGATATAGAAATGATTGGCCTAAATGGAAAGATGCCGTACAAGCTGAATTAAGTTCATTAGAAAAACGGCAAGTATTTAGACCTGTAGTCCAAACACCCAAAGATGTAAACCCTGTAGGTTACAAATGGGTATTTGTTATAAAAAGAAATGAGAAAAATGAGATTGTGAGATATAAAGCAAGGCTAGTGGCGCAAGGCTTTACACAAATACCTGGAGTCGATTATGAAGAGACGTATTCACCTGTAGTGGATGCGATAACTCTCAGGTTTCTAATAAGTCTCACAGTCACAGAAAATCTAAAAATGCAACTTATGGATGTCGTAACAGCATATTTATATGGTTCACTTGACACTGACATATACATGAAAATCCCCGAAGGATTGAAAATGCCTGAAGCATATAAGTCAAAACCTAGAGATATGTACTCTATAAAATTAAGAAGATCTTTATACGGACTAAAACAATCAGGTCGAATGTGGTACAATCGACTGAGTGAGTACCTTCTAAAAGAAGGATATAAAAATAATATAATTAGTCCGTGTGTTTTCATTAAAAGATCAAATCTAGGTTTTACAATCATTGCAGTGTATGTTGATGATTTAAACATTATTGGATCTCCTGAAGAGATTGAGAATACTGCAAAATTATTGAGAAATGAGTTTGAAATGAAAGACCTTGGTGTAACTAAATTTTGTCTCGGCCTGCAGATCGAGCATCTAAATAATGAAATATTTATCCATCAATCAAATTATGTTGAAAAGGTACTAAAGAGATTCAATATGGATAAAGCTCATCCTTTGAGCACACCAATGGTCGTACGATCGCTAAATGCAGAAAATGATCCTTTTCGCCCGCAAGAAAATAATGAAAAAGTGGTTGGTCCTGAAGTACCATACTTAAGTGCAATCGGGGCGTTATTATATCTTGCAAATAGTACAAGACCCGATATCGCATTTGCAGTAAATGTGTTAGCGAGGTATAGTTCCAAACCAACCAGAAGACATTGGAATGGAATTAAACACATATTTCGATATCTCTGCGGAACTAGAGATATGGGGTTATATTATCAAAAGGATACAAAATCCAAATTAATTGGATATGCAGATGCGGGATATTTATCAGATCCACATAAAGCACGATCCCAAACAGGATATGTATTCACTTATTGTGGAGCTGCAATTTCATGGCGATCAACAAAACAAACTCTTACGGCAACATCATCAAATCATGCCGAGCTGGTCGCCTTATACGAGGCGGGTCGAGAATGCGTTTGGTTACGGTCAATGATTCAAAATATTCAAGAAGAATGCGGGCTTGAAAACATCAAGGAAAACCCTACTCCGCTGCATGAAGATAATGCAGCATGCATTACACAAATCAAAGAATGATATATCAAAGGAGACCGGACTAAACATATTGCGCCAAAGTTCTTTTCGACACATGACCTACAAAAAGAAGGCGTAATCAATGTTTGCCAAGTCCGATCAATAGACAATTTGGCAGACCTATTCACAAAATCTTTGCCGACAAAGGTTTTTGAACAACTGACAAAGAAGATAGGTCTACATCGATTGAAGAATATTCAATGATATCTAAATGAGGGGAAGCGTTATACGCACTGTACTCTTTTTTCCTTAATCAAGTTTTTATCCCAATGGGTTTTTCTTGATAAGGTTTTTAATGAGGCAGTACATGGTCCTGAAGTACCGTGTTAATATTGATCCTGAAGTATCATATTAATAGCGTATAATGAATAATGAACATCCAAGGGGAAGTGTTATAAATATATTAAGTTATGGATGTTCATTTAATTGCATCAAAACTTCTCATTAAAGAAGTATGTTTTATCTCCTTCATTTATCAATTGAATTAAATTAGATGGCTTGTTATTTACATTTTCTATCTATAAATAGAGAATTGTAAGTTTGTATTAGACACAAGAAAAACATATGAATAAAAGATAGTCATCTTTATACATTCTCAATATCTTGTTTATTATTCTTTTGCTTTATTTTACAACATATTATTAATTAAACTTGATAGTTAAAAAAATCTGCATTCAGAAAATATACGAAAAAAGTAATAACAAAAGGATAGTGCTTGCCAAATAGCTATCAAAATAAAGAGGAGGGTTTCCACTCATCATATCTTATATTTTATATTTTTATTTTCAAAGTTCAAACTGTCGATCCGAACAGCTCAACATGATATCTATACTAAAATATGCTTGGGATATATAATTTCATTCCCAAGCATATTTTTGTATGAATATTATGTTGAGCTGTTCGGATCGACAGTTTAGACTTTGAAAATGAAGATATAAAATATGAGGTATGATGAAGTATGAAAAACATGAGGTATTAGAACCCTCCTCAAAAATAAATGCAGCTGTAATTGTAATTTATTATGCTATTTTTTGCTCCAACTTCAATTCTACACAAGGTAAGAGGTACTTTATTATAAAAAAAAAAACTACACTGTTCAAGGTGTCAGTAAATTCTTTTTTTTGAAATAAAAGTTGGAGATCAAGCTACCCAACTATTTAATATCTACAAAAATATTCTTCCATTCGAATTTTAAACTTGTAATATTTTACAATTATCTCTGTTACTAGATCAAATATTGGTTCTCAAAGGCCCAAGTAATTAGCTCATCCCAAGTTTATTAAATTCTCTTCTATAAAGTATGGTTGTATGATTTGCGCAAGAAAATTGTTTCTTATATTCTCTAAAAGTAACGGAAAAAAAAATTAGATTATACGATATCTTTCATTTCTGGCATCAAAATGTTTTGTTATATTATATGAATACAAAATTCAAGGAAAATAAATCTTATTTAATTTTATCTATGAAATAATGAATTGTAGAATAGAGAAAATATATTATGTCCTACATGGATTAGATGATTTAATATAGAAAAATGAAATTTATCTGTTTTGTGTTAATTTATCTGTAACTTCGAAAAGGTAGAGTATGTTTGGTTTGATTGAGAATAAGCTATTTTTCGGGTTAGGCTATTCGGAATAGCCTATTCGGTGTTTGATTGGGTTAGAATAGCTAGAATAGTGAATCCAAACTTTTTGTCTTATTAGAATAGGCTATTCCTATGAGTTTTGAAATTTAACTATTCTAATAAAACTAATGTTCTAAATAGCGCGCTATAGCGGCCCGCTATAGCATTTTCGGGCCAAAAAAACTATGACGCTATGGCCATATATCGCCGCTATAGCGGCGCTATATGACCATAATGCCGTTTTTTCAGCCGTTCTGCTATGACGCGATAAATACTATTTAAACCTTTGAATAAAATAAACAACAGTTATTCTTATTTTACAAACAAACATGAATAGTAGTCAGTCATATGACAATTGAATAATTTTTACTAAAAGCTTTCAATCATAACTTCAGCATCCTTTGTAAAACTTAGATTATAATAAATATGTGTATAGTTTAAATCTTATTGTATTTAAACTTTTTCAGTATTCTTAAAGCACGTTTTTAACTCTTTATCTATAAAAAATAAAAGTGCAGAATGACTGATTAAAGGGACTGAAATAGTACAAACTTTTGAATCTAATACTAATTTTTTTTTTTCACAGAAAATAGCTTAATTATGTTTTTGTTTCATATATACAACAACAACAACAACAACAACAACAAAACTGACAACAAAATACATGTCATAACATTATCATTAAGATGTGGGGTCAATTTCGGAGAACTTTACGAGGATGTCAGATTTCCATCGAACATTACATCGAAAAACAAAATAAAAAAGTTTCTGATATCTAAAGAAAACTCAGGAAATATTCGTCTTCCTATTTAGTTTTTTACAAGGACTCAACTGCAAATTGGTTTTACTTCCGCATAAGAGATTCTCACCCATGGTAGAATGAATCAGTATCCTCTGAAATAACAGTAATTTTGAGTTTAGATCTGGACTGTTCGATCATAATCCGGATTAATCCGATCCGAGATGAAATGTACAGAACTTCTTTAATATCCGTGCCAAAGCAGATTTAACGGCTGGATCTAAACTCAAAATTTGAGTTAACACAGATAATATGAATTCAGATAGAATCTTTCTCCTCCTTTAAAGAATCAAATCAACAACCTCATCCCAATAACTTGGTCTATTTAAAACCTCTCTGGCTTTCTCTGAAATTAAGTATCCCATTTCATAAACAAACAAACAAACATGGAAGAACAATTAATAAGAGAAAGCCCTACTAAAATATACCTCACACTCTTCTACCTCTCTCTGCTACTGAACTTTTTCTTCCTCTCTCAACACTTCTTCTTTCTCCCTCCATCCCGGCTCGACTCAACTGTCTCAGAGCTGAGATGGACACGACGTGCCGCTGAGGAGGCTGAGGCAGTTGCCGCAATCTCCTGCTCCGGTCATGGCCGTGCATATGTGGATGGTGTTCTAGATAACGGGCGGCCCACGTGTGAGTGCAACACGTGCTACACCGGTGCGGATTGCTCTGTGTTGCTCTCGAATTGTTCGGCTGATGTCAATAGGTTAGTGATTGATCGCCTTTATAATATTTCAATTTTGGATTTCATCAGTTTCATGATTGATTCTTTTATTTATTTTTTTTCCCTTTTCCTCTTCTTGTTCTTCAAAATAGTAAGATACTGGGATACTGGGATTGCTAATAACACTTGAGAGTAGGTCTGATAGGCATCGGACCTACTCTGGTTCGATGGATTTAATCACCGTCGATTTGCTTTAAGATTCGTGTGGAACACTTTAAATTTCATGCATGTATGTTTCAATTTTCATGCGCAGAAATCTTAAATTAGATCGGACGGTCATCATGCTCGTTGAACCTAAAAGTAGGTCCGATGCCCATCGGACCCACTCCGTTTCTCTGCTAATAATACTAAACATGATATGAGTTGATTGTTTGACCTAACAAAATATTGAGGACCTTGTGGCAGATAGTTGGGGTCTGAAAAGCTACATGCCATCAACTTGTTTATATATATATGCTTTTGATATTTTAAATGTTTTGTAAGGTAGTGTTGTTAGGGGTGATAACTGAAGCGGATAGTAGTAAAACCATATTCATATTTATTTTTAATTATTCGGATGGATACGGATTAGATTTCAGTCGGATACAAATACGGATACGGATCGGACTAGATATTTATTAAAATAATATTAAAAAATACCAAAGTTCATAATATTTATCTAATTTTAATGGTGAATAACAATATTTTTTCATAATATATAATAAAATATATGATATATATCTACTATTTGGATACGGATAATTGAAACGTAAAACCATATTAGTATCCATATCTACACGGATATTCGGATATTGAATATCCACAACTAATTTTCTAATACGGATCGAATACGAATTGGATATTAACCATACCGTTTTCACCCCTAAGTGTTGTCCATCAAATGATAGTTCAAGTAAAATCATGATTTACGGGGTTGAGTGAATTTTCTTTTTTATTCAAAAGCCCGTAGGCAGAATATTTTTATTTTGGTGGTGGCGGGGTGTATATCTTTGTTAACAATCATAACTGGAACTAAATCTTTTTTTTCTTTTGCATCAAACACGTCCGTAGGCAAACTAAATCCCTTTTTTATATAGTGTATTAGGATGATAAGTGCTCTGTGCACAGGCGCATGGAATGGGTCGCTGTCCGTATAGCTAATAGTCAAGCAGTTAGCAGTTAGAATAGTCTATTTGGAATAGTTTAATCTCAATTTTTAGAATAGTTCTTTTTTAGGAACTTCTTGGAGTAGAACCAGAGTGTTCTTAAGTTCACTAAATATCTCTGTGAACTTAACTCTAAAATCTATCAGATTGAATTCAAAAGATAAATCCGAACCATTGAAATCCATCTCTTTTATGAATGATGCGTTTACATACAAAAATTTTAAACTTTCGAATTAATTTAGTATAAAGTCAAGCGGACAAAATTTAGAAGGTTTATAAATTAATTTTAATGCACTGATTTTTTTAAACATTTTTTGACCACTTACTATAAACAAAATTGATTTGAAAATTTAAATTTTCGCATGTTGTCAACGGTTCAAATTTATCATTTAAAATCAATCCAATAAAATGTAAGGTTGAGTTCACAAATAAGTTTGTAGTGCCAACCAAACGTAGAATAGACTATTTCGAAAAAGCCTAAGCCCAACTTTTTCGCTGTTCTCACTTCATCCAAATATACATATGGTATGTTTAGTTGTAAAACAAAAATGGCTAGAATAGCTCTTATGCCGTGTCTTATTATAATAACAAATTAAATTCCACTTTTTGTAAAAATAAGTTATTGTAATAAGACAAACAAGTTCAATTCTCTATTCTAACTAAAATAGATAATTCTCAAATTCCACATTTTATAAAAATAGCCTATTTAAATATCAAAAGCAACATCTTAACAATTTGTTTTCATATTTGACATGCTTTGTAAGATGTTGCTTTTGATATTTTACATATATTTTAATTTTCTTAATTAGGTATATTAAAATTTAATTATTTTTTTTAATATTTTTATTAGCTCTCATAAAATGTCAAATACATAACTTGTAGTTTAGATGTTCAAATTTTATTTAATAATTATAAAGATTTGTAGCCGCGGATCTAGGATTTCCGTCAAAGGGCCAGAAAATAGCGAATCATATTTAAATAGTTAATCAGGTTCAAATTCATTAGCTAATCAGGTTCGAACCCATTAGTTAATTAATCGGGTACTAGAAAAAAGGGTAAATTTCATTAGAGGTCACTAAACCTTGTCCTTTGTCACGAATTGATCGCTCAAGTTTTATTTGTTCCTTTGTAGTCACTGAATTTTTCATTTGTCCCAACCAAGTACTCTACAGATCTCTATAAAATTTTAAAATCCAGAAAGGAACTACTGCGCGCTCCCCCAGTTTTTACTGGATCTGCCCCGAAAACTTAGTTCAAATTTCATATAACACGTATTATGTATTTTAGATTTTAACTATCTCGAGCTAAATTTTGATCTTTTTGTTCTAACCTAAACTACAAGATCATGTACAAGTGGTATCTTTTAAAGCAGACACATCACTACAAGAATGAGACAGTATCTGCGAGAGTATACCGTGTTTTTTTTATTAGCAACAGGAGTATCCACAAGGGTATACCGACAGTATCCCTCGCGGATACTGTCCCATTCATGTTGTTTGGGAACGCATATTCTCTACACGTTGTTTAATGCATGTCAGCTGTCTGATCAGGATAAGAACTAATCCGGCTCCGTATATGATGTACGGGGCCCTTTAACATTAGTGTGGATCTCAATTGGACATGGTGGGTTAATGCAGAGGATACGAATTCCGATGTTTGGGAGGTTGGATTTATTATTATTATTATTTGGGGGGCAGGGGTTGTTTGTTTATCTTTGTGTATTTGTATGGAAATGCACGGTGCACCGGTGCATGCAAATAATGCAAATGGAATTTGTATGGAAATGCACGGTGCACCGATGCATGCAAATTTGTGTATTCGTCTTGATTCGTGCAGTTCATATATTATCCTATTAATCTTTTTGTAGACGTGTGTAACAGATCATAGAATTTGCAAAAACTGAATTGCATCCCCCTGTGGTTTTCTGAATGAGGGTCTAATTATTCACGCGAGAGTAGGTCCGATGGGCATCGGACCTACTCTGGTTTGATGGGTTTAATCACCGTCGATTTGCTTTAAGATTCGTGCAGAACGCTTTAACTTTGTGCGTGTCTGTTTCAATTTTCGTGCGCACAAATCTTAAATTAAATCGGTCGGTCATCATTCTCGTTGAACCTAAAAGTAGATCTAATGGGCATCCGACCTACTCCGTTCTCCTAATTATTACTTACAAAACCGTGCAACCTAACAAACTAGACTGGCATCCAAAACAATAATCTCTTCAGTTTGTGGCCAAGGGAAACAGGTATGCCCTTCTTGAAGGCTACAATATACTTTTACATAATAAAATAAAAAGAAATTAAACAGGAACTGTTACTAATGGGGAATCTTGGATTCTGAAAGTTTTAATTTAAGAATTATGTTTGTTACCTCTTGAAACTTGAATTCATGAATTCCGTCCATAGATGGGGCTAGAAAATGTTAATGGGTGTCGACAGGGGTGGACCCACAAGGTTCCAGGGGACAGCTGCTCCCTCCTGAATTTTAAGTTTTAGTGGAGATCTATTGGTCCCAGCCGACTTTGCTGCTCTCCTCTAAAAAATTTTTTGCTTTCATCTGGATGTTTGATTTATAATTCGGGCTAAATTTAGAGTTAAAATTAAAATAAATTTATTGAATTTTGATTGGCAATAAGAATTATAAGTTAAAGCATCAGACATTACAAGTTAAAGCTTTGAAAAGTATAAGTGAAATTGTTTTTTATCAAGTACCCAATTAGTTAATGGATTTAAATCCGATTAGTTATTTAAATCTGATTAGATATTTTTTTGCCTCCTGACGACAATCCTGAATCCGCCGAGCACCATATTTGACATTGAGATCAATACGCACGATAATCACATTAAAACCGTTAGGTTATAATTACGGGGATCAACAAATGGAACAATTTCATATTTTTATGGGGTTCCATTTCCATGTATGAGTTTTCTTAAAAATGAATAATTATAACACTAATTAAATTACCGTATATAGATATAATTAGATTAAAAAAATGAGGGACATTCACCCCATTTGTTCTTACTAGATCCGGTGGTGACTCTGTCCCCTGATATGTGTTTTAATTAGGAACAAATTGTAGAAACCTTCTCCCATCAAATCTGATCAAAACTTTAATCTAAATACATTTCTTTTGGCATGCATTAATTTACGATGATATTCCAGTGGAGATCCATTATTCTTGGAGCCGTACTGGATGTCGCATTCATCGGAGAGTGCAGTGGTTTTTTCAGGGTGGCACAGGATGAGCTATGCCACCACCGACAGATACCAGTCTATTGAGCTTGAGAAACACATTCGGTACCTCCATGCAGCCGTTGGAAATGCTATCACACACGATAAGTACCTGGTGTTCGGTTCAGGGTCGACCCAACTGCTCAATGCCTTGGTCTATGCGCTCTCGCCTGAGAACTCAAGCTCAGCTGCCACTGCCAGTGTGGTTGCTACTGCTCCTTATTATGCGGTATTGATTTCTTTGATTAATTTAGGTTGTGCTGAATTTCATTAACAGCTACATCTATGTTCCATACAGTAATGCACAAAACATGCTGTGAGTGCACATATTGTGTCATTTCAAAAATGAAACGAGGATGATAATGTTAACAATGATGATGATGATGAAATAATAACAAAAATATTTCAGATGTACAAAGAGCAGACTAACCTATTTAATGGGCGAGAGTACGAGTGGAAAGGAGTAACCTCGAAATGGATGAATTCTAACAAAACAAACTTCATCGAGTTTGTGACATCCCCAAACAATCCTGACAGTTTACTGCGTGATTCAGTTATCGCTCATTCATCTGTTATCTATGATCATGCGTACTATTGGCCTCATTTTACTGCCATACCAGCACCAGCAGATGGAGATGTCATGATCTTTACTGTGTCAAAAGTTTCTGGCCATGCAAGCAGTCGGTTTGGGTACGTTCAACTTATCTCTCCCTCTCTCATCGTAATAATCAGAAAGCTTGAAGGCTTCAGAAACTTATGTACCAACTTATATTGCGTGCATGTACGAAATTAAACTACATCTAAACATTTCCCCTACATTTAAACCAAACTGAAACTGTACTGGTTGTTTACCAAAAATTTCTCAGCTTAAGCATTCAACTCATCTCCAAACAAAAATTTATATCATTGTAGCTACTTCCAGGTGGGCATTTATAAAGGATGAGAACGTTTACAACAAGGTATTAAATTACATGCAGTACAATAGCATGGGTGTGTCACGGGACACACAAATGAGAATACTAAAGCTTTTCAAGGTTATGTTAGAAAATATTGGCGGTGACGAGGATATTTTCAAATTTGGATTCAACAAATTGAGAAAAAGATGGCAGAGGCTTCATGCACTCGTTAACTCTTCGAGCCGTTTCTCGCTTCAGCAGTTGTCTCCGCAATATTGTACCTATTTTGAAAATATCAGAGATCCCTCTCCAGGTTGGTTTTCATTTTTGCATTTTTCCCTTTTCATTCTTATTTCCTAAGGGAAATAAACCATCTATCTATCTAGAGATAGCAAATAGTTGGGTCAAGTCCGACCTTGGCATGCAATATGCATAATTCAAATCAATCTACAATTCCAGATTCAAATTGGTTTTGAGCGTTAGATTGTTTAACTTTGGTGTAATTAATATGATCTCCAAAAATATTCAGTTTGGTGTTCCAACCAAGTAATTTCAAGCCAAACCCTGTTATAATACAGTACCATTTTTTTTTTCTCTAAACAAAGTTGGGCTGAACCATTGATTTTTTTAAAGTTGTTTAGATGTTGTCAGATTATTTATTGTTTCCAGTGCTAACTGTATGGTATATATGAATACCAAGAAATCAATTTTTTTTTGCATGCATGAGTTTCTCTACATTTGAAAAGAACAAGTTTGTTATATATATCTTTCAAATAAATGCTTGCATGTAGCTTATGCTTGGCTGAAATGTGAGAATGAAGAAGATGTGGATTGTGAAGAGGTACTAACAAAAGGCGGTATTATTTCACGTGGCGGCATGATTTTCGAAGCAAGCACGCGCTACACCCGATTGAGCCTTCTCAAGACAGACGATCATTTCGAGATGCTTCTACAAAAGTTGAAGCCTCTTGTTGCCTCCTCTAAAGAGAATCATGTCAAGATCAGTTCCTTCTGATAGATAGTACATTGATTAATTCAAAATTTTTAATCATCAAAATTGTGTGATCAACAAGGTGTTGATTTATAAGATACCAAAGTATGCTATGATCAACTATGTGTTGATTATAAGATCATATATTGCGATGTAATCAAAATAATAATTAGTAGGTTGAAGTGGGGTGGCTCATTCCCTAATCGCTAGTAGGAAATCTGGTGTTATAATTATGTTTGCATGTTATTATTGCAATAATATTGTAAAGAGTTTTCAGAAGTTATTTTGTACAATCATGTGAAATCAATGCATATAATATATATCTTAATTACACACGTGTATCAACTACAAATTTAATTAAATTAACGCATGGTTTCACAAATGGGCGACGTACCAACTAATTGTAACTGATCCATACATTAATTATTCGAAATTTGATGAACATTTAATAAATGATGGTATCGCGTTCCGAACTACCAAATTAATATCACCGCTCCTCATCTCAACTAATTCGTCTTATTAATATCTCTGGGCTCTGGCTTTCTCAGAAAGGAAAGGATCTCATTTCATAAAATAAACCCCCACCCAAAAAAAGAAAACAAACATGGGAGAACAATTAATAAAAGAAAGCCCTGCTAAAATATACCTCGTGCTCTTCTACTTCTCTCTGCTACTGAACATTTTCTTCCTCTCTCAACACTTCATCTTTCTCTCTCCATTCCGGATTGACTCAACTGTGTCAGAGCTGAGGTGGACATGACGTGCCGCTGAGGAGGCCGAGGCGGTTGCGGCAATCTCCTGCTCTGGTCATGGCCTTGCATATGTGGATGGTGTGCTACATAATGGGCGGCCCACGTGCCACACCGACAAGGATTGCTCTGTTTTGCTCTCGAGTTGTTCGGCTGATGTCGATAGGTTAGCGATCGGTCGCCTATAATATTTCAATTTTGGATTTCATCACTTTTATGAGTGATTCTTTATTTAGTTTTTTTTTTTTTTTCCTTTTCCTCTTCTTGTTCTTCAAAAATAGTTTTTTTTTATATATTTTTTAGCAAGGTTCTTCAAAAATAGTACTAGCGTGGACTATGCTTACTAAGAAGATTTGGTGAGTATAACTCTAAAATATATAAGATTGATTTCAAATGACGAATTCAAACCGTTAAAATTGATCTACTCTATGAGTGATTTGTGTACATGTAAACTTTTTAAATTTTCGAATTCATTTAGTACAAAGTCAAATGGTAAAAAATGACGAAAAATGAATGCATTAAAGTAACTCATAAACCTTCATTTCTTTTACCGCTTGACTTTGTACTAAATGAATCTAAAATTTTGAAAATTTTGCATGTACGTGCATCACTCGTGAAGTAGATCGATTCCAACGGTTTGGATTCGTCGTTTTAAGTCAATTCGATAGATTTTTGAGTTATGCTCACCAAGTCTTCTTGGTGAGCATAGTGCACGTTACTCTTACTATTTTAACCTAACAAAACATTGGGGACACAGGACGGACCCAGGTCTAGGGGGGCAGGGGAGGGGAGAATAGTGAATTGGGTTTAATAACTAATCGGGTTTAAATCCATTAACTAATCAAATACTAGATAAAAAACAATGTTTTAACTTATAATTCTACAAAAATGAGATAGTATCCGCGAGGGTACACTAACAGAAAAGTGTTATTTTTTAGCGTGTCGGTATTACCGACAGGAGTATCCACGACGATACTCTTGCGGATACTGTCCCATTCTTGTAGTGTTATATAATTTTCAATGTTCTGACTTATAATTTTCAATTCCCTAACTTTTAATCTTAATTATAATTAGAATTAAATTTACTAATTTTAATCTTAAATTTAATTCAAATTAGAAATCAAAATTTCAGAGGAGACATTTTTTTTAAAGAAAGATAGTATGAACCTATAAAATTTCAAAATCTAGGAGAGGAATTGCCCCTAGACCTACGTGGGTTTTTGTGACAGATAGATCGGGTCCATAAAACTACATGACATCAACTCGCTTTTGTTGTCCCTAACAGCACCTAGAGGGGGGTGAATAGGTAGTCTTAAAGACTTGTAGTCATTTTTCGAGTTAACCATCTAAATTAACAAGTCAATCAATCCAACAAGCAAGTGTGTACAAATAAAGTAAATAGAGTAGAGTTAGAGAAATTTGATACGCAGGATAATAACGGAGTTCGATGTAAAATGCCTACGTCTCCGGAGTAGAGCAACCTCATCGATGCCCCTTTCCTATTCCCAAAAAGAAGGATACAATTCGTGACACGTGAGCCCAACAACGATGGAAAGTCAAGGCTTAACTCGTGTACAAAGTTGAGCTTAGAAGCTCGAGCTAGAGAGTTCTACGCAGAGGATCCTCACACAACAATGTTTATATGTGAGTAGAAATGCTCAAGCCAATGAGACCCTTAATGCCCTACAAGTGGGGAAGTCACTCGACTATGACAATGGAGCACTGAAGTAGATCTCCACACTATCGAATAAGAACCAACTTTCTAACTAAATCTTGAGAAGATTTGTCAAGTGGATTTGAGATTATCAATGGAGTTTTGAAGTTTAAGCTTTCTCAAAGAAGGAAGCTCTCAAGAACACATAATTTGTGCTTTTTGAAATTAGGGGCGGCTTGCTTAATTCTGGAGTGGGGTAATTACTCTATTTATAATTAAAGAGAGCTTTAGAATTAGGTATTTGAACTCTTCCATTCAGTACGGTAATCTTCTGTATGGAACAGATAGTTCAAATGTATTTCAATTTGAATTTTGGCTTTGAACATTACACTATCCGTTCAGTATGTTTATGTTCATACATAACGGATAGAGTATTATCCCCAAATCTGTGTTTCTCGAGTAGCGTACAGTACGGACTATATCCGTTCGGAACGAAATATCAAGGGGAGTCCTCTGACTCGAAACGAACGTTCCGTTTCGAACGATAGTCAGATGAAATAATTCTTTCGTACAGTAATGTCTCATACCGTATTTGTCCGGTACCGTGTTAATACATTCCGTACTTAACGGTTTGCTTTCGTACCGAACTGATAGTTCATGAAATCAACAATCTCAAATTTACTTTACTAATCTATTTGATATTACAATATATATTCTTGATTTTCGTAAAGTCTTATTGATTCCATTGGTTCTTCAACTTTAATCTTGCAATTATAATGTTCTTGAACCTGCAAACTTACTCATACAATGAAATCATTAAATTCAATCATTGTATGTTTTGTAACTTAGTCAAACACAATATTTAGATAATTGCATATAACATCAGCTTTCATATATTCTTTTGGTATATTAAATGTTTTGTAAGGATTGGGTTTTGTCCAAAGTGTATTGGACAAAGCCTCATTCAAAGTCAAGCTTAAACGTCTTGCATTGAGATTCGTGCAAACATATTTAAAACTTAATAAATTTAAATGGCTCCTTGAATCTAAATGTTTATACGAATCTCAATGCAAATTGGATGTTTAAGCTTGGTTTTGGATGAGACTTTGTCCAAAGCCCTTTGAACAAAACCCAATCCCTTAATTTGTAAGGTAGTACGTACTGTCCATCAAATGATAGTTCAAAAATAAAACCGTGATTTACTTGGATGAATTTATATCTTTTTTATTTTTGTTGTTAACAATCATAAATGGAACTGAATCCCTTTTTGATATAGTGTAGTAATTAGGATGGTAAGTGCTCGGTGCACAGGCGCATGGAATGGGTCGCTGTCCGTATAGCAAACAGTCTAGCTTGCCCTTAAATTGTGCGGGACCCATGCACTCGCCCCAGCCCTTAAGATTTTTAAGTGAAATTAAAAATATATATCAAAATGTTTTTTAATGTTCCAATTGATATTTTAGCCATATTTCTTAGATGGACCTAATAACAAAAACCGGAGCCTTCCAGTTCGTTCATTGAGGATTGAGTTTTATGAATGACTTGTGTGTCCATATACTTTTTGAGAATAATAATTGAAATCATAAAAGTTTGTAGACAATTGCAAAGCAAAGCACACTTTTGATCTCCTCTTCATCCAAATTTGTTGAGTTTATTTAGATGAAAAATTCTCCTTTGTTTTTTCATTAATTTATAATTTCAATGATACTGTATGGAATCGGAAAGGACTAAACCTGGCATGATATGTGTCACAGCTAGCCTCTAATACTCCCTCGGATTTGTGTAATGAACCTGACAGTCCCCATGATATATATGTGTGTTTGAGGAACAAATTATAGAAACCTTCTTCTCCTATCAAATCTGATTAACACTTCAATCTAAATACATTGTTTTTGTAATTTATGATGATTCCAGCGGAGACCCATTATTCTTGGAGCCGTACTGGATGAAGCATGCATGGGGGAGTGCAGTGGTGCTGTCAGAGTGGCACAGGATGAGCTATCTCACCACAAGGGCTGTAAATGAGCCGAGTTTGAGCAAGTTACCTCCAACTCGAACTCAGCTCATTAAATAAATGAGCGAGTCAGCTCGAGTTGGGATGGTAATAACGAGTTGTAGAGCCAACTCGAACTCAGCTCGTTATCAACTCGAGTTGGCTCACAACTCGTTTAACCAGTTAAATCAATACAATACAAGTTATAAACGAGTTTGAGCCGAGTTTGAGTTTGGTTTTGGTTATTGTGGAATTTTTTGTGTCCAATACTGTGTAACTTTATGTAACTCGAGTTATAAATGAGCGAGTTGGGGTCAGCTCAAACTCAGCTCATTTATTAAACGAGTTAGCCAACTCGAGTTGTAAATGAGCGAGTTAAAGCGAGCTGTAAATGAGCGAGTTACGAGTTCGAGCAATTTTGCCCAGCCCTACTCACCACTGACAAAATTAATGAAGACATTTGAATCCTCCTCATAATAATATGATTTATCTCATCTTTCCATTTAATTCCAATCTCAAACATAGTCTAAGTATACTATAAATTTACAAAGGGGAGGAATATAATTACAACTCTGTAACACATCATGCAAACACTTTTTTTGCGTCAACAATTTAAATTTGTAATTTTGCTATACATCCGTTGCTTACAACTTAGAATGAGACTAATATTTCACTTTACCAAATGAAACTCCAAATTAAATTATTGCTACAACTCTTTTTCAAAAAATTATTGCTACAACTAATTAATAATATTGTTGGTATGCATGTGCCACTAGAGAAATGCAATCGGTTCCCATGCACCTATGTAAAATTATAATGAAAATAGAAAATTTAAACGAATATATAATTAATATCTGTACATTTCAAAATGATTTAATAAATGCTTCATGAATTACTAATTTTTCTCTAAACAATGAGTTTTGTGCGGCATAAAAATATGCAGCAAATTATGTAGAAAGCAACATAACCCATTCAAGCACGTGTGCATGGGTACGTACTTAATTGAGACGTGCTTGTAACATAACTGGCCACGTTCGAGTTGGATCCATTATTGTCGGTTCATGCTTAATATCACATGCGATGCACATTTCGCGCTAGCTAACTCCATTAATATATTACAAATGCAAGTCAATATTATTTGTCTAATATTAATTATTGGAAGCAACTTGAACTGCTTTTGTTAAATTAATTAGTATTAGTTAGTCGTGATTCCTGATCACTAGGAAGTTTCCAAGGATATTAATTGCAGTTTAAAAATTAAAAATCTCTTGTCAAAATTTGTTTGGCCTTCAACTTTACTAAAAGAAATATCGAACAGATCTAGAGAGAGAGAGAGAGCAGGATAGAATTCTAATAATTACAAAAGCAAGTTAATATTATTAAATGCACTAGGTTATATATGGCTTTGGATTAGTAATAAATGTAGTTGGTTCATTTTTTTTTTAAATGCCATATATAGCAGCTTTAATTAGGTTGCAAATGTTGTTAATTAGTTCAACTACTTGCTCAAATAGTGGGAACGTTCTCCGGACCTAATACTTAAAACTTTTGTTGTTGACTAAATTAATATATAGTGGGAACATTTGGCTGCCTAATACTAAAAACTTTTGTTTAATTACAAATAAAATAGCTAAAATACTTGCCGATTCACAAGGATCTGGCATTGCTACTATATAGGACCCATTTTCAAATATGTTAATTAGTTTCAAATATGCAAACCAGTGTTGTAAAAAACGTCCGTTTAGGCTGATTAATCGACCGATTAGTCGTTGGAGGTGACCAAACCATCACGGATTTTTCTGACTAATCGGTAATACCCTGTCCGTCCGACGACCGCATACTGTTATTTACAATACTGATGCAAACTACACTGACAGAAACGTACATGTCATAATATTATGATTAAAATGTGGGTCAATCTCAAAGAATTATAAATGGCTGTCAGATTCTATTGAATATAAAGATTTTCATTAGTTTAAATATTACTATATGGCTTTCCAGAATAAATGAAGGTTTCTAGCTAATATCTAAAGTAAACTCAGAAAATCTTCCTCTTCCGTTTTGTTTTGTTTTTTAAGACTCAGAAAAATTAAAATTGGTTTTTATTTCCAAATAAGATCGAGATTCACCAATAATATATATATAGTATCTTCCCATGATCCCTTTGAAGTTTGAAGGGTCAAATCAACAACCTCTCTTGCTTAATTAATTGCTTTCTCCCTCAATTATCTCAGTCAGAGGGGATATATATTAATTGATTCCCATTTAATGAAATAAACCCCCACCGCTACAAAGAAAACAAACATGGTTGAGCAATTAACAAGGGAAAGCCATGTTAAAATATACCTCGTGCTGCTCTGCCTCTCTCTGCTACTGAACATTTTCCTCCTCTGTCAACACTTCTTGCTCCCCCCATCTCGGCTCGACTCGACCGGCTCAGAGCTGAGCTGGACACGAGATGCTGCTGAGGAAGCTGAGACAGTTGCGGCAATCTCCTGCTCCGGTCATGGCCGTGTATATGTGGATGGTGTACTAGATAACGGGCGGCCTATGTGCGAGTGCCACACGTGCTACACCGGTGCGGATTGCTCTGTGTTGCTCTCAAATTGTTCGGCTGATGTCGACAGGTTAGTAATATTTCAATTTTCGACTTCGCTTTTATGATTGTTTCTTTTATTTTATTTTTCGTTTGCTTCTTCTTGTTCTTCAATTTTTAAAGCATACGCAAGTTGTCAAAAAGTTTTTGAAAATTTAGTGGGTCAATTGACCCGCTGGACTTTATTGGGCTACGCTACTGCAAAGCACCATTCGATACAATATATTACATAAATCAGAGCCTAGGCCCAAAAACCATAATCCAACAAAATCCCACAAAAACAAAAGAAAAAATGGCTGCCCAACTAATGATGCCAATTAAAATTATCATGAATGAAAAGATTGTTCATTACCGGTGCCAATTATAAGGGTCATTTCAAATCCTACCAGGTCGCGTTGATTCGTGCAGTTTATATTTTTTCCAAATTAGTCTTTTTGTCTCCCTCTCTGAATTTTAAAATTTTATGGAGATCTATAAATTTGAATTAATTTTGTTCATCTCTGAATTTTGAAATTTTATGGAGATCTATAGGTTTGAATTAATTTTGTCCCTCTCTAGAATTTTTTTTGTCCTCCTCTAAAATTCTAATATGTAATTTGGGTTAAATTTAGAGTTAAAATTGGAATAAATTTTTTGAATTAGGATTGGTAATTAGGATTAGAAGTCAAAGCATTGGAAAAAAAAAAATCTTAGAGTTAAGAGTATTATTTTTTATCTAATACTCGATTAGCTAATAGGTTTCACCCTGATTACCTATTTAAATCTGATTCACTAATTCCTCCCCCCCCCCCCCACCCCTGATGAAAATCTTGGATCCGCCCCTGAGCCTGGGGGGCAACTGATCCATGAATTTTGAAATTTTATGGAGATCTATAGGCCCGGACCAACTTTGCCCCCTTTGGAATTCTGATATGTAATATAGATTAAATTAAAGTTTAAAATTGGAATAAATTTCTTGAATTTGGATTGATATTTAGGATTAGAAGTCAGAGCATTGGAATTAAGATCTCTAAAGTTTCTAAACTCTCATATTCCTGAAATTAATTTTAGTGTTTCTATTAAATCATGTTAGCAATAAATTAAAAATGAGAAATAATCTGAACAAATCATTTGGCCAGCATGGAGTTTATAAATAATTTCTTAATAAGAAACCTTTCTGTATAGTTTCTAAAAAAGAAACTCACCCACATTTCTGAAACTGGATTAAAAATTGCTATTTTAGATTAGAAACTCTAATAATACCAAGGATGCAGATGATCTAATATGTGAGTGTGATAGATCGAATTTGCTAAAGTTGAAATACACACGCCCCCCTCCCCCCACTCAAACCCCCCGTGGTTTTTCTTACTGTTTATGTCTGAATGGTCTAATTACATATAAAACCGTGCAAAGTAACAAACTAGACTGGCATTAAAAAAATATCATTTTAAGTTTGTGCCCAAGGGAAACAGGTCTACTCTTCTTCTTGAGGGCTACTATATATATAGTTTTTCAAAAAAATAAAACAGGAAATGTTTCTAATGTGGAATCTTGGTTTCTAAAAGTTGAAATTTTAAGAATTAAGTTTGAACTCTGACAGTTAATTTAAGCATTCCGACCAACATGGATCCTTAAAATATTTGAATGAGGAACAACCACTGTATTTGGAACCAACTACTAGATGTTTTCCTCTCCTATATATCAAATCTAATCAACACTCTAATCTAAGTACAATTAATTATTATGCATTTATAACAGTGGAGATCCATTATTCTTGGAGCCATACTGGATGTCGCATGCATCGGAGAGTGCAGTGGTTTTTTCAGGGTGGCACAGGATGAGCTATCACGCCACTGACAAATATTTCCAGTCTGTTGAGCTTGAGAAACACATTCGGTTCCTCCATGCAGCTGTTGGAAATGCTATCACACATGATAAGTACCTGGTGTTTGGTTCAGGATCAACTCAGCTTGTCAATGCCTTGGTATATGCCCTCTCACCTGAGAACGCAAGCTCAGTTGCCAGTGTGGTTGCTAATGCTCCTTATTACGGGGTATTGATTGACTATTGACTTCATTGATTAATTTAGGTTATCCTAAATTTTCGTAATAGTTAATTACCTCTATGTTCCGATTCTCATATGCCTACATTAATGCACGTGCAAAACATGTCGTCAGTGCACACATAGGGGTGTTCATCGGTTTCAAAAATAGAACCGAACCAAAGTTTTATTTCGGTTTGTTCGGTTCAAACCGAAGTATACAAAAAACAGCACCAGTCCTCATCTGTTTTCCCCCAACCCAAACAAGCAAAATTGAAAACCAAAATCTGTACCAGTAAATTAAAATGGCATACCAGGAAAAATATCAGAAACCAAAAACCAAAAACCAAAAATACCAGTATGCCAGAATCAAAAAGTTTCGACGAATCGCGATGTCACAAAATCGAGAAAAGCTTAGAAAGGAATCAAGGGATTGATCTCGTAAATCATCATAGATCAAATCTGACAGCTAGGATTAAATAAAACATTTGAAGATTATTTGTATCTGTCCATATCAATGTAAATAGAAAGAAATTATCTAGATTAAGGGAATAAAATATAGAAATTAGGCAATGGCTAATTGACAGTCAAGTATAGAATTTAGGCAACGGCTAATTAGCCAAACATTATAAATAGATGTAAAAGATGTGTGTAAGAAATCAGAAAAAACAATACAATTCTCTTTCATTTAATTTGCTCTTTCATCACTTTTCACAATACTAAGGCACATCAATGTTTAGAAGACTCAACCTAGACCCTCGATTTTAGATAAACCCACAGCCGAAGAAAAGCTAAGAACGAGAGAAGAAAGAGAGAAAACTAAGAAAATTGTTTCAACTTTCAAACTAGTTTGTGCAAATGTAACTGTGTAAGAAAGAGGTAAAGAGATTAAGAGAGACTGACAGTTGAAGCGGACAATAGTTCGGCAATTTGACAGGAGTGGTAGAGTGGGTGTGGGATCGTGAAGCCTAGTCCAACTAGGGGCGTAGGTGAAGACAGAAGGTGTGGTAGAGAGGAGAAGCAGCGGATCGTGGGTGAGACGTGACTCGTGAGAGAGATTGAGAGAAGGCGTGCGATTTAGGTGAACCGGTCCGACCAATAACATAATATATCAAAGTTCGGTCGGTTCAGTATAATCGGTTTTGAAAATTTCAAAACCGAACCGAACCAAAGTTTTAAATCGGTTTTAAGAAGTGAACCGAACCGAACCATTAAACTAAAAAAACCGAACCGTTTTGTTCAATTTAATTCGGTTCGGTTTAAAACCGATTAAACCGGATCCGATGAACACCCCTATGCACACATTGTTACATTTCAAAAATGAATAACAAGAATGACTATGATAATAATAATAATGATGATGATGATGATGATGATAAAAACTTTACAGTTTATCAATAACATCACAGAAAAAGTTTACATTTTGTCTAATCAAGTAAATGCATATATTAGTTTATCCTTACAAAAGCTCATGTATTAACAAAAGCAAAAAAATATTTCAGTTGTACAAAGGGCAGACAGAACTATTCAATGGGCGACAGTATGAGTGGAAAGGAGTAACCTCGAAATGGATGAATTCTAACAAAACAAACTTCATCGAGTTTGTGACATCCCCAAACAATCCTGACTGTTTATTGTATGACTCAGTTCTTGACCATTCATCTGTTATCTATGATCATGCATACTATTGGCCCCACTTCACTGCCATACCGGCACCAGTAGATGGAGATGTCATGATCTTTACTATTTCAAAAGTCTCTGGCCATGCCGGCAGTCGGTTCGGGTACGTTCAACATATCGATCTCTCCCTCTCAGTTATATTTGGTGCATGTATATATAACAGGACTAGAAAAGTACATGTTAACATTTCCCCAAGAACTGAATTAATATAGTACTAGTTGTGTACCAAAAATTTCTCACCTTAAGCAAATTCAACTCATCTAGCTAGCTCCAAACAAAAAATTTAATTAGTTGATTAGCAGTTCAATCTAGCTACTTCCAGGTGGGCATTTATAAAGGATGAGAATGTGTACAAGAAGGTATTACAATACATGTGGTTCAATAGCATGGGTGTGTCACGGGACACACAATTGAGAATGCTTAAAATTGTCAAGGTTATGTTGGCCAATATTGGCGGTGACGACGACGGGGATATTTTCAAATTTGGATTTGACAAACTGAGAAGAAGATGGCAGAGGTTGCAAGCACTTGTTAATTCTTCGAGTCGTTTCTCACTTCAACAGTTGTCTCCACAATATTGCACCTATTTTGAAAAAATCAGAGATCCCTCTCCAGGTTGGTTTTTTTCATTTTGCATTCTTTCTTTTCGCTCCTATTTCCTTAATGATATGGGAAAGGCAAATCACATCTTGGCATGCATATAATTCTAATCAATCCAGAATTATGGACTCAAATTTGATTTGAGGGTTAAGATTGTTTAATTTTGGTGTAAATTTTGATCTTCAAAAATATTCAAATTAATTTGGAGATTGAACATAATTTCCAATTAGCCAGACCCAGTTATATTACAGTCCAATCATGTTTTTGCCAAACAAGATGGTTAGATTAAACCATTGATTTTTTGGAAGTTATTTTGGTGATGTCAGATTATTTTTTGTTTCCAATACTAACATATTACATATGGTATAAATAAGAACAAATCAATTTTTTTGCATGAATTTTCTACATATACAAAAGAATAAATTTGTTATATATATCTTTCAAATACATGCATGCAGCTTATGCTTGGTTGAAATGTGAGAATGAAGAAGATGTGGATTGTGCTGAGGTACTAACAAAAGGCGGTATTATTTCACGTGGCGGCATGATTTTCGACGCAAGCACGCGTTACACCCGATTGAGCCTTCTCAAGACAGACGATCATTTCGAGATGCTTCTACAAAAGTTGAAGCCTCTTGTTGCCTCCTCTAAAGAGAATCATGTCAAGATCAGTTCCTTCTGATAGATAGTACATTGATTAATTCAAAAATTTTAATCATCAAAATTGTGTGATCAACAAGGTATTCATTTATAAGATACCATAGTATGCTCTGATCAACTGTGTTGATCATAAGATCTTATACTGCCATGTAATCCTCAAAATGTCCATTTTCATATTCCTACTCTTGATTTTATTTTTTGGAATTTATTTTTATTTTCAACTGAAAATGTTTATGGGCCGGACTTTCATATTCCAACCAATCCTAAATTTAAAATCTTTTTTTCATATTTTTCTGGAGAATTAAATTGATATTTCATATTTCACATTTCTCAAACAAAAAAATTGAGAAAAAAAAAAATATATATCAGTGGCAGACTGGCAGTGCATAGCATAGGAAACAAACTATTCCAATGCTATTCATCTATGTACAAATCAGGGACCTAGGCCTCATCATATATAGTGATTTCTTTTTCTGATTTGAAAGTATAAATGGGCTTAAAGATAATGAAACCAATTAAATATGACAAAATTAAGCCAAGGCCCATGCAACAAGCCCATTAAATGCTCAAGTAGCTTTTCCATAGTTTGTTCTAACATTTGATATCTAGGCCTTGTTCATGCTTAATAGGCTTATAGCGGTATGGGCTTTTTCTTAAACAATGCTCAAATTTCCCATCTAATACTTGTTTGTTCAAAATTACATTTTTTTTTTAAGATTCATTTAGTACAAAATCAAGAGGTGAAAAAAATTGTGCATATAATCAATTGCATCCGGCCGTTCATTTTCATTAATTTCTTGTTCTTGTACTAAACAAACTCTTAATTATTAAAAAAATTTATACATGACCAACATTTCACTTTATCATTTGAAACTCCAAATTTAATTATTTCTACAATAAGTAATGTTGTTATGTGCCACTATAGAAGGAAAATAGAAAATTCAAAAAGAAAATTAATAATACTATTTATGAATTTCAAAATGATTGAATGAATACTAATATAGGAAGACAGCTATATGGTCCAATGAAGGAAGCAACATTATTAATTCATATTCAACGACAAAATTAAGCTTAATAAAGGGAATAAATAGTAGCACGTGTGGGTGCATGCTTGAGAACTACTTGTAACATAGCTGGTGCACGTGTGAGTTGGATCCATTGTCGGTGGTTGCTACGTTGATCTCTCTCTCTCTCTCTCTCTCTCTCTCTCTCAAATATATCACACGCGATGATCATTTAGTGCTAGCTAATTTCTTGATTAATCAATATCATTGAATTAATTACAAAATGCAAGTCAATAGCTAGCTTGAATTGTTTCCTTTTTATAATTAGTAGTTAGTCGTGTGATGACCTGATTATGAAGTTTCCCAGCAGCATCATTTAAGTAATATATTTTGCTAGTTCAAAGTTAGTGGATGCAAATTAAGTTGGAAAATAAATGTTTTGTTGTATTTTTGAGGTGTTATGTGCTAACTAAATTTTTGTTGTATTTTTTTTTTTTTTGGAAAACCATTTAAAAGTCATTAATTTCACCATTACCTGCAAATAACACATAATAGGTATATTACTGATTAAACAATATATTTGAGGTGCAATATTATCATATGGTATATGGACCATCTATGACCAATAAAAGACAAAAAGGATATATTCATTTTCTCCAGGGTTTTGAGAAGGCAACATTTGCTGAATGTGTTGAGCATAATCATGTAGCCTTTAACCTTTTTTATATATATGGTTGTCCCATTCAAATATTTTCAAATGATATTTGCATTCAGTAGTATTCAATTGACCAGGAAATTAAGAAACAAAAAGGTCACTACTAATCTTGACACAATTATTATTTGTATTGATCTTCTTTCAAAGAGCATCTCCTGTATTAAATTCAACCCTCAATCATGTACATAGGGTATGTTTGGATGAGAGTTAGAATAGCCAGAATAATGAAATTTTAGAATAGTAAATGAGAATAGAGAAAAAATAGTAATTTTCATATTAGTGTGAAAATAGTGCTATTCGGATTAGTAAAAATGTTGTTTGAATTGTATATGTGGAATAGTGGATAGCTGTAACCAAATTTGCAGAGTCTCGCCCAAATGCTTTCCTTTGTTAATAATACCAAAATGTGCAAGACTATATATAAACAGTAAAAATTTGGCATTTTTCAAAAGATCAAGGTATTACTATTCTATAACATGTTCACATGTCATCAAGGTAAGATAGATATATAGATATTTGTTAGCATTAATTATAGGTCTAAACAAGTAATTGAAGTTAGGTGCATATGACAAACAAAAATCTTCATTTCATGAAGTTGACCTTGTTGGGTAGAAACAGGGGCAGCCTAATTTTTCAAGGGCCCCATTATGTTGCTTTAGAAAGCTATAGATTTGTATATTGCAACTACTACATGCATAGTGCCATAACTGTTACATACAATGATTATGAAAAGATGTAAATTAAACACATCCAACCAAAACTTTTAATTTTGATTATTATTGATCATCTCACCTATCAAATCCAATTACAAATTGAACACTCCAAATTTCAAATTTAATAAGCAATAGAGTTATAGAGTAGGCATTATTTTCTGTCTTATATTTTGTAGATGAACACAGCAGAGGCAGAGCTTAGTGTTATCAGAAAAAGTGTAAGAACTCCCTCTTTCATTTTAGGAACAGTATATTTGCATAAATAAAAAATGAAATATTTATAATACATAAAAAATTATTAGCTTAGCCTTCTATAATCCATTAATTATTGAGTCGGATGTTATTATTTTATTTATACCATTTTCTGAAAAAAAAAAAAATAAACCAAAACATTCTGATTTTCGGGCTTTTCTAGATCTACCCAAGCCGCAGAACACCCGTGCGACCCCATTTAACGGGGTCCACACAATGATGCAGCTCCTGTCAAGAGGGCCGCAGAATACCAGTGTGGTCCCAACTTTTTTTTTTGTCTAACAAAACTTTCTTTGTTTCTTCTTGGAATTCGCATCCTATCTGAGATATCTCAAAGTTTGAATCCTGGTCAACAATTTCAGCGGACCCGTGTTTCTGTTAGACAAAAAAAAAAGTTGGGGCCACACTGGTATTCTAGGGGCCGCACAGGTGTTCTGCGGCCTAGGTAGAATCAGAAAAATCAGAATTTCAGAGTGTTTTGATTTATTTTTTTCAGAAAATGGTATTTTAAAAAAATTTCGGAATATATAATATATGTAGCTTTTAACTAGTAATGGTTAAAAAATCTTTGCATGCTGCTGGCAGATGTTGCCTATTTTAGCAAAGTGGTCCATTATCACAGAGAAGCTATTCATTAATGTTTTTGTCTGTTACTATCAAAATTTAATAAAGTGAAACCTAGTAAATAATTTTATTAGATTTCACCATCATGCATGTCTACAATCTAATATTTTTTTTAGATTAATTTTTAATAGATTTCAATTTAAAAATATTAATATTTAGTTTATAGGTTTTATTATTCAGTTTATAAGGTTTATTTTAAATAGAATTTGTAACATCCCGAAAAATTTGAGTAATTATTATTTATGCTACATTTTCAATATAATAAAGATTATAAAATTTGTTGGTAACATATTTTATTTATAATTATATTACTTTAAAAAAAAAAATTTAGAGAAATGAAATCGTAAATATTTAATGTTTTTCTTTTTCTTAAATCACATATGTAACCGTATTTATATCTAATTTTATATATTATCAAATATCATGAATGTCTGCATTCGTTATATGTCATAACTATTTTCATTAGTATTCTAACATTATTGAAATATACTAAATATATTCCTCAGTCATATCTTCGTCTGAATATTCTTTATTTTGGTAACTCTTCATTTACACGTGATTCACACTATAGAATTATAATCAGTTATATAACTAATTTTATATTTTTAATAAAAAAAGGGCAAGCAACTCCCATTGCACCCCCTGGTTAAACGCAACTCCTGATGTAACCACCCCTCCTTTTTATTCTCCTGCCGCCTCTCTATTTTGTATTAATCCGCTTCCCATTTCAATTTTCCTATGATTATGTCCATTCCTTGCCGCATCCACATAAAAAAAAAAAGAGAGAAAAAGAAAAGGAAAATAGAAAGAAGTAAAGAAATCTTCTCACGACAATTATTTTGATAATTAATATCAATGCTCGATTCGAATTCCGACTACGTCGCCGTGATTCTAATATGTCGTTACAATTCGATTTGGAATTCCGAACATCTCGTATCAGGTAACCGGACTTCTCTATAATCTGTGTTTTCATTTTGTATGGTTGATTTGGATATTGGTTTTGCATATTGGATTATGAAGGCATATTTAACGGGATAGCGGGTCTGAGGTAGGAATTGGATATGTGATTGTAGCCTCCCACTGTTGGTTGGATTTCCCAGTGGGTTGGCGGCATTCCAATGTTGGATGGATTTCCCATTGGATTGGCGGCCTTCCAATGCTGGATGGATTTCCCATTGGATTGGCGGTTTAAGGAATTGTGTGTTGTGGAAGTTGGGAATCGCCTGTGTGATGGGATTCCAACTATGTGAATATGATGTGATCTGTTTTACGGATAACCTAGACCGACGTGCTATTGCCGTTTAAATATGCATGCATAATTTTATGTGTATTTGTATGGATTAATCCGGCCTGTTTGAATGGTTGTTAAATTAAGCCAATTATAGAGAAGCGCGTCGTTAAATAACCGGTTACTGAGCTTTGTAGCTGACTCTGATTTGTATTTTGTTTTCCTTTCTGTTGGCGACGTAGGTTGACGGACCAAGGAAAGGTGCAATGATGATGTTATAATCATGCTCCGGATGGTAAAAATTTGGGGTGTGACAGAATTTGATCAACACTGAACTAGAAAAATAAAAGTATATGGATAATAGATCAAAAAATTTAACCACAAAGATAGTTCAAGAAAATCTGACAAAACCAATTAACATATGTAATTTATTATGATTGAGGCTATGGTACATTGCAATGAGTGGATCGGTCTGTGTATTGGATTCATATCTCCGTTTTCAAAGTCCAAATAATCAATCCGAATTGTTCAACATTATTATCATATGAAAATATACATGGAGATCAAATTTTCTATATTTTGAAAAAAAAAAAGAATTTGCTATATTTTTAGACAATTTGAAAATCACTTAGATCAAAAAATTCTAGACCATCGGAGAGTGAGAGTAGTGATTTTCTACCTACCTAAGAAATAGTAAAAAAAATTCTAAAAAATACAAAACTTTGATCTCTAAGTATATTTTCATATGATAATAATGTTGAACAATTTGGATTAATTATTTGGACTTTGAAAACGGAGATATGAATCCAATGCACGAACCGATCAGCGCATTGCAATGTACCATAGCCTCACTCAATTATTATTCAATTTAAGAGCATTATTATTCACTTTATGGACTTTATATACTGTTCAGCTGGTTTATTCAATAATAATGCAATAAAGATAGTGCTTGAACATTTTCTATTTTTTCTATATATTTTGCCAGAAATGCCCATAGGATTTGTGTACATTTGGTTTGGCGCACTTGTTTGTTAGTTGATTCCAATTAAAATAGCTTGCTTGGAAATCTAATCATGCCACTGTTACAAAGTAGCCATCTCATAATTAAAAATTAAAATAAACCCAAGGAATTAGTTTCTCT
Source organism: Carex littledalei (assembly GCA_011114355.1). Classification (NCBI taxonomy): domain Eukaryota; kingdom Viridiplantae; phylum Streptophyta; class Magnoliopsida; order Poales; family Cyperaceae; genus Carex; species Carex littledalei. The sequence continues at coordinate 10,474,968 of CM022094.1, forward strand.
GTTAATTGTAAAATTAAGGTAGGTCCGTTAGGTTTCTTATTGTACTCTGAAGAAGAGACAAAAGGAGATTGTAAAGATTAATTTTATATAACATGTTTCCATTACAATCCAACACCAAAAAAAAATTATACTTGAAAGGCATCTGCCCACATAGATGTTTCCATTACGAGGCTGTTTGATAACAACAATTGTAAAAAAAAACTAAAAGAAAAACCCCACAAACTTCAAAAAAATAAATTATAAATCAAAGTTTCACATAGGTGTCAATTAATGGTACCCTTTTATCCCTTTGCCCGACCCGTACCGTATCCGATAAGACGGGTACGGGTATGGGTAAAGATTTGTTTTCGTTATTTAAACGGGTAAGGATACGGGTAAAGTCTATTTCGTACCCGTTACCCGATCAGGTAATTATAAAAATATATATATATATATTATATATATTAATAAGAATTGAAAGAGTACTTTAATTAGTGTACTTGCACTTAGCATGATCATAATTTTTTTTTCAATAGAGTAATATACATGTGTGAAATGAATATATATGTTTTAATGTATTATTTAATAAATAAAAAATAATTATTATATTAGTATTACCCGTTATTTACCTACTACCGTTTCGTTATCCGACAATCATAATAGGTAAGGGTAGTGTACGGATAAGATAATTTGTAGCGGGTAAGAGTAGAATACAGGTAAGAACAATTTGTAATGCGTACGGATATGAAAATACTTCCATCCAATCTGTAATGTACCCGTTGACACCCCTAGTTTCACATGATTTTGTATTTCTGTAGAATTTTTTTATATATTGAAAATGTTACACGGAAACAGTGAATGAAGTTGCATTTCACTGCTTGAACAACCAAATCATTAAGATTTTTTATAATACCGGACATACAATTAAAATATAATAACTTACTTTATTGAGTGCCACTATTTAAAATATAATAACTTACTCATTATAAGTGTTTTATACATTGTCAAGAAGTTTTGTAATGTAAAATTAAGAAATAGACACTCAATAGTGCAAGTATAACATAGATATTACTAATTAGGGGTGCGTTTGGATCGTCAAATAATAACATGGGGTTAGCACTGTTTTTGGGTTAGTGACTATTCTTCACCACTATTATGTTTGGATCACCCTAAAAATAGAGTTATTCCTGGAGTTAGCGCTGTTCTTGTTAACCCATCCAAACGATGGAATAGCGCTAACCCCAAATTAGCGCTATTCTTGCTATTCCTGGGTTTGCATCCAAACACACCCTATGAGAATTGTTGGTATATTCATTAAAACATTTTAAATATTTTATTTTTCCGTCAAAGCACTCAAAGATTTTATTTTCCCATTTTAAATTGAAATAATTGTTGGTATATTCATTGAAACATTCTAAATTGCTTATTTTGACATAAAAGAAACTCAAATTTCTTATTTTCCCCATTTTATATTAAAATACTTCTATTTCTCTTATGTTCATTAAATTTGAATTTTTTTAATTTAATTAATTACTTAGTTCTATTTAATTATAGCTGAACCAAACTAACATTTGGCATTCTAATAAACTAGGTTCAACGCGGTTCATCATGTTTTTTTTTTTTTTCAAAACACTCAACGTTAATTTGGTTTACAAAAATTGTAATAGAACACTAACCCTATAATCCAAATGCCATTATTACTGTCAACAACATTTAATTGTATCTTGTAAACCAAGTGTATCCGAAAAGAATGTACATTGAGGAGAAAACACATAAGCGACGCGCCGACGCCCCATTTTCTCCATGTTTTTCTTTTTGTGGCTCAATCCGTGAGACAAACTGTGTTGCTGCATGATTATTTGTTCAATTCATATTCCCAAGATTTGTGAATTATTCGCGAATGTTTTTTTGATAATGCCGAACCGAACGCCAAATTATTCGGTTGATCGAACTTTAACAGAATTATTCGGGAAATTTTACGAATTATTCGAGAATTTTTCCCAAATTTTTTTCAGAACTTTGTTTTTTTTTTTTTTTGCTCCCTTGTATGACTGAGATCTCTGGTCCAAATAATTCCGAATCGTTCCCGAATTATACTCGAATTATTCCCGTATCACGAATTTTTGACCTCGCCGAACCGAACACGAATAATTCCATCTAATGTCATCTGCTATACATTGTATGTAGAGTAGGAAACACAGAATTACCGAACTATTAGCTAGTCTAACACTGGATAATTCAATAATAGGGTAGGTGTTACAAAGTGTCAAAATATAAGAATACTGTCTAGTCCCAATCAAAACTATTTATTGGGTCTGTGGTTAGCCTAGCCTCAACTTTCAATTTGGCATTGTTTGCTTTCTATTGGGTCCCTCTCTGGCATGACAAGGATACAGCCATCTTGTTAATTCTCTACTTGGATTTTACAATTTTTACTTTTAACTAGATAATATCATAACTAGGGGTGTTCAGACGGTTCGGTTTGTTCGGTTTTCAACCGAACCGAAAAATTTCGGTTTAATTGGTTCGGTTTTTTCGGTTTAAATGTATTGGTTTGATTGAAATTTTCAATTATTTCGGTTTAAATGGATCAGTTTGATTTAGACTTTTCAAAACTGACTAAACTGAACCGATCGAATTATATTGGTTCAAGCAGATTTTAATAAATAGTAAAAAAATTCACATAAAATTTAATGATATTTTTTTCTCATTTTTATTGTTACTTTGAATAGGTTATAAGTTTTTGTTCCTTTATTAAATAAAATTCACGGAATCTACAAAATCCAACCAACTCACATAAAATTCGGATTGAATAAATTTTATTTTGACTGATTAATCAAGAACTAAAGATGTTGTAATCTGACTATAATAAATATGATCAGCAGACCAAATTTTATATTTTTTGAAACTTTTTACTATTTTTTAAAATAGATAAAAAATCATTATTTTAGCCAATCCATAATCTTTAGATTAGTTAATTATCAACTTATCTGAAAAATATAAAATTTGATCTCTAAGTACATTTTCAACTGGAAATCGTGTCGAGCAGCTCTAATCAACTGTTTGATTTTAGAAACGAAAATATAAATCCATAACACGAATCAACATGCACTTTACAAAGTACCATAGAGATTGTTTGTTCTTGAACTAAGTTTACAATAACTTTTACAAAATTGTTTGACTTCTTATATCCTTTACAAAATTGTTAGAGCTTGTGTTTTACAAGACTGGATCAGAGCATAAAACCTAATTAATTAAGGAACAATAGATTAAAAAAGTTGATTCTTCTGATTCTTGTGATTCCTCAGATTCTGTTGATTCTTCTGATTCTTCATATTTTGTTGATTCTTCTGATTCTTCATATTTTGTTGATTCTTCTGATTCTTCTTATTTTGTTGATTCTTCTGATTCTTCATATTTTGTTGATTCTTCTGATTCTTCATATTTTGTTGATTCTTCTGATTCTTCATATTTTGTTGATTCTTCTGATTCTTGTGATTCCTCAGATTAATTTGTAAGTAGAAGCTCAAATTGTGGTTATAATTCCCTTTGAATATAGAAGCAAGTTTATTGTTCTTTTTCTTTCCTTTTTGAACTACAATTTGGGCTTGTGTAGTTCTATTTTTTTTTGTCTTCCTAAGCTTTTAAAAAAATATATATTCTTTTGTACAGGTAGCATTGTAATTCATTATTCTGGTACAAATTTTAACATAATATTTTTTTCTTTATTTAGCAAACGAATTATAGAATTGAAACAACACAACATATAATTTGTGAGTTGTATGAAGCTAAAACTGTTGTGTTAAAATCTTTACTCCATTATTCGTAGGTCATGGATATTAAACAGATATATATGGATACGGACCGAATATCAGATATTCGTAGATATATAGATATTAAATATTTTCATAATATATATTAAATTATTGTATATATTTACTATTCGGATAAGGATAATTAAAATTTAAAATCATATCCGTATCCGTATCCGTATCCGTACAGATATTCAGATATCAGATATCCGTATCTAATTTTCAGATACAAATCCGGATACGGTCAGATATTATCCGATCCGTTTGCACCATGGGTGGTCCAGTGATCTCCATCAATAGGCCCATAATTAGACCTAATTATATATGTATAATTACAAATGACAAATAATTTGTGAGAAGTTAAGCTAGCAAGAATTCAAATTTGAAGGGGACATTGTAGCCTTGTGTTGCAACACATGTTACCATCAAAGACCCCTCTTGTACCCCCTTCCCTCTCTCCGTGATCCTCTGCAATACAAATAAATTTTATCTCTCTATCCTTCATAGTGACAACTTAATTGTCGGGAAAAGTTCGGCGAAATCAAAAATTCGTGATTCAGGTATAATTCGGGTATAATTTGGGAATGATTCAGTACAACAAGGAAGCAAAAAAAAAATCACGTTTTTTTTGCGTTTTTATCCCGAATAATTCGTAACTTGCGTTTTATTCGCGAATAAAACGTATTATATATTTTTTTGCGTTTTAAATGGAGTTCAGTTCAATAACGTCAAAAAAACGTTTAATACGCGAATAAAACATGAATATATCGCGAGTGCTGTCACTATGCTATACTTCGTTACAAAAGAAAAATTCATATAAATGTATGTTATTTTATTTGGAAGCTTCAATTTTTCATATAGGCTTCTGCAATCACATGTAAATATTTATATAAATGTTCGTGGTGGAGCTTGTGTTAATTGATATTATATGCATATTATTTGTATTTTTGAAGTTTGTATGAATATCTCTGCAATTCTTCACTTGTGTTAATTGATATAAAAGTTAAATATATATATTTGCAACATTTTATTCATGAAACTTTTATCTAGACTGAGCAAAATAAAAATATAAAAAGTATGTTAATTTAATTATTTAAATTTAAAAGATACAAATAAATTTTACTATCTATATTACAAATAATGTGATTCAAAATAGCGTAAACTCAAATACATTCACAAACTTGTGAAAAAAAATATAAATCAATTGTATGTTTTTCTAAATATATCAAATTCATTTGTATATCTTAACTATTGATGGACTATAGCCAAATGACATCAAGAATTGAAAAAAAAAAAAAAAAAATGTATGAATTGTACATAAATGCAATAAAAACATTACAGACGAAATGTTTGTTTCTTTGCACGGAGAAAGCAACAAATACATCAACCTACAAGAAATTAATTCAATCATAATTAAACGGAAATAGAAGCAATCAAAGGAGACTTTATTGTTGTTTCTTTGTTCTTTTTTGTTCTTTTTTGCAATTTATCATATTGTGATATTATTATCATTACATAATTATTATTATTTGATTATCACTACAAGTATTATATATCGTCCTCCGACATTTTTATTAATATCCAAAGTTTAATACAAATTATTATTTATGCCCAGATTCTGACCCAATATCGAAAAATACCCAAGCAGGCCAGAAAATGGCCGGCTTACCCCCCCCACCCCCCCCAAGCCAGAAATTAATAGGCCAGCTTAGTATATTTTTTTTTTTACCGAAAATAATCTATAAAAAGGCACCCCTTCATCCCAAGGGCACACACCCCGAGGCTCATCAGCGGAAATCACTGTTAAGGTAATTTTATATTATTTTTTATTTATTTTATAGAATAATTAATTATATTAATAAAAAAATTAAATTTAATTAAAAAAAACCCAAAACCCTATACCCTAAACCCAAAAAGAAGTACCCTATACCCTAAACCCTAAACCCTAAATCCTAAACCCAAAAAGAAGTACCCTATACCCTAAACCCTAAACCCTAAACCCAAAAAGAAGTACCCTATACCCTAAACCCTAAACCCAAAAAGAAGTAGTAACATGTCAATTGTTTACTATTTAGTAACCTGTCAATTGTTACTAAATTTGTTTACTATTTAGTAACCTGGCAATTATTTACCATTTAGTAACCTGTCAATTGTTTACCATTTAGTAACCTGTCAATTGTTTACCATTTAGTAACCTGACAATTGTTTACCATTTAGTAACCTGACAATTGTTTACCATTTTCTAAAAAATGTAGTTTATTTACCATGGCCTTTATTTCATTACACTATGGTGGGAAGATGCTTACTAATACACAAGGGGCTTATTACAACAAAGATGCAGCTCATTCATTAATGATTCCAGATGACATCTCACTTTTGGACCTGAAATCCATAGTTTACACATACACCGGTTACAACCCAGAAAGGTGGGACCTAGAATTGGCAACCCGATATTGTCATTCCTCCAACGGGAAATGGATTGTTGCGAAACTTGTAGATGAGAGTACGTGGAGAGGCATGTTCGGTTATTTGAGGTCCGAAGGAAATTTTCTAATAGAAATCTTTGCCAGAAGAATTCCGGTAGAGCCCGGGGTTGGAAGTTCGGGCTCTGGATCAGCGGCACCACATTATACCCCACAACCAGAAACATACAGACGTGAGCTTCCTTTAATTGAACCTGACCCAGAAACCTACAACTACGTCACTCCACCAGCACCCCAACGAAGACACTCAGTTTCATCCCCACCTAGACACCATCGAGGCAGACCAAGACACTCAGTTTCAACCCCACCTAGATCCGTAAATGTGGCGCCTTTACCATTACCTCCAGTATCACCTTACTCCAGACCGGCACCAGTAGACGATGCAACCTGCCCGGACTTTGAAGATATTAATGAAATACCGGAGGACGATCTGAGGAGTGGGGATGAATTTGAGGGAGAAATGTGGGGTGATTCGGATCACGTGGAAGGTTGCGGTGAAGACAGGCCGGTTGAAACAGCTGAAGGGCACATAGGTCGTACTGCTGAGAACGGGCCGCTTAGTGGCCAGACTGATACGCACCCGTTCCCAGACCTCAATGATGTTTCTGAGTTTAGAGAAGCAGATATTGGTTATTATGGGCAACGGATTGAGTACAAAGGTGAGCTGACTGCGAACTAATTTTTTAAAAGCAAAGAAGATTTAATGAAGAAGATCAGAGAGCACCATATAAAAGTAAATCAGGAGTTCAGATCGAAGAGAAGTGACAGGGATCGGATTCATCTGGTGTGCAAGGACTCGAATTGTCGTTACGAGCTTCGGGCAAAGCCGACGGGATGTGTAGACGCATGGGTTATAACTAAGCTAGACAGGCCTCACACATGTAGGACTGAGCACACGAAGGACGACCACGAATGTCTGACGGCATCACTCATTACCGATGTCATTGAGAACAGCATTAAAACCGACCCGTGTATGAGCATCTGGACGGTGGCAGACATTGTTTTGGCTGTGTACAACAATGTGACACCTAAATACAACAGACTGTGGAGGGGCCGTGAGCTTGCAATAGCCCGACAATTTGGGAGTTGGGAGATTTCATACAGCTTGCTGAGACCACTGTTGATGGCAATTTGCAACAACAATCCCGGCTCGACCCACCAATTTCTGACCAGCCCGGTACAGAATAAGGAAACATGACAAATCATGCCAGGTGTTGCCCAGTTCAGAGCCGTAGCCTAGGCTTTTGGTCCATGCATTGCAGCGTTCCAGTACTTGAGACCAGTGATCAGCATAGATGCCTGCTTCTTGTCTGGGCGATATGAGGGGAGGCTTTTGATAGCTTGCGGCTACGATGCCGAGAACCAATTGTTGCCTATTGCATTTGCAATTGTGCGGCAGGAGGATACTGAGAATTGGGGTTTTTTCTTGTAGTGGTTGAGGAATGAAGTGCTCGGATGTAGTAAATTTGTATGTGTTATATCGGATCAGCACAAGGGGATCAAAGCTGCATTGAGAGCTGAATATGGATGGCCTCCCGAGCTTTTTGTGCACAGGTATTGTATGCAGCATGTTGCTGACAACCTGGTCTAGAACTGTGGAGGAGACAAGTGGTACGGATGGAGGTTTAAGGAAGGAGCAATGAGGAAGAAGCCGAGAAGGTTGAAAGAGATGTTCAAAGAGTTTGCTTATGTATGTCTAACTTATAAATTTTGTTTAATTATTTTATAAGAATTTTATGAAAATGAAATAACACCCCTTTGTTTTTGTGCAGCTAAATCCGAAGTGTAATGCATATTTGAAGAGGGTGGGCAAAGTACGTCCTAATGATGTGATGGAGCCGTCCAATTATGAGAAGATTTTCCAAACCTGTGACGGAGGATACCGGTTTGGTATCATGACAACAAACAACTCCGAGTCGCTCAACAATGTCTTCCGAACGAGTCGTAGATTGCCTGCTTGTGTCATAGTGGAGGATACGTTCTACACGTGCAACAGATGGTTTGTTCAGCGGCGACAGCGAGCAATGGAATTAAAAGACAAGGGGCAGGTTCTTTCTGACCGGGTTTTGCAGAAGATCAGAGAACGTTGGGTGAAAGCTGCAAAAATGCGGTTGGTGCGTTACACGCACGGCCAAGGTCAGTACCAAGTTTCATCCCCAAATGAGTACGTTCCTTGCACCCGTAGCGACATAGGCAACATGGAACCCACTCACAGGGAGTTCATGTATATTGTGACACGCGATCCCGACAGACAAATGGAATGTACTTGCAGAGGTATCTAATTAACTTCTATTCCATGCGCTCATGTCTTAGCTGTTTGCCATGACCGAAACTGGCAGGAGGACCAATTTGTTGCAGACTGGTATACTGTGAACTATCTTGAAAGTACTTGGAACCATGTGTTCAATCCAATTGGCAATATGGTAGACTGGCCTGCTAATACTGGAGACAGAATCTTTCCGAGTAGTGGTTGGATTAGGAAGGGGAGGCAAAAACACATCCGTCGTGTAATGACGATGGATGAAATGGAAGGTAGACGAATAGGGCATCAACCTCGCCGTTCCACTTCCGATAGGCAACGAAGAGGTATGTAACATTCATCCAAAATTATTTTTCTTTTCAATTTATAACAACTTACTAAGTAACACATGCAAATGCAGAGGCAAAAACGCAGCAAATGCGGCAGAAAATGAGCGAGTAATGGCGTCGGGAAGTGGGTTCGGAGGATCATGGCGTAGCACAGCTATAAGCCGTTTAGATGCAACTGCTATATATGCCGAAGTAATGGGAGAGGCAGTTGTCATAGGAGGAGAGGCGGTTGGAGTGCAAGGGGAGCCATCTGGGATCCAACCGAAGAGGTCCACTACTAGACGTACAACAAGGGCATCTACAAGCAAAGCAGTGCCATATACAAGCCAAGCAGCGCCATCTGGAACCCAAGCCGGCCCATCTAGTTAGCAACCAGAGCCATCTGGTAGACCATCTCGTAAGGCATCTTTCGCAAGTGGTTTACTTCGGGGATTAAATTTTAGACGTAGTAGTAATAGGTGATTTGTATGCATGTTTTAAAATTATGTGGACTCCATTTGCAATTTGTGTGTACTTTATTATTTTGTACGAAACTACTATATAAGAAGTAATAAAATTAATTAATACTCAAAGAAATTACAACCTAATCCATCTAACTACAATAAAATACTAATTCCTAGAACCAAACTCAAATGCATTCAAATTTTAAATCCTACTAATACAACATGAATTCTAAACAAGTCTACTTCTTACAACGAGCCTTGAAAGTGCATGAAACAAAATCATCATCGGAATTTGCTGGATCTGGATCAGTCACAGCAGACGAAGTGGTAGCCTTACCAGTACCCGGAACAAACTTGTCGTCCGATGCTGGAGGCTCTGGATCAACCTTCTTCTTTTTCAAACCAAAGCCGTAGGGGTTTTTCACAAAGTCATCGTCTGAAATTTCATACGGACCATGTCGTCTATTCCATTCCCCCATCTTACATGTCACACAATTCCAGAGATTACGGCATACGGGCCAATTGTTCTTCTTTTCCTCTTTTTTACCTCGATCACTACTTAATTCTCCTCTCGCTGGGCCACGATTGGACATCCTTTTGGCCCCTTCAGACATCGGCCTTTTCGCCTCAAAAATCGCCTTATATTTCTCTCTGTCCCTTCCTCTGAGTTGAGTGAATTGTGTGGAGGAGAGAGAAGAAAAGGCCTTTTTATAGATTATTTTTGGTAAAAAAAAAAATACTAAGCTTAGGGAGGGAGTAAGCCGGCCATTTTCTGGCCGGCTTGGATATTTTTCAATATTGGCTCGAAATCTGGGCATAAATAATAATTTGTATTAAACTTTGGATATTAATAAAAATGTCGGTATCGTCCTCATTATCATCATGACATAATAATAAGTGAATAAACTCCCAATGTAAATATATAAAAAAATACATTCATAATTTTTTTATTTTATATTAGAATTTTATCAGTTATCACTAATGAATAAAATATGTTGTTAATGTGGCATTGTGCATTTGTGCTCTACAATCGGCATTGATCTTATATAAGATAATGCAAAATGTTAGTAGAACTATGGTGTTTTTAATCTCACCAAGTTTATTTGTAAACTCCATTTTAAAATATATTGGATTGGTTTCAAATGACGAATCTAAACCGTTGCAATTCATTTACCTTACGATTGATGCATCTGCATGCAAAAAATTTAAATTTTAAAATTAATTTAGTATAAAGTTAAGAGGTCAAAATTAGAAGGTTTATAAATTAATTTCAATGTATTTATTTTTTGAACGTTTTTTTATCACTTGACTCTATACAAAATCAGTTCGAAAATTTAAAATTTTCGAATGTAGACACAACACTCGTGAGATAGATAGATTTCAATCGTTTGGATTCGTCGTTTGAAGCCAATCCGATAAGTTTTAGAGTTAAGTTCACAAAGAGGCTTAATTCCAAAACTTATATGATTGAGTTCATATTACGAATCCAAACCATTGGAACCGGTCTACTTCCCGAGTTATGCGTTTGCATGTCAATTTATAAATTTATTTTGTACAAAGTGTAAAAGAAATAATGAAAATATACACGTATTAAAAAATTAGATGTGGATATCCGATATCCGATGGATATGGATACTGATATGGTTTTACGTTTCAATTATTCGTATCCAAATAGTAGATATATATCATATATTTTAATATATATTATGAAAAAATATTATTATTCACCATTAAAATTAGATAAATACTATGAATTTTAATATTTTTTAATATTATTTTAAGAAATATCCGATCCGATCTGTATCTAGCTGATATCCGATCCGTATCCGTATAAAGAAACTTAAAAAAGATATGAATATGATTTTACCACTATCCGCTCCATATTTGCTCCGTTTTCACCCATAAAAATGTGACATTGACAAAAATAAAGCCACCAAACTTCGAAAGAAATTTGTTTATTTTTTCAAAAAAAAAAAGGAACTCAGGGTCAGGGACTGTATAAAAGCCTGAAAAGCAATCATCTCTTGACACAAGAACTTTTAAAATGTAGCAGCCAGAAATGATAAGCTAGCTGTACTAATTGGTTGATCAGTGTTGGTGTTCTGAACCACAAACGCATTAAATGAGATAGAGATGTTAGTGAATAGGCCATGATAAATCTGTCCCAAACTAGCCCTACATGTCCTCTCATCATTCATCCCTCAATTAAATTCCAATGGTTGAGAACAAACCCAAATTCATCCTCTAAATTCAATTGACTATCTGTATTAATTGAAACAAAATTAGAAAGGATGTATACATCAATTAGTTATATAGTACCAGTACCAGTACCAGTACCAGTACCAGTACAGTCAATTAAGATATTGATTTCTGTATAAACAGTTGTAAGTTTAAAATTCAGTATGCTGCTAGAGATCATTTAAAGAATTTAATTTCAATCTCGTACTAAAATAACTAATGAGAGAGTAATATTAATATGGTAAATGCAAAAAATTGTTAAACTCACCTTCATAATTAGCTATAAACTATAATCTCCAAAATTTATATTCATTTTATCATCATCTCACCAGCACCATCTTAGAAGTGCATAAATAAAGAATTTATTTGCCATTGTAATTTAAAAAATTATCTGCAATATTATTTAAAAACAAACTGTTGAGGATCATAAAACCTATGACGTTTTTTCTGGCTCCGAGAACGGGAGTTTTCATGTTACACCCAAAAAATACTATAGATCTCTTCGCGAACTTTTCGGATTGTGGTCATAATAAAAAATTGAAGTTTTCTATCAAAAGTTACGTTTGTTGAAGTTTGAAATTTTATTTGTATTGTTTTTGTGAAATTCTTTGGTTTGCAAATATTTTTTTTTATCAAAATAAATTATTTGTCAACAAATTAATATGCATTCCGAAAATCTAAAAAATAATTGTTAGTTTCGTTCGCATTTTTGTTTTATATCATATACTTGTTCTTTAATGCTTTTGCAATGTTTATTTCTTATTTTATTAGTGGCCCATAATGATAAAATAAATATTACAAACATTACATCATTATTCAAATATTTATCATTTTTTTCATAGACATTTTTTTCATCACAACCATCTACATGTTTTTTAACAGTGCAGATTTGAAGATGAAATCTGCTATTTTTCTCTACTCTTCAAAATCTAAACTGTTAAAAATATTTGAACGGTTGGATAAAGAAAAAGAAAAACAGGTTCCTGCTTTTCTTGAAAAAAGAGCAGCAAATACACACCCGTGAGAGACACGGACTAGAAATGTGTGATTACTAAAATTCGAAATTAAAAAAAAAAATACATGCTTACCTTCGAATTTTTATTTCATAAAATGGCAAATAAAAAGGTTGGGGAATTTATAACCTAGCAATTATTGGCTTGCAGAGTTTCAACTTTTTAATGTATAGGAATAGGAGGGCATGTTCGGCGCATCTAAGAGAACAGGAATGGGTCTGGGAAAATGAAATTTTCGAACTGACGTTTACTGTGCGCGTGGGACAGATTTCACAAAGTTGAATTGATTTTTTTTTCCACGCGCACAGTAACAGAGCCGAACAGGGCCGGAGTGTGCGTGGGTAACATTGTTATAACAATAACTATATTTATTGTTTGCTAAATTAGTAAACTATTGGAAAACTGTTTGTCAACAATGTGCCTGATAATTGCAATAGCGCTTCCTTTTATTAGTAGCAGTGCTGATTACGTTGAACCAATAGTGCTTTCTGACAAAAGAAAAGGGCAAAGATAATTAAATGGAGCCCTGTGTTTTAATTATTTTATGCAATAATCCTTCAGAAGTGGTGTACTTGCTCATAACCAAAAACATGCACAAAAAAAAATATATATTAATTAAAACTTAAAATGTCACATTTCAGATGCAAACAAAACTACAAAAGCGTTTAAAAGTTGAAAAATAGAAAACCCACTCAGACTTGTCTTTAATTGCTCTTTAAAAGTTAAGATTCCCTACGTTCACATATGCATGGCGCACCAATTTTAATGAAAAAATATATGGGGGAGACAGGGGGAGTTGGATATGGCTATAATATAATATAATACAATATAATATTTGTTCATGAGCTCCAACCCATGTTACTTATCATAGGGAAATTAATTAATATATTTGGATCAATGACAAATTGCTTTGAATGGAACCTTTGACCGGCTCCATCGGATCGGAGTCTTAACAAAGAGCTCAATTGTTTATATGCTGTGATCCTCTCCATTTCTTAGGTACTGGACTCCATCGTTCAAAACGCAGTAATCATCTTTTCTTTTTATCCTTTTTAGTTTTAGAGAGTTGCTTCAATGATCTCTAGATTTATGAAATAATATTCTTTTTTTTATGTTAATATCCATTTTATCAATTGTTATAGTGTTCAAATAAATTTGTTATCAATGTGATTTATCCTTACTATGTGAATTCTCTCCCATTTCATAGATTCATAAGATCCTCTCCATTGTTGTTCTAAAATTGAGGGGATCTAAAACCCAAGTTTTGGATGGTAGCAACTAGCAAGGCCAGCTATTTCGTCTCTAGAGATGGAACAGGAGAAATTAAAATTTCCTTGGTGCTTGCTCGCTCACTAAAAAAAATAATAAGGTCCCACTGACTCTCAAGGGTGGACCCCACAAATACTAAAGAACCATGCACTCTCACATGGAAACAGGGCTCTTGTGTCAGTCCCTGATTGGGTCTGGCTGGATTTCCCTGTTCATTATTAGGGTTTGGTGCCCCTAAAAAATTGCCCCAAAAAAAAACAAGAAGGTCACTGGAGACCATCTCCTAGGGTTCATGTCACTTCCCTTTAAACAAAGGAGTTTGGGGTTTTCCAAATGTGAAGTGCACATGGAGTAGAGGGTAGTCAAACGGCAAGATGAGAACTTGTAGGAAAGTTGCCACCTTAAGACTAAAAATGCCTTTTGGAAACTTTCACTTATGCACCTGAAAAACCTTCAATTATCTCAAGTCATGCTACAAAGCACTAAAAGGCATGATCACATCACATGTAGTTGATACCCCGGTGAGATATTGTAATCTTCCAAGGTTCAACTTACAATTACTCCAAAAAGGGTGTTTACATGATCAATCTATCATCCAAATTATTCAACCACAATTACAAAGCAAAAGGAAACATATCATTGGTTAATCAGCACCACTAATTCATGATTGAAAGAGATAAAACAAAAACATGTTAAAGGAAAAAGAAGAAAGGAAACAAATATAATATACATAACAAAACAGTCACATACATGTATTAGGGCTTTCTTTTTGTATCCACCTTAGTGGATAGGCATTCTGTATCCATATTGAGAAAAGATATTATATGCTTCAATTATGAGGTGTTCGTTCGTGCACACAAGGTCACCATTGTACAAGTTGTAAAAAGCTATAGCAACCACATGGGGTCATAGTTGTAAACAGGTAAAAGAGAGAACACTATTTCCAAACATTGATGTAGAAATTCAACAAAACTCCTTATGTATGTACAGCACAGATAACCCTAATTACCCAGGTGTATACTAAAAAGACCCCCCCAAAATAAAAAAGACAAAAAAAAAACCAAAAAAAAAAAAATGCACTAGTTTTGTAAATACATAATACTTTTCAAGTGGCAAACAGTACGGAGTGGAATCAGGGGAAAAATTGTTGCCGTTTCTTGGTACCGTCTATGGGTAATAATGGCCGCCTCACTCGAAACCTGCTTCATCAGTTCTCCTCTTTTCCCTCCTTCAACGTGCTCATCCCAGCCATGAAACCACCATCCATGGAGGCACCGGGTGGGCCCGATGAACCCTTTGAGTCAACTGTGGAACCCGCTTGTATCTCCTTGAACATAGCCATGACCTTGAGCATGGTTGGTCGTCTAGATGGCCGATCATCCAAACATGCACAGGCAATCTTTAAATGCTCCAACAATTCAAGCTCAAGTGAGGGATCTTCTTTAAGCATCTCCTGATCAAACACATCAGTGACTTTCAATTTGGAGTGTTGCTTCACCCATCCCACCAAATTATTATCCTCGCCAAAATCTGACGAGTCAGTTGGCTTCCGCCCTGTAAGCAACTCGAGCAGTACAACTCCATAACTATACACATCTCCCTTGGTTGTACACCTAAAGCTTTGGTAGTACTCAGGTGGTACGTATCCTGGCGTACCAGCCAAGGTTGACACACTAAGGTGAGTATCCATGGCACTCATCATCCGTGCCATGCCGAAATCTGAAACCCTAGCTTCTAGATGCTCGTCTAGCAACACATTGCTCGATTTCATATCTCGGTGGATGATATGGGGAATGCAATTGTGGTGAAGGAAGGCAAGGCCCCTCGCAGACCCCACCGCAATCTTTCGTCTAGCTTCCCAGCTCAGCTTCATGCCGGTTTTCTTTGGATCATGCAATACATCCTCCAAACTACCATACTTCATGTAATCATACACCAACAACCTCTCCTCTCCTACTTTGCAATAGCCTAGGAGAGGTACAAGGTTACGGTGCTTGATTTTCCCTATGGTTTCCATTTCAGCAGTGAATTCCCGATCTCCTTGGCCCGATATGTGTATCAACTTTTTAATGGCAACGATTTTACCATCTTTCAATTGGGCTTTGTACACATCTCCAAAACCACCTGACCCAATAAGGCTATCGTTGTGGAACCCGTTAGTGGCCTCTAACAGATCCGCAAAGGTCAATTTTTGGAGAGGTTTATCAAAGGTGGCGAGGTTTATGTTGAAGGCATTCGTACCAGATAGCTTCCAGTTGGAAATGGTGGCAGATTGTGTTCGACTATCAAAATAAAAGCCTTGGGATGCATTCGACTCTTCTTTCTTCTTCTGCCTCTTTCTACTCTCAATTGCAATTATTACAAGGCCGAATATGCAAAAGAGAGAGAATAGTAGTCCTAATGCAACACTACCAGCCAGAGACGCCTGACGGTGGGAGCGCTGGTGGGACCCATTTCCACCCGACTCGGATTTCTTATCACAAACCGGCAAAGGAAACCCGCAAAGACCTGAATTATTCTCATATACATTCCTTGGAAAGGTGGCCAAGGAACCTAATTCGGGTATAGATCCATTTAGCCGGTTATTAGACAAATCAATCTCTGACAAGGACATGGCAGAGAAAGAAGGAGGTATGGGACCTTCTAATTGGTTGTGCGACAAATCAAGAACAGCCACATGGGCCATCCCACCCATTTCCGGCGGTATCAGACCCGATAACAAATTGTGCCCGAGATTGAGAATCATCAAGTAATACATGGTACCAATCTCCTTTGGTATAGGGCCATCAAGCTGGTTGTAGGACAAATCGAGGAATATCATTGACCCATTGTTGTTAAAGGTATACTGGGTATTACCCATATAAACCCGAGTGAAGTTACACAACCGTTTACTTGGCATCCTGGTTAAATCGTCAGATCGGATCCCACCAAACTCCAATAAGCTACCCGTACCATGGCACTGACTATTCTCATCATTTCTCAAATAAACATACCGCTTACCCGTTACCAAACCGACTGCCACCTTACCGGATTGTTTAGACAGAGCTGGTGGAATTGACCCATTAAGCTGGTTGCCATTCAAATCTAGCCATACCAGACTCTTACAGTCACCGAGCTCAGGAGGTATTGGTCCCGTAAAGGAATTGTTACCAAGTTTCAAAATGGCAAGGTTTTCAAGCTTTCCGATCCAAGCAGGTATTGACCCAGAAAGCCGGTTGCTTGCAAGTGAAATCCAGTTGAGGTCGGTACAGTTCGCTAACCCATCAGGTAATGTACCTGTCAGGCCGTTGTAGTCTAGAATAAGGTTTTCAAGGGATTTAAGAGAAGAGAGCTCGCCTGGTATCTTTCCATCCAAGTTATTCTGCCACATTATAAGATCCTTCAAGCTAGAAAGGGTGCCCAATGAAGCGGGTATGGATCCGCTAAGTAAATTCAAGCTTAAATCTAGTGAGACCAACTCGGTGCAGTTGCTTAGTGAATCGGGTATAAATCCAGTGAAGTAGTTATTCTGTAAGTAGAGCTCCTTTAAGCTTGAGGCACCAATGGTACATAGAGATGGTATTGGGCCTGAGAACCTGTTAGAGCTAAGATCCAATATCTCAAGAGTTGTAAGCTTTGAAACGGATTCGGGCAGGCTACCACTAAAGTTGTTAAACCCGAGTTCCAGGAGCTTGAGGTCAGGCATGGAGGTGATTGCCTGAAAGGGAACTTGACCGGAGAAATTGTTGTAGGCAAGGCTGAGAGTGGTGAGACGGGTACAAGAGGCGAGGTCAGGTGGCGCAGTACCAGTAAAATGGTTAGATGAGAGGTTGAGATAGGTTAGGCTGAAACAATTTGAGAATGTACCCGCCGGTACAGTACCGGAGAGGAGGTTGGTGGATAGGTCGAAATACTGTAGGGAGGTGCAATTGGAGATTTCAGGTATGGAGCCAGGTATTTTGTTGCTAGAGAGGTCCAGCCTCTGGAGGATGCCAAGACGGGACAGGACCCACTGGAGGTCTCCAGTGCTTTCGATCTTGTTGTAGGAAAGGTCGAGGCTCTTGAGGGGGAAGACGGAGGGCAAAACAACGCCATTTTTCATGGGGTTGACTCCAATGGAGTTACTGGATAGGTTAAGCAACTGGAGGGAGGAACAGGTTGTGGCAAGGGACACTGCATCGGAGACTGAGCCGCGTAGGTTGTTACCGGAGAGATCCAGTCCGGTAAGTTGGTCGGCACACTTTGTAGCCGCCGCAATGTCTCCGGTGAGGTTGATGTTACGGAGAGAGAGTGTCTCTAGGGTTTGGAGAGAGAGCAAGAAATTTGAGACCGAGCGAAAGTCTGGGCTGAGAGTAATCCCTTGGATTGTTAGAGAGGACACGTGGCCCCCTTTGCAAACGACACCTTGGAATGAACATGGGCCCTGGTTAGGGTTCCAGCCTGAGAGTAAACTAGGTTTGGGTAGAGAGTTCTTGAAGTCGAGTAGAAGATCTACATCTCCAGACATGGCTGGTACGAAGTGAATGAAGAGAAGAAGCAAAAGGTGGAGTTTAGCCATGGAATGGCGCGCGGTATTTTGTTTCTCTCTCATGTTATCTCATTGAGTACCTCAGCACTACGACCAACCCGCCATTAAAGAACTGGTCCGAGCTTCGGAAAGTGAGCGAGAAAGAGAAGAAAAAGGTCTGTTAAGAGGTGGCTTCTGTATGGTTTTCTTTAGTCGCTCAAATCCACCATTAGAGAGCTTGATTATTGAGTTTTTTTTTTTTATTATTGAGCTAGTAGAAAGAGAGAGTGGTCAAAAGTTCTGGGAGTGAGCTTGAAGAAGGAGATGAAGAGAGAGAAGAGAGGGAACAGCTGTAGGTGTGGTGGGGTCACATGGGCATGTGCAATTGAATCGTACTCGCAGCTCTCTTAAATCACCTAAGCACACTATTAATTAGGATAATCTATTCTATTCTTTAATTAGCCTACTTCGAATTACACTAATGCACCCTCCAGCCCCGTTTCCATATCGAACCGTGTACGTGCGATCGAACGGTGATTATCGCCTCGACCGGATCAAAAATATATCGCGATTCGCGACAAGTAGTGCTCTGCTCGAGACGCGATCACGTGCCTTCAGTCCGTTTGTTCCGCCAATTATTTCATTATTCCAAAATTACCCCTCAATAAAGCAATCAGTTGGAGAAGAGTACAAAGAGTCAGTGGAGGGTGTTATGGTAAATTTTGGACAGTTGAGCGTGGGAGGAGTTACTTCGAGAAGGGTTTTTGTCTTTAATTCCACGGATCCAAAACCAGAGCGTGCGGTTTGATTAGTGGAGATGAAATGACGTAAATACCCTTCTATGCTCCTATTTCGATAAAGGAGAGCGCTCAGATCAGAGGGGTACTGGATGAGTTGTCAGTATCGTGCCCAGTTCGCAGAATAGACTAATCAGCTAGAATCCTGACCGTCCGTTGGTACGTCTGCTCGGGGCCGTCAGATCGTAGCTGCATTACATGCGGGCGTGGGGAAATGGACGCTCCGCAACAGACAAAAAGTTGCAATTTTTGTTAAAAAAAAGAGTTGGAGCAGATTTTTGTTTTATGACCCTGGAAATATTTTTGTGGTATTTAAAGATGTACGGCGGCTCCCTCGTGGGCCTCGTCCGCAAACTTTATCCATAATAAAGTTTGCAAATAATTTTGCAATTGCATTTATTTATGTAATACGAGGTCACCATTTGATCTTATCTTCATTTTAATAATACTTGTAATTTATTCACATTTTAAATGTTAAAATCTTTCTAGAAATAATGGTAGGGAAAAAAGCCGACATTTTTATTAGTATCCAAAGTTAATTACAAATTAATAAATATACTCAGAATGTCTGAGTTTTTCGAAAAATATCCAAACCGGCCATTTTTATTGCCGGTTTCCTCCTCTCCAGAAACCAGTCATTTTGTGGTCGGTTTCTGATTTTTTTTTTAGAGACCCTATAAAGAGCAAGATAATGAAATCTAACACTGAAAATTAGAATTTTTTGTTTAAATTATTTGTTAGATTACTTCTTTTGATTTATAATTAGCATATTTATACTAAAATATACTATATTACTTGAAATTATGTTGAATTACACTATATTACATTAAATTACGCTAAATTATGTTAAATTATGCTAAATACGGTAAATTCTGGTAAATTACTGTGTGTCTTCATAGTAATGTATAATTAGAAACTATTTTTTGTTTCTCTTTTATCTTCATAGTGATTTATAATTAGAAATTTTTTTTTTAAGAGACACTATGAAGAGCAAGATAATGAAATCTAACACTGAAAATTCAATTTTTTTTAAAAAATTATTTGTTAGATTACTTCTTTTGATGTATAATTAGCATATTTATACTAAAATACGCTAAATTACTTGAAGTTATGTTGAATTAACTATATTACATTAAATTACGCTAAATTATGTTAAATTCTGGTAAATTACATATGAATATGGATGATATCTTTATTGAGAAGGCGAAAAACGATGACGAAACTTCAAACGGTCATAAAACGGCGCTCGAATATTCGATTTCAGCAAATGATCACTTTTCGGAAAGCTTGTGAATATACGCATGCATCAGTGATGGCTATGCCATTTTTTAAAATTCACAATTGCCAAAAAACTAAGGGAAGAGCCTCAAAACTTGAGTTGAAATTTCCGATTAAGATTTTCATTTATATTATTCAATCTAAGTAGCTCAGTAAATTAGTTATATAATGAACTTGTAGAATACTAATTGTTACTATTTTTGAAATTTTTTTACTATTTTTTATGATTTATGAAATATGGCACAAAATCGGTCTAATTTTGCGTGTGTAATTTACCGTATTTCATTATAATTAGCGAAATTAGTGTAATTTAGCGTAATTCAACATAATTTAACATAATTTAGCGTAATTTAATGTAATATAGTGTAATTCAACATAATTTCAAGTAATATAGTGTATTTTAGTATAAATATGCTAATTATAAATCAAAAGAAGTAATCTAACAAAAAATTTAAACAAAAAATTCGAATTTTCAGTGTTAGATTTCATTATCTTGCTCTTCATAGTGTCTCTAAAAAAAAAAAAATGGCCATTTTTGGAAAAAGTCAGGCATTCTGGATATATTTATTAATTTGTAATTAACTTTGGATATTAATAAAAATGTCGGGCAAAAAAGGATCACCAATGGTCTCAACCATTGTTATTCCAGGAAGTAAAGTAAAATAGAATGATTAATCTCTGCTAGGGTTATAAATTGCGCGCTATATAGCGCCGCTATAGCTTTTTTGAACCATAAAAGGTATGACGCTATTAGCGTGCTATAGTGGTGCAATATGGCAATAGCGTCGCTTTTTTAGCCATTATGCTATAACACGATAAACGCTATTTAAACCTTTGATCTCTGCACTGATGAAGTCAAATACATATTGCCAATATTTTATACATTTTGCAAAATTAATTTTAATTCAAGTTTAAAATAACAAAACACTACATATATTTAGGGATGCGCAATGAACATAATTAATTAATTTTTAAAAACTTAAAGCGAACTTCATTATATTGGTTTGAAGTTTTTCAAATCCATCAAGGATCAAACATATTTTATTTTCAGTAAACTCTAGATATTTTTTTATTTTAATTTTATATGTAACAAATTAATAATATATCAATTATAAAAAATATAAATGCTAAATAAATAGTGCAAAGATAGTTTAGCATTAATAAATATATAAAAAATAAATAATATTGTATTTAATTAGTTAAGACAGTTATCCTAATACAATTTAATATTAAAGATTAAACAATGACATATAACATTAAAATGAACAAAAATTATTTGATATCAATGACTAAAATTTGACAACTTGTACTCTCTTAATTCTAGAGCTTGAATTTCTTCATCTAAATGAGCAACATATTTGTTATTGATTAATTTTCATGTAAAGGCAATTATTTTTAATATGTTGACTATAAAATAAAGATACAAATATTTTGGGAAAAAAAATGGATGGGTCAGTTAAAAAGAATTTTTAAGGTCAAAATTATAATCCAACCTGAACTCACAAATTAATCAAAATTCAAACATGTATTTAACCTAATCACATCCAAGCCCAAAAAAAAAGGAATTAAATTGAGTCCAATCTGAACTAACTTACTAGTCAGAATTCCAACATGTACCCTACCCAATCACATGTAGACACATAAAAAGAATCAATCTGAGTTGTAACTTTTTTTTATAACCCTGCATGTAACATAACAGAAATTAGTCAGATTTGGTTTTGTCACATCACATCACGCATCACGTTACAATACGTCATGTTACGCATGTCGATCATGTGACGTGATTTGCATGTCGCATGATGTGATTATTTTTTACTATTTTAGTCATATTATAAAACATTACGTCATGTAATTGATCCATTTATGTAACATTATTTTTTAATTATAATTTATTTTGTAATAGTTACTTACTTTTTAGTATATTTTGTTATTATATTCTTTGAACTAACTTAAAACTTGAACATAACAACTAAACATGATCAGTCACTTCACATTTAATCACGCCACACGTGACGTAACTATTAACGTGACATAACTACTGTCTATTATTTTAATCATTCACGTAAAAATAAATTTTGATCACATTCTGTACCGAGTCATATCACGTAACGTCACGTTTTTCTTCACTGTATCTATAAGACTATAGCACAACATTAATTACATCAATATTTTTCTTTTTTTCTTAACATTATTCTAATTTTCTCTTTTTCCTCTTGTTGACTTGTTATGATCAATGTAATTTTTATTTTACATAATTATAATGCAAAGCACTTCTCGAGGGGGAATGTCTTGCACTAACCATCATATATATAAATATAAATTCTCAAAGGATGTTTGCGAAAAATTGCAGATAGATGGAAAATATAAATGTGTAAAAAGATCTAAAAGATAATAAAGTGAAAAGGAGATGATGGGTGCTACGCAAGACACGCCCGTGCGTTTAATTCAGATGACGTGTCCACCGAATCCAATATCTCCTCTATCCATTCCTTATTACTTTATTATACGTCTTCATCAGGCGGGTTTTTATCCACCGCATAATAACTCGTTACACAATAGTCCACAGGACTTATGAAGATCTTAACTCCACCGTTTCCATGCCATATTGCCATTACCATTTGCCGGATTTTTTTTAAAAACCGTAAATAAAATAATTAAATTTACCAAACCAACATGATGACCCGAAGATTTACAAAAACCATCAGAACCGAGATGCCAATTCGGTCCGAACAAATTTTTTTTCTCCGGACCGAATTGGCATTTCGGTCCCCCTGTTTTTCGCTGTTTTCACCGGTTGCGGCCACAGAAAATCACGGAAAATAAAAAAAAAAGGCCAGACCGAACTGGCAATTCGGTCCGAAGGATTTTTTTTCCTCCGGACCGAATTGGCAATTCGGTCCCGTTTTTTTTTTTTTTTTTTTTTTTTTTTTTTTTTTTTTAGACGAGCAAAATAAAGAAATCAAAATTTGAATTTTTTTTAAATTATTTTTTTCATTTTCGAAGTCCAAATCGTCGATCCAAACCGTTCAACAAGATCTCCACAATAAAATGTGCTTGCAGATCAAATTTTACATTTTTTTGAATTTTTTTTACTATTTATTAACTATTTTACAAAAAATAGTCATATTCAGACCATTAAATTTTGTACTCATCTTAATAAATAGTAAAAAATTCAAAAAAATGTAAAATTTGATCTGCAATCACATTTTATTTAGATAATCATGTTGAACGGTTTGGATCGACGATTTGGACTTTGAAAATGAAAAAATGATTGTTGTAACTCAAATTTATTGTAACTTGATCCCCCCTCATACTAAAATACGCTAAATTACTTGAAATTATGTTGAATTACACTATAATAGTTAAATTACACTAAATTACATTACATTACGCTAAAATACGATAAATTACTCTAAATTACATATAAATAGGGCCGATATCTTCACTAAAAAGGCGAAAAACGACAGCGAAACTTCAAACGGTCATAAAACGGCGCTCGAGTGTCCGATTTCAGCAAATGAGCACTTTTCGGAAAGCTTGCGAAAATGCGCATGCGTCTGAACCATCTATGACGGATTTCGAAATTCAGAATCGCCAGAAAACAAAGGGAAGAGCCTCAAAACTTGAGTTGAAGTTTCCGATTAAGATTTTCATTTCTATCATTCAATCCAAGTAGCTCAGTAAATTAGTTACATAATGAACTTGCAGATTACCAATTTTTACTATTTTTGGAATTTTTTTACTATTTTTCATGATTCATGAAAGATGACACATAATCGGTCTACTTTTGCATAATTTACCGTATTTCAACATAATTCAATATAATTTATTGTAATTTAGTGTAATTTTCAATATAATTTTTTATTATTGTAATTTAGTGTAATTCAATATAATTTATTGTAATATAGTGTAATTTTCAACATAATTTATTGTAATATAGTGTAATTCAACTTAATTTCAAGTAATTTAGTGTGTTTTAGTATAAATATGCTAATTATAAATCAAAAGAAGTAATCTAACAAAAAATTTAAATTTTCAGTTTTAGATTTCTTTATTTTGTTTTTCGTATTTCCAAAAAAAAAAAAAAAAAAAAAAAAAAAAAAAAAAACACGGGACTGAATTGCCAATTCGGTCCGGAGGAAAAAAAATCCTTCGGACCGAATTGCCAATTCGGTCCAGGCCTGTTCGGTCCAAAGGGGATTCGGTCCAGGCCTGTTCGGTCCAAAGGGGGCCACACGATCGGCCACACGATCTTAATATTGATTTGTTGTGAAAAACAGGGGGACCGAAATGCCAATTCGGTCCGGAGAAAAAAAATTCGTTCGGACCGAATTGGCATCTCGGTTCTGATGGTTTTTGTAAATCTTCGGGTCATCATGTTGGTTTGGTAAATTTAATTATTTTATTTACGGTTTTTAAAAAAAATCCCCATTTGCCAATCTCTCTCTCTCACATTGGATATACACGCACGAACAAACTTGACCTACGTAATTGTAATTGGACCCAAAATGATGGCGCGAAAAAGTACCACAACTTGATCCTTATTTCCAAGTTTTGATCAATCATCATGTCATGTGAATTGTGAAGTAGGGTAAGAATCGTAAGATAAGGTAAGGTCGCTGGTGTGAGGATAATAATTATTATTTAATTAGGCGCTGAAACCCGCGAGGGAAATTGGGGACCACACTGATGCGCGGCACGTGTGGCTGTCTTTGGGCCGTGATGGTCTGATGGATAATCCTGGCCGTTGGATTTTTTTGGATTGGCTGGTCATTAGTCATTACTGAGCCGGGGCCTAAGTTTGGAAATGGTGGGCCCACATGTCTGGGATCTTACTTTGTTGAGTGCACTTGATTGGAATTAGATAGAATCCACCGTTGGATTTACAGTACTTTTTTCTGTGTAGGAGTAGGACTGGGAAATTGAATGAAAAGGTTTTTGCATCATCATCCCATTTTGACCCCACAGAGGCACAGATGATGTGATGGCTCTATGCTTATGACATCTCATGTGTGTCTACACTTTCTATTTCTCTTCTCTTCTATATACTTTGGTTACTAATTTTTTTTACAGGGTTATACATTTCAATCAAAATAATAAATAGCATTTTGTAGCTTTTCATGTATATTCTTTTAAAATTATACTACGTACATTATTATGACATCATTGCTTCCTTTGGATAATGTCATTGTCATATTTTCATATTTTATCTAATATTATGCGTTGGACACTATTTGTACTAAATTTGGGAAAATATTGGGAAAATAAATTATCCTTTTTTTTTATCTAAATTATTCATTCTATTTTAATCATTTGTTTCCGTTTGCTAGTATTCAATAAGCAACTGGAAACTACATGCATGAATCATATATTTTTTTTGAATAAAGATTAGAGGTCAAATCATCTAACTATTTAATATTCACAAGAGATTTCTTGCATTCGAGTTTTGAACCTGGAACCTCCCACACATGGTGACATGGGCCATATCAGGTGTGGACCCACATAGGTCTGGGGGACAACTTCGCCTCCAGGATTTTGAATTTTTATAGAAATTTATATGTCCGGACCGACATTGCCTCTCTCTGGAATTTTTTTTGCCCCATCTGAAATCATGATTTGAAATTTAGATTAAATTTAGGATTAAATTAAAATAACTTCTTTAAATCTGATTAATAATTAGAATTAGAAGTTAAAACAATAAAAACTATAAGTCGAAAAAATAAAAATTATTAATTAGAGTATTATTTTTTATCTAATATTCAATTAACTAATAGGTTTAAAACTGATTCACTATTTTTTTAACTCCTTTGAAAATTTTAAATCTGCCTCTGAACCATATATTGGCATATTGCATATCATATATATAAACTGTGTATTATATATATGAGGAGGGCTCAAATGCCCCATTGCTTCATGGTCCAATTGTACTCCAACATCTTTATCTTCAATTTTAAAGTTCAAACATACGCCGAACCGTTCAACATAATATCCACGTTAAAATATAATTGGAGACCAAATTTTATATTTTTTGAAATTTTTTTACTATTTTTTAAGATAGGTACAAAATCACTGTTTTTAGATGGTCCACAATTTCCTGAAAAACAGTGATTTTGTACCTATCTTAAAAAATAGTAAAAAAAATTCAAAAAATATAAAATTTGATCTCTAAGCACATTTTAACATGGATATCATGTTGAGCAGTTCAGATCTTTTGTTTGGACTTTGAAATTAAAGATAAAGATGTTGGAGTACGATTGGGGCATGAAGCAATGGAGCATTTGAGCCCTCCTCTATATATACACACACGCACATATTAGCAGGCCCTATATCATGATCATATAATGTATTGTCAGTTTTATTTCCGGTGATTTACACATACAAGGTCATTGTTTAAAATATTGCTAACATTTGGACAATGAAGAAAACTTAATATATTATCTTATATTATTTTCATCTTTTTCTATAACAGAAGAGCTGAAGCAAATTAAGAAGAAATTGCCAAATTGGAGAAGGTGAGCTGTGGGGGCCAGTCCATTTAATGATGGTGAGGTGGGGACGCCACTGTTTTTATTTGTAACTGATTTTATACAAGAGAACAAGCGCTTTTGTATTTCTTATATCTTTCTCATTTCATCTCCGTTTATATAATAAATTAGGAAATCCCAAATAATCGGATGTTTGTTTTTGCTCTCTCTACTTAATATTTTCTGTTTGTTTTTGCTCAGGTGGAATTTTTTTGCCAGTGTTTATACTGTAACAATTTTCCAATATTACATACTTTCCGAAAACTTACCCGACTTCTTCTCTTTCTAACAGAAAATAATATTTTATTTTTAAATAAAAAAATCAGACAAAATGAAATGATTTTCATAGTTTGAGTTTACGCTTTGGTGTTTGTTTCTCTTGTGATCTTATGATAATTTTTTTTCCTAAAGAACAGAAACATAACCATTCAGGGGTGAAAACAGAGCGAATACGGAGCGGATAGTGGTAAAATCATATCCATATTTTTTTTTAATTTTCCGGATACGGATACAGATACGGATATGTATCGGATTGGATATTTATTAAAATAATATTGAAAAATATTAAAGTTCATAATATTTATCTAATTTTAATGGTGAATAACAATATTTTTTTTATAATATATATTAAAATATATGATATATATCTACTATTCGGATACAGATAATTGAAACGTAAAACCATATCAGTATTCATATCCACACGAATATTCAGATATCGGATATCAACATCTATTTTTTCAAATACGAATCGAATACGGATCGGAAATTATCTATACCGTTTTCATCCCTAATAACAAAACCTTTAGAAATTTAATATTCTCTCCACAAATAATTCATGCATATATATTGGCATTGGTTGTTGGTGGCTGAATATTATTTCTTGTGAAAGTGGGTTGACAGTACAATGTTTTGGAAATTTTAAAGCTATTAAGTGCATGTAGATGTATTTCAATAATGACCAAGTTTGACCAAATTATATGAGGGCTGTCATGTACACAATGCAATAATATTAAAATGGTCAAAAATCAATTTTTAATTATTTAAATAAAAATAAAACAAGTCACCTAAATTTAAATATTCATAAAAAATCTTCAAGTTAAATTTTGAACCTATGTCCCCAGTATAAAAAAATGTTGTTCTTAATCATTAGATCAAAAGATGGTTTTAAAAAATAATCTTTAAAACTATGTCCAATAGTCGATCCAAACCGTTAAATATTCAATCTATATTAAAATGTATTTGGAGACCAAATTTTACATTTTTTAGAATTTTTTTACTATTTATTAAGCTGGTTTGAAAACCGCTGATTTTATTAAACTTAAGCACCATTGAAAAACAACAGTTTTCTAACCAGCTTAATAAATAGTAAAAAAATTCTAAAAAATGTAAAATTTGGTCTCCATGCACATTTTAATATAGATTGAATATCTAATAGTTTGGATCGACTATTTTAACTTTGAAAATCGAAGAACCCAACCATTTGTTCCTGAGTCCAGAAACAACGTTTGTATATTAGCCATACTCTCTCTCTATATATACGCGAACATATTAGCAGGCCCTATATCATGATCATGTATTGTCAGTTTTATTCCGGTCATTTACACATACAAGGTCATGTTTTAAAATATTGCTAACATTTGGACAATGAAGAAAACTTAATATATTATCTTATATTATTTTCATCTTTTTCTATAACAGAAGAGCTGAAGCCGACATTTTTATTAATATCCAAAGTTTAATACAAATTATTATTTATGCTCAGATTCTGAGCAAATTTTGAAAAATGCCCAAGCCGGCCACAAAATGGCCGACTTACTCGTTTTGTGGCCGACCCCACCTAAGCCGGCCATTTTGTGGCCGGCTTACTGTTTTTTTTTTTTTTAGAGACACTATGAAGAGCAAAATAATGAAATCTAACACTGAAAATTTGAATTTTTTGTTTAAATTATTTGTTAGATTACTTCTTTTGATTTATAATTAGCATATTTATACTAAAATACACTAGATTACTTGAAATTATGTTGAATTACACTATATTACAATAAATTATGTTGAATTACACTAAATTACGTTAAATTACGCTAAATTACAATAACTTCGCTAATTACGCTAAACTACGCAAGAGTAGACTGATTTTGTGTCATCTTTCATGAATCATAAAAAATAGTAAAAAAAATTGGAAAATAATAAAAATTGGTATTCTACAAGTCCATTATGTAACTAATTTATTGAGCTACTTAGATTGAATAATAGAAATGAAAATCTTAATCGGAAACTTCAACTCAAGTTTTGAGGCTCTTCCCTTTATTTTTTTGGCGATTATAAATTTTGGAATCCGGCATTGCTAGCACGGACGCATGTGTATTTTCGCAAGCTTTTCAAAAAGTGGTTATTTGCTGAAATCGGACACTCGAGTGTCGTTTTATGACCGTTTAAGTTTCGTCGTCGTTTTTCACATTTTCAGTGAAGATATCGTCTCTATTCATATGTAATTTACCGTATTTTAGCGTAATGTAATGTAATTTAGTGTAATTTAACTTAATATAGTGTAATTCAACATAATTTCAAGTAATTTAGCATATTTTAGTATAAATATACTAATTATATATCAAAAAAAGTAATCTAACAAATAATTTAAACAAAAAAATTCAAATTTTCAGTGTTAGATTTCATTATTTTGCGCTTCATATTGTCTCTAAAAAAAAAAAAATGAGTAAGCCGGCCATTTTGTGGCCGGTTTGAGCATTTTTCAAAATTAGCTCAGAATCTGGACATAAATAATAATTTGTATTAAACTTTGGATACTAATAAAAATGTCGGGAGGTGAAGCAAAGAAGAGGAAGGGAGAAGGTGAGCTGTGGGGGCCAGTTTATTAAATGATGATGAGGTGGGGATGCCACTGTTTTTATTTGTAACTGATTTTATACAAGAGAACAAGCCCATTTGTATTTCTCATATCTTTCTCATTTCATCTCCGTTTATATAATAAAGGAAATCCCAAATAATCGGATGTTTGTTTTTGCTCTCTATAATTAATATTTTCTGTTTGTTTTTGCTCAGGTGGAAAAAATTTCTGGACCAAATTTTTTCTACGGTGCAAGTAATTTGCCAGTGTCTATACTGACTATTATTAAATGGAATTGATATGAACCGTTCAACATAATTTTCATATGAAAATATATTTACAAACTAAATTTCTTAAAATTTTTTTATTTTTTTATTTTTTTACTATTTTTTTTGTGAAAATGCAATTACAGTTGTCAAGTACTTGCAATTAATTATTCACGAAAGATATAAAATAAAGTACTTAAGTCAGATAAAAGGAAATAATTTTCATAGTTTGAGTTTACGCTTTTGTGATTGTTTCTATTGTGATCTTATGATAATTTTTTTTTTCCTAAAGAACAGAAACATAACGATTCAGGGGAGTGAATACGGAGCGGATAGTGGTAAAATCATATTCATATTCTTTTTTAATTTTCCGAATACAGATACAGATCGAATATCAGCCGGATACATATACGGATATGGATCGGATCGGATATTTATTAAAATAATATTAAAAAATACCAAAGTTCATGATATTTATCTAATTTTAGTGGTGAATAACAATATTTTTTTATAATATATATTAAAATATATGATATATATCTACTATTCAGAGACGGATAATTGAAACATAAAACCATATTAGTATCTATATCCACACAAATATTCGAATATCGTATATCCACATCTAATTTTTCAAATACGAATCGAATACGGATCGGAAATTATCTATACCGTTTTCATCCCTAATAACAAAACCTTTAGAAATTTAATATTCTCTCCACAAATAATTCATGCATATATATTCAAATTGTTTGTTGGTGCCAACTGGCTGAATATTATTTCTTGTGAAAGTGGGTTGACAGTACAATGTTTTGGAAATTTTAAAGCTATTAAGTGCACGTAGATGAATTTAAATAATGACCAAGTTTGACCAAATTATATGAGGGTTGTCATGTACACAAGGCAATAATATTAAAATTGTAAAAATTCAATTTTTAATTTTTTAAATAAAGATAGAGACAAACCACCTAAATATAAATATTCATAAAGAATCTTCAAGTTAAATTTTGAACCTATGTCCCCACTAAAAAAAAATGTTGTTTCTTAATCATTAGATCAAAAGATGGTTTTAAAAAATAATCTTTATTTCAAAAAAGGAGATGTTCATTAAAGTCCTCAAGTCATTCCAATGCACATATGAATTTTCATGACATTTTAGTCAATTATACAAGATAATTATTTAAAATAAAATAAAGGCAAAATTAATAGAGATTTAAAAAAATGAGCTCATTTACTGAATTTTAATAAGTAAGTCCCCTCCTAGAATTGACATGATTTTTTACAACCATCAGTCCTATAGTTAAACTATATATTTTAGTTCATACATTACTTCTATAAAACAATTTTTTACTGCAAGATTTAGTCAACATGTGTTTATAAACCATACAAGGTTATTATGGGTATATTACATATCTAGATAGATAGTGTACAAGCATTGAAAATTAGAGGTAAAATTCTGATTTGTAATTTTGGGTTAAATTTAGAGTTAAAATTAAAATAAATTCTTTGAATTGGGATTGACAATTAGGATTAAAAGGTAAAGCATTGAAAATTAGAGGTCAGAGCATTGGAAATCATAAGTTAGAGTATTGTTCTGTATCTAATACTCGATTAGCTATTTAAATCTAATTTGCTATTTTTTTGCCCCCCCTCCCAGTGAAAATCCTAGATCCGCCCATCCTGGATAAAAATATTTGTTCATTCAAATTTTATAATGCATCAATTTGATATTATGAAAACAATCATTTACAATAAATAAAATAATTAATATTGCAAGTGATTTCCATTATTTAGATAAAACATTTATCAAATTTGAGTCAGTTAAAATTGATTGGTCATCCATCAATAAACTGCCAAAATTCGATCATGAAAAAGTTTTGATGAAAGAATAAACATTGTTTAACTGATTTAAATTAAATATACGCTCTATTTAAATAATAAAGAACATACCTATAATTTAAAATTTTCAGTTGGAATTATTTAAAAGTGATGATTTGAAAATTAAAGAAATTGAAACAGGGAGCGAAAGCCTTATGGGCCTATTAAGAAGTTTTCTCTGTTGGGCCTCAGGCCTGAGCAACTAAAAAATTAGATTGTATGGACTGAAAAATTATCTCAGAGGATATGGTAAAACAAGATATGAAAAAAAGCCCAAGTTGAAGTGATCTATTGCAAAAATTGCAACCCAACAGGGTACTCGTAGAGATTGCAAAATCTAATATTGTAAACTACAGAATCGTAATGAAATAGTGACTAAATAAACAAACTTCTGTTATATATTACACATGTTCATCCCCCCACAGTAAATGTACTCCAATTGAACCAGAAATAACTTGTATATGATGCTCATACAACATTAATCTGCTACAAATTAATTGTGACCACCATTCTGGGAAGGTTATAGGAACTGCACTAAACAGACTGTGACAACTGTGCTGTTCAAAGCTTTTCGGCCTTATTTCTTCAATAATTGGGCTGGTATTTGGGGTTACTAACGGCATCTCCCGCCTTTTTGACTGGTACACATGCCCACTTGTGTACCAGTCAAAAGAAAACAAGAAGAGAAATGTAATTTGCAAAATGTAACAGTAAGGTACAGGGCAAAATTGGGCTCAGATCAGCAAACATAGTAATAGTACATGTACACATCAATCTGTGGACATGGTTTGCAAAGGGAAACGGTCAAATAACTCTTATACATTTTTGTTTGAAAAAAGTGGGTATAAAATCCACCGATTTTCATTAAAGAAATCAAAATGTTATGAGAGGATCGGTACCAAACAACTGGTACACATCCCCTACATGACTTATTACAAAGCCAGGCCTATTTTAGAGAATAGCAATAAACCAGTAAAAGTTAACTATGATAAGTTGTCATCAATAGTACAGAAATGAACAAAATTGCATCATAATGAATTTTCTTCTTCTTCTTCTTCTTCCGCTCACCTCCGAAATTCACAGTTCTGGGATAAATAAATTAACAAACTTTGTCAGATCCGGTCAGACGTAGTTTCTCTCTGCTCCCCTCTCCTTTTTGTCGCGTCCCCTCCTTCTGGACCACACACTTAGGAATAAAATTTTCACTTGAGAAAACTCTCGAGAAAATATTCAATTGGTATAGGATAAAGGGAGTGGGGCACGTTCGATGGGCATCGACTCAAATCAGTACGCCGCTTTGATCCGTCCGATTCGCTTCATGATCTGTGCGGGCGCTTCAATATTCTTGTGCGCTGCTGTAATATTTGTATAGATCAAGCACGCATGGATCATAAAGCAAATCGGACGGTTCCGAGCGGGCGTCACACCAATTTCAGTTCGATGCTCACTGGACTCGCCCCGCCTTCGAGGATAAAAGTTACAATCTCGGGCTATTAATGTTTCTTCTTTTTTAATAACCTCATGCATATATAGGATGTATGATCCTACTATATGGATTCTCAAAGAAGACAGACAGAAAGAAAGAAACATGATATAACCCCTTTGACAAAGAATAAAACAAATTATTCATATATGAAATTTGTAACTGAAATTTAAATTAATTAATAAGTCCAAAACATTTAATGAGATACAAAATAGATTTCATCCAAGCAGAGCACCTAACATAGTTCTTGCAGACTGGTCGGAGCCAAACTTGCGAACTATGGGGGTCAAACACATATTGGGAGTTAATTATATAAAATTTTTATGCCGAGAATAGATGTCACTTTACAATATTCATGACATTTTACTCTAAATTATAAATCATATAGAAATACAAAATTTAGAAAAAAAAATGGGGATCAATTGATCCCTCATTCATTGTACTTAACTCCGCCCCTGCTTGCAAATAGATAGTTACATCCAAGACAAATGCCGACCTATCGCAGAAATTGACCTATTATAAACCCAATAATCAAGAAGATGAAGAACAGTAACCCTAGTGCAATCCACCAGCCCAGAGAAGACCCATGATTTGTTGATGACTGCTGAGGCACATCCTCCTTTGGCATGGACGAAACATTACAAGGCGGCAATGGTAACCCGCAGAGACCTGAATTATTCTCAAAAGCATCTTTGGAGAATGTGATAAAAGAACCCAATTCGGGTATGGGCCCGCTTAGCTGGTTATTTGACAGATCCAATATTGACAAGGATAAGGCCGAATAGGAAGAGGGTATCCCGCCTTCAAAAGTATTATGCGATAAATCGAGCACATTTAAGTGGATCATGCCACCCAATTCTTGTGGCAAAGGTCCTGATAAACGATTGTGCTTGAGATTCAAGAGCGCCAAAGATAGCATTGTAGAAATCTCAGTTGGTATGTGGCCTTCGAGCTGGTTGTATGACAAATCAATAAAAATCATTGATGTGTCATTTCCATAGTATTCACCAGTCCTACTAGTGGCACCCTTATAAACTGTCGTGAAATTACAATACTGTGTACTTGGTAAGCGCATTAAGTCGTCCATTCGGATTCCATCAAACTCCAAAATTCCTGTATCATGACATCGACTATTTTCGGGGTTATGAAAGTCAACATACGGCCGACCTACCACTATTTGGTCTGCCACAATCTTACCAGCCTGTTTTGCTAAACTGGCTGGAATAGATCCGTTAAGTTGGTTGCTATGTAAACTTAAATATAATAGGTCCCTACAATCGCCAAGCTCTGGTGGTATTGACCCAATAAAGGAATTATTTCCAAGTAATAACATAACAAGCTTTTCTAGCTTACCAATCCAAATTGGTATCGGCCCCGTAAGCCGGTTGCTTTTGAGAGAAACCCAGTTAAGGTTGGTGCAGTTAACTAACCCATCAGGTATTGCACCGGTTAGGTTGTTGAAGTCCAAAAGTAGGTTTTTGAGTGACTTGAGGAATGAGAGCTCAGCTGGTATCTCACCATGCAAATTATTCTGCCACATTATAAGATCCCTTAAGTTGGAGAGGGACCCTAGAGAATTAGGTATGGACCCGGAAAGCAAGTTCAAGCTCAGATCAAGTGAGACCAAGTTGGTACAATTGCAAAGTGAATCGGGTATAGACCCAGTAAAATAGTTATCCTGTAAGTATAACACTTTCAAGCGTGATACACTGTACGTGCATAATGGACGCGGTATTGGGCCTGAAAACCTGTTCGCACTAAGATCCAATAACTCAAGACTTGTAAGGTTTGAAATAGAATTGGATAAATTACCATTGAAGTTATTAAATGCCAACTCTAGAACCTGAAGTCTAGGCATGGAAACCATGGACAAGATGGGGAATACACCAGAAAAATTATTCTTGGAGAGGCTCAGAGTGACAAGATTCGTGCATGCCTCTATGTCAGGCGGGGCCATACCAGTAAAATGGTTAGACGAGAGATTTAGATGACTTAAATTTAGACAACTTGAGAAGGTACCAGCCAGTATTTTACCAGTGAGTTGATTGGAAGATAGGTCAAGATATTGCAAAGAGGTGCAATTGGTAATTTCTGGTATGGGGCCTTTAATGGTGTTATTGGAGAGGTCTAGATATTTGAGTAACCTGAGTTTAGAGAATAACCATTGGATATCTTTGTTGGTTGTGATCTTGTTATTGGAGAGATCAAGCATCCTGAGTTGGAGGGCGAGAACTGCAGAGGAACGATTGAAGGCCTTGCCAATGTAGGTATTGGAGAGGTTGAGCGACTGAAGAGAATGACAAGAGGCGGCCAGAGAAGCTGTATCAGAGACAGACCCTTGAAGGTTGTTACTGGATAGGTCCAGTTCTTTGAGTTGCATGGTGCAGTTTGCAAGGGCTGAGATGGATCCAGTGAGATTGGTAGAATGGAGAGAGAGCGCTTCTAGATTTTCAAGAGAGAGGATGTAAGCTGAGACTGAATTGAAGTCTGCTTCGAGTGGCAGACCTCGAATGGTCAGAGAGGACACGTGGTTCCTTTACATGTTATGCCTTGAAATTTGCACACTCCATGTGTGCGGTTCCAATTAGATAACAAGTTAGGATTTGGGAGAGAGTTCTTGAAAGAAATTAGAAGATCAACATCTCCAGCCATGGCTGATGCCATGCAGAAGAAGAGAAGGTTCAAAAGGAAGCAACATGTAAGTGTAACCATTGTACGCTGCACTCCTTTTGTCATCTCTCCTATGCTCGTTGTGGTTTTTCTCTTCTGGTTCATATCCATTGCAAAGCTTCGATTTAAATAAAGATAGACACAGGCAGTCTCTGCCAACCTTTCATAGAGAGTCATTCGGCAGTGTCTGCTAAGTTTTCAGAAGAGAGATCTAGAGAGAGAGCGCGCGCTATTGTATCCTATTTCTACTGCTGCAAATGCATGTCTTGCTTGGTCATTTTAATTAAATTTAATATTGAATCTAGCCTACATGATTTCAATATATTTTGTATTGGTAGATTATCATTAATTAATTTTTAGTGTACTTGGATTTTATTTTTTACAAATTACATCAAGATTTCGTACTCAATTATTCATTCATTTAAATATGTGAATTGTATTAATTAGAATTCTAGTACAACACTTGTGGTCCAAAGAGTACTAGATATAAAGATATGCAAATATCTTGCTAGGTATTTAGGAAGGTCTCAATTACCGAATTTGAATTTAGTGGTGTACGTATCAATATCATGGATCATTTTTTCTTAAACTCCAATCACAGATTCACAATTCGAATTAAGAGAAAAGATATATAGGTAGCTAGTTGACACTAAAAATCCTAAACTGTAAATTAAACACTACAATGCTGAGAGAAGCCAAACCTAAAACCTAAAACCTTAAACTGGAAATTAAACACTAAAAATCAACACCTATACTATAAACTTCAAAAATCTAATTCGATCCTAAAATCCATATATCAAGTACTTAGATATTGAGTTGACTTCGGAGTTGTCTCTTAGGGCTAGATATATATATATATTTTGTGTTTGTAGAGGGTATTTAGCTATACGGCAGTCATTGTTTATTGTTTCTAGTTCAGGTCATATATATATATGTTTACAATTCTAAGTTTTGATATTTTAAAAGAAACATATTAACTGATAACTTGTGGAGAATAATTGAATTGGAACCCGCTACATAGCGACAACAAATTAAATAATGGTCAGTGTGAATTTGGCAAAATATATTTCTATTTTTAGGCTCAATATCATTAATTATTATATGTACAATTAGAATCACCCTCAAGGTATATCAACGGTTTTAATTCATTGTTTTATGCCGATCTGATAATTTTTAAATTTAAGTTTCTTGGCATCCCTAATGAAATTGTACAAAAACGAGTTCAATGAAACATATATGGTTGTAACTATTTAAAATTGAGGTTTTCAATCTTTCAGAAAACAAATAGCTAGCCTAGCCTGATAAACAATGTCATAATTAATTATCTTCTGTAAACACAAAATCCAAGCAAACAACTCCCAATTAATTAGTATTGGGGTATCATAAAGGCCAAACAATTACGTCTTGTCTAGAGATCAAACAATTACATCTCATCTAGGGGTCAAACACTTACACCCCGGGAAAGGAGAAACAGTTCCCCACCATAACTTAAGGACCGTCTTATGCCAAAGCTGACTCATAAAACATAAATTTTAAGTGCGGAACATAATATCTGATTTCATGAATGTTTCATGAAATAACTCGATCCTTTGAGAGATCGCCAACCGTCTCCGTGAGCGCAAGACTAGACTCTAATGGCAAGAAGCCCTTCTTATTATTTTGTCGTATGGTTGTAAGAATAAGTCTTCCAAGACTTCAAGTATTGTCCTTGAGAAATATTCTCCAAATTTTCTAATGGATTTCTCTTTTCTATTCTTTGATGGTGCAAGCACACAGAGCTGTATTTTTCTAAAGAGAAAAATGTCTTTTCAGTTTCTGTGATTTTCTGTGATCTCTTGTGTCTTGGGGATCAATCCTTATATATAGTAACCTATCTGGTTATCTGCCAACTTGAAAAAGGTATTCTGTGTGAATGCATCAAAAACTGTGCTGTCACATCAAAATCCGTGCAGCCACATTGATATCCGTGTGGCCCACACAATTATTTTAAATGGCAGTTTTCTAAATTTCAAATCTCAGAATCAGTATATCAATAATTTGATCTTTGCCTAAATTGTTCTACACATTTATGGACCACATCCTAATGAATATATTGATTGTCTATTACCTTATTTGATCACTTGTGACAACCATATATGACAGTAAACAATCCATAATTAGATTACATATATGCTCAATGTTGGTATTAAATCCAACGAGGTTGGCAATAAATCCAACAATCTCCCACTTGAGCAATATGTTATGACTTTTTAATTATGCATTGTGTTCCTTATGTGCGCACATTTCTTTACTGTCTTCCTTATATATTTCCAAACCAATTCGGTCCATCAATTGTATCAGCAAAGGACTAAAGCGGCATTCGTCGCATTTATTCGCAACTAAACCCTCAATAATCACATCACTAATACAGCTGAATGACATGAATCATGATGTGGATGTGTAGCATAGAAATTACATGCAATTGTGATATTCACATGCCTATTTCTAACTTGGTCTCCTACTTAAATCTTGAAACTGAATTTCATAAATTAGCTGAATTAGAGGTCAAACATAAATGAGAAACAGAATGTCAAAACTTCATAATATATATAACACTTGGTACATGTCACAAGTTACATATCCAAAATTACATTAAAAAATAGAACATTAAATTACAAATAACAGACTCCCACTAAAAACTGAATATCCTCAATAGAGATTACACCCATATGAGCAACATGCTTTTCAAACTTAGCCAATGTCAATCCCTTAGTAAGAGAATCTGCTAACATAGAGTATGTTCCAACATGTTCAATTTTCAATTTACCATTCTGTACTCTTTCCTTTACTTTACCTTACTTTATTTTAGCATTGTTCCATATTCTAAATGATGCATCACTAAGATCTTCCATCTCTAAATTCTTTATCAGAAAGTTCTTAGATTCTTGCAACATATTTATATCGATATTGGTAAGCAATATGATATCCACATAGAAATACAAACTTACTTCCACAGAACTTAAGGTATATAAATTTATTCAATAAATTTATCTCAAAACCAAACGAGATAATCTCACTATGAATTTTGCAATACCATTGTTGAGACACTTTCTTTAGTTCATAGATAAATTTCTTAAGTTTGCACACCATAGACTTTGTGTCTCCCGACACATAGTTTTCTAGTTGCACCATATAGATTGTTTCATTAATTTCACCATTTAAAAACGCTATCTTAATATCCATCAACTAAAGCTCCAAATTAAAGTGCGTAACTAATGCCAATATAATCTTTAAAGAGACTTTCGAAAATAGAGTATTGATGATTCAAATAACAGATCAATCAATATGCCTTCCTTTGGGCCGACAATATTAATTATACGTAAAATATAATAATCATCACTATACTCTATGTACACATAATTTTAACAATCATCAACCTTCCTTTGGGCCGGTTAATGTTTGCATTCATTAAATGAAACCAAAGAAAAAAATATCTAAAATCTTAAGTGACAAGACGAGTTTTATATTACTCATCATTACTTTTCGAATCCCTTTTAGTTTTAAATATTCATTTGAAACTAATGGGTCTCGTTTCTTTAGGTAATGAGGTAATTTTCCCAATGTCATTGTCAGCCATTAATTATATTTTCTTATTGGCACTTTTGAATTTTCTCGAGGAATTCCAGCATTGTCTGAAACAATCTGGCTTACAACAACATCTTTCAGAGATTCTAGAATCTGACTTTGTGTTGAGTTTGGTCTTCAATAATGGTTCCGTTAAAGATACTTGTATTTTGAGTTAAATGAGATCTATGTCCATAAAACTCTCAACACATGTGGAAATATTTGCATACTCCTCTTTGAATTCAAAATCTATTATTGTATCTCCCCCCGCAAACTCAACATCCTCAAAAAATTTGCATTTTCCGTCTTAAATACTGAATGTTCTGTGGAATTATAAAATTTCTTAATGATAACAATCAAATATGAAATCGCGCCCCTTAATGCCTCTTAATGGACTTCTTCATTATCATAAGACACATGCAATTTGATTTGTCCCACTTTTCATTTTCCTTCTGATCATCAGAAGTATTTTTATCCGTAAGTGTGGGACATACATCCTTAATGCAAGGTCTAGATTCTTGACACCGAGAACTATTACTGTGTTCTCATGTCAAAATTTGAAGTTGGTTCCATTCAACATAAAAAAAATGTTATTTAGGCCTTTAACAATGCTAACTGAAAAATTACGAACAAAAAATCACAAAGAACAACACGAATAAAAAATTCTGAATTTATAAATTACATTCAAATAAATGCCCAACTTGCTTAAAATATATGAGATGATTTTTCCTTTTGTTACTATACACACGAATTTCACAACCAGGTAAGTTCCTAGGTAAGTCAGGGATCCCTAAGGATTCATTCAAATTCCGACTTGCCTAGACAGAACTTTCCTAGACATTGTTACATTCATAGTATCGTAACTTATCTTAATAAATCATCACATTTTATGAGCCTTAAAACCATCTTAAAACCAAAGTATCGGTTTCCATTAAGCAGCTACCTTTGGGTAACGAGTCAATTTCTTATGATACTTTGGCGCAATAATAAGGTACTGATAACCTAGAACATACCGAACAACATGCCTTCCCTTGGGCCGACAATGTTGACATATGTGTAAAAATTTTGGTCATCACTATACTTTATTATCACTCACTTGTACAAATAATTTCAACAACCATTATCTTTCTTTGGGCCGATAAATGATTGCATCCATTAAATACACACCTAATATCCTTTTGTAAAATGAATTTAAATCAATCTTGTCAAAAGAGGTACCTTTGGGTACAATTAGGACTCAATTAATTCAATTCAAGATACATATAACTTTAATGCCTTTATAAGAATTATAATTTATATCTTAGCCATAAAACAAAAGTGCAATTAAATAAATATATATATAACTGCATCATAATAACTGCATTTTTAATCTCAGAAACTATTTTCTAACTTTTCAGAGAGTTGTACGGCCCCCACAAAATTTTGTGCGGTCTGCTAAATTTAAAAAGTTTTTTGTGCATCTGCATCAAAAACCGTGCAATCACATCAAAATCCGTGCGGCCATATCTTTGTCTGAGTAACTGTAAAACTGCAATTATTATGCTGAAATTGATCCATGATTTAGAGAGATTTCTTAATTTTGGAAGCACCTTAAATAACTTTTCAAATTTAGAAATTTAATTCCAAATCTATATAATCTTTCAAATCTATATAATCTATATAATCCAACAATTAGGCCAACTCAATATCTATGTACATGGTCTATATAATTTAGGGGTTTAGATTTTTGGAGTTAGAGTTTAGATTTTCATTATTAGAGTTGTTAGCATAGGGTATCAATTATATATAGTTGGCTTCTCTTGAGAGTATTGTATATAGTATGAGCTAGTAAGATACATTAAGTGTTAGGCTTTATATTTTTGGTGATGGATGTAATAGCTCAGGTCTCTATGTACATTGGGGAGTGGTACCAGTTCCCCTCATGCTTTTGTGGTTTCAGTTTAATGAAATCGGTGGGGTGTACCCACTCTTATTAAAAAAAAATATTAGTAAAAAAAATAAGAACATATTATAAGATACATACTCTTAGATTTATTTAATGATAAAATTATATCAGTAAGAACAATGGAGGAGCATTGTTCTTTCTCTAAAGTTCAAATATCTGACTTAAACCTTGTTTTATCAAATGTAAACCCTTTCGGTTCACCTTACATTGAAAAGAGGGCTGCTATGAAGTATCCCAACACACTACTTTCTTTCTTTGACTAGCATTTGTAGTAATAATTAATTTCAAAATCACATCTAAATCGCAACTATTTCTATCACTTCTGAACCAAATTCAATTGATAATGGAAATTCATACTTTTATCATGCTCTCTTTGAACTTCGTCCACCAGTAATGTACAAGAATGTTGATGGTAGAATCAGAACTTTTTTTTATGATTTCACTTTAGTTTCACTAAACAGCTTTGGAAGGGGCTAAAAAAATACCACAAGATATTCTTTTTTATTGAAAAATATAGTTATTTACAAGAGAGTTTCAATGCCACAAATTTTATATATGTGCAATTTAAGTTATAAATTTGTAAATATAAACGAAAAAAGTAAAATTTGGACATATTATTCTAATTTCTCTTAAGTCAAGTTTGTGCTGTCTTCGTCAAGACATTTTCTTCGTTTTTGGTTTCAAACCATCTATTATGAATTTATGATCATTCGGTTTTTTTCATTATGTTTCTTTTTCTACCCTCGCTTTTGT
The DNA here is from genome assembly GCA_011114355.1 of Carex littledalei. Classification (NCBI taxonomy): domain Eukaryota; kingdom Viridiplantae; phylum Streptophyta; class Magnoliopsida; order Poales; family Cyperaceae; genus Carex; species Carex littledalei. Next base: position 10,517,325 of record CM022094.1, read on the forward strand.
AAGTTTAATTTCTTGAACTTTTTTTTTTTTGAGATAAAAATGAAGATCAAGCCTTCAAGTTCCATTAATGGAACATCAGAAGGGTCATGGTTTTACAAAAGATTGCCAGAAGGCAATGTAAAATGTTGAAGGTAAAAAAATTTGGAAAACAATGTAAATTAACAGAAAAGTAAGTTGCAAAAATAAATTGATTGAGAATTTGAGATGGTGCCCTCAGAACGTCTGATTCCTGCCCTTAGTAGCTTAGGCTGAAAACTCAGGAACCTCGTACCAGCTCTGGTATTCCACAATGATCTCTCTTGCCAGTATTGCCGCATCCTTACTGTCATCCCAAAAAATCCTTACTGTTATTCCACAAGGACTGGTGATGCCCCTGATATCATGCATATATAAGAGGTATTTTTTTTTAATATTCTCATGCATATATAGGAGGTATGATCCAACTATATGGTTCCTCAAATGAAAAAAAAAAAGACAAAGTAAGAAAGAAACATAATATAATTAACCCATTTGACAAAGAATAAAACCAATTATTCATAAATGAAATTTGTAATTGAAATTTAAATTAATATCTCCAAAACATTTATTGAGATACAAATTAATTAGATTTCATCTAAGGAGAGCTCCTAACATAGTACTTGTTGACTGGGGCAGAGTAAATCTAATTTTACAAACGCTCTTGCTGTCGGTGAGTCCAAAATAAGGAGGCGTGCAATTTATTTGAGAAGAAAAATAATATCATAGCATGCAGGCATTCTTTGAGACGAAAATAAAAACAATTTATTCATTTATGAAGTATGTAATTCGATATTAAATTAATAATTTATAAACATAATATGAACCAGATTTCCTACTAGCAGAAATCCAAATATAGTACATATAATGACATCTATGATATGCCAATCTATTACAGAAATTGACCGATTACAAGGCCAATGATAAAGAAGATACAAAACAGTAACCCTAGTGTGATCCACCAGACCGAAGAATACTGATGATTGGTCGTCATTGACGACTGCTGAGACCCGTCTCCCTTTGGCCTAGACCTGTTGTTACAAGGTGGCAATGGTAACCCACAGAGACCTGAATTATTCTCAAATGCATATTCTGGAAATGTAACCAAAGAACCATGCTCTGGTATGGGCCCGCTGAACCGGTTGTTCGACAAATCCAACCATGACAAGGACAAGTCCGAAAAGGAAGAGGGTATATTGCCTTCAAACATATTATGAGATAAATCAAGCCTTATTAAGTTATCCATGCCTCCTAATTCTTGTGGCAAGGGTCCCATCAGCTGATTGTGCTCGAGATTCAAGGACATTAAATATTTTATTGCAGAAATCTCAGTTGGAATTGGGCCGTTGAGCTGATTGTATGACAAATCAAGGAAAAGCATTGACATATTATTTCTAATTCTAATGCTATGACCAATTCTTCTTATGCCCATTAAAGCTGGATAACCTCGCATTAAGTTGCAATACCGTATACTCGGCATTCGCATCAGGTCATTATATCGGATCCCATTGAACTCCAGAAAGAAATTCATACGGTGGCATTGCTTATCGTCATTAATTCTCTGGCTGAAATATAGCCAATCTTCCACTAGAAGGTCTCCCACAATTTTACCTGACTGTTTTGCCAAAGCAGGTGGAATGGACCCATTGAGTTGGTTACTGCCCAAATCTAAATATGTTAGGCCCTTACAATCACCAAGCTCTGGTGGTATCGATCCAGTGAAGGAATTATTGTTAAGTATTAAAATCACCAGTTTTTCTAGCTTACCAATCCAAATGGGTATCGATCCCGAAAGCTGGTTGCTTGTGAGCGAAACCCAGTTGAGGCTGGTGCAATTCACTAACCTATCCGGTAATGTACCTGTTAGATTATTGTAATCCAAGAGTAGGTTTCTAAGTGACTTAAGGGATGAGAGCTCCATGGGTATCTCACCATTCAAGTTATTTTGCCACATTATAAGATCCTTTAAGTTGACGAGGGACCCTAGAGAAGCAGGTATGGACCCAGAAAGCAAGTTCAAGCTCAGATCAAGTGAGATCAAGTTAGTACAGTTGCTTAGGGAGTCAGGTAAGGACCCAGTAAAATAGTTATCCTGCAAGCGTAACACTTCTAATCTAGAGACACTCCCGGTGCACAAAGATCGTGGTATCGGGCCCGAGAAGCTATTTGCACTAAGATCCAATAACTTGAGACTTGTAAACATTGAAATAGATTTGGGTAAAATACCATTGAAGTTATTAAATGCCAACTCTAGAACCTGGAGTCTGGACATGACAACCAGGGACAAGATGGGGAATACACCAGAAAAATTATTATTGGAGAGGCTGAGAGTGACAAGATTCGTGCATGCCTCTATGTCAGGTGGGGCCATACCAGTAAAATGGTTAGATGAGAGATTTAGATGACTTAAATTTAGACAACTTGAGAACGTACCAGCCAGTATGGTACCAGTGAGTTGATTGGAAGATAGGTCAAGATATTGCAAAGAGGTGCAATTGGTAATTTCTGGTATGGGGCCTTTAATGGTGTTATTGGAGAGGTCTAGATATTTGAGTAACCTGAGTTTTGAGAATAACCATTGGATATCTTTGTTGGTTGTGATCTTGTTATTGGAGAGATCAAGCATCCTGAGTTGGAGGAGAACTGGAGAGGAACGATTGAAGGCTTGGCCAATGTAATTATTGGAGAGGTTGAGTGACTGAAGAGAATGACAGGAGGCCGCCAGGGAAGCTGTATCATACACAGACCCTTGAAGGTTGTTACTGGATAGGTCCAGTTCTTTGAGTTGCATGGTGCAGTTTGCAAGGGCTGAGATGGATCCAGTGAGTTTGGTAGAATGGAGAGAGAGCGTTTCTAGGTTTTGAAGAGAGAGGATATGAGTTGAGACTGAATTGAAGTCTACTTCGAGTGGCAGACCTCGAATGGTTAGAGAGGACACGTGGCTTCCTTTACATGTTACGCCTTCAAATTCACACACTCCATGGATCTGGTTCCAGTTGGATAACAAATTAGGATTTGGGAGAGAATTCTTGAAGGAAATTAGATGATCAACATCTCCGGACATGGCTGATGCCATGCAGAAAAAGAGAAGGTTCAAAAGGAAGCAACATGTAAGTGTAACCATTATTGTACCCTGCACTCCTTTTGTCATCTCTCCTATGCTCGTTGTGGTTTTTCTCTTCTGGTTCATATCCATTGCAAAGCTTCGGTTTAAATAAAGATAGACACAGGCAGTGTCTGCCAACCTTTCAAAAAGAGAGTGAGATAGAGAGAGTCATTCGGCAGTCATTCGCTATTGTTTTTCATCTCGTTAGTGTAAACTGTAATTAAATTATGGTTCTTAATTTGCTTTTCTGTTAGTATATATTCGCTGTTGCACGACTTCTATCTCGTCCTACGTGGAAAGAAAAACGAGTTAATTATACAGATGGTGTGTACACTTCTGGTGCGTTGTTGAATTTGTCCAATGATGCTGCGTTGACGGTCAGAACTCGTCAATTAATAGACGTCTAAAGACCGTAATACATAAAAATATCTGATTCTTAGTCAAAGAAATGAAAGAAGATTATTGTGGTCATAATTAATGGCGGTCAAAAATTTAAGTCAAGGATCGAGACTCGAGAATACTTGTCCACTAAAAATTTCATCACTACTACAGAAAAAGAGATTGCAGACGGACATTATCGGAAGAGCAACACGGATTTCCCTGCCGTGTATGAGTTGAGGGTGTATAAAAGGTACCCTCTATAGACACGGATATTTACCCGTGTATATCTAACGCTTTCTACACGGATTACCAAATAAACAGCCGTGAACATACACCTGCCTGTGGCGCTCTCCATATAACCGAGCAAAACGGATATTAGTAAACGACCGTGTACGACTACTCTTTATTCACGGACATTTAGTTGCAATGTCCGTGTCGGTTACTTTATCTACACGGACATTTAGTTGTATATCCGTGTCCGTCTCTTAGCAAATCAATAAAAAATAAAATAATTCTTGTATCTCCGAACTCGTTCTACACGGACATTAGTCAGAACAACCGTGTCGAATTACTCTAGCTACACGGACGTTTAATTTCATATCCGTGTCCTGTCATAACTATCGTACACGGACAAATATAAAATAATCGGTGTAGACACCGAAAACGATCTACACGGGTTTTTGTTAAATAACGGTGTCAATTATTGTTTTCTACACGGACTTTTAACTTCATATCCGTGAAGCATTCTTAACTATCATACACGGACTATATAAAAGAATATCTGTACTCATTTCTACACGGTTGGTTGTTTAACAACGGTGTGAAATTACTGTGTTTTACACGGACGTTTAGTTTCATATCCGTGAAGTTCTCTTAACTACCATACACGGACTATATAAAAGCATCCGTGTAGCTCTCTGTGCACATACACGGGCTTTTGTTTAAAGTAGCGTTTGCTTTGACACGGACTTATAATTCACAACCGTGTAGGTATCGTAACTATACACGGACAAATATAAAATAATCATTGCTCACTCAACTCGTTCTACACGGGCTTTCGTTTAATATCCGTGTAGAATTGTCCCAATTTTTTTTCTTGATTTTTTTCATTTCTGGGCTAGCCTCCAGTTTAATTTGCTAGCCAGTTTTCCTACAAAATTCATATACCATTCTGTTTTGCTAGCCAGTTTTTCAGATAATTTGACATTAAATTATGCTTGCTAAATTCATATATACACTAAATTGTTATACAAATCCATGGTCAGCATTACAATATTCAGATAGAAACCATCTTGCCCAGCTAGCCCTTACAAAGTCGATCTGCTCCTTGCTGTACTCGGCTTGCTTTGATGGTTGCTACAATTATAATTTGGTATTAGTTAGTAACAAGAAAAGGTAGATGCAAGACAGTCGCAAATATCAATTGCTAATTTAATGAAATGAGAATTATAAGTAAGCATAATATGAAAATATCAATTGCTATGATATAGGCACAATTAATATGAATTACATACCACATCTGGAAATTTGAATTGCATTCTTTCGACAAAGTGAAACATGGAAATCATCATGTAATATCCGCATTCCCAACCCGCCTCCTGTTGCGGGCTCTACAATTTACATTTAGCGGCCTATATCATTGTGTTGTGCTCACCGGCCACCACTTCCAAGTCAACCTCTTTCTCATTTTCTTGTCCTTGCTGCACAATCCTCCTTGTGTAACGTATGCAGCAAAAGCCCTTACAAAATGGAGTGACTCTACTTAGCAATTCCACAATTTGTTATAATTGGGAAAAAATCAAACATAGTGAAAGATTATTGCTTACTTTTGCACATACGGGAAGATTGCTTCTTTGCACGTGCTAAATCCGATCTTTTCTTTGGGCTGCAAAGAATCCACGACGTAAACCGCACTCAGGCAAGGCACAATGATGATCAAACACCAGTGTCCCCTGTGGGAGGAGAAGAATTATAGGATCTTAGCATACAGTACCCAGATATTTTGGCATATATAATAGTGAGACACGTGTTTGCTTGACTTGATGGTGTGATTTCAATTATTTATATATTTAATCACAAGGTTAGAACTAACATCTGGTGGTATGGCAAGAGAAGAAATCTCTTCTCCGCCTCAGCAGCTTGGAGCATCGCGCCACACAGGTATTCCGTAGCCACCTTCGGAGCATTTTTCACGTTCGACGCACTAAGTACGCTGGGGTCTAGAAAAGCACACAAGTTCGGTTTGCCCTTGCAGTGAGTACTACTGATTAGCCTCCTGAAAAATTATCATATGACATTAGAATATATTCTTCAGTGCTATACACATGATATAAACAATTTTTGGTCACTAACATGAGGAAAATGGTGATGTGCCCCACGGAGAGCCATTTATCGGACCCCGAGGCATGTAGTAAGTCCTTGAAGTCGGTGAACGACAGCAGTACAACCGAGCCGTCGTGTAGAAATATCCTCGGAGGGACAGGTATGACGACTTCCGTCATGTCCTTGGGTGCCGCCATCAAGCGGTCGTGGAGATCCCGCAAATCATTTTCGGGAAGGAGCTGGTATTCTTCCTCGGTGAGCAGACGAGGTGGAGGTCCTGCTGGTTGGACAGGAGGGTCATGGCCTGCTGGTCCGGCAGTAGGGTCAGCAACTACTGGTCCGGCCGTAGGGTCATGGCCTGCTGGTTGGGCAGTAGGGTCAGCAACTGCTGGGTGGGCATCAGTTGCTGGCCCTGCTGCCGGAGCAGCAGTTGCTGGCCCTGCTGCCGGAGCATTAGTTGCTGGCCCTGCTGCCGGAGCAGCAGCTGCTGGCCCTGCTGCCGGAGCAGCAGCTGCTGACCCTGCTGCCGGAGCAACTGTTTGGGAAGGTCCTTCTGCTTCGTCCCTCCGTACCGGTGACATCATGCCCTCCGTGCGACTACCATCATCTACTGTCTGTATCGAAATTTTTTACCTTTTCCAAGTATTTGAAAAGGAAGTGCTTTGAATGTAACAAAATAACTTGACTATTTATGCATTACCTGATCCAAAATAATCTGATTCTTGGGCCATTGCACGAATGACAGCCGGGCATCTTCGACATAGAGCATGCCATTCTCGGGTCTTTGGACAGGAAGAGGTACGCGCTCCCATCCCTCCACGACATTGTCAATCTGTACGGCGGCATGGCCGGGAAGTAACTGCTCATTGTGCACTTTGTCGGCTGCTGGATGTACCATGCCCTTAGCAACAATCAGAGGCTTACTCCCGAGCCACAGCACGAGTTCGCATGCTGTGGCGTCCTGCAATTTCATGCAAGTAGTTATTTTTAAATTGAAATATTGTCCAACAAGTAGTAATTGCCTTTAGAATACGAACAAGTAGTGATTACCTTTAGACGATCCAAATCGTATCCGAACGTCCCGGATGCCTGACTACTTCGCCGAACTCCCGTCGGGGTGGGAGGTGCTTGCTCGGCTGGCTGCGCCATAGCTGTAAAATCGGCACGCAACCTTGTTTCCAACTCATCCATCCTTGCCTGGTACTCGGCGCTCACCTCCTTGCGTATCTGCGCAACTATCTCGTCTTTGTTCACTTTCGCACGAGATTTCCTTCGAGGTTTCGGTCCATTGAATACGTCCTTCCAGCCCCTGTAGGCACCTACGCCCCTTACTCGACCAGGGTGTTCTGGATTCCCGAGCGCTATGGACAAGGAGTCATCTTGCCTTTCGACCGACCGGGCACCGGAATTGACCTCCTCCTCCACCTCCAACTGTGAATATAAAATTTAGTTATAGCAAAAGAATTAGTGATGTACACAAAGTTTTTAACACGCTTGAATTACACATAGTTCTAACAAACGACTCTTACCATTCTCTGAGCCACGGGTCGCAACGTGGGATGTAGTACTATCCTCCCGTCAGTGGTTAACTCGGACCTTGCCAACGCCCAATTTTGGGCCCTAGTATTTTTTATCCTAACCACGGGTGAGTCATCGTCTTTGTTCAACTCCAGTATTTTAGCCCACTCCTCCCTTTTACCCTGGTAACCACCCGACCCCAACTTGTGCGGATACTTGTTCATTGCAACGATCCTCCTGCCCTCCTCCCTTTTTTTCTTCACACATCAAATTAAGTAAAAAAATTAGCCTAGCTACTATTTTCCATTTATTAAAAAGTAAACAAACCAATTAAAAAGCAAGCAAAAAAATTATAAGTTGTGAGTGGAACACCATTTCAACTCCATATTAATTCAGTTATTCAAAATAAACACCATTTCACATTTATATATGACTGGAACAACAGCAACAGGGTGCCTATTTCGGACACCATTTACCAACATAATTCAAATCGATAAAGGAAAAAAGGTAATTTTGCTGAATTTACATACCTTGAACTCGTCCGTGCTCTTCATCTCCACAAACTTCTCCCAATTCAAATCGATATAGTAGCCTACCGGGCTTTTACCTTGATCCATCCAATCCGTACTCAGCGTGCTTTTGAATTGCTTCCAAGCTTCATTCATTATCTTCAAAGTCTTATCCTTTACCACCCCCGGGATGTCATCCGGGATGTTCCACTGAGCCTGCATTGACACCCAAATTATTGCATTTAAGTTCATGTACAATTAAAAAAAAGATGTTAACTGGTTAGGTACTTCACCTTCACAATGTTCCACCACTCGTTCTTTTGGGCTTTCGAAAAGTGATTCCATCTCTCTACCAGGATGTCTGCCTTTTGCTTTACCGTGGTGCACGCAAAATTTTTGTACTCAGCCGACCGTGGACCCTTCGCACACCCATTTTTACTGAACTCGATGTCCAGTTGCTTTGCCTCGGACATGGACGCGCACATCGTCGGACCTCTTTTCCTTTTGGCCGAACCTGATTGGGCAGCAGCTTGGTGCTCGCCTTCTTCCATCATATCTACGTGCTCATTCTTAATCGACATGGTTCTATAAAAAAAAATAGAACTTTTTCAGTAAATAACAAGGTAAATACAGTAAATACCTCCAGTAAATACCAAAAAAAAAAGAACTTTCTTCGCAATGGAGGTGTTGAGCATTTCCCCGAGAAAGAAGAGGTAGGTTGTCGGTCCGGAGAGTTGGTTGGACAGGAGAGGCGACGAAATCGAGGTGAGTTTCGAAATGTTTGGAAAAGAATTGAAGGCGAGAGCTAAGTTATGAAAAATTTGGAAGAGCAGGCGCGTAATATGTATTGTAACCCTAGTTCTACACGGACAATTCACTTAATTCATTTGTGTTAGAACACCTTTATACACGGACATTTAATCTAAACTCCGTGTAGAGAGGCATTCCAAGATCTACACGGACTTTTTATAAAACATCCGTGTAGAAAGACTCGCTCGACACGGATATTAACTTAAAATCCGTGTAGAATGAGGGAGAGCGACACGGACTTTAATCGGAAAGTCCGTGTAGAAAGACCTTTCGACACGGACTTGATTTTAACATCCGTGTCTATACCTTTTCGGACATTGGAACGACACTCGTGCACGAATACCTTTCGACACGGCCGTTTAATTAAACGTCCGTGTCTTTTTACAATTATACACGGACATGTAATTAAAAGTCCGTGATAAAAGTATAAAAATCAGATTATATAAAAGTATAAAAATCAGTAAATTCCTTTTCGAATTCCACGACGGAATTCGAAAAGTTGCCTCTTTATTATTTCTAAGGAGAAGACGAAACGACTCTTCAAAATGCTATATAATCTGAGAAACCCTGATTGAGATTTGGTATGTTCAAATGGCCGTGACACCGCCCCCCTCAAGTGTGCCACGGCGAAGCCCAAGGGGGCACCCACCACCAAATGTGCCAGGGCCACGGCCCCCCTCAAACCCTCCCGAAGTCCCTCTCGAAGTCCCTGCCGAAGGTCCCGCAGTCCCTCCCGGCTTCGAAAAGCCTCCTCTCTACGTGAAGAGGACATGGCCATGGCCCCCCTCAAGTGTGCCACGGCGAAGCCCAAGGGGGCACCCACCACCAAAGCCCTACGTACGTAGGGGCAATGCAGCCAGACCATTCTTCCCTTGGATTAAACGTCCAAGGCAGCCACCACCATCTAACTAGTTTAATTAAGTTTTTTTTTTTGTTTGCTTTGTAGTTATTTTGTAGTTTTTCTGTAAATTTGTGGTACATGTATGATGATCATTTCTTTTGGTACGATGTATGGGGATCCTTTTTTATGTAATATATTTTGTTCTTTAATCAACAATCTTTTTTTTTACACAGTTTCTTTTTTTGTTAAATACTTCATGCTATCTAAATAAATACTTTTATAGATAAGAATTAGCAGCACAAAACAACAACATGCAACAATATATAAGCACTGCAAAGGTTATTACTTAAAAACCTTTAATATTTAAAACGTTGATTCTAAGTAAAATACTTAATGCTGTCTAAATAATCTGATTTGAAAACATAAATTAACACTTACCTGATATGAAGAATAAATAATTTATGGGGACTTTACAAAATAATTACAAAAGCTAGCTTTAACAATATATAATTTCTGGGAATTGCAAATTAAAAACCTTTTTACACGGATTTTTAATTAAATATCTGTGTACGATACCTTTCAACACGGACTTTTAGTTAAACGTCCGTGTAGCTCGCTTTGCATTTCTACACGGATGTTCAGTTAAAGAGAAGGGAGTAGGTCCGATGCCCACCGGACCTACTTTCATGTTCAACGATGATGACCGTCCGATGTAATTTAAGATATGCGCGCACGGAAACTGAAACAGATACGAACGAATTTTAAACGATTCCGCACGAATGTTAAAGCAAATAGACGGTGATTAAACCCATCGCAAGCAAATACGAACGAATCAGATAAACTTTTTTGAATTATGATGACCTACTTTTAATATGTTATGTACGAGAGCAGCTTGTGTCCGATGCCCATTGGACCCAAAGTGAGTTCGATGGGCTCTATCACCGTCCGATCTATCTCAAGATCTGTGCGCATGTAGATTAAAGATGGCGCGAAAGTTCTGGCGGGAATCAATCGTAAAACAGATGGGCATCGGACCCAAGCGGCTGGGCGCGAAAGTTCTGGCGTGAACCCACTTTGAGTCCGATGGGCATCGGACCCAAGCTGCGCGCTCCTCTAAAAAATACGTACATAACGATTGATTCCTGCCAGAACTTTCGCGCCAGCTTTAATCTACGTGCGCACGGATCTTGAGATAGATCGGACGGTGATAGAGCCCATCGAACTCACTTTGGGTAATACAGCTTGATAATACAGCTTGATGGATGGGTAAATGAAGTTAAAATTCCATCAAAATTTGCTGCACTTGATTAAAGGCTGTAATCTTTGATTTGAACGGTCCGGATCAATCAACGGACTAACTATTTTTGTGCGTCTTCACAATCTCACAAGGCAAGAGTTTATGTTTCATGAAACATAAACTCTTGCCTTGTGAGATTGTGAAGACGCACAAAAATAGTTAGTCCGTTGATTGATCCGGACCGTTCAAATCAAAGAGCATTGCATTTATTGTCTTCCGTGAAAGTTTGATCAAAAATTATTTTTATTTACCCATTTATCTAGTTCATTGAATATTGAAGTATCGTATGGCCACAAACACTTCGTGCTGGATCAAACCTCATACATAATAAATTTTCCAAACTTTTATGTTGGTTACATTCAATGTTCTCCCTTGATCATTTTAAAACAGATATGGAATGATTTCGTTGCAGATCGACCGTTGATTTTCCGCTTGAAAATGAACGGTCCAAAAATATTTTTACAATTTGAAGGGACATACAATGATGAAAGTTTATAAAAATAATATGTATAAGTATTATTTGGCCATATAAGATGTAAAAAAAATAAAAATATATTTTTTGAATTATTTTCGTATGTACTGTTGTACATGTATTAGGTGATTAGTAAATATCAAGCTTTGTTGACCGTCCGATAAACGAAGAACGGTCCTGATGTCTTCATTTAGGAGGTGGTGGGTAGATTTTCCGCCCTCTCTGAGGTAACATAATATTTCTGTTTAGATCTGGTTCTAGATGATGCACAAGATCCTTTAATATTTGTGCATCATAATGATTAGACGGTCGGATATAACCACAGATATTACGTCACCTTTGAGTTTATGAAAGCCCTTCTATCCCTCCTCTCTGTGGATAAATTTTTTCGAATTTCCCTCCTTTAGCTCCCTGATGGGACTCCCAAAAATTCAAAACAAATTTTACGAAAATTTTCGCCTAGGTTGGCTTTTCCCCGCCTCACTTTCCCTCATCTTTTTACACGGATTTTTAATTAAATATCCGTGTACGGTACCTTTCTACACGGACTTTTAATTAAACGTCCGTGTAGCTCGCTTTGCATTTCTACACAGATGTTCAGTTAAAGAGACAGACGTAGGTCCGATGCCCACCGGACCTACTTTCATGTTCAACGATGATGACCGTCCGATCTAGTTTAAGATATGTCCGCACGGAAACTGAAACAGATACGAACGTGCTTTTAAACGATTCCGCATGACTTTTAAAGCAAATAGACGGTGATTAAGCCCATCGTCAGCAGAGTAGGTCCGATGCTCATCGGACCTACTCTCAAGTTTTAATTTGTAACTGGAAATTAAATAATATAGAGTTCAAGAGCACAAAAAATAAAAATACTTCATATATTAATTTCAACATAGGGATAGTTACTGGATACATCATCACTTAATACCAAAACAAAAACATAAAATATACAACAAACATAAGTATCTATCCCTAATTAAAAAACTATTCTTTCTCACTAATTGCCTCCCCTTTTTAATTTTAACATCCGTGTCTCTTACCCTTTCTACATGGACTTTTATTTAAAAGACCGTGTAGCACCCTTCTAGAGATCTAAACCCTAAACTCTTTGCAACTTGCATCCGAGATATTTGAAAACCTGCAATTGAGCACTGAGTTCCTGTACCAAACCTTCATAGGGATCATTTTCTTTTTAGAAATACAACTCCACAGCAAGCGATTTCTCCAAATGCTCGACCTTCCTCTCCCAACTCAGATTTCTCCCTCCTCTGAAGGCAGAACAGGCACATGCAGCCTCCCGGGAGAAGTTCTTCAATCTGAGTTGGAGAGGAAGGTTGAGCATTTGGAGAAATCGCAACGAGGGTACTCGGCCTTCGAGAAATAGATAGGTGAAATTGGCAAAGGACTCGAAGCGGCGCGAGCCAAGTCATTTATTATATTGTAACCCTCTTTCTACACGGATATTAACCTAACAACCGTGTAGCTCCACGGATTTTACCTTTAACAATCCGTGTAGCTCCCATCCCCATGAAACCCTAAACTCTTTACACACGGACGTTTACTCTAACATTCGTGTGTGATTACCTTTATAGACGGACCTTCATTAAAAAGCCGTGTAGCTCTCCTCATTTTGTGTGGATTTTAGTTAATAATCCGTGTACGTTACTATTCTCCTCACGTATTATTAAATAAAAGGCCGTGTGTGAAGTAGTTGACAACATTGCGTGGTTGAACTTGTTATTTTTATATTATTTGTTAGTGACAATAAATAAGTTTACGTATTATTTCAACTCGAAATGTTTGAAACGCCAGTATTTTTTTACTGAAATGTAATATTTCAACTAATTTTCAAATCCTAATAGAAATATATTAACTGGAAATATTATTTTACTAATATTTAATATGTGAACTAATATGTAAAAACCTTTATGTTGTTTTGAAATAGAAATATTTTAACTAGAATATTATTTAAAAGTTGTTTCCAAACAAGATAATTAAAAAGTTATTTTCTAAACAAAATAAATATTATACATCTCTTTTTTTTTTTCCTTTTTCTCTTTTTTTTCGCTGATTTCACATTACATTCGGCCCATATTCCTTCATTGTGGTCGGATCGCAAATAGTTTGCTTCGTCTTGTTCTTCAATTGAGGCTACCTCAGTTTGCACGTCGGTACAAAATGGAGGTATTTCGTCGAACTGGTCATACTCTTCTTCGTCGACGACGTTTTGTACCCCAACAATTCTTCTTTTCCCAGATAGGACGATGCTCCACCTATTATCACTCGGGTCAGTGACATAAAAGACTTGGGTTGCTTGCTTGGCGAGTATAAACGGATCATCAACATACCCAACTTTATTAAAATCAACGAGTGTGAACCCGTCGTTATCAGCTTTAACACCCCGGTCTTCGACCCATTGACACCGAAACAAGGGAATGCTGAGGTCAGGACTGTAAATGAGCTCCCAAATTTCCTCAATAACGCCATAATACGACTTTGATGCAAAAACCGGCCGGGAATCTCCGGATCTACTGAATTCTTGAGACGTCGCCACCAACGTCACCCCACTATTTTGCATCGTGCTCTTATCACTTTGGGTTTTAGTGTAAAATGTATATCCGTTAATTTCGTATCCTTGGAATGTTCTAACAATAATTCGGGGTCCTTCGCCCAGCAGTCGAACAATTTCATTTACGGGCCCCCTATCGGGGTGTGACTGCACCCTTTCTCTCAGCCATCCTACAAATGAACGATTATGCTCGTTGGTAAGCCACTTCTGACTTCTCGTGTAGTACTCTTGTTGAAGGATTGCCATGTGCTCATCTATATAGGGAGCAACATCTGTCATATGCTGTAGTACCAAAAAATGCGCCTTCTGTAGTTCATCTCTATCAGCAACTACGGCTTTCAACCCAATTGTCCCGACTCCCTGGAGCCTTCCCTCATATCGAGACTTTGGAACGCCAATAGGACAAACACCGGTCATGTAGTTGGTGCAAAAATCAATCACCTCTTCTGTGGAATATCCTTCTACAATGCTACCTTCGGGTCGATGTCGGTTCCTTACGTATTTTTTCAAAATTCCCATGTATCTCTCGAATGGATACATATACCGCATGAACACAGGACCACAGATCTTGATTTCTCTCACTAGATGAACAACAAGGTGAACCATAACATCGAAAAAAGATGGCGAAAAATACATCTCAAGTTGGCAAAGAGTAGCGACGACTTCCACCTCCAAAGAGTCCAGTATTAGAGGGTCTATCACTTTGGAATTTATTGTATTGAAGAAAAAACAAAGCTTCGTAATGGTTTGACGAACGGGCTTTGATAAAACCCCCCGAATTGCAACAGGAATCATATGTGTCAATAAAACATGATAGTCGTGAGATTTCAGACCGACCAGTTTCAGGTCCTTCATCGACACCAGCTTCTTAATATTCGAAGAATACCCTGATGGGACCTTAATACTACGGAGGCATTCACAAAAGCTTGTTTTCTCTTTCTTCGACATCGTGCACATTGCGGGGGGTAGGTATGTGCACTTCCCTTTCTCCTGCGGTGCAAGCTCGGGTCGTATTCCCATTTCTACCATGTCTTTTCGAACTTTGATACCATCTTTAGTCTTCCCCGGAATGTTCAATAATAAACCAGTCAAACTGTCGCAGACATTTTTTTCAACATGCATGACATCTATGCAATGTCTCACTTCTAAATATTCCCAGTAAGGTAGGGCCCAAAATATGGACTTCTTTTTCCAAATATTCTTCGGCGGTTTTGTGGCATACTTTCCAAACACAACATCAAGGTCTTTAACAAGCTCGAAGACACCCTTCCCATCTAATGGACGACGGGCCACTCCAAGCTCAACTTTCCCGTTGAATGCCTTCTTCTTCTTCTTACGATATGGGTGATTAATTGGAAGAAACCTACGGTGCCCCATAAATACATTCTTTTGACAGTTCTTCAACCTCAGCACCTGCGTAACATCTTCACAAATAGGGCACGCTTTTGCTCCTTTACAAGTGTAACCCGACAAGTTCCCGTACACGGGGAAATCATTTACGGTGCAAAACACCATGGCCCGCAAGTTAAAGGTCTCTTTCATGTACGCATCCCACACCGAGACGCCATCACGCCATAATTTTTTGAGGTCCTCGATTAATGGTGCGAGATATACATCTATGTCATTTCCGGGTTGTCTGGGTCCTTGAATTAGTAATGACATCATTATATACCTGCGTTTCATGCACAACCAAGGAGGAAGATTGTAGATGGCTAACAGAACTGGCCAAGTACTGTGCCGACTGCTCATGCTTCCAAACGGACTCATTCCATCTGTGCTCACCACAATCTTTAGGTTTCTTACCTCGGAACTAAAATCTTTGAAATGTCTATCAAAATTTCTCCACTGAGGAGAATCAGCCGGGTGTCTTAGTTTACCGTCCTTTTTGCGCCCTTCTTCATGCCAACGCAATAACTTTGCATCTTTGGGATTTGCAAATAACCGTTTGAATCTCGGTATTATCGACAAATACCACAACACCTTAGCCGGAGGCCGGCCCTTTTTGCCGTCGTCACAATCAGTAGTGCCCTGGTCCTTACGTTTATACCGAGAAACACCGCACTTAGGACAAACATGCATGGCCTCGTACTCATTACGGTACAATACACAGTCATTCGGACATGCATGTATTCTTTCGATCTTCAAACCCACTGGACATATCAATTTTTTCGCCTGATATATTGTACGGGGTAACTCGTTGTTATCTGGGAGCATTTCTCCTAAAAGCTTTAATAAGGACGTGAAACTCTTATCGCTCCAACTATTTTCTGCTTTCAAGTTAAATAATTTCAACACAGCTGACAGTTTCGTAAATTTGGTACACCCGGGATACAACGGCTTTTTTGATTCATTAGACAAATATTGAAATTTATCATAATTTTTATCAGTAATTTCATCTTCCACATCATGTAACATGTCCTCCAGATTATCAATATACTCGTGTACTACATTTTCATCGATTTCCGTCTACAGCTCATCATCGTCGTTGCGATCAAGTTCAACATTATCAAAATTTTCGTCATTCAAATCATCAGCGCTGAAATCAAGTTCAAAATTATCCAAATTTTCTACATTCTCATCGCTCTCTTCACAACGGTTAGAATTCTTATTGGTACAACTACTTTCCCCAAATTCCTCACCATGCATGAACCAACATGTATATCTTTTCTTAAATCCACGACAAATCAGATGGGCTCTAATTTCTTCGGAGTCCACAAATCTTAAAAAAATTTTACAATCTCTACAAGGACACAAAATGTCGGCTTCCTTCATCTTCACTCTATACCTCTCAGCGAATTTTATGAACTCATCAACGCGACCCAAATATTCTTCACTATCACGTCGCAATTCATACATCCAACTTCGATCCATCTGTAAATTAAATTAAAAAAATGATTTCAATTAATCATGGTCAACATGTAAATTGGTACCAAATTCTAGGCTTACAAAGGGCCGGTTTACAATCCTAACCCACTCTTTGAATATTAGGTCCCATATGTGAACACATATTAGCGAGATTTAATTAGTATTTGAGAAAAATTCGGCAGCATTTCCCCTTAACTCCCCAAGTATGCGTAAAAACCACATACTCGTAGGAGCCTTAAGGGAAAATACCGTCGAACTCTCCTCAATTACTAATTAAATCCCACTAATATGTGTTCACATCCTAAATGAGACCCAATATTCAAAGAGCAGTCCCAAAACGGGGACTATCCAAAATTAATCCCTATTGGATTAATTTTAGACGGGCAAGGACCTAAAAACATCAGTAGGGGTCGGTTATTGGACAACAATACACTACTTACACATGATCGATCTAAATAAGTACAAATAAGTAACATAAAAATAGAGGAAGAAAAGGAAAATATATATATATATACACTGACCTTAGAAAGATAGAGAGGAGAAAATACAAACTTCAAAGATCTCAGATAATACCAGCTGCTGACCTTTGCAGAAATCGGATCAGCGCATTCAATACAGAGAGAGAGAGACAGTATTAATTACTTGATAAAAAAAAAACGGCGCTGGAAGGAGAAGGCCTTTTATACCAAAACCCTACAAAGACTTTTCTACACGGATCTTACGTTATGAAATCCGTGTAGCTCTCTCACAAATCATACACGGCTATTTGTATTTAAGAACCGTGTTTATAATGCTAGCCTCTTATATGAAAATTTATAAAAATCCGGGTTATGTCCCATAGGAGAATGCGTTTCTACACGGATTTTTAAGAAACAACCGTATACATTTACTTTTGACACGGATCTTTCGTTAAGAAATCCGTGTAGCTCTCTAACAAATCATACACGGCTATTTGTACTTAAGAACCGTGTATAATGGTAGCTAATTTCGTTTAGGTTATCTTTTAATTTTGCAAATTCGGGCAGCAAATCCCATTGTTTAGGGATGCTAAAAATTATTATGGAAATTTATAGTTCATTGATGAATAGAATTAAAGTTTTCGTGTCCTATATATTTTTTGGGTTTTTTTTTATTTATGGGCTAGTCTTTTTCTACACGGATTTAAAAAAAAAAAAAATTCCTTGTAGCTATTTCGTACACGGATATTCAACTAATATCCGTGACAATTACTATTTGGACACAGTTTTAAGTTTAATATCCGTGTATGTTATCCTATATATTTTTCAATTAACAATTTTTTTTCTGGGCTAGCCTTCAGTTTTGCTAGCCAGTTTGCTACAAAATTCAATATTGAGTTTACCCCCAGTTTTTCAGATAATTTGACATCCAATTTTCCAATTACAGCACAAAAATTATACTTAGCATTACAAAATTCATAGTTAGCATTACAAATCCATGTTCAGCAATTACAAAATTCATAAATTCATCTCCTTATTTACAATTACAGCACAAAAAATTACTAAATTCTCTATATTTTATTTAATTACAAGAACATGCTTTATATTTGAAACACAAAATAGGTGGATGGCATACAAACCGGTCAATTAATAAGGGTAAACTAAAAATTCATGTACACTAAATTATACAAATCCATATTGAGTATTACAAAATTTAAATTGAAACATTATACAAATCCATATTGAGCATATATTACACAAATCCATACTGGGTAGACATATCCTTCTTCCTGAGACTCGATCCCATAGTGATTTCATATATAAACTTAAGATTCGCTTTTGGTGCCAGTAGCCAGGGTTTACAGAGGGTAATATATATGAAGATATACATGTTTTAATAAAGAAAGAGTTGAGTAAAAAGTTGGATGAAGGACCTTCTAAAAAAAAGGGAAGAGGTGGATGAAGGACCTTCTGAGCCGGATGAAGAGTCGAATGAAGAGTCGGACACAATCTTGTCAGTCTGACAAGATTGTGCCCGACTCTTCATTCGGCTCTTCATCCGGCTCTGAAGGTCCTTCATCTCACCTCTTCCCTTTTTTTACAAGGTCCTTCATCCAACTTTTTACTCAACTCTTTCTTTATTAAAACATGTATATCTTCATATTACCCTCTATAAACCCTGGCTACTGGCACCAAAAGCGAAGAGCCATCGTTGCTCACCTGAATGTGACATGGTTCTACAAAAAACAACATTATTAGAAACAAGCACAATTATACATGCATTAGTAAAATAATCACTAAAATAACTATTATACATGCAGTCCAGTATTATACATGCATTAGTTGATTATACATGCATTACTCTATTATTAGAAACAAGCACAATTATACATGCATCACTCTATTGTACATGCATTACTAAACAAGCACAATTATCAAGCTAATCATCACTAAACTAACAATTATACATGCATTACTCTATTATACATGCATTAGTTGATTATACATGCATTACACTATTATTAGAAAAAAGCACAATTATACATGCATCACTCTATTTAATATACTAATTATTTACATTATCTCAACAAATCAAGCATGCATGCATTAATTACTAATTGACCTAAATAAGCAATAACAAGTAACAGAAAATTAGAGTAAGAAAGGATAAATATATACACGACTAACCTTAGCAAGATAGAGAGGAGAAATACAAATTAACTTCAAAGATCTCAGATCCGGGCTGTTTGTGCGCAGAAATCAGACCAATTCGTATAGAGAGAGAGAGATTATTAATTGATCAAAACGGCGCTGGAAGGAGAAGGCCTTTTATACCAAAACCCTACACTTTTTTCTACACGGATTTATACTTAATAAAACCGTGTACAATATGCAGTGTATAAAATTGGCAAAACCGTGTATCGATAATCAAAACCCTAGAATAACTTTCTCCACGGATTATTATGTAAACAGCCGTGTAGCTCTGTCAAAGATTTCTACACTGCTGTTTAAACAAACAGCCGTGTGAATTTCGCATATTTCTACAATTACCGTTTGTACACGGTTTTTAGGTAAATATCCGTGTATGATTGCCCTATATATTTTTTTAGATTTTTTTTTTCTGGGCTAGCCTCCAGTTTTGCTAGCCAGATCTGTTCAGTATTGAGATTACCCTCCAGTTTTTCAGATAATTTTGTCATCCAGTTTTCCAATTACAGCACAAAAATTATACTTAGCATTACAAAATTCATAAATTCATATTTAGCATTACAAAATTCATAAATTCAACTCCTTATTTACTATTACAGCACAAAAATTACTAAATTCACTAATAAAACATTACAAGAAAATGCTTACAAGAACATTACTATAATTCACAAAAATTACTAAATTCACTAATAAAACATTACAAGAACATTACTAAATTCACTAATAAAACATTACTAATATGCATAAATTCATATTTTATTTAACACCTTACAAGAGCATGCTTTATCCTGGTTAGGTTCCAAAGAAATGAGGTAGACTAACTTTCACCTAACAAAACATTTTCTGAAAATTAAATTATGTTTTAGTCCCTTGTTTTTGGCGATGCATAAATGGACATGTGGCAGTGTTCTTACGTTGTTGTTTAAATTCTTTCGCAAACCACATCTTATTCAAAGGGGGTTTGTGTAAGAAATTAAACAATAATGCACTACCACATGCCATTTATACACCGCCAAAAACAAGTGATCAAAACATGATTTAATTTAAAGAACATGTTTTATTATTGAAAGTTAGTTTTATCCATTTCTTTGGAACCTAACCAAGAAAAAACATGTTCTTGTCAAGTGTCAAATAAAATATAGTGAAAATAAAAAGAAAATGAAATTCATCACATGCTGTCCATCGGAAAGTTCATCACAATCTGTAAATAAAAAAAAATGATGAGTAAGTAAGCAACAATAAGGAACAGAAAATTAGAGGAAGAAACGGAAAATACATGCCAGAGATGAAGGAGATATTCATGCCAGAAGTGAAGTCCAGATGTAGGTTATCAATTATATCACATCGCTCGTCTTGATAGATGAGCTCCAAAGATAGCGACTTATCTTGATAGATAAGCGATCTGACATAATTGATAAACCTAAATCAAAATTCCAATTATTAACCGTGAAATGATTATCAAAGTTGATCAAAAGCGATATGTAAAGTGACCGGTCTTTCTCTCTTCCTAAGGTTATACAGGAGAACCTACAATTTACCTATGAATTGAAAAAACTCTAACCTTTCCGTTTGTTGAATTACTTGATCAAAACGGCGCTGGAAGGAGAAGGCCTTTTATACGGCGGGGGAAGGAGAAGGCCTTTTATACCAAAACCCTACACTTTTCTAAACAGATTTATACTTAACAAAACCGTGTACAATGTGCAGTGTATAAAATTGGCAAAACCGTGTATCGATAATCAAAACCCTACAATAACCTTTCTCCACGGATTATTATGTGAACAGCCGTGTAGCTCTGTCAAAGGTTTCTACACTGTTATTTAAACAAAAATCCGTGTGTATTTTACATATTTCTACACGGTTCTCACCATAAATACCCGTGTAGCTCTCTCATGGCTATCTACACTGTTAGTTAAACAATAATCCGTTTACAATTCCTGATAAACGTTCGTGTAGCTCTCTCAAGGCTTTCTTCACTGATTCTTTAATAAATATCCGTGTAATAGATCCCACAGATATTTCGGGCTTCCAAAAAATTACAATAGCACACGGTTTTTGTATAAAATTGTCAAATCCGTATACAATGTGCCGTGTACAATGACCATTTCTGTAGTAGTGCATGGCGCCCCCAATTGAAGTTGACTGGAAGGCTTTTGGTGAGATTTTTCATCTTTGGAGGGTGTTTAAGCAAAATTCCCAATTTAGTTGTCAGCACATCAATAGGAGCTAGTGTATTGAAAAAACCCGTCCGATCCAGGACTGGACCGGCCAACCCGTGGACCGGACCCGTACCGGATCGGACCGTTCTTTTGCTAGGCACGGGTCTCGCAAGGGTTGAGTTCGATTTTTTTCTCTAGACCTGTGTTGGACTGAACCGTGTTGAACCCGTGGGACTGTCCCGGACTAGCCTAACCGCCCCCCTCCCAATCCGGACCCGGACCCGCCTAACCCCCCCAACCCGGAACCGAACCGTTCAAACCCCCCAACCCGGACCCGTCCCAACCCGCGCCCGGACCCGTTCCAACCCTCCCCAACTGGCCCCAACCCGTTAAATTCATTTTTTTTTTGAAAATAATGGCTCCAATTGCCCCCCTCCTCCACAAAAAAAAAAGAACATCCATAAATTAACCCTCATCCTTCATATTTTTTCACATGAAATCCTCATTATTCTCAATATCTCATTCTCTCAATCTCATACTCTCATTATTTTCATTATTCTTAAATTTTAATTTCATTATTAAAAAAAGAAAGATATAGTTGCAAATTTATTTCATTCCACAAAGACGCAAACGAAATTACAAAGTTCGGCATCTCCCGCAAGATTTGAAGGTTAGATTTAGTTTATGTTAGATTAAATTTTGTTAGATTTTGTAGAGCAATTTAAAATTTAAATTGAAATATTTGAATGTTAGATTTATTTTATGCTAGAATTAGTTTAACTTCAATTTATTTTTGTTAGATTTTGTAGAGAATGTTAGATTTATTTGTAGAGTAATTGGACTCTAAATTGAATGTTAGATTTATTTTATGTTACATATGTTAGATATGTTAGATTTAATTTTTAGTAATTAATTTTTAAATTTGGATTAATTTTGAGTAATTTTATGTTACATATATTAGATATGTTAGATTTAATTGTTAGATATGTTAGATTTATTTTTAAATAGGTTAGATTTTATTTGTAAATATGTTAGATTTATTTTTAAATATGTTAGATAATTAGATCTATTTTTTAATAGGTTAGATTTTATTTATAAATATGTTAGATTTATTTATGAATATGTTAGATTTATTTTTAAATATGTTAGATATGTTAATGTTAGATTTTAATATGTTATGTTAGATTTATTTTTAAATTCGGATTTATTTTGATTTTAATATGTTAGATTTATTTTTAAATATGTTAGATTTTATTTATAAATAGGTTAGATTTATTTTTGAATATGTTAGATTTATTTTAATTTCGGATTTATTTTTAATTTAAATTTTAAGTTCGGATTTATTTTTAATTTGCACTTAAATATCCACAAAAATGTTAGAAACCCATAAAAATGCAAACTATACAAATAATTATGTTAGATTTATTTTTGAATATGTTAGATTTATTTTTAAATATGTTAGATATGTTAGATTTTAATATGTTATGTTAGATTTATTTTTAAATTCGGATTTTTAGAAATTTAATTTTAAATTTGGATTTATTTTGATTTTAATATGATTTATTTTTAAATAGGTTAGATTTTATTTATAAATATGTTAGATTTATTTTTGAATATGTTAGATTTATTTTAATTTCGGATTTATTTTTAATTTGCACTTAAATATCCACAAAAATGTTAGAAACCGTTAAAAATGCAAACTATACAAAGAATTATGTTAGATTTATTTTTGAATTTGTTAGATATGTTAGATTTTAATATGTTATGTTAGATTTAATTTTAAATTCGGATTTTTAGTAATTTAATTTTTAAATTAGGATTTATTTTGATTTTAATATGTTAGATTTATTTTTAAATAGGTTAGATTTTATTTATAAATATGTTACATTTATTTTTGAATATGTTATATAATTAGATCTATTTTTTAATAGGTTAGATTTTTTAATAGGTTAGAAACCCATAAAAATGCAAACTATACAAAGAATTATGTTAGATTTATTTTGTAAATGTTAGATTTATTTTTAATGTGTTAGATTTATTTTTAAATATGTTAGATTTATTTTGTCAATGTTAGATTTAATTTAATCTTTAATTTTGGATTTATTTTGATTTTGCACTTAATTATCCTAAAAAATTTAGAAACCCATAAAAATGCAAACTATACAAATAATTATGTTAGATTTATTTTGTAAATGTTAGATTTATTTTTAATGTGTTAGATTTATTTTGTAAATGTTAGATTTAATTTAATCTTTAATTTCGGATTTATTTTGAATATGTTAATTTTAATATGTAGAATAAATGACATCTCCTCCTCGCGAACAAACGGTTGAGCAATGGTGAAGTCATTCTCCCACAAAATTTTTGAAGACCCGCATTCTAACCCTCCTCCACCACCGTATTTTCCTAACTATTATCCACAAAATCCTCATCCACCACAGCCGTATTTTCCTCAAGATCCTTAACTATTATCCACAAAATACTAACCCTACACCACCAAACCGTATTATCCAATAAATCCTAACCCTACATATAGTGGAGCTGGAGCTAGTGGTTCTAACTCATCGAGTCAATACACCGTCTCACCTTCACAGTACCCTGATCAAAGTCAAGGACTACGACCGCATTTCATGCCGTCACCTGCTATACAGTCTCCTTCGACAAGTGTCTCGCCGTCACCAACCGAAGATGTACCAACAGAAAAGAGGAAGAGGAAAACCTCAAAACCCAAATACGAGGCTAGTTGGTGGCATTTTTATCAAGTGACCCACCATCCTGATGGCACCGTGCGGACTTTAAAATGTAAGGTAAAAGGTTGCAAGAACTTTTACGAGTATGTAAAAAGTAATTGTATGTCTACATTTAAGAAACACGCCAAAACTCACATGAACAAAAATGAGGAACCACAAGAAATAGCGGACAGTCGCTTAGTCCAAAAGTATGATGAAAAAAGAATGCTTAGTGAATTTGCACAGTATTGTGCCCACAAAGAACAACCAATAAGTATGGGTAATTGCTTGAGTTTTGCCCAGTTGATAATTAGGGGGTGTGGTAAACCAATGTACAAGAGGTTCCATCATAGAAAGATGGTAAAAGAACCAATCAGCTTAGAGTGGTGTTGCCAGACTTGGTGTCTTGCTACCAGACTGCCTTCACTCGGGATAGACACATTGCCGAGGATTTCCTTGCAACTAGGGAGATTCTACAACATGTCTCTTCTTCCAAAGAACGAGCTGTGTTTGCGAAGATAGATTTTGCTAAGGCATTTGACTTGATAGATTGGAGTTTTCTAACGAAGGTCATGACAGCTCGCGGCATTCCGCAAAGGTGGATAAAATGGATACAAAACATATTGGAAACTTTGCAGTCAAGAATTGTAATGAATGGAGAACATACGGCCTATTTTACTCACCAACGAGGCCTAAGGCAGGGTGACCCGATTTCACCGATGCTATTTATAATAGCTGTTGATGTTTTTCAAAGAATGATAAGTTCGGCCAATAGCCTACTTTCGGTCCCTCTAGCGAAGAAATGCCCTCAATCGATAATTGCTCTACAATACGCGGATGATACCGCAATCATTGCAAGGGCGGATTTATACACTCTTGTCACACTGAAAATCATCCTAAGATGCTTTGCTCAAATATCGGGATTAAAAATAAACTATGACAAGAGTAGTTTTGTGCCTTTCAACCTAAGCAGGAGAGAGAGTTGGCAAGCGAAGGTGGTTCTCATGTTTAAGAGAGTATCGCTCCCTGTTGAGTACTTGGGAATGCCACTATCAATTAATAGATTGACTAAGCGGGGTTTCTTCTGATTAATTGATCGTTTGGAGAAAAAAATGGAATGATGGAAGGGGAAGTTAATCTCACGTGGTGGAAGGTTATAATTAGTGAAGTCGGTGCTCTCGGCAATCCCTATTTATTACATGATGTGTTTCAAATTGCCAAAATGGGTGGTTGATAGAATTGATGTGGTGAGATGGGCCTTTTTGTGGGGGAGAAATGAAAAGGAAGGGAAATATCTCTTCTGAATTAGGAAATGGTATGTATGCCGGTGGTGTCGGGTGGAATGGGTATTCATGATTTGGCGTTGCATAACATAGCCTTGTTAATGCGTTGGTTGTGGCGTGTATACACGAATGAGAACTGTCTGTGGACGGGTATAATTACATCACTCAAGTCCACGGGGATATATGTTGATGGACCCAAATTTTGGTTAAATGAGAGTTCGTTCTTTTGGAGAGCTCTCTTGAGATTGCTTCCCATTTTTAGACGGGCAACAAGTTGGGTGCTTGGAGATGGTGTTGCGGTTTCCTTATGGTTCCAGATACGAACATACTGCTGCCAGATAGTGATCTGACTATTCGCCTATCTCAGGGAAGAGATCAGATACTATGGAAGTGGAATGCTTGTGGTTCATACACAGCAAAGTCAATCTTTAAGATGTTTGTTACAGGAGGAAGATAAAATGTGAACACTCTTATGTATGGAAATTGCCGGTTACGCCAACGGTACGTATTTTCATTTATCTCATGATGAAGGGCAAAATACTTACAGGGGATGTCAGAATAAGGAGAAGAATGGGGACTGAGGGATCGTGCCAAATATGTCGCAATTGCCCTACCGAGTCAGTGCTGCATCTTCTATTCTTGTGTCCCAATGCGGTACAGGTTTGGTTTGGTTTATCCTTGCAACTGGGGTTTAGAGTCATGGTTCCACGAATGACAGTGGAGGATATCATTGCTAAACCAAGGGAGCAAGTGCAGTTGAAGGGGGAGGAGCAGGCCAAGTTGTGGGACTCTTTGTTCTGGTGTACATGTTGGATGATTTGGCGGCAAAGAAATGAGCGGATTTTCTCAAGAAAGCTACAGCAGCCTCAAATTGTGGTGCATCAAATTCTTGGGAAGTTGTGTTATGGAGGAGTTGTGTTAAGACGAGGCGAGTGGATTATAACCTACTACCAGAACCCGACTAATGCAGTTATATGTTTTGTTGTAAGATGCGGGTTTGGTTTTTCTGTTTTTCCTTATGTTGTTTATGATGTGTACGTTTTGTTTTTAGGTGGATTATACCCTTAATGTTGTATTTAATCTGTTGAGTCCTCTATTCTCAGCTTGTAAGACATTTAAACCCTTTTTACTTATTAATAAAATTCCAGACTAAGGTAGCCACTGCCAGGTTTTTCAAAAGAGAGAGAGAGAGAGAGAGAGAGAGAGTCACGTCCTGATATCCTAGCAAATCATACGGTGCAGGATGCTAAACTCTGGATGAAGTATGCATAGGATAGTTGGCTCTGTGTATTTGATAGTTGGCTTTGTGTATTTGTTTTGATGTTATGTAATTGTTATAGGCAATTGGTGGCATGTAAGGTTTAATTTTCAGATGTTATTTTTGTTGTAAAATATTTTATAACTCTAATGCAGCACTTGACAGCCGCTGTCAAGTTTTTAAAAAGAAAAAAAAAAGAAAAAAAAGAAAGAGAGATGTATGTAAGACTAACTTCTAAGTCCACCGTTGCCCGACTTCTAAGTCCTTCACATATTGAAAAAAGAAGTTTTGATCCGACATTTTTATTAATATCCAAAGTTTAATAGAAATTAATATTTATGTTCAGAATTATGGGTTTTCGCCAAAAATGCTCAAGCCGGCCATTTTATGGCCGGTTTACTCTCCCAGTAAGCCGGCCATTTTTTTTAGACACTATGAAGAGCACGATAATGAAATCTAACACTGAAAATTTGAATTTTTGTTTAAATTTTTTGTTAGATTACTTATTTTGATTTATAATTAGCATATTTATACTAAAATACGCTAAATTACTTGAAATTATGTTGAATTACAATATATTAAGTTAAATTACACTAATTACATTATATTACGCTAAAATACGGTAAATTACGCTAAATTACATATGAATAGGGATTACATCTTCACTGGAAAGGCGAAAAACGACAACGAAACTTCAAACGGTCATAAAACGGCGCTCGAGTGTCCGATTTCAGCAAATGACCACTTTTCGAAAAGCTTGCGAAAATACGCATGCATCATGACCACTACATCATTTTTCGAAATTCATAATTACCAAAAAATAAAGGGAAGAACCTCAAAACTTGAGTTGAAGTTTCCGATTAAGATTTTCATTTCTATTATTCAATCTAAGTAGCTCAGCAAATTAGTTACATAATGAACTTGTAGAATACCAATTTTTACTATTTTTTAAATTTTTTTACTATTTTTTATGATCATGAAAGATGACACAAAATCAGTCTACTTTAGCGTAATTTACCGTATTTCAGTATAATTAGCGAAGTTATTGTATTTAGCGTAATTTAACGTAATTCAACATAATTTATTATAATATAGTGTAATTCAACATAATTTCAAGTACCTCTAAAAAAAGAAGTAATTCAACGTAATTTCAACATAATTATAGATCAAAAGAAGTAATCTAACAAAAAATTTAAACAAAAAATTTAAATTTTCAATATTATCTTGCTCTTCATAGTATCTCTAAAAAAAAAAAACGAGTAAGCCAGCTATTTTGTGACCGGCTTGAGTATTTTTGGCGAAAACTCGGAAATCTGAACATAAATATTAATTTCTATTAAACTTTGGATATTAATAAAAATGTCGGAGTTTTGATGAGTTGTTTATTTTGTAGGATAGTGCCTTTTTCAATTACTGTCAATCTCACGATCCAACTTAAACCGTAAAAATAGAAATATTTGATTCAGTCAAATGTAAAGTCGCAAGTGTTGGTCCACTAAAAACGTTTGCGGTGTGAACTGGGACCCAACTAATTGTCGGAACTCGAAACAATCGTAGTATGAGAATCTTGTATTTAATTTGACCAAGTCAATAAATTATGATCTCAATTGAATACCGCATCATAGATTTCTAGCCTACATTAAATGGATCCGTGTTCTCCCGGGTACCTGACTCAAGACAATTGAAAGGGATGGTTCAGATTTATTCTCAGTCGGTGTCTATTTAGGATAGCGCAGAGGCAAGTATTAATTGTGCTTTGAGATTCGTGTCAAGTTAAAACGATAATCCTAGACCATCCATTTCAATTATACAAAGGTAACCTGAAGTGATGTGAATTCACATTAAATGGCCCTTCTTTATTATCTAGATACGGAAAAAATAACAGTCGTCTCTAGAGTGGAAAAAACGTGTCGTGCCGTGACTAAGATGCCGTGACTTTGGTCTCGTGCCGTGTCGTGCTGTGACCAAAATGTCAATGGGTGGTCACGGCACGCGAATAGTCACGCCACGTGAGTCACGCCGTGCCTAAACGTGCCGTGACCATACGTGACTCACGTGACCATTTAATCATAATTTACATTAGTTTATTCAAGATTTATCATTAAATCAATATCTAATGGTCCTAATTAAATAATAAATTATGTTCTAATTAATTATTTTACCATTTTCACATTCCAATCATCCATTTACCAGATCATATATAAATGGCCCAGTCAATAAATTATGATCTCAATTGAATACCGCATCATAGATTTCTAGCCTACATTAAATGGATCCTTGTTCTCCCGGGTACCTGACTCAAAACAATTGAAAGGGACGGTTCAGATTTACTCTCAGTGTCTATTCAGGATAGCGCAGAGGCAAGTATTAATTTTGCTTTGAGATTCGTGTCAAGTTAAAACTACAATCATAGATCATCCATTTCAATTGTACTCAGGTAACCTGAAGTGATGTGAATTCACATTAAATGGTCCTTCTTTATTATCTAGGTACGGAAAAAATAACAACCGTCTCTTTTTCAAAAAAAAGAAAAGAAAAGATAGATGGTTTATATATCCCAACAACACTTTATCTCAAAAAAAAAAGTATCCCCACAACACAATTATTTTTTTATATTAAATTTGCATGTTGAAAAAAATCATAGAAACTCGGAGTTCGATACTATCATTTCAGGAACAAGAAAATGGGATCGTATATGGATATAATTCCACCGGAAAAGTGATGTATTTCTGTTGCAAAAGTCCAAGTTGAGGCCCAAATAAACCGTAGACTTGCAAAATCAGGCCCAGTAATTGTAATATTTGATTGGGTTTTGCGTATGAGAACGGAGTAGGTCCGATGCCCATCGGATCTACTTTTAGGTTCAACGAGCATGATGACCGTCCGATCTAATTTAAGATTTGTGAGCACAAAAATTGAAATAGATGCACACGAATTTTAAAGCGTTCTGCACAAATCTTAAAGCAAATCGATGATGATTAAACCATCGAACCTAGGGGTGCACAAAATGCTCATGACTCGAAACTCAGTTCGGAATCAATTCGGATTCAACTCGCTAATAACTCGAGTTGGAATTGACTCGAGTCAAAACTGACTCGAGTTAACTGACTCGGTTGATTTATGAGTCGAATCCAAATTACCTCCAACTCGGTTGGACTCACACCAAACTCTAATCCATATATTCCTAATTTTTGCGTCCCCAAACCTTATATCCGTTTCTCACAATATTTGGTAATTTGATAAATTATGCACTATTTCTTTTGTTTTGTTAATTTATTAGACTCTGTATTGTTTTGTTAGACTTTATCAGTTTGGTATTTTTAATTATATACTATTTTGGTATTTTCATAATTTTTAATTATGTATTGGTTATTGTCTGATTATGTACTGTCTTTAATTGTGTATTATTTTGGTAAACTATGTAATATTTTTTTTGTTATAATTAAATTAGATTGTCTCACTATGTACTATATTATGAGTCGCGAGTCGACTCGCTTCGACTCGAGTTGCTCGCGAGTTGATTCCAAATTGGATTTCTGACTCGGAACTGGATTAGCAACTCGGACTCAACTCGGCTCATGAGCAGCCCTAATCAAACCAAAGTAGGTCCGATGCACATCGAACCTACTCTCAAGTGTTTGCGTATATATTTGTCAAAAGAACTATGGAAAAGGGAAATAAATCTGCTGCTATTGGAATAACAGGTTCCTGTTATTCCGATCCCAACTGCTAATTTTTGTTGAGATTCGCACAAGAAAAAATTTCTACGTTGAGATTCGCGCATGAAATAATTTGAACGGTTGGGATCAGAATAACTGTTATTTTAAAAGGAATAACAGCAGATTTATTTCTATGGAAACGCAGGTACTGAATGGAGAAACACTGAAAGACCTTTATCTACCGTCTCAATTAAGGTTGGCTAATCAATATTGTCCATTCCGAGCTAATTTGGACAGCTTCTCTTTGTCAATTATTACTTTGAGTGAGGCTACGGTGCTATGCATAGCACGGATGGGATCCGTGCTACGGCTCAAAATTTGACTTTTTAAAATTCTAACGGTCGATCCGAACCGTTCAACATGATTATAAAATGAATATGTACTTGCAAACCAAATTTTACATTTTTTTCGAATTTTTTTACTATTTTTTTGAAAATCACTTGATCTGAACATTCTGGACCATCCAAAAATAGCCTATCTAAAAAAAAATAGTAAAAAAATTCGAAAAAATGTAAAATTTGGTTTACAAGTACATATTCATTTTATAATCATGTTGAACGGTTCAGATCGACCGTTAGGATTTTTAAAAAGTCAAATTTTGAGCCGTAGCACGGATTCCATCCGTGCTATGCATAGCACCGTAGCCTCACTCTATTACTTTTTACTGTTATTTACAACATTTTTGTTACACTAATGAGTTAAGACCATGATCTATGCTTCCCTTATATTATTGGAACATAAATGTTAATCCCAAAGTATATTCTTCTCAGTGAGTTGAGATGTGACAGAGAAGTCATGCATAGTATTTAACAAGGTAATTAAAGAAAAGGGTATGTCGTTAAAATATTACAACTAAAACGGTTCTTGAGATAAAATTAAATCATGCAGGCATCCTTTGTGACGAAATATATATAAAACCATTAATATTCATATATAAAGTATGTATCCCCAACCTTTACACCAAAATAATATATGAAGTACGTAATTCGATTTTAAATTAATTATTTAAAAACATAATATGAACCAGAGTGCATACTAGCTGAGATCATAATATAGTGCACTCATATAATATAATGGCGTCCAAGATTTATGCAAATCTATTACAGAAATTGACCGATTACAAGGCCGGTGATGAAAAAAATACAGAACAATAACCCTAGTGCAATCCACCAGATCTGAGAAGACTCATGATTGGTCATCATCAACGACTGCTGAGACCCGTCTCCCTTTCGCATAGACCTGTTGTTACAAGGTGGCAATGGTAAACCGCAGAGACCTGAATTATTCTCAAATGCATATTCTGGAAATGTAATCAAAGAACCCTGTTCTGGTATGGGCCCGCTTAACTGGTTGTTCGACAAATCCAATCATGACAAAGACGAGGCCGAAAGGGAAGAGGGTATATTGCCTTCCAACATATTATGCGATAAATCGAGTATTAGTAAGATAGCCATGCCTCCCAATTCCTGTTGCAACAGTCCTGTTAGGTTATTATGCTCGAGGTACAAGGTGCTCAAAGATTGCATTGCAGAAATCTCAGTTGGAATGTGGCCATCGAGTTGATTGTACGACAAATCAAGAAAAACCAGTGATAATGCATTTACAACTTGATGGCTAGTTATGTCAGTACGATCCACAAAACCTGGCATTAAGTTACAATAACTTAGACTCGGCACGCGCATCAGGTCATTATACCGGATCCCATCATACTCCAGAAAGATATTCATACGGTAGCATAGCCTATTGCTATTAATTCTCTTGCTAAAATATAGCAAACCATCCACAATAAGGCCCATCACAATTTTACCAGACTGTTTTTCCAAAGCTGGTGGAATGGACCCATTGAGTTGGTTGATACTCAAATCTAAATATTGCAGGCCCTTACAGTCACCAAGCTCCGGAGGTATCGACCCAGTGAAGGAATTATTTGCAAGCATTAAAATCACAAGTTTTTCTAGCTTGCCAAACCAAATGGGTATCGACCCCGTAAGTTGGTTGCTTGCCAGAGAAATCCAGTTGAGGTTGGTGCAATTTGCTAACCTGTCTGGTATTGTACCAGTTAAGCTATTGTAGTCCAGGAGTAGGTTACTAAGTTTAAGGGATGAGAGCTCGACGGGTATCTCACCATTCAAGTTATTTTGCCACATTATAAGATTCTTTAAGTTGAGGGACCCTAGAGAGCTGGGTATGGACCCGTAAAGCAAGTTCAAGCTCAGATCAAGTGAGATCAAGTTAGTGCAGTTGCTTAGGGAATGAGGTATGGACCCAGTAAAATAGTTATCCTGTAAGTGCAACACTTTTAATCTAGAGATACTACTGATGCACAAAGGTCGTGGTATCAAGCCTAAGAACTTGTTCGCACTAAGATCCAATAAGTCGAGACTTGTAAGCTTTGTAATATATTTGGGTAAACTACCATTGAAGTTATTAAATGCCAACTCTATAATCTGGAATCTGGGCATGGCAACCTGGGACAAGATGGGGAATTCACCAGAAAAATTATTTTTTGAAAGGCTCAGAGTGTCGAGATTGGTGCATGCCTCTATGTCGGGCGGGGCCTTACCAGTAAAATGGTTAGATGAGAGGTTTAGATGACTTAAATTTAGACAACTTGAGAACGTACCAGCCAGTATGGTACTGGTGAGTTGATTGGAAGATAGGTCAAGATATTGCAAAGAGGTGCAATTGGTAATTTCTGGTATGGGGCCTTTAATGGTGTTATTGGAGAGGTCTAGATATTTGAGTAACCTGAGTTTAGAGAATAACCATTGGATATCTTTGTTGGTTGTGATCTTGTTATTGGAGAGATCAAGCATCCTAAGTTGGAGGAGAACTGGAGAGGAACGATTGAAGGCTTGGCCAATGTAATTATTGGAGAGGTTGAGTGACTGAAGAGAATGACAGGAGGCTGCCAGGGAAGCTATATCATACACAGACCCTTGAAGGTTGTTACTGGATAGGTCCAGTTCTTTGAGTTGCATGGTGCAGTTTGCAAGGGCTGAGATGGATCCAGTGAGTTTGGTAGAATGGAGAGAGAGCGCTTCTAGGTTTTGAAGAGAGAGGATGTGAGTTGAGACTAAATTGAAGTCTACTTGGAGTGCAGACCTCGAATGGTGAGAGAGGACACGTGGCTTCCTTTACATGTTACGCCTTGAAATTCACACACTCCATGGATCCGGTTCCAGTTGGATAACAAATTAGGATTTGGGAGAGAATTCTTGAAGGAAATTAGATGATCAACATCTCCGGACATGGCTGATGCCATGCAGAAGAGGAGAAGGTTCAAAAGGAAGCAACATGTAAGTGTAACCATTGTACGCTGCACTCCTTTTGTCATCTCTCCTATGCTCGTTGTGGTTTTTCTCTTCTGGTTCATATCCATTGCAAAGCTTCGATTTAAATAAAGATAGACACAAGCAGTCTCTGCCAACCTTTCAAAAAGAGAGTGAGATAGAGAGTCATTTGGCAGTCTCTGTCCATGACATCTGGTCTGCCTCGCAATCTCGGGCAAGGGCTAGAGGCAAGAAGAAATTCGCAAGATGGAAATCACTCTTCCTATGTGCCTGCTGGCATATCTGGAAGCGACACAACAGTCTAATTTTCTCGGGGCAAGAAATCCCCTCGCGGATCCTCACTGACAGAATTATGGATGACGCACACTTGTGGTTAAAATACTGTAATGCGGGTGCAAGACGAACCATGGGTACAAACCTGCTGCCGGATCCGGATTGACAAACATCCGCTAGCAGCCCCATCAGGCAGGCATGACGTGAGACGTGAGACGCGCTTCAAGATTCACAATGCTTTCCTTTCTTTTGTTTTTCAAATTTTCTGTTTTTCTTATTTTTTCTGATTTACTTTTACCAAAATTTCCTTCTGGCGGAAGATGGGCAAGTTATTGCCTATAGTGGTGATGTAGTTCTATGAACGTTTTACTATCAATACAATTGGCAGCTTCTGCCTATTTCTCAAAAAAAAAAAAAAAAAAAAGTTTTCAGAAGAGAGAGAGAGAGCGCGCGCTATTGTTTTTCATCTCGTTAGTGTAAACTGTAATGAAATTATGGTTCTTAATTTGCTTTTCTGTTGGTATATATTCGCTGTTGCACGACTTCTATCTCGTCCTACGTGGAAAGAAAAACGAGTTATACAGATGGCGTGTACACTTCTGATGCGTTGTTGAATTTGTCCAATGATGCTGCGTTAACGGTCAGAACTCGTCAAGAGATCGACTTCTATATATAGACCGTAATACATAAAAATATCTGATTGTTAGTCAAAGAATGAAAGAAGATTATTGTGGTCATAATTAATGGCGGTCAAAAATATAAGTCAAGGATCGAGACTCGAGAATACTTGTCCACTAAAAAATTCATGGCGCCCCCAATTGAAGTTGACTGGAAGGCTTTTGCTGAGATTTTTCATCTTTGGAGGGTGTTTAAGCAAAATTCCCAATTTAGGACATCAGTAGGAGCTAGTGTATTGAAAAAACCCGTCCGGTCCAGGACCGGACCGGCCAACCCGTGGACCAGACCCGTACCGGACCGGACCGTCCCTTTGCTAGGCACGGGTCTAGCAAGGATTGGGTTCGATTTTTTTCTCTAGACCCGTGTTGAACCCGTGGGACCGTCCCGGATAGGACTGGAGAAAACCCGAACCGCCCTGTGTTGGACCAGCCTATCCCCCCCCCCTCAACCCGGACCCACTTAACCCCCCGCCCCCAAACCCGGAACCGAACCGTTCAAACTCCCCCAACCCGGACCCAAACCGTCCCAACCCGCCCCAACCCGTTAAATTCAATTTTTTTTTAAAATAACGGCTCCAATTCCACCCCCTGCTCCCCCCCCCCCCCCCAAAAAAAAAATCCTCCATAAATTAACCCTCATCTTTCATATTTTTTCACATCAAATCCTCATTATTCTCAATCTCTCATACTCTCATCTCATACTCTCTTATTTTCATAATTCTTAAATTTTCATTTAATTATTAAAAAAAAAAAGATTTAGTTGTTGATTTATTTTCATTCTACAAAAACGCAAACGAAATTACAAACTTCGGCACCTCCCGCAAAATTTGAAGGTTAGATTTTGTTTATGTTATATTTATTTTTGTTAAATTTGGTATAGTAATTTAAAATTTAAATTGAATGTTAGATTTATTTTATGTTAGATTTAATTTAACTTAAATTTATTTTTGTTAGATTTTGTAGAGCATGTGTAGGGCGCAGAAAGTTGCACAACGGAGGAAGGTGTGTGCATATGTATTGAAATGTCTCAGGGTTCAATGCTCTCTGTTTTCAAGACATGAAAGAGAATATCGAACATAAAACATTCATTTATTTCTACAATTTCTTCGGTTTACCTTCGACAAACCTACTCTTCATGATCAGTCTATCGAGAGAGTTTATTGATTGTGGGATGTTTAACTACCAGCGGGCGCAAGCCCCCGCTGTTAATTACATTAGATGACCCTTCCAAGCCATACTGAGCACCTCGTTCATTCCGGATTTGTGCCTATTTTATGTGAATTGAATAATGGGGCTAAAAGGGGACTCATGTATTGACTTTGGTTTTGATTTGGTTTTCTTGGTTTGGATGTGTGTGTGTGTGTGTGTGTGTGATTTCATATTAAAATAATGTTTATTATATTTTGAAATAGGAATTTGGATATTTGAGAAGTGTATATACATTGTTTATTTATATTTGACTCATGACATATTTATTTAAATTTGAGAAAGGGTATTTTGGTCATTTCTAGATTTGGTTGACGCTTGAACATGTTTAATTTTAATTTAGAAATGTAGAAAATTCGATTTATGTTCATTTGGAACTGATTTGAGTTGATTTGGACTTGAAATGAAGAAATTATGATTATAAAAGATTGAGAAGGGCCTATTTGTGAATATTTATATTTCTCAAGGGTACATTTACAAGGCTGAGAGGACATAGAATTATAATATGGACTTTAGGCAAGGTTTAATGTGCAAATTGGGCTCTCAAGGGTCTATTTGGAAGATTTTATAGTAGCCAGGGACCTATTTACAATTTCACAAGGGCTGTGCTGCAATTAAAACTTGTCAGAGGGACTTATTTACAAAAGAGCTTTGATTTTATGATTTTAATTTATTATTTGGGCTTTGAGATTGGTATTGGGCTTTCAGATTTGAGCTGAAGGCTTTGAAATGTGTATTGGGCTTCAAGATTTGTAATTCCGGGCTTTAAAATTAGCGCAGAGCATTGATCTCAAATAAATTTCAGATTCAATTATTGGGCTTTGAGATTAGTGCTGAGATATTGATATTGACATAGGGCTTTAAGATTTAGTTAAAGGGTTCTTATTTGATATGACTTGCGGGTCCCATGCGACAGCGAGACATGAACCATTGGGTTTAAACATAGGCCGTTGGATGCTTTAAGATTAGGATTTCATTTAAATCTTTAGCTTTGGCGCTAAGGTCTAAGGGTTCATGTGACTTTAAATTTCGTGTAGGGTTGATGAGCTAGGCTTTCGTCCCCAACCCCAGGGTTCTGAGCTCCGGTGATCTTCCGGTCATGGCAAGGCTAAAGGCAGGTATGATTAGCATCGCCTGAAGGTTGAGAATGCGTTACACCTGTTATTGATTGCTTCCGATCATCGGGGGGTGGCATGTCGCCGTTGAACTCAGCTGCTGCGGTCAATTTGGGATTTCTACTCGATTTCTTCGAATTAAATTAGGATTTCTTTGATTGATTGGGGAATTTAGCATCGTATCTTCATTTAAAAGCTAACATGAGCCTTAATTTTGGATTTACTCAGACCTTAATCATGTTTAAGGTTTTGAACTTCACGGTACAGCACTGGTCTGGTACCAGCAGATGGTGTTTGATCTTGGAGGGATAATCAACTGTCAAGGGGACTCAATTTGGATCTGGAAATGTTTTAGAGTTTATGAGAACTTAATTTAGCTTTTAGAATACTTATTTGATTGATAGCATAACATAAAATGTATGTGAATGAATTCTGATATGCATCTTTTTACAAATTTTGTGAATAAATATATATTATTTTGCTGTGTGATCATAAGATGTTGTGTAAATCATAACTCTATCCATTTTTATGATTTTTGGAATTTTATTTCTATTTTTAATGTTTTATTTGGGGCAGAGGGCATTAGGGGAAATTTATTGTTTTAATAGCTGATTTTTCTACTTTAATTGATGATCTTCAGACATTCATAATAAATTCAAATAAAATCAGAAAAATATGAAATTTGTGTTCATTGTGTGTATCTTGAAGTCTTGTACATGACTGATGTTCATTTTTTTTTAATTTGGTCCTTGAATCAATTTTTATTGTCCAGTTTATCAGCAGAGGTCTTTTTGCCATTTGAATGCTGACTTTTCATTTTTGAATCTGAACTTCAAAAATTCATATAAAATCGAAATAAAATCCAATTAATGTGAAATTTGTGTCAATTTTATGTGTTTTGGAGTCCTTTATGTGACTGTGTACTCAATTCTTCATTTTGAATTTTATAGTGATTTGTGCCGTTCAGTTTACTGACAGAGGTCAATTTTGACCTGTTGAGGTATACCACTGTGCCAGCAGCCTTTAAATCATGCTTGGCTGCTGGGCTTGAATTTGGTACTGTACCAGAGACTGGTACAAAGGTATTAACACCTTATCACACTGACTGGTTGAGGTCAGAACCTCCTTCATTGGTTTGATGGCTGCTGCCTTGTACTAGTAAAGGAAGAAGAGGAAGATCAAAAACTCCAAAAATCATCTTTTAACATTTTAAATCATTAAAAATTGTCAGAGTTTGGAAATTTGCAGGGAGACCCCTGATTTTATCAAAATTGTGCATTATGTGATCTTTTCATTTGATTATAGGGCAAAATCATTAAGATATCATGGGAAGAAGAATACAAATGACATAGTGCAATAATAATTGCTGTCTATTTGCATCTTAGACCTCCATCTTTCACCATATTCATGTATATTAAATTAGTCCTTCACAATGTGTAATCTGGTACACTTGTATACATGAAAGACCAAATTTTTACACATGAATCATGGGCCCTTGGATCATTTAAGAGAGATTGATAGGAAGCTAGCTAGCTTAACCTTTTCAACCCCTTTTGTGTGCATTTTTTTATTGTCACTTTTAATTTCCTCTTAATTCTACATTAAATAATCAAGTAGCTCCAATATGAGAGGAAGCTAGCTAGCTCAACTCTCATATTTTTACTACCTAATTACTTTAAAAGAATTAAGAAGAGTTAGATTTAAAAACATCAAAAGATTCAAAGAAGGAAATGTCAAAAGCTTGCAACTTTATGTTCATATATTTTTTTATTATGTGCTAAAATATTGATAATATTCAAATGAGGACAGACCCTATCAACTAAAGAAATCAACAAACTCGTTTTTTGTTATATTTTTATTTAATATTTTTATTGAAACAGTAAAAGCAAAAGGCATATTTTTTTATTTGATCATTAGGCTAGAACATGCTTAGTTTATTATGAAATAAACTTGAATATCATGTAGCCTTCTCATTTCATTGATTTTAGAAGCTCCAAACAAATAAAGAAAGAAAGCAAAGAGGGATCAAGAACAAACCCGAAAATAAAATAAAATGAAGAAATGCATAAATTTCAAAGAACTTTATTTCATGAAAGATGTACATAGCTTGGCTCCTTAGAGCCTACATGATCACTAGTGGAAAATGTGCAAACAGTATCGCCTCATCAGGATCGGTTAAAATAAAACACTGACGCTAATACCTTTGGGATCGGGCAAATACGATAACCGCTCGTGATTGTTAAGTATTAACATCGGTTACAGATTTAACCGATGTAGATAATGTGTATCAGGATCGGTTTACCTATACACCGATCCAGATAATAAACAAGATCGGTAAAAAACACACCGATCTTGATTGTCAA
This sequence comes from Carex littledalei, assembly GCA_011114355.1. Classification (NCBI taxonomy): domain Eukaryota; kingdom Viridiplantae; phylum Streptophyta; class Magnoliopsida; order Poales; family Cyperaceae; genus Carex; species Carex littledalei. Next base: position 10,556,774 of record CM022094.1, read on the forward strand.
GTATCCTGAACGGTTTTTTTATTAACCGATGCTGACAGTTAACATTCAAAATCGGCTAAATAGATAACCGATCCTGTAAAAAAATTTAAGAATAGAATAAACATATGAATTTTTTGATTCCATAGAATAAGATTCAAATTTTTTCGATTCCATATAAGAAACATATGATTTTTCGAACTTTTCATCGGACTCTTGCTTTTTTTTGAAGGTCCTTATCCTTCATTCAACTCTTGAACATGAAATATAATTTATTAAATTTTTTTTTTCATATTAAGTTCAGTAAACTCTGATGGAAACAGCAGAGAAGAACCACCGACTTGTGTAGACCCCCTTGTCCCCTCTTCCAGACCTAAATTTGGTGAAAGAAATGAGCGCCAATTTGTCCAGATTTGGCATTTTCAATATAAATCCATATAGTAAGCAGAAAAAATAAAAATTTGAAGAAATAATCGTTTTTTGCTTTAAAAAAATCAAAAAGTTGCAGATAAGCCATTCAGGATCGGTGTTTTAATAGCACCGATTCCGATGATTATCACGATCAGTGTTTAAGAATAACCGATCTTCATGGTTTCCAGGATCGGTGAAAACGTAAAAAACCGATCCTGATGAATGTCTTTCTGCCATTTTTTTTTTTCCTTTTCAGGCAGATATAGATATATATGTATATTGAAAATCATATAATTTCTTATCCACACCAATTATTCAAGCAACTCATTTGTGATTGACACCCATTATTCACACATGACATACAAATATGCAATTAAAACAAATATGCCAAACAAATCATAATTTAATCAAGCATCACACAACCATAAATAAAAACAACCATAATATCAATATATAATAAGGTAACTTGCTTAGTTAGATCATATAGATCTCAAAATGACAAGTTCATATCCAAAAGAAGTAAATTAACAAATTCATATATACCATATATATATAAGAAGTTAGATCATATAGATCTCAAAATAAACTTAATTAGTTGCAAAAAAAAATAAACTTAGTCTTCAAGAGGACCGTCGATGCATGTTGGGCAACTCCATTCGACAAGTCGGAGGTCCTTGTTCTTCTCCTCCTCGCCAACACATTCCGGATGGAATGTGTTGCGACATGTCTCACAACGGAGCACGGCATCCTCCTTGACCAAGAAGAGGCACTCGAAGCACTCCACCATCTCAGCAAAGGTTGGAAGAGCATTCACCTCGAGCTCCACTTCTTCACCCTCACTGTCCTCATCACCGTCACTATCCGGATCGAGGTAAGGATTTGAATCGAGAATGCAGTCAGCTAGGAGTGCCAAGGCCGGGTCATCACTGTAAAAGAACTCCTTCAACTCTCGCTTGGTGAAGTACTGTGCAAAGTCATCGCCCTTGCTGGTTATGAACCGACGGCGAGGAGGCATTTCTAATACGAGAAAATACACGTACAACGTAAAAAATAGAGAAAACAAAGTGATCAAAGAAAGGAAGGACATTAAAACCTTGAAAAAGTGATCAATGAAAACCTACTGCAAGAAATGGCGAGTGTTGAAGGAGAGAAAATGGCAGATTTTTGAATTGAAGTTGAAAGGTTTGAGTGTGAAGAGGGGAAGAGGGGAAGAGGGGAAGGCGCCTCATTTTACGTGCCACCTTTACGTATCAGGATCGGTTATTACTAATACACCGATCCTGTATGTGCACTACCGGCATCGGTTTCAAATAAAAGACCGATCGGGATAGTATCGGGATCGGTGAACCATAATTAACCGATCCTGAGATTAGTTTTGCATTTAATATCCATCTACCCGATATTTTTGGGATCCGTATCACATGAGGCTCTTGTCTCAAGACAATGGAAAGGGACGGTCCAGATTTACTCTCAAAGAGTCTAGTATTAATTGTGCTTTGAGATTCGTGTCAAGATATGTTATAAAGTCTTTTTGTATTTTCAAGATTCGTGTCATTAATATTTAATAATATAAAGTCTTTTTTTAATTTTCAGAGTGATTTAAAAAACGTCCTAGACGATTTGTAAAACGTCCTGACGATTTAATGTTAAAATCAAAATTCAAAACCAAAATTTTATCTTCAAATGTCCAGAAGAAATCGTTGTGAGACGTTTTATAATCGTCCGAGACGTTTTCGGCGCCTCTTCGACCCCTGCGAACCGACTCTTCCTCTCTTCTTCTTTTCTCTTCTTCTTTTCTCTTCTTCTCTCCGCCACCCTAGCCCTTCAATCTCTACTACAACCACCACAAACCACCAAATCACTTATTTTAAAGTGATTTCTCCTCTCCTCTCAACCCTCCTTCCATTTCTCCTCTTAAAATCAAGGTTTTCTCCCTCCTTCTCTCTCTCCACCAAAACCCTAAATCTCGCCACCTTTTCAAATCCGGCAATCCGACCGTTCAATCGACGATCCGTCTTCATCATTGCACTTCTTGAGTCGTTCTCTTCACGGATTTGTACTTCAATATTCAATCGGTAATTTTCAATTTCTCTCTTCTATCAATGGCACCAAAACTCTCCAAATTGAATATCCTTCGAAAGAAGAGGTCTCGCAACGATGCGGGTCAATCTAGTGCCACTGAGATTGAACAGGATACCAATATTTATCGATCCAACACCTATTTATTTAGAAATCCAATTGCTCACACCAATTTCACGGGTCAATTTTCGGATCGAAAATTATCGAATTGTTATTATTTCAACAAGGCCTCGGTTACCTTCTCATCTCCCGAGGATGACAAAATTATCGGGTTTATCCGTCATTGGCCTTGGGAAAATTTGATCACGTGTGATGAACCCTATAGTGAGATGATTACCAAAACCTTTTATTGCAATCTCACTTTCTCCGAAGACCCATTTCTTGTCAAGTCCTATGTTTGTGGCCGAGAAATCATTCTCTCTTTGGACAATGTCGCCAATTGGCTTGGGTTAGTCAATGAAGGTGAAAAAGCCTATCTTCTTCGGAATTGGCCCGAACTTGCTTTAGAATCATCCGATGGTTACAAAACCTGGTTTGCTCGCCGTAACTTTGGCGTTAAATCCCTCTATGCCTCATCTCTTCCCTCTTTACATCGTTTGCTATTTCTTTTCGTTAACAATATTCTCATACCCAAAGCAACGATCAAATCTAACATTGAAAGAGGTCCAATGTACTATTTGAGGCACCTCATCTCCATGGATGAAAAACAGTTCAACATCCCTTTTATCATTCTTCGTCACATGATTGCTTGCTATTCTAGCTCTGTTGCCAATCTCCCCTATGGCCATTTAATTCATCGCATGATTCGCCTACATGGCATAACCGTCCCAAGTCATCTCATTCAAAATGAGCCTAATCATTTGCTTGATATTCTACCCAAACATGGTTGGGTCAAAAGTGTATCGGGTTCGGGTTTACCAATGATAAAACCTGACATCAGACCTATCAATGATTGGATAAATGCTCCAAATGCTCTACCTAACCAATATTGGGATCCGGATGAAGAAGAATCGCCGGCTCAACCTGAACAACCACCAATACCACCAATGGCTCAAGATGAACTTCCTGAAGGAGCGGAAAATCAATTGGCTTGGATTGTTGAACACATGCAAGAATACCAAATAGCCAATAACAACCAATTTACCGCGATCAACAACGATCTTAAAATCTTGAAGTCAAGATCACGCAAAATCCATATTCAAGGTCGCAAAAACGCCGAAGCAATTTATGATATTGATCTCACCACTTCGGAACTCGCTCGGCGCTTTGTGAAGCAATATGGTGCTTCTAGTGGTGCGTCCACTAGTGCCCCTCACATACCTTCCGAAGATGATGATGATGAAGATGATGAAGAGGGTGACGAAGGAGATGATGACGATGATCCCGAAATTTAAATCTCTATGAACTTTTACAATTAGAATTTGCTAAGTGATTGCTATGCTATGTTATTTGTGTTGCATGAACTTTTATTATTTCTATGTTGTATGATTGCACTTTTATTATTTGACTTGAACTTTGTTAGGTATATGATTGCATGTTTAATTCTAAATTGATTATCTTTCGTATGGTTATATTTGTGATGATATGCATGTTCAAGACAATTGGAATTGCAATTTAGAGCACTTGGACTGAAGAAATCATCAAGTTATTTATCAAGCATTTAACCAGAGGAAACGTTCTGAGACGTTTTTTAATCGTCTCAGACGTTTTAAGAATTCTCACAGAAATTTGAATTTTTGACCTAAGTTAAACTAAAACGTTTTCAACGTTTTACAAAACGTTGGGACGTTTTATGGCAGAATATATCACCACGTTCTTGATACTCATCAAGATCGGTTAATAACAACCCGATGCTGGTGATTATCAGGATCGGTTAACAAATTAACCGGTGCTGATGATTATCAGGATCGGTATTATAACTTAACCGATCCAGATACCTTGTTAATTTCTTCTCCCTTTCCGCAATACGAGGTCTTTTAATTTGCTCCCTTTCCAGTGCGCGATCTGTCTCTGCCCTCTTTGAGGTGTTTTCGTACTCTGAACTCTCTCTACCCGAAACAATTGTTTCTCTTCCTCATTTGTTGATCTATCTCGGTTGATGGTTGATTGAGGTAATAGAAACCCGATTCCTTCATTTTTAACTTAAAATGCTAACTAATTTTAGGCACAATCCCATAGAGAATCAAGAAATTAGGAAATTCAAGTGTACGTTTTATATTTGATCTATAATTCTCGTTCTACAAGCACATATCAATCAAATTAACTTGGATTGATGAGACTCAAGAATGGTAAATTTGTTTTTATATTAGGGCTCATGTGGTGTATTTTGCTTCAAAAGCTCAACTCAATTCTCATTATTTTTGTAGATTGGCTATTATTGAGGAATCTGGTGCAACGATCTTCATCTCACTCGATTCGGCGTCGAAAAAAATTGTAAGTGCAACATGAACCTCGTGTTTGGCTTTGTGAATGAAACTTGATCATGTATTTTGATAATAGTATATATAGTTAATTAAAGGTATTTCCACCATTAGGTATCTAGCTAGAGTATTGTCTTACGAGCCACAACCCAATGAATAATGCCTTTAGGTCACAAAACCCGTTCAAAATTAATCCATTAGGGATTAATTTTGAATAGTCCCCGTTTTGGGACTGCTCTTTGAATACTTTGTCTCAATTAGGATGTGACCACTTGTTAGTCGTGTTTTAGTATTTAAGAGAATTTCGGCAGCATTTCCTCTTAGTTCCCCGAATATTTGGGGAACTAAGGGGAAATGCTGCCGAAATTCCCTTAAATACTAAAACACGACTAACAAGTGGTCACTACTGAGACAAAGTATTCAAAGAGTGGGATAGGATGGTAACCGGCCCCATGTAAGCCCTAGTGTGAACATTTAAAGTACCATATATTCCCTTGTGCTTAATTGTTTTTTCTTATAATTGCAGATGGACCGCAGTTGGATGTACGGAACATCACGTATATCCAATGAATATATGGCCGGTGTTGATGAATTTATGAAAGTTGCTACGGAAGATACGGCGAAGAATGGGACTGGGCTGATGTCGTGTCCTTGTCGTGATTGTAACAATATGAATAAATTTTCCAATCCCAACCAAGTGAGGAACCATTTAATCCGACGTGGATTCAAGCAACAATATAAGCGTTGGATATGGCATGGCGAGAGTTTGGAAACCGATATAGGTAGTGAGCATCAGGAATACCATACTGGTGGGAGTGACGGAAGTGGTGATGGACCACACGATGGGACCGATGATGCGGTGGTAGATGAAACTGAGAATGTTGATCAAATGTTACGTGATTTAGAAGAGGATTTTGATAATGATAAGCAGTACTCTGTATTTGAGAATTTGTACGAAGATTCTAATAAGGAATTGTATCCCGGTTGTTCTAAATTTTCAAAATTGAAAGGTGTATTAAAATTGTATAACCTTAAAGCATCAAACGGTTGGAGTGATAAAAGTTTTACTGCGTTATTACAAACATTGAAAGAAATGCTTCCGGACGGAAACGAGATACCATATAATGTTTACGAAGCGAAGAAAATGTTGTGTCCAGTGGATTTGGAAGTTCAGAGAATACACGCGTGTCCAAATGATTGTATATTATATCGAAATGAGTACGAAGATTTCCACGAGTGTCCAAAATGTGGTGCATCACGTTATAGTAGAAAGCATCTAACCAGCGATAAAATGGGGAGTGATAAACCGGATAAAGGACCTCCGGCAAAAGTACTATGGTACCTCCCCGTGATACCGAGATTCAAACGTTTGTTCTCAAATGCCAAAGATGCGAAATTATTGCGTTGGCATGCCGATAACCGGAAAAGGGACGGAAAATTACGGCACCCCGCTGATTCTCCTCAGTGGAGAAATATTGACAGAAGATTTCCCGAATTTGGCGGTGACCCAAGAAACCTAAAGCTCGGGCTGAGTGCAGATGGAGTGAATCCGCACAGTAGCATGAGCAGTAAGCATAGCAGTTGGCCGGTTCTTTTGTGCATTTATAATCTTCCGCCGTGGTTATGTATGAAACGCAAATACATCATGCTGACCTTGCTGATATCAGGACCCAAACAGCCCGGAAACGACATAGATGTGTATCTAGCGCCGTTGATTGAGGATTTAAGCAAGTTATGGCATCCCGGAGTGGAGATATTTGATGCATATACCAAGGAGAAATTCACTTTACGGGCCATGATTTTCTGCACCATTAATGATTTTCCGGCCTATGGTAATTTGTCGGGTTATAGTGTTAAAGGGGAAAAAGCGTGCCCTATTTGCATGGATGATACAGTCGATATGTGGCTACCACATTCCTCGAAAAATGTGTACATGGGTCATCGTAGATTTCTTCCTGCCAACCACGCACACCGAAAGAGAAAGAAAGCATTCAATGGAAAGACCGAGAATGTCACAGTAAATTATCCATTGACCGGCCAACAAGTTTATTCGAGAGTAAAGGATATTGAAAATCAGTTTGGGAAATGGAAAAAAAAGGCGGTGAGAAAGAAAGGGTCTCCGAAAATTACATGGAAGAAGAGATCAATATTCTGGGATTTGCCATACTGGGAGCATTTAGAGGTTCGACACTGTCTCGATGTGATGCACGTGGTTAAAAATGTGTGTGATAACATGGTTGGAACATTGTTGAATATTCCGGGAAAGACTAAGGACGGTATCAATGCCCGAAAAGACATGCAATTCTTGAACATACGGCCGGATCTACAACCGGCAGAGAAGGAAAGAGAAAAGGGTAAACTTTGCACATACCTAAAACCCGCCATGCATACGTTGTCAAAAAAAGAAAAAACAAGTTTATGTGAATGCCTTCATGGTGTAAAAGTACCATCTGGATATTCTTCAAATTTTAAGAACCTGGTTTCACTGGAGGGATTAAAATTGATAGGTATGAAGTCCCACGACTGTCATGTTTTACTGACACAGCTTCTTCCTGTTGCAATTCGGGGCATATTGCCACCGTGCGTTAGACAGACGATCACAAAGCTTTGTTTTTTCTTCAACGCCATTTGTTGCAAAGTAAATGATCCTGATACGTTAGATGCTTTGCAGAAGGAGGTTGTCGTCACTCTCTGTCACCTTGAAATGTATTTTCCGCCGTCTTTTTTTGATATAATGGTTCATTTAATTGTTCATCTAGTTAGAGAAATTAAGATGTGTGGGCCTGTTTTCTTGCGGTACATGTATCCGTTTGAGAGATACATGGGATTGTTAAAGGGATATGTGAGGAACCGATATCGTCCTGAGGGCAGCATTGTAAGAGCATATGCTGCCGAAGAGGTGATTGAGTATTGTACTAATTATCTGGATGATTTAAAAGCCATCGGCATCCCTAAACCTCGGCACGGCGGAAGACTTCACGGGGTAGGCACCTTGGGATCGAAATTAATCGTGCCCTTACATACAACGATGACCCTAGCACATTTACATGTTTTGCAGCACCTCACCGACGTTCATCCTTATTTGGACGAGCACATGACTTTCTTGCGTCAACAGAATCCTAGGAAATCCGATAAGTGGTTGATTGGAGAACACAATGAAAAGTTCGAAGGATGGTTTACACGTAGAGTCATGAAAGCTCCGGAGGGAGAAAACATTAAAGAAGTTGTCAAAATGTTGGCTCTCGGTCCAGTCCATGTCGTGAAAACCTTCCAAGGATTTGACATCAACGGGTATACATTTTACACAAGAAGTCAAGATTTGAAGAGTACCGTGCAAAACAGCGGAGTGACTGTGGTAGCCGTGTCGAGTGATTTTTCAGGAGCTAAAGGTGCCGGACCATCGCATGCCTCGATGTCGTATTACGGGTTTATCGAAGAAATTTGGGAGATAGATTACAGAAAATTTAAGATCCCGATATTTCAGTGTAAATGGGTCGACAACCGTAAGGGCGTTAAAGTTGACAACGATGGTTTCATTTTGGTGGATTTCAATAAGGTTGGATACAAGGATGATCCATTTATACTTGCAAGACAAGCCACACAAGTGTTCTACATAACTGATCCGGCCGATCGTTTAAGACATGTTGTCCTCTCCGGGAAAAGACGTATTGTCGGGATTGATAATGTAGACGACGAAGAAGCGTACGATCATTTTGATGATATACCTCCTTTTTCCACTGGCATGGCATCTTTACCAACTGTCGTGGATAATGAAACAAGTCACATGCGCAACGATCATAATGAAGGAGAATGGATTGAATAAATTTGATATTCAATGTTTTATTGGTATGTCATATCTAGACTTTTTTAATCTTTTCCGACTTGAAAAAAAACTTCAATGTTCCTGACTTAATGAGTTTATTAATTTTTGTCCAGGAGGCATTATAATTACTTGACTATGGGGGTTGCATGCAAGGTGTCATAAATATTTAGACTTTTTTGTGTTATTATTGTGTTGTTTAGTAAATTATTGTGTTATTTAGTAAATTATTGTGTTGTCATAAATATTTAGACTTTTTTGTGTTATTTTTGAATTATACAAATGTGATGCTAATCATGTAAATATAAATTATGTGAATGTATATTTGATGCATTACATAAATCCATTGAAATTCTGTAAACAGTGATTTAGTTTTTCAAAGTACTGGATTAAATATGTATGCATCAGGATCGGTTATTAAGTTAACCGAACTTGATCACAGTACGCAGGATCGGTTTTTTAACAAAAAACCGATCATGATGATATATTTTCGCGGTGATTTAATTTGGCGCCTCTCTGGCTACTTAGCGCAAATTGGTCTCCTGAATTCATTTTCAAAACTCGATCTGAGCTCACTGATCCCTCTCTCTCGCGCTAATCTCTCTCTCTCGGGCGCACTCCGCCTCCCTCGGTGCACTCTGCCTCTCTCGGTGCTAACACCGCCTCTCTCGTATTCTTACGGTGCTCACGCCGCCGCCTCTCCGCTGCCTCTCTCGCCGCTCATTCTCTCCCCGGCACCTCCAGTGCCGGTGCTATCGGTGGTGCTTCCATCTCTCTCGGACTAATTTCGCACTAATTTCGGGTAAATGCTCAAACACCTTTCAACTGGTACCTTTAACTGGTACCTTGAGTTCACCTCTGGTACCGGACTAATTTAACTGGTACCTTGAGTTCACCTTTTAACTGGTACCTTTTAACTAATTTAACTGGACTAATTTCGCACTAATTTCACTGTGTTGCTGTTGCTGGTACCGGACTTGGTTTTCATAGTTTATATTGTTCAAAGTTGTATTGTTCAAAGTTATATTGGGATCAAGGTTTACATTGTTCAAAGTAACATGCTTCCCCAAGTTTAGAAAATTCACATGTTGCTCCAGTTTTGAAAAAACAGCACGAATACACATGCTGCTCCAGTTTTGAAAATTCACTAAAAATAGCAGAAAAATCCAAATAAGAAAAATTTTCACTCTAAATTAGTTGTTTTTTTATTCTCTATCTAACCGTTCAGATGGCTAGTGGTGCTGGTGAGGCTAGTGGTGCTGGTCATCGAGCTGCTCCTATCATGCCTAGTGGTGCTGGTGAGGCTAGTGGTGCTGGTGAGGCTAGTGGTGGCGGTAGCGAGCGCGCCTCGGGTGAGAAGCGAGTAAGAGGGCCTTCCCAACTTGCTACCTGCGTTAATCAGACCGGCAAGCATGTTGAATTTGATGCATTTGGGAGGCCTATTATTAATAGGCAAACCACTAAATACCCCTCGCACCTTGGGATATTGGTAAGAAGGAACGTTCCTATAACGTCCCTAGAGTGGTCTCAGGTAGAAGACGACGTGAAGGAAAAGATATGGAACCAAATCCAGGTAAATAACATGGTCCTAAGCTCACAAGCTAGCAAAGTTGAATTTAACTCACGTAAACCTTGATTAATTTCTGTTTCTTTGGCAGATGGACTGGAATATTGATGGTGATGATCAATATTTGAAGAAGAAGATAATACAAAAAATGGCAGAAATGCACCGAAAGTTCAGAGTAGCTCTGACTAAGCACGTCAACGCAGGTACAAAACATTCTAAAACGTCCCGGACGATTGTCAAAACGTCTGGACGATTTAATTAAATTCTCAGATTTCAAAATAGCTTTTTAATTATGACAAAAAGTACAAAAACGTCCTAGACGATTTGTAAAACGTCCTGACGATTTAATGTTAAAATCAAAATTCAAAACCAAAATTTTATCTTCAAATGTCCAGAAGAAATCGTTGTGAGACGTTTTATAATCGTCCGAGACGTTTTCGGCTCCTCTTCGCCCCCTGCGAACCGACTCTTCCTCTCTTCTTCTTTTCTCTTCTTCTTTTCTCTTCTTCTCTCCGCCACCCTAGCCCTTCAATCTCTACTACAACCACCACAAACCATGCAAGGAAAGTACAGAGTAGCTCTGACTAAGCACGTCAACGCAGGTACGACGCCCGACCTTAAGAAGCTCTCGATCACACAAGAAGCTTGGGATGCCTTTGTCGAGTCCCGCCAGTCGGATGAATTCAAGGTCACTTTTTTTAACTATAAACGTTCAATGAACCTAATTGTTTAATTGTTCAACGATTTTCATAACTCGTAATTGTTTCTTTGGGTAAATTGCAGAATAAAAGCAATAAGGGGAAGGAGAATCAGTCCAAGAACAAGTATAAACATTACCTGGGATCCAGAGGGTACAGCGGTGAGAAATTCCAGAATAGGCTCAAAGAAGCATTCCAGAAAATTGCAAACGATAAAGCAGTAAGTAGTGATCTGTCTACCCAGGGGTCAACTACTATACTGTCATAGGAGCAGTTTCTTGATATGTCTGTTCAGTATAGGCATGTCTCGTGGACACTAGGACACACGAAGCAGTCAGCCGATGGCGAGGAACTTCTTCATCCTAACCCGGACACAGAAGCAATCGTCAAGACTATTGTGAGGATTTAGATATTTTCATTCCTTGAAATTCAACTCTAATTTATTATGTGATAACAGGTTGCCATTGTCATTTCAGGAAGAACAACAGGAGGCTTTCAACAAAGGATTGTTGCCCGTCGATCGTTACGACGATGTTCTAGGAAAATCTCTGCCGAATCCGGAACATGCTGGGAGGGTGAGAGGCCTTGGAGCTCTGGTGGGTATTAAAAAGGCATATCAGGGAAGCGGAAAAAGGAGGAGACACGTGCTTTCTGGGTCTGGCGCGGACATTGAACAGCGGATAGAGAGAGAAGTGGCGGTGAGAGTAGAAGTTGCAGAGGCGAGAATAAAGGCAGATATGGCGGAGAAAATGAAGGTAATGTTAGCGGAGCAGATGGCAACATTGATGGGCCGAGGAATACTCGCGGAAAGCCCAACAGCTGCTTACAGCCCAACAGCCGTTCAGAGCAGCTGCCAGTCAGTTGGACCACGGACTTCCCTCTTTTTCCCGATGGAGGTAATGCAAATAAATACATATTTTTCCATTCAAATAAAAAAAATAATTCTATTACGTACATGCCTTAGTTTTATACATATTATTCCTTCGAATGAATTTTTGTAGCATGTACAGCCGTCGCAACGAGTATGCAGACTTCTCATGCATCGAGATGGGAAGAAGGTTGAAGTGGCTTCGGGGACAATTAATGTTCCAGTAAATCCTGGAGAGAAAATTCACACGAGGCCTCTACCACCTGACCATGCAAGGGTAATGGTGGATGAAGTGGTCCCGGGTGAAGAAAACACCTCTCTACCTGTACCACATGAAGACATGCCAACCATCATCTCAGCCGTTGGAAGCTCCACTGCATGGCCGATGGACCTGATATCCATTGATCAGGTAAAAAATGCATATTATTATTACAACTTCTTATAGTTATAAATTTGTATCTATATGGTAGAGTTTTAGTTGCTAGTATTATCTTAATTGCAGGAACCACCCAATGTTCGTACTGGTGGGGATGTGGTACAAACTGGCGCAAACATGTTTGGTGGTATCGATTTTTGCCGTTTTCCACAGTCTTATACCCTTCTGCGTGATCGGTTCTTGAGCCAACCTAACAAAGCATTTCACGTCAACCAGCCACCTGACCTTTTCCATCATGAAGAACCCCTGGTAGTCAATGCAGAGGATTTTTTGATGTTGGTTAAACCAGAGGAGTGGCTCACCGGACCGATTATTCAGATCTTCATGATGTGAGTTAACATTCGTAATAATGGTAGAATGTAGTACTTTTAATCCAAAATGAAAAAATCGAGATCACATGTATGCCTTTTTTTGCAGGTATCTGCAAAAATACAACAAGGAGGAACATCGAGAAGATGAGCGTGTTGGTTTCATGGACCCCATGAAAACAAATGAATACTTGTTGGACAGTGATGCCCAATCAAAAGAATTCGTCGAGAAATACATAAAGGATTCACTGAGACAAAAACCGGAGGAAGAAATTGATATTCATACCGTATCATCAGTTGTTAGTGCTATATATACATTCTAATTTTATTAAGTTTCTCTCATTTCGTATAAATTATAGAATGTGAGATGATACAAAACCTAATTTGCAGAACACATTGGCTCTTGGTCGTGCTTATGCCAAGCGAGAGTGAGGTATACGTGTTCAATTCTCTCAGTGTTTATTGTTCCGGTAAGACCGTTGGTAAGAAATCGGTTCCACATCACCCGAAGATCATCGATGCGCTCAAAATGTATGCTTTTCAAACTTTTATTTGTCAAATCTATAGATTTCCATTAATATTTTTCTTAGAATTGGTAGTATTTTTTTCAACAGGCCCTACCAATTGGACCAGATGATTGGAGGAATTGGAAAAGGCTCTAATTTGAAGATTAATTATTGCAGGGTAAGTACTTATTTTTAAACTTCTCTTATTGTTTGTAAATTGCTAAGTTGGTGATGTTAAACGAGGGACTTAGATGTAAAAAATGGTGAAATTTGGTTATGATATGATTATAGGGACCTAGCTGCAAATTAAAATTGGTCAAAATCTATATGTGCAAAAATCTGTTTAATTTTTTTAACTCTCTTGATGTGTAATGTAGTGCCCACAACAAAATGGAGGTTGGGAATGTGGATATTATGTCATGATGTTCATGCACGACATAATACATCGCTTCATCCGTGATTTTCCGAAAATGAAGGTATATATACATTTATATATTTTCCAAAAGTAAGCATAGTTGCTTCAAATATAATTAAGTACATATTTAATTGTGTTCTTATATCATTTAAAAAATGCAGGACTTTCCCACTAAGTACCCGGTTTACAGAATGGACGAGATTCGCAACTCGTGGTGTAACTTTTTCTTAAAGGAGGTAATCATTCAAAAAAGTAAAACAATTTAGGATGTGATAATTTGTAATAATTTAGGAGCTTAATAATTCTAAGAGATGGTGTATCGATTTAGGAGCTTAATAATTTAGGATGTGTATCGATTTGTGGTGATTCCTGATGCATATATGATAGGTCTCTTGTGATAATTCCTGATGCATGTGATATCCTATATAGGCCAGCAAAATATACTGGAAGCTGGCCAAATATAAAATAAATTTTTTTAAAACACTGTAACAAATCAGTATCGGTTATTAATTTATTAACCGATTCAGCTAACTATCCAAATCGGTTATTAATAAAAAACCGATCGTGATAATAACCTTCTGGATCGGTTTGTACAAATAAACCGAACCTGCTAGTTATCTGAATCGGTTTTTGATAATTACACCGATCCAATTATAGCATCGGTTAGTTAACAACCGATCCAATTGTTTAATTAATTTGCCCAGATAATAAATATAGGATCAGTTGATAAAAAACCGATCCTGATACTTACATTTCACAATCGGTTGTAGTTCTAACCGATGCAAATACTAACAAGTCGGGATCGGTTGGAATAAATAACCGATGCAGATTCTATCTGGTTAGGATCGGGTAATTAAGAAAACCGATTTCGATACCTATTAATCGGGATCGGTCTTTTATTAATTATCCGATTCAGATTGTGTCTATCTGAATCGGTTGTTTAACCGATACAGTTGAGATCGACTACTTGTATCGGCTGGAACATGATCGGCTGTAGGTCCGATCCTGATGTGCGAATATACCCGATCCTGATTTGTGTTTTTCCACTGGTGGATTTAGGTACTAATTACCTAATTTCTTGCTACTGTTGAGAAGAACAAGTTTTTTTTCTTTTCTTTTCTTTTTGCTAGCTAAACTATATATAGAGAGGAGGGAGAGCTCTAGTATTCTTTTTAGCTAAAGCTTGTGTATTGAGGCGCTGGGCTCCTCTTCATCTTCAAATGGAGTTTCTTATATAGGCAGAGGCATAGGAGCCTTTAGGGTTTAGGGTATAATATGTTGGCATCATCTTGTTCATCCAATCTATGTCGGTTTTGATCAAGGGACCAGATGTATTGCTCACAGCCATGTTGGCAATCCGAGTAGAAATTAAGGTACAGCAGCCCTTGGATGCTAAGCTTGGATGGCGGAGATGTGCATGGCATAGCTGTAGAGGGTATCATGCCTCTCCACACCTTCTGGAGCATAAAATTCTTATTTTGGCATTATGCATTAGGTGTTTATAAGACAAATCCAGCTGCTGAGCATCCTTCCATTCATTCTGTTTTGATTTGGCTAGGTCCCACTTGTCAGAATTAAATAAGGGAGTATAGCTGCGCATTCCTTCTTTGTCTTCTAATTTAGCTGAAGCCTCTGTTCCAATTAATTGTAGTTCGGTTCATTTAGTCAATTGGGCTTGGGCCTTTAATTCATTCCTTTATTCAACTGGCATAGCCCGAACCCAATTAACGTGTTTTATTTCTTCACTTTTGGTCCGAATCAAGGATAGCCCAATAAGCTAATTCCTTTTCCATTTTCTTTGGTCCGAGGCCATTTGCTGCCATCATTTATTCATGGTAACCCAAATCAATTTATTTGAATTGAAACCAATTATCTTAGTTCAATTCAAACCGTGAACCTACTTCTCAATTTTGTGATTAAATAGATTCATCCAACCTTCTCCATTTTAATCTTTAATGGACACCTCCATTTATTTATTTTTAAGCTCTTTTATTTTTTTTTTATTTTTTTTTAATCCCAACTTTTTAGGGTCAAACAGAATGTTAGATTTAGTTTATGTTAGATTTATTGAATGTTAAATTTAATTTAAATTGAATGTTAGATTTAGTTTACGTTAGATTTATTGAATGTTAGATTTATTTTTGTAGAGTAATTGGACTCTAAAATTGGAGTGATGCTACGGTGCTTTGGGAAGTAAAGAGGGTGTTTTACTTACCGCTCATATCTTTATTTCAAAGTTCAAATAGTCGATCCGAATTTCTCAACATGATTTTCATATTAATATGTGCTTGGAGACCAAATTTTACATTTTTTGGAAATCTTTTACTATATTTTTAGAATTTTTGAAAATCAGTGTTTTTTGAATTATTATTATTATTTTTTATTTAATGAAAAGCTGTGATTTTCAAAAATTCTAAACAAATAGTAAAAAATTTTCAAAAAATATAAAATTTGGTCTCCAAGCACATATTAATATGAAGATCATGTTGAGAAGTTCGGATCGACTATTTGAACTTTGAAAATGGAGATATGAGCGGGAAGTAAAACACTCCCTTTACTTCCCAAAGCACCGTAGCATCACTCCTAAAATTGAATGTTAGATTTATTTTATGTTAGATATGTTAGATATGTTAGATTTAATTTTTAGTAATTTAATTTTTAAATTTGGATTTATTTTGAGTTCAATATGTTAGATTTATTTTTAAATAGGTTAGATTTTATTTATAAATATGTTAGATTTATTTTTGAATATGTTAGATAATTAGATCTATTTTTTAATAGGTTAGATTTTATGTATAAATATGTTAGATTTATTTATGAATATGTTAGATTTATTTTTAAATATGTTAGATATGTTAGATTTATTTTTAAATTCGGATTTTTAGTAATTTAATTTTAAATTCGGATTTATTTTGATTTTAATATGTTAGATTTATTTTTAAATAGGTTAGATTTTATTTATAAATATGTTAGATTTATTTTTGAATATGTTAGATTTATTTTAATTTCGGATTTATTTTTAATTTAAATTTTAAGTTCGGATTTATTTTTAATTTGAACTTAAATATCCATAAAAATGTTAGAAACCCTTAAAAATGCAAACTATAAAAAGATAAAAATGCAAACTATACAACTAATTATGTTAGATTTATTTTTGAATATGTTAGATTTATTTTTAAATATGTTAGATATGTTAGATTTTAATATGTTATGTTAGATTTATTTTTAAATTCGGATTTTTAGTAATTTAATTTTTAAATTCGGATTTATTTTGATTTTAATATGTTAGATTTATTTTTAAATAGGTTAGATTTTATTTATAAATATGTTAGATTTATTTTTGAATATGTTAGATTTATTTTAATTTCGGATTTATTTTTAGTTTAAATTTTTAGTTCGGATTTATTTTTAATTTGCACTTAAATATCCACAAAAATGTTAGAAACCCATTAAAATGCAAACTATACAAAGATAAAAATGCAAACTATAAAAATAATTATGTTAGATTTATTTTTGAATATGTTAGATTTATTTTTAAATATGTTAGATATGTTAGATTTATTTTTAAATTCGGATTTTTAGTAATTTAATTTTAAATTCGGATTTATTTTGATTTTAATATGTTAGATTTATTTTTAAATAGGTTAGATTTTATTTATAAATATGTTAGATTTATTTTTGAATATGTTAGATAATTAGATCTATTTTTAAATAGGTTAGATTTTTTAATAGGTTAGAAATTCATAAAAATGCAAACTATACAAGAATTATGTTAGATTTATTTTGTAAATGTTAGATTTTTTTTTAATGTGTTAGATTTATTTTGTCAATGTTAGATTTAATTTAATCTTTAATTTTGGATTTATTTTGATTTTGCACTTAATTATCCTAAAAAATGTTAGAAACCCATAAAAATGCAAACTATACAAAGAATTATGTTTATGTTAGATTTATTTTGTAAATGTTAGATTTATTTTTAGTGTGTTAGATTTATTTTTAAATATGTTAGATTTATTTTGTAAATGTTAGATTTAATTTAATCTTTAATTTCGGATTTATTTTGAATATGCTAATTTTAATAGGTAGAATAAATGGCATCTCCTCCTCGCGAACAAACGGTTGAGCAAATGGTGGAGTCATTCTCCCACAAATTTTTTGAAGACCCGCATCCTAACCCTCCTCCACCACCGTATTTTCCTAACTATTATCTATAAAATTCTCATCCACCACAGCCGTATTTTCTCAAGATCCTTAACTATTATCCACAAATTACTAACCCTACACCACCACCGTATTATCCAATAAATCCTAACCCTACATATAGTGGAGCGGGAGCTAGTGGTTCTAACTCATCGAGTCAATACACCGTCTCACCTTCACAGTACCCTGATCAAAGTCAAGGACTACGACTGCGTTTCACGTCGTCACCCGCTATACAGTCTCCTTCGACAAGTGTCCCGCCGTCACCAACCGAAGATGCACCAACAGAAAAGAGGAAGAGGAAGAGGAAAACCTCAAAACCCAAATAAGAGGCTAGTTGGTGGCGTTTTTATCAAGTGACCCACCATCCTGATGGCACCGTGCGGACTTTAAAATGTAAGGTAAAAAGTTGCAAGAACTTTTACGAGTATGTAAAAAGTAATGGTATGTCTACATTTAAGAAACACACCGAAACTCACATGAACAAAAATGAGGAACCACAAGAAATAGCGGACAGTCGCTTAGTCCAAAAGTATGATGAAAAAAGAATGCTTAGTGAATTTGCCCAGTATATTGCCCAAAAAGAACAACCAATAAGTGATCAGAGTCAAAATAATGATGATTTACGTAGGGTTTTGGCTTAGGTTTTGCATATTTTCTCACACTTATGTTTAATTAATTAGATAAAAAGGCTACTGTCACCCTTCTTTATGTTTTATTGTAGAAAACATGTTTTGGGACTATTTTACACCAAATGGAGCTAGAATTGGGTCAATCGGATCAGCGACACTCATCGACTAAGTCTCTGTTACGGTCCGTATTGCCTAATACGGACCAGGCCTAGCACAGACCAGAAGATAGCGCTGGAAGCATTAAACCCTAACTGTCAAGGTCCTAATACGGACCGTATTGACCAATACGGTCCGTATCCGAAGGCGTCTCTTGAGGAATAACTGTCGACAGCTGTTTCCAGATCAGTTTCTTAGCCCCTACTCAATCTCCAGACGTCCCTCCACTCCTATATAAGGCCCCTGGGCAGAAGAATAACTTATCTTTGTAATTAGGGTTAGATTTGATTAAAATAAGAAGAGAGGAGTGCTTGTAACAATGCCGTTTCACGGCTAAGTTTCTTTTCTTAGGGCTAGGCAGTAAACCTTGTTACTCTTGATGTTTTGATATATATATCTGTTGATTATGATTTCTTGTTGTTGAAACAAAATGCTTTTGTGATTTACTATCTCTTCATCTAATTTCAATGATCTAGTTTAAGTTCATTATGATAGTGACAGTACTTTAATGGTAAGAGAAACTATTTGTATGAATTAGCCTCGTTGAGATCTATTAGGTTTATGTGAAGAAAACCTTAGCGGGGAAACCATAAACCAGACCAACAAAACGCGTACCAAATTTCATCACTTGCGTAAAGTAAATCGCAGTGATCTGTGTAGTAATTTGGGGTATTTGAGAGATCAGACATTTGCGTAAGGTAAATCGCAGTGTCCTATGTAAAATCTCGGTGAAAGATCTGTCATTCTCACGTAACATAAATCGCAGTGACCTATGTGGTGTCTTTCATTAAACAACAACAGAAAATCAGACGCAACAGGAATATATTGTCAAGGCGGATTGAGTGGCAATGGTGTGCCGAAACCCTAGGAATTCTCATCTCTATCTTTATTTTAATTACTTTTAATTGCTTCCTAATTTACATTGATCAAAACAACATCTCTCAATTTTCAGATTTCGTCTAGCCTTTCGAAAGATTGTGATTCGATCGCTCAAAGTATTGAACCAATATTTCCTGTGGATCGACCTCGAATATACTACTCGATAGGATTGTGCACTTGCAGTCCGAACCGATAGCATTTCCGAGTTTATAAATATTAAAAGAAACATTGCTCTCTTTTGAGTGATCAATAAGTATGGGTAATTGCTTGAGTTTTGCCCGGTTGATAATTAAGGGGTGTGGTGAACCAATATACAAGAGGTTCCATCATAGAAAGATGGTAAAAGAACCAATCGGCTTAGAGTGGTGTTGCCGGACTTGGTGTCTTTCTACCAGACTGCCTTCACTCGGGATAGACACATTGCCGAGAATTTCCTTGCAACTAGGGAGATTCTACAACATGTCTCTTCTTCCAAAGAACGAGCCGTGTTTGCGAAGATAGATTTTGCTAAGGCATTTGACTCGATAGATTGGAGTTTTCTAACGAAGGTCATGATAGCTCGCGGCATTCCGCAAAGGTGGATAAAATGGATACAAAACATATTGGAAACTTCACAGTCAAGAATTGTAATGAATGGAGAACATACGACCTATTTTACTCACCAACGGGGCCTAAGACAGGGTGACCCGATTTCACCGATGCTATTTATAATAGCTGTTAATGTTTTTCAAAGAATGATAAGTTCGGCCAATAGCCTACTTCAGGTCCCTCTAGCGAAGAAATGCCCTCAATCGATAATTGCTCTGCAATACGCGGATGATACCGCAATCATTGCAAGGGCAAAATTAGACACTCTTGTCACACTGAAAATCATCCTAAGATGCTTTGCTCAATCTCAGGATTAAAAATAAACTATGACAAGAGTAGTTTTGTGCCTTTCAACCTAAGCAGGAGAGAGAGTTGGCAAGCAAAGGTGGTTCTCATGTTTAAGAGAGTATCGCTCCCTGTTGAGTACTTGGGAATGCCACTATCAATTAATAGATTCACTAAGCGGGATTTCTTCCGATTAATTGATCGTTTGGAGAAAAGAATGGAATGATGGAAGGGGAAGTTAATCTCACGTGGTGGAAGGTTACAATTAGTGAAGTCGGTGCTCTCGGTAATCCCTATTTATTATATGATGTGTTTCAAATTGCCAAAATGGGTGGTTGATAGAATTGATGTGGTGAGACGGGCCTTTTTGTGGGGGAGAAATGAAAAGGAAGGGAAATATCTCTTCTGAATTAGGAAATGGTATGTATGCCGGTGGTGTCGGGTGGAATGGGTATTCATGATTTGGCGTTGCATAACATAGCCTTGTTAATGTGTTGGTTGTGGCATGCATACACGAATGAGAACTGTCTGTGGACGGGTATAATTACATCACTCAAGTCCACGGGGATATATGTAAATGGACCCAAATTTTGGTTAAATGAGAGTTCGTTCTTTTGGAGAGTTCTCTTGAGATTGCTTCCCATTTTTAGACGGGCAACAAGTTGGGTGCTTGGAGATGGTGTTGCGGTTTCCTTCTGGTTCCAGAAACGAACATGCTGCTGCCAGATAGTGATCTGACTATTCGCCTATCTCAGGGAAGAGATCAGATACTATGGAAGTGGAATGCTTGTGGTTCATACACAGCAAATTCAATCTATAAGATGTTTGTTACAGGGGGCAAGATAAAATGTGAACACTCTTATGTATGAAAATTGCCGGTTACGCCAACGGTACGTATTTTCATTTATCTCATGATGAAGGGCAAAATACTTATGGGGGATGTCAGAATAAGAAGAAGAATGGAGACTGAGGGATCGTGCCAAATGTGTTGCAATTGCTCTACCGAGTCGGTGCTGCATCTTCTATTCTTGTGTCCCAATGCGGTACAGGTCTGGTTTGGTTTATCCTTGCAACTAGGGTTTAGAGTCATGGTTCCACGAATGACAGTGGAGGATAGCATTGCTAAATCAAGGTTGCAAGCGCAGTTGGAGGGGGAGGAGCAGGCCAAGTTGTGGGACTCTTTGTTCTGGTGTACATGTTGGATGATTTGGCGGCAAAGAAATGAGCGGATTTTCTCAAGAAAGCTACAGCAGCCTCAAATTGTGGTGCATCGAATTCTTGGAGAAGTTGTGTTGTGGAGGAGTTGTGGAAAGATGAGGCGGGTGGACTATAACCTACTACCATAACCCGACTAATGCAGTTATATGTTTCGTTGTAAGATGCGGGTTTGGTTTTTTTGTTTTTCCTTATGTTGTTTATGATGTGTACGTTTTGTTTTTAGGTGGATTATACCCTTAATGTTGTATTTAATCTGCTGAGTCCTCTATTCTTAGCATGTAAGACGTTTAAACCCTTTTTACTTATCAATAAAATTCCAGACTTAGGCAGCCACTGTCAGGTTTTTCAAAAGAGAGAGAGAGAGAGAGAGAGAGATTCATGTCCTGAGATCCTAGCAAATCGTGCGGTGCAAGATGCTAAATTTTGGATGAAGTATGCATAGGATAGTTGGCTCTGTGTATTTGATAGTTGGCCTTGTGTATTTGTTTTGATGTTATGTAATTGCTATAGGCAATTAGTGACATGTAATGTTTAATTTTCAGATGTTTTTTTTGTTGTAAAACTTTTTATAATTCTAATGTAGCACTTGACAGCCGCTGTCAAATTTTCAAAAAGAAAAAAAAGAGAGAGAGATTTATGTAAGACTGACTTCTAAGTCCACCGTTGCTCGACTTCTAAGTCCTTCACATATTGGAAAAACAAGTTTGATGAGTTGTTTATTTTGTACGATAGTGCCTTTTTCAATTACTGTCAATCTCAGGATCCAACTTAAACCGTAAAAATAGAAATATTTGATTCAGTCAAATGTAAAGTCGAAAGTGTTGGTCCACTAAAAACGTTTGCGGTGTGAACTGGGACCCAACTAATTGTCGGAACTCGAAACAATCGTAGTATGAGAATCTTGTATTTAATTTGACCAAGTCAATATATTATGATCTCACTTGAATACCGCATCATAGATTTAATTTCTAGCCTACATTAATGGCCCTTCTTTATTATCTAGGTACGGAAAAAATAACAGTCGTCTTTTTTTCAAAAAAGTAAAGAAAAGATAGATCGTTTATATATCCTTACAACACTTTATCTCAAAAAAAGAAAGTTTCCCCACAACACAATTATTTTTTATATTAAATTTGCATGTTGAAAAAAATCATAGAAACTCGGAGTTCGATACTTATCATTTCAGGAACAAGAAAATGTGATCGTATATGGATATAATTCCACCCGAAAAGTGATGTATTTCTGTTGCAAATTCAGGCCCAGTAATTGTAATATTTGATTGGGTTTTGCGTATATATTTGTCAAAAGAACTATGGAAAAAGGGAAATAAATCTGTGTTATTGGAATAACAGGTTCCTGTTATTCCGATCCCAACTGCTAATTTTTGTTGAGATTCGCACAAGAAAAAATTTCTACGTTGACATTCGCGCATGAAAGAATTTGAACGTTTGGGATCAGAATAACTGTTATTCTAAAAGGAATAACAGCAAATTTATTTCTATGGAAAAGCAGGTACTGAATGGAGAAACACAAATCTGAACCCTAACAATGGTTAAAATATTATAATTCCCTATTCACACCAGATGTTTTTTAAAAGGAGAAACCAACCAGAATTTGCAAAAAGAAAGAAGGCATGCATTATCTAAACCAGTGTTCTAAATAGCGCGCTATAGCGCCGCTATAGCGTTTTTGGACCCTAAACGCTAAGCTATGGCATGAAAATACGTTAATTGCGCTACGGCCGCTATAGCGGTAATAGCGGTCCGCTATAGCGCATAGCGTGTAGCGCGCTATTTGCGCGTTATGCATATTGGGCTTTTTTAGACAATTTATATGGGCTTAAATAAAGATCTATAAAATTTATTTTGTATAGAAAAAAAAAATAGAATGAGTCATGATGCTTAAGATATTTTGTATAGATAAAGATCGATAGTTTATGATATTATTATGGATATTTTGAACCATGGACTTTTGTACTAGTTCAATATGAATATTATAATTTCTTAATTAATTTGGTGTTATTTATTGTTCTATGAAACTTTAGATAATGTTAATATATAGTACAAATATATAATACAATTTTTGTAAAAAAAAAACGCTATTTGGAATAGCTTCCGCTATAGCTACGCTATTCGCTATAGCTTTTTTTGTAGCCTTCCCGCTATGACGCTATAAACGCTATTTAAAACATTGATCTAAACAGATTCTAATATTAATATTATTTAATTTCCACCAGCATTAATCCGGCACTAGACAACTATTTAATTTGCACTCTAGTTGATTGATCCCAACACGGAAATAACTTCAAAAAGCAAATTGCATAAATTATAACAACTTAATTAACTCCTACTTCTAGTGAGGTACTCTTTCCTATGTTCCATTAGGCCTAAATTAGAGGTTCTAATCTGCAAAGTTCCAGTCAAAGTGCAATTTTGTTCTGCCATTAATAGTTAATACTTCGTGCGTAAAATAACAACTAGTTGGGTACCAGCACAATGAGGCATATATGAAAATTGCAATGCTTCGGCATTAAAAGGCTGTTATCGAATGTTCCAGCAAGATGATAATACAGCTGCAGTAGTTGCTGTTGCAGTAAAGGTTTAGATTACCCGGTAAAATCGGTCCAATAACAGCTACAAGTATGCAAGTAATAGTTACTGGTACAGGCTGCTATAGCCCTATACTTGCTCAAAAGGCATTTTCATCTGCTAGAACCAAAATTAAAATCTCACATAGCCGGAAGTTCAATTTTGGCACAAATTAATTGATATGATTGTTTTGGAGGGGCAGGAACCCTAATAGGCTGTGACCACTGTGGCTGAGAGTCTTTCTAACTTTTCTCTATTGGTATGGAGGTCGGTATCGGTTTCGCTCATTGCTCTTTTTATTCATTGTTTATTAATACGATCCTACTATGCGGTAAAATTAAAGAAAAAAAATAAAGAAAGCATTTTACATATAAGCATCCTTATAGCTATTGACGAAGCACAAAACAATTTATTCACATGTGAAGTTCGTAGCTCGAATTTAAATTAATAACTCCAAAACATAATGAATCTTATGAGCTACAGTTTAAAAAATCTACTAACATTGACACTATATGTTAAATTTTATTCTGTAGAGACGATTTTGCAGAAGTTGTGTCAACCATTGATGTCGTCATTCAGGAGGGGACCTAGGCATGGACTTCAGAAATACAAATACCATCCATTATATTTATTTCTCAACTATATAGGTAGCTAATCAATTATATGATTTGTCCGTATTTGCTAAGTCACGAAAAATTATATGATTTGTCAAAAAAGTTGTCCGGACAAATACGGTATTTGCTAAGTAACGAAATCATATAATTTGTCCGTATTTGTCCGTATTTGTCCGGACAAATCATTCCATTGGAGTCAACCCCATGAAAAATTATATGATTTGTCCGTATTTGTCCGTATAGGTAGCTAGTCAACTTTTATTTGTCCGGACTTGCTAAGTAACGAAATTTTAGTTCTAAAACAACTCATTTGATAAAAGCGACTATAAATATCATATTAAAATTAAAATTAAAATTATTATTATTATTATTACTACTCATTTGAATGTGGTACTGACATTATATATCTAATTGATGACAACCTGTTAAAATGTCTTTGTACAATAATCATATTGGTCCCATTTGATACGATTTGTCTAATAGCAGACCACCATGTCCTTGTTTTAGAAATATTAAATCCTCCTGAAATAAACCGATTACAAAGCCGATGTCAAAGAACAAGGCGAACAGAAACAATAGAGCGATCCAAAAGCCCAGAGGGTACTGATGATCAGTCGTTGTCAAAGCCTGCTGAGATCCATCTCCCTTTGATGTGGACCAGCTGTTACAAGGTGGCAAAGGAAACCCGCACTTACAAGGTGGCAAAGGAAACCCGCACTTACAAGGTGGCAAAGGAAACCCGCAAAGACCTGAATTATTCTCATATACATTCCTTGGAAAGGTGGCCAAGGAACCTAATTCGGGTATAGATCCATTTAGCCGGTTATTAGACAAATCGATCTCTGACAAGGACATGGCAGAGAAAGAAGGAGGTATGGGACCTTCTAATTGGTTGTCCGACAAATCAAGAACAGCCACATGGGCCATCCCACCCATTTCCGGCGGTATCAGACCCGATAACAAATTGTGCCCGAGATTGAGAATCATCAAGTAATACATGGTACCAATCTCCTTTGGTATATGACCATCAAGCTGGTTGTAGGACAAATCGAGGAATATCATTGACCCATTGTTGTTAAAGGTATACTGGGTATTACCCATATAAACTCGTGTGAAGTGACACAACAGTTTACTTGGCATCCTGGTTAAATCGTCAGATCGGATCCCACCAAATTCCAATAAGCTACCAGTACCATGGCACTGAGTATTCTCATCATTTCTCAAATAAACATACCGCTTACCCGTTACCAAACCAACTGCCACCTTACCCGATTGTTTAGCCAGAGCTGATGGAATTGACCCATTAAGCTGGTTGCCATTCAAATCTAACCATACCAGACTCTTACAGTTGCCGAGCTCAGGAGGTATTGATCCTGTAAAGGAATTGTTACCAAGTTTCAAAATGGCAAGGCTATCAAGCTTTCCGATCCAAGCAGGTATTGACCCAGAAAGCCGGTTGCTTGCAAGTGAAATCCAGTTTAGGCCGGTACAGTTCGCCAACCCATCAGGTAATGTACCTGTCAAGCCGTTGTAGTCTAGAATTAGGTTTTCAAGGTCTTTAAGAGAAGATAGCTCGGCTGGTATCTCTCCATCCAAGTTATTCTGCCACATTATAAGATCCTTCAAACTGGAGAGGGTGCCCAATGAAGCAGGTATGGACCCACTAAGTAAGTTCAAGCTTAAATCTAGTGAGATCAATTCGGTGCAGTTGCTTAGTGAATCGGGTATAAATCCAGTGAAGTAGTTATTCTGTAAGTAGAGCTCCTTTAAGCTGGAGGCTCCACTGGTACAGACAGGTGGTATCGGGCCTGAGAGCCTGTTAGAGCTAAGATCCAATATCTCGAGAGTTGTAAGCTTGGAAATGGATTCGTGCAGGCTACCACTAAAGTTATTAAACCCAAGTTCCAGGAGCTTGAGGTCAGGCATGGAGGTGAGGGACGGAACAGGAAGTTGACCGGAGAAATTGTTGTAGGAAAGGCTGAGGGTAGTGAGACGTGTACAAGAGGCAAGGTCAGGTGGAGCAGTACCAGAAAAATGGTTAGATGAGAGGTTCAGATAGGTTAAGCTGAGACAATTTGAGAATGTACCCGCCGGTACAGTACCGGAGAGGAGATTGGTAGATAGGTCGAAATACTGTAGGGAGGTGCAATTGGAGATTTCAGGTACGGGGCCAGGTATTTTGTTGCTAGAGAGGTTCAGTCTCTGAAGGATGCCAAGACGGGACAGGACCCACTGGAGGTCTCCAGTGCTCCCGATCTTGTTGTAGGAAAGGTCGAGGCTCTTAAGGGGAAAGACCGGAGGCAAAACAACGCCATTTTTCATGGGGTTGACTCCAATGGAGTTACTGGATAGGTTAAGCAACTGGAGGGAGGAACAGGTTGTGGCAAGGGACACTGCATCGGAGACTGAGCCGCGTAGGTTGTTACCGGAGAGATCCAGTCCGGTAAGTTGGTCGGCACACTTTGTAGCCGCCGAAATGTCTCCAGTGAGATTGATGGAACGGAGAGAGAGTGTCTCTAGGGTTTGGAGAGTGAGCAGGAAAGTTGAGACCGAGCGAAAGTCTGGGCTGAGAGAAATCCCTTGGATAGTCAGAGAGGACACGTGCCCCCCTTTGCAAACGACACCTTGGAACGAACACGGGCCCTGGTTAGAGTTCCAGCCTGAGAGTAAACTAGGGTTTGGTAGAGAGTTCTTGAAGGAGATTAGAAGATCTACATCGCCAGCCATGGCTGGTAAGAAGCGAATGAAGAGAAGAAGCAAAAGTTGGAGTGTGGCCATGGAAAGGCGAGCGGTATTTTGTTTTTGTCCCATGTTATCTTGTTGACTTCTTTAGCACTCCGACCAAACCGCCATTAGAGAACTGGTCCGAGTTTCGGAAAGAGAAAGAGAAAGAGAAAGATAAGAAAAATGGTTGCTGTGAGGTGGCTTGTGTATGTTTTTCTTTAGTCGCTCGAATCCACCATTAGAGCTCTAGTTTGATTATTGAACTAGAAAGACAGAGAGTGGTCAAAAGTTCTGGGAGTGAGCTTGAAGAAGGAGATGAAGAGAGAGAGAAGAGGGAACAGCTGTAGGTGTGGTGGGGTCACATGGGCATGTGCAATTGAATCGTACTCGCAGCTCTCTTAAATCGCCTAAGCACACAATTAATTAGGATAATCTATTCTATTCTTTATTAAGCCTACTACGAATTACCTCAACACCCCCTCCAACCCC
Organism: Carex littledalei; assembly: GCA_011114355.1. NCBI lineage: Eukaryota > Viridiplantae > Streptophyta > Magnoliopsida > Poales > Cyperaceae > Carex > Carex littledalei. Next base: position 10,584,651 of record CM022094.1, read on the forward strand.
GTTTCCTTATCTAACCGTTCATATCCAATCGAAAGGTGGTGATTGCCTCGACTGGATCAAAAATATATCGCGATTCGCGACAAGTAGTGCTCTGCTCGAGACGGGATCACGTGCCTTCAGTCCGTTTGTTCCGCCAGATTTTCATTATTCCAAAAATACCCCTCAATAAAGTAATCAGTTGGAGAAGAGTACAAAGAGTCAGTGGAGGGTGTTATTGTCAATTTCAGACAGTTGGGCGTGGGAGGAGTTACTTCGACAAGGGTTTTTGTCTTTAATTCCACGGATCCGAACCAGAGCGTGCGGTTAGATTAGTAGAGATAAAATGACGAGAATATCCCTCTATGCGCCTAATTAGATAAAGGACGAGTGCTCAGATGAGAGGGGCACTGGATGAGTTGTCAGCATCGTGCCCAGTTCGCAGAATAGACTAATCAGCTAGCATCCTGACCGTCCGTTAGTACATCTTCTCTGGGCCGTCAGATCGGAGCTGTAATGCATGCGGATGCGGGCGTGGGGGAAGGGACGCTCCGCAACAGACAAAAAGACGCAATTTATTTTTTGTTGAAAAAGAGTTGGAGCAGATTTTTGTTTATGACCCTGGAATTTCTTTTGCGGTATTTAAAGAGGAACGGCTGCTCCCTCGTCCGTAAACTTTATCCATAATAAGAGGCAAATAATTTTGCAACTGCATTTATTTATATAATACGAGGTCACCATTTATTTGATCTTATCTTCATTTTAATAATACTTGTTAATTTATTCACATTTTAAATGTTAAAAATCTTTCTAGAAATAATGGTAGGCAAAAAAGGATCACCAATGGTCTCAACCATTGTTATTCCAGCAAGTAAAATAGCGCGCTATAGTGTCGTTTTTTTAACCATTCTGCTATAACGCAATAAACATTATTTAAACCTTTGATCTCTGCAAAAGACTTACATATTGCCAATATTTTATACATTTTGCAAAATTAATTTTAATTCAAGTTTAAAAGAACAAAACATTACATATATTTAGGGATGCGCAATGAACATAATTAATTAATTTTTAAAAACTTAAAGCGAACTTCATTATATTGGTTTGAAGTTTTTCAAATCCATCAAGGATCAAACATATTTTATTTTCAGTAAACTCTAGATATTTTTTTATTTTAATTTTATATGTAACAAATTAATAATATATCAATTATAAAAAATATAAATGCTAAATAAATAGTGCAAAGATAGTTTAGCATTAATAAATATATAAAAAATAAATAATATTGTATTTAATTAGTTAAGACAGTTATCCTAATACAATTTAATATTAAAGATTAAACAATGACATGTAACATTAAAATGAACAAAAAAATATTTGATATCAATGACTAAAATTTGACAACTTGTACTCTCTTCTAGAGCTTGAATTTCTTCATCTAAATGAGCAACATATTTGTTATTGATTAATTTTCATGTAAAGGCAATTATTTTTAATATGTTGACTATAAAATAAAGATACAAATATTTTGGAAAAAAAAAATGGATGGGTCAGTTAAAAATAATTTTTAAGGTCAAAATTATAATCCAACCTGAACTCACAAATTAATCAAAATTCAAACATGTATTTAACCTAATCACATCCAAGCCCAAAAAAAAGGAATTAAATTGAGTCCAATCTGAACTAACTTACTAGTCAGAATTCCAACATGTACCCTAACCAATTACATGTAGACACATAAAAAGGATCAATCTGAGTTGTAACTTTTTTTTTATTACCCTGCATATGACATAACAGTAGAGAAGGAAATTAGTTACATTCAGTTTTGTCACATCACATCACGCATCACATTACACACATCGTTGTTACGTATGTCGATTATATGACGTGATTTGCATGTTGCATGTTGTGATTATGTTTTACTATTTGAATCATATCTAAAACATCACGTCACGTAATTGATCCATTTACGTTATTAATTTTTTTAACATCATTTCTTAATTATAATTTATTTTGTAATAGTTACTTACTTTTTTGTTTATTTTGTTATTATATTCTTTGAACTAACTTAAAACTTGAACACAATAACTAAACATGATCAGTTACTTCACGTTTAATCACGCCACATGTGACGTAACTATTAACGTGACATAACTATTGTCTATTATTTTAGTTATGTCACGTAAAATAAATTTTGATCATATACTGTGACGTGACCGAGTCACAACATATTAATCACGATAACGTCACGTTTTTCTTCACTATATCTATAAGACTATAACACAACATTAATTACATCAATACTTTCTTTTTTTTCTTAACATTATTCTAATTTTCTCTTTTTCCTCTTGTTGACTTGTTATGATCAATGTAATTTTTATTTTACATAATTATCATGCAAAGCACTTCTCGAGGGGGGAATGTCTTGCACTAGAGAACGGAGTAGATCCGATGCCCATCGGACCTACTTTTAGGTTCAACGAGCATGATGACCATCCGATCTAATTTAAAATTTGTGCGCACGAAAATTGAAACAAACGCGCACGAAGTTTAAAGGGTTCCGCACGAATCTTAAAGAAAATCGACGGTAATTAAACCCATCGAACCAGAGTAGGTCCGATGCTCATCGGACCTACTCTCAAGTGCTTGCACTAACCATCATATATATAAATAAAAATTCTCAAAGGATGTTCGCGAAAAATTGCAGATAGATGGAAAATATAAATGTGTAAAAAGATCTAAAAGATAATAAAGTGAAAAGGAGATGATGGGTGCTACGCAAGACACGCCCGTGCGTTTAATTCAGATGACGTGTCCACCGAATCCAATATCTCCTCTATCCATTCCTTATTACTTTATTATACGTCTTCATCAGGCGGGTTTTTATCCACCGCATAATAACTCGTTACACAATAGTTCACACGACACATGAAGATCTTAACTCCACCGTTTCCATGCCATTACCATTTGCCAATCTCTCTCTCTCACATTGGATATACACACACGAACAAACTTGACCTACGTAATTGTAATTGGACCCAAAATCATGGCGCGAAAAAATACCACAGCTTGATTTTATTTCCAAGCTTGATCAATCATCATGTCATGTGAAGTAGGGTAAGGTAAGGTAAGGTCGCTAGTGTGAAGATAATAATAATTATTTAATTAGGCGCTGAAACCCGCGAGGGAAAGTGGGGTCCACACTGATGCGAGGCACGTGTGGCTGTCTTTGGGCCGTGATGGATGATCCTGGCCGTTGGATATTTTTGGATTGGCTGGTCATTACCGAGCCGGGGCCTAAGTTTGGAAAGGGTGGGCCCACATGTCTGGGATCTTACTTTGTTGAGTGCACTTGATTGGAATTAGATAGAATCCACCGTTGGATTTACAGTACTTTTTCTGTAGGAGTGGGAAGTTGAATGAAAAGGTTTTTGCATCATCATCCCATTTTGATCCCAGATATGATGTGATGGCTCTATGCTTATGACATCTCATGTGTGTCTACACTTTCTATTTCTCTTCTCTTCTATATACTTTGGTTACTAATTTTTTTTACAGGGTTATACATTTCAATCAAAATAATAAATAGCATTTTGTAGCTTTTCATGTTTATTATGACATCATTGCTCCCTTTGGATAATGTGATTGCCATATTTTCATATTTTATCTAATATTATGCGTTGGACACTATTTGTACTAAATTTGTACATTCTATCGAATTAGTGTGTTATTGTGGGATTTTGGCAATATATTGGAAAAATAAATTATCTTTTTTTTTTTACTTTAAATTATTCATTCTATTTTAATCATTTGTTTCCATTTGCTAGTATTCAATAAGCAACCGGAAACTACATGCATGAATCATATTTTTTTTTTTAGTAAAGATTAGAGATCAAATCATCCAATTATTTAATATTTAATATTCACAAGAGATTTCTTGCATTTTGAGTTTTATACCTGGAATCTCCCACACATGGTAACATGGGCCATATCTGGTGTGGACCCACATAGGTCAGGGGGCAACTTCGCCTCTAGGATTTTGAATTTTTATAGAAATTTATATGTCCGAACCGACATTGCCTCCCTCTGGATTTTTTTTTGCCCCATATGAAATCATGATTTGAAATTTGAATTAAATTTAGGATTAAATTAGAATAAATTCTTTAAATCCGATTAATAATTAGAATTAGATGTTAAAACATTGAAAACTATAAGTCGAAACAATAAAAATCATTAATTAGAGTATTTTTTTTTTATCTAATATTCAATTAACTAATGGGTTTAAACCTGATTCACTATTTTTGTGCCTCCTACGAAAATTTTAAATCTGCCTCTGAACCATATATTGGCATATTATATATATATAGAGAGAGAGAGAGAGAGAGTGGCTAATATACAAACGTTTATTCCTGAACTCAGGAACAAACGATTCGGTTCTCCAATTTTCAAAGTTCAAACAGTCGATCCAAACCGTTAGATATTCAATCTATATTAAAATGTGCTTGGAGCATTGGAAAACAGCGGTTTTCAAACCAACTTAATAAATAGTAAAAAAATTTCAAAAAATGTAAAATTTGGTCTCCAAGCACATTTTAATATAGATTGAATATCTAACGGCTTGGATCGACTGTTTGGACTTTGAAAATCCGAAAACGACTTGGTTGCACGAGGACCTTGGTGCAAACGTTTTGATATTAGCCACTATATATATATATATATATATATATATATATATATATATATATATATATATATATATATATATGCGAACATATTAGCAGGCCCTATATGATCATATCATGTATTGTCAGTTTTATTCCGGTCATTTACACATACAAGGTCATGTTTTAAAATATTGCTAACACTTGGACAACGAAGAAAACTTAGTATATTATCTTATATTATTTTCATCTTTTTTACAACAGACGAAGAAGAAATTGGAGAAGGTGAGGTGTGGGGGCCAGTCCATTTAATGATGGTGAGGGGGGACGCCACTGTTTTAATTTTATTTGTAACTGATTTTATACCGATATTTTTATTAAAACCCCTAAAAAAAAACAAATTATCAAATCTGCTCCCACTTTGAAATTATAATTATTTCTACCCTAACCGCCCGTGGACTGGGCGGTCCACTTTTCCCACCAGACCGCCCAGTCACTGGGCGGTCCACTTTTGAAACCTGACCGCCCAGAGGCTGGGCGGTCTTCTATTGTTTTTTTTTTTTTATAAGAGTTTTATGTTTTAATTTGTTTGAATGTTTTATATTAAATTGTTGTAATGATCTGTTTGAATGTTTCATATTAAATTGTATGATATATATTTATTATTTGTTGACGATTATATTTTTATAATTGACGATTATTTTTATATGTTATGTAATTGTCTAGCTTTAATATAATTGATTAGTTTTATATTAAGTTTTGTTAATGTTTAAATGTTTCTAATTAGTAATCGAAATGGTAAGTCTAAACAACAAAAGTAGTAATCGAAATGGTAAGTCTAAAAATGAAACATAACAGTCCAAACACGAAATATAATAATCCCAACTAAAATACTAGAAACCTATCAAACTAAAAAAAATATAAAACCCTAACGGCGACGACGAGGGCGAGGTCCGGAGAGGTCCAACCTCTCAGGTGCACGGTGCTCCCTCTGCGACGGCGGACGCCTCTGGTGTACCTCATCCACCTGCATGTCATCGTGTACGGCCTCGCGCGCCCATGGGTCCGCCCCCAGGTGTAATGCATGCTCCCCATGGATCCCCGCCTGTGTACGCAACACCCACGGATCGGCCTCCCAAGTAGGAGGATACGTGGCCGGAGGCGGTGTGCCAAATATAGCAGCGGCAAAGCCATCTGCAGTCTGTGCCCCACTCCCACTGGCCTCGCCGTCGTGCTGTCTGGGCTCCATATACTGCGGTCGGTGGGAGCTAGTTGGCTCCCATCCGCCCTCATCTGGAGCTAGGTCATCCAAAGAGAAAACGGCGGCGGCAGCGGCGGCGGCGGCAGCTTCATCCTGCATTTAAAAAAATGTTAAATTAGAGACATAGAAGTAACGAGTAAATTAATGAAATAATGAACTTTTGCTACCTCGGTATGCTGCACTGGAACTCCATGCTCGTTGTAGTACGCGTTCCACGCGTTGTTGTTCAACACCCATTGGTGGATCGCCCAACCCGAGTCATCTTCTGCAGAAATGAAGATAAATTAATAAGAATGATCTTTTAGAGATACACTTAATAATGATCATTTGTATGACATATTATTACCTGCAGGAGGTGGCAGCATCTCCGCAGCGTAGATAGGGTCTCCAGGCTGCTCCGGATCTGGTGGTGGGGCCTTTATCTCGCGCCAATTGATGTCCTCTCCAGCATCGTGCAACATACCAACGAGGCGCCCGTCCCAGCCAGAGTCCTCCACGATCGGTGCACTGTGTTGGAGCATTTGACATCCTATCGCTCTCCAACTTTTTCTCGCCATGCACACCAAGCTGTGTGCCACTCCTCTAATACCCGTCAAAATCTGCACACAATGTATTTTTATTATTATTATTGGAAGATGAATAAATAACTACAATTTTTGGAGCATGTCAGTTTCATTTAAACATACCGAACGAGTATGGATCGGGCCGAAAGGCAAGTAAGTCCTAGATCCGTCACCCGTGAGTCTCCGTCGAAGAGCATCACCATAGTCCCCCTGTAGATAAACCGTCGGCATGCCCCATCTCTGGTACCAGACTAAATATCGCAATCTCCAAGGCCCGACCGGCATAGGGGCATCTGGAGCTGGAGGCGGTGTCCATAAGTGAAACTGGGGTGATGCAGCACGCTGGTAATGCTCCAAGAAACGCGTGCTCCAGTCGACTTTGGGCTTGTTGTGTTTAGTGCTGCAATATAAATTAATTAGTAACGTGTATGGTTGAACAAGTAATAAAATAGACAAAGGATAAGGCAGTGGGTACTTACCTGTGCAGCTGGGTGGTCTGCTGCTCGCCCAACTCTGGAAAATCCGGGACATAGGCATCCAAGCCAAACTGACGGGGCACTCGATCAGGATAGTGATACTCAACTATCCAGAAGCAAACGCACGGCCCCCGATAAAACGAGAGGTATCTCTGCTCTAATGTCAGCGGGCACAGAAGGCCCCGATCGTAGAACAGACGATAGGGGTACCAGGTGATGCTCGCCTCGTGAAGCATCTGGAGCTGACCTCGGACATATGAAATCCCCACGGTCCTCCCCCTGCCCGTGTCCTCGTATGTGTGGGGAGGAGCCCATATGGCACCGTACCCCGGACGTCTCTCGGGGTCATCTCCCATCCATAACCCATGCTGAGCTGGAGGAACAGGCCGACACACCGGTATGTGCGACCAGGACCACTGCTGGAGTAGAAGAAGCGGTCCGGCAATCTGCTTGTTCGTAGCCTAAATTTTGGAAATGCGATGCATTTCTGGTAAATATGGAACCCTAGTATATATAATAAAAAAATTAAAATATTTGTACAAACTTACCAGACAAGCATGACACAAGCCTCGGTATAAGTGGGCGAGCACGGCTCCACCCCAATTCCACTTCGACGGCCGCTGAATGTCCCTCAGCAGAGAGAGGAACATAATCGGGACTGCGTCACCGCTGGAATCGACAAACATGACGCTGCCACATAAATCCATGACAAACGCCCTCACGTACCTGCAATATAAATTAGAGTCATAAATAACTACATTTTTTGTTGAATCCAAAGCATCCTTAATTTGCAACTGTTTGTGTTTACCTCAGAACAGTCTGCTCGTCACGTGTCTCGCGGGTGATCCTACGCCGGTGGAAGTAACTGCGGAGCGCCGCAAGACTGATGCAGTACTGTGAATACCGGTACTCCTCCTCCTCCTCTCCTTTCTTCTTCTTCTTCTTCTTTTGCAAGTCCGACGGAGCGGCCCCCAGCAGATCCGGTATCATGTGCATCAGGTCTGGATGGTCTGAGATACCACCGATGGGGTCGCCGTCTATCCGTAAACCCCACAAGGCGCTGACGTCACCTAGTGTGACTGTCATCTCCCCAACCGGAAGGTGAAATGTATGCGTCTCCGGTCGCCATCTCTCCACCAGACCGCAAACGAGAGCCTGGTCAATATCACAGTGAGGCATGGTGGCCAACTGATACAACCCGAGATGAAGGATGCACTGCTCCATCAACGGGTGACGGACGTATGGTATCTCGGGGGTGCGATGCCTCACTGTCATCATCGTCGTGTCCTGCATTTTACAATTATTTCAATATAAACGTCTAATTAAATAATGCTATTTAAATTAGGAATACAAAACCAACGTACCTCCATAGATGCAAGTGAGACACGGTGCCTGACATGTGGGATCCACAGAAGAGGACTAAACGTGTCAGGATGGTGAGGGGGATAATCTCCAAAGGGAGCATCTGCACCGGACGACTCTGCACCGGACGACTCTGCACCGGATGCCTCTGCACCGGATGCCTCTGCACTGGATGCCGGTGCACCGGATGCCTCAGCATCGTGATCATGTGAACTCTCCCCCGTCTCCAGAGGGGCATCCCATGCACGTCCCCGTCTAGTTCTGACCATACTACATTTCAATAAACAGAAGATTTTATCTTACAAATCCTGATTTATAAATCCTAACTTATAAACTCTAATTATGTCAACCATAAACCCTAAACCCTAATTTAAGAATTCAACCCTAATCTAACAATTCAACCCTAAACCATAATTTGATCCATAAACCCTAATTTAACCCCTAAACCCTAAATTAACAATTCAACCCTAATTTAACAATTCAACAAAATTTAAACAATTCAACCCTACATCCTAATTTAACAATTCAACCCTAAACCCTAATTTGATCCCTAAACCCTAATTTAACCGCTAAATTCTAATTTAACCCCTAAACCCTAAATTAACAATTCAAACTAAACCCTAATTTAACAATTCAACCCTAAATTAACAATTCAACATAATTTAAACAATTCAACCCTAAATCCTAATTTAACAATTCAACCCTAATTTAAACAATTCAATCATAAACCCTAATTTAAACAATTCAATCATAAACCCTAATTTAACAATTCAACCCTAATTTAACAATTAAATCGCGACAGGAAAATCAACAACCCGCACACGATAATTAACAATTCAACCCTAATTTATAAACTTCAGTTTTGTCAACCCTAAATCCCTAAACTACAAACTCTAATACCGGAAACCCTAATTTTGAACAATTCAATCGTTTCGGGAAAATCAACAACCCGGACACGATAATTAACAATTCAATTCTACCAATCGTTCCAATGCCAATACAAGATACAAAATATAAATTAAAAAAATTATTTAGAAACTTACCCGAAAATAATCGGATTGTCGCCGAGATGGCCGAAATTAGGGTTCGGGTGAGAGAGAGAGAGAGAGGAAGAGAGAGAGAGAGAGAGGAAGAGAGAGAGAGAGAGAGGAAGAGGGAGAGAATGGCAGAATAGAGAGAGAGAGAGAGAGAGAGGAAACCCTAGAGAGAGAGAGGAAGAGAGGGAGAGAGAGAGAGCTATAGAGAGAGGAAGAGAGAGAGAGCTCTAGAGAGAGGAAGAGAGGGAGAGAGAGAGAGAAAAGCACTGGTTTAGTGGGGTGTGGTTTCGGGCGGCGACGCGGGCGGCGGGAGAGGCGGGGCTGGAGGCAGAGAGAAGAGAGAGAGAGAGCCGCTGGAGGGGGCGGACCGCTTTTAAAAAAAAAAAAAAATTTCATAGTGGACCGCCCAGCGTCTGGGCGGTCAGGTTTTAAGAGTGGACCGCCCAGCCTCTGGGCGGTCAGGTTTCAAAAGTGGACCGCCCAGTCCACGGGCGGTTAGGGTAGAAATAATTATAATTTCAAAGTGGGAGCAGATTTGATAATTTGTTTTTTTTTAGGGGTTTTAATAAAAATATCGGGATTTTATACAAGAGAACAAGCGCTTTTGTATTTCTTATATCTTTCCTCATTTCATCTCCGTTTCTCTAATTAATATTTCTGTTTGTTTTTGCTCAGGTGGAAAAAATTTCTTGTACCAAATTTTTTCTACGGTGCAAGTAATTTGCCAGTGTCTATAATGTAACAATATTTCAATATTACATATTTTCCGAAAACTTACCCCGACTTCTTCTCTTTCTAACAGAAAATAATATTTTATTTTATGTCAAATGTTTTTGTAGTAAGGTTATATATATATATATATATATATATATATATATATATATGTTACTATGTATAGTGCACATCGGTCCGTACTTTGAATCAATATATTTATTTTTAAAAGTTCAAATTAACTGCAATCGATATGAACCGTTCAACATAATTTTCATATGACAATATATTTACTGACTAAATTTCTTAATTTTTTTTTTGTGAAAATGCAATTACGGTTGTCAAATACTTGCATTTAATTATTCTCGAAAGAGTGCGATCCGATCCATGCGGAGGAAAGATATAAAATAAAGTACTTAAGTCAGACAAAATGAAATGATTTTCATAGTTTGAGTTCACGCTTTTGTGTTTGTTTCTCTTGTGATCTTATGATAATTTTTTTTCCTAAAGAACAGAAACATAACCATTCAGGGGTGAAAACAGAGCGAATACGGAGCGGATAGTGGTAAAATCATATCCATATTTTTTTTTAATTTTCCGGATACGGATATGAATCGGATATCAGCCGGATACAGATACGGATATGTATCGGATTGGATATTTATTAAAATAATATTGAAAAATATTAAAGTTCATAATATTTATCTAATTTTAATGGTGAATAACAATATTTTTTTTATAATATATATTAAAATATATGATATATATCTACTATTCGGAGACGGATAATTGAAACGTAAAACCATATTAGTATCTATATCCACACAAATATTCGAATATCGTATATCCACATCTAATTTTTCAAATACGAATCAAATACACGAATATTCGAATATCGTATATCCACATCTAATTTTTCAAATACGAATCGAATACGGATCGGAAATTATCTATACCGTTTTCATCCCTAATAACAAAACCTTTAGAAATTTAATATTCTCTCCACAAATAATTCATGCATATATATTGGCATTGGTTGTTGTGAGAGTGATTGACAGTACAATGTTTTGGAAGTTTTAAAGCTATTAAGTGCACGTAGATGAATTTCAATAATGACCAAGTTTGACCAAATTATATGAGGGCTGTCATGTACCCAATGCAATAATATTAAAATTGTCAAAATTCAATTTTTAATTTTTTAAATAAAGATAGAGACAAACCACCTAAATATAAATATTCATAAAGAATCTTCAAGTTAAATTTTGAACCTATGTCCCCACTAAAAAAAAATGTTGTTTCTTAATCATTAGATCAAAAGATGGTTTTAAAAAATAATCTTTATTTCAAAAAAGGAGATGTTCATTAAAGTCCTCAAGTCATTCCAATGCACATATGAATTTTCATGACATTTTAGTCAATTATACAAGATAATTATTTAAAATAAAATAAAGGCAAAATTAATAGAGATTTAAAAAAATGAGCTCATTTACTGAATTTTAATAAGTAAGTCCCCTCCTAGAATTGACATGCTTTTTTACAACCATCAATCCTATAGTTAAACTATATATTTTAGTTCATACATTACTTCTATAAAACAATTTTTTACTGCAAGATTTAGTCAACATGTGTTTTATAAACCATACAAGGTTATTATGGGTATATACATAGATTGATAGTGTACAAGCATTGAAAATTAGAGGTAAAATTCTGATTTGTAATTTTGGGTTAAATTTAGAATTAAAATTAAAATAAATTCTTTGAATTCGGATTGGTAATTAGGATTAAACGGTAAAGCATCGAAAATTAAAAGTTAGAGCATTGGAAATCATAAGTTAGAGTATTGTTTTTTATCTAATACTCGCTTTGCTATTTAAATCTAATTTGCTATTTTTATCCACCCATCATGGATAAAAATATTTGTTCATTCAAATTTTATAATGCATCAATTTGATATTATGAAAACAATCATTTACAATAAATAAAATAATTAATATTGCAAGTGATTTCCATTATTTAGATAAAACATTTATCAAATTTGAGTCAGTTAAAATTGATTGGTCATCCATCAATAAACTGCCAAAATTCGATCATGAAAAAGTTTTGATGAAAGAATAAACATTGTTTAACTGATTTAAATTAAATATACGCTCTATTTAAATAATAAAGAACATACCTATAATTTAAAATTTTCAGTTGGAATTATTTAAAAGTGATGATTTGAAAATTAAAGAAATTGAAACAGGGAGCGAAAGCCTTATGGGCCTTATTGGCCTATTAAGAAGTTTTCTTAACCAAAAGAGATACATTTGGTCTCTCTGTTGGGCCTCAGGCCTGAGCAACTCAAAAACAAGATATGAAAAAAAGGCCTAGTTGAAGTGATCTATTGCAAAAATTGCAACCCAACAGGGTACTCGTAGAGATTGCAAAATCTAATATTGTAAACTACAGAATCGTAATGAAATAGTGACTAAATAAACAAACTTCTGTTATATATTACACATGTTCATCCCCCCACAGTAAATGTACTCCAATTGAACCAGAAATAACTTGTATATGATGCTCATACAACATTAATCTGCTACAAATTAATTGTGACCACCATTCTGGGAAGGTTATAGGAACTGCACTAAACAGACTGTGACAACTGTGCTGTTCAAAGCTTTTCGGTACACATGCCCACTTTTTGGGGTTACTAATGGCATCTCCCGCCTTTTTGACTGGTACACATGCCCACTTGTGTACCAGTCAAAAGAAAACAAGAAGAGAAATGTAATTTGCAAAATGTAACAGTAAGGTACAGGGCAAAATTGGGCTCAGATCAGCAAACATAGTAATAGTACATGTACACATCAATCTGTGGACATGGTTTGCAAAGGGAAACGGTCAAATAACTCTTATACATTTTTGTTTGAAAAAAGTGGGTATAAAATCCACCGATTTTCATTAAAGAAATCAAAATGTTATGAGAGGATCGGTACCAAACAACTGGTACACATCCCCTACATGACTTATTACAAAGCCAGGCCTATTTTAGAGAATAGCAATAAACCAGTAAAAGTTAACTATGATAAGTTGTCATCAATAGTACAGAAATGAACAAAATTGCATCATAATGAATTTTCTTCTTCTTCTTCTTCTTCCGCTCACCTCCGAAATTCACAGTTCTGGGATAAATAAATTAACAACCTTTGTCAGATCCGGTCAGACGTAGTTTCTCTCTGCTCCCCTCTCCTTTTTGTCGCGTCCCCTCCTTCTGGACCACACACTTAGGAAAAATTTTCACTTGAGAAAACTCTCGAGAAAATATTCAATTGGTATAGGATAAAGGGAGTGGGGAGCGTTCGATGGGCATCGACTCAAATCAGTACGCCGCTTTGATCCGTCCGATTCGCTTCATGATCCATGCGGGCGCTTCAATATTCTTGTGCGCTGCTGTAATATTTGTACAGATCAAGCACGCATGGATCATAAAGCAAATCGGACGGTTCCGAGCGGGCGTCACACCAATTTCAGTTCGATGCTCACTGGACTCGCCCCGCCTTCGAGGATAAAAGTTACAATCTCGGACTATTAATGTTTCTTCTTGTGCCAATTGTCACCAACTATTATGATCGTTCGTTTTTTTCATTATGTTTCTTTTTCTACTTGTAGCAGATTTGGTACTGGTTTCATGCCTCGCTTTTGTAAGTTTAATTTCTTGAAATTCTTCTTTTTTAATAACCTCATCAATATATAGGAGGTATGATCCTACTATATGGATTCTCAAAGAAGACAGACAGAAAGAAAGAAACATGATATAACCCCTTTGACAAAGAATAAAACAAATTATTCATATATGAAATTTGTAACTGAAATTTAAATTAATTAATAAGTCCAAAACATTTAATGAGATACAAAATAGATTTCATCCAAGCAGAGCACCTAACATAGTTCTTGCAGACTGGTCGGAGCCAAACTTGCGAACTATGGGGGTCAAATACATATTGAGAGTTAATTATATAAAATTTTTATGCCGAGAAAAGATGTCAATTTACAATATTCATGACATTTTACTCTAAATTATAAATCATATAGAAATACAAAATTTAGAAAAAAAAATGGGGATCAATTGATCCCTCATTCATTGTACTTAACTCCGCCCCTGCTTGCAAATAGATAGTTACATCCAAGACAAATGCCGACCTATCGCAGAAATTGACCTATTATAAACCCAATAATCAAGAAGATGAAGAACAGTAACCCTAGTGCAATCCACCAGCCCAGAGAAGACCCATGATTTGTTGATGACTGCTGAGGCACATCCTCCTTTGGCATGGACGAAACATTACAAGGCGGCAATGGTAACCCGCAGAGACCTGAATTATTCTCAAAAGCATCTTTGGAGAATGTGATAAAAGAACCCAATTCGGGTATGGGCCCGCTTAGCTGGTTATTTGACAGATCCAATATTGACAAGGATAAGGCCGAATAGGAAGAGGGTATCCCGCCTTCAAAAGTATTATGCGATAAATCGAGCACATTTAAGTGGATCATGCCACCCAATTCTTGTGGCAAAGGTCCTGATAAACGATTGTGCTTGAGATTCAAGAGCGCCAAAGATAGCATTGTAGAAATCTCAGTTGGTATGTGGCCTTCGAGCTGATTATATGACAAATCAATAAAAATCATTGATGTGTCATTTCCATAGTATTCACCAGTCCTACTGGTGGCACCCTTATAAACTGTCGTGAAATTACAATACTGTGTACTTGGTAAGCGCATTAAGTCGTCCATTCGGATTCCATCAAACTCCAAAATTCCTGTATCATGACAGTGACTATTTTCGGGGTTATGAGGGTCAACATACGGCTGACCTACCACTATTTGGTCTGCCACAATCTTACCAGCCTGTTTTGCTAAACTGGGTGGAATAGATCCGTTTAGTTGGTTGCTATGTAAACTTAAATATAATAGGTCCCTACAATCGCCAAGCTCTGGTGGTATTGACCCAATAAAGGAATTATTTCCAAGTAATAACATAACAAGCTTTTCTAGCTTACCAATCCAAATTGGTATCGGCCCCGTAAGCCGGTTGCTTTTGAGAGAAACCCAGTTAAGGTTGGTGCAGTTAACTAACCCATCAGGTATTGCACCGGTTAGGTTGTTGAAGTCCAAAAGTAGGTTTTTGAGTGACTTGAGGAATGAGAGCTCAGCTGGTATCTCACCATGCAAATTATTCTGCCACATTATAAGATCCCTTAAGTTGGAGAGGGACCCTAGAGAATTAGGTATGGACCCGGAAAGCAAGTTCAAGCTCAGATCAAGTGAGACCAAGTTGGTACAATTGCAAAGTGAATCGGGTATGGACCCAGTAAAATAGTTATCCTGTAAGTATAACACTTTCAAGCGTGATACACTGTAAGTGCATAATGGACGTGGTATCAAGCCTGAGAACTTGTTTGCACTAAGATTTAATAACTCAAGACTTGTTAGCTTTGAAATAGATTTGGGTAAACTACCATTGAAGTTATTAAATGCCAACTCTAGAACCTGAAGTCTGGGCATGGCAACCATGGACAAGATGGGGAATACACCAGAAAAATTATTCTTGGAGAGGCTCAGAGTGACAAGATTCGTGCATGCCTCTATGTCAGGGGGGGCCATACCAGTAAAATGGTTAGACGAGAGATTTAGATGACTTAAATTTAGACAACTTGAGAACGTACCAGCCAGTATGGTACCAGTGAGTTGATTGGAAGATAGGTCAAGGTATTGCAAAGAGATGCAATTGGTAATTTCTGGTATGGGGCCTTTAATGGTGTTATTGGAGAGGTCTAGATATTTGAGTAACCTGAGTTTAGAGAATAACCATTGGATATCTTTGTTGGTTGTGATCTTGTTATTGGAGAGATCAAGCATCCTGAGTTGGAGGGCGAGAACTGCAGAGGAACGATTGAAGGCCTTGCCAATGTAGGTATTGGAGAGGTTGAGCGACTGAAGAGAATGACAAGAGGCGGCCAGAGAAGCTGTATCAGAGACAGACCCTTGAAGGTTGTTATTGGATAGGTCCAGTTCTTTGAGTTGCATGGTGCAGTTTGCAAGGGCTGAGATGGATCCAGTGAGATTGGTAGAATGGAGAGAGAGCGCTTCTAGATTTTCAAGAGAGAGGATGTAAGCTGAGACTGAATTGAAGTCTGCTTCGAGTGGCAGACCTCGAATGGTCAGAGAGGACACGTGGCTTCCTTTACATGTTATGCCTTGAAATTTGCACACTCCATGTGTGCGGTTCCAATTAGATAACAAGTTAGGATTTGGGAGAGAGTTCTTGAAAGAAATTAGAAGATCAACATCTCCAGCCATGGCTGATGCCATGCAGAAGAAGAGAAGGTTCAAAAGGAAGCAACATGTAAGTGTAACCATTGTACGCTGCACTCCTTTTGTCATCTCTCCTATGCTCGTTGTGGTTTTTCTCTTCTGGTTCATATCCATTGCAAAGCTTCGATTTAAATAAAGATAGACACAGGCAGTCTCTGCCAACCTTTCATAGAGAGTCATTCGGCAGTCTCTGCTAAGTTTTCAGAAGAGAGATCTAGAGAGAGAGCGCGCGCTATTGTATCCTATTTCTACTGCTGCAAATGCATGTCTTGCTTGGTCATTTTAATTAAATTTAATATTGAATCTAGCCTACATGATTTCAATATATTTTGTATTGGTAGATTATCATTAATTAATTTTTAGTGTACTTGGATTTTATTTTTTACAAATTACATCAAGATTTCGTACTCAATTATTCATTCATTTAAATATGTGAATTGTATTAATTAGAATTCTAGTACAACACTTGTGGTCCAAAGAGTACTAGATATAAAGATATGCAAATATCTTGCTAGGTATTTAGGAAGGTCTCAATTACCGAATTTGAATTTAGTGGTGTACGTATCAATATCATGGATCATTTTTTCTTAAACTCCAATCACAGATTCACAATTCGAATTAAGAGAAAAGATATATAGGTAGCTAGTTGACACTAAAAATCCTAAACTGTAAATTAAACACTACAATGCTGAGAGAAGCCAAACCTAAAACCTAAAACCTTAAACTGGAAATTAAACACTAAAAATCAACACCTATACTATAAACTTCAAAAATCTAATTCCTAAATTCCATATATCAAGTACTTAGATATTGAGTTGACTTCGGAGTTGTCTCTTAGGGCTAGATATATATTTTGTGTTTGTAGAGGGTATTTACGGCAGTCATTGGTTATTGTTTCTAGTTCAGGTCATATATATATATGTTTACAATTCTAAGTTTTGATATTTTAAAAGAAACATATTAACTGATAACTTGTGGAGAATAATTGAATTGGAACCCGCTACATAGCGACAACAAATTAAATAATGGTCAGTGTGAATTTGGCAAAATATATTTCTATTTTTAGGCTCAATATCATTAATTATTATATGTACAATTAGAATCACCCTCAAGGTATATCAACGGTTTTAATTCATTGTTTTATGCCGATCTGATAATTTTTAAATTTAAGTTTCTTGGCATCCCTAATGAAATTGTACAAAAACGAGTTCAATGAAACATATATGGTTGTAACTATTTAAAATTGAGGTTTTCAATCTTTCAGAAAACAAATAGCTAGCCTAGTCTGATAAACAATGTCATAATTAATTACCTTCTATAAACACAAAATCCAAGCAAACAACTCCCAATTAATTAGTGTTGGGGAATCATAAAGGCCAAACAATTACGTCTTGTCTAGAGATCAAACAATTACATCTCATCTAGGGGTCAAACACTTACACCCCGGGAAAGGAGAAACAGTTCCCCACCATAACTTAAGGACCGTCTTATGCCAAAGCTGACTCATAAAACATAAATTTTAAGTGCGGAACATAATATCTGATTTCATGAATGTTTCCATGGAATAACTCGATTCTTTGAGAGATCGCCAACCGTCTCCGTGAGCGCGAGACTAGACTCTAATGGCAAGAAGCCCTTCTTGTTGTTTTGTCGTATGGTCGTAGGAATAAGTCTTCCAAAACAGCAAGATATGGTCCTTGAGAAATTATCTCTAAATTTTCTATTAGATTTCTCTTCTCTATTCTTTGATGGTGCAAGAAAAAGAGAAGGCACACAGAGCTGTATTTTTCTAAAGAGAAAAATGTCTTTTCAGTTTCTGTGATTTTCTGTGATCTCTTGTGTCTTGGGGATCAATCCTTATATATAGTAACCTATCTGGTTATCTGCCAACTTGAAAAAGGTATTCTGTGTGAATGCATCAAAAACTGTGCTGTCACATCAAAATCCGTGCGGCCTCATTGATATCCGTGTAGCCCACACAATCCTCTTAAATGACAGTTTTCTAAATTGCAAATCTCAGAATCAGTCCATCAATAATTTGATCTTTGTCTAAATTGTTCTACACATTTATGGACCACATCCTAATGAATATATTGATTGTCTATTACCTTATTTGATCACTTTAATTGACAACCATATATAACAGTAAATAATCTATAATTAGATTACATATATGCTCAATGTTGGCATTAAATCCAACGAGGTTGGCAATAAATCCAACAATCTCCCACTTGAGCAATATGTTATGACTTTTTAATTATGCATTGTGTTCCTTATGTGCGCACATTTCTTTACTGTCTTTCTTATATATTTCCAAACCAATTCGGTCCATCAATTATATCAGCAAAGGACTAAAGCGGCATTCGTCGCATTTATTCGCAACTAAACCCTCAATAATCACATCACTAATACAGCTGAATGACATGAATCATGATGTTGATGTGTAGCATAGAAATTACATGCAATTGTGATATTCACATGCCTATTTCTAACTTGGTCTCCTACTTAAATCTTGAAACTAAATTTCATAAATTAACTGAATTAGAGGTCAAACATAAACGAGAAACAGAATGTCAAAACTTCATAATATATATAACACTTGTTACATGTCACAAGTTACATATCCAAAATTACATTAAAAAATAGAACATTAAATTACAAATAACAGACTCCCACTAAAAACTGAATATCCTCAATAGAGATTACACCCATATGAGCAACATGCTTTTCAAACTTAGCCAATGTCAATCCCTTAGTAAGAGAATCTGCTAACATAGAGTATGTTCCAACATGTTCAATTTTCAATTTACCATTCTGTACTCTTTCCTTTACTTTACCTTACTTTATTTTAGCATTGTTCCATATTCTAAATGATGCATCACTAAGATCTTCCATCTCTAAATTCTTTATCAGAAAGTTCTTAGATTCTTGCAACATATTTATATCGATATTGGCAAGCAATATGATATCCACATAGAAATACAAACTTACTTCCACAGAACTTAAGGTATATAAATTCATTCAATAAATTTATCTCAAAACCAAACGAGATAATCTCACTATGAATTTTGCAATACCATTGTTGAGATACTTTCTTTAGTTCATAGATAAATTTCTTAAGTTTGCACACCATAGACTTTGTGTCTCCCGACACATAGTTTTCTAGTTGCATCATATAGATTGTTTCATTAATGTCACCATTTAGAAACGCTATCTTAATATCCATCAACTAAAGCTCCAAATTAAAGTAAGTAACTAATGCCAATATAATCTTTAAAAAGACTTTCGAAAATAGAGTATTGATGATTCAAATAACAGATCAATCAATATGTCTTCCTTTGGGCCGACAATATTAATTATACGTAAAACATAATAATCATCACTATACTCTATGTACACATAATTTTAACAAGAATCAACATTCCTTTGGATCGATTAACACTTGCACTCATTAAATGAAACCAAAGAGAAAGATTTTAAAACCTTAAGTGACTAGACGAAGTTTTATATTACTCCTCGTTACTTTTCGAATCCCTTTTAGTTTTAAATATCCATTTGAAACTAATGGGTCTCGTTTCTTTAGGTAATGAGGTAATTTTTTAATGTCATTGTCAGCCATTAATTATATTTTCTTATTGGCACTTTTGAATTTTCTCGAGGAATTCCAGCATTGTCTGAAACAATCTGGCTTACAACAACATCTTTCAGAGATTCTAGAATCTGACTTTGTGTTGTTTGATTTGTTGAGTTTGGTCTTCCATAATGGTTCTGTTAAAGATACTTGTATTTTGAGTTAAAATGAGATCTATGTCCATAAAACTCTCAACACCTGTGGAAATATTTGCATACTCCTCTTTGAATTCAAAATCTATTATTGTATCTCCCCCCGCAAACTCAACATCCTCAAAAAATTTGCATTTTCCGTCTTAAATACTGAATGTTCTGTGGAATTATAAAATTTCTTAATGATAACAATCAAATATGAAATCGCGCCCCTTAATGCCTCTTAATGGACTTCTTTATTATCATTAGACACATGCAATTTGATTTAATTGTCCCACTTTTCATTTTCCTTCTGATCATCAGAAGTATTTTTATCCGTAAGTGTGGGACATACATCCTTAATGCAAGGTCTAGATTCTTGACACCGAGAACTATTACTGTGTTCTCATGTCAAAATTTGAAGTTGGTTCCATTCAACATAAAAAAAATGTTATTTAGGCCTTTAACAATGCTAACTGAAAAATTACGAACAAAAAATCACAAAGAACAACACGAATAAAAAATTCTGAATTTATAAATTACATTCAAATAAATGCCCAACTTGCTTAAAATATATGAGATGATTTTTCCTTTTGTTACTATACACACGAATTTCACAACCAGGTAAGTTCCTAGGTAAGTCAGGGATCCCTAAGGATTCATTCAAATTCCGACTTGCCTAGACAGAACTTTCCTAGACATTGTTACATTCATAGTATCGTAACTTATCTTAATAAATCATCACATTTTATGAGCCTTAAAACCATCTTAAAACCAAAGTATCGGTTTCCATTAAGCAGCTACCTTTGGGTAACGAGTCAATTTCTTATGATACTTTGGCGCAATAATAAGGTACTGATAACCTAGAACATACCGAACAACATGCCTTCCCTTGGGCCGACAATGTTGACATATGTGTAAAAATTTTGGTCATCACTATACTTTATTATCACTCACTTGTACAAATAATTTCAACAACCATTATCTTTCTTTGGGCCGATAAATGATTGCATTCATTAAATACACACCTAATATCCTTTTGTAAAATGAATTTAAATCAATCTTGTCAAAAGAGTTACCTTTGGGTACAATTAGTACTCAATTAATTCAATTCAAGATACATATAACTTTAATGCCTTTATAAGAATTATAATTTATATCTTAGCCATAAAACAAAAGTGCAATTAAATAAATATATATATAATTGCATCATAATAACTATATTTTTAATCTCAGAAACTATTTTCTAACTTTTCGGAGAGTTGTGCAGCCCCCACGAAATTTTGTGCGGTCTGCTAAATTAAAAAAAGTTTTTTGTGCATCTGCATAAAAAACCGTGCAATCACATCAAAATCCGTGCGGCCATATCTTTGTCTGAGTAACCGTAAAACTGCAATTATTATGCTGAAATTGATCCATGACCTAGAGAGATTTCTTAATTTTGGAAGCACCTTAAATAACTTTTCAAATTTAGAAATTTAATTCCAAATCTATATAATCTATATAATCCAACAATTAGGCCAACTCAATATCTATGTACATGGTCTATATAATTTAGGGGTTTAGTTTTTTGGAGTTAGAGTTTAGATTTTCATTATTAGAGTTGTTAGCATAGGGTATCAATTATATATAGTTGGCTTCTCTTGAGAGTATTGTATATAGTATGAGCTAGTAAGATACATTAAGTGTTAGGCTTTATATTTTTGGTGATGGATGTAATAGCTCAGGTCTCTATGTACATTGGAGTGGTACCAGTTCCCCTCATGCTTTTGTGGTTTCAGTTTAATGAAATCGGTGGGGTGTACCCACTCTTATTAAAAAAAAATATTAGTAAAAAAAATAAGAACATATCATAAGATACATACTCTTAGATTTATTTAATGATAAAATTATATCAGTAAGAACAATGGAGGAGCATTGTTCTTTCTCTAAAGTTCAAATATCTGACTTAAACCTTGTTTTATCAAATGTAAACCCTTTCGGTTCGCCTTACATTGAAAAGAGGGCTGCTATGAAGTATCCCAAGACACACTACTTTCTTTCTTTGACTAGCATTTGTAGTAATAATTAATTTGAAAATCACATCTAAATCGCAACTATTTCATTTCATAGAAAACCAGTTCCAATGCACAAGGATCGCTATCGCTTCTGAACCAAATCCAATTGATAAAGGAAATTCATACTTTTATCATGCTCTCTTTGAACTTCGTCCACCAGTAATGTACAAGAATGTTGATCGTAGAATCAGAACTTTTTTTGACGATTTCACTTTAGTTTCACTAAACAGCTTTGGAAGGGGCTAAAAAAATACCACAAGATATTCTTTTTTATTGAAAAATATAGTTATTTACAAGAGAGTTTCAATGCCACAAATTTTATATATGTGCAATTTAAGTTATAAATTTGTAAATATAAACGAAAAAAGTAAAATTTGGACATATTATTCTAATTTCTCTTAAGTCAAGTTTGTGCTGTCTTCGTCAAGACATTTTCTTCGTTTTTGGTTTCAAACCATCTATTATGAATTTATGATCATTCGGTTTTTTTCATTATGTTTCTTTTTCTACCCTCGCTTTTGTAAGTTTAATTTCTTGAACTTTTTTTTTTTGAGATAAAAATGAAGGTCAAGCCTTCAAGTTCTATTAATAGAACATCAGAAGGGTCATGGTTTTACAAAAGATTGCCAGAAGGCATTGTAAAATGTTGAAGGTAAAAAAATTTGGAAAGCAATGTAAATTAACAGAAAAGTAAGTTGCAAAAATAAATTGATTGATAATTTAAGATGGTGCCCTCA
Organism: Carex littledalei; assembly: GCA_011114355.1. Lineage (NCBI taxonomy): Eukaryota > Viridiplantae > Streptophyta > Magnoliopsida > Poales > Cyperaceae > Carex > Carex littledalei. Next base: position 10,607,608 of record CM022094.1, read on the forward strand.
GAACGTCTGATTCCTGCCCTTAGTAGCATAGGCTGAAAACTCAAGAACCTCGTACCAGCTCTGGTATTCCACAATGATCTCTCTTCCCAGTATTACCGCATCCTTACTGTCATCCCAAAAAATCCTTACTGTTATTCCACAAGGACTGGTGATGCCCCTGATATCATGCATATATAAGAGGTATTTTTTTTTAATATTCTCATGCATATATAGGAGGTATGATCCAACTATATGGTTCCTCAAATGCAAAAAAAAAAAAAAAAAAAGACAAAGTAAGAAAGAAACATAATATAATTAACCCATTTGACAAAGAATAAAACCAATTATTCATAAATGAAATTTGTAATTGAAATTTAAATTAATATCTCCAAAATATTTAATGAGACACAAATTAGATTTCATCCAAGGAGAGCTCCTAACATAGTACTTGTCGACTGGGCAGAGTAAATCTAATTTTACAAACGCTCTTGCTGTCGGTGAGTCCAAAATAAGGAGGCATGCAATTTATTTGAGAAGAAAAATAATATTATAGCATGCAGGCATTCTTTGAGACCAAAAATAAAAACAATTTATTCATTTATGAAGTATGTAATTCGATATTAAATTAATAATTTATAAACATAATATGAACCAGATTTCCTACTAGCAGAAATCCAAATATAGTACATATAAAGACATCTATGATATGCCAATCTATTACAGAAATTGACCGATTACAAGGCCAGTGATAAAGAAGATACAAAACAGTAACCCTAGTGTGATCCACCATACCGGAGAATACTGATGATTGGTCATCATTGACGACTGCTGAGACCCGTCTCCCTTTGGCCTAGACCTGTTGTTACAAGGTGGCAATGGTAACCCGCAGAGACCTGAATTATTCTCAAATGCATATTCTGGAAATGTAACCAAAGAACCATGCTCTGGTATGGGCCCGCTGAACCGGTTGTTCGACAAATCCAACCATGACAAGGACAAGTCCGAAAAGGAAGAGGGTATATTGCCTTCAAACATATTATGAGATAAATCAAGCCTTATTAAGTTATCCATGCCTCCTAATTCTTGTGGCAAGGGTCCCATCAGCTGATTGTGCTCGAGATTCAAGGACATTAAATATTTTATTGCAGAAATCTCAGTTGGAATTGGGCCGTTGAGCTGATTGTATGACAAATCAAGGAAAAGCATTGACATATTATTTCTAATTCTAATGCTATGACCAATTCTTCTTATGCCCATTAAAGCTGGATAACCTCGCATTAAGTTGCAATAACGTATACTCGGCATTCGCATCAGGTCATTATATCGGATCCCATTGAACTCCAGAAAGAAATTCATACGGTGGCACTGCCTATCGTCATTAATTCTCTGGCTGAAATATAGCCAATCTTCCACTAGAAGGTCTCCCACAATTTTACCTGACTGTTTTGCCAAAGCAGGTGGAATGGACCCATTGAGTTGGTTACTGCCCAAATCTAAATATGTTAGGCCCTTACAATCACCAAGCTCTGGTGGTATCGATCCAGTGAAGGAATTATTGTTAAGTATTAAAATCACCAGTTTTTCTAGCTTACCAATCCAAATGGGTATCGACCCCGAAAGCCGGTTGCTTGTGAGCGAAACCCAGTTGAGGCTGGTGCAATTCACTAACCTATCCGGTAATGTACCTGTTAGATTATTGTAATCCAAGAGTAGGTTTCTAAGTGACTTAAGGGATGAGAGCTCCATGGGTATCTCACCATTCAAGTTATTTTGCCACATTATAAGATCCTTTAAGTTGACGAGGGACCCTAGAGAAGCAGGTATGGACCCAGAAAGCAAGTTCAAGCTCAGATCAAGTGAGATCAAGTTAGTACAGTTGCTTAGGGAGTCAGGTAAGGACCCAGTAAAATAGTTATCCTGCAAGCGTAACACTTCTAATCTAGAGACACTCCCGGTGCACAAAGATCGTGGTATCGGGCCCGAGAAGCTATTTGCACTAAGATCCAATAACTTGAGACTTGTAAACATTGAAATAGATTTGGGTAAAATACCATTGAAGTTATTAAATGCCAACTCTAGAACCTGGAGTCTGGACATGACAACCAGGGACAAGATGGGGAATACACCAGAAAAATTATTATTGGAGAGGCTGAGAGTGACAAGATTCGTGCATGCCTCTATGTCAGGTGGGGCCATACCAGTAAAATGGTTAGACGAGAGATTTAGATGACTTAAATTTAGACAACTTGAGAACGTACCAGCCAGTATGGTACCAGTGAGTTGATTGGAAGATAGGTCAAGGTATTGCAAAGAGATGCAATTGGTAATTTCTGGTATGGGGCCTTTAATGGTGTTATTGGAGAGGTCTAGATATTTGAGTAACCTGAGTTTAGAGAATAACCATTGGATATCTTTGTTGGTTGTGATCTTGTTATTGGAGAGATCAAGCATCCTGAGTTGGAGGAGAACTGGAGAGGAACGATTGAAGGCTTGGCCAATGTAATTATTGGAGAGGTTGAGTGACTGAAGAGAATGACAGGAGGCTGCCAGGGAAGCTGTGTCATACACAGACCCTTGAAGGTTGTTACTGGATAGGTCCAGTTCTTTGAGTTGCATGGTGCAGTTTGCAAGGGCTGAGATGGATCCAGTGAGATTGGTAGAATGGAGAGAGAGCGCTTCTAGATTTTCAAGAGAGAGGATGTAAGCTGAGACTGAATTGAAGTCTGCTTCGAGTGGCAGACCTCGAATGGTCAGAGAGGACACGTGGCTTCCTTTACATGTTATGCCTTGAAATTTGCACACTCCATGTGTGCGGTTCCAATTGGATAACAAATTAGGATTTGGGAGAGAATTCTTGAAGGAAATTAGAAGATCAACATCTCCAGCCATGGCTGATAATACGAAGAAGAATAGTAGATGCAAAAGGCAGCTTAGTGTAAGTGTAACCATTGTATGCTGCACTCCTTTTGTCATCTCTCCTATGCTCGTTGTGGTTTTTCTCTTCTGCTTCATATCCATTGCAAAGCTTCGATTTAAATAAAGAAGGACACAGGCAGTCTCTGCCAACCTTTGAAAAAGTTTGGCAGTCTCTGCTAAGTGTTCAGAAGAGAGAGAGAGAGAGAGAGAGAGTGAGATAGAGAGTCCAATTTGAAGTTGACTGGAAGGCTTTTGGTGAGAGTTTTCATCTTTGGAGGGTGTTTAAGCAAAATTCCCAATTCAGCTGTCAGCACATCAGTAGGAGCCAAATTGGGAAGAAAGAGGGGGTGGAGCTGCACTGGTTTTACATTTCCTCTTTTTACTTTTGAGTAGATTTTGTATTGCTTGTTAGAAGGTATTTTTCATACAATGTTTCTGGATGGATGAGAACTGGTACGGTACCCGGGGATGTAATTGTGATATTGGGCCCACAGGCATGAATTAAGCAAAAAAAAAAAAAAAAAATATGAATAAATGCATGACAACCACTTCTTTCGTGGTGTTGATAATTATAACATTTTTTATGTTTTTAAAAATAAATTTAATTATTAGTGCTAAAAATTTTCTAATGCAAACTTTGTGCAAATAGATTGCCTTATTTATACATTAATTTTGTTTAATAAATAATTAATTTCTTTTTCATAGCGAATTTGGAGGTACAATTCCAATCAAATGTAAGCTCGCAAGGCATATTTGAATATACTGAGACATGTCATGACATCATTTGCAGCAAGTATAACTAAACACAGATCAGGGTTCCAATGTCTCTATTCTTTGTGCTATTATTATGCCTCTATTTTTTGAAACTTAATAATTTAAAATTTAAAATTTAAATGTTAAAATAAAATCGTTAGATATGATCCATATCATTTCTCTATGCATATGTAAAAAATTACATCATTTTAATTTTGTTTTGATTGATATATATCAAGAGCATGCAAAAATTTACTTGTGTGGATTTTTAACTTATTAATTAATATAAAATAAAAAAATAATAACTTTTATGTGCATGTAGAGAAAACAATGTAGATCAAAACTAACGGTTTTATTTTGATATATAAATTTTAGAATTTTGTTATTATTAGAAAATTAAAAAGTGGAGCCACGACAAAAGCACATAACTTAGAGGATTTTAATCCTCCTCAACTAAATTTTTATAATTGACAATTCAAATTCAAATCCTAAAAAGATCCTTAACAGTGGTAACCAACTTTATTCTATCGGTTTACAATAAGATACCGATAGAAGAGATTTAATTATCTTCTCCTATCCGTACTAATATAGAAACCGATAAAATAGTGTGTTGATGTTCTCATATCGGTTCGTACATTAGAACCGATAGAAGCAGAAGGACCATCTTCTTTGTTGGTTGTGATTTTGAACTGTTAGAATATTGCTGAACCCTAGACCCATGGATCTTTTGTTGGTTACTGGTTCAGAACCGATAGAAGAAATTATGTTATAAAAGCATTTCCTCTCCTAGCCATCGCTCTCTCTCTCTCTCTCTATAGCCTACATAAATAACTCTTCTTTATTATCTAGGTAAGGAAAAAAATAATGGAAAAAAATAATAGAAAAAAATAAAATCGCTTATTTTTTTCAAATACATTATTCAAAAAGAAGCATTCATACAACACTAATATATTTTGTTATTAAATTTGCATGTATTACATAACAGAAGGAATTTCTGAATTCTTAGAAAAATTATGGAAAATCGGAGTTCGTTTGGTATCATTTCAAGAAAAAGAATATTCTGATATAATTCCACAAGGAAAGCGATATATTCTTGTTGCATAAAGTCCAAGTTGAGGCCCAACCCAATATACCGTAGTCTGACAAAATCAGAACATATTGGGCCCACTAGTTGTCATAAGTATGGAAATTAAAACAGGTGCTGAACGGAGAAAAACTGAGAGACAGACCAGAGACCTTTATTTACCGTAACAATTAAGATTGACTTGGTCAAATCTTGTTTGCTCATGTTGACTTGGTCAACAATGTGATCCTCTGTTAAAAGATAAAAAAAGCACTTCATGTATTTAAAAAATTTACAGAGATGTAAGTATCGAGGACTTCTAAAATTAATTCAAGCCAAAAGGTATTTTGCACTTCACAGATTTGAACCCTAACAATGGTTAAAAGTTGCAGAAACACCCCTTTTCACACCAGAAGTTTTCTGAAAGGAGAAGAAACCGACCAGAAATTTGTTGATATGTTTTATTTTATTTTTTTGAACTGACTTAAAAATTAAAAACAATAATTAAACACGATCAGTCACGAAACGTGACGCGTCGGTCATCTACTATTTTAGTCATATTATGTCACGTAAAAATAAATCCGGACCATGTGCTGTGGCAATATATTAGTCACAGCACAACACGTCACGTGATTTAGAACCGATAGAAGAAATTATGTTATAAAAGCATTCCTCTCCTAGCCATCGCGCTCTCTCTCTCTATAGTCTGCATAAATAACTCTTCTATATTATCTAGGTAAGAAAAAATAATAGAAAAAATAAAGATTGACTTGGTCAACATTGTGATCCTCTATTAAAGGGAAACAAAAGCACTTCATGTATTTAAAAAATTTACAGAGATGTAAATAACAACATCAATTTACATATACCAGAGGCCTGTTCTATACCCTGAGGTTGAATTGCAAAAAGGCCCCTTATCAAGAAAAAAATAATGAAATGAAAAATAGCACAATTGCAATCAAGAACACAGTTGCAACCAAAACCATCGAGGACTTTTAAAAGTAAGTTAAAGCCAAAAGGTATTTTGCACATCATAGATCTGAACCCTAAAAATAGTTAAAAATTGCAGAAAAACCTCTTTTCACACCAGAAGTTTTCTAAAAGAAGAAGAAACCGACCAAAAATTTGCAAAACAAGAAGACATTATCCAAATAGATTCAAATATTACAATATTTTAACTTCCACCAGCATCAATCCGGCACGACACAACCAAGTAACAGATTCATCAATTATACAACCGAGCTTCAGCATATTGGTTTTACTGCGCAGTTGTTTCTTGTTAAACAAAATTGCTTTAACTTGACCCAACTGAGCTTCAGTTGTCTCCTAATTGTTGCAATATAAAGCTCAATTTAGAGCTTGTTAAGACTAAAGAGTACTTGTCTAATATTTGGCATTTTTTCGAAGAATGTAAAACTATTTTTTAGCGCTATTTTCCTCGAAAGGAGCATCTCTGCTGCCAAAATATAGAATGTGGTTCAAATTGAGTAGGTCAGGTAGCAAACCACCTTTGGCAAAACCAATAATAATCACAATGCACAACCAACAATTAATTGTTCTATTCATACTTAATTAATTGGCAAAACATTTATATGAGCACCCATTCCCTATGTAATATTATATAAAAAGAACAATGATTTCCAGGTAAATTACAACCTACATCATAAAAATTGTAACCCTAGTGATAAAGAAGATACAAAACAGTAACCCTAGTGTGATCCACCATACCGGAGAATACTGATGATTGGTCATCATTTAACGACTGCTGAGACCCATCTCCCTTTGGCCTAGACCTATTGTTACAAGGTGGCAATGGTAACCCGCAGAGACCCGAATTATTCTCAAATGCATATTCTAAAAATGTAACCAAAGAACCATGCTCTGGTATGGGCCCGCTGAACCGGTTGTTCGACAAATCCAACCATGACAAGGACAAGACCGAAAAGGAAGAGGGAATATTGCCTTCAAACATATTATGCGATAAATCAAGCCTTACTAAGTTAGCCATGCCTCCTAATTTTTGTGGCAAGGGTCCCATCAGCTGATTGTGCTCGAGATTCAAGGACATTAAATATTTTATTGCAAAAATCTTAGTTGAAATTTGCCTGTTGAGCTGATTGTATGACAAATCAAGGAAAAGCATTGAGATGTTATTTCTAATTCTAATGCTATGACCAATTCTTCTTATGCCCATTAAAACTGGATAACCTCGCATTAAGTTGCAATAACGTATACTCGGCATGCCATCATGTCATTATATCGGATCCCATTCAACTCCAGAAAGAAATTCATATGGTGGCACTGCCTATTGTCATTAATTCTCTGGCTGAAATATAGCCAATCATCCACTAGAAGGTCTGCCACAATTTTACCTGACTGTTTTGCCAAAGCAGGTGGAATGGACCCATTGAGTTGGTTACTGCCCAAAGCTAAATATGTTGGGCCCTTACAATCACCAAGCCCTAGTGGCATCGATCCAGTGAAGGAATTATTGTTAAGTATTAAAATCACCAGTTTTTCTAGCTTACCAATCCAAGTGGGTATCGACCCCGAAAGCCAGTTGCTTGTGAGCGAAACCCAGTTGAGGCTGGTGCAATGCACTAACCTATCCGGTATTACCTGTTAGATTATTGTAATCCAAGAGTAGGTTTCTAAGTGACTTAAGGGATGAGTGCTCCATGGGTATCTCACCATTCAAGTTATTTTGCCACATTATAAGATCCTTTAAGTTGACGAGGGACTCTAGAGAAGCCGGTATGGACTCAAAAAGCAAGTTCAAGCTCAGATCAAGTGAGATCAAGTTAGTACAGTTGCTTAGGGAGTCAGGTAAGGACCCAGCAAAAGAGTTATCCTGCAAGTGTAACACTTCTAATCTAGAGAGTAGATACACTCCCGGTGCACAAAGATCGTGGTATCGGACCCGAGAAGCTATTTTCACTAAGATCCAATAACTTGAGACTTGTAAACATTGAAACAGATTTGGGTAAAATACCATTGAAGTTATCAAATGCCAACTCTAGAACCTGGAGTCTGGGCATGGCAACCAGGGACAAGATGGGAATACACTAGAAAAATTGTTGTTGGAGAGGCTCAGCGTATTGAGATTCATGAATGCATCTATGTCGCGTGGGGCATTACCAATAAAATGGTTGGATGAGAAGTTTAGATAAGTTAAATTGAGGCAACCTGAGAACGTACCAGCTGGTACGGTACCAGAGAGTTCATTGGAAGACAGGCCAAGAAATTACAGGAAAGTGCAATTGGTAATCTTTGGTATTGTGCCTTGTATATTGTTGTGAGTGAGGTTGAGATGATTTCGTAAACCGAGTTTAGAAAATAACCAGTGGAGATCTTGTTAGTTGTAATATTGTTATAGGAGAGATCAAGCATCTTAAGGCCGCGGATAACTGTAGAGGTATTATCAAGCATCTTAAGGGTGGGAATTGTACCAAATGAATGTTAAAAATGAATTTCTTCAAGGAACAGTTGAAGAAGAGGTATATATGTCAGTACCACTTGGTCATGAAAAAGACCAAAATTGTGATTTAGCTTGCAAATTAAAGAAGACAATTTACAGGTTGAAGCAATCTCCAAGAGCAAGGTATGAAAAATTAGGTTCTCATTTAATCTCTTGTAATTTTAAAGTTAGTAATGCCGACCGCTCACTATTTGTCAAAATTGAAGAGGAAAATACCACTATTGTTTTAGTGTATATAGATGATATTATCATTACCGAAAACAATTTAGAGAACTTTAAAGCAACAAAACTCCAATTAAAAGAAGAATTTGACATCAAAGACTTAGGCTATTTAAAATATTTTTTGGGGATAGAAGTAGCGTATCGAGCCAAGGTTTATCTATATCTCAAAAAAAGTACACTTTAGATTTGTTGGAAAAAATCGGAAAACTAGGGTGTAAACCAGCTTCCACACCAATAGATGGTAAATACAAACTAAATATCGAGGATGGTGAGCCATTAGACAATATAAACCAATTCCAATGACTTGTAAGAAAATTAATCTATCTCACGATAACCCGTCCGGATATTTCATACTCAGTAAGCCAAATTGGCAAGTTTATACGTAGTCCAAGAATACCGCACTTAGATGCTATAAATAAAATATTTAAATATTTAAAAGGGACTCCCGGTATGAGAATTTTCATTAAATGTAATAATTCTAACAAAGTATGTTGCTACTTTGATGCAAATTTGGCTGGTAGCTTTGATCGAAAATTAACAATCGGTTTTTGCAATTTTGTAGGCAGAAATTTAGTCACATGAAAAAACAAGAAACAAAACGTGGTGATATGATCAAGCGCCGAGGCGGAATATCGTGTCATGGCGTCAACCGCTAGTGAATTAACATGGATCAAACAACTCCTTGAGGATATTAGAAATAAAATTCAAGAACCAAGGAGATGTTTTGTGATAATCAAGCGGCACGACACATTGCATCCAACCTGGTATTTCACGAAAGAACAAAAGTACACATCGAGGTGGATTGTCATTTTATTCGAGAAAAAATTCAAGTCAAAGAAATCGAAACTCCCTATGTATGAAGTGAAGACCAATTGGCGGATGTATTCACTAAGGGCCTTGATCCAAAACCATTTGAGAATAATACGAGCAAACTAGGGTTAATCGACATCTACAACCCTAGCTTGAGAAGAAGTGTTGAGAAAATAGAATAATCGGATCCAATTACCCTCAAATCCATTAAGGATATTCATCATTGGGTTTAGATGTATAAAAAGAGAGTTACTAATTATAGATAAAAAGCAACTCAATTTTTATGTACATTTTTAGTAAGTTACCGTTTGTACTTTATATAGGGTTAGAGAATAGATAAATAGGCAACAATAGGCAACCATTATATTTAAATAGCCCGTTGTAACATGAAAATAGTAGAATGAAACAATTACTTTTCTCATTTAAACTCATCAGTCTCAGATTCAAAAAATCAACAGTGGGAATGGTTTTCGCTGGCTGACAGTAACCCAATCACCTGCAGGGTCGCCTCCAACCATCTCCAACTCATTTTCCCCGTTAGAAATTGTAGCAAAATTCAGATCATTAGAAATTGCAACGGAGTTCCTCAAAGAAAATTGTTGCAATATTCCCCCTAAATTTTACATAAGCTTCTCACTTATGAGATTTAATAAGATCACAATAGGGCGGATAGGCCTTCCCTGCCATAAGCTTGACTTTATGATTCTAATGCTAAATGCTGTACATTTCACCAAATATGGTAACCTTTTTGCATTAACCAAGTATTATTGAATCATTATAATATACTCTTAAATATATATGAGTGCCATTTCTAGTCTAGAACGTCAATATTTTTTATCAGTACTGTAAACCACCATCTCAGCAGTCAACTAGTCGGAGTCGGAAGGGGAAAGGGAAAACCCTTACGTGTTGTGTGACGTGACTATTCGTGTGACATGACTTTTTTTCATCATTTTAGTTACGTCAAGTCACACAAATTGATCCGGTCACATCATAACACGTTACGTGACCAATTTTTTTAAATTTATGTCTTAATTATAATTTATTTTGTAATAATTTCTTATTTTGTTGATTTGTTTTATTTTATTTTAATTAATATTCATATTAAATTGTGATTGGGGACAAAATTTTATATTTTATTTAAATTTATTTATTTTTAGATAAGTTGAAACTCATTGTTTTGAATAGATTCTGAATCATCCAAAAATGTGATACGTTTCCCATAATTCAAAAGCCAGGCTGGGATGATAAGTTACGTTTCCCATAATTCATTGAAAATGGAAGCGACTTTTTATGGAATATTGGTTAAAAAAAATTACCTCTATCTTTAGGTGCAGTAAAGTCGACAACTTGACATGCTAATTTGCCCGACAAGTTGCATTCAATATTGGAATTAATCGACTTTTTATGGAATATTGGTAAAAAACAATTACCTTTCTCTTTCTGTGTATTAAAGTCAATACCATCATTTTCCAAATCAAAGTCATCTCCCATTTGGCAAGTTATTATTGTTCAACTTGGCGGTTCGTAATTGTCTGGATTTGATAAGAGGTGTTGAAAATAGAGAGAACTCTGAGGAGATAATAAACTTATTTTTCTTGTATGATAAAAGCATAGATTTACGCAAGTTCTATTCTCTGTTTATAATACAAATTCAAACGGTCATCTTATCTGGCTACTATAACATCAGTGTCATTTCAGCCTATATAACACCAACTTCAAAATCTATCAAATCGACTTCAAACGGTGAATCCAAACCGTTCAAACCGATCTACTTCATTAGTTGTGCGTTTACATGCAAAATTTATAATTTTTTGAATTTATTTAGTATTAAGTCAAGCGGTCAAATGTGTGAGTTTTTAAGTTAATTTTAATACATTCATTTTTCAACATTTTTTACCACTTGATTTGATACTAAAATAACTCGAAAATATAAAAAATTTGCATGTAAACGCATCACTCATAAAGTAAATCGGTTTGAACGGTTTGAATTAGTCGTTTAAAGTCTATTCACTCAATTTTGGAGTTAGTGTCATATGACACCGATGTCATACTAGCCGGACTCCTTATTATACCATTGGTGCTAGTTCTGTTTGTGGTATATATTAGTATAGTAGTACCACCTAGTTCTGTCTGTGGTCAAAGTAAAAGTCTTCTGAACTTTATATCCATTTCAGATTTCTTTTATTCCCTTTTAGGTCAATTTTTTTTTTAATAAAAGCACCCTAAATTTGGTCATTTCAATATCCTAATCCGACCAATTAATCTTTATGAAGGTTGTTCTTCAAAGTGATATTAATTCACGTTAAGCCGTTACCTTCATTGCACAAAGGCCCAATTAGCTTTCATTTCTGAAACAAGATGTAACTCGGTGAAGGCTTTTGAAAGAATTAAGAATCTCCCTTTGTGTAACGCGATTGTGGTACCTTCTGTTGGTCAGTCAGGTGGTCTCTGGTTGGTATGGGGTGAGGAGGTCAGAGTTAATCTGGTGGTGAAAAACAAGAACATGATAGTGGCAAAGGTGTTAGAAAAAGGTTCTGTTGAGGAATGGTTGTTAATTGGGGTTTATGGGGACCCTAATAGAGCTGAAAATCCTTTTATTTGGAGTGAGCTAGAAAATCATGTGGAGCAATACAATGGTGCAGCTTGTTTGATAGGAGATTTTAATGCAATAATTTCAGAGTCTGAAAAATGGGGTGGACAGGTGAGGCTTTCGTGTCCGAATAGAGCATTCCGTGCATGGATTCACCAAGCAGGTCTCATTGATCTTGGACATAGCGGACCTGCTTATACGTGGTCGAATAAGAAGATGGGTTCTGATAATGTTTCAGAAAGACTAGACTGAGCGTTGGGTAATCTTGCTTGGACTATGAAAAATCCGGATGCATTGGTGTTTCACTTGCCTCGGTTCCAAAGTGACCACTTGCCTATTCTTCTTCGCTCTAAGCCCTCAAAAAAGAGAAACAAGCCGGGATTTAAATGTGAAAATTGGTGGAGTTTAAGGGACGACTTTTAGGAAGTGTGTCAAAGGTCAGTGGCAAGTTCGACCTCAAACTGGGGCATGGTGGTTCAGAATTTTAAGAAAGAGGCTAAGATGTGGGTTAAGAAGATTAAGTCTCCTAATGCTATGCTCAAGGAGTGTGAGAAGGAGATGCTTCATCTTAATTCATTGCAACCGGATTTAGTTCAACCTGGTGAGGAGAAGGAGTTACAGAACCAACATGATAAGTGTCTACTCATGCAAGAGTTCTATTGGCATCAAAGATCTAGATTGAAGTGGGCTTTATACGGTGATAATAACACGAAGTTTTTTCATGCATCAGCAGTGGCAAGAAAGAGGAGGAACACTATCAATGCGATGTTGAACGAGCAAGGCAATTGGGTCACCGATGAAAAACTGATCCGAGATCTTTTTGTTTCTCATTTCAGGGGCATTTATTCGAAGGGCAGCAGGGAAAATATAGAGACAGTATATGGAGCCAAATTGCTAGCAGGACTTCCAAAAATTCCTGATGCAGCACATCAGCTCTTAGAGGCGAACCCAACAGAAGCTGAAATTAAGAAGGCGTTGATGGCTTTGGGAGCTAACAAATCTCCCGGGCCAGATGGATTTAATGCCCAAACGATACAAGAAAACTGGGGCTGTTTTGGGCCTGCTGTGCTGGCCGAAGTCCAAGGCTTTTTCAGCTCGGGCAGAATGTCTTCTAGTGTTGCGAGATCAAATCTAATTCTAATACCCAAAATTGATGATCTAACAGAAGTAAACCATTTTAGACCAATCTCGGTGTGCAATGTGGTTTATAAGGTGATTTCAAAGGTAATTTGCTTAAGACTCAAACCTTTTATTGGCAGTTGTGTCTCGCATGCACAATCTGCATTTGTCCCGGGAAGAGATATCTCGGACAATGTTATTTTGCTGCGAGAAGTACTGCACTCCTTCCGGTCACGTAACTTTTCAAGGAAAGGTTTTTGTTTAAAAGTTGATCTGTCAAAGGCTTTTGATCGAATGGATTGGGATTATCTGGAATCAATTATGACTTTTTATGGATTTCCTCCAAAGCTGATTTTGTGGATCATGGGTTGTGTCCGATCGACCGAGTTCTCGATGGTTTTGAATGGAGTAGGGGATGGTTTTTTCAAACCACAATGTGGTCTGAGACAAGGGCGTGCTTTATCTTCGTACCTTTTTATTTTGGGTATGGATTTACTGTGTCGTTCTCTTGAGAGTCTAGCTGGTTCGGGTTGGCTGAGGGGATTGAAGTTGGCGCCTCAAGCAGCTGTTCTAACTTCGTGTGTCTATGCTGATGACCTGTTGTTATTTGGGGATGCTACAGGTGGGGAAGCCGAATTGATAAAACAAATGTTGATTGGGTTCTCCTCTGTTTCGGGTCAGCAGGTTGGGCCCCAAAAGAGCAGTATTTGGTACAACAGATGCACATTAGAGGAAGCTAAGTCGTTGATCGCACAAATTTTTGAGGTTTTTGAGAGTAACATGGAAGGTAAATATTTGGGAGCACCTGTAATTTCATCTAAGGAAGCATATGATTTTTTGATAGAAAAAGTGGCAACTAGATTAAAGACATGGAAAGGCCGTATGTTGTCTCATGCTGGGAGAGTGGTACTGATTAAGTCGGTGCTTCAAGCTTTGCCAATCTATTTTATGTCAACTGATAAAATTCCTGAATCTGTAATTAAGCAGATTACGGGATTGATGAGGAGATTTTTTTGGGGAGCAATGGACAAGGATAAATATTTGTCTTATGTCGCTTGGAGTAAAATTACTCGACCGGTTGAAGTTGGAGGTCTAGGCATTCGGGATCTGAGTAAAATGAATGAAGCACTTATGATGAAGCTGCTGTGGAAAATTGCCTCCGATAATCCGGCACTGTGGGTGGATGTGGTGCGTGCTAAATATATTCCGAGATCTGAATTATGGATAGCAAGGAGAAACTATAATTGTACCCCATGTTGGAAGGCTATATGGCAGCTAGAGAGAGACTATTGCCAATGATAAGCTGGCGGCTTGGTGATGGTAGAACCTGTAGAGCTATGGTGCAGCCGTGGTTTGAGGGAGCGGTAGAATGTTTGATTCAAAATTCTGAACAAAAAAAGCTGAGAGTAAGAGACCTAGTAGTAGAAGGTACAGGTGCTTGGGATGCAAACCTACTAATTCAACTGTATGGGCATGTAAATTGTTTGAGCATTATGGGAAATGTGAGACCACCTTCGGATGAAGCGGGGGCTGACTCTCTCATTTTCACAGAGTCTTCTAACGGGAGGTTTTCAGTTAAACATGCCTACAAGGGAATCACACAAGAGGGGCTCGGGCAGCAGGGAAGTGAGGTTTGGAAGCTTATTTGGAGGAAGGGAAATATTCTGCCGAGGATACGGGTGTTTTTATGGAAATTGTTGCATGGGGCATTGCCTTTAGCTAAAATTTTGTGCTCAAGAACATCAAGAGGGGACCCTATGTGTGCCGTGTGTAGTCAAGGAGAGGAGGATATTTTGCATATGTTGTTTCATTGCCCGTTTGCACGATTATGTTGGTTGATGGGTCCGCTTGCTTTACGTACTGATGCGTTGCCTCGAGATTTATCTATAATTTTGGATAGCCTCTTTAAGCATGAAACAAATGAGGTTTGGACGATATTAGCTAACTCGGCTTGGGCAATATGGAGATGCAGGAACGAAAAAACATACAGCGGAAAGGTACCAACTTTTGAAAGGTTTCTCTCCATTCTCAACTCAGTGGGTGTCGAAACAAGAATAGCTGCTGCTGCCAATAAAAAGAAGGATGTACAGTTGGAGGAAAGCAATGCGTCTAATTCACAATATAGATGCAAAGTGGACGGATCCTGGAAATCTCCATGGATAGGAGGGTTGGGGTTTGTCGTGGAGGAAGGGGAACTGTTGAAGGGTTATCGAGCCGCTCCCAGTGTTGTATGTTCTCCAATGCAAGCTGAAGCTGTGGCCTTAAGAGAGGCTATACACTTTGTCAAGAGCCTTAATTTTCCATCATGTATTTTTTATACAGATAATCAAGATCTTGCTAAAGTTTGTATGGAGTTGCACCCACCAATTGATGCTGACTGGAGAGCATATAGAGAGATAAATGAGGTCTGGAGGTTACTAAAAGAATATGATTATGAGTGTTGGCATATTCCTAGAAGCCAAAATTGCGTGGCTGACCATCTAGCTAAAGTAGGTAGCAGGTTGGGTGAGGGATTTACTGGATACTCATTTCCAACATTTAAAATCTGATTGAAGTTCTGAGTAGGCATTGTGGTAACTATGATATCTGTTGTAATATGCGAACTATTGTAACTTGAAAAGTTCTGTTGAAATGAAAAGCCTACGGGCATGTTGCATTGCAAAAAAAAAAAAAAGTGATATTAATTAAGAGTGTGAACTGATATCAAAAGGATATATTAGTAGATAAACTGACCGGTGAGACTAGAGGTGAAAACGAGGTGGATAATATCCGATCCGTATTCAAAAAATTAGATATAGATATGAATAAAGATATGATTTTATGTTTCAATTATTCGTATCTGAATAGAAGATATATACCATATATTTTAATGAGTAAGTCTATGGTACTATGCATAGCATGATTTGGTCCGTGATACGGATTAATATTTTCGTTTCCAAAATTCTAATAGTCAATCCGAACCATTCAACATAATTTTCATATGAATATGTACTTCCATACCTGATTTTATATTTTTTAGAATTTTTTTACTATTTGTAAAGATAGGTAGAAAATCAGTGTTTTTGGATGGTTCAGAATTTTCAGATCAAGTGATTTTTCACCTACCTTAAAAAATAGTAAAAAAATTCTAAAAAATGTAAAATTTAGTTTGCAAGTACATTTTCATATATGGGGATTATGTTGAACGGTTCGGATCGACAGTTAGGATTTTGAAAACGAAAATATTGATCCGTATTACGAACCAACTTGTGATATGCATATACCATAGACTCACTCTAATTTAATATATATTATGAACAAATTATATTATTCACCATAACAATTAGATAAATATTATGAACTTAAATTTTTAACTTTAGTAAAGTTGTGTATACAAGGATCCTACTAAAACGGTTCTTGAGATAAAATTAAATCATGCAGGCATCCTTTGTGACGAAATATAAAACCATTTATTCATATATAAAGTATGTATCCCCAACCTTTACACCAAAATAATATATGAAGTACGTAATTTGATTTTAAATTAATTATTTAAAAACATAATATGAACCAGAGTGCATACTAGCTGAGATCAAAATATAGTGCACTCATATAATTAATATAATGGCATCCAAGATTTATGCAAATCTATCACAGAAATTGACCGATTACAAGGCCGGTGATGAAAAAAATACAGAACAATAACCCTAGTGCAATCCACCAGATCTGAGAAGACTCATGATTGGTCATCATCAACGACTGCTGAGACCCGTCTCCCTTTCGCATAGACCTGTTGTTACAAGGTGGCAATGGTAAACCGCAGAGACCTGAATTATTCTCAAATGCATATTCTGGAAATGTAATCAAAGAACCCTGTTCTGGTATGGACCCGTTTAACTGGTTGTTCGACAAATCCAACCATGACAAGGATGAGGCCGAAAGGGACGAGGGTATATTGCCTTCCAACATATTATGCGATAAATCGAGTATTAGTAAGCTAGCCATGCCTCCCAATTCCTGTGGCAACAGTCCTGTTAGGTTATTATGCTCAAGGTACAAGGTGCTCAAAGATTGCATTGCAGAAATCTCAGTTGGAATGTGGCCATTGAGTTGATTGTACGACAAATCAAGAAAAACCAGTGATAATGCATTTACAACTTGATGGCCAGTTCTGTCAGTACGATCCACAAAACCTGGCATTAAGTTACAATAACTTAGACTCGGCGCCCGCATCAGGTCATTATACCGAATCCCATCATACTCCACTAAGATATTCATACGGTAGCATAGCCTATTGCCATTAATTCTCTTGCTAAAATATAGCAAACCATCCACAATAAGGCCCATCACAATTTTACCAGACTGTTTTGCCAAAGCTGGTGGAATGGACCCATTGAGTTGGTTGACACTCAAATCTAAATATTGCAGGCCCTTGCAGTCACCAAGCTCTGGAGGTATCGACCCAGTGAAGGAATTATTTGCAAGTGTTAACATCACAAGTTTTTCTAGCTTGCCAAACCAAGTGGGTATCGACCCCGTAAGTTGGTTGCTTGCGAGAGAAATCCAGTTGAGGTTGGTGCAATTTGCTAACCTGTCTGGTATTGTACCAGTTAAGCTATTGTAGTCCAAGAGTAGGTTACTAAGTGACTTAAGGGATGAGAGCTCGACGGGTATCTCACCACTCAAGTTATTTTGCCACATTATAAGATTCTTTAAGTTGAGGGACCCTAGAGAGCTGGGTATGGACCCGTAAAGCAAGTTCAAGCTCAGATCAAGTGAGATCAAGTTGGTGCAGTTGCTTAGGGAATGAGGTATGGACCCAGTAAAATAGTTATCCTGTAAGTGCAACACTTTTAATCTAGAGATACTACTGATGCACAAAGGTCGTGGTATCAAGCCCGAGAACTTGTTTGCACTAAGATTTAATAACTCAAGACTTGTAAGCTTTGAAATAGATTTGGGTAAACTACCATTGAAGTTATTAAATGCCAACTCTAGAACCTGAAGTCTGGGCATGGCAACCATGGACAAGATGGGGAATACACCAGAAAAATTATTCTTGGAGAGGCTCAGAGTGACAAGATTCGTGCATGCCTCTATGTCAGGCGGGGCCATACCAGTAAAATGGTTAGACGAGAGATTTAGATGACTTAAATTTAGACAACTTGAGAACGTACCAGCCAGTATGGTACCAGTGAGTTGATTGGAAGATAGGTCAAGATATTGCAAAGAGGTGCAATTGGTAATTTCTGGTATGGGGCCTTTAATGGTGTTATTGGAGAGGTCTAGATATTTGAGTAACCTGAGTTTAGAGAATAACCATTGGATATCTTTGTTGGTTGTGATCTTGTTATTGGAGAGATCAAGCATCCTGAGTTGGAGGAGAACTGGAGAGGAACGATTGAAGGCTTGGCCAATGTAATTATTGGAGAGGTTGAGTGACTGAAGAGAATGACAGGAGGCTGCCAGGGAAGCTGTATCATACACAGACCCTTGAAGGTTTGTTGGATCTCTCTTAAGGCCGGTTATTAATTTATGATTTCTCAAATTATGCACACACTCACGGATTGAAAGAATAAAAGAAGGAACAAGCAAATAAGACACAGAAGTTTTTTTGTGATGCTCTCTAATCACATCGTTTTCTGGTTTTCTCATATATATAGACATAATACAAAACTGCCCACTACCATTACATCCCATGTTTAGAACTCTAAAATTAGAGCTAACCAATTTGAACTTTCCTTAAATAACTACTACTCTATTTTCAGCAACATGCTGATTCTAAATTCTAACTTCCTAAAATATAAACCCGTAAATAGACAACCCGAATTGGAGAGAGTCCGAACAGCTGGACCCGAACTTGTGTTTGGACTCGGACTATGGACTGGACTCGGACTTGGACAACTAGATTAACTCATCAATCTCCCCCTTAAGCTTGTTGTCCTCCACTGACGATCCGCACACCAATTCTTTCTCTAATCTCCAAGAATTTCAGTCTTGCAAGTGACTTAGTTAGGATGTCAGCCGGCTGTTCTTCTGTACAGACATGTTGTACCTCTATCATCCCTGATTCAATACAATCTCTTATGTAATGGAATCGGGTGTCGATGTGTTTGCTCCTCTCATGGTGGACTGGATTTTTACTTAACGAAATTGCGGACTGATTATCAATCTTCAAGACTACTTTCTTAACTTCTGTCTTCAATACATCAGCCAACAATCGTCCCAGCCACACTCCTTGACACGCTGCTGCGTAGGCAGCGATGTACTCCGCTTCATAGGAAGATAGCGCAACCACCTTCTGTTTTTGCGAGCTCCAACTAACCGGGTTTGACCCAAGGAAGAATATTCTTGGTGTAATATATCAACTATAGGCCTTTAATATCAAAGGTGTAATATATCAACCCGGAAGAGCACTACAAGTTTGACCCAAGGAAGAATATTCTTGGTGTATATATCAAAAGAAGATAGTGAAGCGGAGTACTTGGTGTTCACCGGCCAGATCACTATCAGAGTAACCGGTCAACACCAAGCCTCCTTCCTTCTTCTCATAGACGCACCCGAGGTTCAAAGTACCTTTCACGTACCGCAATATGTGTTTTACTGCGGCCATGTGCTCTGTCGTGGGCTTTTCCATGTATCTACTCACTATGCCAACTGAAAATGCCAAATCCGGACGCGTGTGTAGTAGGTATCTCAAGCTGCCGACTAAGCTTCGGTACAATGTTTTATCTACAGGAGGATTTGTGCTTTCCTTGCTCAATTTAAGACGTGGTTCCATCGGAATCTGTGTTGGGTTGCAATCTTTCATGCCGCATTTGTCTAACACCTTTGTTGCATATGCGGACTGGTTGAGTGTGATCTTCTTAGAACTCTGACAAACTTCAATTCCCAAGTAATAGCTGAGTAACCCAAGGTCGCTCATACTAAACAACTTCTTCATCTGAGATTTGAACTTGTTTATGTCTTGGATACACTCTCCAGTGATGATTAGATCATCCACGTAAACTCCAACTATCAAATTTCCTTTTCCTTGGTTTTTCTTGTACATGGCATGCTCTAATGAACACCTCTCAAAAGCGAGTGTCCTCAATGACTTGTCCAGTTTTGAATTCCAAGCTCTAGGTGCTTGACGCAAGCCGTACAATGCCTTTTGCAGTTTTAACACCTTGTGCTCTTCTCCTTTTATTTCAAATCCCGGCGGTTGAATGACATACACTTCTTCTTCCAAATCACCGTTGAGGAAGGCTGACTTCACATCCATATGATGCACCTCCCATCCTTCATGTGCCGCAATAGAGATCAGCAAACGTACTGTCTCTAGCCGAGCAACAGGGGCAAAAACTTCATCAAAGTCTATGCCTTGTCGTTGAACGTACCCCGTTGCCACTAATCTCGCCTTGTGCTTCACGATTCTGCCTTGAGTGTCCTTCTTTAGCTTGTAAACCCACTTTAGACCTATAGGTTTGTGGCTGTCGGGTAATGGAACGAGCTTCCAAGTTTCATTTTTTCGAATAGAGGAAATTTCCTCCTCCATTGCACTTCTCCACATCGGATCTGCCTTGGCTTCTTCGAAATTTGATGGCTCCTCTTCTCCTAGTAAGCACAGACCCGAATACTGCAACTCTATTGGGAATGTTGCATCGTACAAGCTTTTGATATCATGCTCACCTCGTGGTCCTTGTAATAAACTCCCTTCGGATGTTGTAGGCTGCAGTACTTCGGTTGAGGCTGAACCATCAAAAGTTGCATCTAGAGTGTGTGGTGTACTTGAGTCGGGGGCTCTGGATCTCGTGCTTGTCATTGGTGTTAGTTGCTGGTTTTGCTCATTAGGTAGGGAATGAACCGGATGTGAGAAATCTGCATCAGAGTCGCGTTCCCCGAACTCGTCTCCTTGCCTTGTCGTGTTGGATGAACTCGGAATAGGAAGGTAGTGAACTGTAAACGAGTCTCCAACCGGTTGTGTCTCTACCGCTGGATTTCTGCTCCATTCCCACTTCTTCTCCTCCTCGAACACTGCATCTCGTGTCACCACAACTCGTCTTGTCGCTGGATCGAACATTCGATAGCCTTTCGTATTCATATCATAACCAATGAACACCATTTGCTTGCTACGATCTGCCAACTTCAAAAGGTGCGGTGTAACTACTTTTACATGTGCAAGGCATCCGAAAATACGAAAATGATCGACACTTGGCTTGCGGTCATAGTATGCTTCATAGGGAGTTTTGTCGACGACGCTCTTTGTTGGTGCTCTATTTAGGAGATACACGGCAGTTGATACCGCTTCTCCCCAAAATTCGCCTGGGACTCCCTTGCTTTTCAACAAGCCCCTTGCCATGCCGACCACCGTCTGATTTCTTCGTTCGACTACTCCGTTCTGCTGAGGAGAATAAGGCACCGTGAGGTAACGCCTAATTTCCAGCAGCTCGCAGTAATTCTTGAACTCGTTTGAGGTGAACTCGCCGCCACGATCCGTGCGCAAAGCTTTCAGCTTGCTGTTTTTCTCCATTTCGGCTGCAGCTTTGACCTTCTTAAATGCCTCAAACGCTTCATCTTTATTTCGGATTAGTACCTGCCACATAAATCTAGTACTATCATCAACCAACAACAAGAAATAGCGCTTCCCTCCGTGAGTAGCAGGGGTAATAAGCCGCACAAGTCTCTGTGCCACAGCTCAAGAGGTGACTTTGCTCGAAATTTCGCCACCGCTGGAAAAGGATTTCGGTGTTGCTTTCCAATCAAACAACCATCGCAGATGCGGTCCTCATGCTCGATTATGGGTAAGCCGTGCACCATCTGTTTCTGACTTAGAAACTTCAAGGCATGAAAGTTCACATGCCCGTATCTTGCATGCCAGCGCCACGCTTCTTCTTTGCTCCTCGCCAGTAGGCATTCTGGAAGAGCCGGAGTGATGTGCAACACATATAACCGGTTCCTTGATCTGCTCACTTTAGCTAGCAACCTTTGTGTTCTGTCCAAGATAGACATCACTCCTCCTTCAATCACAATCTTGCACCCGTTCTCATCCAACTGACCAAGGCTAATTATGTTACTTTTCAACATTGGGATATAGTAGACATTTGTAAGTATACGGTGTTCACCAGTGAAGCACTCAAACAGCACTGAACCTCTTCCTTGTATTTCCACTGCCGAGCCATCTCCAAATTTGACCGACCCTTTGATGGTCATGTCAATCTCAGCGAATTTATCAATACAACCGGTCATGTGGTTACTTGCGCCGGTATCTAGATACCAAGTCTTGTCTTGGGTGCTGTTAATCTTTGGCACCACCTTGTCTTCGTGCAGTAACACCTGCTCGTTCTGTATTGCGTGGCTGAGAACACAAGTTTCAGCCATCAACAGTGCCGGTTCATCATCGGTTTGTGTTGTAACAAGATTGGCCCTCTCTCTTCGGTTTGGCTTGGGACAATCTTTTGCGAAGTGTCCATATTCATTACAATTGAAACACTTAACCTTGGATTTGTCGAAGTTGCGTGGCTTTCGGTCTTTGTTAGTGTGTTCACCATTTCCTCAACCTCCACCATATCCACGCCCACATCCACGTCCTCTCCCGTGACGTCCTCCTCTTTTGGTGCTGCTGAAACCTTCATCTTTCTTTCCCTTTGTGCATCTTGCCTCCCACTCGGCTTGGGTAAGAAGTAGTTGTTCTCCCCCGCCCTTTGTGTGTACTCGTCCTTTAAGTCCTCCCTCAAAGGTTCTGAGGCGGCCGATTGCTTCTAAGACCAACATGTTCTTAATATCGCCAAACTGCTCGATCGTTCCGATAATTTGGAGAAATCTATCTGGAACTGCGCTGAACAGTTTTTCAACAACTTCGCTGTCGTCGAGCTTCATACCCAGCGAGCGGATCTCACCCACCAGCGTGGTAAGCTTCATGGAAAACTCGTTTATTGTCTCTGAATCCTCCATGTGTAACTTGTTCAGTTGCCGTTTCAGCACCTGTACGCGTGCCTTCTTGACGCGATCTTCACCAACCCGCATCTCCCTGAGTGCGTCCCAAGCCTCCTTTGCCGTCTGCTTCTCCGCGATTGCCATCATCACGTCATCTGGCACGGCTTGAGAAATGGCTACCATGGCGCCTTGATCTTTGTCGTCGTCTGTGTCTCCACCTTCGATC
This sequence comes from Carex littledalei, assembly GCA_011114355.1. NCBI lineage: Eukaryota > Viridiplantae > Streptophyta > Magnoliopsida > Poales > Cyperaceae > Carex > Carex littledalei. Next base: position 10,630,661 of record CM022094.1, read on the forward strand.
ACTGACCATACTCCTAGCGAACGCTAGATTATCTTCATCTTGACAGCCCATATGCCGTAGTTCGATTCGCTTAACGTTGGATAATGGATCGGGATTGAGGCTCCTCTTGCCGTCGGTTTGACGACTGCAAGTGTCTTAGATTGATCTCCTTCGTTACCGGCCATTGCCTTGATAACTTGGCTCTGATACCAAATGTTGGATCTCTCTTAAGGCCGGTAATTAATTTGTGGTTTCTCAAATCATGCACACACTCACGGATTGAAAGAATAAAAGAAGGAACAAGCAAATAAGACAGAAGTTTTTTGTGATACTCTCTAATCACATCGTTTTCTGGTTTTCTCATATATATAGACATAATACAAAACTGCCCACTACCATTACATCCCATGTTTAGAACTCTAAAATTAGAGCTAACCAATTTAAACTTTCCTTAAATAACTACTACTCTATTTTCAGCAACATGCTGATTCTAAATTCTAACTTCCTAAAATATAAACCCATAAATAGACAACCCGAATTGGAGAGAGTCCGAACAGCTGGACCCGAACTTGTGTTTGGACTCGGACTATGGACTGGACTCGGACTCGGACAACTAGATTAACTCATCAAGGTTGTTACTGGATAGGTCCAGTTCTTTGAGTTGCATGGTGCAGTTTGCAAGGGCTGAGATGGATCCAGTGAGTTTGGTAGAATGGAGAGAGAGCGTTTCTAGGTTTTGAAGAGAGAGGATGTGAGTTGAGACTGAATTGAAGTCTACTTGGAGTGGCAGACCTCGAATGGTTAGAGAGGACACGTGGCTTCCTTTACATGTTACACCTTGAAATTCACACACTGCATGGATCCGGTTCCAGTTGGATAACAAATTAGGATTTGGGAGAGAATTCTTGAAGGAAATTAGATGATCAACATCTCCGGACATGGCTGATGCCATGCAGAAGAAGAGAAGGTTCAAAAGGAAGCAACATGTAAGTGTAACCATTGTACGCTGCACTCCTTTTGTCATCTCTCCTATGCTCGTTGTGGTTTTTCTCTTCTGGTTCATATCCATTGCAAAGCTTCGATTTAAATAAAGATAGACACAAGCAGTCTCTGCCAACCTTTCAAAAAGAGAGTCATTTGGCAGTCTCTGCTAAGTTTTCAGAAGAGAGAGAGAGAGAGAGTGAGATAGAGAGTCAATTGAAGTTGACTGGAAGTGAGATAGAGAGTGAGATGGCAGTCTCTGCTAAATGTAGTAACCAAATTTCATGAGCTATGCCAGCATGCCATGACTTTTACATCCTATTGCACATGTTCTCATAATTGAAATGGTGATTTTGGTAGAATATATTCTAGTACAACTTGTGGTCCAAAGAGTACTAGATATAAAGATATGCAAATATCTTGCTTGGTATTTAGGAAGGTCTCAGTTACCGAATTTGAATTTAGTGGTGTACGTATCATGGATCATTTTTTCTTAAACTCCAATCGATATCACAATTAATTCGAATTAAGAGAAAAGATATGTAGGTAGCTAGTTGACACTAAAAATCCTAAAGTGTAAATTAAACACTACAATGCTGAGAGAAGCCAAACCTAAAATAACCTTGTGGAAATGATATATAGTTGGCTTCTCTTGAGAGTTGAGAGTATTGTATATAGTATGGGCTAGTAAGATACATTAAGTGTTAGGCTTTATTTTTTTGGTGATGGATGTAATAGCTCAGGTCTCTGTGTACATTGGGGAGTGTACCAGTTCCCCTCATGCTTTTGTGGTTTCAGTTTAATGAAATCGGTGGGGTGTACCCACTTTTATTAAAAAAAATATTAGTAAAAAAAATAAGAACATATTATAAGATACATACTCTTAGATTTATTTAATGATAAAATTATATCAGTAAGAACAATGGAGGAGCATTGTTCTTTCTCTAAAGTTCAAATATCTGACTTAAACCTTGTTTTATCAAATGTAAACCCTTTCGGTTCACCTTACACACTACTTTCTTTCTTTGACTAGCATTTGTAGTAATAATTAATTTCAAAATCACATCTAAATCGCAACTATTTTTCATTTCATAGAAATGCACAGGGATCGCTATCACTTCTTAACCAAATTCAATTGATAATGGAAATTCATACTTTTATCATGCTCTCTTTGAACCATGGTTCTGAAACTCGGAATCGGAATCGGAATCGGGTTCTTGACCGTGGAATCAGAATCGGGTGAATCGGCCGAGTTGACTCGGTAACTCGGATTTTTTTGGCAGAAGCTTGTTTTGTAGCCAAAAAATAGAAAAAAATTGGTAAAAAAATAATTTGTAAAAAACTATGTTAAGACAAAATATTACACTCAAATAATCCACTAATTATATAATATAATACAAGCATTACAAATATAATATACTTTTTATTGCCAGAAGCTATGCCGAGCTGGCTGGATCATCTCATCGTCCTCTGTATTAAAATATGAATGGGGATATTGTTGTACAGAGCCAAAAAATGAAGACATTAATGTAGTGTCAAATGAAGAATTATTAACATCCTCATATCCAACATATAGTTGTATGTGCTAGAATATTCATGATTACTACTTGAATTGTAGTTTGGTTGTACTCCATATGTAGATGAGCCTGAATTATATCCCCCACTGAACTTTGAGGTCCCATACATGCCATCATAAGAATTATTATTTCGACGCCTTGCCGTTAGTTCATTAACATCTCTATACTGTCTTCCTGTTTGTTCACTATTTGAGGTAGGGCCCCGTGGTTCCCTTTGCTGGTGGATTGGTTCAGAATCTGTGTTTTGAGTTTCTAGATACGTACTAGGGATGCCATCTCCTGGAGCACTACCACCACTACCATTGTTTGAATTGTTATTACTGCATCATCTAGCCACTCGTTGTCCCTATCATCAAGGACAGCGTCTTCTTCCTCCCTGATATTAAAATATGATTAGAATTAATAAACTATTTGTTTCACAAGTTTCAATGTAATAAAAAGAAATTCCATCACCTGATCCAAGTTTGAAGCAGATCATCTTCATAGAATATTTTATCAAGATCAATTATCTTATTCGAATCACGATCATGTGTTCGTCTCAATTGTCTTTCGCTTAGACGCATGTTGTAGTGGCAAAATACAAGATGCATGAGCCGGTCCATTTTCAAACGATTTCTTGTTTTTGTATGGATCAAAGCAAATGTGGACCAATTTCTCTCACAATGTGAGGAAGAGACCGTTTGGCTTAAAATTCGAATGGCAATAGGTGCTAAATTTGGACATTCTTCTCTTGCGTAGATATTCCACCATTCAGCAGGAGGGCACTGTTTTGCTGCTGTTAACATTTTCTCGGTAGAGAATGTTCCTAATCTTCTACGATACCGTTCAGCCTGCAAATAAATTTATTCTCATAGTATATAAATATTACAGAATAATAATAGTGAATATTCCATATCAATAAAGTTTGGACAATAGTGATTTACCTCTCTTTCTGCGCTAATTTGTTTGTGCAAATCAGGTTGTAATCTTGCAATGACATTTCTAAGGCCTCTCATTACTTCACTGTCATTTTGAACTGCTTGTGAGAATTGGAATCGCGGATTGAGAAAATATCCTGAAAAGTTAATGATATTAGATAAGTATTAATTAAAAAAAATAGCTTGCTATTTTAAATAAATTTTTTACCTGCTGCATGTATATCTCGATGAAGTGTTTGTTCCCATCTTTTATCAATAATTTTCCACCAAGATTTGCTGCGTCTTGCACCGAGACTCTTTTTAATTTGCTCTTTTGCACGATCCATTGCTTCATATAAAAAACCCATTTCTGCTTTATCATCACAATCAACCATTCGTAACACTTTAACTAGTGGCTGAAATAGTTGAATTGTCTCGGCAACAGAAATCCAATATCTTTCATCAAGCAAGATATTTCTCACGTTTTCAGCACCTTCTTTGTCCTTTGTTTTCAACTTTCGAACTTGTTCAATCCAATTTGACTTTAAACCCATCTCTACGTACAAGTGCATCCTTAAATGTGAATATGCTCTGCAACGTAATGAAATTTGTTGCAAAGCGTGTGATACCGGGCCTGAGCAACTCCCGATTATTGGTAGCTTCATGCATCAAGTTAAGAGCCCACTGATGATTATATATAAAGTTCGTAAATTTTTGTGCCTTTTCAACAACAACTTTTATTTCATCAATGTTACCAATATCTTCTAAATGTGTCCAAAATATGTGGCTGTAATTCTCCATGAGAATGCTTCCTGCCTTCTTAAATTGGCACCATTGTCGGACACCACTTGGACAACACGAGTGGCACCAACTTGTTCAATCACTTCTTCAATCAAACCGCAAATGTAATTTGCACTTTTGTAATTATTCGTCGCATCAACAGATTTCAAAAATACCGTTCCTTCGGTACAATAAACCAAAAAATTAATAATATTTCTTTTATTATTGGTGGTCCATCCATCACACATTATGGTACAACCAAAATCGTCCCAGTGGCTATGAAAGGTTTTTATGTGGTTTTCAATTTCCTCAACCTCCATTGGTAAATATTTATTATAAATTTCATATGAATTTGGTACACGGACACCAGTTCCACATTCCTGTGTTGCTTCAATGGCCTTTTTAAAGTAGACACTATCTGCAACATGTGCAGGGATACTATCGTGAACAAAGAACTTTGTCCACGCTCGACCTAAAAATGTTTTTGCATCTTTTATACCCCTGAGCACAACATTAGAAATTTTGGGTTGTCGACTTGTTTGTTTTGAGTATAAATAATTATCGACTCTAGGTTGTCTATCAGACAGTCCGATCCCTACGTTCAACGGTCTCTTATTACGACCAAACCCTTCAGGCGCACGCATAGAAGCAGAGCGCCCTAACTCCACTGTTGCTCTAGAAGAGCCTTCACCCCTACGTTGAAATTGTTCAACCCTTTGGGACTCTCTACTTTCTCTTAGCACTCTATGAAGTTCCGGATCCGATATATCCTCATCCTCATCCGACAAAATTTCAGAGACTCTTGTCAACTCATCTGCTATTAATTCTTCTCGTGCCCTTGTTTTTTGTTTTCGTAGTTTTTTTTCTCGAATATGTTGATTAAATTGACTTCGAATTTCTGATGGAACTTTAGAACATGCGCTAACATTACCCTTTATCCCACCCAAATGTTCTTTTCCTCTAGAAATTCCACCTGAAATGATTCTATCACACCATTTACATAGCACTTTTTTTTTTCCAGCATCAAGTGCTGAGAAATGTTCCCAACCAATATCTTCTGATCTACACGTGGATTTGCCTCTATCAGACATACCTAAATTAAGTAACAAGATATTATAAATTAATTATTATGTCTATTTCAAATTTAACTAATTTTTTTAATATAATCATAATGTCAAATAAAATAATAGAGAACAAAATTAGTAATTAACTTAGATTTGTATACTGATATTTAACTAACAAAAAAATATGTACTATTCTAATATTAAATTTATACTAAGAAAATAACATAAAACAAAAAAAATTGAACTAATTAAAATCTAATGTGTGATTAAATTACAGAGAACAAAATATGAGTTAAGTACTTACTTGATCTTGTTTATGAATTGACGAATTGATCTTGAATTAGAATATTGGATGAAAGTGGAGTTTATGTTACATGAGTCTTTCTTCCTTTCTTTCAGGCAATAAATAATTAGCAGAACACTCTTAAACTCGCTACTCTCTTCCCTTCTACTTATCTAGATGATAGATACACAATGCTTAACTCACGGATACACAATAACTCAACTCACGGACATATATCAAATAAAAAAGTAAAGAAAAATCCAAAAGCTTCATGTCTTCTCCAAAAAAAAAGGTTCACGGATGCACAATATTAAGTAAAATAATAATTTAACTTTAACCACAGTGTACTTCATGTAATATAATATATAGGAGATCAAGTACAACAAACAAAAGTATGTAATATAATATAACCACAGTGTACTTCATGTAATATAATAATTTAACTTGGGGTTTGAACTACAAAGTTCTCCAAAAAAAAACATTTTCCAAAAAAAAGCATTTTCCCAAAGACTTGGGGTTCGAACTGCAAAGTTCCCAGAAACATTTTCCAATTACTGAACGGATGCCCAATTCTCCAAAAAAAGCTTCGTCTCTCCAAAAAAAAAAAGCTTCTGTCTTCTCCAAAAAGAAAAAAACTTCGTTCTCCAAAAAAAAGCTTCGTTCTTAAAAAAAAAATGCTTCGTTCTACAAAAGCTTCGTTCTCCAAAAGTCTGTTGAATCGGCCTAAAATCGGTTGAATCGGCCTAAAAATCGGCTAACTCGGCTGAGTCAAGCACTGTTCATCTGATTTTTGCTGCAAATGCGCACAGGTGCGAGACTCGGTCTAAAATCGAATCGGTGACGGCCGATACCGAGTTGACTCGGAATCGGCCGATTTTCCAAACCATGCTTTGAACTTCGTCCACCAGTAATGTAGCAGAATGTTGATGGTAGAATCAGAACTTCTTTTGACGATCGATTTCACTTTAGTTTCACTAAACAGCTTCGGAAGGGACTAAAAAAATACCACAAGATATTCTTTTTATGGAAAAGTATAGTTATTTACAAGAGAGCTTCAATGCCACAAATTTTATATATGTGCAATTTAAGTTATAAATTTGTAAATGTAAACGAAAAAAGTAAAATTTGGACATATTATTCTAATTTCTCTTAAATCAAGTTTGTGCTGTTCTCGTCAAGACATTTTCTTCGTTTTTGGTTTCAAACCATCTATTATGAATTTATGATCATTCGGTTTTTTTCATTATGTTTCTTTTTCTACCCTCGCTTTTGTAAGTTTAATTTCTTGAACTTTTTTTTTTTTTTGAGATAAAAATGAAGGTCAAGCCTTCAAGTTCTATTAATAGAACATCAGAAGGGTCATGGTTTTACAAAAGATTGCCAGAAGGCAATATAAAATGTTGAAGGTAAAAAAATTTGGAAAACAATGTAAATTAACAGAAAAGTAAGTTGCAAAAATAAATTGATTGAGAATTTGAGATGGTGCCCTCAGAACGTCTGATTCCTGCCCTTAGTAGCTTAGGCTGAAAACTCAGGAACCTCGTACCAGCTCTGGTATTCCACAATGATCTCTCTTGCCAGTATTGCCGCATCCTTACTGTCATCCCAAAAAATCCTTACTGTTATTCCACAAGGACTGGTGATGCCCCTGATATCATGCATATATAAGAGGTATTTTTTTTTAATATTCTCATGCATATATAGGAGGTATGATCCAACTATATGGTTCCTCAAATGAAAAAAAAAAAGACAAAGTAAGAAAGAAACATAATATAATTAACCCATTTGACAAAGAATAAAACCAATTATTCATAAATGAAATTTGTAATTGAAATTTAAATTAATATCTCCAAAATATTTAATGAGACACAAATTAGATTTCATCCAAGGAGAGCTCCTAACATAGTACTTGTCGACTGGGCAGAGTAAATCTAATTTTACAAACGCTCTTGCTGTCGGTGAGTCCAAAATAAGGAGGCATGCAATTTATTTGAGAAGAAAAATAATATTATAGCATGCAGGCATTCTTTGAGACCAAAAATAAAAACAATTTATTCATTTATGAAGTATGTAATTCGATATTAAATTAATAATTTATAAACATAATATGAACCAGATTTCCTACTAGCAGAAATCCAAATATAGTACATATAATGACATCTATGATATGCCAATCTATTACAGAAATTGACCGATTACAAGGCCAATGATAAAGAAGATACAAAACAGTAACCCTAGTGTGATCCACCAGACCGAAGAATACTGATGATTGGTCGTCATTGACGACTGCTGAGACCCGTCTCCCTTTGGCCTAGACCTGTTGTTACAAGGTGGCAATGGTAACCCACAGAGACCTGAATTATTCTCAAATGCATATTCTGGAAATGTAACCAAAGAACCATGCTCTGGTATGGGCCCGCTGAACCGGTTGTTCGACAAATCCAACCATGACAAGGACAAGTCCGAAAAGGAAGAGGGTATATTGCCTTCAAACATATTATGAGATAAATCAAGCCTTATTAAGTTATCCATGCCTCCTAATTCTTGTGGCAAGGGTCCCATCAGCTGATTGTGCTCGAGATTCAAGGACATTAAATATTTTATTGCAGAAATCTCAGTTGGAATTGGGCCGTTGAGCTGATTGTATGACAAATCAAGGAAAAGCATTGACATATTATTTCTAATTCTAATGCTATGACCAATTCTTCTTATGCCCATTAAAGCTGGATAACCTCGCATTAAGTTGCAATAACGTATACTCGGCATTCGCATCAGGTCATTATACCGGATCCCATTGAACTCCAGAAAGAAATTCATACGGTGGCACTGCCTATCGTCATTAATTCTCTGGCTGAAATATAGCCAATCATCCACTAGAAGGTCTCCCACAATTTTACCTGACTGTTTTGCCAAAGCAGGTGGAATGGACCCATTGAGTTGGTTACTGCCCAAATCTAAATATGTTAGGCCCTTACAATCACCAAGCTCTGGTGGTATCGATCCAGTGAAGGAATTATTGTTAAGTATTAAAATCACCAGTTTTTCTAGCTTACCAATCCAAATGGGTATCGACCCCGAAAGCTGGTTGCTTGTGAGCGAAACCCAGTTGAGGCTGGTGCAATTCACTAACCTATCCAGTACTGTACCTGTTAGATTATTGTAATCCAAGAGTAGGTTTCTAAGTGACTTAAGGGATGAGAGCTCCATGGGTATCTCACCATTCAAGTTATTTTGCCACATTATAAGATCCTTCAAGTTGACAAGGGACCCTAGAGAAGCCGGTATGGACCCAGAAAGCAAGTTCAAGCTCAGATCAAGTGAGATTAAGTTAGTACAGATGCTTAGGGAGTCAGGTAAGGACCCAGCAAAAGAGTTATCCTGCAAGTGTAACACTTCTAATCTAGAGAGTAGATACACTCCCGGTGCACAAAGATCGTGGTATCGGACCCGAGAAGCTATTTTCACTAAGATCCAATAACTTGAGACTTGTAAACATTGAAACAGATTTGGGTAAAATACCATTGAAGTTATCAAATGCCAACTCTAGAACCTGGAGTCTGGGCATGGCAACCAGGGACAAGATGGGGAATACACCAGAAAAATTATTATTGGAGAGGCTGAGAGTGACAAGATTCGTGCATGCCTCTATGTCAGGCGGGGCCATACCAGTAAAATGGTTAGACGAGAGATTTAGATGACTTAAATTTAGACAACTTGAGAACGTACCAGCCAGTATGGTACCAGTGAGTTGATTGGAAGATAGGTCAAGATATTGCAAAGAGGTGCAATTGGTAATTTCTGGTATGGGGCCTTTAATGGTGTTGTTGGAGAGGTCTAGATATTTGAGTAACCTGAGTTTTGAGAATAACCATTGGATATCTTTGTTGGTTGTGATCTTGTTATTGGAGAGATCAAGCATCCTGAGTTGGAGGAGAACTGGAGAGGAACGATTGAAGGCTTGGCCAATGTAATTATTGGAGAGGTTGAGTGACTGAAGAGAATGACAGGAGGCTGCCAGGGAAGCTGTATCATACACAGACCCTTGAAGGTTGTTATTGGATAGGTCCAGTTCTTTGAGTTGCATGGTGCAGTTTGCAAGGGCTGAGATGGATCCAGTGAGATTGGTAGAATGGAGAGAGAGCGCTTCTAGATTTTCAAGAGAGAGGATGTAAGCTGAGACTGAATTGAAGTCTGCTTCGAGTGGCAGACCTCGAATGGTCAGAGAGGACACGTGGCTTCCTTTACATGTTATGCCTTGAAATTTGCACACTCCATGTGTGCGGTTCCAATTGGATAACAAGTTAGGATTTGGGAGAGAGTTCTTGAAAGAAATTAGAAGATCAACATCTCCAGCCATGGCTGATAATACGAAGAAGAATAGAAGATGCAAAAGACAGCTTAGTGTAAGTGTAACCATTGTATGCTGCACTCCTTTTGTCATCTCTCTTATGCTCGTTGTGGTTTTTCTGTTCTGATTCATATCCATTGCAAAGCTTCGGTTTAAATAAAGATAGACACAGGCAGTCTCTGCCAACCTTTGAAAAAGTTTGGCAGTCTCTGCTAAGTGTTCAGGAGAGAGAGAGAGAGAGAGTGAGATAGAGAGTCCAATTTGAAGTTGACTGGAAAGCTTTTGGTGAGATTTTCATCTTTGGAGGGTGTTTAAGCAAAATTCCCAATTCAGCTGTCAGCACATCAGTAGGAGCCAAATTGGGAAGAAAGAGGGGGTGGAGCTGCACTGGTTACATTTCCTCTTTTTGCTTTTGAGTAGATTTTGTATTGCTTGTTAGAAGGTATTTTTCATACAATGTTTCTCGATGGATGAGAACTGGTACGGTACCAGGGGATGTAATTGTGATATTGGGCCTACGATCATGAATTAAGCAAAAAAAAAAAAAAAATGAATAAATGCATGACAACCACTTCTTTCGTGGTGTTGATAATTATCACATCATTTGCAGCAAGTATAACTAAACACAGATAGTGTTCCAATGTCTCTATTTTTTATGCTATTATATATTATGACTCTATTTTTTGAAACTTCAATAATTTAAAATTCAAATTTAAATGTTAAAATAAAATAGATAGATATGATCCATATCATTTCTATGTGCATATGTAAAAAATTACGTCATTTTAATTTTATTTTGATTGATATGAAGAGCATGCAAAAATATACTTGTGTGGATTTTAAAAGATCCTTAACAGCGGTAACCAACTTTATTCTATCGGTTTACAATAAGATACCAATAGAAGAGATTTAATTATCTTCTCCTATCGGTACTAATATAGAAACCAATAGAATAGTGTGCTGATGTTCTCATATCGGTTCGTACATTAGAACTGATAGAAGCAGAAGGACCAACTTCTTTTGTTGGTTGTGATTTTGAACTGTTAGAATACTGTTGAACCCTAGACCCATGGATCTTTTGTTGGTTACTGGTTCAGAACCGATAGAAGAAATTATGTTATAAAAGCATTTCCTCTCCTAGCCATCGCTCTCTCTCTCTCTCTCTATAGCCTACATAAATAACTTTTCTTTATTATCTAGGTAAGGAAGCAAATAAAAGAAAAAATAAAATCGCTTATTTTTTTCAAATACTTTATTCAAAAAGAAGTATTCTTACAACACTAATATATTTTATTATTAAATTTGCATGTATTACATAACAAAAGGAATTTCTGAATTCTTAGAAAAATTATGGAAAATCGGAGTTCGTTTGTTATCATTTCAAGAAAAAGAATATTCTGGATATAATTCCACAAAGAAAGCGATATATTCTTGTTGCATAAAGTCCAAGTTGAGGTCCGGCCCAAATATACCGTAGTCTGACAAAATCAGAACATATTGGGCCCACTAGTTGTCATAAGTATGGAAATTAAAACAGGTACTGAACGGAGACAAACTGAGAGACTGAGACCAGAGACCTTTATTTACCGTATCAATTAAGATTGACTTGGTCAAATCTTGTTTGCTCATGTTGACTTGGTCAACATTGTGATCCTCTGTTAAAAGGAAAAAAAAGCACTTCATGTATTTAAAAAATTTACAGAGATGTAAGTAACAACATCAATTTACATATACCAGAAGCCTGTTCTATACCCTGAGGTTGAATTGCAAAAAGACCCGTTATCAAGAAAAAATGAATGAAATGAAAAATAGCACAATTGCAATCAAGAACACAGTTGCAGCCAAAAGCATCGAGGACTTTTAAAAGTAAGTTCAAGCCAAAAGGTATTTTGCACATCATAGATCTGAACCCTAAAAATAGTTAAAAATTGCAGAAAAACCTCTTTTCACACCAGAAGTTTTCTAAAAGAAGAAGAAACCGACCAAAAATTTGCAAAACAAGAAGACATTATCCAAATAGATTCAAATATTACAATATTTTAACTTCCACCAGCATCAATCCGGCACGACACAACCAAGTAACAGATTCATCAATTATACAACCGAGCTTCAGCATATTGGTTTTACTGCGCAGTTGTTTCTTGTTAAACAAAATTGCTTTAACTTGACCCAACTGAGCTTCAGTTGTCTCCTAATTGTTGCAATATAAAGCTCAATTTAGAGCTTGTTAAGACTAAAGAGTACTTGTCTAATATTTGGCATTTTTTCGAAGAATGTAAAACTATTTTTTAGCGCTATTTTCCTCGAAAGGAGCATCTCTGCTGCCAAAATATAGAATGTGGTTCAAATTGAGTAGGTCAGGTAGCAAACCACCTTTGGCAAAACCAATAATAATCACAATGCACAACCAACAATTAATTGTTCTATTCATACTTAATTAATTGGCACAACATTTATAGGAGCACCCATTCCCTATGTAATATTATATAAAAAGAACAATGATTTCTGGGTAAATTACAACCTACATCATAAAAATTGTAACCCTAGTGATAAAGAAGATACAAAACAGTAACCCTAGTGTGATCCACCATACCGGAGAATACTGATGATTGGTCATCATTGACGACTGCTGAGACCCGTCTCCCTTTGGCCTAGACCTGTTGTTACAAGGTGGCAATGGTAACCCGCAGAGACCCGAATTATTCTCAAATGCATATTCTAAAAATGTAACCAAAGAACCATGCTCTGGTATGGGCCCGCTGAATCGGTTGTTCAACAAATCCAACCATGACAAGGACAAGACCAAAAAGGAAGAGGGTATATTGCCTTCAAACATATTATGCGATAAATCAAGCCTTGTTAAGTTAGCCATGCCTCCTAATTTTTGGCAAGGGTCCCATCAGCTGATTGTGCTCGAGATTCAAGGACATTAAATATTTTATTGCAGAAATCTTAGTTGAAATTTGCCTGTTGAGCTGATTGTATGACAAATCAAGGAAAAGCATTGAGATGTTATTTCTAATTCTAATGCTATGACTAATTCTTCTTATGCCCATTAAAACTGGATAACCTCGCATTAAGTTGCAATAACGTATACTCGGCATGCGCATCATGTCATTATATTGGATCCCATTGAACTCCAGAAAGAAATTCATACGGTGGCATTGCCTATCGTCATTAATTCTCTGGCTAAAATATAGCCAATCATCCACTAGAAGGTCTGCCACAATTTTACCTGACTGTTTTGCCAAAGCAGGTGGAATGGACCCATTGAGTTGGTTACTGCCCAAATCTAAATATGTTGGGCCCTTACAATCACCAAGCCCTGGTGGCATCGATCCAGTGAAGGAATTATTGTTAAGTATTAAAATCACCAGTTTTTCTAGCTTACCAATCCAAATGGGTATCGACCCCGAAAGCCGGTTGCTTGTGAGCGAAACCCAGTTGAGGCTGGTGCAATGCACTAACCTATCCGGTATTGTACCTGTTAGATTATTGTAATCCAAGAGTAGGTTTCTAAGTGACTTAAGGGATGAGAGCTCCATGGGTATCTCACCATTCAAGTTATTTTGCCACATTATAAGTGTTGTCCCTTAGGCACCACTAATCTCAAAAACTAAAAATAATTGCAAATATAAGTAAAGTAGAAGAGTTTAGAGAAAATTGACACAAGAGATGATGACGGAGTTCGGCAAAAATGCCTACGTCTATGTGGCGTCGCAACCGCTTCTCGATGCGCCTTTCTATTACCCAAAAGAGAAATATTACAACTTTTGAACCGGTGAGCCCTTACAACAATGGGAAGTCACACGGCCAACTTGAATTGAGAACTAAGTCTCTAAGTTCAAACACTCAAGAGAAACACTCAATAGATCACTCTAACATAATCTAAATAAAGATTAGTGAAGTGAATTTGAGATTGTTTGAGAGATATTGAAGTTTTTGTTCTCACAACAATGGAGGAACTTGAGCTCACAGAAAAATTACTTTTTGAAAATTAGGGTCGGCTGAGTTAATGAAGAGGAGAACCCTAAGGTTCTATTTATAGTGGCAGCTTTCAAATGAGCTAACTGCCATAAAACGTCCCCACGTTTTACAAAACGTTGAAAACGTTTAGTTCAAAAATTCAAATTTCTGTGAGATTTCTTCAAACGTTGCCAACGTTTGAAAACGTTCCAAGACATTTTTCTCTGAAAATTTATCGATCAAAAATACTATTTGAAGTCTGAGAATTTAATTAATACGTCCCAACGTTTTGACAAACGTTTCCAACGTTTTATATATTTTTCAGCTTTTGATCGATTAATTTCTAAATACTTTTCTATCAATTAAAACGTCTGAACGTTTGGTCAAACGTCCCCAACGTTTGTCCCTTTCAAACAGCATCAAAAATACTTTACCAAATTTATAATATTACAATTTAAATTCTGGATAAATATCTTGATGAATTCTTCAGTTCAAGTACTCTAAATTGCAATTCCAATTGTCTTGAACCTGCATAATTTCTAAAAATAGAGAAAATCGTAAAATTCAATAATTGTATGTTTTGCAAATTAGTCAAATAGACTAAAAAGAGAATTGCTTGAAACAACAATCTCCCCCTTTTGACGATTTGCAAAACATACAACGCAAGTAAGTGCATAAATCGATTTTTCCCAATTTTAATTTCCCAATTAATCGGTTTTTGCATGTCTTGCATTTTCTCCCCCTTTTGGAAATCGACGAAAGGGAGACAAAATAACATCAAATAGCACAATTGATAGTGCTCCCCCTCAAAATATGCACTCCCCCTCAATTTGATAATATATGAATAATAAAATTTTAGAGATTTGCATAGCATCACAAACAACACAAGCATGTCGAATATGATAGCAAATTTAGAAATGATCATGCATATCGAAATACTTGTCCTTAAAATCACAATGCAACCGCAATTAAAAGTTCATATCAATACCAAATTTAAAAACAAGTCATACTTAAATTTCCTAAGCATAGATGTCCAAATTATGCAAAATAGAACTAACACAAGTTCAAGGCATAACATAGCAATTAACTAGTAAATTTTAATTAAAAGAACAAAGGAATTTTAAAATGAGGGGTCATCTTCGTCATCTTCATTATCGTCTTCTTCTTCGGAAGGAATGGGACCGGCACTAGTGGTGGCACCACTAGAAGCACCATATTGCTTCACAAAGCGTCGCGCAAGCTCGGAGGTAGTAGTATTAATGTCTTTGATTGCCTTGGTGTTTTTGCGGCCTTGTATTCGGTTTTTACGAACATCGTCCTTCAATTCTTTAATATCCTTCCTCACCTCTTTAAACTCTTTGGAATTGGCCACTTGGTATTCTTTCATGTGTTGAATAATCCAATCCAATTAATTTTCCATTCCTTGAGGTATTTCACCTTGAGCCATTGGGTGTACCGGTGCCGGTTCTTCTTGTATCGGTGGTTCTTCCTCGGATGGATTCCAATATTGGTTCTGACGAGCATTGAGAGCATTGATCCAATCATTGATATCTCGTTCGTCGGGTTTGTACATTGGTAGACCCGAGTCCGAATGACTTTTGAAAAGGTGGCTTTGGTAGGATTTTGGTGGAGAGAGAAATAGGGAGAAAGCGGTGATTTTGAAGTGAGAGATTGAAAGAGGGTTGAGAGGAGAGAAGAAAGCACCAAAAATTAGTTGATTTGGTGGTTTGTGGTGGCCGGAATCGAAGAAGGAGGTGAAAGGTGGCGGAGAGGAGAAGAGGAAGAGAGAGAAAAAGGTTTGAGGAAGAAGAAGGGAAATGAAGAGGGGTCGGTTCGCACCTGGGGTTTTAGAGGCGGTGCCTAAAACGTTGCCAAGATTTGTCTCGGATTTTTCAGAGATGAAATCGGAAATTTTAAATTTTTGGGTTCACAGAAAAACGTTTCAATGATTTGGAAAACGTCTCAACGTTTTGGTTGATTTTTCAGAGATGAAATTTTCAGAGTTTTGAAACACAGAAAAGCATAGAAAACATTTCAACGTTTATGGAAACGTTCAAACGTTTGAAGATATTTTACGGATGAGAAATTTGTCATTTTGAGCAAGAAAAATGTTCAAACGTTTGACCAAATGTTGCCGACGATTTGGTGGACTTCTGAGTTGTGAAATTTTTGTATTTTGAAACACAGAAAACGTTCTAACATTTGTGAAAACATTTAAACGTTTGAAGACATTTTGCAGATAAGAAGTTTGGAAAATTTCGGACAAGGAAAAACAATAAAAAAACGTTCCAACGCTTGTGAAAACGTTCAAACGTTTAAATGCGTTTTGTAGACAAGAAATTTTCTAATATATTGAACCAAGAACCGTTTCAATGTTTGACAAAACATTCTGGACGATTTGCTGCTTTTCTCAGATATGAAATTTTTGAATTTGTGAGCATTGAGAAACGTCGAGATGTTTTGGAAAACGTTCCCAACGTTTTAGGGCGTTTTGACAGGTATTGAAGTGAGGCTCATAAACGTTCTGACGTTTTATAAAACGTTTTCAACATTTTTCTCTGAAAGTTTTGTCTTAAAATGAACTATTTGATTGCTATGTTTTCAAGAAAGACTAAATGGACATAAAATTGAATTATTTTAGTCCTTAAGTTCAAGCATGCCTAATTTAAATCTTAGTTCATTATGTTGTTGAGCATTTAAGGGCTTGGTAAAAATATCGGCAATTTGATTTTTGGTATCAATATGGATAAGTTGGACTTCACCTTTCTCAACATGATCCCTAATAAAATGATGTCGTATTTCTATGTGCTTAGTTCTAGAATGGAGAACCGGATTTTTGGATATCATGATGGCACTAGTATTGTCACACATAATTGGTACGTTGCGGAAGCAAATTTCATAATCATTTAAGATTTGGATCATCCATAAAATTTGTGTGCAACAACTACCGGCCGCAACATACTCGGCTTCCGCGGTGGAAAGCGCAACCGAAATTTGTTTACGGCTCGACCAAGAGACAAGTGATTCGCCAAGAAATTGACACGTACCACTTGTACTCTTTCGATCCATTCGGTCTCCGGTAAAATCATCATCATTATATCCTATCAAATCTAATTCCGATTGTTTGCCATACCATAATCCCAAATTAAGAGTGCATTTGATATATTTGACTTTCAAATGCAACTCTTTGGGATTAGATTGAAATCTAGCACATAGACATACCGCAAACATAATGTCGGGTCTACTAGCGATTAAATAGAGTAGACTACCTATTATAGCTCGGTATTGGGTGATGTCCACGGGTGTGTCGCTTGGATCCGAGTCAAGATTCGCATTGATAGCCATTGGTGTTAGGCTCGTCTTGCTCTCGGTCATTCCGAATTTCTTGACCAACTCCTTTGCATACTTGGTTTGGCTCACAAAGATGCCATCCGAGAGTTGCTTGATTTGGAGCCCCAAGAAGAAATTCAACTCACCCATCATGCTCATCTCGAATTCACTACTCATAAGAGAAGAAAATTCCTCAGCAAGTGCCGCATTAGGTGAACCAAAAATAATATCATCGACATAGATTTGTACTATTAAGATTGAGTCATTTCTCTTCTTGGTAAAAATAGTTGTGTCATTCTTACCTCTTGTGAATCCATTTTCAATTAGAAATAAACTAAGTCTACCGTACCATGCTCTAGAAACTTGTTTAAGACCATAAAGTGCTTTGGTGAGTCTATAGACATGGTTAGGAAATGCCGGGTCAACAAAACCGGGTGGTTGATTTACATATACTTCTTCATCTATAAATTCATTCAAAAATGCACTTTTAACATCCATTTGAAATAGAGTAAAGCCTTTATTGGAGGCATATGCTAAAAGTATTGGAATGGATTCTAGACGAGCTACGGGTGCGAAGGTTTCTTCAAAGTCAATACCCTCTTGTTGTTTATACCCTTGAGCTACTAACCTAGCTTTGTTCCGAACAACATTTCCATTTTCATCTTTCTTATTTCTAAAGACCCATTTGGTTCCAATAATCATGCGGTCATTTGGCTTAGGTACTAGTATCCAAACTTTGTTCCTTTCAAATTGAGCAAGTTCTTCTTGCATTGCACAAATTCAATTTGAATCCCCATTGTCATCTTTAAAGTTTTTTGGTTTAACATTTGATACAAATGCACAATGGGCAATCATTTGATTCAATCCCGATTTAGTCCTAACCCCTTCCCGAGGATCCCCAATTACATTAGAAAGAGAATGAGAGGAAACTTCCCTTAGGTCTTCAGGAGGTTGATATGCAACTTGTGAATGTTGTGCCTCCTCGGTTTGTATCGATTCATTTAATGGATTTTCTTCGGGTTGAATTTGCTCGAGTGATTGTTCAACGTTGTTGTTTGCATCTTCAACCTTGTCATTTTCAAGCGAGGCATCTTCACCACCTACAATTGGAATACCTTTCTCGGCTCTTTGATTAGTAGCCTCATCAAATTTGACATGTACGGATTCGATTACAATTTGATGAGATGCAATGTAAATTCTATAGGCTTTACTTGTCATTGAGTACCCTACAAAAATTCTCTCAATGGATTTAGAATCAAATTTTGTAATTTTAGGTGATTCATCAAGTACGAAGCATTTCGATCCAAATACTCTAAAATGAGATATTTTGGCTTATACCCTTTCCATAGCTCATAAGGTGTTTTCTTTAATATCGACCTTATGCTAACGCGATTGATCACGTAGCAAGCCGTATTGACCGCTTCGGCCCAAAGGTGTTTGGGCAAAGGGTATTCATTTAGCATGGTTCGGGCAAGCTCTTGTAATGTTCGATTTTTCCTCTCAACTATCCCATTTTGTTGAGGTGTGCGAGGAGCCGAATATTCATGTTTATATCCCCTTTTAGAGCATACTTCATCAAATTTTGCATTTTCAAATTCACCCCCATGATCACTTCGAATACGAATGATCTTTGTACCCTTTTCATTTTCAACACGATTGCAAAATTTAATGAAGTTTTCAATTGCTTCATCCTTATGTTGCAAAAATATAACCCAAGTAAAGCGACTATAGTCATCTACAATTACATATGCATATTTCTTTCTAGCCAAACTTGGTCCAAACAAGTCCATATGAAGTAATTGCAATGGTTGATCGGTTGAGACCATATCTTTGGACTTAAAACAATTTTTGGTTTGTTTACTTTGGACACATGCGTCACACAATCCTACAATTTCTAATATGTGTGTTGGTAAACCACGGACAAGGTCTAATTTAACCAACTTTTTAATGGAGTCAATTGAAATATGACCTAATCTACCTTGCCATAACCAAGAACCGGTTGTGGTGGCATTCAAACATATTTCACCGGAGTCAAAATGGTTAAAATATAAATAATAAACATTTTTCTTTCTCTTACCGGTGTAAACTAAAGTATCATCCGATTCTCTAAACAAGAAACAAGCATTAGTATTAAATTTGATGTAATAATCGGCTTCACATAATTTACTCACACTAAGTAAATTATAGTTCAAGCCGTCAACAAGGTAGACATCCGATATGGTTAAGTTTTGGTTACCAACCGAACCTAATCCAATTATCGAACTCTTTCTTTGGTTACTACCGAAAGTAACCGACCCACCATCATATGGTTCTAAAGATTTGAAATTAGATTTATCACCGGTCATATGGTGTGAACATCCACTATCAATGATCCAAGCATTTTCTTTATGAGTTGTAATCAAACACACCTACAAGTGTATATATATATTTGCAATTAACATATACCTTGTTTTTAATCTCCCCATTTCTTAAGGATTTTTGGTTTAATTTGGAGAGATTTCAATTACAACTTTAAGCTAGTTTAGCTTTGAGAATCCAAACAACATTTGATTTGTTACTTCCTTTCCTAAAGCTACACTCTAATGAGATGTGGCTAATTTTACAACAATAGTTACAAAATGTGACCGATTGCTTAACATTGCTTGAGCCGTGCTTGAAAGTGGCATGAAATTTATCTTTCACTCCTTGAATTTGACTCCTATGATTTGTAACTTTAGATGGACAAAGCTTATTTTTGTTTGAATCAAATTTATTGTGATGTTGGGGAACATCTCTTATCAAACCATTTCTTTGGTTTTTGTTTTGTAAAACATTTTTATTTTTCAATTCATAAAACCATCCATCCGGTTCTTTAAAATAAGTTTTGTTTGACCTTTTTTTATTGTTCCTATCACTATTTTGACACTTGTTTTTGTTTTTGTAATTCTTGTTAGAAAACTTATACCGAAATGCATAATTTTGTGATGTTTTATTATGTTTAGCCTTTGTGGTTTGAGGAGTTGTCCCTTTATTTGACTCATTTGTCAAGGGTGTTTTACCATGTTTGGAATGAAATTGATAATCAAAATACTCTTTGCAATTAAACTTAAATTTATTTATATTTAAGTTTTGAGATTGTTCTCCTTTTTCTTTTGGCTTTGCAGGTTTATTTGATTCCAAAGAGGATTGACCCTTTTTGTATCCAATGCCCATTGTACCGACTTTTCGATTCAAATTTGCATTGATCAAATTATCTACATAGTAGGGATCTAGACTAGTGACATTTGAGAATTCACTAGGAGATCTTAAAGCCCTATTTTCGGTCTCTATATCCCCTAAATGTGATTGACAAGAATGTGACTTAAGTAGTTCTAACTCTAATTCCTTTATTTTAGACTCAAATTCAAGTAGTTGAGATTTCAACTTTTGTATGGTACCTTCCTTTTTAAGCACGGTCTTTTTGGATTCCTCAAGCAACCTAGGTGCATTAAAGTTTATTAGTGTCTCATCCATGAACGTGCTTGTCTCATTTGTCGTTATATAATTTTCATTCATGTCAATTTTGGATTCATCTTTCCTAACTTTGTAACCATTTAAATGGTAGTCGGGGTCGGTCAAGTCAATAGGAGACATATACCAGTTAGGACAAGAGATGAGATGTACCTCATTAACGGAATTTGTCACATCTTCTCTAGACGCATCCTCTACCTCAATGATGGAGCTTGTTGAGGCTTCAATGGGGTCATTCGCTACCTCATCGGTCGAGCTTGTGGAGGCTTTGGTAGAATCACCCGACTCCTTGTTGTTTCTCGAATCAACGAGATTCTTTAGAAACTCAATGGTGGTTTCGTCGGTTATGTTTCTACTTGCAATGATTGTATCCAAATCAATCATTGATGGACCTTCATTTACTTGTGCCACCAATGCAAGATTGATCTCTTGTTCATCACCCGACTCCATGTCGGATTCTTCTTTATCGCTCTCATCAGAGTCAATGCAAAATAAAGCTTGCATTGTCTTGGCCTTCTTCTTGCCTTTGTACCCGTCGTACTTTTGCTTGGGCCTTCGGTCATGTTGCCCTTCATTATCCTTGTTCTTCAAGTTTAGAAATAACTTGAAGCAAGTTTAGATAGTGTGCCCATCTCTATGGCATGCAAAACAAACTACTCGTTTGTTTTCTTCTTCACGTTCCTTATTGTATTTGCGTTCAAAGTTGAGCATGCCTTGAAACATTTTGGCTAAGAGATCATTTGTGGTTTCTTGTTATATTTTATTTATGAAAGAGTCACTTGATGGACGGTTATTTCAGGAGCTAGGGTGATTTCGGTGGTTTTGTGCCGGGAAAGCCACGGCTTTTTATTTTGACTCTTGCTTGAGCTCACCGGATTGTATAAGTTTTTCTTCAAAACTCCGGAAATGGGCATATAGCTCATCCGGTGTAAATGATTTTTGTGTCCCATGAATCTCTTCTAGAGCACTCACCAAACCTTCCCATCTAGGTCTCATAAGCATAACTCGTAAAAGCTTTCCTACAATTTTATCGTTAGAAAGCGTTTCTCCCAATTCAATAAATTCATTTTGGATATGCATAAGTCTATTATACATATCCTCAATGATTTCACCATCCTCTACCTTAAAAGTTTCAAACTTGGTTTCTAAACCCGTTATCTTGGTTCGTTTGATTTGGGTATTACCTTCATACCGATTAATGAGGGCATTCCACATGTCTTTGGCACTGACCAAGTTAAGTTACCAAAAACTAAGGCAACCGATTCACTAACCGAATTGAGTATTGCATTTACGGCATGGTCATTTTCTTTCTTTAGTTCGGTAGATGTATATGTTTCGACCTTGGCCTCATTGTTGGTAGGGGTAGTGTATACCGGTTCATAGGCTTTCTCAATAACATGCCAAACTTCAAGGATGTTTAGATAGTTCATCATGGTTCTTTTCCAATGACTAAAATTTTTGGTTGTGCTACCGAAGGTTTGAGGCTCTTTCACATGTCTAATGGGTGCCATTTTTAGATCGGTAAGCTCGAATTAAGTGAGTCTTAATTTGAGTAACGCGCTCTGATACCACTTTGTTGTCCCTTAGGCACCACTAATCTCAAAAACTAAAATTAATTGCAAATAAAAGTAAAGTAGAAGAGTTTAGAGAAATGTGACACAAGAGATGATAACGGAGTTCGGCTTAAAATGCCTACGTCTCCGGGGCATCGCAACCGCTTCTCGGTGCGCCTTTCTATTACCCAAAAGAGAAATGTTACAACTTGTGAACCGGTGAGCCCTTACAACCAACGGGAAGTCACACGGCCAACTAAAATCGAGAACGAAGTCTCTAAGTTCAAAGACTCAAGAGAAACACTCAATCAATCACTCTAATCTAATCTAAATAGAGATTAGTGAAGTGGATTTGAGCTTGTTTGAGAGATATTGAAGTTTTTGTTCTCACAACAATGGAGGAACTTGAGCTCACAGAAAAATCGTTTTTTGAAAATTAGGGTCGGCTGAATTAACGAAGAGAAGAACCCTAAGGTTCTATTTATAGTGGCAGCTTTCAAATGAGCTAACTGCCATAAAACGTCCCAACATTTTACAAAATGTTAAAAACGTTTAGTTCAAAAATTTAAATTTCTGTGAGATTTTCTAAAACGTTGCCAACGTTTGACAAACGTTCCAAGACGTTTTTCTTTGGAAATTTATCGATCAAAAATACTATTTTGAAGTCTGTGAATTTAATTAAAATGTCCCAACATTTTGACAAACGTTTCCAACGTTTTATATATTTTTCAGCTTTTGATCGATTAATTTATAAGTACTTTTCTATCAATTAAAACGTCTGAACGTTTGGTCAAACGTCCCCAACGTTTGTCCCTTTCAAACAGCATCAAAAATACTTTACCAAATTTATAATATTACAATTTAAATTCTGGATAAATATCTTGATGAATTCTTCAGTTCAAGTACTCTAAATTGCAATTACAATTGTCTTGAACCTGCATAACTTCTAAAAATAGAGAAAATCGTAAAATTCAATAATTGTATGTTTTGCAAATTAGTCAAATAGACTAAAAAGAGAATTGCTTGAGACAACAATAAGATCCTTTAAGTTGACGAGGGACCCTAGAGAAGCCGGTATGGACCCAGAAAGCAAGTTCAAGCTCAGATCAAGTGAGATTAAGTTAGTACAGATGCTTAGGGAGTCAGGTAAGGACCCAGCAAAAGAGTTATCCTGCAAGTGTAACACTTCTAATCTAGAGAGTAGATACACTCCCGGTGCACAAAGATCGTGGTATCGGACCCGAGAAGCTATTTTCACTAAGATCCAATAACTTGAGACATGTAAACATTGAAATAGATTTGCATAAAATACCATTGAAGTTATCAAATGCCAACTCTAGAACCTGGAGTCTGGGCATGGCAACCAGGGACAAGATGGGAATACACTAGAAAAATTGTTGTTGGAGAGGCTCAGCGTATTGAGATTCATGAATGCATCTATGTCGCGTGGGGCATTACCAATAAAATGGTTGGATGAGAAGTTTAGATAAGTTAAATTGAGGCAACCTGAGAACGTACCAGCTGGTACGGTACCAGAGAGTTCATTGGAAGACAGGCCAAGAAATTACAGGAAAGTGCAATTGGTAATCTTTGGTATTGTGCCTTGTATATTGTTGTGAGTGAGGTTGAGATGATTCAGTAAGCCGAGTTTATAAAATAACGAGTGGAGATCTTTGTTAGTTGTAATCTTGTTATAGGAGAGATCAAGCATCTTAAGGCTGCGAATAACTGTAGAGGTATGATCAAGCATCTTAAGGGTGGAAATTGTACCAAATGAATGTTAAAAATGAATTTCTTCAAGGAACAGTTGAAGAAGAGGTATATATGTCAGTACCACTTGGTCATGAAAAAGACCAAAATTGTGATTTAGCTTGCAAATTAAAGAAGACAATTTACAGGTTGAAGCAATCTCCAAGAGCAAGGTATGAAAAATTAGGTTCTCATTTAATCTCTTGTAATTTTAAAGTTAGTAATGCCGACCGCTCACTATTTGTCAAAATTGAAGAGGAAAATACCACTATTGTTTTAGTGTATATAGATGATATTATCATTACCGAAAACAATTTAGAGAACTTTAAAGCAACAAAACTCCAATTAAAAGAAGAATTTGACATCAAAGACTTAGGCTATTTAAAATATTTTTTGGGGATAGAAGTAGCGTATCGAGCCAAGGTTTATCTATATCTCAAAAAAAGTACACTTTAGATTTGTTGGAAAAAATCGGAAAACTAGGGTGTAAACCAGCTTCCACACCAATAGATGGTAAATACAAACTAAATATCGAGGATGGTGAGCCATTAGACAATATAAACCAATTCCAATGACTTGTAGGAAAATTAATCTATCTCACGGTAACCCGTCCGGATATTTCATACTCAGTAAGCCAAATTGGCAAGTTTATACGTAGTCCAAGAATACCGCACTTAGATGCTATAAATAAAATATTTAAATATTTAAAAGGGACTCCCGGTATGAGAATTTTCATTAAATGTAATAATTCTAACAAAGTATGTTGCTACTTTGATGCAAATTTGGCTGGTAGCTTTGATCGAAAATTAACAATCGGTTTTTGCAATTTTGTAGGCAGAAATTTAGTCACATGAAAAAACAAGAAACAAAACGTGGTGATATGATCAAGCGCCGAGGCGGAATATCGTGTCATGGCGTCAACCGCTAGTGAATTAACATGGATCAAACAACTCCTTGAGGATATTAGAAATAAAATTCAAGAACCAAGGAGATGTTTTGTGATAATCAAGCGGCACGACACATTGCATCCAACCTGGTATTTCACGAAAGAACAAAACACATCGAGGTGGATTGTCATTTTATTCGAGAAAAAATTCAAGTCAAAGAAATCGAAACTCCCTATGTATGAAGTGAAGACCAATTGGCGGATGTATTCACTAAGGGCCTTGATCCAAAACCATTTGAGAATAATACGAGCAAACTAGGGTTAATCGACATCTACAACCCTAGCTTGAGAAGAAGTGTTGAGAAAATAGAATAATCGGATCCAATTACCCTCAAATCCATTAAGGATATTCATCATTGGGTTTAGATGTATAAAAAGAGAGTTACTAATTATAGATAAAAAGCAACTCAATTTTTATGTACATTTTTAGTAAGTTACCGTTTGTACTTTATATAGGGTTAGAGAATAGATAAATAGGCAACAATAGGCAACCATTATATTTAAATAACCCGTTGTAACATGAAAATAGTAGAATGAAACAATTACTTTTCTCATTTAAACTCATATGTCTCAGATTCATAAAATCAAATGGTTTTCGCCGGCTGACAGTAACCCAATCACCTGCAGGGTCGTCTCCAACCATCTCTCCAACTCATTTTCCCCGTTAGAAATTGAAGCAAAATTCAGATCATTAGAAATTGCAGCGGAGTTCCTCAAAGAAAATTGTTGCAATATTCCCCCTAAATTTTACATAAGCTTCTCACTTATGAGATTTAATAAGATCACAATAGGGCGGATAGGCCTACCCTGCCATAAGCTTGACTTTATGATTCTAATGCTAAATGCTGTACATTTCACCAAATATGGTAACCTTTTTGCATTAACGAAGTATTATTGAATCATTATAATATACTCTTAAATATATATGAGTGCCATTTCTAGTCTAGAACGTCAATATTTTTTATCAGTACTGTAAACCACCATCTCAGCAGTCAACTAGTCGGAGTCGGAAGGGGAAAGGGGAAACCCTTACGTGTTGTGTGACCTATTCGTGTGACATGACTTTTTTTCACCATTTTAGTTACGTCAAGTCACACAAATTGATCCGGTCACATCATAACACGTTACGTGACCAATTTTTTAAAATTTATGTCTTAATTATAATTTATTTTGTAATAATTTCTTATTTTGTTGATATGTTTTATTTTATTTTTTTGAACTGACTTAAAAATTAAAAACAATAATTAAACACGATCAGTCACGAAACGTGACGTGTCTGTCATCTACTATTTTAGTCATATTACGTCACGTAAAAATAAATCCGGACCATGTGCTGTGGCAATATATTAGTCACAGCACAACACGTCACGTGATTTAGAACCGATAGAAGAAATTATGTTATAAAAACATTTCCTCTCCTAGCCATCGCGCTCTCTCTCTCTCTCTATAGCCTACATAAATAACTCTTCTATATTATCTAGGTAAGGAAAAAAATAATAGAAAAAAATAAAATTGTGTTGTAAAATTAAAATGAAGTTGCAACAAAAGTAAAGTAAATGACAAGAGAGATAGAGAGAGCAATAACAGAATTTTATTCTCTTCTAATTGTATGTATTTTCTTGCTTTTACAAAGCCTCTATTTATAGGCTAGAAAGAGATGTTACAATAATAATGAAGAAAATAAATGTCCATAGTAGTGGAGTAGTGGAGTAGTGGAGTAGTGGAGTAGTGGAGTAGTGGAGAAGTGGGGCAATGAATTGAACATCCACATAAATCATATTAAATTTGATTTACAACACTTCCCCTTGGATGTTCATCTTTCATTATACGCTATTAATATGATACTTCAGGATCAATATTAACACGATACTTCCGGACCGTGTACTGCCTCATTAAAAACCTTATCAAGAAAAACCCATTGGGATAAAAACTTGATTAAGGGAAAAAGAGTACAGTGCGTATAACGCTTCCCCTCATTTAGATATCATTGAATATTCTTCAATCGGTGTAGACCTATCTTCTTTGTGAGTTGTTCAAAAACATTCGTCGGCAAAGATTTTGTGAATAGGTATGCTAAATAATCGATTGATCGGACTTGGTAAACATTGATTACGTCTTCCTTTTGTAGGTCACGTGTTGAAAAGAACTTTGGCGCAATATGTTTAGTCCGGTCTCCTTTGATATATCCTTCTTTGATTTGTGCGATGCATGATGTATTATTTTCATGCAGCGGAGTAGGATTTTTCTTGATGTTTTCAATTTTGCATTCTTCTTTAATATTTTTTAATCATTGACTGTAACCAAACGCATTCTCGACCTGCCTCATATAAGGCGATCAGCTCGGCATGATTTGATGATGTTGCTGTTAGAGTTTGTTTTGTCAATCACCATGAAATTGCAATTCCACCATAAGTGAATGCGTATCTCATTTGAGATCGTGCTTTATGTGGGTCAGAAAAATATCCCGCATCTGCATATCCAATTAAATTAGATTTTGTATCATTTTGATAATATAACTCCATATCTCGAGTTCCGCAGAGATATCGAAATATGTGTTTAATTCAATTCTAATGTCTTCTGGTTGGTTTGGAACTATATCTTGCTAACACATTTACTGCAAATGCGATATAGGGTTTTGTATTATTTACAAGATATAATAATGCCCCGATTGCACTTAAGTATGGTACTTCATGACCAACCACTTTTTCATTATTTTCTTGTGGGCAAAAATGATCATTTCTGCATTTAGCGATCGTACGACCATTGGTGTGCTCAAAGGATGAGCTTTATCCATATTGAATCTCTTTAGTACTTTTTCAACATAATTTGATTGATGGACAAATATTTCATTATTTAGATGCTCGATCTGTAGGCCAAGACAAAATTTAGTTACACCAAGGTCTTTCATTTCAAACTCATTTTTCAACAATTTTGCAGTATTCTCAATCTCTCCAGGAGATCCAATAATGTTCAAATCATCAACATACACTGCAATGATTGTAAAACCTAGATTTGATCTTTTAATGAAAACACACGGACTGATTATATTATTTTTATATCCTTCTTTTAGAAGGTACTCACTCAGTGATTGTACCACATTCGACCTGATTGTTTTAGTCTGTATAAAGATCTTCTTAATTTTATAGAGTACATTTCTCTAGGTATTGATTTATATGCTTCAGGCATTTTCAATCCTTCGGGAATTTTCATGTATATGTCACTATCAAGTGAACCATATAAATATGCTGTTACGACATCCATAAGTCGCATTTTTAGATTTTCTGTAACTGTGAGATTTATTAGAAACCTGAGAGTTATCGCATCCACTACAGGTGAATACGTCTCTTCATAATCGACTCCAGGTATTTGTGTAAAGCCTTGTGCCACTAGCCTTGCTTTATATCTCACAATCTCATTTTTCTCATTCCTTTTTATTGCAAATACCCATTTGTAACCTACAGGGTTAACAACTTTAGGGATTAAGACTACAGGTCCAAAAATATTGTGCTTTTCAAGCGAATCTAATTCAGCCTTCAGGGCATCTTTCCATTTTGGCCAATCATTTCTGTGCATACACTCTTCAGGAGTTTTTGGCACATAATCTTCCTCATTTAGCACATCAATTGCTATAGCATATGCAAAAAAATTATCAGCACATGTTTCATTTCGGTTCCATATTGTACCATTTTATACATTGTTTATTGAGATCTCATAGTCATTAGGTACCTGAGTTTCTTCTGGAACTTCATCAACCTCTTCTAGAGTTTTATCAACTTCTTCAGGAGTTTTACCATTAATCTCTTCTGGAATTTTATCAACTTCTTCAGGAGTTCTACTATCAACATCTTCTAGGGTTTTATTGACTTCTTCAGGAGTTTTACCATCAACCTCTTCTGGGGTTGGACCAACTGCTTTATTCTGCTCTTTCCTTTTACGTGGATTTACATCCTTAGAACTAAGTGGTCTTCCACGTTTCCTATGCACATTAGATTCATTAGATATTTTTGTAATGTCAATTCGAGCAGGTGCGTTTATAGCTGGAATATGCGATTTAGTAACTCTATTTGTATCTGTAAATGCATCAGGCAATTCATTTGCTTCTTTGCAAATTTATAATCTTTTGAACTTCGAGTTCACATTGACCACTTCGGGGGTCAAGATAAGATAACGATGAATTTCAAGTTACTTGTTTATCCAGCTTTGGTTTTTCTTCCCCTAAGTTTGGGAATATTGATTCATTAAAATGACAATCAGCAAATCTTGCTGTAAAAACATCTCCTGTTAATGGTTCTAAATATTTAATAATAGAAGGAGAGTTAAAACTAATATAAATTCCCAACTTTCTTTGAGGTCCCATTTTTGTGCGTTGCGGAGGAGAAATTGGAACATATACTTCACAACCAAATACCTTTAGATGGGACAAATTTGGTTCTCTTCCGGAGACCAATTATAACGGGGAATACCTATGATCTGCAGTTGGCATTAACCTAATTAGTGCAGCAGCATGTAATATGGCATGTCCCCATGCAACAGACGGTAAACTAGATTTCATAAGTAAAGGTCTAGCAATTAATTGCAACCTTTTAATTAACGATTCTGCTAGACCGTTTTGTGTATGAACATGGGCCACTGGATGTTCTACCGTAATTCTAATAGACATGCAATAATCATTAAAAGTTTGAGAAGTAAACTCTCCTGCATTATCAAGCCGGATTCTTTTAATTTGATAATTCGGAAAATGAGCTCTCAATTGGATAATTTGTGCTAATAGTCTAGCAAACGCAACATTTCTTGTTGCTAACAAACTCACATGTGACCAGCGTGTTGATGCATCAATTAACACCATAAAATATCTAAATGGTCCACATGGAGGTGTAATAGGCCCACATATATCTCCTTGAATTCTTTCTAAAAATGAAGGAGCTTCAGGTCCAATTTTATTTGGAGATGGCCTAGTAATTAGTTTTCCAAGAGAGCATGCTTCGCATGTCAATTCTTTTGATAATAGAATCTTCAGGTCCTTTAGGGGATGCCCATTTGCACTTTCAATTATTCTCCTCATCATTATATTTTCTGGATGACCCAATTTGTCATGTCACAATATAAATAATTTTGAATTAACTAACTTCTGGTTAGTAACCATATTTGATTCTATTATACTTATATAAGTATCATATAGTCAAGAAGACAATGCTTGCATCTTTTTCATTATGATTTTCTGATCATTTTAAGTAGATGTGATATGAAGATATTTTCAATTTCTCTCATTCATAATTTCAATATGATAATCATTTTTTTGAATATTTTTAAAACTCAGTAGATTTCTTCTAGATCTACTCGAATATAATGCATTATCTATTATTAATTTTATTTCTTTAGGTGACAAAATATAAACTCTTCCGGAGCATTCTATTAAATTACTTGTGTCTGATATAATGTGAATATTAGTCTCACCAAGATGCAATTGTGAAAAATATATCTTACTTTTCAATATGGTGTTTGTTGTTCCACTTCTATTAAACAAAGATCTTCTTCACATATCATTGCGTCAGTCATTTTCCTTTAAAAATAAAAGAATGCAAGAATAAATTAAAATAAAAATAAACTACCTTTATTCATTAATTTTATTTGCATACAATATAAAAATTAAAATGTAAACTAAACTTTTATAAACATAAACTTCTACATTATATTTTCTCCCTTAGTAAAGTGTCTATTTCTTTATCCACATTATGGAAGAAATCTGATACATCCAAATGTGTATCTATATGGCATTCATATTCGGGGTCATTTTAGTTTCCACAGTTTTTTTTTTTCTTAATTGAGGCTTGATAAAGCCCTACAAAATGCTTGGGCGTACGACAGGTACGCAATCAATGATTTGTCATCCCACATATGTAACAAACATCTTCAGAATGTTTTCCTTTCTCATTTTCATTAATACGTATTTATAACAAAATACAACTTCAGGTTACTAATACCATAACTTCGAGTTATGATAAATGAAAAAGGAGATAAATTCAAACTTTGTGAGATTTGTCATATGTACTACAAAATAGATACGTATTAATAATTTCATATTATTAATATCATAACTTCAGGTTATTAATGCCATAACTTCAGGTTATTAATATCATAACTTAAGGTTGTGAAAAGGGAGATGAATAAATATAAATAAAAGAATATGTAAATTGCATAAATAAATTTAAATGTATTAATAACTTCAGGTTATAATAAAATACTTATTTAATAACTTCTGGTTATTAAATTGCTTGACTGCGCTATGTAAAATTTAATTTGAAATAACTTCGGGTTATATTTTCATCCAATGACCTATAATAACTTCTGGTTATTATATTGATTTTATATGAAAATTTCTAATAAAACTTCAGGTTTTTAATTGAGAATAACTGCAGGTTATTATTCATCCAGTGGCCTACAATAACTGCTGGTTATTATATTAATTTTATATTAAAATTTCAAATAGAACTTCAGGTTCTAAACAATTATAATAACTTCAGGTTATTATTCTTATTATTCTATTCGAGTAATACGAACTTCAGGTTCTTGATAAACATTTAGTTTTGAATAATAACTCCAGGTTATTATTCCATCATTCATTTCAAGGAATGATTCTTATAAACTAAAACAAACATAATAAAAACTTAATGAAAGATATAATAATCAATCATATAAATTACTTACATAAGAACTTTGCAACTTCTTCCGAGCAATTCGTGCTGATAACGTGTTGTAAAATTAAAATGAAGTTACAACAAAAGTAAAGTAAATGACAAGAGAGATATAGAGCAATAACAGAATTTTATTCTCTTCTAATTGTATGTACTTTCTTGCTTTTACAAAGTCTCTATTTATAGGCTAGAAAGAGATGTTACAATAATAAATAAGAAAATAAATGTCCATAGTAGTGGAGTAGTGGAGTAGTGGAGAAGTGGGGCAATGAATTGAGCATCCACATAAATCATATTAAATTTGATTTACAACAAATTACTTATTTTTTTCAAATACTTTATTCAAAAAGAAGTATTCTTACAACACTAATATATTTTATTATTAAATTTGCATGTATTACATAACAAAAGGAATTTCTGAATTCTTAGAAAAATTATGGAAAATCGGAGTTCGTTTGTTATCAATTCAAGAAAATAAATATTCTGGATATAATTCCACAAGGAAAGCGATATATATTCTTGTTGCATAAAGTCCAAGTTGAGGCCCAACCCAAATATACCGTAGTCTGACAAAATCAGAACATATTGGGCCCACTAGTTGTCAAAAGTATGGAAATTAAAACAGGTACTGAACGGAGACAAACTGAGAGACTGAGACCAGAGACCTTTATTTACCGTATCAATTAAGATTGACTTGGTCAAATCTTGTTTGCTTATGTTGACTTGGTCAACATTGTGATCCTCTGTTAAAAGGAAAAAAAAGCACTTCATGTATTTAAAAAATTTACAGAGATGTAAGTAACAACATCAATTTACATATACCAGAAGCCTGTTCTATACCCTGAGGTTGAATTGCAAAAAGACCCGTTATCAAGAAAAAATGAATGAAATGAAAAATAGCACAATTGCAATCAAGAACACAGTTGCAGCCAAAAGCATCGAGGACTTCTAAAATTAATTCAAGCCAAAAGGTATTTTGCACTTCACAGATTTCAACCCTAACAATGGTTAAAAGTTGCAGAAAAACCCCCATTCACACCAGAAGGTTTTAAAAAGGAGAAGAAACCGACCAAAAATTTGCAAAACAAGAAGACATTATCCAAATAGATTCAAATATTACAATATTTTAACTTCCACCAGCATCAATCCGGCACGACACAACCAAGTAACAGATCCATCAATTATACAACTAAGTTTCAGGTGGATTTACTGCAGTTGTCTTCTTGTTATACAAAATGTTTTTTAACTAAACCCAATTTAGCTTCAGTTGTCTCCTAATTTTTTCAATATATAGCTCAATTTAATTAGAGCTTTTAAAGAATAAAGAGTACTTGTCTAATATTTGGAATTTTTCGAAGAATGTAAAACTATTTTTTAGCGCTATTTTCCTCGAAAGGAGCATCTCTGCTGCCAAAATACAAAATGTGGTTCAAAAATTGAGTAGGTCAGGTAGCAAACCACCTTTGGCAAAACCAATAATCATAATAACCAACAAATGATTGTTCGATTCATACTTAATTAATTGGCACAACATTTATAGGAGCACCCATTCCCTATGTAATATTATATAAAAAGAACAATGATTTCTGGGTAAATTACAACCTACATCATAAAAATTGTAACCCTAGTGATAAAGAAGATACAAAACAGTAACCCTAGTGTGATCCACCATACCGGAGAATACTGATGATTGGTCATCATTGACGACTGCTGAGACCCGTCTCCCTTTGGCCTAGACCTGTTGTTACAAGGTGGCAATGGTAACCCGCAGAGACCCGAATTATTCTCAAATGCATATTCTAAAAATGTAACCAAAGAACCATGCTCTGGTATGGGCCCGCTGAACCGGTTGTTCGACAAATCCAACCATGACAAGGACAAGACCGAAAAGGAAGAGGGTATATTGCCTTCAAACATATTATGCGATAAATCAAGCCTTATTAAGTTAGCCATGCCTCCTAATTCTTGTGGCAAGGGTCCTATCAGCTGATTGTGCTCGAGATTCAAGGACATTAAATATTTTATTGCAAATCTCAGTTGAAATTTGGCCGTTGAGCTGATTGTATGACAAATTAAGGAAAAACATTGACATGTTATTTCTAATTCTAATGCTATGACCAATTCTTCTTATGCCCATTAAAGCTGGATAACCTCGCATTAAGTTGCAATAACGTATACTCGGCATGCGCATCAGGTCATTATATCGGATCCCATTGAACTCCATAAAGAAATTCATACGGTGGCACTGCCTATCGTCATTAATTCTCTGGCTGAAATATAGCCAATCATCCACTAGAAGGTCTGCCACAATTTTACCTGACTGTTTTGCCAAAGCAGTGGAATGGACCCATTGAGTTGGTTACTGCCCAAATCTAAATATGTTAGGCCCTTACAATCACCAAGCCCTGGTGGTATCGATCCAGTGAAGGAATTATTGTTAAGTATTAAAATCACCAGTTTTTCTAGCTTACCAATCCAAATGGGTATCGACCCCGAAAGCCGGTTGCTTGTGAGCGAAACCCAGTTGAGGCTGGTGCAATTCACTAACCTATCCAGTACTGTACCTGTTAGATTATTGTAATCCAAGAGTAGGTTTCTAAGTGACTTAAGGGATGAGAGCTCCATGGGTATCTCACCATTCAAGTTATTTTGCCACATTATAAGATCCTTCAAGTTGACAAGGGACCCTAGAGAAGCCGGTATGGACCCAGAAAGCAAGTTCAAGCTCAGATCAAGTGAGATTAAGTTAGTACAGATGCTTAGGGAGTCAGGTAAGGACCCAGCAAAAGAGTTATCCTGCAAGTGTAACACTTCTAATCTAGAGAGTAGAGACACTCACGGTGCACAAAGATGCACAAAGGTATCCAATGGTGTGTTTTTAGTTGTAAGAGTAATACTGTACTAAGGATGTGAAAGACTGAGTTGGAGAAGTAATACTAAGATTTAAAAACACACTCTTTCACTCCCAGAAATATGCACAAATATGTAACACTTCTAATCTAGAGAGTAATACTACTGATGCACAAAGGTTGTGGTATCAAGCCCGAGAACTTGTTTGCACTAAGATTTAATAACTCAAGACTTGTAAGCACAGAAGGCAAAATCGGCCGTTCCGGAGCGAAATCGGCCGTTCCGGAGCGGGATCGGCCGGTACTGATCCTATTTCAGGCCGAGTTACCCGGTTAGTGAAGATTTTATCAAATTTCGGCCGTTCCGGCATCATTCCGGTCTCATTCCAGACCAATTTCGTCCGTTTCGGATCGAAATTGACCGATTCCACCGAAACAGCTGAAACGCGAATTAACCAAACTCTAAATTGTTTTTTTTTAGCTCTCTGGGAATCGAACTCGCGCCCTTTCGCATGGCAACCAAACACAACTCCACCACACCACAGACTCTTTCTTGTTAAAAACCAGAACTCATTTCTATATATCATATTTTAATTTGTACCTCCATTTCTATATATCATATTTCTGGGAGTGAAAGAGTGTGTTTTTAGTTGTAATGCTTGTATTATAATATATTATTGGATTATTTGAGTGTAATAATTTTTCTAAATTTTTTCTAAATTTTTTTTTTTTTTTTTAGTGTAAAACAAGCTTCTGGCAAAAAAGTCAGGGAGGAACGTACCAAACAAACCTAATTTGTACTTCCATAAATGTATGATCTAAACTAACCTACATACTTTGGCAATGTGGTATACGTAGGAACTTGCTACGGCTATTAGAGAAGTTGATCAGGGAGGGACGTACCAAACAATACTAAGTCAGGGACAGACTGGACAGGAGGCAGCAAGTAGTGAAGCCGCAATGAACCAATGGTTTGGGATAGACACCTAGAACAATGGCGAGGCATTCTGCTAAACCTTTTAGCATCAGTATGGTATTTTGAAGTTCTAACATGTGCAAAGCCTTGGGGATATAATCTTTTGTAAATCTTTGTTTATGGTTTAACCATGTATTTTGGGTACAGGCACAAGTGTATTATATTAATGTGGTTGTTATGCTTGTCTGTTTTTGGTACAATGCATGCTTGATGACAGTGTTTGTTAATGTATATTACAAGGTTTCTCTTTAAATTGCAATGTGTTGTTACTAATGCTTATTTATTTCAAATACAAATGTTTAATGGGTGGGAATTGGCATCGTACCGGGGTGGTATACTATTGGTACTGGATGGTACAATTAGAAAATAGTTATTGTTTTTTTCAATTTCGGATCTATTATTTACATCGCAACATCCAACCAAATAAGCACGTACAAAACCCTGGCAATTACATAGGTGGGACCCACGTACCTGGCCATGCAATTAATCATGTGGGGCCCACTTTCGCTGCCCATGTAAAAAACCAGGCGGGGCCCACGGCCTCAATCCATGCAAAAAACAAGTGGGACCCACATGAATTATCCTTGGAAATACTCACGTGGGGTCCACGCTCCTATCCTTGCAAATACTCACAAGCTAGCCTTGCAAATACCAAGATGGGACCCATACTTCTATCCTTGCAAATACTCAAAGGATATCCTTGCAAATACTTAGATGGGACCCACAGTCCTATCCTTGCAAATACTTAGATGGGTCCCACGTTTCTACAAATAACAAGATGGGTCCCACGTTTCTATCCTTGCAAATACTCCAGCCAGGCGCCAACCCTGAAAGTTTTTACATGCGCAGTTGTTCCATGCGGGAGCGCATGCAAAAGGCCGGGAAAAGGTATTTACATGCGTGTCCATGGAAATACTGAGTATTTACAACGGGGGTATAACCATGGGTAGTATTAACATGCGTAGGCGCATGCAACAAGCCATTTTTAGACCCATGCTACAAACGAAAATTCTGGTAGTGACCGACTTCCATCAACTTTCTATGTGGAAAAAGTGAGTTTTGATGAGTTGTTTAATTTGTGCACAATTGACAGTTCAATATCAACACAAAAGTAAAGAAAAGATAAAAATACCAACGAGGGGGTTCAAATGCACCATGATTTTGTGCTCCAATATGCTCCACATCATTTGTCTCTATTTTCAAAGTCCGAACTGTCGATTCAAACCGCTCAACATGATCTTCATAATAAAATATTTTTGGAGACAAAATTTATATTTTAAAAAAAAAATTTACTATTTTTTTGCACAAGTACAATATCACTTTTTCGGATGGTCCAGAATCTCCTTAAAACAGTGATTTTGTACCTATCTAAAAAGATAGTTAAAAAATTCTAAAAAATATAAAATTTGATCTCCAAGCATATTTTATTATAAGTATCATGTTGAGCGGCTTGAATCGATTGTTCGGACTTTGAAAATGAACATAAAGAATGTGGAGCATATTGAAGCACAAAACCATGATGCATGTGAACCCTTCTCAATACCAACTACCCATACTCAGTGGCCCAATAAATTTGGATATTATATCTTCTGCCACATAAAAAAGAAGTTAGATATCCATATATCTTTGGCCCAATAAACTTTTCTCTGTAGTTTTCTTTTTGAAGTACCAGCTGCCATGTACCATAACAGTTGCTTAATAATTGATCCCAGTTTTATTGTTTTAATTTCATTTGTTTAGTTATTACGATCTTTTATTGCTATTTGAAATCTTCAAATGAAGCACAACCATTATGAACTATATATACATAGATCGATCTTCTATTGCTATATAAAAATACATATTACTATTATATATTTGATGGTTATGGTCAAACTGTGCAAGAGAGTTTTGGACCATATATACAACTCTATTTTTGTATGAATCTCGTATGAGGTTATTGCAAAGCTGGTAAAACTAACGAAGCCAGACTATGAATTAATGCAATAGATGATTGCATGTAACTTTGCATGTTAATGTGGGAAATTCTGGTCAACAGCAGAATGACTTTTTTTTCTAAATAAAGAAAGACTGTAAATAATATATGGTGAAAAACAGTTACCATAATTCATGGTGAAGATTAACTTTTAGACCTGGAATATATCGAACGTAGAAAAGAACTAAACAAAAAAAAGCTCCTTCTTCCTAAATAAATTCAAATTATGACCAAAACGATTCCTTAGCAGCAATATCATTACCTCAAATTTCCCATAATGGTGACAGTTGCCCCCGCAGTTGACCATGAACCGCGGCTAAATCAACTCAGCATCTCTTGCATGCTCAATACCGAGGTCGGTGCCGTCTTAGCCGTGATTCGCCGCCCCATCGACCCCACCATTGTTGCCTCAGCTATCCTCCTAGATGACCACCTAGTACAATCCCTCAAATCCCTACGTGCCATCATTTTCCACACCGATTGGCACACCACAGACCCGGCAGTCTACCTTTCTCCTTTCCTAAATGTGATACAAAGCGATGATGTGCCAGCCGCTGCTACTGGGGCCGCCATGTCAGCGGTGCTGAAGATAATCCGATTTGGAGTGTTTGATGACCAGTCGCCAGGAGCTTTTGATGCCGTGCATTTGGTTGTTTCAGCCATTACTTCGTGCCGGCTCGAACGAACCGATCCTTCCATAGAGGATGCCATTTTGATGCGTGTGCTTCAAGTGCTTCTCGCTTTGCTACACTGTCCTGCTGGCAAGCTTCTTACAGACCATGCTATTTGCACAATCGTCAACACATGCTTTCAGGTTTTCTATTTATTACAATAATGTAAACAAAAGGAATAATTTATCTGCATTTAGATGATTTTTTTCTCAAATTTATATGAAGGGTTATCTTTTTATTTTTACAATTTGGCATAGGTTGTGCAACAAGCAGTAAACCGCGGGGACTTGCTCCAGCGAAACGCACGCCATTTGATGCATGAGGTGATCCAAATCATATTTTTGCACCTCCCGGAAATAAAAGCCCCTGAGCCAAGTTCAGTCGACTTGTCAGAACTGGAAGTGGAATTGGGTTCAATTACAGGGTTTGGTGCGCGGTGCATGGTGGATATATTCAATTTCTTATGCTCATTACTCAACGCTGGTGACATGGTTGTTGCACCTGAAGGATATGGACCCGCTGACGAGGACGTACAGCTTTTCACACTTGTTTTGATAAACTCTGCAATTGAGCTCGGCCGTGAATCAATCGGGCGGCATCCGAAGTTATTGCATCTGATCCAAGATGATTTGTTTCATCACTTGATCCATTACGCTACCCGGTCCGGGCCTTTGGTTCTCTCCATGATTTGCAGCACAGTCTTGAATCTCTATCACTTTTTGCGCAGGTAAACTTCTATACCTCCTCTCCTATAGAAAAAACTATCTATTTTTCCTTTACATTTTTTATAAGAGATACCAAATCTGAACTAGATACAACCACCATCAAAATGTATTTACGACATTGCTTGCATTCACCTACATAGTGCTTTCTATTTTTTAACTTGCTGACACTGTTCAATTGCTACTCTCCTCGAGTTCCCTTTGTTGTATTTCATTTTTTTTTTAAGCTTTAAAGAGAAATTTCATTTAAAATATAATAATATTTTGAGAGAACCTCCCAAATCAAGTTTGGGTGTTAGCAATCTTGCAACTTGCATTGGTTTAAATAGGGAGTAAAAGCAACATACTGGTTTTATATATTCAAACTTTGGAGATTTAAGACTTCAGAAAAGGGCAAGTTTAAATAGTACATGGACTGAAAGATTGATTTTGTTTTTAATCGTAGGTCACTAAGGCTCCAGTTGGAGGCATTCTTTGTTTACGTTCTGTTACGAATCGGCTCTGGCATGAACGGGCCCCATTTACAGGAAGTCGCCATAGAAAGCATAATAAGCTTCTGCCGGCAGCCGACATTCCTAATAGAGATGTTTGTTAATTATGATTGTGACCCAATCCGACACAACGTGCTTGAAGAGATCGGCAAGCTCTTGTGCAAAACTGCATATCCACAAATAAACAGCCAAATGACACCTATCCAAATCCATGCCTTCAACGGACTGGTCCACATCTTCACCACCCTTGCCGATAGCATTGAGTCTACTGCCTCAGACCAGCTTGATGGCAAAGACAAATACAAACTTGACATGTCAGAGTACGACATTGCTTTGGATAGTGACCCGCCTGAACCCGACTCAGATACATGGGTTGAGTTTGTCCGGAAAAGAAAGCTCAAAAAGAATAAAACAATGATCGCTGCACACCATTACAATAAGGATGAGAAAAAGGGTATGGAGTATCTCAAATTTGCAAATCTTGTAGCGAATCCGCCTGAAACTAAAACCATAGCCCGTTTCTTTCGATACACCCCGGGCCTTGACAAACACAAAATTGGAGATTATCTGGGTGACCCGGGTGAATTTAACATACAAGTCTTGAAGGAGTTTACTAATACATTTGATTTTACTGGTGTGATCCTTGACACTGCACTGAGGACTTTCCTTGAATCCTTTCGGCTACCTGGGGAGGCACAAAAGATACAAAGAATTATCGAGGTCTTTTCAGAAAAGTTTTTTGAGCAACAATCTTCAGATATTTTTGCAAACAAAGATGCAGTATTCTTGCTTTGTTATTCTCTCATCATGCTTAACACTGACCATCACAACCCACAAGTGAAAAAGAAGATGACCGAAGAGGAGTTTATCAAGAACAATCGAGCGATAAATGAGGGATTGGATTTACCAAGGGAATACCTGTCGGAACTATTCCACTCCATCTCAACAAATGCAATTGCATTGTTCAGCCAAAATGGAAGTGTGCCTAAGGAGCTAAATGCAAACTTATGGGGTGAATTAATCAGGCGATCGCTCACCGTGGACCCATTTATCATATGCAACTTCAAGCATGAGCTTAGCCGTGAAGTTTTTGCTACCATATCTGGTCCATCAGTTGCCACACTAATGACTATCTTTGACTACACCAATGATGAAGAAATACGAAGCGAATGCATAGAAGGGATGATCTCTGTTGCGCGTATTGCACAGTACGGGCTAAGTGATGTACTTGACGAGTTGCTTTCCTGTCTTTGCAAATTTACTACTCTTTTGAATCCCTACAATTGCACAGAAGATACCCAGGCTGAATTCAATCAGAGCGTAAAAATGCGCATGGCCATGCTTGCGCTCTTTACTATTGCAAACCGGTTTGGCAAGTCGGTACGTGGTGCTTGGAAAAATGTAATAGACTGTATCATAAAGCTCAGGAGAATAAAACTATTACCACCTTTGGGGATTGATTCAAGCAGTGGACCAGCAACCCTAGTCACAACTGGATTGACAGCAAATCATTTAAAGTCAGAATCTGGCGTAATATTTCCTTCCTCACACCAGGGATTGGGAACCAGCCGCTATATTTCAGGAATGATTGGCAGGTTTTCACAAATTTTATCACTCGATTCTGGTGCAGAGTCGATGATTAATTTGAGTAGTGAGTCAGAGGTTAACATGAAGTTGATGCAACAATGCCAAATTGGGAACATATTCACAGATAGTGCGAAGTTTTCAGAGGAGTCACTGCACCACTTGGGTCGGGCACTCATATTTGCAGCTTCTGGTAAAGGGCAGAAATTCACTTCAGTAGGTGAGGAGCACGATACAATCATATTTTGTTATGACCTACTATTGACCGTCACCTCTGCTAACCTTCACCGGTTCATGGCATTTTGGCAGCAATTTCATGAGGCTTTCTTTACCCTTTCACAGTACACAATCATGTCCCCATATCCATTTCCTGAAAAAGCCATTGCACCACTCTTCAAGATTGCCGGTAAAGTCATATCAACTGAGACAGCACAGCTCGATAAGCAAGCAGAGGAGGCCATAGTTAAATCCATTCATCTCATGGTAACAATAGAGAACACAATCGACATGTGTTGCGACATCATCGTGGCTTCAGTGAAAGCACTCATTGATGAGCATGGCGGGAGCATACAATTACCAGTTGTATGGAGGTCGCTTCTCATAATCCTCTCAACCTCTGGCCGCAATCCCCAGACTTTCGATGAGGCCATAGAAACCTTGAATAATCTCATGATTGGTCCCCATCTAACACGATCCAACTATTTGTTTTGGGTTGATGCGGCATTCACCTTGGGCGTGCATAAGACAACCCCATTAGATAAGAGTGTAATTATTTTGGAAATGCTAGGTAAATCCATCAACCCAATATTGCAATGGCACAAATTAAGCATCACTGACCCGAATAACCCTAACAATAACAACTCAGAAGGTAACATGGAAGACCTGGGTTCAAGGCTTACACCATACCACCTATTCATGAAATTAGTAGAGGCAATAGGAAAACCTAGCCTGGCGCGACGAGAGGAGATCAGAAACAAGGCATTAATCGAGCTGAAGCGCTGTTTCCAAACTGCAGCAGAATCGCTAGATCTCTCACCAAAAGGCTGTTTGAACTGCTTCAAAAACCTCGTCCTGCCAATGGTGGATAATTTGCACCTGAAAACAATAGATTATTCCAGGAGAGAGAACATGGAGAGAGAGACCATATCCATGGGAGGTACATTTCGAGAGGCAATGGAGTTTTTAGCGGACTTCTACACAATATTTCTGACGCAACTGTGGCAGGATAACGATTTCATGACATCTTGGCTCTTTGTGTTGAGGCGCATGGATACATGGATCAAGACATATTATGGGGGGGAATTTACAATGGAGATACATGCACATATACCACAGGTGTTGAAGAGAATGCTGGAAGCAATGAAAGAGAATGGGATGTTGGTACCGAAAGAAGGAGACCCTTTGTGGGAAAGCACTGAAGTACAGGCAAAGTGGATTGCACCATCAGTAATTGACGAGTTGTTTCCTAAATAGGTTTTTTTTCTTGTATTTTCAAAATGCTTAGCAAAAGCATTGTGGGTTGGAGTTTATCAATGCAAAGGTCCCATGGGAATTTTTTCTTTATTTCAAGTTTCAAGGTTTCTGATGTAAATTTTAGGACAATTTTGTATGTGTAATTACAAATTGTACAATTTTAGAAGTTTAAAGCAAGGAAAATTGAAGAACTCCTAGTCCTATTACATCCACTGTTAAAACAGTTGCATCTACTGTTTACAGATATCCATAAATTAAGGTAATAGATAGAGATGAGATAAAGAGTTATTTTAGGGGCCACAGAGATTTCTACATTGCGTTTTTCATCTCTAAATTTTAGACAGAAGGAACAGACCTTCAGTAAAGCATTGATGAAAAAAAGGGAGAATTTCTAGTGTACAAATATAAACTTCTAAAATAGCCAATTTCTCCATGAAAATATCATGATATCTAATATCCCCATAAAAACTTAATATTTTTTTATCTAATATCCCATTATATTTATTTTATCTTTTATTTAATTATTTACAAAATCAAATTGACAAATACCCTTTCTTTTCAAACCCTCCTCTCTCGTTTGCTCTATTGAAAAATTGTCATTCCCTCCTCTGTACTAGTGTATACATCTCATCCCCAACTACTGCAACTGTAGCTCCGTGCTCAACCAGTAGACGCTCACTCCCCAACTACACAAGCTTACTTTCAATATTTAAAAAGAAAACGATAGCAAACTTACTGCAATTGACTTGCTTTCATAGTTGGGGATAGCAAACTTGTGTATGGCTGCCAAAAACTTATCCAGTCAGCAAACCTATTCTTGCTCATAGTTTCATGCGAAAGCATGCAAAATAATGAAACGGGACATCTAAAATAAATTAGGATATAGCACAGGTTACCAAACTCAACCAAAATTACATTATGAAATAATTAAATAATAAATTGAAAGCGTATTTAAAATGGATCACCAACCATTTTCATAAAAGCTGGAGGCGTAACATAATTAATAATTGATACTGTTTGGTGTGGTACTGGTACATTGTCTATTTATAACAGTACCAAATGTGATACTGTACGGTATTGGTACACTGTACCAGATGACATAATATTGCTGGTATCCACCTATTTTACTAAAAAAACAATTAAAAAAGACAATCGCCACAAGTAAAAAAGACAGAAAAAAAAATGGCATTCATATTAAACTAATAACAGAAATTGCAGCAAGACATGAAGCACTATTTCCAGCTTTCCACCTATATAAAAAAAACAATCTTTGCAACTCAATCAAAAGAAATTTTTTTAAAAGACTATCGCCACAAGTAAAAAAGACAGAAAAGAAAATGGCATTCGTATTAAACTAATAGCAGAAATTGCAGCAAGACATGAAGCACTATTTTCAGCTTTCCACCTATATTTACAATTTTACCAGAAAAAAAAGGATAAAAACTTCACATTAAACTTAAGACAACCTAAACACGCAAAATCTTACCATGAAACCAGACCCAATAAATAACCAGATCCAGACTAAAACCTAAGAACCAAAGAAAGTGAGCTGACCTAAATACATCAAAGGAGAGATGAAGGTTTGAAAAGAAGGGTATATTTGTCAATTTTATTTTTTAAATAATTAAATAAAATGTTAAATAAATAAAAGGGGAT
Source organism: Carex littledalei (assembly GCA_011114355.1). Taxonomy (NCBI): domain Eukaryota; kingdom Viridiplantae; phylum Streptophyta; class Magnoliopsida; order Poales; family Cyperaceae; genus Carex; species Carex littledalei. The sequence continues at coordinate 10,674,691 of CM022094.1, forward strand.
ATTGGATAAAATGTTAAATAATGGGGATAGTGGATATTATGGTGTTTTCATGGGGAAATTGGATATTTTAGAAGTTTACATGGGTACACTAGAAATTCTCCCAAAAAAAACACTAAATATTAATTAATAATCTAATGTTACAATTTTTCTGTCATCAAATTAATATAATCTAAAGTGGACTAATTTCAATTTTAATGTCATACAACATTCACATAAAATTCTAATGTTACACCAATCATCCTGAGAAAGATCTAAACTTACAACAGCCTTCTCTCTTACTTGGGTTGCTTGCTTTGCTTGCACCAAATAGCCTACAACATCAAACCACACCATATCATCTAGTGTACATGGTTTCATTTGGTCCGCTAAATTCAAAAAAGAAAAAAATACAGGATTAACTTGAAGAGAAGACCCTTAACCTATTATTAAGATATTCCAGCATGTGCATAGTACCTAAATGGTACCAGGTCCCAAGGTTCAGTCCTTAGACTATAATCCTTTGCTTGCACATGAATTACTTAAAATTTAACCCAACAACTATATTCTTGGATTTCCATACCATACCAGTCAGGTCAGTAGCTGGTACAAACACAAATGCACCTGATCTGTTTTATTAAATGACAAGAACGGAATCGTTCTTGCTTCTGAATGCACTGGAACCCACTTGTAAGCTTTTTGTTTCTGGTTTTGTATCAGTTCCACATTATCCCAAATTAGGTTTGTCTTTTATTAGCTAGTCAGCATGAACCAGCCTATATGGCATCTAGTACACAAATGTAATTACAATGAACAACTCAAGAGGAATAACAATTGCCCTTCCTAAGTTCCAAAAATCACCAAAGTACTTACCTTAATCACTCAAATTACCACCAAGATCATCATCGCCATCATCATCCATGCCATCATCACCGTCATCTCGATCCATACCTTCGCTGTCCAAATCATCATCATATCCTTCTTCAATGTTAGCAAGCTCAGATTGAACTCTCTCCAAAATCTCTCTTTTCCTCGACTCTAGCTCCATCTGGAACTCCATGCGCATACTCTCCAGTTCTTTCGCTTGCCTCTTTCTGTTGTTCTCCATTCTCTCACACACCTCACCAAATTTCTTCACGGAGTCAGCCAAAACTCCATAACCCGACTGCCCATTACCATTCATGCCATCATCATTCATACCATTACGGCCACCGCCACCATCATCGTCATCATCTCCTTCTGACCCAGTATCCCCTGGCCCCTCTCCAAACACATACTCTCCATTGTCTACCCCAAATCTCAGCTTGGGCACTTCTCTCTCTCGCCTCCTCTCAGAGCGAGCTGTACCCATTAATTCATCCATCTTTGTAAAGTAAACCCACTTACTACAACTGGAGCCACTGGAATTCGGGCCAAAGACTCGAGCTTTTTCCTTCTCATACCTCTTCTTCAGCACTTCCACCCGGTTGCGACAATCCGACTCAGAATACCTCGTCCCTGACACCTCATTCACCAACCTGACAACCTGGGCCCACTGGTCAGAGTGGAGCTTGCGCCTCCCGTTGGAGAGAAACCGGTCGCCCCACGCCTCTATCAGCGCAAAGGTGGATTCTTTCGACCAATCAGTCGGTACAGGGGTGGAAGCTTTGGTACGAGGGGCGAATTCGAAATCCTGATCATACCGATCGACGCGGCGGCGCTTGAGAAGGATTTCAGGCGAAGAATCGATTCGATTTTGTTGGTTTTGTGGTGGTTCTTCGTCGGACGAGGAGGAAGACGACGAGGTAGAGTTGAGGTAGTTACCCTCGTCGGAGTCGGGTTGAGGCGGAGGGGTGGGGAAAGGCCGCCGGTGCTTTGGAGGGTATGGGTAGGGGTACGTGTCGTCCATCGATTGGCCTCTGTGGATGAGAAAGAGACACGAAAGATCGGAGGTCCGGCGACCAGCGACCTAAGAGGAAGTAAATTTTGTCTCCGTTTGTGTTTATGAATGGAGGTGTCCTGTCTAACAGGCTTTTGAGTTTGTTGCTTCTTTGGGCTTATGGCAGTAGTGCATCTTTGGGCTTTCGGGGAATTGAGAAATGTGTTTCATCTGGGGGTGAAAACGGTATGGATAATATATTGATCCGTATTCGAAAAATTAAACGTGGATATCCGATATCTGAATATCTGCGTGGATATGAATACTGATATAATTTTACGTTTCAATTATCTGTATTCAAATAGTAGATATATATCATATATTTTAATATATATTATGAAAAAATATTGTTATTCACCGTTAAAATTAGATAAATATTATGAACTTTAGTATTTTTTAATATTATTTTAATAAATATCCAATCCAATCTGTATCCGTATCTGTATCCAGCTGATATCTAATCTGTATCCGTATCCGGAAAATTAAAGAGGATATGGATATGACCGAAATTTTTATTTTTAACATTTTAAATAAATTAATTAATAAAATAACCACCTTTTTTGGTCAATTCCATATTTAACACGGCCGCAGAACACCGGAGCGGACCCATTTGGGGGAGGCCGCAGAATGCCAGAGCGGACCCCCATATGGGGCCGCAGAATACCGGAGCGGCCCGGGTCCGCACTATGCCGGAGCGGACCCTGGTCTTCATATCCCGAAAATGACAGCAACATTTCATTCCACACTCTCACACCTTCTCTCTCCTGAGTTAGCTCTGATCTGTAAGTTTTTTCTCTCTTCTTTTTAATTTTTTTTTTTTATTTCAGTAGATTAATAATTTAATTAGAATAATTAATTTAGCAATAATTAAATTAGAATAATTAATTTAGTTAATTTTTAATTGTAGGTTTCTTCTGTATTGAATTGGAAAAATGGCTCTTATGGTATCCATCTACACTGGTGGGGATGTATTAACAGGTCCTAATGGGGTTTACTACAGTATTGGACCCGTTACTGTGATCCCGGTATTGCCAGGTACGGATTATTTGGGACTTAAATCAAGTATATGTGGGAATTTGGGGTTGGATCAGGGTCAGTATGACCTTAAAATTGATGCCAAAATTAGCATGCCGACTAGTTCGGCACAAACCTGGTTCCAACTATTTCCAATTCAGAATGAGGGAGTCTGGCAGGTATTGTATAACCAAACCATGAGTTTTTCTGGGGGTGCATACAAGATAATTGACCTATATGTGGAGGTTACCAGAGCCCGGCGTTCGAACCCAGTTCAGAGGTTAATCCGGGGTCGTAGTCGGGGTAACTCATCCGGCTCTAGTCCATCCCCTGTCCAAATTGACCAACCGTCCAGTAGTCGGGCCCCAGTTCAGAGGGACCGACCCTCCCGTCGGGCCCCATCCCAGACTGACCACCCTTCATCTAGTCGGACCGCTCATTGGGGTCAAACTTGTAATACGGATGAATCTGATGAAGAAGTGGATCCGGAAATACTAGAGGCAGAGGAAAATTGGGGTCATGTTGATCCTGAGGGTATGAGCGATTATTCTGACCAGGAAGATACCGGGCCTGTGCTCGGACTATCAAGGAAATTCAGGATGGATAGCGGGTTTCAGATAATGGATCGCGGGGTTCAGCACCCGATTCATGCTTTCAACGACACATCAGGGTTTATGGAAGCCAATTCGGGTTTGTTTGGAAGTAGAGCAGATTTTGAGAATGAATTGTCCGAGGGACAAACATATGACTCAAAGGAGGACATGAAGAGCGCAATTGCCAGCTTTCACATCCTTTGCAACAAAGAGTTAATACCTACGCACAGTGACCGCACAAGAATGAGGTTCAAGTGCAAGGACAGTTACTGTGGGTGGTACATACTCGCAAGGGCCACCGGTTATGGAACACAATGGCGTGTCTCCAAATGCCCAACACAACATTCATGCCATGCGGATGCGACAAGAACAGATCACGCCCAGTTGTCAGCTGCTATGGTTGCCGAGTGTATATCCGCTCACATGAGGAACGATGTCGACTTGAGTATTCAGGCTGTCCGAATTGCTGTTGCTGAAAAGTACAACGGTCAGATACCGGCGTACAACAAACTATGGCGTGGCCGTAAGTTGGCAATAGCCCGTCAATTTGGCAGTTGGGAGGGGTCATACGCTCTTGTAGTTCCATTGTTGGAGGCAATGAAAAGAAGCAACCCAGGTACTACATTGTTCATTCAATTTTTACGTTATTTCATTATCAATCAAAAATTGAACTTATTTTTTTAAATTTATTGACAGAAACATTGTTTGAGGTGACCTCATATCCCACTGGTGAACCTGGACCATGGAGGTATTTTCATAGGGCGGCTTGGGCATTTGGACCGTGCATAGCTGCTTTTCAACATATCAGACCGGTCATCACAGTTGATGCATGTTTCCTGTCAGGCCGGTATAAAGGTAACTAATTTGGTTGTTTTCACTTTATTTTTTTTAGTTGATTTCGGCTCTTACAAAATGGGTTTTAACCATAGGCAAGCTGTTGATTGCAACCGGGTACGATGCTGAAAATCAGCTCCTCCCGTTGGCTTTTTCTCTGGTAGAATCAGAGAGTTATGACGATTGTGCGTGGTTCATGAAATGGTTGAGGATCAATGTAATCCGCTCCAGATTCATGTGTGTCATCACTGATAGGGGAAAGGGTATCAAGAAGGTGTTCAGACAAGATGATATGGGGTGGAACGAGGAGGATGAGGATCAATGTGTTCACCGTCTTTGTGCTACTCACATAGCCGAGAACATGAAGAAGAACGGTTGCAGTGATAAGGCAATCCGTTTTTTTAGAATATGTGTGGCTAAGAGGAAGATGAGGAGGTACGAGCAAGGAATGCAAGCAATGGGGCAGGCATGTGACATTGCCCTCAATTGGCTGGACGGGGTGGGTAAATATTTGGATCAAGATGAGAACGAGTGCCCCAAACCATGGAAGATATTCCAAGCACTGGACGGTGGTTACCGTTGGGGCATCATGACTACAAACGGGTCTGAGTCGCTTAATAAGGTCTTCAAGTCCTCTCGTAGGCTACCGGTTGCAGCAATAATTGAAGACACATTTTACAAATGTATGACATGGTTTGCGCAAAGGAGGGCCAAAGCGGAATGGGAAGTCAGTCAAGGTCAGCAATTCTCGTGTCGTGTGCATAAGGTACTTTTATTTGTAGTTATTTCTTCATAATTTTTAATGAAATTTGTTAAAAAAAAAAAAAAATATCTGACTTCTTCATTATTTTTTAATTTTTCGTAGGTGATCAACAAACGGTTCGAGAGGTCCGATAAAATGAAGACGCTGGGGGGCTTTGGAAACAACAACGAGTTCGAGGTAACCGCCACACAGGAGAGAGTTCACGCTTTCATACCTGACGATTCTGGTCGGTTTACCAAGGCCAATTACAAATACACGGTGATAATCGGGGATGATCACACGGTAACTTGCACGTGCCAGAAGCCTCAATTGGAGAGAATACCGTGCTCTCATGTTCTGTCCGTGTGTCGTCTCCGAGGCATCGACCCTGGCGTATTTGTAAGTCACTATTATCACATCCCTACACTGATCAACACATGGAGCGCACAATGGCATGTTTATGGAAATCAGTCGGAATGGCCTCCACACGATGGCCCGGTCCTTGTTCCAGAGAAAAAAAATATTGCTGTGGGCAGAAGACAGCACGACAGAATTCCGATGTGGATGGATGTTCTGCATAATAGGAGAAGAGGACACCAAGCCGGCCGAGATACGCAAGAAAGACAAAACAGAGCTGCTCGGGCTGCACGAGATTGAGAGTTAATGTTGTTTTTCTAATTGTACTTGTAAAACTATTGTTTATTTTCGGTTAATTAGACGTATTTGTAATTTCCGATAACATTCGCATGTTTTATTGTATGCTTTTTTATATGGCCCCTTGTTCTATTTTAATGTTTCTTTTGATCAAACAAACGACGAACAACAATTTCAGATTAAACGACATTTCAAATATAAGTAATTATACACAACTTCACAAACGTTACATTTTTGATAAAAATTTCCAAAACAAAACCATAATCAAATTCAGAATCAGAAAAAAAAAAAAAAGACCAGGGTCCGCTCCGGCATAGTGCGGACCCGGGTCCGCTCCGGTATTCTGCGGCCCCATATGGGGGTCCGCTCCGGCATTCTGCGGCCTCCCCCAAATGGGTCCGCTCCGGTGTTCTGCGGCCGTGTTAAATATGGAATTGACCAAAAACGGTGGTTATTTTATTAATTTAATTCTTTAAAATGTTAAAAATAAAAATTTCGGTGAATATGATTTAACCACTGTCCGCTCGTATTCGCTCCGTTTTCACTTCTATTTTCATTGTTTTGCCCGTTATTTGATTATTTCATCCGTGTACTTTTTCTAATTATTTTTTTAAGTAAAGATAAATTCAAAAAATTTAATTTAAATATTTATTAACTATTTTTAGTCAAATTTTAAATCCACCACCATCCCCACATTATTTCTTAGTTTTATTTCTCATGCTCTTACCTGTCTTAATATGTTGGTATAATATAGTTTTATTAATTTTGATGAGAAAGCAACAGCTATTAGTATTTCTGTTGCTTTTTATTAGATACTGTCATACTAGTTACACCTACATTTTTATTAATATCCAAAGTTTAATACAAATTATTATTTATGCCCAGAATCTGAGTCAATTTCGAAAAATGCTCAAGCCGGCCACAAAATGGCCGGCTTACTCGTTTTTTTTTTTTTTTAGAGACACTATGAAGAGCAAAATAATGAAATCTAACACTGAAAATTTGAATTTTTTTTTTAAATTATTTGATAGATTACTTTTTTTGATATATAATTAGCATATTTATACTAAAATACGCTACATTACTTGAAATTATGTTGAATTACACTATATTAAGTTAAATTACACTAAATTACATTACGCTAAAATACGGTAAATTACGCTAAATTACATATGAATAGGGACGATATCTTCACTGAAAAGGCGAAAAACGACGGCGAAACTTCAAACGGTCATAAAACGGCGCTCTAGTGTCCGATTTCAGCAAATGACCACTTTTTTTTCGGAAAGCTTGCGAAAATGCGCATGCGTCCGTGCCCGCTATGCCGGATTTCGAAATTCAGAATTGCCAAAAAACTAAGGGAAGAGCCTCAAAACTTGAGTTGAAGTTTCCGATTAAGATTTTCATTTCTATTATTCAATCCAAGTAGCTTAGTAAATTAGTTACATAATGAACTTGTAGAATACCAATTTTTACTATTTTTGGAATTTTTTTACTTTTTTTATGATTCATAAAAGATGGCACAGAAATCGGTCTACTTTAGCGTAATTTTGCGTAGTTTAGCGTAATTAGCGAAGTTATTGTAATTTAGCGTAATTTAACATAATTTAGTGTAATTCAACATAATTTATTGTAATATAGTGTAATTCAACATAATTTCCAGTAATCTAGTGTATTTTAGTATAAATATGCTAATTATAAATCAAAAGAAGTAATCTAACAAAAAATTTAAACAAAAAATTCATATTTTTAGTGTTAGATTTCATTATTTTGCTCTTCATAGTGTCTCTAAAAAAACGAGTAAGCCGGCCATTTTGTGGCCGGCTTGGGCATTTTTCGATATTTACTCAGATTCTGGGCATAAATAATAATTTGTAATAAACTTTGGATATTAATAAAAATGTCGGCTAGTTACACAACCTTTATTTTCAAGCTAGATATCTAAAGTAGAACTAGGGTGTTCTTAAGCTCACCAAGCCTCTTTGTGAGCTTAATTCCAAAACCCATCGAATTGGTTTCAAGACACATCCAAACCGTTGAAATCGATCTACTTCACGAGTGATGAGTTTACATGTCAAGTTTTTAAATTTTCAAACTAATTTAATATAAAGTCAAGCGGTCAAAAAAAGTGATGAAAAATGAATACATTAAAATTAACTTATAAACCATCTTCTTTTTTTATCGCTTGACTTTATACTAAATTAGTTCGAAAATTTATAAATTTGACATGTAAATGCATCACTCATGAAGTAAAACGGTTTCAACGATTTGGATGCATCGTTTGAAGCTAATTCAATAAGTTTTTGAATTAACCTCACAAAGAGACTTGGTGAGCTTAAGAACACCATAGTTCTACTCAGATACCTATCTATGTCAAGTCAATACTGAAACCCACAACACAACCTTGGCACTGTACATTCACTAAAAAAAAAAAAAAAACCTTGGCACTGTACACGAAGAAGTAAATACAATTCGCGTGGGTATTATCGTCATTCCACATAAATTGAAAATAAGGAAGGTTCAAATGCCTCTATTTTTTGTACATCCATGATGCTTCTATTTTTAAAATTAGAATAATTTAAATTTAGAACTTAAATGCCAATATAAAAAATTAGATATAATCTATATCATTTTCTCTATGCATGCATAATATATCATGATATTTCGATTTTATTTGATTAGGTTCAATAACTGAGGCACACCAGCGCCTCCGACTCTAACTCTGACACTCTGACTTGCGAGAGAGGCTGTGATCTGAGACGCTTCGACTCTGACACTGAGGCACACCATTGCGATTTCTGGGTACCAGTTGGGCGAGTGAGTATTTAGTGAGAGGTACATGTATGCAATTCACTCTCCAGCGGTACCAATTGATAGCGACAGATTTGGAATGAACTAGTGCAGAGTTTCAGTAAGGAAATCAAGTGTATTTAGAGCATCTACATCCCAGCAACTCAAATGAGTTTCTAAATAACTGTAACTACTTTTAGAAATTGAGGTCTTTAAAGTTTCTAACCTCACATCTCTGAAATTAATTTTAGATTTTTTATTTAGTCACGTCAGCAATAAATTAAAAATGAGAAATAATTTGAGCCAATCATTTGGCCAGCGTGAAGTTTATAAATAGTTTCTTAATAATAAACTTTCCTGCATAATTTTTAAATAAAAATCTCTCTCACATTCATAAAACTGAATTGAAAATTACCACATCAGATTAGAAACTCTCATAATACCAGAGATGTAAATGCTCTTAGTTGGATGATTTTTATGTTTATCCAAATGGATTGAAACCAACAAAACCAAGATCGTTCAAAGAGAGCATGATAAAAGTATGAATTTCTATTATCAATTGGATTTTGTTCAGAAGCGATGGCGTGATATTCAATCAAGATTGGGTGCGTTTTCTGTGCACTGATACAAAAACTTTGAATTGAGACAATACATCATTCTGGTACCAGTGCATTTTCTGTGCACTGTAATTTGTAAATTCCTAATCAATACACTGCATTTTTTTTTAACTTATGTGATATGAACATTTATTCTTATTGTGTTTTTTAATTGTATGATTTTTTAATGAGTTCGTAATAAGTTTGTAATTAGGTAATCTAGAGGTGTTGTAATTATCTATGTAAATACTCTTTTTTATTAATGGAAATTGCCAATGTCTCTCTGAATCAGTGATCTGCAAAAAAAAAAATGTATGAATTTTACTCGTCAATCTTTATTTGTTGTGTTAAATATTAATTATCATCTCCTTTTATATTAGCTTGTATCAATTATTAATTATTTACTCTAAATTTTGTGTTATCTGTTATTGGAGAGAATAATTATATTAGAAAAAAAATGTGAAGGAGAAGGGTATTTAGGTCTTTACATGCTATAATGTATTTTACTTGTACTTATGTCACTATTTTTAATCCTACTATATTACCAAACAATTACTCCTTAGTAAAGATTAAATTTTAAATCCCCACCCCTTAAGGAGGGCTGCCGAACACCCCCGGAGGGATGAAAAAAGATTTCGGCGCAGAAGAAGTGGAAGGAACGAATACTGTTTTGACACTAAACAAAAGCTGGAGCTATCAAGCACAAAAGAAAGGAAAGAGATATATTGATTAATTATAATTCATAGGATATTAATCGTAATTAATCACAATTTATTGTTAATTGAATAAATATGTAATTTATTGTGATTTAGAAAAGTAAATATGTTATTATCGTAATTAATCACAGTTTATGTTTTTTGAACGGCACAGAAACAGCGATTTTGTACATATTTTAAAAAATTGTAAAAAAAATTCAAAAATTATAAAATTTCATTTTCAAACATATTTTAGTATGAATATTATGTTGAGCAGTTTGATCAACAATTTGATCTCTGAAAACAAAGATCTAAAATGAAACATTGCAAAACCCAAACCGGCCCAAAGTGCTTTCAATTAGGCCCGGTCGGAGCCGTCCAATCCGCATCTAATTTGCGGTGCGCGCAATTTTTTATGCTGATACGGTTCGACATTGAACCGAAAAAGAACCGGGAACCAGAAATTTCGTTTCGCTTCTTCCCAGTTCCCCATTATTTTTCACATCCTCTTCTCCAATCACAGTCGTCTTTCTCCAGTTAATGGCATCAAGAGGAGTATCATCTCGCCTTCAACCGCCGCAAGAATACGACGAGGAAGAAGAAGAAGAGAAGAAAATGAAAGCGATACTTACTCGGAAGACGACCCGTCCAGTACCAGTAGTGACGCCGACACGGAACCAGAAGTGGCGGTGAACCTACCCCAAACGCTTGGACAGGCGAGGGACAGCAATTGAAGTTGATGAAGAAGTAAACGAAGAAGAAATTAAAGAAAGAGTGGAAAATGGGGAGGAAAAGGGGAAAGGAGATGTTGGGATTGAATTGGGGGACAACTCGGTACTTCTTAGTTGCCCCGTTTGCATGGAGCCATGGACCTCAGAGGGGCCTCACCGCGTCTGGTATTGGCATTTCTTTTTTGAATTTGAAAACAAAGAATAAAATCTACTTATTTTTCAGTTAATGGTGTAGGCCTCACCAAATTTGCTGGATGATGCCTGTTTTGCTAATTAGTTTCTTTCAAAAGATGTAAAAATTAAATACTAGATTTTTACAATTTAGATATCATATCCAGAAAATTGCTATTCTGTGCTAAAGCTGAGGTGCTTCGATCCAACTAGGTTGAACCTGTACAGTCCACTAATCTTATTACATGACATGGTTTTGCTAGATCTTTGCCATTTTTGCCTAATTTAATTTTCTATTGTGACATTATCCATTTAAATTAAGGTATTATGAAACAGAAGCATCCATTTTTTGCTGGTTTTGATTTCACATCAATCCAGCTTACTAGTATGAATGAACTGAGTCATTTGTTCTGAACTTGATGCAGCTGTATTCCTTGTGGGCATGTATATGGTAGATTGTGCCTAGAGAAATGGTTGCGCAAGTGCAAGAACAAAGGGAAAGTAAGCTTTTTATCATTCATCATCATATTAAATGAGGAAGTGTTTCTTCTTTAAGCATTCCTTTTCTCATCTTCTCATCTTTTTTTTTTTCTCTCCATTGGCAGTGCCCTCAGTGCAATGTGAAGTTTAATCCCAAACAGATCATTAACTTGTATGCACCAAGGATAGTGGTGCCAAATGATGACTTAGAGAAGGTTAAAACTTCCCTTTCATCTGAATTCTATCCTTTGCAAGAATATATCATCATATTTGTGAAATAGCATTTTTCTCGTTGATCTCAGGTCCCTACAGTTTTTTGATAAATTTTGAAGGCTACACTATTTATTAGGTTGTTAACAATTTTGGCCTAACTCTTTTTTTTTCTCTTGTGGGGTATAGGAATTTTATTGCTCTAGTCAGTATGTTTTGGTTAAGTTTACGAAGAGAATTAGGGAAGCCATCTTATGCCAGACTGACTTTAGTTCCGAGTTGCATGCTATGTGACATTCACTAGAGAGTCAAAACTTGTAACTTAGGTAAAATATTTACCATATCTTCGGGAAAACCCTTTTTTTGTTCCTCTATCATTTCTTTAAAAACATGATTTATTGGAAATGACCAAAGCCTCCTTTTCAGTCTTACTGAATCTAAGTTTCTGTTGCTTTGGACTTTGAACCTGCCACTTTACCGCCGTAAGATTTTGTCTTGGCCACTAAAGAAACCCATGTTTTGTTCATGATTTAAATTCAGTACTTGTGTTTTGTAGGAGGTGAAATTTCTACGAGAAAATATCAAATCCCTTATTTTGGAGGTTAGCTGTTTATCTTGAATGTCAATACTGGATACTAATTCTTAATGATTCCTTTAGAGCAAACTCTGTTTTCTATATCATGACTATATTAATATTCATTCTTTGTTGTACTTACTTTATTTTTGTTTTATTTTATAAATTTTGCAGGAAGACTACGATCGGGATATGAGCGCAAAATATGGGCCTGATCGAGCTCTTTGGCCCGCTTTTGACGCAGACGTCTGGTACGCCAACACAGACAATAATGCTCACGGCGATAACTATGGTCTCGGTGCTCTAGGTAAAATACACATACTTAAAATTGTAAATTTGTATTTAAATTCTATAACGTAATATTAATGATCTTCGATTTAATATTTCAGGCAAGACGAGATCGATGTATCACCCAGGTGGGTCGCAGACGTCTTCTTCGCAATCGCAATCGCAATCATATTCTTCGGCGCCGCCTCCTCTCAGGCAAGAAGACATAAATGCGATTTCAAGTCAGGTGTTCGGCATGTTTCAACCACAGTTCAGCCAATTCATGGAGGAGATGAGGCGTAGCGTGGGACGTTCTTCGCCTCATCAGGTAAGAAATTCGATTTTTGGGTATGTTTCAATCCAATAAGAACACCAAGTATGGCAAATCAATTAACGGAACAGTAAACTCCTAAAAATTGTAAACCCTAAACAGTAAACCCTAAAAACTTTAGTTATATTCTCACAGGGAGGTTCTAGCTCACACCGTCCCGATGCGCAGGATGACAGCGGTGATGATTTAGGAGATGACTAGTTTTAGGATGTTTTGATTTGTATGTCGTACTTTAGATATTTTATTTTTATGTCGTACTTTAGATATTTGATATTGGATGTTTATGTAGTACTTTACATATTTCTTGTTTATGTCGTTTTGTGAACTGCGTCGTATTTCTTGTTCTATGTTGAAATTGTTTTTGAATTTCTTTTAAATTGCTTGGTGCTTGGTACGTTTCGTACCAGTATTTTATATTGTTCAATTGCTTGCATGTGAATTGTTTATGAATTTTATATTTGTCGATCGAGAACGACGACGGTGAATTGTATATTTGCTTGTAAATTCTGTTTGCATTGCTTGGTGCTTGGTACGTTTCGTACCAATTGGGAAAAAGAAAAAAAAGAAAAAATATCAAAAAAAAAACAACCTTCTGCGACCGATTTTGGCCCATCAGTGACCGGCCAAGCGGTCTCTGATGGTCTTCCGCCACGTCACCACAGAGCATCAATGACAGATTTCATCGGTCGCTAAAGTGGTCATCAGTGATCGGTGCCTGACCCTTCAGCAATCAGTGACGTCAGCGGGGTAGTCATCAGCGACGGAACAACTGCGTCCGGATTTTCTGCGACCGATTTCGGTATCAGTCATCTGCGACTGGCGAAAATACCGTCTGCAACCGATTTGGCCGGTCGCAGAAAGGTATGAATGTTGTAGTGTGCAGAAAGCAAGATTACTTGATGTCATCGACAAGAGATTGCCTCGTGTGGAGTTCATGTCCACCCAGACGTACTTCTATAACTTGAGCCAGGGCATGCCATTCCAATATCCACCACATGGCCTCTTCGACATCGATTTCTATGAGCGGGCCGGACACGCGCCACCACCACCACCATATCCACACCCATACCAACCACCACCGCCACTTGAAAACCAAGATGAGTAGATTAGTTGTGAGTTTTTCTAGTTTTTTCTAGCTTTTTCTAGCTTTAGTTTCTTTTCTATGTTTTATTCATTGCATTGAGGTCAATGCAAGGTTTAAGCTTGGGAAGGAGATACTTGCATTGTATCTAGGACCATGTCATGTAAAATTGCATTTTTAGGGTTTATTTTTTCATTTTGTTAGGATGTTTTATCTAATCTTGACTGGGATTTTCTCCAAATCTTAGAAGGATGGATTAAGGTTTTTACCTAGTATGCATGTAGTTTAAATGTTGCATTAGGTCATATAACTTAATTAGGATTGCATTTAGGATAATTAAATAGGAATTTGTAAAAATTGTTATAGTTAAATATATGGATGAATTTGTTGAGACAGACCCTGTGTGTTTATTGTTTTTATTGTCTATGCTTAAATGGTTTTGAGTTGGATAAATTTAGGCTAATTGCAATTTGATTGAAAAGGGGTATTTTGGGTAGTATTTTTTTAGGTGATATGTTTTTTAAAGATTCTTGAAGTTAAACGTATTTCAAACTACCTTCTTTTTACATTATTGACTCTGATAATTTGGCAAAGTTTTGTGATAATTTCTAAGTAGATACCTATCATACACAACTCTATGCAACTCTATAGCCTTTATTTTTAAGCTAGATACCTATCTTTGTCAAGTCAATACTGAAACCCATAGCACAACAGTGGCAATATACACAAAAGTAAATACTGTACACGAGGGTATTATTGTCATTCCAAGGAAATTGAAAATTCGAGTGAACCACCACCTGTGATCTTTGTTGTCACTGGTACGTTAGACCCATCCATGTCAAGTAGTTCCCTGTTCCCTGAAAAGCACAATATTACTTGAATTTATGTAACCAGTATACATCAAAAAAGAAATATGCAACTAGTTACTATGTTGTTTTCATGACGGTGAATCTTGATGTCAAAAAATTGCATGTATATAATTAGATAGCATTAATATTGATGTAATAAGCAGTTCTGTTATGAACAAGATAGGTTATGTTCTTTCACAACACAGCCATTTGGTGGTTTTTGAGATACTTGGAGGGATTTTAATTAATTCAGATCTTTCTGTTGGACTCTTCTTCCTTATGAGTATACCATAATTTATTATATTATTTTTAAACACAATATAAATAATTAATTAAAATTTTAAACTCAAAATTATTACAAAAGTTCAACTTATCATTCTGATTATAATAAGTTCTAGGTGCTATACAATTGTGCAAGGCATCATGCTCCTGGAGTCACGATCCTCTGCATTCATTGTTTGAGTTTGAATATGGATCGTCCCATCAGAATTCAGACCAATCTGACAAATCTGTAATACACAAAATCTCTTTAAAATTTGCATCAATATATAACGAACAGACTAAACTAAATTTGCATCTGAGATACATTATATTTGGTTAGATTGAGAATAGACTATTTTTGGAGTTAGACTA
The DNA here is from genome assembly GCA_011114355.1 of Carex littledalei. Taxonomy (NCBI): domain Eukaryota; kingdom Viridiplantae; phylum Streptophyta; class Magnoliopsida; order Poales; family Cyperaceae; genus Carex; species Carex littledalei. Next base: position 10,689,829 of record CM022094.1, read on the forward strand.
TTCGGAATAGCTTATTCGGTGTTTAGTTGGTTTAAAATAGTTATAATAGTGAATTCAAACTTTTTGTCTTATTAGAATATATTATTCCTAAGAGTTTTGAGATTTAACTATTATAATAAAATAAACAATAGCTATTCTTAATTTTACTATTCTAACTAATTCTTATTTTGCAACCAAACACACCTAGAAAATATGAATTCATGCTCCAGGTCCAGGACAAGATGGGTTGAATGCACCAAGAAAAGAAGAAGATGGATTCAGTGCACCAAGAAAAGGGTTGAGAGTCAAATCAAGAATGAAAAAGAGAGCACCATAGAAAGTAAATCGCACCATTGAAATTGACAACCTGTCAACCTCTTTGACACCAAGTGGTGACCAAGTAACACCAAAATCCTTGACAAATATTTTCATTTGGAAGTCAAGAGCAAGAAAGTGCTCATGACTTTCTTGTTCTTTGATGTGATTGTTTAATTTAAGCATTTGTCTCGGTCGGCTATAAAGATAATATGGTATTTCTTGTAAGATTTTGCTCGATTAAAGATATTCTAGTGTATATATTTTATAATTAAAAAGTATTGGTTAAATTAAAAAATTGGAATTGTAGGTGTATTTTTTAAATAATATGCAGATCAAATTTAGATCGATTCTAAATACATTTACTTGTTCATCAAATATTTCAAAGTAAATTTTATCGAAATACATAAATATATTGTTGGTACTTTTATTGGTGAAACTTATAAATCACACAAGTTTTGATCCTTTAATAATATTTATGCTTTAATCAGTGCATTTTTTATCAATATGAACACCCATACATAATATGCCGGAAATATAACCTTGAATATATTTATTTTGCAAAAACTCTAAACTTCAACGACATGAATTTTGATAAATTAAATTTTCATTTGGTAGAATTAATATTTCTTTCTTATTTGTATCGATTTTCTTTTTAACTTGTAAACCATTCATTCCACCAAATGCTTGCTTATGAGGTAGATGGAAATCATAGACTAAAAAATCTACTAATGCAAATGAGTTATCAGGTAATAAGTTATAATTTGTTACTAGGAACTTTAGTTTTTCTATTTTTTCTCATTATTAATTGTTCTGTATGTGCAGGGCCATATGCCTAACCTCCACCAAATTTCACTAGTTGAAGCTTTGGACTTTAATACAATTAGTTTAAATTATTTGGACATTGATAACTGTCCCCGTACTTCTGTCCCCATTGATACGCCTCAATTATATATACTTTCGGTTAGAATTTCACCTCTAAAACTGTACTAAATTCCTTGTATTTTACCTTAGTTTAATATAGAAAACACCAAAGAACCAAATTACTGCATTTGCCTTGTTTAAATTACAGAAATCGAGCAAATGGAGCAAAATACAGGCTGGTGCGGACCGCACGAAAATAAAATGAAGTTGCACATGAAATTCGGAATTAAAATCGAGAAATCTTCAATTCCTCCCGAGAGTTTTGCGACCTGTACAAGCATTTCGTGCCGGCCGCACGAACCAAAAATCTCATTTTGTGCGGGTCTCTCTAGCCACACAACCAGCTACACAAACCTCTTTCCTTAGCAAAATTCGGCCGACTTCCCATTTTATGTGGGCCGCACGGGAGGCCGCACAAGAGATTTGCCTAATTTTGCGATATCTTTTCAGATTTGCTGCCATATTCTGGGGAATTGCTTCCCAAGAAACAAAAATTGTTATATATTGGAGGGAGGCACCAAGAGAAAGGCATCTTTGTTTTAACTTTTCTTCTACAAATTTCTACACATCTCTTGAATCTTTTCCAAATTAATTAAGGCGATTGAGGCGAATGATTGAAGGTTGCACGAGCGGAACAACGTGAAGACGAGGGCAACAAGCAAGGAGATTGGTGTAGTCTATTGTCTTTCTTGTTTTTCTTAGTTTTTATCATGTTTACTCTTGTATTTTTTTTTTTATGTTAGCGCACCCATGAGAGGCTAGATTTTCTCTCTTGGGGCTTAGGTTTTAAGCATGAACTTGTGTTAAAATCTACCTTACTTGGATGATTTTCTTTATTATGATTGTTTGCTTGCATGATTGTTCTTGTTGATTTTATTATTCGTGTGATTGTGTGATTTGTGTTGCTTGTTAATTAGTGTCCCGCTTAGGTCTAAACAACTTGAGTGGATTTGGATCAAGAATTGATGGTACCAAATTATGTACATGAATACCTTAGGATTTGAGATTATAAATGACCAAATCTAATTCTTAGTCCGGAACCACAAGAAACAAATATTGAATTGAGGTGAATGACTTAATCGTGAACCCTCATATTTAATTGTGACCCCTAGAATTGAACCGAATATTGGTGTGAATGACTTAATCGTGAAGTATCGGTATTTAGGGATAAACTAGGCTAACCTATGCTTATGGTCTAGATAGCTAGGGTGAAGAACTTAATCGTGAAACTCGAATTGTTTAGGCACGTCATTAATTCACAAAAGTGACCCTTAATGATATTTTGGGCTTAAGAAACCCCATCAATACAAACATGAATTTAGAAACCAAACAAGTATGGATTTGACCAAGTGATTGTATGCCAATAGCCTCTAGACTTCTCTCTATTGAAACACAACTCATTTTATTTGTTTGTTTAAATTATTTTTGTTACAAATAAACTCTTAATCATCAAACCAACTTGCATAGCATTAATAAATCTATCATATGTCTCATCCCCAAAGAAAAAGATGCTAAAAAAATAAAAAATTCAGACCATTTAGTCTGATCAATTGCAGTTTTAAAATCATATCTAAAATCCTTACTTTCATATTGTAATCTATCATGAATAGGATAATTGACCCTAGCCAAGCTGCTTTTATAAAAAAAAAATAGGTATATCTTAGATAATGTAGTCTTGAGTCAGGAAATTATCCATCATTGTCAGGAAACTAATACACAAGGGGTTGTTATCAAGGTTGACTTTGAAAAGGCCTATGATAAAATAAATTGGCATTACCTTATTAACATTCTTAGTAGTAGGGGGTTTGGGACGAAATAGATATCTTAGATACAAGAATGGTTATATAGCTCCCTATCTTGTATCAACATCAACAGAGACCTCACTCCTTATTTCTTTTGTAAAAGAGGAGTAAGACAAGGTGCTCATTTGTCTCTTTATCTCTATATTCTAGCCGCTGATACCCTCAACAAGATATTTTAGAGAGGCCAATTATCAGGAACTATACAAGGATTAGGTCCACCTTTACCTGACGGTCATCCTGCGGCAAATTGCCACTATGCAGGATGACACAATTGTGTTTTTAAAATCTGATCCTATTAATATAGAACATGCTTGGTGGATATTACTTGTCTTTGAAGCATTATCAGATATTAAGATGAATTATAACAAAACAGCCATGTATCCGATAAATACTGATCAAGAAGAGACCCTAGCTACTCATGTTCGATGTATCACATCCAAATTCCCCTTACAATACTTAGGGATGTCCTTACATACACATAAAATGACTACAAATGATTGGATTTTTCTCATTGATAAAATAGAGAAAAAATTACAAAATTGGCAGGGAATTCTACTTTTCCTTGGGGGTCGCCTTACACTTATCAATTCAGTGCTATCTGCAGTCCCTTTATACTCACTTTCTATATTTAAAGTCCCTACATATGTTATTAAAAAGATAGATCAAATTCGACGAAGATTTCTTCGGCAAGGTCCTAGTATTGTTAAAATGAAATATACTCTCATTAGTTGGCAAATATCATGCTTTGCTAGAGAATTTGGAGGATTGGGCATTTTAGATTTGAGACAAATGAACATAACATTACTAATAAAATGGTGGCTCAAATATAAAGACCCTAATTACAGTAGTCGTTGGAAAAACATCATTCTAGCTAAGTATTATGTAGGTCATCACAGCATCACACCTTCTCCTTTTTGGGCAGCCATTATGAAACTAGAACAATTGGGGAACCTCAGCATCTCTTACACACCTGGGGTCCACTCATCAGTCCTGTATAGGACTGACATTTGGTTCCAACATTTCTCTCTTGCATCTAGATTCCCACAACTATTTTCTATATGTGCTAACCAAGATATTCAATTATAGGCAGTGATAAATACTCAAGGGGAAGCACTTTGATTTAGAAGAAACTTGACTGATATCTTATATACATAATGGTTATCTATATTAGAAATAATTAGCCAAATATCATATACCCATAATACTGACCAATTAAGCTGGAGATGGGAACCCAATGGGAAATTTACTGTTAGGTCCTTGTATAAAATACTCAACTATAGAGCTCAAGTGCAGCAGCAGGTCAGAGAGGAGACAACCCTTTGGCTTCCGGACAACACCGATGCGATTCCTATTTGCAGCTAGCATCCTGATGATCAGATGGTGCTTGCAGAGTTTCCGATGGTGATTGAGGACATACAGATGGTGATCTATGAAGGGGACTCCAATCTTGCAAATGTTTAGAAGCTTAGATAATGTTTTGTTTCGTAATAAGTAGTTTAGACATATTTACCTCAGCCATTGTTGGTGGCTTAGTGTTATCAGCCCATGTTGGTTGATTAACATTAATAGTTCATGGTGGTGGCTTAGTCTTAGAGTCTTTCCATTAACTTGGTTTTCAGTTTTGGTACTGCCTATATGAGGCATAAGTCTATTTGTGTACAATGTATCATTTTGGTCGCGAGATATCCCTATTAACCCCTACTGTAACTTAACTTGTTTTCTGCAATGAAACGGGCTTTGGCCTTTTATCCAAAAAAAAAATTAAACTCTTAATCGGGTATTGAACCCACAAAACCAAATTTGCAACAAACACCCCCATTTACTTTATTTTGCACCTTCTAGAATTAATTAATTTAGTAAGAAGTAATATTTCTCGTTATCTTTGGATCGATACATATTTTACTACAATGATAGGTTGTATAATTGCAACCGACCTATCATTGTGTACTAAAGTTTTATAAATTTAAAAGTGAAAAAGTGTATCTAATTGACCTAAAATCTAATACCTAAAATACACAACACCCGCACATAACTTCCATAACTAATCTGGAGGGACCGTCCCCGCACAATTTCCTTATATGATATGTATCTCCCCGCACAATTTCTAAAGTATTAATATCTATGAACAAATGTATTTATACCTATGGAAATATTTATACCTATGCAAGAAAATATTTTAACATAAATAATTGTCTCCCTAACCAAATCTCCCAAACTGTCCCCGCACCATAAATACCTATGGGGGACCACTCAAACTAAATAGGGGGGCCAGGAAGGACCATACACATTTTTACATATAGCGTTGGATGACGTCTGAAAGTATTAATATCAAGTATTGAAAGTATTTATATCTATGCGCTGAAGTATTTATATGTATATACATTGTACAAAGTTTAATCTTCAGGCATTTAATCATATTAAGTTACACATCAAAGTATTAATATTTTATTTTGCAATTATTGATACCTATGCAATTAAGTATTTATACCTATGAAATCAACTATTTTTGTTATAAGAAGGTTGATGCGGGGGTACGGGGTCCCCACTACTTCATTAGAGGAATGTTGACTCGGGGACCATTGGAGGACTAGAAAAGGGGAATCATCATATCAAGTTACACATGCAAGCATTAATATCTTACTTTGCAAGTATTAATCTGTTATTTCTCAAGTATTTATACTTATTAAGGTTGACGCGGGAACAAGTGTAGGAACTGAAAAATTGGACTATATAATTAGTGGGGATCATAGTACAACCTTCTTCTATTGTACCTGCGGGGATAGAGAGAAAATTGGAGTGCGGGGATAGATTATTCAAATTATTTTTGCTTCATGTTGTTTAAACAATATGCAAGAAATAATGGACGCTACTTGATTTAAGTAGATATTTATTATATATTGAACTAATATATGATTTAAGCAGAGACTTGATGATGCATTTACATATAGATAGTACTGTTTCTTTACATTAAAAAATCAATTCAGTACCTGATATGAAAATTTGCTATGATCAACAAATTAAACTTTCCTTCTATTTAAACGTGCATTTAATGAGAAATAAGTGGAAAGAACGGTGACCCAATCACCCAAATGAGAAATTCTCATAAGGGTAAAGATATGGAGAGAATTTTTTTGGAGTAAAGACAAGTAATCTAAATATTTAATATTCACAAAAATAAATTATTATTCGAATTTTAAACCTGCGATCCCTCACACAAAATCATTAAATCAAAAGCTAATTCTCATATATGAAGAGAATTATTTTGATTTCATACAGTACATAATCAATAAAAAATAAAAATATAATATACAATTGATGCATTGCATAAAATTAAATAAGCTCTGCGAATATTTTTAACTACCGTGCATATATAATTTGAATGGCCCTAGCATATGTTAGAATTTGTTTAGCTTTGCTTGCATTGATCATGCATTTAATTAATATAAGTATGCTTAGGTGGATTGAGAAATTAAAGCAGCATGGCCTCCGATGAAAGTTTTGACCAGGTAATTTTATGTACGGAAAAATATTGAAATGTTAACTTAGCTATAAGACGCTCATTAAAATAATGTCTTTTTATTATTAGAACAAAACCAAAGGACAAGGAGTAGAACTAGGGTGAGCTGTGCTCACCAACGGTTTTGGTGAGCACACCTCCAAATAACGCATTTTCAAAGTTCAAATAGTCGATTCGAACCTTCCAACGTGTTCTTCATATTAATATGTGCTTGGAGACCAAATTTTACATTTTTTGGAAATTTTTTACTATTTTTTTAGAATTTTTGAAAATCAGTGTTTTTTGAATTTTTTTGAATTTTTTTTTTATTTAATAAAAAGCTGATGATTTTCAAAAATTCTAAAAAAATAGTAAAAAATTTCCAAAAAATGTAAAATTTGGTCTCCAAGCACATATTAATATGAAGAACACGTTGGAAGGTTCGAATCGACTATTTAAACTTTGAAAATGCGTTATTTGGAGGTGTGCTCACCAAAACTGTTGGTGAGCACAGCTCACCATAGTCCTACTCAAGGACAAGAGTCATGTATTGTTGCTCCCAAGGCGGCATGTCATCGAATATATATATATAAATATATGAAGAGGGTTCAGATGCCTTTATTTTTTTTGCCTCCACCGTGTCTCTATTTTTAAAAACTTAAAAGTCAAAATAAAACCGTTGGATATGATCTACATCATTTTATCTATGTGCTCATAAAAAATTATCACATTTTAATTTTGTTTTTATGTGAATCAATAAGTTGAAAAATCAACGTCTAGAAATTATCCACATTAGTACGTTTTTTACAAACTCTTGATGACAACCAAAACAAAATTGAAATGTCATAATTTTTTACACGTGTATAGATAAAATGATGTACATCATATCCAACGGTTTTATTTTGACTTTTAAGTTTTAAATTTTGAATTATTAAATTTTTTAAAAATGAAGGCATAGTGGAGGCATGAAAAATAGAGGCATTTGAACCCTCCTCTATATATATATATATATATGAGGAGAGTTCAAATGCACCATTATTTTTGTGCTCTAATATGCTCCACATTCTTATCTCCATTTTCAAAGTCCGAACAGTTGATCTGAACCACTCAACATGATCTTCATAATAAAATATGCTTGGATACCAAATTTTATATTTTTTAATATTTTTTTACTATTTTTTTAAATAAGTACAAAATCACTTTTTTAAGGAGATTATGGACCATCCGATAAAGTGATATTGTACATATCTAAAAAAATAGTAAAAAAATTCAAAAAAATATAAAATTTGGTCTCCAAACATATTTTATTATGAAGATCATGTTGAACGATTCGGGTCGACTGTTCGGACTTTTAAAATAAGATAAAGAATGTGGAGCATATTGGAGCACACAAATTATAGTGCATTTGAACCCTCCTCTATATATATATATATAGAGTGGTTAATATCAAAACATTTATTCCTAGGTCATGGAACAAACGCTTCGGTTTTTACATTTTCAAAGTCCAAACAGTCAATCCAAACCGTTCAACATTCAATCTATATTAAAATGTGCTTGGAGACCAAAATTTACATTTTTTGGAATTTTTTTTACTATTTATTAAGTCAGTTTTAAAATCGTTGTTTTCAATGATCCAGAAATTTTTCACTATTTATTAAAATCAACGATTTTAAAACTGACTTGATAAATAGTAAAAAAATTGCAAAAAATGTAAAATTTGGTATCCAAGCACATTTTAATATAAAGATCACATCTAACGGTTTGGATCGACCATTTGGACTTTGAAAATCGAAAAACCAATTGGTTGCACCACGGCTCCGGAACAAACGTTTTGATATTAGCCAACCTCTATATATATATATATATATAGAGAGAGAGAGTGGCTAAGGTCAAAGTGGTATGACCAAGGCCTTGGTGCTACCAATTAGTTTTTGCAATTTTAAAGTTCAAATACTCGATTCAAACCGTTAGATGTTCAATCTATATTAAAATCTGCTTGGAGACCAAATTTTACATTTTTTGGAATTTTTTTACTATTTTTTAAGCCACTTTGAAAATGGCAGATCCGGGTGAACAATAAAAACAGTGTAACCAAATTCTGAACCATGTGATCAGCAATTTCCAAAAAATATAAAATTTGGTCTCCAAGCAGATTTTAATATAGAGATCACATCTAATGGCTCGGATCGACCGTTTGGACTTTGAAAATCCAAAAACTAATTGGTAGCACCAAAGGCCTTGGTCATACCACTTTGATCTTAGCTATATATATATATATATAGAGAGAGAGAGACTGGCTAATATCAAAACATTTGTTCCGGAGCCATGGTGCAACGAAATGATTTTTTGATTTTCAAAGTCCAAACCGTTAGATGTGATCTCTATATTAAAATGTGCTTGGAGACAAAAATTTTATATTTTTTGAAATTTTTTTACTATTTATTAAGCCAGTTTTAAAATTGTTGATTTTAATAAACAGTAAAAAAAATTTAGATCATTGAAAATAGTGATTTTAAAATTGGTTTAATAAATAGTAAACAAATTCATTACAAATTGAATGTTGAACAGTTTGGATCGACTATTTGGACCTTGAAAATGTAAAAACCGAAGCGTTTGTTTCACAGCTTAGGAACAAACGTTTTGATATTAGTCAATCTATATATATATATAGAGAGAGAGAGAGAGGGGGGGTTGGCTAATATCAAAACGTTTGTTCCTAGACCGTGGAACAAACGCTTTGGTTTTTACATTTTCAAACTGCAAACGGTCGATCCAAACCATTCAACATTCAATCTATAATAAAATGTGCTTGGAGACTAAATTTTATATTTTTTGGAATTTGTTTAATATTTATTAAGACAGTTTTAAAATTCAATGATCCAGAAATTTTTCACTGTTTATTAAAATCAGTGATTTTAAAACTGACTTAATAAATAGTAAAAAAATTCCAAAAAATGTAAAATTTAGTCTTCAAGCACATTTTAATATAGAGATCATATCTAACGGTTTGGATCGACCGTTTGAAGTTTGAAAATTGGAAAACCAATTGGTTGTACCATGACCTAGGAATAAACGTTTTGATATTAGCCAACCTCATATATATATAGAGAGAGAGAGAACACGTTGAGTACTTTAGATCAACTATTAGAACTTTAAAATTGCAAAAACTAATTGGTAACACCAAGGCCTTGGTCATACCACTTTGATCTTAGCCAACCTCTCTCTCTCTCTATATATATAGAATCTGGCTAATATACTACATGTAGCATAGAGGGCATCCGTGCAACGGCTCAATATTTGAGTTGTCAAAATCTTAACAGTGATCCGAACCATTCAACATGATCTTCATATGAATATGTACTTGCAAACTAAATTTTACATTTTTTAGAATTTTTTTACTATTTTTTTTATAGGTAGAAAATCACTTGATCTGAAAATTCTGTACCATTCAGATCAAGTGATTTTCTACCTATCTAAAAAAATAGTAAAAAAATTCTAAAAAATATAAAATTTGGTTTGCAAGTACATATTCATATGGAGATCATGTTGAACGGTTCGGATCAACCGTTAGAATTTTGAAAACTCAAATATTGAGCCGTTGCACGGAGGCCCTCTATGCTACATGTAGCACCGTAGCCAACTCCTATATATATATATAGAGAGAGAGAGAGATGAGCTATGGTGAAACATGGAGTAAAACCAAGTTTTTACTCCATGACACTATATTTCCATTTTGAAAATTCAAACAACCAATCCGAACCGCTCAACATGTTCTCTATATTGAAATGTGCTTGGAGACCAAATTTTATATTTTTTGGAATTTTTTTGCTATTTTTTAAGCAACTTTGAAAATCGCTGATCCACTGTGAACAGTAAAAACAGTAAAATTTTCTGGACCACCGGATCAGCGATTTTCAAAGTGGCTTAATAAATAGTAAAAAAAAATCCAAAAAATGTAAAATTTGGTCTCCAAGCACATTTCAATATTTAGAACATGTTGACCGGTTCAGATCGGTTGTTTGAATTTTCAAAATGAAAATATGACGTGGAGTACAGACTTGTTTTACTCCACGTCTCACCATGGCTCATCTCTCTCTCTCTCTGTCTCTCTCTCTCTCTCTATATATATATATATAGATAGAGAGGTTGGCTATTGTGCTTCCATAAGCATATGTCCACATATGCTTATAACTCATTTTTGCGTTTCCAATGTTCAAATGGTCGATCCGAACCGTGGGCATATTCTCCATATTAATATGTGCTTGGAGACTAAATTTTACATTTTTCTGAACTTTTTTACTATTTATTAAGCCACTTTGAAAATTGCTGATCCGGGTGAACAGTAAAAACAGTGCAACAAAATTCTGGACCATATGATCAGCAATTTTCAGAGTGGCTTAATAAATAGTAAAAAAATTCAGAAAAATGTAAAATTTGGTCTCCAAGCACATGTTAATATGGAGAATATGTCCACGGTTCGGATTGACCATTTGAACATTGGAAACGCAAAAATGAGTTATAAGCATATGTGGGCATATGCTTATGGAAGCACAATAGCCAACCTCTATAGATAGATATATATATCAGAATAATGAGAGGAGTCTATCTCTTAAGTTTAAATCTTGCGTTCCTTCCTAAACGTCTTCTGTTAATTTTTTTTCTCTTAACAAAACTAATTGCTTATAACATATAATCTAAGAAAACATGACCATGTGATTAATTATTTCTTTTAATTTTTTAGCTCATCCAACCTTTATAATTACAATTTTCAAAACACATTTAGTGATGGTACAGAAGTCATAAGTGATCAACATTACACTCCCATACGATCATCAAGTACATCTTGAAATAATATAAATATATTGGGTATGTTTGGTTGGGCTGAGAATATGTTATTTCGAATACGTATTTCGTATTTGGTTGGACCAGAATAGTTATAATAGAGAATCTAATTTGTTGTCTTATTAGAAAAACCTATATTTTAGAAGAAAAAAAATGAAATTTAACTATTCTAATAAGATATTCAACGGATTAATTTTGGAAAATCCATTAATAATTTGTTCATAATTTGTTCAAATTTTAGAAAATAGAAAATCCATTAATAATATATTCAACGGGTCAATTTTGGCGAAAAAAAAACGATTAAATCAATATTGCTATCAATCAATCTAATTATATAATTTGTTGGAATAATCAAGAGACACGCGGTACTACATAAGATTCTCTTGAAATTTAGACAATACAATCATAGTACAACATATATTTGTTTAATTCCCATTTGAATAAAGAAAGCGATTCCAAGGTGATCCGTATAAAACACTTCTGGTGCAGGAGTTCATATGGCGGGTCATTGCTCTTATCTGGTGACCCGCTACATATAGTTTATCTGTAGAGGGCCTCTATGGGGTTTTATTTCATCCCAACCACTATGCACATTTTAAGGGGATCAAATCTTAAAATACAATGGAAGATAGATTGTGTTAATTTAGAAAAGATTTTGTTTAGATTTAGAAGCAACAAAAATACAATGTACAACGCAATGAAGATATATAGCGAAAAAAATACGCCCTTTGTGTTGTCGTTTTTAAGGCAAACTATTCATATATTTAATGAAAGTTCTAAATTTAATTAATCATATTTCCACAAGCGCACGGAATTAGAAAATTAGTTGGTGATTGAATTCTTTCAACTAAGTGAGAACGGGTTGAATTACATCTACAATGCGACATAATAACAAGATTTGGAAATTATTTGTTTTCGACATATTTCCAAACAAAAGAACAAAAACCTGTTTTTAATCTCGCAGTAAAGACACATAGCTCTTATGTGAGTTCAAAACCCATAAAGTAAGGAAATCCTATGTAATATACATATGAGTTTGAAAGTGTGTTGTGTTGAGCATAGTAACAATATACGTGAGAAATTCGCGAATAATTCACGTTTTATTCGTTTTTTTTATGTTTCCGAACTGAACTCCGAATAAAATGCAAAAACGTATAATACTTTTTATTCACGACGAAAACATGAATCACGAATTATTCGCGAGAAAAACGTGATTTTTTTTAGTTCTTATTTTATATTTATTTATTTTTTGGAGATTTTTGGTTATTTTTACTTCCTTGTTGTACCAAATCATTCCCGAATTATACCCAAATTACGAATTTTTGACCCCGCCGAACCGAACCCCAACTATTCGTTTGTCACTATGGTGTTGAGTGGCTTGACTCCCCTGTAGTCCCTGACGTCACTTAGAGGGGGTTTAAAGGGAGTCTTAAATACTCTCAGACGTTTTTCGATTAAGTCATCTAAACTAACAAGTCAAATAAGCGTGTGTAAGTAAAGTAAATAGAGTAGAGTTTAGAGACAGTTGACACGCAAGATGATAACGGAGTTCGGCGTAAAAAATCTACGTCTCCGGGGTAGAGCAACCTCGTCGGTGCCCTTTTTCTATTACCCAAAAAATGACACAACTCGTGACACATGAGCCCAACAATGGTGGGAAGTCATGGCCTAACTCAGGTGCAAGTTGAGCCTAGAAGCTCGAGTTGAAGAGTCTCTTGGAATTGTCACACATCTATGGATATATGTGAGCGGAAACGCTCTGGCTAGTGTACTCCTTCGCGCCCTACAAGCGGACCACACTAGCGGGGATTGAAAAACTCTAGAATTAAATCCTAGACATTAAACTATATCTCCTAAAAGATAAGTCGAGTGGATTTGAGAGTGTTGAGAAGATGTTGAAATTTAAGTTCACTCAACAATGAAAACTATCAAGTGTTTCACAATAAATGTGTTTTCAAATGTGAGAGGCGGCTAGCTTAGCAAATCTGAAGTGATGATAACTCTTTATATAGTGGGAGGATTCAGATTTGCTAGATCCACTATAATGGAAAGAAACCCGTTAGGTTGGACTGTACGAATATTGAAGTTAGGATTTTTGCAATAATTGAAATTAATATTAACCGTTCTAAACATTTATGCCTGTTTAGAATGGTTAGTACAATTTGTCCCACAAAACTTGATAAGCAGCCATACGGATGTCATCCGTCTTGTACGAAACCAAATTGAAACTTTCTGACTTGTCATTTTAAATTGGTTCCATGTATTTGTTTCGGTCAAGGCGGATGCTCCAGAAATCAACAAGCCTCAAATATACTTTACTTAACTACTTGATTATTACACAAATCTATAGCTTCGTAAAGTTTTGTTGACTTCTCAGGTTCATCAAAAAAATCTTGTAATTCAGCACTTCATGAACCTTGGTTCTTCATTATAAATCTTGAACTTAAAGCTCTGAATCTATCTTTGGTTCTTCACAATCGATCTTGTAATTAAAGCTTTGAACCTACAAACTCACTAAATCGTGTAAAATGTTAAATTCAATTAGTGTATGTTTTGCAAATTTAGTCAAACAAAGTATTAGAAGATTGCATACAGCCAACATCCCAACCCATGATTTTTTTAAAAAAAAAATCTTTTCTGAAACTTGAAGATAAAAAGGGTTCAAATGTCTCTTTTTTTCTGCATTAATCATATCTTCAAATTTTAATTTTCTAATAAGTCATTTTTTTAAAACTGAATATCAAAATAAAATTACTAGATATCATCTATATTATTTACTCTCATACACATAAAAAATTATCACTTTTTGATTTTAAAAAATTATTAGATATCATCTGTGTATTTTTTGCAAGCTTTTGATAACAATCAAAATAAATTTAAAATAACATATCTAACTACTTTAATTTAACATTTGATTTTTATGTTCTAAATTATTAAAATTTCAAAAATAAAGATATAAAAAAATATTAATATTGAAGGTGTTTGAACCCTATAAAATTACTTTCATAAAAATAACAATAACATTTTCTCCCAAGTTATCTCCCTATCAAATAATTAAATACTAAGAAATAAGCATCTCGGAAGCATAAAAGTATTACAACTCCCCAAATTGCAATGAATAATTAAAGAAAAAGTAAACTATGGTAACTCAAGCTTCCAAACCAAATATTTAATAAATAAATATTACAGTGTACTCGTCAAACAAGATGTACTGTTTATTATTACAACATAAATAATTCAGTACAAATTTAAGAAAATGCATAAAAATAATAATGCATACTGGACACAATTTCATTATGAGAATGATTCAAATGCCTCTATTTTTTATGTCTTTATTATAATTTTAGTTTTTTTTATTTTTTATATTTTTTTTAGAACTTATATTTCAAAATAAAACCATTAAATGTTATTTGTGTTATTTTCTCTACATACACATAAAAAAAAATTATCAATTTTCGATTTTATTTTATATGAATCAATATGTTAAAGAATCGTGGTTTTATTTTAACATTTAGGGCATGTTCGGCTGTAGAATGGGAACGGGAATAGATGATGGAATGAAAAATTTTGAACTGACAAAATACTGTGCGCGTGGGCTGATTTTCGCGAAGTCTGAGTGAATTTTTTTTTCCCACATACAGTAACAGGCTCTTAAGTTTTAAATTTTAAGTTATCAACGTTTAAAAAATAAAGACACTATGGGAATAAAAAATAAAGACATTTGAACCCTCCAATATTGTATAGTACTTTATGGGCCTAAAGCATTTCCAATTTTCAAAACAGTCCTGTTGAAAATTAGATATTATCTTGAAATTAATGAGGGGTGAAAAGCTAAAGGAAAAGCGAGAAATTAATAGACATAAACAAGGTGCCCCCACGGGGGAATATTTCGTTGGTGGTGAAGAAGCAAACACAAGCAATCATCGTACTAAGCAACATTGTATTTATTAATTAACATTAATCACGGTCATTAAGCAGCTTTTGATTAAACTAATAATATGACGTATATAGCTTTTATTAGACAATACCTCTCCTGCTTCCAAATCCTCCAACAATCCAATCCAATCTCCAATCACCTTTAGTACCTTTTTTCTTAAGATTAATCACTTTTACAAATACACCCTCAAATTCCATATAGAATTTTTGTTTTTATTATGAGGAGGGTTCAAATGCCTCTATTTTTCATGCCTCCATTTTTAAAAACTTTAATAACTCAAAATTTAAAACTTAAAAGTCAAAATAAAACCGTTGGATATGATATACATCATTTTATCTATGTGCTCATAAAAAATTATCACATTTTGATTTTATTTTTATGTGAATCAATAAGTTGAAAAATCAACGTCTAGAAATTATCTACATTGGTACGTTTTTTACAAGCTCTTGATGACAACCAAAACAAACTTGAAATGTCATAATTTTTTCCAAGTGCATAGATAAAATGATGTATATCATATCCAACGGTTTTATTTTGACTTTTAAATTTTAAATTTTGAGTTATTAAAGTTTTAAAAAATGAAGGCATGGTGGAGGCACAAAAAATGGAGGCATTTGAACCCTCCTCTTTAGAATAGAGATGATGGGAATTAGTTGATGAAATAAGAGGGAGAAATTAGTTAAAGAAACACTATTATTATTATTATTATTATTATTATTATGTAAAATTAGTATATTTCAAATGCAAATTTTGATTGTAAAGTGATTATAAAATGAATATTTCGTGAGGATGAATTGTGGTTTGTATGCCGAACTAGTTGATTTTGGTTGAAAGAATATAGAATACGAGTTCAAATCTCCTGTAATCGGAGACCAGTGAACAATGATTTTGAAATTCTTGCAATCCGAATCCAGCCGGCGAACTGTTTCGAGATGCGTGCACAGAAAAACCAGTTGTTTCGAGATGCGTTTTCGAAAAAAATTCAACGGCTAGATTCGAGATTGCAGGAATTTCATAGTACTGTTCACTGGATTTGGAATTGCAGCAGATTTATTTTCATAGAATATAGTATGTACCTGAAATTTAAGTGTTTAATTATTTGTAGGGACGACACTTTCAAACCATGAAGATCAAACATGAATGAGAGAATCATATAAAATTTTTATACTAAATTTGAAGTCAATTTTACATAATCTGTAACATTTTACTTTAAACTATATAGAAATCATATATAATTATAAAAAAATTAAAAATAAATAAGAGTCAATTAAGTCTGACTCTGATTATTTGTCATACATGCAAATGAGTCGTCATCATCGGATATCAGCCGGATACAGATACGGATACGGATTAGATCGGATATTTATTGAAATAATATTAAAAATACCAAAGTTCATAATATTTATCTAATTTTAATGATAAATAACAATGTTTTTTCATAATATATATTAAAATATATGATATATATCTACTATTCAGATACGAATAATAAAAACATAAAATCATATCAGTATCCATATCTACACGGATATTCGAATACAGAACATATATTACTGTACCGTTTTCACCCTATTCTAAAGACATTGAACTGTCTCAACTAATCTATAATAACCTTAGATTTCCTCCAGTATTCTATTTCTGACACCAGAATTCAAATGTACAACCACTATGAATTCAGATCCTCTCCGATACCGTAATAGATAATCTTTTACAATTACTTGATCTGAACTGTTCTTTTTAACTTGGCACGAATTTTAAAGCCCAATAATACTGCCCTCTCCGTCAGTCCGAATCTCAAAGCGGCTGAGAGTTAATCTCAAACCGTAAAGTGAAAGAAATCTTTTACAGTAATGGAGAGGATACTTGTCCCAACCACTATCTTCACAACACAATTCAAAATCTAAAGCAAATAGATTTATACCTCACCGACATGTATTGAAATTCGTATTTTAATCTTAAACTCTGTCATAGTTCCAGTACGGGATGCTTCGGGGAAATGGTTGACACGTGACAGGATAATGTCACGTGACCGTACAAAAAAAGGTTGAGGCCTCTCGGCCGTCTGATCCCAGTCATTTTCATCCGTCAGATCACTTCACAGTTCTACCGTTTATACACGTGTCCTTCTCTCAACGAAGCAGAGCGACCCGGAAAACGACAAACAAACGTTCACCACCGTACTTTCTGCTGCTCTCTCTTTTTCACGAAAGTAAAAAAGTGAAAATGAAGTAATTTTCACACCTTGATGCGAACGCGGATTTGCGAAGCCATCAGATTAGATCTAACGGTGGCAGTTGAAGTATCACTGTCGATGCGAGCGCATCACGATGTTGTTAAAATAAATAGTGGGGTCCATTTTTATATTTTGGTGCGATCCGATGGGTAGTGGACCAAATTCGAACAGTTGTCCAATAAAACCCGTACGATCTGCATCAAGATTCGGCGTACTTATTCCGCATGAACTTTATAGTTTACACACAAATCGTAATGTAAATCGGACGACAAAGATCTGGTATCGGTCCCAATTTAGTCCGATGCCGGTCGCACCGCGCCCAGTTCCTTTTTCTTTTAAAAGTAATAGTAAAATAAAAGGTGGGTTTGCGAATACGAGCAGTCAAAAGTTGAAAAGCGATGGCCGTGTGGGTCCAGAAGCAACGGTCGTCTATTCGCAGCGTCCCGACAATTTTACTGATGTAACCTTCACTATTTCGTGTTTCACATGTATACCTCCTGAATTAGCAATTTCAATTTCTGCTATTAGTATTTACTATTTATTTAGTAACCACCCCCATTAACGGTTAACCCTCTACTTATGCAAATTTTCCATAATAAAATATTTATAACCCTGTTACACGCAAACAGAAAACTTTATTTTAATATAAAATGAGAGCTTCAAAAACTAACCTCTGAAACTTTGTTCACATCAATACAATTTTACGAGATTTTCATATCAATAAAAAAAAAATAATACATTTTATTATATGGGCTTAAAAAAAATATAGATCATATTTCATTATTTAGTTTTGTATTATCTACAGTTTGGATAAGCTGAGTATCAAATTTGATACAAATTAAAGAACCAGTTGGTCATATATTAAGGAGTCAAACTAGTATAATATTAGTGTCATTTCAGTTTATATAATATTAATTTCAAAATTTATATCTAGACTGATCTTCTTCATTAGTTGTACATTTACGTGCAAATTTATAATTTTTTGAATTTATTTAATATCAGTCAATCGGTCAAATGTGGAAGTTTTTAAGTTAATTTTAATGCATTCATTTTTCAACATTTTTAACCGCTTGACTTGATACTAAAAATAACTCGAAAAAATAAAAAAAAAATTATATTTAAACGCATCACTCATAAAGTATATCGGTTTGAACGGAGTAATTTGAAAAATTAAATATTTTGTTTCGAGCACTCGATCGGTGACCCGACAATTTTTAAATTGTACTTATTTTAATAGACAACATATCTAAGCAATAAAAAAAATGTATCTATGAGTTTTACTTTTTATTTTTATATCAGTTTGTTTGATGTCACGATTGTTAAATAAATATAATTGTCAATATATTTCTTTCCATTTTCTGTAAAAAAAATAAAAATTAGGAGTCAAGCTCCTTACTTTCTTCATTTTATTAAATCTAAAATTTATATTATACATAATGTGTTAGGCTATGATATTAGGTATAGTGCATATTGATTCATACTATGATCAATATTTTTATTTTTAAGTCTAAACAGTTGATATGAACTATTCAACATAGATTTCCATATGAATATAAACCCGTAGATCAAATTTTATAGTTTTTTAGAATTTATTTACTACTTTTTAGGTAGGTTTAATCGCTTGATCTAAAAACTCTACACTATTCAAAAGTAGCGATTTCTATATATCTAAAATGATTGTGAAAAAATTGAAAAAATATAAAATTAAATCTGCAAGTACGTATAACTAAATCATCCTTCAACCTCACATATTTTGCCACAAAAAATCTTCCCTAATTCCATTTTTTTTTTTTAAAGAAACTGAATTAATGATTCGATTTCTTTCACGGAATGGAAATTCTCTAACAATCAATTCATTTTCCTATATAATTTTTAATGAATTTCTATAAATAAAAAATTTGATAAACTCTAATAACAACCGTCAAAATCTTAAACTAAATAATATAAATTGATTTTAAATATAAACTTTATCATTCAAACATGATGTGCATCAATTCTGACCTAATCTGTAATTTTGCTATTATCTGCAATCAGGAAGCTGTTAGTATTAAACTATTATTCAATTAAGGCAAAATTTAAACCAGGTCGCTTCTAGGAAGCTTCTTTCTGATACTTTTTATTAGTTTAACCTGGCGCAAACTTGGACTCCTTATTTTTATATTTATGCTTCTAATTTGGTTATCATACTATCTTATTATCATATATTCATATTACATATCAGGTTGATCTGTAATATGCATATGACACAGTGGTCCGTGCTATGAATTTGTATTATATTTTCGTTTTCAATGTCCAAATAATCGATACGAACTACTCAACATAATTTCGGTATACAAATTTATTTACAAATCAAATTTTATATTTATTTAGAAAAAAATTAATATTTTTTAGATAGATAGAAAATCACTCGATTTAATATATACATGTTTCGTGGTTCAGATCGACTGTTTCAATTTTTGAAATAGAGATATAGATTCATAGAAGGAGTCGATCCGAAATATTTTCACATGAATATCATGTTTCGTGGTTTAGATCGACTGTTTAATTTGAAAATAGAGATATGGATCCATAGAACGAGTCGATCCGTAATATTTTCATATGGATATCACGTTTCGTGGTTCAGATGGATTGTTTCAATTTTGAAAATAGAGATATAGATTTATATAACGAGTTAATCAGTAATATTTTCATATGGATATCATGTTTCTTGGTTCAGATCGACTATTTAAATTTTGAAAATAGAGATATCATACAACGAGTCGATTCGTAATATTTTCATATGGATATCATGTTTCCTGATTCATATCGATTGTTTAAATTTTGAAAATAGAGATATAGATCCGTAGAACGAGCCGATTCGTAATATTTTCATTTGGATATCATGTTCCGTGGTTCATATCGACTGTTTAAAAATTTGAAAATAGAGATATGGATCCATAGAAAGAGTCGATCTGTAATATTTTCATATAGATATCATGTTTCGTGGTTCAGACCGACTGTTTAAATTTTGAAAATAGAGATATGGATCCATAGAACAAGTCCATCCGTAATATTTTCATACGGATATCATGTTTCGTGATCGAGATTAACTGTTTAAATTTTAAAAATAAATATATGAATCCAAAAAACGAGTCGATCCGTAATATACACTTGTCCATACAGTGGGCGTACAAATTCTCTATATATATATATATATAGTGCTTGGCTACTATGCTTATATAAGCATATGCCCACATATGCTTAAATGAGTATAATAGCGTCTCCAATGTTCAAATGGTCGATCCGACCGTTCATCTTGTTCTCCATATTAATATGTGCTTGGAGACTAAATTTTACATTTTTCTGAATTTTTTTACTATTTATTAAGCCACTTTGAAAGTTTCTGATCTGGTGGTCCAGAATTTTGGAAACACTGTTTTTACTGTTCACCCAGATCAGCAATTTTCAAAGTGGCTTAATAAATAGTAAAAAAATTCAGAAAAATGTAAAATTTAGTCTCCAAGCACATATTAATATGGAGAACAAGATGAACGGTCGGATCGACCATTTGAACATTGGAAACGCAAAAATGAGTTATAAGCATAGTAGCCAGCCTCTATATATATATATATATAGAGTGATGCTACTGTGATTTGGGAAGTAAAGAGGGTGTTTAACTTCCCGCTCATATCTCCATTATCAAAGTTCAAATAGTCAATCCGAATTTCTCAACACGATATTCATATTAATATGTGCTTGGAGACCAAATTTTACATTTTTGGAAATTTTTTACTATTTTTTTAGAATTTTTGAAAATCAGTGTTTTTTGAATTTTTTTTTTTATTTAATGAAAAGCTGTGATTTTCAAAAATTGTAAACAAATAGTAAAAAAATTTCAAAAAATATAAAATTTGATTTCCAAGCACATATCAATAGGAAGATTATGTTGAGAAGTTCGGATTGACTATTTAAATTTTGAAAATGAAGATATGAACGGGAAGTAAAACACCATCTTTACTTCCCAAATCACCATAGCATCACTCTATATATATATATGAGGGATGCATCTATGGACATAATGACCTATTTGTAAAATGAACATATTTTCATTTTCAAAGTTCAAACAGTCGATCCGACCGTTCAACATTATCTCCATATTAAAATGTACTTGGAGGTCAAATTTTACATTTTTTTAAATTTTTTTACTATTTATTAAGTATTTTACAAAACTAGTCAAATTCAGACCATTGAATTTTGTACCCATCTTAATAAATAGTAAAAAAAATTCAAAAAAATGTAAAATTTGACCTCCAAGTACATTTTAATATGGAGATAATGTTGAACGGTCGGATCGACTATTTGAACTTTGAAAATGAAAATATGCTCATTTTACAAATAGGTCCTTATGTCCATAGAAGAATTTGCCTATATATATATATATATATATATAGAGATTGGCTAATGTAATAACGTTAGAACTTCGGCCCGAAGTTCTAACGGGTCGTTTTTGCAATTTCAAAATCCAAACAACCCATCCGAACCGTTCAACATGTTCTCTATATTGAAATGTGCTTGGAGACCAAATTTTACATTTTTTGGAATTTTTTTGCTATTTATTAAGCCACTTTGAAAATTCTGATCCGGTGGTCCAGAAAATTTGGCTGTTTTTTACTGTTCACCGTTGGATCAGAAACTTTCAAAGTGGCTTAATAAATAGCAAAAAAATTCCAAAAAATGTAAAATTTGGTCTCCAAGCACATTTCAATATAGAGAACATGTTGAACGGTTCGGATGGGTTGTTTGGATTTTGAAATTGCAAAAACGACCCGTTAGAACTTCGGCCGAAGTTCTAACGTTATTACATTAGCCAATCTCTATATGAGATTGGCTAATGTAATAACGTTAGAACTTCGGCCCGAAGTTCTAACGGGTCGTTTTTGCAATTTCAAAATCCAAACAACCCATCCGAACCGTTCAACATGTTCTCTATATTGAAATGTGCTTGGAGACCAAATTTTACATTTTTTGGAATTTTTTTGCTATTTATTAAGCCACTTTGAAAATTCTGATCCGGTGGTCCAGAAAATTTGGCTGTTTTTTACTGTTCACCGTTGGATCAGAAACTTTCAAAGTGGCTTAATAAATAGCAAAAAAATTCCAAAAAATGTAAAATTTGGTCTCCAAGCACATTTCAATATAGAGAACATGTTGAACGGTTCGGATGGGTTGTTTGGATTTTGAAATTGCAAAAACGACCCGTTAGAACTTCGGCCGAAGTTCTAACGTTATTACATTAGCCAATCTCTATATGAGATTGGCTAATGTAATAACGTTAGAACTTCGGCCCGAAGTTCTAACGGGTCGTTTTTGCAATTTCAAAATCCAAACAACCCATCCGAACCGTTCAACATGTTCTCTATATTGAAATGTGCTTGGAGACCAAATTTTACATTTTTTGGAATTTTTTTGCTATTTATTAAGCCACTTTGAAAATTCTGATCCGGTGGTCCAGAAAATTTGGCTGTTTTTTACTGTTCACCGTTGGATCAGAAACTTTCAAAGTGGCTTAATAAATAGCAAAAAAATTCCAAAAAATGTAAAATTTGGTCTCCAAGCACATTTCAATATAGAGAACATGTTGAACGGTTCGGATCGGTTGTTTGGATTTTGAAATTGCAAAAACGACCCGTTAGAACTTCGGCCGAAGTTCTAACGTTATTATATTAGCCAATCTCTATATATAGATAGATAGAGAATGGCTAATATACAAACGTTTGTTTCTGGACTCAGGAACAAACGATTCGGTTCTCCAATTTTCAAAGTCCAAACAGTTAGAAATTCAATCTATATTAAAATGTGCTTGGAGACCAAATTTTACATTTTTTGGAATTTTTTTACTATTTATTAAGATGGTTTGAAAACTGCTGTTTTTATTAAATTTCTGCAGCATTGAAAAACAACGGTTTTCAAACTAGCTTAATAAATAGTAAAAAAACTTCAAAAAATGTAAAATTTGGTCTCCAAGGACATTTTAATATAGATTGAATATTTAACGGTTTGAATCGACTGTTTGGACTTTGAAAATCGGAGAACCGAATCATTTGTTCCTGAGTTCAAGAACAAACGTTTGTATATTAGCCATTCAGTGTGTGTGTGTGTATATATATTTTTTGAGATATACCCTTGTGATTTGCCAGCAATTGGTTACAGAAGATCAAATTTGTGAGCAGCAGAAAAGATACGGACCAATAAAATGATTTATGTGGTTGTTGGATGAAATAATTTTAGGGATCCGAAATCAGTGATAAATGGGAATAAGTTAGGTCTGAAACTGAGTTTTATGGGGCTTTATTTGACATTTTGAGAATCCTATGATGCTCTCTCTCTCTAGTCTAGTCTAGTCTAGTCTATAACACAAGCCTCAATAGGTTGTACATTTTTGTATTCATGAACGCACCAGAAGCCTCTTCAACACCTGTTGCTATTTTTAGCTTACAGTACCTTTCCTTATATGTCCTTGGATAGTTGTAAATTATAAATTTTGTAACATGTTTTATATAGATTTTTTTTTTTTTTATAGATATTGGCTATGTTGAAAATGTCTTATGAAAATGATATACACTTTAATTTATCATGTAACATTATAATTTTTTTTTTGTTTGGCATCCTTATGGACATCACGTTTGCTATTAAATAATATTATAAGGATGATGCATTGTTATATTTGTGTATATATTATGTCAAGCACCAGTTATAAAATAAGATATGACAAATATGTATATACATATGAATATAATATGTACTTGCAAACCAAATTTTATATTTTTTAGAATTTTTTTACTATTTATTAAGCCACTTTGAAAATTGCTGATCCAACGGTCCAGAAGATTTTACTGTTGTGTACAAATTACTGTTTTTTCAAAGTGGCTTAATAAATAGTAAAAAAATTCTAAAAAATGTGAAATTTGGTTTGCAAGTACATATTCATATGGAGATCATGTTGAACTGTTCGGATCGACCGTTAGGATTTTGAAAACTAAAAAATTGAGCCGTAGCACGGAGGCCTCTATGCTATGCATAGCACCGTAGCACTGTCCTACATATGAATATGATAATAGAGGAGGGTTCCAATACCTCATGTTTTTCATACCTCGTCATCCCTCATATTTTATATCTTCATTTTTAAAGTCCAAACTGTCAATCCGAACAGCTCAACATGATATTCATACACAATTATTGTGTTTGAACGGTACATAAACAGTGATTTTGAACCTAACTTAAAAAATAGTAAACAATTTCCAAAAATTATAAAATTTCATTCACAAACATATTTTAGTATGGATATCATGTTGAGCTATTCGGATCGACAGTTTGGACTCTGAAAAATGAAAATATAAAATATGAGATATGATGAGGTATTGGAACCCTCCTCTTATCATTATCGTCAAATTATAGAAATAAAAGACTTGAAATCTCTTGACAGGGCTTGATCTGACAATCTTAACAACTCTTCTTGAATTGGGTTACAAAATTTAAAAAATATATAAACATATTTGTAGGCTTATAAATTTATTTCATATTAATTTTCATACAATTTAAATATCAATTTTATTTGATTAAACATCGTTAAATATTGACCTTTGTAAATTTCAAATAATTTGATAAACTGTAATACTTATATTAAATTTCATTATTTTTTATTAATATGATATACATAAAGTATAATCACATTTTTTAGTGTTAAATATTATTAAAATAAGTTCTTATGAAAGATTCCCACTCAAAAAATATTATTGCAAAATAAATAATAATGGCCTGTGCATAAATCATTTTGAACTTTAATTGAGTAAAAGCACTTGGGCTAAATGAAAATGTCCATTATAAAAAAGAAAAGAAAGAACTTTGGTAATGATTACTTTACGCTTTTGGCCCCTCTTTTTTATTAAATTGCGGGCCTGCCATGAATAGGAGGTGTCCTTGGCAAACCACGCCACCTCTCTCTCTCTCTCTGTTTTTATGTCACCTGACCACTGACACTTGTACACAGAAAAAAGTAGAGAGAGAAACAAAAAAAAAACAAAGAGAGAGAGAGAGAAGAAACTTTCCCTTCACACTATTTCTCTCTAAATCCTATATTTCTACTCCAAGTCTTCTCCTTCTTCCCAGGGTTTCTTTCCATGAGCGACGACTCCACCGCTCTCTCGGAAAAAGCGCAAAAGCGAGGTTTCATCTTTTTCTTCTTTTCTTTTTCTATTATACCTCTAGCATCATCGATTCATTCCTTAGAAATCAAAATCAATTTATAATAAAGGTGATATATTTGGGGATTTTGACGAGTTGGGTCTCCGATGGTTTCACATTAGGTCCGGCGAAGCTTAAATCTTTGGTTTATTTATGATCGAACTTGAATGTTTGGTTTATTTCTTTGTTCTTCGACAAAAGTTTTGTTCTTTTTTGGGATTATTTTGTATAGGTGATGTATCTTTATTTGGGAAGCCACACTGGTAAAATATATATATATATATATATCCTTGGTTATTTATAGATAACCAGTGGTTTAGTTAGTTGAGGGCACTATATATTATTGTTTCATTTTTCTTCTCTCTCTTTTTTAAAGTTTTTAAGTTGATCAGCAATCAAATCTTTGTTGAGAAGATTGCTTGTGGATTCATTCAAGTTCAAATAATGGAAAATAAAATGAAAAGGTTAATAATTTACACTTGTTTTAAAAAAAGAAAAAGAAAAAGAAAAGAAAAGAAAAGAGAGCCTGTGGGCTCATTTGATACTCCACTATCTCTTTCTGTTAGCTTCTAGAGCTACTCTCTGGTAAAGAAGGGGTTTTTTTGCAGGAATTTATTGTAGCATTTAATTTAGCTCTTCAAGTCATTTATTTATTTTAGATCCTTTCCATCTAAGTATCATCTCTTGAAATTCTAAATCTAAATATTATCATTCAAAATTTTCAGGGATTTTTTCTTCAAATGCTTAGGAAGGCAAATAGAGCAATTGAGAAAGATCAAATTAAAGCAGAAATGATGTCGGAAACTCTCAACTCATCCTCTGATTCTCTCTCCCAGAAGGCGACATTTTTCCGGGTTTCGGGTCTCTTTGTAAGGCTGAGCGCAAAGGGGTTATTAGACCCAGACTTGGCTTGGAGCCCGACTTCCCCATTAGATCTAAAAACCTTTTCTAATCTTGGTAGCTTCTCTCTCATGTCCCCAAAATCTGCAAATGTCGAAGCAAAACCAAAGACTTGGGATTCAAGCAAGGTTGGTCTGGGCTTGATTGATGCCTTAAAGGAAGATAATTCACAAGTTGGGAGCAGAAAGGTGCTTATCGGGTCTGAATTTAAGAAACCAAACTTGGATCTGTTACCCGAACCGAACAAAGCCGAGAGCTTTGAGATGAAAATAGATCAAGTTTCGAGTTCTCTTTCTATGAGCGAGATAGCTGAATCTGAGGATTACACCTGTATCACAACTCACGGTCCGGTTCCAACAAAAACCCACATCTTTGGGGATTGCATTTTGGAGACGCCTAAGGGCTCCCCACCTGAGCATAATACCTTTTGGTCAATTGAGCCCATTGAAAGCTCCCAATTTGAAGCCTCTGGCGATTTTTTGAAAATCTGTGGATATTGCAACAAAAAATTGCCAGAAGGGAAGGATATTTACATGTACCTGTAAGTGGTTTTCTTTTTCAGTCAATTTGGTTTAATAGTTTATTTGATTAGGGGATTATCATACTTAAAATTTAAACAAATGCCACATGATTGGTATAGGAATAAGCTGGTTTGGTACCAATACTAGGAAGAAGATCGTTTGTCTGAAAACATGATTCCAGCCTTGATCAAGAGCAGTATTTACTATTTCAGAGCAGTATTTACTATTTAGTAGAGTTAATTATTCCAGACTATATATTTTATGTGTCAATAATGATCTTATATATAAACCTCATGGTTAAATTTGTAGGGGTGAGAAGGCATTTTGTACCCGGGATTGCAGATCCTACTATATAGGAGAGGAATTTGAAGAAGCAGCGATGATGGGTGAGTCGGTTAGCTTGTCAAATTTGGCCGAATAATTGGGCAAAATTGCAAATTTGTGGCTGATCATGAAATGAGCTGTTCCTGTTTATCTCTTGCAGCCATTAGTGATCTCTTTATTTTGCAATTTCTTCATCCTATTTTTGTTATTTTTTTTTAACCTTTTTTCCCTCTTGTTTTGAGTGGAAATATGATTTCCGTTCTACATATTTACTGAACGGAAATGTATCTTTTTTTTTTTTTTTTTTGGGCGCTTATTATTATTATATGTATGCCTAAGAATGAGAGGTTCTTTGACATGGTTATGACCTGGTAATATATATTTTTATATGTGGTATATCTCTTTTATTTTGTATCAGCAATTTTAGTAAGAGATGCTTCATGCCTTCTCTGCTACCTGGTAATGCTTGTACCACGTAAGTGTGTTCCTTTCAAGCAAAGTCTCTCTAACCTTTTCCTGAAGTTTTCTGGCGAATTGACTGCTAAGCATTTCATTAAAATAAGTTAAAAAAAAAAGGAACAAGTTAAAGATTCAGTAAATCAAGGGATGAATTTAACAAGTTTAGATTTTATATGTAACATTGGTTTTTTGGAATGAAAACAATAATCATTTTTATTGAAAGATCATTATGTATAGGAAGCTGACATGAGTACCCGCACTTCAGTACTTGTATTGTATCTACATCTTAACTGTTATATTTCTGACGATTTGTGAGGAATTTTACGAATATAAAACTACGAATATTTTGTACGTAATTTTCTTTCAAATGAGATCCATGACGACGTACTTTCGGGTTCGTCGTCATGCAAGTATTTATACTTATATTTGCAAATATTTTTTTTACATATGACACTAGATTACATCTGAAAGTATTAATATCAAGTATTGTAATATCAAGTACTATAATTAGTTATACATATAAGATCAACTATTTTTGTTAGAGGAAGGTTGACGCGGAGACTATTAGAAATTGTTGATGGTGGGATACGGAGTCCCTACTACTTCATTAGAGGAAGGTTGACGCGGGAATGACTAGGGCACTGGAAAAGTGGATGATCATATCAAGTTACGCATGCAAGTATTTATATCTTATTTTATGTTCCAAGTATTTATACCTACGAAGGTTGACGTGAAGACGAGTGTGGAAACTGAAAAAGGAGACCATATAATTAGTGGGGACCGTAGTACAACCTTTCCTCTATTGTTGTTGCAGGTACAATGTGGATACTGGAGTGGGAGAATTGAAATAATTATTCTTATGTATAATACATGGCCTAATAAATACAAGAAAAAATATTAAAAACTAAACATAATACTTTAAACTTAAATTAGTAATTAATGTTTACCTTCGTAAGTTCCATCATTTTACAAATTAAATATTTTCAGATTCTTTTTTTTTTCATTTGATCAATTTCTTTAACTTTAATTAATTTACTTAATTTTGATTCTAGTGAATTTAATGTTAATATACATCTTTTGAAAAGAAATCAGAATTTTCCACAATTGTTCTCACAATAAAGCTGAACATTCATTTCTGCATATTTTTGTCGTATTTCCGAACATCTATAAGTATGAGCTCCTGTAAATTAATTTATGAATTTCCGTACACGTAAAATCCCATCCCGCATATTCCATAACAAGTCAAGTCTGAAAAAACACATTTGATTTCCTAGAACGTATTTTAACTTTTTTGTTTTTCTATTTTATTTGAGCATCTATAAGTAGAGTGGAAAAAACGTGTCATGCCGTGCCGTGATTTTAGTCTCGTGCCATGCCATATCGTGACCAAAATATCAAGGGGTGGTCACAGTATGCGAATGGTCACGCCGTGTCTAAATGTGCCGTGACCAAACGTGACTCGCATGACCATTTTATCATAATTTAAGTTAGTTTAAAGATTCATCATTTGATCAAAGATCTAACGGTCCTAATTACACGTGACTCGTGTGACCACGTGTCGTGCCGTATCGTGACTAGATCTTTCGCGTGACGTGCCGTAACGTGCTAAATTTTTAAAAGATGATCACAACACGCGAATGATCACAGCAAGGAACACGTGCATGTCACGGCACATAACGGACACACGTGCCATACTGTTCCGTGCCGTAATCATGCCATTTCGTTGTTCCGCCGTGCCATTTTTCCCACTATATCTATAAGCTCCAAAATTATAATTAGCTTGTATGTCGCATCCAAGCAAATAGGTTGTCAAGATACTGTTGCCTTGTGTGTACATTCCTTCGCAACCTATTAAATTCTGCATAGACTTGGATAGAAATTTCCAAAAGGGAATCTTTTCATTGTATAGGACAGTGGGGTCGGGTCGGGACTAAAAAAAACATCACTTCTGCCAAATTAAATTATTTGAGAATTGATGTTTTTTGTTTTAATACTATTTTCAACGCGTATTGTCTGTGTTACACTAAATTCCATGGGAACAGCTTGGGTCCGATGCCCATTGGACTCAAATTTGAGTCCGATGAGTTTAGGGACCGTCCGATCTACTTTAAAATTCGTTCACACAAATTTTAAAACAGACGCGAAAGTTGCGGACGTAAATCTTAAAACAGATCGGACGGTCATCGAACTCATTGAATTCACTTTGAGTCCAATGGACATCAAACCCAAGCTGCTCCCAAATTCCATATCCAGTCTGATCACAAATTGCTAACATCAAATTTTACACACTTCATTTGCCTGAGGCCTTTTACTTTATCCGTGTTTTTCATCTCTCTGTTTTTTTTTTCCAATAAAAAAAAGAGATGAAAAACACGGATAAAGTTAAAACAAAGAATCTTAACTTCATATTCATATTTTTTTTATTTGCTTTCGGCATTAGATGATAGGAGAACCGGCTGAGAAATGGCTGGTCGGCATGTCATAGAATCAGAGGCAGAATTAGACTTTCGAACTATGAGAATCAAACACACAATGTGGATTACTCATATAAAATTTTCATGCTAAGAATAAAAACCAATTTACATTACTCATGATATTTTACTCCAAATTATACATAAAATCATATATAACTACAAAAATTTAGAAAAAAAATATAGATCAATTAACCCCATTCAATACAATATGAATGAATCGTCCCTGCATAGAACACACAAGGGTTCAATTCAAGATACTAATTTAGGCTTTTGAAGGAGACTAGAAGGATAGATAGATACCATTACCTGTTAATATGCAAATAAGCCCAATTTCAGAAAGGACCTTATTTGAACATGATGAGATGGTGATAAAAATTTCCAAATTATTGTTCTCTCACATTCATTTTTTTTTTGACAAAGAATATCTTCAGATTGTAATCAGATGTATTGTGAATGAAATAATGGTGCAGTGGCTTGCTTTACCATTTTCCAATTTAGCAATATAATAAAGTGACGCTGACGAAACTTACAATTACAAATTCTTCGAATTGAAGAGATTGCATAATATTACATGTATCTATAAGAATTGGTAAGTTGATAGGCTGCAAATATATCTATATTCGGCTAAAGTTTTAGTGTAAAATAGTACCAAATTTCAAGTATTGATCTATGTTTAGTTCTATTTTAAGGATCAAGTTACTACCTAGAATATATTTTTATGCAGAAATACTAAGAAAACAAGCTAAATTGTCTGCTGATTGGTGATAAACTCAACGTTATACTAGAAACCACAATTACACAAACATGAATGCAACGAACCAAAACGTGAAGTCCAATTTGGTTAAGACACGTAACCGATTGGTGATAAACTCAATGTGAAATCTCTTGACTCGATATTTATACTGTAAACCACAATTACACAAATATGAATGCAATTAGCGAACCAAGTAAGTACATTAGCCAATTCGGATAGTGAGCCATAGCTCCTAGACCTTCCCAATATTGTTTCAAACCACCATTTTAAGTTTATTACTTTTTAGTTCACAACCAACTCTCATCGGACATTGAGCCCACAACACTGTCGCGGCTTGCGACCTGAGTACGAGCTGCGAACCAAACTTTAATTCACTATTTCTCATTTCCTAAATTAAGTTTAAATTATAATTGGTATTGTTTCTCTTTGTTCTTGCGTTCGACCCCGATACTTCAACGAGAGGTTGTATGCTTGCAACCGATCAAATTTGAGTATTAGATATAAATTTAAAAGAAAAAAAATATTAAATCATCTACTAAAATAAGTACAAAAAAATACTCTAACATAAGTTCGTAAGCAAAATCTGCAATTCTTCTCTATAAGAAATGGATGTATCGACAATTATATATGTTTGACCACCATACTGATTGATAAAACATTTATGAAAAATGAAGTTACAAATATATTCTCTATAGTTCAAGATAAAGCGGCAGCGTATTTGATACAATTTGAGATTGGTAAAATAGTAAGTCGGTTTCCAAACTGCTTAATATATAATTCTGGCAACGGTTTGATCAGTTCTTAAGATAACGAAAAAGGAGATTATTCAATATTTCTTTCATTTTCATATATCGATCATCTGTGAACCAGAACAGAGATTCACAAACAACACCACCGATATTTGTGGCCTCCAATTTTTTTTTGAATTCAATGGAACGAACAAGGACCACTCTGCTGAAGTGTTTCGGCGCTAGTGTATTAAAAAAAATAGGATACCCTGGCAACACAAGGTTTCTGGTACATTCGATGAGCATCTGGTCCCTGTTTGACATAATCAAATAAAACCTCAGAACAGCTGATGTACAACAAATCTATTTGTCAATACTTGAGGCACAAATTTGTATACGAAAAAATAGAAAAATGAGTCAAAAGATACTTTATTGATTAATGACTCAAGCTTATATAAGTCTTAGAACGCACTCTTACAAATAACACTCTAGACTATTCCATAATGACCTATTTATCTATAGGCCCATAGAAACTCCGAAAAAACGTAAAGATACAATATATCTCAACACTCTCTCTCAAGATGGGCGAAAGATATCCACTAAGCCCATCTTGTCACATCCTCTCGCTAAGTCTAACGAATTGAGTCCTTTCGTCAGACAATCTGCTGCTTGGTCTTTCCTTGCCACATGGCCTAACTCCAGGAGTTCACTGTTCAACTTCTCCTTGATGAAGAACCTATCGATCTCGATATGCTTGGTTCTATCAAGCTGCATTGGATTGTTGGCGATGCTAATGGCTGACTTGCTATCACACCACAACTTCATTTGGGCCCCTTGGTCCATCCTGAGCTCTACCAGCAGGGCTCTCAACCACAACATCTCTGCCATGCCTAAGGCCATGGGCCTGTACTCTGCCTCGGCTGTGGATCTCGCAACCACGGTATGTTTCTTGCTCTTCTAAGAAACCAGATTGCCCCCTAAAAACATGCAATATCCAGACGTGGACTTCATGTCATCAGCACAACTAGCCCAGTCTGAATCACAATAGCCCTCAATGTTCAAATGCCCATTCTTCCTGAAGATCAACCCTTCCCTGGTGCACTCTTCAAGTACCTCAGAATCTGGTACATAACATCCATGTGACCCTCCCTAGGATCATGCATATAGCGACTCACAACACTCAAAGCAAATGATATGTCGGGACGAGTGTGGCTCAGATAGATCAAACGGCCCACCAACCTCTGGTACCTCTCTCTATCAACTGGCTCTTCTGCCTCAACACTCAGCTTGGACTTCTGGTCAATGGGAGCCGCCGCAGGCTTGCACCACAGCATACCTGTCTCTGTAAGCAAATCTAGCACATACTTCTTTTGATATAAAACAATCTCCTCTGCACCACGAGCTATCTCAATCCCAAGGAAGTACCTCAGCAGCCCCCAAGTCTTTTACCTCAAAAATACTTGCCCAATCTAGCCCTCAGCTGAGCAATCTGACCCTCATCATCGCCAGTGATAATCGTGTCGTCCACATACACAGCAAGCATTGTAGTGTGAACTCCACGTTGCCTAAAGAACACTGTATGATCTGCATTGGTCTGTCGATACCCCATGCCTACCATAGCTCTCCTAAACCTGTCAAACCAGGCTCGAGGAGACTACTTCAGCCCATAAAGAGATTTCTTGAGGCTGCACACCTTATCAACAGTCTGTTTCATGCCAAAATCTGGTGGTACCTCCATGTACACCTCCTCCAACAAATCACCATGGAGAAAGACATTCTTCACATCGAGCTGGTGTAACTGCTAACCCCCATTCGCTGCCAAGGAAATGAGTGTTCGCAGTGCTCATCTTCACCACGGGTGCAAAGGTCTCATTATAGTCGATGCTATAAGTCTGACTGTATTCCTTTGCTACCAAACGGGCCTTGTAGCGCTCAACCCGACCTTCTGGATTTTGCTTTACAGTGAAGACCCACTTGCAACCAACTGCCTTCTTGCCTGGTGGTAGTGACACAAGCTCCCAGGTTTTGTTCTTGTCCAGGGCCCTAAGTTCCTCTAGCATGAAGCTTTTCACTTTGGATCCTCCTTAGCAACCTGCCAACACTTAGGGATAGAGACAATGTCCAAAGATGCAATGAATGCTACATGTACATGTGATATGTGAGAGTAAGAGACAAACTGGGCAATATCATGTGGAAAGCCATATCGATCAGGGGGAACTGCGAGAAGTTCTCTTTACTGATAAGGGAGTGGAGGAGTAGAGAGAGGGATTATATCACCTGTGTACTTTGAGTCTGAGGTGGATTGTGTAGGTGTCTCAGGAGTCGGAGGAGGCAGGGACAAGGGACTTGGCACAAGTGGCACTGTAGGCACGACTCCCTCAGTCTGCTTTCTTCTTCTCGTGTATACTCTCAGCTCCCCTTGAGCCTGAGTTCCACCATTTTTGAGTTTGGGACTCTCACGGCCCGGCACCGCAGCTGACTCCTCAGCAACCGACTCCACAACGGCATAAGCAGACAAGAGATATCCCCACACTCACCATCATCCTTTTACTACTACTGCTATCCTCCCCTTCTCGCCTCGTACCTCCTGTATCGAGCGAGTCCCCAAAGGGCGATGCGACCTGAGAGGAGTAGTATGGTTCAAGCTCTCGAAATGTGACATCCATACTAACAAACAACATCCTCTCCACTGGACTCCAGCAAACATACCCCTTC
Organism: Carex littledalei; assembly: GCA_011114355.1. Taxonomy (NCBI): domain Eukaryota; kingdom Viridiplantae; phylum Streptophyta; class Magnoliopsida; order Poales; family Cyperaceae; genus Carex; species Carex littledalei. The sequence continues at coordinate 10,724,452 of CM022094.1, forward strand.
TGAGAAGCCGAATACGCAACGAACACACACTTTACGGCCCTTGAATCCAATTTTGCCACATTTGGTCTGTTGTCCTGCACGAAGCACACATAGCCAAAGGTTTTGAGAGGAAGAACATCTCCATTCTTACCTCTCAACATCTCAATCGGAGACTTCCAATCCAATACCCGTGATTGCATCCTATTGATCAAGTAGGCCGCTGTCAGGACTGCTTGCCCCCACAAGTATTTTGGTACCTTCATCGACATCATCATACTCCGGGTCACCTCAAGGAGATGCCTGTTCTTCCGTTCGGCTACCCCATTCTGCTCTGGTGTGTAAGGACAAGTGGTTTGATGCTGTATTTCCTGGGATGACATGTACTCCCCAAACGCCCTGTTGATGTACTCTTGTCCCATTGTCAGACCTCAATACTTTCACAACTGCACCGTATTGAGTCTGAACCCCTTTGTGAAAATCTTTGAAGTAAGCAAACACATCACTCTTGTTTTTCATCAGATAAAGCCAAGTCACACGACAAAAACAATCAATGAAAGAAACAAAATATCTAAATCCATTCATAATAGTTGTGGGACAAGGCTCCTATACATCTGAATGTACCAACTCAAAATGAAAAGAACTCCTACTACCAGAGCTAGAATAAGAGCTTCTGGTGTGTTTCCCTAACTCACATGCATCACATATCATTTTTTCCTAATTAGCCTTTTCAAATAAAGGCGAATACAACCTACTGAAAATAGGAAAAGACGGGTGACCCAAGCGCCTATGATGAAGCAGTAGTAAGTCCTCCACACTCCTCCCAACACCTCAAGCACCCTCTACAATGGACGAGAGAGCGGAATCCATACTCCCCTATCCATGTACCACAAACCGCTATGCCATGTGCCAGTCCCAAGTCCGATCTCCTTCTCTTGGAAGATCACTTTTGGAATATCAAACAAAACGACACATTTTAGTTGTGATATAATGACACTTATGAATGAGAGATTTACAGGAAAGGAAGGAGCATGCAAAACATTAGATAAGGTCAAAGTGTTGGTACGTTGCACGGTACCTTATCAACCACGGGCTGAGCCGTACCATCGGCAGTCTGAATGCTCTCTGGGACTGCTAGATGAGTATAGAAAGAAAACTCCCTAGCAGCACCAGTCACATGTCGAGATGTGATCAGAGTCAAAATAATGATGATTTACGTAGGATTTTGGCTTAGGTTTTGCATATTTTCTCACACTTATGTTTAATTTATTAGAGAAAAAGGCTACTGTCACCCTTCTTTATGTTTTATTACAGAAAACAGGTTTTGGGACTATTTTACACCAAAAGGAGCAAGAATCAGGTCAATCGGATCGGCGATGCTTATGGATGAAGTCTCTGTTACGGTCCGTATTGCCTAATACGGACCAGGCCTAGCATAGACCAAGAGATAGCATGAGAAGCATTAAAATCCTCAGCGACAAGGTTCTAATACAGACCGTATTACCTGATACGATCCGTAACCGAAGGCGTCTCTTGGGAAATAACTGCCGACAGTTGTATCCAGATCAGTTTCTTAGCCCCTACTCAACCTCCAAACATCCATCCACTCCTATATAAGGCCCCTGGGCAGAAGAAGTTATCTTTGTAATTAGGGTTAGATTTGATTAAAGTGAGAAGAGAGGAGTGCTTGTAACTATGCCGTTTCGCGGCTAAGTTTCTTTTCTTAGGGCTAGGCAGTAAACCTTGTTACTCTTGATGCTTTGATATATATATTTTCTGTTGATTATGATTTCTTGTTGTTGAATCGAAATGCTTTTGTGATTTACTATCTCTTCATCTAACTTCAATGATCTAGTTTAGTCCGTTAGGGTAGTGACAGTACTTTAATGGTAAGAGAAACTATTTGTATGAATTAGCCTCGTTGAGATCTATTAGGTTTATGTGAAGAAAACCTTAGCGGGGAAACCATAAACCAGAACAACAAAATGCGAACCAAATTCCATCACTTGCGTAAGGAAACTCGCAGTGATCTGTGTAGTAATTTGGGGTATTTAAGAGATCAGTCATTTGCATAAGGAAACTCGCAGTGTCCTATGTAGAATCTCGATGAAAGATCTGTCATTCTTGCGTAACATAAATCGCAGTGACCTATGTGGTGTCTTTCATAAAACAACAACAGGAAATCAGACGCAACAAGAATATATTATCATGGCGGATTGAGTAGCAATGGTGTGCCGAAATCCTAGAAAATCTCATCTCTATCTTTATTTTAATTACTTTTAATTGCTTCCTAATTTACATTGATCACAACAACATCTCTCAATTTTTAGATTTCGTCTAGCCTTTCGAAAGATTGTGATTCAATTGCTCAAAACTCTGAATCAATATTCCCTGTGGATCGACCTCGAATATACTACTCGATAGGAGTGTGCGCTTGCAGTCCGAACCAATAGCATTTCGAGTTTATAAATATTAAAAGAAACATTGTTCTCTTTTGAGTGATCAAGCTTTTTGGCGCCGTTGCTGGGGAATAATGGTTCATTGTGCAAGGCCTCGCGAGACGCCCTTGCTTTGACCATTGGATCCAAATTAACTAGAAACGCCTAGATTTCTTTTTATTTTATGCATTTTTATTTTTCTTTTATTTTTCAATTTTGTTTTTATTTTTATTTTTATTTTCAGATTTTATTTTCTTTTTTTAGGACACTGCACGCTGGCCGAATCATCCGTAGGAGAGGGAAATTCGCTTCCACATCACTGACAATAACCAATCATAGTTCTTCCTCGAGTAATTCTGAAAGCGAAGAAGACTCAGATTCGATCAACATGAATATTCCACCAAATGAACCGATCAATGGAGCTCACGATGCAGCAAGAACCAAACTTCTACGAGATTATTGCGTACCGTGCGCGAATAATCCTAATTCTAGCATAAACCCGCCAACTATCACGAACTGTAATTTTGAGATCAAACCTGCTCACATAAACATGGTTTCGCAACAGCAATTTGGAGAATTTCCAAATGAAGATCCACATCTTCACTTGTCAATTTTCCTTGGGATATGCGAGACGATAAAGATCAACGGAGTTACCAATGAAGCAATCATGCTAAGGCTGTTTCAATTCTCATTAAAAGATAAAACAAGAGCATGGTTGTTTTCCTTAACGGCCAATTCCATTCAAACTTGGGACCAATTGTTTAATGTGTTTATTGCAAAATATTTTCTACCATCCAAAACTTCGAGGTTTAGGAATGCAATTACTAATTTTGAACAAAGGGATGGTGAAACATTGTGTGAGGCATGAGATAGATATAAGGATATGTTAAGGTGTTGTCCACATCATGGTCTAAAAAGATGGCTGATTGTCTAAACTTTTTATAATGGTCTAAACCCTACCGATAGGTTGTCTATTGATGCTTCCGCAGGAGGAGCAATTATGAACAAGGAACCTGACGAGGCTTACAACCTAATTGAAGAGATTGCAATCAACCAACACTACTGGATCCCTGAGCGAAAAAAGCCAACTCCAACACCTAGCATGTACTAAGTAGATGATATCTCCATGCTGAGCGCAAAGATTGATGCTTTGCAAATGGCACTCAACAAGCAAACCAAGCAGCGAACGGTAGCAGTAGTCAATGCCGCAACAGCATGTGGCTATTGTGGATGAGCGCATGAGATGACCAAATGTATGAATGTGACGGTAACTGAGGAAGAAATAGAGCAAGCAAACGCAATCGAGAACAGCTTTCGACCTCAGCCCGCCTACAATACATACCATCCGAACAACCGAAACCATCCAAATCTCTCATACGCAAACAATCAAAGGCCTGCTGCAACCCAACAAAACTACCAACCACAACCCAATTATCAACCGAGATACAACAATCTCCAACCGAATTACCAACCAAGGCAATATAACCAACCGCAGCAACCTGACATCACATCTTTAATGGAGAGATTCCTAGAGAAGCAAGATAAGGCTAACGCCGAAATTGCATAAAAGATCGAATCTTTAACAAACCACAACAAAGACTTAGAAGACAATGTCTCTAAGATGGCAAAAGAACTCTCGAGTATTACACGCGGAGAAGGCAAATTTCCGGGCCAACCGGAAGAAAATCCGAGAGAGACTTGCAAAAGCATAACATTAAGGAGCGGTTCAACTTATCAGGGACCTCCCATGCCCGATCAAACTTCCGATGAGATGCATGCAGAACCATCACATTCCGAAGAATACGAGCCGCAACCACTGGAGCCGCCTGTATTTCGAACTGCAGACAGACCTTATTAAGGAGCAGAATGACACTGTAGGTGGAGACGAGCGACAACCCGAACCTGAATACATTTCACCACCACCCTACAAGCACCTCTACCATTCCCTCCAATGCCTGCCAAGCATAAAATGGAGCAGCAACTTGCGAGATTCATGGAGACACTCAAGCAATTACAAGTCACAATCCCCTTCACTGAAGCAATCGCAAGCATACCCTCATATGCTAAATTTTTGAAGGAGATTCTTTCAAACCGGAGTAGACTCCAAGAATTCTCAACAGTTCCGCTCAATCTGGAAGGTAGTGCGCTCGTGCAAAGCAAATTATCGACAAAGTTGAAAGATCCGGGAAGCTTCTCGATACCATGCACCATTGGCACAACCAATTTTAAGAGAGCTTTATGTGATCTGGGAGCAAGTGTTAGTTTAATGCCTAAAGTAGTATTTGACAATTGGAATGTGGAGACCTATCACCCACACGGATCTCATTGCAACTAGCTGACCGATCAATCCGATATCCTGAAGGAATGTTGCTTGATATCCCAATCAAAGTTGGTAAGTTCTGGATACCAGCAGATTTTATGGTAGTTGATATGGAAGAAGATGAGCAATTCCGATCATCCTTGGAAGGCCATTCCTCGCCACATGTGGGGCAATGATTGATGTTAGGAATGGAAAGATCTCACTCAATGTTGGCAAAAACAAGATGATTTTCAACATGAATGAGACCAAAGTCCCACCTGACATAAATTTTGTCTACAATTTGGAAACAGCGGATGAGTATGGCAATGATGAATTACAACTGGATGAATTAGAAGACATCAGAGAAGTAATGCATGAAGCAGAAATGGAGAAATTGTTCATTATACAAGATGACGGTCAAATCCATCCAACCTCCGTGACGACACAAACCGATAATCTGAACAAGAGCCATAATATCGCAAATAACAGGAACTATTCTCTCTTAGCCCTTGCACTAATCAAAAACCTCCATGAAGAACTCGATGCAATTTCTCAAAGACTGGACGAGGTTGAATAGTGCTCGGAGTGAGTCTGGCATTTGACCCCGGACCTCAAACACCAACCGACTTCTTTGAGAGGAGCAATGAGCGAGACCACAAAAGATGTGAAGGCGAACCCCCCGATAAGCAACCCTCTTGCATTGTCGGGAGGATATCTGGAAGAAACTGATGCGACACCGAGTCAAGCTAACGACTTTAAACAAGCGCTTCTTGGGAGGCAACCCAAGGCCACTTTTATATTTTCTTATAAATTATTTATTTCTAGTTTATTTAGGACGTTAACAAAGAGACAACTCATACCCACCTTTTTCTTATGATCAGGTAGGCATATCAGAGGAAAGGCTTGATTAAAGACATCTCGGAAGATGGACAAATACTCTCTGGTACGGTCTGTATTGGCTGATACGGACCATACTAGTAGATACGGGGTAACAGAGTGAGAAAACAAAGGAGCCAAGTGGTGAATACGGCCCGTATTGGCTGATACGGACCGTATTCATAGGAATTAAAACTTTGAGGTTGTTGGTTCTAAGCATAACAGATTTGTTACGGACCGTATTGGCTGATACGATCCGTAATGAAGACTAATCCGAGAGATGTGAACCCGTAACGAAGAGACGTTTGAAATCCCACGCGAATCACGTCACGTCTCATAACTGTTAACCCCTCTCGTCAACTTCTAAAACCCTTCCTCTTTCTCTCTTTCTACTCTCTTCCCTTCTATCTCTTCTCCTTCTCCCTCCTTCATTGTTGCTCGAAATCAAATCCCTTCTTTGCCGCCGACCTCCATCACCGAAATCATCTCAACCTTCTATTGGAGCCGCCGCCACAGCCATCTCTCCGTGCCCCTGCCCTAATACGAACCTTACCGGGTCCGTAACCGACGGCCCCTCGAGTCTCCTTCTCCAAATTCGGTTTTTCTAAACCCCTCTTTCAATTTCAAAGTTTTAATTTCATTTTCACATTTGTTTTAGTTTAATCTCTGTTACATTAATTTAGGTAATTAAGTTTTATTTCTTAAAATCAACAAAAATCACAAAAAAATTTAGGTTCTGTCAATTTTTCCAGTTTTTACCAGTACAATACGGTCCGTATTGCTCCAATATGGTCCGTAATAGTCTACCAGAACCAGCACTTGCCATTTTTCCAAAAATACCTCTTAATACGGTCCTTATTACCTTGATACGGTCCGTAACCAGTCCAGTACTTGGTCGAATTCACCAACAAACCAGTCCGTAACCAGACCATATTGACCAATACGGTCCGTAACAGAGACCTAAATTTTAAACAAATGTCCCCGAAAATGAAAAATGTTTTAGGGGAAATTACAAGAAGTGCAAAGAAGGCCCTCGGAGGCGCCGACCTGAGTAATTCACCGCAGAGCTCATCTAGCCGATCCTCCCGGTCCTCCGGCTCGCAACCACAATCCTCCGACCATTCATCTTCACAATCCGACATCCAACACTCAGACAGAGATATACCAGTCTCAGATGCGGATTATGTCCCCGAAGAGTTTAACCCTCGGGATTTTGGCCTTGAGGAAGAGGACTCCGATGAGTCAATGGAGGATGCAACCGAGTACCCACCCGTCTTCCAACATCTGAAATACATAAATAATTATGAGAAGATGAAGACAAAGGAGGTCATCTACCACAAGTCAATCGATACAGATACACTCAGGCAACTGGGCCTCCTTGTACAAACCGAGCAGCTCGCAAACCGCATTAATATCTAGGGATTCTTCAACCTAATCAAAGGAGCTAAGGTTTACAAGGCACTCACGAGGGAGTTCCTTGCAATCTTTGAATACAACGGCGACTCCATCGCCTTTCAGATGCTCGGTGATTCTTACACGGTCACAATGGATGTTTATGCGCCATCTTCGACCTCATCAATGATGGCCCCTCTGATTCTCTCGATTTCCGAGAGTTCTGGTACAGCATCACGAAAGATAATCAAAACACAACTCGACTGGCAAGCAGAATCATCCATCCCCAAGTCCGCCTCTTGCAAGTAGCCCTTGCCAATTCCATTTTCGCAATAGGTGAGAGTTCATCCAAAGCAACACTACCCGAGCTCTATCTTCTCAAATGCATGATCGAGCCCACACCCGTGCGACCTCATCTCGGTCACCTCCTTTGCAAGCAAATCTGAGAGTCGCCCGTACAAAGAAAATTGGCGGCAAGATCTCCATCGGATTCGTGGCTACAGTCATCTTGCTTGCAAATTGATCATCTTCAGGAGGCAAGCGGGCTCACGCACATTGACATGCCGTGCCTCCAAGCCATGAAGTTTGTCACCAGCCACTATCCAGGTCCCTACTTCTACAATTCACCGAAGGGAATCCTCCAATTCCCCTTCCGACATCTCAATCTCCGCAGTAGGGCCTCCTGGAGAATGGCACGACCCGCGAGCCCGACATACGAGCCTCCTCAAGATTACATTGATGTAATCGAGAGCCAAGCCGAAATGCAAAATCAGGCTAATGTCGATAGGCAGCAGAGGGATGGGGAGGAGCCTCCTTTTGATGCATATAGGGAGGCAGGCACATCGGCAGCTAGAGCCGAGTCTTCAGGGGTGGCACCATCTGATGCCCCTACAGCTGAGCTTGATCAGTTCATTCAAATGGTAGATTGGATGAACTCGAACCTCAATGAGCTCACCTTGACAACGGGAGAGACTACCTGACAAATGGAGCAGAATGGCTCATCACTTCGCCAAGAGGTTGGCGAAATCCGAAACAGCATGGAGGAGGTCCGGATGAGTGTTGACGAGAGCAGGCGCGAGATCCAGTAGACGCGCTATGGCACAACAGTATTATCAGTTCGCTCTCAACTCCGGATTCGAGTACCAGCCACCACCCTATGGACTCTTCGACCCATCATTCTACGAGGAGATCCAGCGCCAGCCACCACCTCCACCACCTCAGGATTGAGGTGCAGTGAGTTGTATCTTTTCCCAGTCTATTTATTTTACTACTTCCTTTATTTTTATCTCTCGAGCATTGAGGACAATGCTCAATTTTATTCGGGGGGTAGGAAGGTAAACTGACCATGTATCTTCAATTTTTTTTGCATTTTTAAATTCTTAGGCGCTAGTAGTTTTACTCAATTTTTGACTAGGGTTGGAGGCTTTACCGAAAATCCTAGAATGATTAGATTGAGCTTTTTAGCTAGCTTGCATTTTTATTTTAACTTTAGGAGTAGGTTAATGATAGGTCTAAATTATATACACATTCGATCTAGTTTTTATCACATAATAACACCAAATATCTTGTATTTTAGTAGAGAATATAATGAAATATATCCAAGAATCAAGTTACTGCCGAAGTCTATTTAAATTACAGAAAATGGAGCAAATTGTAGATCTTCTCGCAAGCTTTCCGAAAAGTGGTAGAACACTGAAAACGGAGTTACGGATCATGAGTTATGCCCGTTTGAATTTCAGAGCAAAACAGGAGAAACCGAGCCCAGTGCGGACGCACTGACCCAGAGTGCGGACGCACTCAGCCATCAGACGCAGAAAACAGAAAAGTCCGAGCGCAGTGCGGACGCACTCGATCCGCACTCAGCGACACACAGTTCGTATTTTGGCCATATCTTGGTCATACGAACTCCGATTTGGGTGATTCAAAGCTTGACGGAACCAGGACAAAGAGATCTACAACTTTCATGAAGGAAACAAATCCAAATTCGAAATATATAATTCTGTACATCCACATCAATGGCCGCATCAGCCTGAAAAACTGCTAAATATGAAAAGTTAGTGGGTTTAGTGGGTGCCAAAATTAGAATAACTTGGTCTCCAAGTTTTTGATTAAAAAGGCCTAAGCCCATTTCATTACTGAAAAGTTAAATTACAGCAAATGTTAAGCGGGATATCTCACATCAAAAGGAAACCCAAGCACTATATACCCGAATAAGGCATCAGCAACAAGCAAAAACCAGCAATGTAAAGAAAGCCACAACAGGGCTGAAACTAAGCCACACACAGGGGCTAATAAAAGAAGTACTAAATGTTGCCAAAAGAAAAACAGAACAATCCAGTGGTCATGCATCGTCCAGATTGAGTTCCCCGTCATAAAGTACGATCTGACCAGCCTCCTCCAGCATCAGATCTTCATCAGTCGGGTGCCAAATGTTGAGGGGGATCGCATCCGTATCCATCGGGAGCCACAGAGCAGTCTCAGCCTTTATCCTTGGCTTCACATGACCTGTCCAATAGTTAACCAAAGATAGAATGAGAAATATGATTTGTCTTGGGGATTTAATGGTATTAGTATTGAAGCAAAGATCATTGCGGTGTTTCCACAAAGTCCAACAAACAGCGCTAACGACTAATAAAAAACCAGTTTTAGAGTGAGTTGGTAATTGATTTGCAAAGTGCAGAATGTCAGAAAGCTTATTCCAAGAAAGACTGAGGCTTTGGCATGCGCCCAACCAGAACTAGACTTGCTTGGCGAGGGAGCATCGAACAAATAAATGATCCATCGTTTCAAGATGATCACAGAATTGGCAAGTAGTGAGACCTGTCCACCCTCGCTTAGTCAATTTATCTTTTGTGAGAATTTTCTTTCTTTGGGTAAGCCACATAAAAATTCGTATTTTCAAAGGTATAGGTAAGGACCACCAAAGTAAGGGCTGAGATGGAAGTTTTCCTCTATAGTTAAGCATTTTATAAAGGGACCGAACTGTAAATTTTCCAGATTGTTCCCATCGCCAACTTAGTTGATCGTGAGCATGTGTGAAAGATGTTTGACTAACTATGAGTAGAAGGTCTAACCATTCTCTATACATGATTGCTGTAAAATTTCTACGAAATCTAAGATTTTGACCTTGGGAGTGAATAACCTCCTGTAATGAAATGTTAGGGTTAGAGCATATCTCAAAAAGATGGGGGAATCTAGAAGCAATGGAGCATGGTTGGAACCAGATATCAGACCAGAATAGAACTGAGGTCTGTACTCCGGGAGTATATGATGTACTAAGCCGACCTAAGTGTTCAAGAGCTGTAATAGCTGACCAAAATGCAGAATATGGAATTCGAGCTGTGTGAGAATAATAATTGGCTAAAATGATGTGTTTCCAAGTACTATGATAGTTAGGGTCATGAAATTTCCACCACCATTTCATTAGTAGAGCGAGGTTCATTTGTTTCAAATCTAGAATTCCTAATCCGCCAAATTCTTTTGCAAAACAAGATATTTCCCAAGATAGTAACGAATATTTTCTTTTAGTGGGGCTAGCACCTTGCCACAGAAATCTACGATGGATTTTATCTATAGACTGAATAACATGAGCAGGAATCTTAAGTACGGACAGAGTATACAAAGGTACCGCGGAAAGTACAGAATTCAGAAGAGTCAAGCGTCCCCCTAAGGACAGCAGACTACCCTTCCAGTTTTGCAATTTCTGTTCTACCTTATCTATAAGAAACATCCAATCTGTTTTGGTCATTTTGTGAATGTGTAAAGGTAAACCCAAATATTATATTGGAAAATGGCCAGTGTTGCATCTGAAATGCTGAGCTAATATATCTATCTCATTTGTATTAATAGGGTACATGGCTGTTTTAGAATAATTCATTTTGATCCCGGAGATGGCTTCAAAAGCCAAGAGTATCCACCAAGCATTTTCAATATTGTTGGCATCAGCCTTAAGGAAAATAATAGTATCGTCGGCATAGTGGCAATTTGAGACAGAATGATTATCTAATAAAGGAGGCCCTAATCCCTGAATAACCCCATTTGATCGGCCTTTTTCAAAAATCTTACTAAGAGAATCAGCTGCTAAGATATAAAGATAGGGGGAGAGAGGATCTCCCTGTCGGACCCCTCTTTTACAATAAAAATACGGAGTAAGTTCCCCATTGATATTAATACAAGACTGAGAGCTATGAAGCCATTCTTTGATCCAGGTAATCCATTTTAGGCCGAAGCCTCTACTAGAAAGGATGTCAAATATTGCCAATTTATTTTATCGTAAGCTTTCTCAAAATCAACCTTAATAACTACCCCTTTTTCATGAGTAACTTGGCAGTGGTGAATGACTTCCTGACTTAAAATGACATTATGAAGGATAAACCTATTTTTAATAAAAGCGGTCTGACTAGGGTCTATTATCCTATGCATGATAGCTTCTAATATGGAAGTGAGCATTTTGGAAATGATCTTAAAGCTACAATTGACCAAGCTAATTGGGCGGAATTTAGATATTTTGTGAGCATCTTTTTCCTTAGGAATCAAACATATAATGGATTTATTCAAACTATGTAAGCTAGTGGAATGATTATAGAAATGTGTACATAATAGCAAGAGATCATCCTTAACAGTCAACCAAAAAGCTTGATAGAATTTAAAAGTGAACCCATCTGGTTCGGGGGCACCATTGGGTTCACAAGCAAAAATAGCATTTTTAAGTTCATCTAAAGTAAAGGGAATTTCAAGAGAGGACTGTTCATCAGCCGAGAGTTTGTCATTGTCATCCCAAAAAGTGGAAACTAAATGGCCACAAGTGATACCAGGAATGCCTAAAAGATTCTTATACAATTCGGTGATGTGGCGATGGATGGTAGCCTTATGAGTAACTGTATGACCTGCTATCTCTAAAGACAGAATTTTATTCTTTTTTGCCCTATGTGAGGCTATAGTGTGAAAATATTTGGTATTATTGTCCCCTTCTTCGAGCCATTTTTGTTTGGATCTATGGAGCCAATATTTTTCCTCTTCTAGGTATATAGTGTCTAAATCAGCCTTACAGTGGACCCATTGAGTGGTTTCAGGCTCTAATAAATCTCGAGTTTCTTGAATTAGTTCCAACTCTTTAATTTGTGCTAGGAGAAATTTCTTATCCTTCTTCCTTTTGCCATAGAAATTTTTGGCCCAGCCCCTAATTTTCTTCCTAAGGAATTTAAGTTTTTTATGCCAGCTATTGGAAATATCAAGGGGATTAAGATGGTATTGAGCCCACCATTAAGGAATAAGTGAAAGAAAATCAGATTGTTCCAGCCAGAGAGGGTCAAAACGAAAAATATTAGTAGGTTCTATGTCGTGTATTATGTGAAAGATTAAAGGGCAATGATCAGAGCCATATCTACTAAGGTCCTGAATATAACTAGAAGGGTACTGCTGGTCCCAAGAAACAGAGGTGAAAATTCTATCAAGGAGTGCAAAAATTTTCCCATTTGACCAAGCATATTTACGATTAGCTAAAGGGTGTTCAAGCAGATTGTGTCTATTGATGAAAGAGTTGAAAGCAGAACTAGTGACAATATCAAAATTATCCCCAAATTTTTCAGATTTATGTCTAATTACATTAAAATCTCCACTTAATAACCACAAGTGTCTATGTGAGCCCCTAATATCATCTAATTCCTTCCAAAGTTCCTTTTTCAAAGATCGAATTACAGGACCATATACTACAGTAACTTGCCAATGTTGTGTATCAGTTTTAGTTTCTAAGTGTATATCTAGAGCAAACCTATGTATAGAATGAGAAATATAACGAAACTTAGAACTATCACAATCGAACAAGATTCCTCCTGATCTACCTATAGAGGGTACCCAATGCCAAATATCAAATTTAGTGGAAATTGTTTTAAGTATTCTATTAGAGAAGTTGTCCTTTTTGGATTCCTGTATGGCTATCATATCAATGTTGTGATCTACTATAATATCATGTAATATTTGACGCTTACTAAAAGAATTAAGACCGCGTGCATTCCAATTAAGAAAATTCATATATGAACTAAAGTACCCCGATCAGTATCAGAATTAGCAACTATAGCATGGGAATCGGTACCAGAATGAGTAACTAAAGAATTGTGATCAACTATGAGAAATTGATTTTCAGATAAATTCTTAGTCCTACTCAAAAGATTATTGACAACATCTTCAAAAGATACTCTATCCATATTTTGGATTTGTTGTATGATATCTAGTTGTTCTTGGTCATTATGGCCCAATTGGATTTTGTATATACGAAACAAAGTATCAACTTGCTCCACAGTGAGTCTAGTAAATGGAAAATTAGTTATCAAAGGAATACCTGTAGCACTGCTATTACCATCCTCTCGTTCGGTCGCCCTCTTTTTTGCTTTGGAAAGAGTGGAAGAAGGATCAGCTTGCGCCTGAAGGCGAAGACTCTTCCGGATAGAAATTCCTCCAAGTTCAGAATCACAGAATTAGAAATATAGAAGTTAGTAGGCTTAGTGGGCGCCGAAAATAAAACGACTTGATCTCCAAGTTCAGAAAATGTTATATAAGGCTAAGGAGACCACATGAGAAATCATCCATTATTATATCCATCTTTCCACAAATTGAGAGAGAGAGATCCTGCAGAAATTCTCGAAGGCTTTTCAAGGAAGGAGAAGAAGAAGATTCAAGCAAGGAGTCGGCAAGATCGAGGTTTTAGATCTAAGAAAGGGTGTAATCATTTCTTTATCTTATTTCTTATTGTTTTTGCCAATCTTTGTTATGGATCTCTCCAAGAGAGAGTAGTTCTCTTTCTAGGGGTTTAGGTCAATGCATGAACTTGTTTAATTCTAGCTTATTCGGATCTTTGTTTTTATTATGATTGTGTTATCGGATTTGATTGTTAATTTCTGTGATTTATTCTTTATGAATTTCATTAGTACTTATTCCTTTGAGTTCACCTGGTTAGGGTTTATTGAATTGAAGTAGTTTTGAAATCGCGTTGATCGTGTTTTTCCGCTTTAAGTTTATTAAATTCCGGCATTGGTCAAGTAGGAGACTACTAATTGAAACCATAAAGACACATCTTAGGATTGGGTTAGAAGCGACCATACTTTGATATCCAATCCGAAACTATAGAAATTAAGGTTAGGATTTTGGTGAAGGACCGAAAGGCGAAGGCAAATCCTAATTAGGACACCTTAGAACAAATATTGATATATTGCTTTGAAGCATGAGATTAAATATCCCTCTAGGTTAGTGACAGCCCTAGAATTCGAGGCACATTAATCCATCTACCCGAAGTATTTGTATTAATATTTGTTCCAAAGGCTAACATAGGTTAGAAACCTCATCAAATCAAACATGAATTTAAACAAACCGAATAAATAGAATTAGCAAGGAATTGTAGACCGAATGCCCCTAGATCTCCTTAAACTTGAAAACAAACCAATCTTTCTTCCCTTTATTTTATTTACATTTATTGTTTGAAACTCCTCTCTTTCGGGTATTGAACCCAACCTTAGGATTTTAGAACAAAACCCCCCACTTTACTTTTATTGTTTAGTTTTAATAGTAGTTTTCTTTAATTGAAAATTGGTATTTCCCTATCTCCCTGCGGATCGACACCTAAATACTACAATCGATAGGTTGTGCGCTTGTAACTAACATATTCATTGAGTACGAAGGTTTATAAATTTTAAAGGCAAAAAGAGTACCAAATTCCTATATCTAAAATACTCATCAGTTAATCAAATAGGAATTGTTTTGAATTGAGTTAAACTAGGGTTTAGACAATTGACCAGGGTACAAAAAAAATTACCAATTTTTAAAATAATTAGTGATCCCAAAGTGAACAATTAATTGCTAACCATGAGTGTTGACCAAAATCGCAAACCCTAGAATTTTTATTTATTGAGTAATTTATTTTTGCAAAGTCTTTTAAATTTGATAGTGTTTTAAAATACCCATTTATTATAGATAGACCTCTAGCAAAAATATGCAATAATTCCTTGTATGAATGAATACTTGTAATTGTATGTAATCATGGTGCTTGTGACACAAAAATATTTTATTTTTCAGAAAAATACAAAAATACAAAAAAAAAAGAAATGAGAAAAATAAAATAAAAAATAGAAAAATACAGAAAAAGAAAAAAATAGAATAAAAGATGGAGGATAAAAAGAGTACGGGTGCCTACGCAAAACTGGTTACCAATAGGCTCGATAAAACCTCCCAAATTTTAATTTTTGTACATATTTAATTTTTCAAAAATAGTCACAAGTACCAACACACTTAGTTGTCATACTTTGCTTCAATCAATTGGAAAGGAAAATCAAAATTTATATCATTATAATTCTATTGATTGGAAGGGATTTATTTATAATCGAAGGGGAAATTAATACTCTCAATTTTAAGGATATTTGTGAAATAAATTGCTCGGTAATAATTTTTCTAGGGTATGCATAATGAGGTCAATCATGTGGTGAATAAATTGTTCAAGAGATAGGTCATGAATATTTTAGAGTTCTAAATTTTTATTGTAATATCAATTGTACCAAACCCAAGTTCTAATTTAATTTTTAGCAAATTCTTGAGATTGTATGGTTTAACCTAAACCGGACTTTTGACCAGCTGGGTGTCGTTGCTTGAGGACAAGCAACAATTTAAGTTGGGAGGCATGATCAGAGTCAAAATAATGATGATTTACGTAGAATTTTGGCTTAGGTTTTGCATATTTTCTCACACTTATATTTAATTAATTAGAGAAAAAGGCTACTATCACCCTTCTTTATGTTTTATTACAGAAAACAGGTTTTGAGATTACTTTACACCAAAAGGAGCAAGAATCAGGTCAATCGGATCGGCGATGCTTATCGACGAAGTCTCTGTTACGGTGCGTATTGCCTAATACGGACCAGGCCTAGCACAGACCAGGAAATAGCACGAGAAGCATTAAAACCCTCAGCGACAAGGTTCTAATACGGACCGTATCACCTGATACGGTCCGTAACCGAAGGCACCTCTTGCGAAATAACTGCCGATAGTTGTATCCAGATCAGTTTCTTAGCTCCTACTTAACCTCCAGACGTCCTCCACTCCTATATAAGGCCCCTGGGCAGAAGAAGAAGTTATCTTTGTAATTAGGGTTAGATTTAATTAAAGTGAGAAGAGAGGAGTGCTTGTAACTATACTGTTTCGCGGCTAAGTTTCTTTTCTTAGGGCTAGGCAGTAAACCTTGTTACTCTTGATGCTTTGATATATATATTTTCTGTTGATTATGATTTCTTGTTGTTGAATCGAAATGCTTTTGTGATTTACTATCTCTTCATCTAACTTCAATGATCTAGTTTAGTCCGTTAGGGTAGTGACAGTACTTTAATGGTAAGAGAAACTATTTGTATGAATTAGCCTCGTTGAGATCTATTAGGTTTATGTGAAGAAAACCTTACCGGGGAAACCATAAACTAGAACAACAAAACGCGAACCAAATTCCATCACTTGCATAAGGAAACTCACAGTGATCTGTGTAGTAATTTGGGGTATTTAAGAGATCAGTCATTTGGGTAAGGAAACTCTCAGTGTCCTATGTAGAATCTCGATGAAAGATCTGTCATTCTTGCGTAACATAAATCGCAATGACCTATGTGGTGTCTTTGATAAAACAACAGCAAGAAATCAGACGCAACAAGAATATATTATCATGGCGGATTGAGTAGCAATGGTGTGCCGAAATCCTAGGAAATCTCATCTCTATCTTTGTTTTAATTACTTTTAATTGCTTCGTAATTTACATTGATCACAACAACATCTCTTAATTTTTAGATTTCGTCTAGCCTTTCGAAAGATTGTGATTCAATCGCTCAAAACTCTGAATCAATATTCATTGTGAATCGACCTCGAATATACTATTCGATAGGATTGTGCGCTTGCAGTCCGAACCGATAGCATTTCCGAGTTTATAATATTAAAAAAACATTGCTCTTTTTAGAGTGATCAAGATGCACCAGAGTCGACTATCCAATCTGGTGATCTGGTGGTGGATATAGAGGCTAGAGCAAGTGTATCACAAGTACGTGTATCACAAGTACCTGTGGCTGAGTGAGCAAAGAAAGCAACGTTACCCCTGGATGAAGACGAGGTGGACGCATCATCGAACACACCCTTCTGTTTTTTCTTCATCAACACAGTGTAAGCATCCACGACTGCCTTCTCCTTCTCAGAATGACCCACCTCAGTCATACCCCTCTTCTTCCTCTTCATCTGCTACCATCAGATTTGCCCGGTAGCCCCATTTTCTACCACCTCTGCGACCCCCACAGCCGCAACAATTACTTCCAGACTGTCCACGCCTACCTACATCTCTCTCCTTTAGTGGCTTAGGTCAAAGCCTGCCTCAGGTGACCTATCTCCCCGCAGTTGTAGCACTACTGAGTCTCGCCCCTGTATCCTGTGTACCTGACTTGGAGGCCGCTAGTGCTGACTTCACCCATGGAAGTCCCACTGCACCAGACTGGAGCCTAATCCTGCTCTCCTCCTGTACCATGACCGAGATCGCCTTATCCAGTGAGGGAATCTTCGGTTGAGCTAGCAACACTGCACACCTTTGCTCAAATGCCGGGTTCAACCCTCTCAAAAGTGCATGGTCCTTCTCTGAGCATCTCGCTACCCTTTCTTGCACTCAGGATCTCCGCATAACGCAGCTGGTGAGAAATGATCATAAACTGCCCACAGTCGCTCTATATCTGCGCATACTCCTGGATCGATCTATCTCCCTGCACTACTGCCTCTATCTCCCTCTTAATCTGAAACACCCTCAGATTGTTCCCCACTCCATCATAAGTCCTCTTTAGCTTCTCCTAGACATCCTTAACCCGATCTATGTCCTCCACTATGGATGCGATAGAAGGAGTCAATGAACTCAGAAGCCACATGTATACTGTCATGTGAGTAGACTTCCACTCTACCCTCTCTAGAGACCCCTCAGCTAGCTCCTTCTTGTCCCAGTCAAGTACCCCTCCAGATCCTTCCCCTCCAGAGTGTACATTACCCGATGCGACCAGCTCAGATACGTAGCTGGCCCATCGAGCTTCATGTCGAGCGGTGAAAGGTCTACCCTCTGCGCTGGCCTCGGTGTGCTCTCACTCGCAGCCACACTGAACGCTCACATCAGCATCTGGAGCTCAGTGGCGCTCAACTTTGCCATCACCTCCTCATACCTCTTCCTTAGACACGATCTTACACCCTCAAGATCTAGATCTGACAAATCTCCAACCTCTCTCTCTTCTTCTTGACCCGATCTTGATCTATGTCATCAAGATTCGAGTCAAAAAAACCCCGATCAAGAACCCGATCAAACCCGCTTCTCGGGTATCATGGGGTACAAGCAAACCCCTTTACCTTACCTTTCGGCTTGGAAGAGAGAGAGGCCGAGAGAGAGTAGCAGCAGCCTAAGAGAAGGAAGGGGCTGAGTAGAAGAGAGAGAGGGGGTACTGCTAGGGGTTACTGCTAGGGGTTACTGCTAAGCAGCTAGGCTGAGAAAGGGTACTACTAAGCAGAGGGTAAGGTTAGCTCGATCTAGAATAGGTGGAGCAGGGCGAAGCAATGCTAGGCGGAGGTTAGATCTGGACTAGGCGAAGTAGTGCTAGGCTACGGCCAGAGCTGGTGGCGACCTGAGCTGGCAGAACTGAGGTGACCTCCTCTGATCTGGCCTGTGCAGGAGCGGCCTAGTTGACTCAATCGGCCTTAGCAGCGGCGACCCTGGCGGCGACCTTGCTGACCCGATCGGCCCTGGCGGCGACGGCTGGCAGATCTGGTGGCTGTTAGCCCCTTTTAATAAATGGCTAACCCTAATTTTTTTATAAAAGCTCTGATACCAAATAGAAAAATAAGTCAAAAGATACTTTCTTAATTAATGACTCAGACTTATATAAGCCTTACAACGCACTCTTACAAATAAGACCCTAAACTATTCCATAATGACCTATTTACCCATAGGCCCCTAAAAATCCCAAAAACACGTAAACATACAATATATCTCAACACAAAACAACTGCTCATAGTAGATCAACTGATGTAGAACAAAAACATTATTGATCCAAAATTAAGATGAGTTCAGATGTTCTGAAAACATCTACACTTTTAGTAGATCAACTGATAGATTTTTCCTCAACAAAAAAGAAAATCATACTGAAGTATGATTAAAATGCCGCCAAGAAAGGAATTAATTTCATAAGGATCTCAACATAAAAAGGAGCTCAGATCTTGCGAGTGTTATATGATTTGCAATTACTGCATTTCTGAGCAAGTACATGGAACTGCACTTCTGACATGACTCCACAGTCATTGCAAAGTATCGGTACCTGCATGTCATATTGTTTTTCAGTATAGTAAAAGAAAGAATCATCTGAAAACTTTATATTAGAAAAAGAAAAATGTATACCATTTTGTTTTGGTACAACTCAGGCATTGGTACTGCTGCAATCTCTGCATCGAGTTTCTCCCAAACTTTCGACATGTCACATACTGATTTTGAGCATAGAGGGCACACATACCTAACCATAATATGATACAAAACTATCATATAAATATGAGGCAATATCACAATTTACTTGGCAAAATGTCAAAACATCTAAACATCCCTACCAAACCTGAAATATAAAACGTACTGCTACAACATTAAAACATTTTATCAGCTTCTATATATGAGTATTGTACCCAGATATGATATATATTTTAAGATAACGTTGTCAGTAGGTAAGTACATGCATATCCAAGTATTCACATCTAAATGGAAGAAAAAAATACCTCCCAATTTAAAGATATGTCCCACAAATGCCCTTGTTTTAAAAACACAAATGTGCACTACTGAATTTTGGTTATACAACATATCCCAAAGTACATAAACTATAACCTTCTTGAATGGTATCTTTACATAGAATGATAATCAAGAAGAATCATCTAGGCAACTTGAAGAAATTGGAGAAGTATTATTGAAGTAACGTTTACCATGTTTCAGAGATTAAGAGGCATTTCTCAATTTGCAAGGGTATATATGAGATTTTGATATTTTTGTAGGGCATATGAAAGTAGTGGATATAAGAATGAGAAAGCCAGAAAAGAAAGGAACATACTGTAAATGATCCTGCATTTCCTTGAAGCAGTGCATGTGGAGAGTGTGGCCGCATGGCAGGACACTAACGCCATTTCTCGAATCAAACAAATACTTGGCAAGACAAGAAAAAAAAAATTTATTTAGAGCCTTCGATGAAAACACTAAAACTTATCAATTAAAACATTGCAAATGAATTAATGTATGCCCATAACAAAGAAAGAGTAGTGAAATAAAATGCACCTCAAAGCAAATGGGGCAGTCATGATGCATTGCCTTTTCCACACATGAATGGCCATTCTTCAATATTGTGGAATAACAACAACCTACATATACGTAAATAATCAACTTATTGGTCAACTAATACAAGAAAAATTGTAAAAACAAAGGGAAAAAATTAAGAAAGAGGTATTACCGCACTTGAAGCAGTGAAAAAAGTTCTCCCGTCCACCAATTCTGCTCAAAAGAAAACAAAAATGATAATAACAAATGGATCGAGCCTTGACCTAACAAGAGCTTGTCCTAAATTAAAAAAAAGCCAAAGTAATCGCAGAGTTGATATTATACCTACATATCCCACAACCATTGCAGTGGTATTGCTGCTTGGAAATCTGAAAAAAATGAAACAAAAATAATGACAATTATTTAGCTAGACGAACTCTATCAGACTTAGAAGAAATTAAAATATTAATTGAATGGTGCTTACATCATCATCAAATAACTTGCATAAATCACAGAAATACTCTCCCATGCGCACACCGCAGTTAATACACACTTGCCTCACCTACATAACATAACACAATGAATTATAGGATATGGCACACACAAGTTTTCTTTGGAATTAGGCCATATAGAAAATTATGTAAAAGTGGGTAATACTTGTAAATATCATAACAAAATATTCTACTAGAAGATAAATATACCTCTTGTTCCGTGTCACACAAAGAACAAATGACATGGCGGATTTTGTGGCGCGGAATTTCATGCCTCTTTGCCGTATCCACATCCATCGAATTCTAAAAGACAAATATAACAACAACTAAATAAACAAATAAACTAACACAAAGTTAACTATATTAGGAAATTGTCACACCAGTTTCCTTTCCTTATTATATAGAACAGAATGATGGGACTTCACCTAAAATACCATTTCTAGAGCTTGTGACAGAAAGTAGTTATATAAATTAAAAATGGTAAGAAGTCAGACCACCTATGTACTCTAAATGATGTTGATCACTTTGAACAAGACATGTAAAAGACTTTAGAAAAGAGTATACCATGGCCTCATTATGGCAATGGCGGCAGTCAAAAATCTGATTGCAACAAGGAGCCCTTATCTTGCACCTTCTTTTGTAGTGAGCACATCTACAATTATTCATGTTATGTATAAGAGATATTGTAATGCTAATGAACAACAAAAATGATACTAATACAGACTATCAAGCCAATACACATTGTTAGTGCAATCTTACTCTTATTTCTTAGTTGCCTGGGCAATTATGTGGTTTAACAAAGAGTCAAAATAAAGCAATTGGGGTTGGCTGCTTTGTTGACAGATGTAAAAACAGACCAGAAATTAACTACAATTATATAAATAGTGGCTATTATGTCCTTTATTAAGAATTGGTAACAAGAACCATTAACTTCGTTTCAACTATTATTTAGAACAATAGTAAATTTTCTGTTCTCCTTTTCTTTACCAAATCTCCCTCATGTGGCCTCTAAAGTTCTTGCTCTAATTGGCTAATCCCTAGTCATAAAGTAACCCACGAAACAACAGTGTAGACAATGATATCCATTTATAATGGGAGGGTTGTTCGCTCAAAGAGAGTCATTTCATGCAAGGGGCCACCAATGGTCAAATTTTTGCATATCTGATGTTTAGAGAGAAAAGAGAGAGAAGGAATATTACCCATATTGCATAACTCCTTTGTCTGGAATCTCTGGAGAGATGTTCTGAGTAGATCCATGCTGAGCCGCCAATTCTCCCATACTTTTCCTATTTTATTTACTATGTTTTATCTCCCTTTAATTAAATATAATAACAAAACCTGCATGCAAAAGTTACTTAAGAAAAACATCCCTAATATTCCTCTAGCGCAATTAATCATCACCAGCGATTAATAGTGTAGACTGAATCACATCAAGCACAAATGAAGCTAGTTGAACAGCTCTGATCGCACCCCAAACCATTCTCTGACAATAGAAACACAACAGGAAACAGCATCAAATGCCGCCACGGAAAGCGTATTAACTTTTTTTTTTTATTTTGGAATATTTCAACTTCTCAGTTACTTTTTCTCTCAATAATTTTCTTTTTTCAACTATTGTGGGATCTACCTTTGGCTGAATATAAGCACCCCCTTTTCATGATTCTCTTCTTCAGAAAGCCCGAAAGCTTTCCTGTCTTACAGTAAATATTCGAGTTTTAAAACGCAGTTCACGTTTTATGGTCCAAAATGTAGCTTCCCCTCGTAGAAATTCTTTACTTCTCCTTTTTTTCCTTACAAAAATCTCTTCATAGAAACTTAAGACAACCTCAGATCCCATCCTTAATCTTCGAAAACAAACAGCGCTTCAACTTGATCTTTACATCTGATAATCAACAACTTAGATTGGGAATGCCAATTATCACTCAATTTGACTCGACTCCACCCAGATACTCAAATTTTACAGTGTTACTATATACATTATTGTTAGAATATTACATATTGTGAATGGATTGGGGCTGTAATTAAACAATTAGCCGCTTAATTACCCTCCTTTAACTATTGTCCAATATGAAACCTAAACTCACCCAAACAGAACCAAGGCAATAGATAGATTAAACCCTTAACATTTTTATGTAGAATTGATCAACCAGAGAAAAAATGTTCAGTCTGTTTCCTGAAAGGCATTTTTTTTTCAGAAATAGAATGGTCAGAGTTGCAGGAAGAAACAGATATTACAGCATATTGAACGGTCAGAAATTTCTAGTATTTTATCTGTGAAACTGCAGTTTGAAGAAAATTTCATATCAAATCAGCACAAAACAATTTTACTGGTATCATTAGAGATCTGAGTATGAATTTCGTAGGTTCGAGACAAGCATAACTAACCAGAACACGAGAATCTTCATTCCAAATTCTTACTCTTGATCTTTCCCCACCTAGCCGTTTAGTTCGTCGTGACAACCAAGCGTTCTCTCAGGTTTAATTCAACAATGATGGAATCTTAAAGTTGAAGCTCTATTTTTGCAATCTAAATAGTACAATTGCAAAAAAGTAAAAAAAAAAACCATGCTCTAATTCACCTACCTATG
Source organism: Carex littledalei (assembly GCA_011114355.1). Lineage (NCBI taxonomy): Eukaryota > Viridiplantae > Streptophyta > Magnoliopsida > Poales > Cyperaceae > Carex > Carex littledalei. The sequence goes on from CM022094.1 coordinate 10,747,827, forward strand.
AAGCTAGCAATTCGCCAGCAAAAGCGAACAAGGACAAGCAATCTACAATCAGGACTCTACACGTTAAAATTATGTATTTAAGATTCGAAAAAGGAATTGAAAAGAACCCGAAGAATCGAAGAATCAATCTCAGACCACGAACGATCGAAGGAGGAGCTCGTTTAGTTGCGAGAACTTACAATGGAATTTATTTAGCTCAGAGATGGTTTAACAAGCTCGCAAAAATATCTATTTATACATGGAGAGAGATTTTTTGGGGGGAAAGAGTAAGTGATTAACTGGCGATAGCTTGGATTCGAGAAAGTTCTTTCCAAATATCAACAGTTCAAGGGGACGGTGCGAGTTAGCACCCTCTGAGGTAACAGAATATTTTTATTTATATACAGACCGTGCGATTGGAATCCGCGTCGGTTCGGGGCCCTTCAATATTCGTGGCAAAGCAGATTGGACGGTCTGTATCTAAATTCAAAATTTCTGTTACCTCAGGTGATATGGATTACGCGTGAAGTCCCTTCAGAAAATGGACTAGGCGCCGTTTCTGCTGACGTACCTCATCAATAATTTGTTGCGCCACGCTAGCGAGCTGATCCGTATCGGAATAATAAACTTAACTCAGTGCTGATTCTCTGATCCAAATTCCGTTATAAAGTTCCTGTTGCGTTTCTCTGACATGGCACCACATTCATCAAGTTAGAGGTGGGACCTTCTCAGTGGTGGAGCAACACGGTAAATGATTCCGATTCAAAATTTCAATCTGACACGGTCAAATGAGTAAAGTTTGTGAGTTTGATATTATGAACCTTGTTGATTTAAATTGAGTTTTAATATAAAAGACAGTAAAATGAGTAAACTTTGTGAGTTTTTTAAACTGAGAGAGTAGATTAGATATGATATTATGAATTTTAGAGGGAGAAATACGCAATTTCATGATTTTTGAGGGGCATACCTGAAATTATCCCAATAATTTAAAGGCTGGCAGTGCAGAGGATTTTCTGTTTCAAACTCCTGTGGTGGAATCCGAATCTACTTTTCAAGATTCTCTGGAGTCATACGGATCCTTCACAAAATCTCACAGACACCCCGATTCAGTAAACCGTGATATACTTTGTTGCAGATAATATGCAACAGAGAAACAATACTTACATTCAGGGCCCAAAACGGATCATCATTTCGAGCTGTTATTCGATTCGATATCCGATTAGGCTCATCCATAAAGGATTACGGGCCGGGCTAAAGTCTTTACTTGCCTCATGACAATATTTCTTGACCCGACCCAATTTGTTAAAATTTGATTCGCTATCCCAAGTACATAGTGTCATATGGGCCTGGGCTTTTTTGGGAGCACAATTTTCTTTTCAATTCAAGTAAATTTGTTTTCGATCTTTGTGCTTTGTAAATTGTGATCGATTTCCTCCTAATATTTCATCCGTTTCTGAACTATGTGAAATTTATTTGTGATAGGGTCATGTTCTCCAGGCTCTTAAAACTATCTCTTTATGGGTCATGAAAGAACCGGGATTTAGACTTTCTTAAAAGGCCAATCCAGAGTCAATACGAAAAGCCTATCCAAACAAGGCCCAATAAAAAGCCTTGAAACAACCTCACAAGGCTCAGTCCGAAATTGGCTTGCACCGCCTCCGCACGGGATAACCGCCAATACGGTGTGCATAACCGCCTCTGTCTCCCATAACCGAGCAGGATAGCGATTATGGACAAACTATATAAGGCATGAAGACCCATTAAACAGGGATCGAAACTTTTGCTAAGAGAGATATCGCATTGGTCAGATTCCAAATATCTCCAAACCTCCCTGAGTTCCAAACTCGGTCCACACCTCGGTCTGTCACTCCGTGACAGGACAAACTCAGCCCAATCCATTTCTCATACAGCCTACTCTCTCCGAGATAGGACATATCAATCTGTAGACAATTGCAATGTTACCTCCAAAAATAATCAAATAAAAATTAGATGAAATGGACATGATAATATCATTATATTGACTTAATATACCAATTGGAGAATTGAGTTCAACCACTAAAGATAGTTGAAAATTTTGAAATGGTTGCTCGCTTTCTAATCTTACACATTGCTTTGTTGAAATTTTCTACAGTCTTTTCTGCTCTTACAAATTTAATCATTTGCAGAATCATCTTACTCAATTTGGTTTTTTTATTCCTTTACGTGACTCCATTGCATGTTCAATAAAGTCATATTTATGTAATTATCTTGTTTAGATTTTCAACGTCGTTGCTAGCTTTGAGAAATTCGGACTTGCGTGAGCTGGAGCGTTGTCGGATGCCACATAATTGAAATAATTATTCATTTGTCAAAAGCAAGTCCAATATCATTGATTTTTTGTTCCTTTATCTTGTTCATAATCTAGACATGTATATACCAATCTATTTACTTGATATCAATTATAAATTTAAAGATCCCGTCTGATATTAATATGAGATGCAATTATAGGTTTCCTGATGAAAACAACTTCCAATAATCTTATCATTTATTAACAATTGTGCAAAAAAAAATTTGTACGAAGAGATATGTAAATATAACATATGCAAAATAATTTCTTAGATATGCTCCGACATTTTTATTAATATCCAAAGTTAATTACAAATTAATAAATATACCCAGAATTCCTGGGTTTTTCAAAAAATGTCCAAACCGGCTAGATTTTGACCGGTTTCTTCCTTTTTTTTATTAATTATAGCGTAATTCAACATAATTTAACATAATTTAGCGTAATTTAATATAATATAGTGTAATTCAACATAATTTCAAGTAATATAGCGTATTGTAGTATAAATATGCTAATTATAAATCAAAAGAAGTAATCTAAAAAATAATTTAAACAAAAAATTTGAATTTTCAGTGTTAGATTTCATTATCTTATTCTTCATAGTGTCTCTAAAAATAAAAATAAAAACCAGCTAGGTCGGGATATGCTCAGTAGTCTTTTAATTTGGGCACCTTTTAATTTCTAATTAGAGATATAGCAGACATGACCTGCTCTGGTAGAATGGTTTCGGAAGGAGTTGTAACTAGGGGTGAAAACGGTATGGATAATATCCGATTCGTATTCGATCTGTATTTGAAAAAATTAGATGTGAATATCTGATATCCGAATATCCGTGTAAATATGGATACTGATATGGTTTTACGTTTCAATTATCCGTATCCGAATAGTAGATATATATCATATATTTTGTTATTCACCATTAAAATTAGATAAATATTATTATCTTTGGTATTTTTTAATATTATTTTAATAAATATTCGATCCGATCCGTACGTATTCATATATGTATCCGACTAATATCTGATCCGTATCCGTATCCGTATCAAATAACATTGATGTCTTCAAATTTAAAATATACAAACAATTAATGATAAAAAATTAACAGTAAAATTATTCGGATGATAATGATTACAACAACAACAACATTGATGATGATAAAAATGATAGTAATAATATTCATTACAAAAATCTGTCACTATCTGTGGATAAAAGTGTCTTTTACTGATAGTATCTTCACGGATACTTCCTATCGGTAATACTAATACGCTCAAGAAAATAATAATTTTTATCAGTGTACCCTCAGCAATAGTCACTCTTTACTCTTGTGGATAGTGGCATATTTTTGTAGTGATTGATTATGGTGATAATAATAATTATAATAATGGTAGTGGTGATGAAATTAATCTTTAAAATAAAAAATAAGATTATTAACTGTTAATTATAATAATGGATAGTGGCATAAGTTCTTCATATTTGATGGTCATAAATAAAAAATAAGATTCAATAATGCTTCTATATTTATTCTTTAAAATTAATCTTTTACTATCTGTCTTCCTTTTAAAATGAAATTACGTGATACTTATTTATCCAATCTTTTCAATATTAATATTTTAATTCTTTCTCTGCATGTTTCTTTTCTTTTTAGAAAATATAAAATGGATTCAAATGAAAGTAGCACTAAAGGCATGTAAAAGAACGATTTGAATTAGTCTCAGCCGGGTCAAAAGAAAATGGGTCACTATTATAGATATAAGAACAATTTGAATTAGTCTCAGCCGGGTCAAAAGAAAATGGGTCACTATTATGGAAAAGAACAATTTGAATTAGTTCCGCCATCGAATTTTTTCCGAGAACGCATCTCGAAACAGCTGGTTTTTTCTTGCACGTATCTCAGAACAATTTGACGGCTAGATTGGATTGCAGAGATTTCAGGATTACTGTTACCGGTCTCGGGTTTCAGCATATGCGCTTCCCTAATTAAGAAGTAGTGTTAAAGTTTGCACCTTTGATGGAGAAGTATAAACCATGATGCATATAGATCCAAAGGAAGGATCATTTTTTATTGAATTACTTCTTATTATAAGATTGGGGTCACAAAAACTTGTGTATATATTTTAATTAAATTGTTCTATTCAAACCTCTCGTAATTCTTTTGTATTTTTGAAATTGAATCCATGTACACAATCTAAAATATTTGAAATTTTGCTCCCATATATTTATGACCAAGCTGGTCGATTAATAGTCAAGACAAGTGTTGTAAAAAACGTTCGTTTAATCAAACTGTTATGAATTTTTTCGACTAATTGGACGATTATTTCTGAATATGTCCGATTATTTCTAATTAATAATCGTTTCGCGGTACTCTGTCCGTCTGCATACCATTATTTACAACATTGGTTAAGACAAGAAAATACGCATAGGTTGTCTCATACTTAAACGTAATGCTCTTTTCACCAACCATAGGCATGTTACTCTAAAGATATATATTAGACTAGTACTGAAGCATTTGGTGTACATGTAATATTAAACAGTGTTATGTAATGTACAATTTGCAGCTAGCAATTAAGAATCGTCGATCAATATATACTCTCCTTTTAGACCATGAAGGTTCGAATCTATCCATTTATTTAATTTCACGAGATAGTGTCTCCATGCATGAATGGTATACATAAAGCTAAGTTTAGGCTAGAAAAAGTATACAAGGACTATCATGAAAGCCAAATATCTCAGCCGTATGGTCAATTCAAATCTAATTTTAGGTGGAGGCACAACGCATCTACACTCTGGTATTATTAGTGGTATTATTAGAATTTCTAATATAATGTGACAGTTTCTAATTCAGTTTTAGAGATGTGAGAGAGATTCTTATTTAGAAACTATCACTAGTGGAGAATGTACAACTTGTATCGCCCTATCAGAATCGGTTAATGCTAAAAAATGATACTAATACAAATAGGAACAGTTGTTAATAAGGAGCCGACATTGAAAACACACATCAGGAACGGATGTTAAAAATAACTGTTCCTGTTTATCAGTAACTATCAGGAACGGCTGTTAAGCGTCGTTCCTGATGGGTGTATATCAGGGAAGGTTATTTAGCTAATGTCCGATCTTAATGTTTGTATATCAGTAACACCATATCAGGATCGGCTGAATCTGTTTAACCGATACTTATAACGTTATATCAAAATCAGTTATTTATATGTCTGATCCTGATACCTCACCAGGGCTTCACCTCTCCCAGTAAACGAATTTTTTAGTTTGTAAGCTAGGTTTGGCGATCTGAGCTCTTTTTGGGCGATTCTTTCTCCACTCGGTGATTTATCTCCATTATAGGTAGAAGTTTGTAGGAGCTTACTCCGTGGTGTATTTTAGTAGTATTTATTCTATTTATCACAATTGATCATTTTGTCCAGTGTGCCATAAATATGCGATTTTTTCTCCACTTGACTTATATATATGTATTGTTTGTCATAAATAGGCGATTCTTTCTCCCTTACGGCGATTCTTTCTCCACTTGACTTATATATATGTATTGTTTATTTTACTAACAATAAGTTTCAAAATTTTAATTACAGGATCGATATAGATCGATAGAAGAAATCTGATTTTATGCATGAGGTGGAGGTTGAGAAATTTGTGCAACGATCTCTTCTTGTCACTCGATCCGGCAAAAAATTGTAAATATAATATAAACTCATGTTTAATTTTGTGTATGCATGGATGTGTATTATGTTAAATGTATGTACGTAGTTAATTAAATGTATCTAGAGTTGGTAGGTATCTAGCTAGAGTACGTACGTATTGTCTTATGAGCCACGACCGAATTATTAATGCCTTTAGGTCATGATACCCATTCAAATTTAATCCAATATGAGTTAATTTTGAATAGTCTCCGTTTTGGGACTGCTTTTTGAATATTTTTTACTGTGTTACTTCTTATTATAAGATTGGGGTCACAAAAAACTTGTGTATATATTTTAATTAAATTGTTCTATTCAAACCTCTCGTAATTCTTTTGTATTTTTGAAATTGAATCCATGTACATAATCTAAAATATTTGAAATTTTGCTCTCATATATATATGACCAAGCTGGTCAATAGTAACGATTATATCCGAATATGACCAATTATTTCCGATTATTTCTGATTAATAATCGCTTAGTGGTACTCTGTCCGTCTGCATACCATTATTGTAAATACTGATTAAGACAACGAAATACGCATAGGTTGTCTCATATTGAAACCTAATGCTCTTTTCACCAACCATATTAGACTAGTACTGAAGCATTTGGTGTACATGTAATATTAAACAGTGTTATGTAATGTACAATTTGTAGCTAGCAATTAAGAATCGTCTCTCCTTTTAGACCATGAAGGTTCGAATCCATCCATTTATTTAATTCACGAGATATTGTCTCCATGCATGAATGATATGCATAAAGCCAAGTTTAGTCTAGAAAAAGTATACAAGGACTAGCATGAAAGCGAAATATCTCAGCCGTTTGGTCAATTCAAATCTAATTTTAGGTGGAGACTCGATCGGCATCTATGGTATTATTAGAGTTTCTAATCTAATGTAACAGTTTTTAATTCAGTTTTAGAGATGTGAGAGAGTTTCTTATTTGAAAACTATTACTAGTGGAGAATGTACAACTTGTATCGCTCTATCAAGATCGGTTAATGCTAAAAAATGATACTAATACAAATAGGAACGGTTATTAATAAGAAGCCGACATTGAAAACACACATCAAGAACGGTTGTTAATAACAATCCGTTCCTAATTGTATCAGGAACGTCTCTTTATTAACAATTGTTCCTGATAGACACACATCAGGAACGGCTGTTAAAAAATAACTGTTCATGTTTATCAGTAACTATCAGGAACGGCTGTTAATAAAGCGCTGTTCCTGATGGGTGTACATCAGGGACGGTTATTTAGCTAATGCCCGATCTTAATGTTTGTATATCAGTAACACCATATCAGGATCGGCTGAAAATCTGTTTAACCGATACTTATAACGTTATATCAAGATCAGTTATTGATATGTCCAATCATGATACCTCACCAGGGCTTCACCTCTCCCAGAAACGAATTTTTTAGTTTGTAAGCTAGGTTTTGGCGATCTGAGCTCTCTTTAGGCGATTCTTTCTCCACTCGGTGATTTATCTCGCTGATTTATCTCCATTAATAGATAGAAGTTTGTAGGAGCTTACTCTGTGGTGTATTTTAGTAGTATTTCTTCTATTTATCACAATTGATCATTTTGTCCAATGCGCCATAAATAATCGATTTTTTCTCCACTTGACTTATATATATGTATTGTTTGTCATAAATAGGCAATTCTTTCGCCCTTGCGGCGATTATTTCTCTACTTGACTTATATATATGTATTGTTTGTTTTACTAACAACAAATTTCAAAATTTTAATTACAGGATCGATATAGATCGATAGAAGAAATCTGATTTTATGCATGAGGTGGAGGTTGAGAGATTTGGTGCAACTATCTCTTCTTGTCACTCGATCCGGCAAAAAATTGTAAGTATAATATAAAACTCATGTTTAATTTTGTGTATGCATGGATGTGTATTATGTTAAATGGATGTACGTAGTTAATTAAATGTATCTAGAGTTGGTAGGTATCTAGCTAGAGTACGTACGTATTGTCTTATGAGCCACAACCGAATTATTAATGCCTTTAGGTCATGATACCCGTTCAAAATTAATCCAATAGGAGTTAATTTTTGAATAGTTTTCGTTTTGGAACTGCTCTTTGAATATTTTTTATTGTGTTACTTCTTATTATAAGATTGGGGTCACAAAAACTTGTGTATATATTGTAATTAAATTGTTCTATTCAAACCTCTCGTAATTCTTTTGTATTTTTGAAATTGAATCCATGTACATAATCTAAAATATTTGAAATTTTGCTCCCATATATATATGACCAAGCTGGTCAATAGTCACGATTATTTTCGAATATGACCAATTATTTCCGATTAATTTTGATTAATAATCACTTAGTGGTACTCTGTCCGTCTGCATACCATTATTGTAAATACTGATTAAGACAACGAAATACGCATAGGTTGCTCATATTGCTCATACTTAAACCTAATGCTCTTTTCACCAACCATAGGCATGTTACTCTAAAGATATACATATATTAGACAAGTACTGAAGCATTTGGTGTTATATTAAACAGTGTTATGTAATGTACAATTTGCAGCTAGCAATTAAGAATCGTCCATCAATACATACTCTCCTTTTGGACCATGCATGAAGGTTCGAATCTTTCCATTTATTTAATTCACGAGATATTGTCTCTTTGCATGAAAAGTACATAAAGCTAAGTTTAGGCTAGAAAAATATAAAAAGGACTAACATGAAAGAGAAATATCTCAGCCGTATGGTCAATTCAAATCTAATGTTAGGTGGAGGCTTAGATTCTTGTATTACACGGTTTATATTTTATATCCTGTTATGAATTCTTTTTTGTTGGTGTTGGTGATTTTTCTCATTTCTTTTCCCCATTTTTGCCTAAGGGATATTCTGTGGTGTAATATCTGTAATTAACTATACAATGTGTCGAGAGCACATAGCAGTCGAGTTATAACCATAATCACAAGATTCGTGAGCTTTTTTGGTGATGCCAAATCGAATGCCAAATTATTCAGTTAACTGAACTTTGATCTAATTATTTGTGAATAATTCGCGAATTTACAAATTTTTTCCGAATTTTCCGAATTATTCACGATTTTTTTCCGAATTTTTCCCAGAATTTTTTTTCTTTTCTTTTTTTGGCTTCCTTGTAGGACTGATATCCTTGATCCGGATAATTCCGAATCATTCCCGAATTATACCCGAATTATTCCCGAATAACGAATTTTTGACCCCGCCGAACCGAACCCAAACTATTTGTTTGTCACTATGGGTAGAACTAACTTTTGTACAAATCAGTCCAACACATGTCCACAGAAGAACTAATTTGCATGCATTAAATTAATTTGGAAATTGTTGTTGCTAAAATATATAAAAAGGTAAAATTATTGCTAAAATAGAAAGAACATTATATTTTATTTCTTATCCCTCTTAATTTTACAAAAAAAAAAAAGATATTTCATGTGCATTGAAAAATATTGTTGTTCTGTTTTAATTAAAAATTGTACGAAAATTTGTGATTGTCTTACGTATGAATTATATAACAAAATTTTATGTAGTTTTGTTTTTTTATCAATATATTATATAGAGGTTGGCTAATATCAAAACGTTTGTTCCGGAACCGTGGTGCAACTAATTGGTTTTCCGATTTTCAAAGTCCAAATGATTGATCCAAACCGTTATATGTGATATTTATATTAAAGTGTGCTTGGACACCAAATTTTACATTTTTGAATTTTTTTTATTATTTATTAAGCCAGTTTTAAAATCGCTGATTTTAATAAACAATGAAAAATTTCTAGATCATTGAAAACAACGATTTTAAAACTGACTTAATAAATAGTAAAAAAATTCCAAAAAATATAATTTAGTCTCCAAACACATTTTAATATAGATTGAATGTTGAACGGTTTGGATTGACTGTTTGGACTTTAAAAATGTAAAAACCGAAATGTTTGTTCCATAACCTAGGAACAAACATTTTGATATTAACCAATCACTATTACATATTACTGGCAATGTGTCGCTTGATGATGCCCAAATATGAAGAAGAATTATAGTCTTAATAGAATATTTTAAAATATTTAGTTGATAGAAGAAATTTTTTCCACTGCTTTTATGTTTTAAATTTAAAAACTTTGTAATTTATTATTGATATTTATAAGATGATAGCCGACCTACAATTTTATACTTGTGATTTTATTTTATTTTATTGAAAATAGTTGGTTTGTGTTTGATAGAATAATCTCACATGTAACAATAATAATTTTGAATTTTTTTGTTATCCATGTTTCTGTTTCAAAATATTTATTGATGGTTGTTTGATATTAATTTGATTATTTACAAAATAATACAATTTATAGGGTTTATACTCCATACTGATTATTTACAAAATAAAGAGGTTTCGTACCTTGTTAGCTAGGTTCTATTTTTGAAAGGTCAAATTTGTTCACATATATTAAACCATTTTCTTGTTGTTTCTTATGTTCAAGGATGGATTTGCAGACAGTCTGCAGCAGACTAAAAGAAAGACAATTAATGTTGTGTTGGTGTCCTGTCAATATGTCATGTCAGTCTTTTGAATTTTGCCATTTGAATCTGCATATCACAAGTGTGAAGTGTCAGAGATCCTCTGCTGAATATACCAAAAAATAAATGAAAATTATGAGCTCCCATTGCCGACATTTTTATTAATATCCAAAGTTTAATATAAATTAATTAATATGCACAGATCCGATTATTTTCTAGCCGGTATCTAATTTAATCCATTACCGGTCAGAAAACGACCGGTATCCAAATTTTTTTAATACGGTACCGGCTATTTAATGGCCGGTATCCAAATTTTTTTTAGGATGGGCATAGCATAGTTAGCTAGAAGAAAAAGTCGTAGGAAACTCGGATTGAAATTTGCACTCGATTTGGCTAAGATTAAACAAATGTATTTGGTTGGATGCATGTGTTATATCGGTTGCATGTATCGGTGCATCATCGATGTTTTTACAATGAAACATCGATGTTTTATTAGTCGGGTAGTACTAAAAAACATCGGTGCGTTGCTGATGTTTTTGTAATGAAACATCGATATTTTATTGGACTTAGCATCGACAATTAAGCAAGGTAGTGCTAAAAAAACATTGGCGCATCGCTGATGTTTTTGAAATGAAACATTGATGCACTTCTGCCGTCGTTAGGCCATACATAAAGTATCGATGCGTCATCGGTGTTTTTACACGAAAACATCGTTTTTTTTAAACTTTAAACGGCCATAACTTTGGCTAGAAAACTCGGATTTGCGCGTATAACCCCAATTCGGAAAGCTTGGGACGAGACGGGGGCAATGGCGTCCTAGGGATAACCCCTAAGAGGTTGACGGAATCAGAATTGCAAAAAAATATCGTTTAGTGCCTCAAAAATTGAGTTAAAGTTTTTTTATCATCGGTAGACACACAACGACCCGTATGCGGCTAGTGACAGTGTCGTATGCGGTATACTGAAATTGTTAAAAGTTAGTACCTAAAAAAAAATGTAGCAGTGTTCACATGGTGCTAGTGAATTTAATTTGACAATAACCAGCATTCTAAAATTGAGTATCTTTCATTTTATAATTATTATAATTTTGCGTATTTCAGTATAATTTAACGTAATTTAGTGTAATTTAGCATATTTTAACATAATTTCAAGTAATTTAGCGTATATTAGTTTAAATATGCTAATTATATATCAAAAGAAGTAATCTAACAAATATTTTAAAAAAATCAAATTTTTAATGTTAGATTTCAGCATCTTGCTCTCATAGTATCTAAAAAAAAAATTTGGGTACTGGCCATTAAATGGCTGGTACCGTATTAAAAAAAAAAAGTTGGGTACCGGTCATTTTCTGATCGGTAATGAATTAAATTGGATACCAGCCAGAAAATAACTGGTATGAATATTTTTATAACTTCCCAGCAGATCTGGGTATATTTATTAATTTCTATTAAACTTTGGATATTAATAAAACTGTCGGTGTGAAACATTTAAATTATTTAGTGATGTAGTGAGATATTTATTGGTACTGGATGTTAAGTAATAATTTTTTTAGCTGATAGTATTTGGGCTCCAAAACTCTCTCTGGTTTTGTTTAGGATTAAAATGTTTCATTAGTTTTGCACTCTAATTATGTCCCATATTCTTATTTATGTTTCTAAAGTTTAAATAGTCGATCTGAACTGCTTAATATGATTTTCATATTAAAATGTGTTCGGACAACAAATTTTATATATTTTTAAAAAAAAATTTGGCACAGCAACGATTCACTCTTATTCAAACTTGATTTAATCAATTGTAAAACAAATTATTTGATTAAATTTTAGGAAGTGTTACTTACAAAATTATGCTTTTAATTTGTTAAAAGTCCATTTTTTTCAAATTGAAATCTAAGACGTTTGAGTTCAGACTTGTACCAGTAAATTTCAATGCGGACAAACAGTTGTGATTTATGTAATTATCAGAGGATATGAACCCTAGTTATAAGAATTTATATGAAATCCAAGTTCTATCCAACATTTTTTTTATATTTTTCAAAATAAAAATGAGATTAAGTCTCTCAATATTTTTCTTTGTAGTGCTTCTCATATTTACCGTTGTTTTTTCATGATTTGTTTATGCTAAGCCTTCTCTATCCTTTGCAAGTAGAGATGGAGACACATTTAAGGAATGAGATTAATTGACTCTCATTTATTTTTAAATTTTTTATATTTATACAAGACTTTTTATATAGTTTAGAGTAAAATGCTACATATACTTGAAATTGATCTCTATTCGTAGTAAAAACAAAATTATATGATTAATCTCCATTCACATTTGATTCCCGTAATTAAAAGTCTGGCTCTGCCGCTATTTGCAAGATTCTTCTCTAACTTATATGGATAAAATTTATTAATTAAAAATGATGCATAGTCTTTTTCTAGATTCTAAATTTTTATATTGTCACGCCCTGATTAGACCAGACGCGCGACAATAGAAAAACATTCTCACATTCATCCGACGGCCTGTCAACGTTCGTCGCAAATAGAAATAAAAAATAAATAAATAAGAGTCAGCTAAAAACTTAGTAACCGGTTATTTAACAACACACTTCTCTGTAACTGGTTTATTCAGTATACCAATGGTACAAATAGAATTGGACTAATCCATACAAATATATCATATTACGTACGCATATTTAACCAACTGGATCTAGTTTTTCAGATACCACAACACTCAACAATTAAATCTCAGAAATGAATTCACATTCCTAGACCTCTCAATCCCGTTAAATATATCATCGTAATCCAATATGCAAATACGGTACAATATTCAATATTCAAGCATACCAAAACTTATAAAAAAGTCTGGTTACCTGTTAGCGAAAATTTTAGATACTTCAAATCGAATTACAATAGCAATTCATAACCATTCGCGTGACGTAAGATCCAAATTTCAATCGGACAGGTTACCAAATTTTCTTTCTCATTTTCTCTCATTTTTTCTCTTACTTTACAATTTTCTTTGCATTATTGAATTTTTTTCTCTTACTTTCCAATTTTCTTTGCATTTTCCTCTTTTTTTCTCGCTTTACCCAAATCAATGATATAAAATTGATATTTAAAGGGGTATTAAGTGGTGGGGGTTTAGTGGGGTGGTTGAGATTAAAATGGGGTGCTTGCAATGCATGCATGAGGTCTCGTGCCAACATTTTTATTAATATCCAAAGTTAATTACAAATTAATAAATATACCCAGAATGCTTGAGTTTTTCCAAAAATGTCCAAACCGGCCATTTTGTAGCCGGTTTTCTCTCCCTCAGAAACCGGCCACGAAATGGCTGGTTTCTTTTTTCTTTTTTTTAGAGATACTATGAAGAACAAGATAATGAAATCTAACACTAAAAATTCGAATTTTTTGTTTAAATTATTTGTTAGATTACTTCTTTTGATTTATAATTAGCATATTTATACTAAAATACACTATATTACTTGAAATTATGTTGAATTACACTATATTACATTAAATTATGCTAAATTATGTTAAATTATGTTGAATTACGCTAAATTACACTAAATTATGTTGAATTACGCTAAATTACACTAAAAGGGAAGAAACCGGCCAGATTCTGGACAAAAAATGACCTTTTTGTCCAGAATCTGGCCGGTTTCTTTCTTTTTTTTTTTTTTAAGAGACACTATGAAGAGCAAGATAATGAAATATAACACTGAAAATTCGAATTTTTTGTTTAAATTATTTGTTAGATTACTTCTTTTGATGTATAATTAGCATATTTATACTAAAATACGCTAAATTACTTGAAATTATGTTGAATTACACTATATTACATTAAATTACGCTAAATTATGTTAAATTACGCTAAATTATGTTAAATTATGCTAAAATACGGTAAATTCCGGTAAATTACATATAAATATGGATGATATCTTTACTGAGAAGGCGTAAAACGACGATGAAACTTCAAACGGTCATAAAACCGCGCTCGAGTGTCCGATTTTAGCAAATAACCATTTTTCGGAAAGCTTGCAAAAATACACATGCGCCAGTGCTAGCAATGCCGGATTTCAAAATTCATAATTTCCAAAAAAACTAAGAGAAGAGCCTCAAAACTTGAGTTGAAGTTTCTGATTAAGATTTTCATTTCTATTATTCAATTTAAGTAGCTCAGTAAATTAGTTATATAATGAACTTGTAGAATACTAATTTTTACTATTTTTGAAAATTTTGAAATTTTTTTTTATGATTTATGAAAGATGGCACAAAATCGGCCTAATTTAGCGTAATTTTGCGTAGTTTAGCATAATTTACCGTATTTCATTATAACTAGCGAAATTAGTGTAATTTAGCGTAATTCAACATAATTTAACATAATTTAGCGTAATTTAATGTAATATAGTGTAATTCAACATAATTTCAAATAATATAGTGTATTTTAGTATAAATATGCTAATTATAAATCAATCTAACAAAAAATTTAAACAAAAAATTCGAATTTTCAGTGTTATATTTCATTATCTTGCTCTTCATAGTGTCTCTAAAAAAAATAGAAGAAGAGAAAACCGGCTACAAAATAACCAGTTTGGACATTTTTGGAAAAACCCAGACATTCTGGATATATTTATTAATTTGTAATTAACTTTAAATATTAATAAAAATGTTGGGTTCTCGTGGCAACACACTTTTTTTTTTAAGTTAATATATAGTTTTTATTTAAATCCTTTGATCTTGTTAATTTTATAAGTAAATTCAGAAAATAATTTTAAAAATATTATTAAAACTAAAATTTACCGAGTTACATATATACTCTCTTTTTGTTATGGGTTCGCATCTTTGTAAATATATTAATTTCAAAGAAGTGGGTGATTCCGGTTCAATTAGTGGAAATCTAAAGTTGTGATGCTTCACTTTTTTTTTTCTCCAAAAGAGAGGAATTTTGCACCTTTTCAGTTTTCCTATAAAATTGGATACTACTAGCAAATGGCAAACAATATATTTTGACATGTGGGGATGAAAATGTTCCATATGGCTTTAACATCCCTTTTGTTTTTTGTTGTTTATTGGGAAATAAAAATTGAAAAAATCATTTTTTTGGTGCGTTTTCTAATATATGATATGTTCAAATTGATGCTAAAGCAATGTCATACAATATATTTTGACACATGGGACATATAATGAATTCACATCCCTGGGTTACCAGACTGAAGCCAATTGAAACGGACAGTTCAAAATTGTTCTTTTAACTTGGCACAAATCTCAAAACACAAATAATACTGACTCCTGCGCTATCCCAAATAGACACCGGCTCAGAGTAAATCTGAACCGTCCATTTCAATTTGCTCGAGTCCTGCAAGGATACAGATCCACATATAACATGGCAGGTCCCAACGTGATATTTCAATGTCCCATATTCTCCCTCTACCGAAAGGAACCAATTTGGGTCCGATGCCCATCGGACTCAAAGTGAGTTCGATGGGTTCGATGACCGTCCGATCTGCTTTAAGATTCGCACCCGCAACTTTCGTGTCTGCTTTAAAATTCGTGCTCATGAATCTTAAAGTGGATCGGACGGTCTCTAAACTCATCGGACCCAAATTTGAGTCCGATGGACATCGAACCCAAGCAGTTGTATACCGAAATAATTGTGTGGTTTAGATCCCATTTCAAAATCCAATTTCCTCGAATTTGATTTCTTTTTTTGATTGAGCTCTTTGATTTAGTGTAGTTTGAAACCTCAAAATTATGCTTTTAAGAATTAAGACCATTTATTATGGGAAATTTCATTCCCGTCGGTATATCCAACATTTAGAACGCGAGACATTAATTTGTTTTTATTAAGCATAAATCATTATCGGTCCTATATATATTTTTTATGAAGTGGCACAAATTTAATTTCATATAAAAATTAATACTTAAAAATATTTGGAGGGACAACGTTAAGATATCCATCTTGCTTTTTGTTGTTTATTGTGAAATTATAATGGGAAATATTTTTTATGGTGCCTACTCTAATATATATGTCAGGGTGAAAACGGAGCGAATACGGAGCGGATAGTGGTAAAACCATATTCATATTTTTTTTTTCTGGATACGGATACAGATCGGATATCAATCGGATACATATATGAATACGAATCGGATTGGATATTTATTAAAATAATATTAAAAAATACTAAAATTCGAACAATATTTTTTCATAATATATATTTAAATATATGATATATCTACTATTCGGATACGGATAATTGAAACGTAAAACTACATCAGTATCCATATTTACATGAATATTCGGATATCGGATATCCACATCTAATTTTTCGAATACGGATCGGATATTATCCATACCGTTTTCACCCCTAATATATGTGATATGTTAAAAATATAATATATATATATATATATATATATCAACAGTACAACATTTCAGTATATAAAAAATCAAACATGGCAAGAGAATAAATTCTGTAATCATCATGGAGTGGGATATTCTTGATTTTGTACATATCAGACAACAAATCAAGAATAACTAATTGATAGTTTATCCTTTTGAATTTTTGATCTGCTGATCTACAATGCAAAATGGTATAAATTAAATTTCAAGTCGGATTGGATCAAGCAAGGTAGAACTCTAAATCCAATAAAGGATTCCAACAATATGAAAATGATATAATTAGAAAAATGTTTGATATTGATAGATTTAAATGGGAATTTATTACTGTTGAAAAGTTGAAAATAAAGTGTCATCTCAGAGACAATCTCATCACTGATCAACGGCTCAAAACAAATCAAGCATAACATTAGATTTAGAAATAAATTCAACATGGTATCAGAGCCGATTTGGAAACCCTAAAAATCAACACAACAAGAACAATAACAAAAACCGATTAAGTCACCAAATTTATAATATCAATACAAACAAAAACCAACATAGCAACAAAAAGGACCAGCATATCTTTGATTTAGCAAATTATCATACAAATCATTTGTTTAAATTTTAGGATGTTTACTTGAAAGTTATGTTTGTCTTTTCAAAGTCCATTTCTTTAACAAGATTTCCTCAAAAAAAAAATATTTTTAACAAATAGTTGTGACTTTTCATATAATTAACAGCCGCATTAGAGAGAATATGACTTGTAATTATCAGCTATTAGTATACAATTTATATGATCTATAATCATCTAAGTTCTATCCAACTTTTTAATATTTTTAAAAAAAGATGGAATCAAATCTGTTCATATTTTTTTATGTATTAACAATTAAAAACATGTTTCTCATTTTTCGGTTGCTTTTATGATTTAGATTAATTAGGTTAGGCTTCTTTATTCTTTTTGTTATGGGTTCGCATCTTTGTAAATATATTCAAACAAGTAGGCATTATTAAATATATTTGGGTTCCTAATTTCTTATTCAATTAGTGGAAATGTAAAGTTGTGATTCTTCACTGCTCTTATCTCCAAAAGAAAGGAATTTTACACCTTTTTTAATGTTACCAATAAAATTGGATTCTATTAGAATAAATGAGATTATAACTACTCGCCACTATATATATGCTGATAGACTCTAAGAAGTCACTAAAAATTAGAATAGATAAATGCATGTTATTATCATGTTAATTTAGACATCAACGCTAACGAATCCTTTTTTTTTTTTTCCATTCCAACTCGGTCACTTTATGAGTCGGGTCGGATTGACGGTCTAGATTAAATACAAGTTAAATTATTATTGGTAATTTTTCTTATATTTTTGGTGTCCAATAAAAGCTTATTAAAGCATATATGGGTTCATTTTGTTTTTTGACATAATTGGTAAGAGTCGTTTTTTTCATTTAATATTTTTCAAAAAGGTCAAATTTAAATTTCTAGAAAAATCGTATGGAGGTTTCAGAAAATAGGAGAAATGTAAAATATTTTTTCTTGTCATTTATTTCTATCTGTCAACGTAACTCACGTTACTGTTGTCCCTAACGGCACCTAGAGAGTGGTGAATAGGTAGTCTTAAAAACTTCTAGTCGTTTTTTGGTTTAACCCTCTAAATTAACAAGTCAATCAATTCAACAAGCAAGCGTGTACAAATAAAGTAAATAGAGTAGAGTTAGAGAAATTTAACATGCGAGATGATAACGGAGTTCGGCGTAAAATTTCTACGTCTCCGGAGTAGAGCAACCTCGTCGGCGCCCCTTTCCTATTACCCAAAAATAAATGATACAACTCGTGACACGTGAGTCCAACAACGGTGGAAAGTCAAGGGCCTAACTCGTGTACAAAGTTGAGCCTAGAAGCTCGAGCTGGAGAGTCCTACGCAGATGATCTTTACACAACTATGTTTATATGTGAGCGGAAACGCTCGAGCCGGTGAGCCCCTTAATACCTTACAAGCGGGAAAGTCACTCGACTATAACAAAGGAGCACTAAAGTAAATCTCCACACTATCGAACAAGAACCAACACTCTAACTAAATCTAGAGAAGATTTGTCAAGTGGATTTGAGATTATCAATGGAGTTTTGAAGTTTAAGCTCTCTCAAAGAAGAAAGCTCTTGAGAACACATAATTTGTGCTTTTTGAAATTAAGGGTGGCTTGCTTAAGTCTGGGGTGGGGGTAGTTACTTTATTTATAAAGAGAGCTCCAGAATTAGGTATTTGAACTCTTCCGTTCAGTACGGTAATCTTCTGTATAGAATGGATAGTTCAAATGTATTTCAATTTGAATTTCGCCTTTGAACATTACACTATCCGTTCAGTACGTTCCGTACACAATGGATAGAGTATTTTCCCCAAATCTGTGTTTCTCGAGTAGCGTACATTACAGACTATATCCGTTCAGAACGGAACACCAAGGGGAGTCCTCTGACTTGAAACGGAACGTTCCATTCTGAACGATAGTCAGACGGAATAATTCTTCCGTACTGTAACGCCTCATACCGTATCCGTCCGGTACCGTTTCAATACATTCCGTACTGAACGGTTAGCTTCCGTACCGAACGGATAGTTCCTGAAATCAACAATCTCAAATTTACTTTACTAATCTATTTGATATTACAATCTATATTTTTTATCTTCGTAAAGTCTTGTTGATTCCATTAGTTCTTCAACTTTAATCTTACAATTATAATGTTCTTGAACCTGCAAACTCACTCATACAATAAAATCGTTAAATTCAATTATTGTATGTTTTGCAAATTAGTTAAACACGGTAATTAGAGAATTGCATAGAACAACAGTTACAAGACCGACAAAATATTTTTTAAGTCGTCTTAATTAATTTAGGTTAGCTTGACAAAGTATTTTTTTTCATTAATCCCTCGTCATTCATTTCCTCTTTTTTTAGTGCATAAAAATTCTACTAAGTATTTTGTGATATGTAAATTTATCCTGAATTCAATACCCAGCTATAACAAATGTTTAAAATATAAAATTGGCAAAAGAGAAAAATAAAATGAAAGTCACGCCTAATACCAAAATTAAAATTTATCTGATAAATAAAACTACGAAAGGTTAACGAATAAAAACAATGAAATAATACATTTTCTTATACTTAGAATCGTACTTAGCAAAAAAAAAAAAACACACACACACACACACACACACAGAAGTTCTGAAATTCATCCTTGAATAAAGCCAATGTTACCGATTCTAACTCAATTGTTTTTTATTTTTATTGTTAAAATATAAAATGTTTTAAGAAAATAGATAGAGTCCTATTACATCTAAGAGGAGAGTTCAAATGCATCATGATTTTGTACTCTAATATGCTCCACATCTTTTATCTCCGTTTTCAAAGTCCGAACAGTCGATCCGAACAGCTCAACATGATTTTCATAATAAAATATTCTTGGGGACCAAATTTTATATTTTTTAAAATTTTTTTACTATTTTTTTACATAGGTACAATATTACCTATATCACTTTTTCGGATGGTCAGAATCTCCTTAAAACAGTGATTTTGTATCTATCTAAAAAAATAGTAAAAAAATTCAAAAAAATATAAAATTTGGTCTCCAAGCATATTTTATTATGATGATCATGTTGAGCGGTTCGGATCGACTATTCGGACTTTAAAAACAGAGATAAATGATGTGGAGCATATTAGAGCACAAAATCATGATGCATTTGAACCCTCTCTACATCTAAATTCTAAGATACTTTATCTATTTTTTAATTTTTTTTATATTTTAGTAGAGAAAATAGAAAGAATAATTATTTTGGTACCCACAGTATCGTACCCGCATCGTACCCGCACTTACTCCGTCCCGAATAACTTCCATAACCGTAAGCGGGTACAGAAACTACTGATTAACTTCCAGTTTGAATTTCAAACTTTCCTTTCTCTCCGTTTATTCCTTTTTCGAAGCTTCGGCGATTTTGAGGCGATTTTAGGTCGGTTTCGAGGCGATTTGGAGTCGATTTGGAGTCGATTTGGAGGCGATTTGGAGGCGATTTGGAGGCGATTTGGAGTCGATTTGGAGGCGATTTGGAGGCGATTTGGAGGCGATCGTCTGGCTTTCGAATTTTTCAAAGGTGATCAGCTAGGTTAATATTGTTTCTGTTCTATTTCGGTGATTTTGTTTTTGTTCTGGCGATTTCGGTGATTTCGTTTCTATTTCATATACACAATCTGGATTTTGAATTTTCAGATGTTTTTGACAATTTGATTTGCGAAGATGTTCTGGCGATTTCGGTGTTTCTGTTCTATTTTGTGTTAATTTCATCATTTTATTAAGAAATCTCTTGATAGAAATCGGTTGATATTTCTTGTTATGAGTTCTGTATGTGTATAATAAGTATGGGAATAAATATGTTTGTTATGTGTAAACTTATAATATTGTGTTTATAGATGTTAATACTTCATTACATCTCTATGAATACTTCAGTTGGCAGGCCTTATAACATATAGAGTAGAATCTACATTTTGCTATTACATGTATTAATACTTGGATACCAAGATGTCAATACTTCTCATTATGAATATAAATACTTGAGAGTGTAGTCATATACATTTTGCTATTACAGTTATTAATACTTGGATACCTTGTCGTCAATACTTCTCATGTTAAGTATTAATACTTGACATATTAGCCATATACATTTTGCTATTATAGTTATTAATACTTGGATACCTTGATGTCAATACTTCTCATGCTTAGTATTAATACTTGAGAGTGTAGTCATATACATTTTGCTATTACAGTTATTAATACTTGGATACCTTGTCGTCAATACTTCTCATGTTTAGTATTAATACTTGACATATTAGCCATATACATTTTGCTATTATAGTTATTAATACTTGGATACCTTGATGTCAATACTTCTCATGCTTAGTATTAATACTTTACATGTAGCCATATACAGTTTGATTTTACAGTTATTAATACTTTGCATTTTATTGTTGAATATTAGGATGGATATTGATCTCAATGAGTTTTTTGGAGATGAATTATGCATACAATATAATGGTGATGAAGTGGATGAGGTGAATCTGTATCGTTTCTATGAAGATTTGCATCGTGAAAATGATGTAATAAGTGATGATGTGGGCATTAGAGAGTTTGACTGGGATCTGAACACCATATTGGATGTTTCACAACCTGAAACAGACAATTTTCAAGGTGAAAAATCTAATGTAAATGGAAATGCAAGAGTGGAGGTTGATGTTGTTGGCATCAGAGATTTTGACTTGAATCTAAACATGGAATCTGTCAACAATGAGTTGGATGAAGAAGTTGAGGTTCAAGGTGAAAGATTTGTAGAAGAAGTTGAAGCAGTTGTAGAAGATGAATTAGATGATATGGAAGATGAAGATCATGAATTATTGCCACCAGCTGTTGGTGATGTATTTGATTCGATTGATGAAGCACGCCAATATTATGAGCTATATGCGAAAAAAATTGGATTTGCTGTTGTCAAAAGGTCAATCCATAAGAAGAGGGGTACTGCCTTCGTCAACCATGTAACATTTGCCTGTGGCAAATGCAAAGAGCCAATACGTCTTGAGGATGGACCTGTCCCACAGAGGAATAAGGGTTATATAGGGACAGGTTGTAAGGCATGTGTTAAATTGGGAGATTCTGATTTGAGTGGGAATTGGGTAGTAAAGAAAGTGATTTTAGGGCACAATCATGATTTGTTACCTGAAACAGCATTCCTTATTGCAGGATTCCGATATATCCCAAACCAATACCAGAGATTATTGGAGTTTAATGAAGACCAAGGTCTTGTGGTATCAGTTAATATCAATCTTGTAATAAAAACTGCTGGAGGTTATATGCGGTGTCCTTTTACTCGTAGAGATGCGCGGAATCATATTGACAAATACAAGAGGTTGAAATTACAGTCTATTGGTGGGAATGATGCTCAACTACTCTTTGATTACTTTGGAGTGAAGGAAAAAATCGATAGAGATTTTTTTTATAGATACGAATATACAACTGATGGGCGTTTATGGAGCGTATTTTGGGCTGATGGCCGTAGTCGAGCATCTTACAAGTATTTCCACGATGTTATTGTTATGGATGCAACATACTTGACCAATAGGTAATAATTCATTTTTTTTTCAGATTAAATGTCAGTATTTTTTTAGTAGAATATGTCAGAATATGTAAAAATAGTAAGATATATAAAGACATGTGTAGATATAAATACTTGTTGTTTCAGATATAAACACTTGGTGTGTTCAGATATAAATACTTTCTATTTTAAGAGTGAATACATGTATCAGTTGAAATTAATACAACAATATATATGTATATTTAGTAATTTGTCTTTTTTGATGTGTCTCAGGTACGATATGCCTCTTGTGTTATTTGTTGGTGTTAACCACCATGGTCAGACTATTATCTTCGGTTGTGCTTTGCTCGGTAGGGAAAGTGTGGAAGACTACAAATGGTGCATTGCCAGGTAAAAATACTTGATGTGTTTAGGGTAAATACTTAGATATTTAGATATAAATACTTTAGATTCTGTAGATATAAATACTTTAATGGTTTAGATATAAATACTCTAATGATTTAGATATAAATACTCTAATGGTTTAGATATAAATACTTGAGGTGTTAGGTATAAATACTAAACTACTTTAGATAAAAATACTTGAGGTGTTAGGTATAAATACTTGAGCTGTTTGGTATAAATATTTTGATGTTTATATATAAATACTTGGTAGTTTTTTAGTTGGCTGTTAATACTTTTTCATTGTCTAGGTTTTTGGAATGCATGGATGGTGTGAAACCGGGAGGTATTCTTACTGATCAGTGCGCAAGCATTGAATCTGGTATACGACATGTATTGGGACCTCAAACAGTACATAGATATTGTTCTTGGCATATTTTGCACAAGCTCCCTAGCAAATGGGGATTTGTGTCTGATAATGTTAAGTCCAATAAAGTTCAGGAGAAAAAAACTGCAAAGTCCGATAAGGTCAAGGAGGTTGTATACAAGTCGAAAACGAAAGAAGATTTTGAAGAAAAGTGGTTGAAATTAATGGATGAACTCGGAAAGGAAAATGATTCCTGGTTTAGAGGGATATTTGAATTAAGAGAGAAATGGGTACCAGTATTTTTAGATGGGCAATTTTGGGCTGGAATGACTAGTACCCAAAGGGTAGAAAGTATGAACCATTTCTTGAATTCTTATCTGACAAAGAGAGAGAGTCTTAAAGATTTTGTTGAGAATTTTGAAGCTGCTCTGAAAAGTATTTGGCAAAATGAGAATGATGCTGATCACAAATCGAAATATAGAATTCCTATGCTGCATTATGGATTGCCGATGGAGGCTCAGTTTCAGCGTAGTTATACAAATGATATTTTTTACAAATGTCAACAACAATTCAGAAAATGTGTTAATTTGTCATGCAAATTAATCGAAGAAAAAGACGAAGAAGCAGTTTATGAAGTTAGTGATTGTTGGAGCAAAATGTTTGTTGTTATTTATAGGAGAGCATTAAGGGAAGTGCATTGTATATGTAGAAAGTTTGAGACAATGGGTATTCTATGTGCACATTCCATCCAAGTTTTAAAGCAAGAGAAGATATTTGCTGTTGAAGATAAATATATTGTGGAGCGGTGGAGGAAGGATGTCTGTCGTTACAATTTGTCCATAGTTGACCCACATTTGCCAACTATACCTGAACAAAGCAGGTAAAATAACTGATTAATATTTTCCTTTACCATCCCACATCAACTATGATGTGTTTAGATATAAATACTTGATGTGTTCAGATATAAATACTTGATGTGTTCAGGTATAAATACTTGAGGTGTTCAGGTATAAATACTTGATGTGTTCAGGTATAAATACTTGTTGTGTTGAGATATAAATACTTGAGGTGTTCAGGTATAAATACTTGAGGTGTTCAGGTATAAATACTTGTTGTGTTCAGATATTAATACTTGATGTGTTCAGATATAAATACTTGATTGTTCAGATATAAATACTTGTTGTGTTGAGATATAAATACTTGAGGTGTCCAGCTATAAATACTTGATATGTTCAGATATTAAATATTTGTCACAGGTATATATACATAAGCTGATATAATTAAATACTTGATATTATTGTTCTTACATTTTTCTTTAGGCTCTATCAATTGACAATGGCTACAAATCCAATAATTCAAGAGTTGCTTCATCTTGGCAGTCTTAACGAAAATTTGCATAGTGCAGTTTTCAATGGTTTTCAGGAATTGAGAAACATAATATTAGGTTTGTTATTTTGTTTCATATAATTTCTGTAATTATGTTTATATTTGAAATAATTTTTTTATTGATATTTGGAATTCAAATTTGTATGAAACTAGCAAATGTCAATGGTGAACAAAGTGGTGCAAAAGTAACTTCTCAAGTTGTGGGGAGACCAGCTAGAGGTAGAAACAATAAAAATATTTCAGCAGTTACAAGAACAGGTATAAATAAGTACTGTTTCTGATATCAATACTTTATGATTTTGATATCAATACTTGATGTATTCAGGTATAAATACTTATTGTATTCACGTATAAATACTTTCTGCTTCTAGATATAAATACTTGATGTGTTCAATTTTTTATAGGTGAAGTAATTAATGATGAAGTGAACGTTCAGGCGGTAGTTACTGGTTCAGGAACAGGTATTGGGGAAGAAACTATTTATATTTTTCAACATAACTCATAGTATAGTTACATATAGTTCTTATAATTGGTATTAATACTTTTTTATATTTTGAGGTGATACAATGCAAGAAGAAAATGTTGAGACTGTGCTTAGTGGAACACGATCTGCATCATCTGATCAACAGACTAGTACTGTAGTGAATTATCAACCATCTACAAGTTTACTACCACCTGCTAAATCTAAAAAAAGAGGACGGCCCCCAAAAAGTACAATTAAGAGTAAACTTGATATTGCCATTGGCAAAATGATTACAAAGGAAAAAAAGGAGAAGGAAAAAAAGGGGAAGGGAAAAAAAGATAAAGGAATAAAAGAAGGAAAAGGAGAAAATATTAATACTTCAATTTAATTGTATAGATATAGATAGAAAAAAATGATAATATAGATGTTCATAGAAATACATTTCATATAGTATATTTTTGTTGATTTTTTTTACATTAATAGAGGCAGAGGAACTACGAGAAGCAATATATTGTACAAATTTTTTTTTCATCCATAGTTGATATAGTGTACTAATTCATTATGTTTTCTTTTTTATTTGTTTCATAGTAATAAATACTTGATTTGTGCAGATATAAATACTACAGTTATTAAGTACTTTCCACATTCAAAAAAAATTATAAGACATTTATGTTATTATAAATACTTCATTGTATAAGAAAAATAATATATATTAAATGAAATTTAAAGTTCATTTTTATAAATGCAGAAATACTAGATGTGTTCAGACATAAATACCTGATGTGTCCAGATAAATACTTGGTGGTTGAGATATAAATACTTGTTGTTTCAGATATAAATATTGGATCCTTTGGGTATGAATACTTACTATTTTAGCTAATCAATACTTGGTATCATCAGCAATCATATTTTATTAAAGAATAATTGACCGTAGGTCCAATGGGTTTAACCACCGTCGATTTGCTTTAAGATCGTGTGGAATGCTTTAAACTTCGTGCGAGTTTGTTTCACTTGTCGTGCGCAAAATATCTTAAACTAGATCTGACGGTCATCTTACTAGTTGAACCTAAAATTAGGTCCGATGGGCATCGGACCTACTGTTTAAAGAAATGCTTGGAGATGATTGTTATAATTTACGAAATGGAGACGGTCCTCGCATTAAATGGTCCCCACACATTCATATTTGAAATTATATTCATATTGGTTGCGCCATTTCGTATGATTGAACCTTCTCATATGCGCCATTTCATATGATAAAGTATTTATATTTGTACCACTTCGTATCTACCTCGAAACGGTGCGCCTTTTGAACCGTGTTCAACTAATGTCATCAACTTTTGTCCTTCGATCACATCACCGAACAGACCACTGTACCACTAAGTGAGCAAGCAACCTGCTGTCCTTCGATCACATAACCGACTAAGCAATCTCTCCGTCTTTCGCTCTTTCGCTCTTTCGCTCTTTCTCTCTATCTAGGGTTTCTCCGATCAAAGCATCGATCAAAGCTCCGATCAAAGCACCGAGCAAAGCACATTGTTCAGAAGACATTGTCTATCCACACCGTCTAAGCACATTTGCTATCTACACCGTCGCAATGGTGATTCTACACCAGATAAGCACCGATAGAAGCGAAGGAAATCCTTCCGAGCAAGTGAGCAACGACGAAACTGTCAGTCTTACTTCCGAGCAAGTGAGCAACGCTAACAAGCAGATCGTGCCATTTCAAAGTGTGAAACCCACAGAAAAGGCTGATGAAGGTACAATCTGTTATTTCTGAGAAATTTTCAACAATTTTCGAGTATTAAATGTAATTTTAGGTATAAATACCTTAGGTTTTAGTTGTAAATGATGTCTGATTTTTCAATTAGGAACAGAGAGAGTAATTTCTGGTTCTGAGAAATCACCACAAGTTACAATCGCCTCGATGAATCCCGAAGAAGGTACAATCTGTTAATTTTTTGAAATTTTGAACAATTTTGGAGTAATAGATGTAAATTTAGGTATAATTTTTGAGTAATTTATTCCTCATATTTTAGGAGTACATGAAATTTTAGTTATAACTACCTTAATCATTAGTTAATAGCTGTGCATAAATACTTGTCAGCTATAAATACTTGATATGTTCATATATAAAAACTTGACTTGTTCTGATATAAATACTTGATGTGTTGAGATATATAATACTTGATGTGTTTAGTGTGTAGTGTTTAGGAGTAATACCTTATATTGTCAGATATAAATACTTGACCTGTTCTGATATAATACTTGATGTGTTGAGATATAAATAGTTGATGTGTTTAGGGTTTAGGGTTTAGGGTTTAGGAGTAATACCTTATATTGTCAGATATAAATACTTGATGTGACTTGTTCAGATATAAATACTTGATTTGTAATAGATATAAATACTTGATGTGTTCTGATATAAATACTTTATGTGTTGAGATATAAATGCTTGATGTTTCAGATATAAACCCTTGTTAGATTCATAATAATACCTGATATGATCCAGCATGCACACTCAAATATTTAATATACATATATGTAATTTTAGGTATAAATACCTTAGGTTTTATTTGTAATTGATGTCTGACTTTTCAATTAGGAACAGAGAGAGTAATTTCTGGTTCTGAGAAATCACCACAAGTTACAATTGCCTCGATGAATCCCGAAGAAGGTACAATCTATGTAAATTTAGGTATAATTTTTGACTAATTTATTCCTCATATTTAGGTATAATTTTAAGGTGTTTAGTTAATAGCTGTGCATAAATACTTGTCAGCTATAAATACTTGATATGTGCAGATATAAATACTTGACTTGTTTTGATATAAATACTTGATGTGTTTAGTGTGTAGGGTTTAGGAGTAATACCTCATATTGTCAGATATAAATAATTGATGTGTTGAGATATAAATACTTGATTAGTTCAGGTATTAATACCTGATGTGTTGAGATATAAATACTTGATTAGTTTAGGTATTAATACTTGATGTGTTCAGATATAAATGCTTGTTAGATTCATAATACTATCTGATATGATCCAGGATGCACACTCAAATATTTAATATAAATATTGGACTCTTTATATATGAATACTTGTTACTTATTTATGACTTTTCAATCAGGAAAACTACATGTTGCGGAATTAGTACAAGTTGCTAAACGTGGTCGTGGACGCCCACGAGGTTATAGGAAAGGTAATTGTTAAATACCTATTTTAATTGTTGGACATTAATACCTTATAGTGTTGCTATCTGTACATTTTTACATGTGTATAATTACTATGTTAAATATTAGTAATTATACATACTTGGTATGTTCAGCTATGTTCAGATATAAATACTTGGTATGTTCAGCTATAAATACTTGGTATGTTCAGCTATGTTCAGCTAAAATATGTATTTTAATTGTTTGACATTAATACCTGATATGTTTAGATATAAATACTTGGTATGTTCAGCTATAAATACTTCATATGTTCAGATGAATACTTGATGTGTTCATATATTAATTGATATGTTTATATTTAAATGCTTGGTTTGTTTAATAATACCTGATATATTAAGATATAAATATTTGATGTGTTCAGATATAAATACTTCATATGTTGAGATATAAATACTTGATGTGTTCAAATATAAATACTTGATGTCTTCAGATATAAATACTTGATGTGTTGAGATATAAATACTTGATGTGTTCAGATATAAATACTTGATGTTGTCAGATATAAATACTTGAAGCAGTCAGATATAAATACTTGATGTTTTATATGCAGGTACAATCTGTTAATTTAAAATTAGTATTTAATAATTACCTTATATTAAATATTTGTTATGTTGTTTATTCTTCATAGGTGATGCACCAATAAAACCACGACGGGTTTCAGATTCTTGTATAAAGAACAAATGCTGTGTTGACACAGCTATGAGGTTCTTTCATTTGAGAGTTTTAAAGAAACTAAATGAGCATCACATAAGGTTATTAGCAAAAACTCCTTTCCTCCACTTTTTTGGATTTCCTAAAGGAACTGAAGTGAACAATGCCATATTACATCAAATTCTGTTGATGTGGGATGGTAAAGGATCTTTCATTTTCAAGACTGGAAGTGGTGCAAGCACTACTGCCCACTCCCTGAAATTTACTGCAGATGAAGTGGCTTTAGTGATGGGTCTTTCCACAGAAGGGAAACCGGTACAGTACAAGAGGGAATGTGTTACTGTATACGGTCTCCGGACGAGACATTTCGGGAGAGGTACTGGTGAGATCACTCGCAGAGAGCTTGAAGACGCAATTGTGAAAGCAGTTGATGATACGTCATTGTGTTCAGAAATTAACGATAAAGTTGCTGATGTTGTACGGTTGCTGGTGCTGTATTTGTTTACAACTATATTGTTCCCGCAATCTACTGGGAATGTACCAATTCACATGTTCGACGTCGCTGAAAATCTGAAAAAACTCAAGTTTCTGAACTGGTCTGAGTCAGTGCACCAAATGTTGATGGACAACATTCCTCATAATGCTGCATGGTGTAAGTTGAAAAAAGATGGAGAGGAAGTTGTTGTAGAAAGTTCTCAAGAAGAAGTTTCTAAGAAAAAGAAGAAGCCGAAAAAGGCTTCAGGTACAATGCCAGGGTGTGCTTTGGCTCTGATTGTAAGTCATAGGAACTTTTATTCTAACCTAATAATTATTTTATCTGTTAATCATCAAATGAAATATATGAGTAAATACTTGTCATGTTTGTTCTAAATACTTGTATGTTTAGATATAAATACTTGATATGTTCAGCTATAAATACTTGATGGGTTCAGATATGAATACTTGATGTGTTGATATAAATACTTGATGGGTTCAGATATAAATACTTGATGTGTTCAGATATAAATACTTGTTTAATTGAGATTAACCACTAAACCTTCTTTGTTTTATCTTATATGCAGGCATGGTTCTATGAGCATGTAAAGATCAGAGGTGTTTACAATTGTGCTGGCCGCATCCCGAGATACCTCAATTGGAAGTTGAATATTACATGGAAGAGGGCAACTTTAGAACCTCACTTGAGGGATGTGAAAGTTTCAGATGTGAACAGCAATCCACTGAAAAGGGGCAGAGGCGAGAAACTGATTTTTCAAGGGTTTACTGCACATAAATTCAAGCATCTTATTAGAAGGTATGCACCTCTTCAGAGTGTGTCGAACCAGAAGCTTCTTCACTTGTTGAAAGAAATGACTCCAATTTTCTGGCTTTTTGCCATGGAACCTTGCCAAGAACTTATTGATCTAAATGAAAAAGAGAGGTTTGACGATCTGTCATTTGAAGAAGGTGAACACCCACAACTTCCAGAAATGTCACCGAAATCTGCAAGCAAATTGGTTGAATTTGTTACTGCTATTGAATGGCGCAACCACATAAGCAAGAGGTTGATGGAATCACGTAAGTTTTTTTTATTAATTTTATAAGAGTAAATATTTGGATGCACCATTGTTTAAGCTTTAATATTTAAGTATTAATATTTGAAAGTGTCATTATGCACATTTTTAATTAAATGTTTTATGTTTCTTTGTAGCTCGTAAAGAGATCAAGCAAGAGGAGATCAAGCAAGAGGAGAAGAAGAAAGAGATTGATATCTCTTCTAAGAAATCAAGTAAGTTTTTTTCAGTATAAATACTTGATGTGTTCAGATATAAATACTTGATCTGTTCAGATATAAACACTTGGTTCGTTCAGATATAAATACTTGTTGTGTTCAGGTATTAATACTTGTTGTGTTCAGGTATTAATACTTGACTTGTTCAGATATAAATACTTGACTTGATGAGATATAAATACTTGATGTGTTCAGGTATTAATACTTGACTTGATGAGGTATAAATACTTGATGTGTTCAGCAATAAATACTTGATAAGTTCAGATATAAATACTTGATTTGTTCAGGTATTAATACTTGACTTGTTCAGGTATTAATATTTGATGTGTTCAGATATAAATACTTGGTAGTTTCATAATAGTACCTGATATTTCTCATCAGCATTGATTTGTTTTTTCTAACAGCTCCTGCACATGGTAAACGTAAGCTTTCTGAAGTGAAGAACAGCAGTGGTAAATCTGATAAAGAAGGAACAAATCCATCTCAAGTGAGGAAAACACCTCCTAGCGGGAAACCCAAGAGGAAATTGGACTACAATGTGACCCCTACACCTCCAGTTGGGAAAGATGCACCAAAGAAGCCTTCAAAAAGAGAAGTAGATCTAATGAAAGCTGAAGAAATAAGAAACCAGAAAAGGAGGAGGAGTCCTAGAATACTAGAAGCTGAAGAACAAAAGAAAAGGGTAATGCAAGGAGGTGAGAAAGAAACGCAAAGAAGGGATGACATTGGTGAACATAAAGAGATGAGAAAGAAGAGAAGAGAAGAGAAAGAAACAAAAACAAAAGAAGAGAAGAGAAGAGAAGAGGATGTTGTAGTAGAAGATGTTGATTGTGGAACAGCAGGGGAGGAGGACAAGAGCAGTGGAGGGGAGGAGGTGGCAAGTAGTGAATTCTGTGATCTGAACCAACTTGTAGAAACTATAGTTGCTTCAGTGGATAAACCAAATGAAGAGGGAGGAAACAATGTGAATTCTGAAGTGGGGATGCAACAAAAAGAAATTGCAATCCCCATTGTAGTGCAAGAAGCTGTGGTGAAAGAAGTTGTGAAAGAAGCTGGGGTGGAAGAAGTTGTTGGGCAAGAAGGTGGGCAACAAGTGGTTGGGCAAGAAGTGGTTGGGCAAGAAGTTGTAGTGAAAGATGCTGTATTGGAAGCAGTTGTGAAAGAACAAGTGGTCGGGCAAGAAGCTGGGCAAGAAGTGGTCGGGCAAGAAGCTGGGCAAGAAGTGGTTGGGCAAGAAGTGGTCGGGCAAGAAGCTGGGCAAGATGCTGTAGTGAAAGATGCTCTATTGGAAGAAGTAGTGAAAGAACAAGTGGTCGGGCAAGAAGGTGGGCAAGAGGCTGTATTGGAAGTTTCAAAAGAATCGGCGATTGATCTTTCTCAAATGGATCATCCAACTTTCAGCCTTGGATTTACCCCGCCCGGCCCAAAAGTGCAAACAGAAGTTCTGAAAGAATCTGGGGTGGAAGAAGTTGTGAAAGAACCAGCTGTCGGGCAAGAAGTAAAAGGGAAAGAACCAAACCCCAAGGATATTACATATCAGAGAAAACTGAAGGCAAAAACACGTGAACCAGTTAAACGTAGGGGTTACAAAGCTAGGAAAGCCAAGAAACAAATAAGAAAGGTAGAAAGTACTCCTGAGATGGAGATAGTGGCAGCAGAGGACGAAATAGAAGATTTGCCTTATATTGCCGATTTACCTCCATTAGACATTCCCTTTGATGATTGGCTTGAGTCTGCTGTTATTGAAACAGAGGTAAAAATTGAAACAGTGCCTATCAAATCTGCCGAATTTTATAAAGACTGGAGTTATGGTAGAGATAGCCTGTTTGCTGACAATGGTAGCTTGCCATTAACTGAACCGATGGAAATGCCCGATAAAAAATGGGATTATGGATTTAGAAATATCATCAGTGAGCAACAATGCAGACTTCTTGACGATTGGGCTATTAAGTATTTTCAACTTGAGCTGAATCAAACAGATTATGCATTCAAGAACTCAGAGTTGAACATTTTTGCCACTGTTGCACAATTTTATGATTTGCTGTTCAGTGAGCGCTTCATTGGTTCAGAGGTAAACAATTTAAAATTTACTTTGTTAATAAATTGATGTGTTTTGCTGTGTTCAGATATAAATACTTGGTACATCAGATATAAATATTTGATGTGTGCAGATATAAATACTTGATATGTTCAAATATAAATACTTGGTGTGTTCACATATAAATACTTGGTGTGTTCACATATAAATACTTGATGTGTTCAGATATAAATACTTGATGTGTTCAGATATAAATACTTGATTTGTTCAGATATAAATACTGATGTGTTCAGATATAAATACTTGTTGATATGTTGATTCTTTGCAGATGGTTGAAATTGCATGCCAACTAATGCAAATTGAAGTACCAATTGTTGAGGAATGGTTCTTTTTGACATCTTATGTTTCAGTAAGTTTTACTCTTTTATTTGTTAATAATCAACTGAAATTGTATACCACTTTTTTCTTTTATTTGTTAATGATTCTTGAATTTTTTTTTAATTTGTTATTCTGTAGAATCTAGCACCGAAAAGACAATATTTACAGCTTTTGAGAGATGCACCACAGTTGTTCAGCCCTCAATTTTCAACTGCAAGATGGCTTTTTATTCCCCTGTGTGGTAATGATCATTGGATACTTGCTGCGGCTGATTTGCATAACCGAGAAATTCACATGTACAACTCTTGTCTGAATAAATCGAATGACTACTATTTTGACCCGCACAAGGAAACAGTTAGATGGATGAAAACATTTCTGGCTTGGAGACTTGGTGAGTTTAATCTTATTTATTTTTCTTATTACATTTTTGTAAATACTTAGATGGATGAAAACATTTCTGGAATCATCAGTCATAAATACTTGAAGTGTGCAGATATAAATACTTGAAGTGTGCAGATATAAATACTTTATGTGTGCAGATATGAATACTTGCTGTGTTCAGATGAATTGTATGATGTTTTTGTAGCTCCATTTCATCAGATGCAACAGTATTACAGATAAATACTTGATGTGTTCAGATATATATACTTGCTGGTGCAGATATTAATACTTCATGTGTTCAGATATAAATACTTGATGTGTGCAGATATAAATACTTGCTGTGTTCAGATATAAATACTTGATGTGTTCAGATATATATACTTGCTGTGTTCATATATAAATACTTGATGTGTTCAGATATAAATACTTGATGTGTTCAGATATAAATACTTGATGTGTTCAGATATAAATACTTGATGTGTTCAGATATAAATACTTGATGTGTTCAGATATAATTCTTTTTTTAGGTGATGAACAATGGCAAGATGTTGAAATTACCTGGAAGGAATGTCCAAAGCAAAAGGCATCAGTTGATTGCGCAATATTTGTTATTCGTAACATTGATTGCTTAATAAGGAATGTTCAAATGGACTTTGATCAGGTAAATTTTCTTTCAGTAATGCTCCTATGGACTTACTGTATTTTATTTCATTTAAGTTTGATTTATTTTATGAACTAATGTTATTTTTTTGTATTGTAGGATCTTATCAGCAAGGAGCGTCATAGCTTAGCTTATAATCTTCTTATCCATGATAAGAATGATTGCAAATTTGGTGCATAACAGAAATGAATTGTCTTAGTTTGTGAATGAAACTGTTTGTCTTAATTTGTGAATGAAACTGTTTGTCTTAATTTGGTTTAGGAACTGTGATAACTGATATGTTTGTGAATAACTGATATGTTTTGTGTAGTAACTGATATTTTGATATGTTGCTAATTGATATGCTTTTTGGTAATTGATTTGAATTTTTCTTAGAAAATTTATATGTGAAGTTTGTTGTTTGTTATAACTCTGTAGATATAAATATACTCTATTCAGATTCTTATTCATCCAACGTAATATAGATATAAATACTTGATACGTTCAGATTTTATACTTGATAAGTTAGATATAAATACTTGATGCGTTCAGATTAAATACTTAATGTGTTCATATATAAATACTTGATTTGTAGATATAAATACTTGATTGTTGGTCAACATTTTTTTGTAGACAATTTTAGTGGTCCCCACGTCGTTTATTACACACACGTAAGCTCAGTCAACGTTTTTTTTTGACAATTTTAGTGGTCCCCACATGCTTTGATGGTCCCCAAAATGCGGGTACGAAGAGATGAATTTTGAAGAAAAGGTGCGGGTACGGTTATTTTAGGAAATCATATATCACAATATGTTGTTGGCTGTATAGATATAAATACTTGTCCTTGTTAGATATAAATACTTTACAACGGTAGTATTAATACTTGTGAAACAAAATTGCAGTTTTGTAAACGATTTGGTCCCCACAAGCAGTTATGGCAGTTTTAGGTGCGGGTACAGAGGGGGTACTCAACTGCGGGTACTCATATCAGCTTCCAAATAGAAAATAGAAAATAAGAAAAACTTGGTTAGGATCTATGAGAGTAGTACCGCTTTTTATTTCTCTATCTTTTATTATTATTTTTCTATAAAAAAATCTCAAAGTTTCTGCGTGCCGACTGCCGAGTAACAAACAAATGCCATTTTTAATTTGTATTTTTGCGCGCAACGGCACACAATATATTTTGACAAGTGGGACATATAATGTGGCAGGTCCCATTTTCTTCCTTTGCTGATATATATATACTCAGTTAACTTAGCTCCCTTTGATTTAGTGTAGTTTGAAACTTAAAAAAAAAAAAAATTC
This sequence comes from Carex littledalei, assembly GCA_011114355.1. Lineage (NCBI taxonomy): Eukaryota > Viridiplantae > Streptophyta > Magnoliopsida > Poales > Cyperaceae > Carex > Carex littledalei. The sequence continues at coordinate 10,783,805 of CM022094.1, forward strand.
TTTTAAGCAATACCTTTTATTATGTGGAGCATTTTTCACTTTCGGAATATACATCGATCGTTTAGAAACATTAATTTTTATGATCATCGTCAGGAGTCTAAATCGGCTGAAATTCCAGCCCAAATTTCAGGACCTTGAAGTCCCACCTTTCTCTATATTAGTCGAGAATCTGAACGTGAAAATGCTCGATCCAATTTTAATTAGCATCCCTCTTGCTTTTAGTTGTTTATTGGGAAATAAAAATGAAAAATAATTTTATGGTGCTTTTTTTTCTAATGTGTGATATGTTAAAATTTAACATTTATCAACAATACAGCAATCCATACTTTTTTTTTTAATCAAATGAGGCAAGACAATGAGTTTAATTATAGAATCAGGCTAATATGCTACGTAGAGCATAGAGGGCCTCCGTGCTACGGCTCAATATTTGAGTTTTTAAAATCCTAACGGTCGATCCGAACCGTTCAACATGATCTCCATATGAATATGTACTTGCAAACTAAATTTTACATTTTTTAGAATTTTTTTACTATTTTTTTAGATAGGTAGAAAATCACTTGATCTGAAAATTCTGTACCATTCAGATCAAGTGTTTTTCTACCTATCTAAAAAAATAGTAAAAAAATTCTAAAAAATATAAAATTTGGTTTGCAAGTACATATTCATATGGAGATCATGTTGAACGGTTCAGATCGACCGTTAGGATTTTGAAAACTCAAATATTGAGCCGTAGCACGGAGGCCCTCTATGCTACGTGTAGCACCTAGCCAACTCCTTAATTTATATTCATTATGAAGAGGAAATATTTTAACAGAACTATTTTGGCTACATGCAGCGTATGGACCATATCAGTGTTGTTTTGATTATATAGTCCGTGAGCTGCATGAAGTCAAAACTACTCTGTTAAAAATCTTTACCCCCAGAAAGTCCGGTTCCTGTTTCTAACTTTTTATCTAAAGCAACTTTAGTACACATACACACTAATTGTCACATTGTAATATCTGCAACAAATCAGAATCAATAGAATAAATAATGGATAATATATCCTTTTGATTAGGGGTGTCAATGGGTACAGTACGGGTCGAGACATTTTCATACCCATATCCATTAAAATTGAATTTACCCATATCCTACACATACCCATTAAAAATTGACCTTACCCTACCCTACTCTTACTGGTTAATATTATCGAGTAAAGAACGGTAGCGGATGAATAACGGATATTACTAATATAATAATTAGTTATATTATATTTTACAAATTAAATATAAAAAACTCATTCATTTCACACATATGTAATTATATTTCTAATAAAAAAATAAAAATAAATGTGCAACCAATTCCAACTAAATTATTTTTATAAAGGAAGAAATTCAAAAACACGAATACATATTTAGGTGGGTTAGAAATTGAATTGAATATATATTTAGATTTTATAATTATCCTATAGGGTAACGGGTATGAAATAGTCATTACCCATATCCTTACCCATTTGGTTAACAAAAAAAAATTCTTATTCATACTCATACCCAATAAGATAACGAAAAAAAAATCTTACCCATACCCGCCTTATCGAATAAGATACGGGTCGGATAAACAGCTAAAAAAGGTACCATTGACACCCCTACTTTTGATCTGCTGATCTACAATGCAAAAGGGAATAAATGCAGTTGTCAACAAATCCGAGTTGCATTTGATCAAGGTAGGAGTCTGAATCCACACAAAATTCAAACATTCTGAGGAAATAAATCTGCTGTTATTCCAAAGGGATAACAGGACTCTGTTATTCCGATCCCAGCCGTTGACTTTTGTTGAGATTCGGGTATGAAAACTTTTTTTCTTGAGATTTGTGCCTAAATTTTTTTGAACGGTTAGGATAGGAATAACAGGATTTTGTGATCCCTTTAGAATAACAGCAGATTTATATCACATTCTGAAGCTGGTCTAAATAGAAAATGTAGCCAACTATAATTCCATCTGTCAGGGATAACAACTAGAATTTTTAATTATATACATGATTTGTTTTACTGATTGCGTAATAAAATAATTAGAAATTGAGAATTTTGATCTAGTAACAAAGATAATATTCTCTATGTAAGAGGTCGCATGTTCTAAATTCAAATAAAGAAATTTTTTGTGGATATTAAACAGTTAGGTGACTTGACCTCCAACTTTTACTAAAAAAATAATTAGAAATTGACTAATCATCTTTGGCATATCAAAAGAACGAAATAAATTATTATAATAGCAATATATAAAAAATAACTTAGTGGTATCACTATTGTGTTCCATCACAAGTCAAATATATATACAAAACTTAATTTCTTACCGAATATAGTTCTTAAAATTGTATAGAATTAATTCACATAATTCAAATCTGAGTCTATTTTATCCGGATGACCAAAAATAGTTAAAAAAAAAGGATTTCTATGTTTCTATGTTCATATTTTACAAGTCAAGTCAAAGCAATTTAAAAATTGAGATATACTCTGCATGTTGAAAGCATTTTTTACTTTTTTGACGAATCTTCAGATGTGAAATGCTGACGTGGCTCCCCGTTTGCCATAGAAAAATGGGATAATTTTCTCAACTTAATTTACTTGTCTGCATGTCTTTTGTTTTGCAACAATGACCAAGTATTAGGGGGTGAAAACGGTATGGATAATATCCGATCCGTATTTGAAAAATTAGATGTGGATATCCGATATCCGAATATCTGTGTGGATATAGATACTGATATGGTTTTACGTTTCAATTATCCGTATCCGAATAGTAGATATATATCATATATTTTAATATATATTATGAAAAAATATGTTATTCATACTAGTGGAGAATGTACAACTTGTATCGCTCTATCAGGATCGGTTAATGCTTAAAAATGATACTGATACAAATAGGAACGGTTGTTAATAAGGAGCCGACCTTGAAAACACACATCAGGAACGGCTGTTAATAACAAACCGTTCCTGATAGTATCAGGAACTATCAGGAACGACTCTTTATTAACAGTCGTTCCTGATGTGTGCATATCAGGAACGGTTATTTAGCTAATGTCCGATCTTAATATTTGTATATCAGTAACATCATATCAGGATCGGCTGAATCTGTTTAACCGATACTTATAATGCTATATCAAGATCAGTTATTTATATGTCCGATCCTGATACCTCACCAGGCCTTCACCTCTCCCAGTGAACGAATTTTTTAGTTTGTAAGCTAGGTTTTGGCGATCTGAGCTCTTTAGGTGATTTTTTCTCCACTCGGTGATTTATCTCCATTAATAGGTAGAAGTTTGTAGGAGCTTACTCCGTAGTGTATTTTAGTGGTATTTCTTCTATTTATCACAATTGATCATTTTGTCCAATGTGCCATAAATAGGCGATTTTTTCTCCACTTGACTTATATATATGTATTGTTTGTCATAAATAGACGATTCTTTCTCCCTTACGGCGATTCTTTCGCCACTTGACTTATATATATGTATTGTTTATTTTACTAACAATAAATTTCAAAATTTTAATTACAGGATCGATATAGATCGATAGAAGAAATCTGATTTTTTGCATGAGGTGGAGGTTGAGAGATTTGGTGCAACGATCTCTTCTTGTCACTCGTTTCGGCAAAAAATTGTAAGTATAATATAAAACTTATGTTTAATTTTGTGTATGCATGGATGTGTATTATGTTAAATAGATATACGTAGTTAATTAAATGTATCTAGAGTTGGTAGGTATCTAGTTAGAGTACGTACGTATTGTCTTATGAGCCACAACCGAATTATTAATGCCTTTAGGTCATGATACCCGATCAAAATTAATCCAATAGGAGTTAATTTTGAATAGTCCCCGTTTTGGGACTGCTCTTTGAATATTAATTAGGATGTGAATACATATTAGTCGTGTTTTAGTATTTAAGGAAATTTGGGCAGTATTTCCTATTAGTTCCCCGAATACTTGGGGAACTAACGGGAAATGCTGCCGAAATTTTTTGTTAAATACTAAAACACGACTAATATGTATTCACTATGGAGACAAAGTATTCAAAGAGTGGGATATGATGGTAAACCGGCCCCATATAAGCCCTAGTGAACATTAAACCCTAACTGTGTAGTTAATTTTGTTTTTTAATAATTGCAGATGGACCGCAGTTGGATGTACGGAACATCACGTCTTTCGGATGAATATAAGGCAGGTGTTGATGAATTTATGAAAGTTGCTATGGAAGATATGGCGAGTAATGGGAATGCGGTGATGTCGTGTCCTTGTCGTGATTGTAACAATATCAAGAAATTTTCCAACCCCAACCAAGTGATGAACCATTTAATCCGTCGTGGATTCAAGCAACAATATACGCGTTGGATATGGCATGGCGAGAGTTTGGAAACCGACATAGGTACTGGTACTGAGCATCAGGAAGACCATAATTCCAATGTCGACGGAAGTGATGTGCAAGGCGATGAAAATGATTATATGGTGGTAGATGAAGGTGTTAATTTTGATCAAATGTTACGTGATTTAGAAGAGGATTTTGGTAAGGATAAGCAGTATTGTGTATTCGAGAATTTGTATGAAGATTCTAAAAAGGAATTGTATCCTGGTTGTTCTAAATTTACAAAATTGAAAGGTGTATTAAAATTGTATAACCTTAAAGCATCTAATGGTTGGAGTGATAAAAGTTTTAATGCGTTATTAGAAACTTTAAAAGAAATACTTCTGGATGGAAACGAGATACCATGTAATGTTTATGAAGCGAAGAAAATGTTGTGTCCAGTGAATTTGGAAGTTCAAAGAATACATGTGTGTCCAAATGATTGTATATTATACCGAAATGAATATGAAGATGTCCACAAGTGTCCAAAATACGGTGTATCACGTTACAGGAGAAAACAGGTAACCAACAATAAAAGTGATGATTATAAATTGGATAAAGGACATCCGGCAAAAGTATTGTGGTACCTCTCCGTGATGCCGAGATTCAAACGTTTGTTCGCAAATGCCAAAGATGCGAAATTATTGCGATGGCATGCTGAAAATCGGAAAATGATGGAAAATTACGGCACCCCGCTGATTCTCCTCAGTGGAGAAATATCGACAGAAAGTTTTCTGAATTTGGCGGCGAATCAAGAAACCTAAAGCTTGGATTGAGTACAGATGGAATGAATCCGCACAGTAGCATGAGCAGTAAGCATAGCAGTTGGCCGGTTCTACTGTGTATTTATAATCTTCCGCCTTGGTTATGTATGAAACGCAAGTACATCATGCTGACCTTACTGATATCAGGACCCAAACAGCCCGGAAACGACATAGACGTGTATCTAGCGCCATTGATCGAGGACTTAAAAAAATTATGGTGTCCAGGAGTCTAGGTATTTGATGCATATAGCAAGGAGAATTTCACTTTACGGGCCATGATTTTCTGCACCATTAATTATTTCCCGGCGTATGGTAATTTGTCGGGTTATAGTGTTAACGGAGAAAAAGCGTGTCCTATTTGCCAAGACGATGTTACCTAATTCCTCTAAAAATGTGTACATGGGTCATCGTAGGTTTCTTCCTGCCAATCATGCACACCGAAAGAGAAAGAAAATATTCAATGGAAAGACCGAGAACAGCACATTAAAATATCCGTTGACTGGGCAAGAAGTTTATTCGCGAGTGAAAGATATCAAAGTTGAATTTGGGAAATTTAGAAAAAAGGTGGTGAGAAAGACAAGGGGGCCAGCATTGTAAGAGCCATGGGATTGTTAAAGGGATATGTGAGGAACCGATATCGTCCTGAGGCTAGCATTGTAAGAGCCTATGCTGCAGAAGAGGTTATTGAATACTGTACTAATTATATGGATGGATTAAAAGCTATCGGCATCCCTAAATCTTGGCACGAGGGAAGACTTCACGGTGAAGGCAAAGCAAGTCTGATTCGTCTACTCTTTTTTTTTTTAATAAGTATGAATTATATATAAAATTTAATTTCTTACCGAATATAGTTCTTAAAATTGTATAGAATTAATTCACATAATTCAAATCTGAGTCTATTTTATCCGGATGACCAAAAATAGTTTCAAAAAAAAAAAAAGGCATATTGCACAGGGTTTCTATGTTTCTACGTTCATATTTTACAAGTCAAGTCAAAGCAATTTAAAAATTGAGATATACTCTGCATGTTGAAAGCAATTTTTACTTGTTTGACGAATCTTCAGATGTGAAATGCTGACGCGGCTCCCCGTTTGCCATAGAAAAATGGGATAATTTTCTCAACTTAATTTACTTGTCTCTGCATGTCTTTTGTTTTGCAACAATGACCTAGTATTAGCGGTGAAAACGGTATGGATAATATCCGATCCGTATTCGATCCGTATTTGAAAAATTAGATGTAGATATCTGATATCCGAATATCTGTGTGGATATGGATACTGATATGGTTTTACGTTTCAATTATCCGTATCTGAATAGTAGATATATATCATATATTTTAATATATATTATGAAAAAAATATGTTATTCACTATTAAAATTAGTTAAATATTATGAACTTTGGTATTTTTTAATATTATTTTAATAAATATTCAATCCGATCTGTATCTGTATCTGTATCCGACTGATATCCAATCCGAATCTTTATTCGAAAAATTAAAAAAGATATGGATATGGTTTTACCATTATCTGCTCCGTATTCGCTCCGTGTGTAAAATATTTACAGTCGGATCAAAATTAATTCAAAATTAATTGATATTTGTACCAGATTAAAATAGACGACTCAAATCTCATTATATACGGTCAGGTATTGCACTAGATTTTAATTTTGCAAAACACCTCTATTTAATGGTAGCTTGCCTCTGAAAAACTGTGATAAATAATTATATGTTTAGTTGTTATTTGATAATTGTGTTATTATTTTATTGCAAATTGTTTGGGTTGTTTAATGACTCATTTAATTTGGTTTCTTTGAGAGGGAATCACTTGACTCCTTTCTTTTGATAATCTTAACCATTTTCAAAAATAAAATTTAAATTTAAAATCTAACATTATGTACATAATTATATAATTCACCGTACTTTAAATAGCATCATCAAACAGAACTAAAATTACATGAAATTTTATTATTAGACCATGTGTATGTCAAATAGCCAACTTATAAATTCAATTTTATTAGATTTTTTTGTAAAAATATTATTGTTAAAATTGTCAAAATAATTATTAAGTGATTAATTCCTCCTCTTTAATTTATAAAGCATTTAATTTCACTTAACTTAATAGCCGTTAGATTGTGTAATGCAAGCAAGTTCTGTGCATGGCACTGTCACTACTCATAATTAGGGCTGGGCAAAATTGCTCGAATTCGTAACTCGCTCATTTACAGCTCGCTTTAACTCGCTCATTTACAACTCGAGTTAGTTCCAACTCGAGTTGGCTAACTCGTTTAATAAATGAGCTGAGTTTGAGCTGACCCCAACTCGCTCATTTATAACTCGAGTTACATAAAGTTACACAGTTTTGACACAAAAAATTCCAGAATAACCAAAACCAAATCCAAACTCGGCTCAAACTCAGCTCAAACTCGTTTATAACTTGTGTTGTATTGATTTAACTAGTTAAACGAGTTGTGAGCCAACTCGAGTTGATAACGAGCTGAGTTCGAGTTGGCTCTACAGCTCGTTATTACCATCCCAACTCGAGTTGACTCGCTCATTTATTTAATGAGCTGAGTTCGAGTTGGAGGTAACTCGCTCAAACTCGACTCATTAACAGCCCTACTCATAATACATAATTAATATTATTTCTCTTTGAATAAGTTGGAAAGATTAGATTTGAAGCATGCTATTTGTATTAATCTAATAATTCTTTAGCGTACGTACATGTGCATTATTGGATATACATGCATGTAACAATCATTACACAAGAAAACATAGTTGCCAATATATATATATATTTATATAACCTTGAAAGCTACGTATATATGTAGCTAGCAACAAATTAATGGTCATTTGTTTGTAATTTACTCCTAGCTAATATCATTTCGGATTTAATGTGCTTTTGTCAGAACAAATTGTCATTGTTTTCAACTAGGGATAAAAATGTTCTTTTAATTGTTTATTAATATTATTTTTTTATTTTTCAGTGATTAAATTAAGAAATGGAGAAATAACTAATTTTAAAATTTTGATAGAAAAATATCTAATTGATGAAGTTATGATGGACATATATCTAAATTCTCCTTTTTTAAATAGAACTGTACAATCATTTATATATACACATTAACATGCAATTATTGTCAGAAATATCAAAATTTGAAGTACCTTACTGCACATAATTTTTTTGATGGAGCATCCTTCCGAATTCATATCTTCCCCGGTACCGTAATAGGGAATCTTTTACAATTACTTGATCTGGACCGTTCTTTTTAACTTGGCACGAATCTCAAAGCGGCTGAGAGTTAATCTCAAACCGTAAAGTAAAGAGAATCTCTTACAGTAAAGTAATAGAGAGGATACTTGTTGGCATCCTTCCAACCTACAACAATCTCTCCCTTTACAGTAGACATGGAGAAAATGTTTGCCTCTGGTGTTTCTTGGTCAACAAAAGCAGTAGCCAAGTATGACATATACACAGGCTTCTAAATAACGCACTATACGTCATTATAGCGTTGCTATAGCGTTTTTAGACTATAAAAGCTATAGCACTATTGACATCAGTATTCTAAATAGCGCGCTATAGCGCCGCTATAGCGTTTTTGGACCCTAAACGCTAAGCTATGGCATGAAAATACGCTAATTGCGCTACGGCCGCTATAGCGGTAATAGCGGTCCGCTATAGCGCATAGCGTGTAGCGCGCTATTTGCGCGCTATGCATATTGGGCTTTTTTAGACAATTTATGTGGGCTTAAATAAAGATCCATAAAATTTATTTTGTATAGAAAAAAAAAATAGAATGAATCATGATGCTTAAGATATTTTGTATAGAAAAATATCGATAGTTTATGATATTATTATGGATATTTTGAACCGTGGACTTTTGTACTAGTTCAATATGAATATTATAATTTCTTAATTAATTTGGTGTTATTTATTGTTCTATGAAACTTTAGATAATGTTAATATATAGTACAAATATATAATATAATTTTTGTAAAAACAAAAAACGCTATTTGGGATAGCTTCCGCTATAGCTTTTTTTTTAACCTTCCCGCTATGACGCTATAAACGCTATTTAAAACATTGATTGACATTATAGCACGCTATAGCGGTGCAATATGACAATAGCGTCGTTTTTTAAACCGTTCCAGCGATAAACGCTATTTAAACTTTTGCATATACATCAATCATATTAAAATTCAAACTTTTGCTCTTTATTGAATTCCAGAAATATACAAAAAAATATACGGATATCATGATCCAAACAATTTTTTTTTTTTTCCGATTTAGCTTCTGTCATGAGGGAAAAAAACACACGGCCATTGTTGTCTTTCTAGTTTACTAGATAGGATGTGACATTTTATACACACGTAATATGCAAGTTCCTAGACGAGTAGCAACATCCCCATAAAGGTCAAAAATCTTAGTAATGAAATATAATAAAATTAGGGGATGGAAGTTCATAATAAATACAAAAAAAGTTGTATTATATTTTATCGTTCCTACTTAGTGACAAATCAAAAGTTCGGGTTAGGTTCGGCGAGGTCAAAAATTCGTGATTCGGATATAATTCGGGAATGATTCGGTACAACAAGGAAGCAAAAAAAAAAAAACCCAAAAAAACTGTAAAAAAAAACAAATTAAAAAAAAAATTCAAATTTTTTTTTTTTCGCGTTTTTATCACGAATAATTCTTCAACTCGCGTTTTATTCGTGTTTTATTCGCGGATAAAACGTATTATACGTTTTTCTGCGTTATTCGGAGTTCGGTTCGGTTCGGTTACGTCGAAAAAACGAATTATACGCGTATAATACGCGAATTATGTCACTATGCTACTTCCTAGTTCTTAGTAACTCAACACACTATAGTATGATCGGTGCTTGCCGCAGAGGATCCGGAAGAAGCCGACGACACTTTTGTAGCTTAACAAAATTTAGGTGCCGTGACTAAATTTTTCAATGGGGGCCCATATAGGCCCTTTTTATTCCCAACTCCCCAGGGTAGCTTCTTCCCCAGAAAGACATGCAACGGTTACTTATCTCTGATTCGGAACCCCAACCATGGTACACACAGTTCAGCATCAATAACTAATTCATTAAGAAGTGAGATTTGAGATTCATTGGATTTATTTGTCTTGGAATCATTCATATAAATATGGTTTCATTTAACTTTGAAATTTAAATTTTTGTGAGGATAATGTATATTTAATATACGAGGAAAATAATATTTGGTTCATATAGTACATCTAATAATTTTATTTTTCAACTTATTTTTTTTACCACTTAGTACTTCTGCTATATTTGAAATTTTTTCAAAATTATCATAGCACTAAAGGTCTGTCTGATTCAAGGTCTGTGGCATGTCAAATTCTATATAAAAACTTAAAAATAAAAATAAAAAAGGATTTATATTTTTCTGAAAAATATTATACATTATGCGCACACATACGACAATTGATTGGTACGACAATCTACGTGCTTAATATAAGAATAGAGATATTGATACAAATTCAGATCCAATAAGGTACCTGACCTGGTAGAATGAGATCCGAACATTATTTTTAAGCTGTCACAAATCTCAAAGACTTTGTGCATTTAAGACAGATCTAAAAAAAAAATGCTTAGCTGGAATTTTTCTTGGATAGATGCAGTAGCTGAGGGGATACTCACTGTACAGATATAGAGAGCAATTTTGGAATCAAATTTTATAAAGATTTTTAGAAGCAATAACGGTATACATATATGTATCAGACTATAGTGGAAAAAACGTGCCGTTCCATGCTGTACCGTGATTAATATGCTATGACTTTGGTCTCGTGTCGTGGCGTGTCGTAATTAAGTTAATTTTTCACGTGACGTGTCGTGTCTTGACCAAAATGTCAAGGGGTGGTCACGGCACGCGAATAGTCACGCCACGTGAATCACGCTGTACCCAGACGTGTCGTGACCAAACGTGACTCGCGTGACTCACGTAACTATTTGATCATAATTTAGGTTAATTTATTCAAGATCTAACGGTTCTAATTACACGTGACTCGCGTGACGTGCCGTGTCAAATTTTCAAAAAATAGTCACGGCACGGAACACACAAGTCACGACACATAACCGACACGCGTGTCGTGCCGTGCCGTTCCGTGATAGAGCCGGCTCCGCTGTGCCATTTTTCCCGCTCTATATCAGACGTGGATACTATGAATCTATAGAAGCGGCCGTGATGCATTAATTATGCATGTATAGATCCAACAGTACAGAGGTCCCACAAACTGTAGAGCGAAAATGTAATGAAAGGAGCCTCCTTATTTCTGCCAAAACAGAATTATTGGAGGGGGACCAATAAATAGATAAATATATAAAGCAAAAAATATTGGGTTTCATGACCGTAGAGTTTAAAGTTAAAAAAGAATAGATAAAAGGTAGATAGAAATAGGCATAATAAAAAGTTTGCTAGTCGTAGTCGGCTTAGGGTAAATCTTTTTTCTTATTTAAAAGTTTGCATGTTGGATGCAAATCGAGTATAAAATATTTTTTTTAAATATAACATATCTTAGTTCAAAATATAGAAGTCAAAATAATAAAATAAAAGTTCAATTTTAATGAATTACAAAAAAAATTATTATAATTTTTCTTTAAATGGTGAATGAGTCATATCCTTTTTTAAGTTTTAGAGTTTTAACGGAGCGAATATGGAGCGGATAGTGGTAAAATCATATTCATATTTATTTTTCATTTTCCGGATATAGATACGGATCGAATATCAGCCGGAAACAGATACTGATACGGATCGAATCAGATATTTATTAAAATAATATTAAAAAATACTAAAGTTCATAATATTTATCTAATTTTAATGGTGAATAACAATATGTTTTCATAATATATATTAAAATATATGATATATATCTACTATTCGGATACAGATAATTGAAACGTAAAACCATCAGTATCCATATCCACACGAATATTCGGATATCGGATATCCACATGTAATTTTTCGAATACGGATCGGATATTATCCATACCGTTTTCACCCCTATGAATGACACATCCGCACTGTAATCTTTAATTTGGATAATTTTTATGATGGAAGTGTAAAAAATATTAAACATAAGTTCCAAAGAAATGAACCATGCAAAGGTGATAGGTCTAGCATGATAATGATAAGTTCCACTTCTTTATAAAAGCTATCTAAAAAGTTAAATATCAGATCAATATATAGAGGCATAATAATTAAAAGGTATTGAAGCTAGGGGTGAAAACGGTATGGATAATATCCAATCCGTATTCGATCCGTATTTAAAAAATTAAATGTGTATATCTGATATCTGAATATCCGTGTAAATATGGATCTGATATGATTTTACGTTTCAATTATCCGTATCCGAATAGTATATATATATATAAAGGAGTAGAACTAGGGTGAGCTGTGCTCACCAACGGTTTTGGTGAGCACACCTCCAAAAACCGCATTTTCAAAGTTCAAATAGTCGATTTGAACCTTCCAACGTGTTCTTCATATTAATATGTGCTTGGAGACCAAATTTTACATTTTTTGAAAATTTTTACTATTTTTTTAGAATTTTTGAAAATCAGTGTTTTTTGAATTTTTTTTTATTTAATGAAAAGCTGATGATTTTCAAAAATTCTAAAAAAATAGTAAAAAATTTCCAAAAAATGTAAAATTTGGTCTCCAAGCACATATTAATATGAAGAACACGTTGGAAGGTTCGAATCGACTATTTGAACTTTGAAAAACTGTTTTTTGGAGGTGTGCTCACCAAAACCGTTGGTGAGCACAGCTCACCCTAGTTCTACTCTATATAAAGAGGGAGTCACTTATAACATTTGTAAGTTATAACATCTTACAACAATTCGGTTTTGCTATTTTAAAAATCCAAATAGTCGATTTAAACCGTTCAACATGATATATATATTAAAATGTGCTTGGAGATAAAATTTTACATTTTTTTTGAATTTTTTTACTATTTATTAAGTATTTTATAAAACTGTTGTTTTTTCAGTGGTCCAAAATTGTCTAAAAACAACAGTTTTGTAAAATACTCAATAAATAGTAAAAAAATTCAAAAAATGTAAAATTTCATCTCCAAGCACATTTTAATATAGATATCATGTTGAACGGTTTGGATCGACTGTTTGGACTTTTAAAATTGCAAAACCAAATTGTTGTAAGATGTTGTAACTTACAAAAGTTGTAAGTAAATCACTCCTCATATATCATATATTTTGTTATTTACCATTAAAATTAGACAAATATTCAATCCGATCCATATTCGATCCGTATCTGTATTCAAAAAATTAAAAAGAAACATGAATATAGTTTTACCACTATCTGCTCCGTATTCGCTCCGTTTTTAACCCTACCTATAATAGAAGGAATGAGGTTGCCTACCTATTGCTTATGAATTTTGATGCGCCAAATGAAATTACTAATTAAAATTCAAAATTTGTACATGATTTACTGTTTCAAGGGTAATAAATTTTTTATATATGGTAAGACGTGGAGTAAAACCAATTTTTACTTCATGGCACTGTATTTTCATTTTGAAAATTCAAACAACTGATCCGAACCGCTCAACATGTTCTCTATATTGAAATGTGCTTGGAGACCAAATTTTACATTTTTTGGAATTTTTTTACTATTTATTAAGCCACTTTGAAAATCGCTGATCCGGTGGTCCAGAAAATTTTACTGTTTTTTACTGTTCACAGTGGATCAGCGATTTCAAAGTGGCTTAATAAATAGTAAAAAAATTCCAAAAAATGTAAAATTTGGTTTCCAAGCACATTTCAATATTTAGAAAAAGTTGAACAGTTCAGATCGGTTGTTTGAATTTTCAAAATGAAGATATGGCGTGGAGTACAAACTTGTTTTACTCCAAGTCTCACCATAGCTCATCCCAAATCATTGTCGGCACATTAAAAAGTATGTGGGTATAAAATAACACGTTGGTGGTTCTTAACGATTTCTCTTACACAAGATAAGTGTGAATTATATATAAAAGTGTTCTTAGTCAAGATAAGTGTTATTTTAAAAGTGTTCTTAACGATTATATATAAAATCGTTAACTTAAGTGTGAATTATATATAAAAGTGTTCTTAACGATTTCTCTTAGTCAAAATATACAAATTATTCAAATTTATTTATATAGAACTTAATTTTTCTCAAAAAAAATAAGAGTGTTCAAATGTCTTCATTTTTTGTACCTCCATTTTTAAAAACTTTAATAACTCAAAATTTAAAACACGTAAAAAAAATTATGATATTACAACTTTATTGTGTTTGTCATCAAGAGCTTGTAAAAATGTACTGATATGAATAATTTCTAGACGTTCATTTTTCAACTTATTGATTCACAAAAAAACAAAATTGAAATGTGATAATTTTTTATGAACACGTAGTGAAAATCATATAAATCACATCTAACGGTTTTATTTTGACGTTTATGTTTTAAATTTTGAGTTATTAACGTTTTAAAAATGAAAGCATAGTAGAAACACAAAAAAAATAAAAGCATTTGAACCTTTCTCAAAAAATAATTGTATAACAACCAGGGTTCTAAATAGCTAGCTATAGCTACGCAATAGCTGGCTATAGCTTTTTCGGACCTCAAAAGTTATAACGCTATTAACCGCTTTTTTTTTATAATGATTCTAAATATCTAGTTATGGTTGCGCTATAGCTTTTTGGGACCTTAAAAACTATAGCGCTATAATTACTATTTAGAACCTTGATAACAACTCTTATGCAAATATTGCCTTTTTGCAATAGTGTCAATGTTGGCAACTGCGACAAGTTTGAATGATACTTGGATACGATCTCTTTTTGAGAAATAATTAGTTGAATATGACTTCATAGCTTACATACATGGATTAACTTTTGTGATAACGATGCAATAATTCGGAAATGTGGATGAATTAACATGAATCCAAGTGTTAATTGCTCATCAAAACATACCTTTCAACAATAACCCTACTAAGAAGGAACTTCATTTTCTTGACATAAATTTGAGTGTTAATTACTCATCAAAATATTCCATTCAACATTACCTTGCAAAGAAGGAACTTCATTTTTTTTTTTTGAGACAAAATGGAGTCAAATTGATATAAGTTTCGAAAATTTGTTAATGAGTAGTTTTAGGGAACATTAAATAGTAAATTTTTAAATTTGAACTTAAAAATTAAAATAATAACTATGTTTTCATTTTGTTGAGATGAATTTACATCAAATTAAACTCAATTCATAAATTAAGTGTGCTTGCATCAAATAATTTTGAACTTTTTAAATATAGATTTAAACTCTTGTTAAATATATTACAAATTTTAATTGGGTTAAAATTAATATATTTAAATTTTAAATAAACTAACAAATTTGTAATTTTAATTATTAATTTTGATAATTACGACAATGGTTGTCAAAAATTAAATTACTACATTTCTAATTGGGTTGAAATTTATATATTTCATTTTGAAATAATAGAATTAAAGCTATTATTTTTAATTTTCTTACTTTTTATAATTATGAATCGTTGTCATTATTAATTTTGATAATTACGACAATGGTTGTTAAAATTTTGACTTAATTTATAAATTAAGTGTTCTTGCATCATGTAATTATAATTTTTTGATAAATAAATTACAAATAGAGGAGGGATCAAGTTACAACAAAGTTACAACAATAATTGTTTTCATTTTCAAAGTCCAAATTGTCGATCCAAACCGTTCAACATGATCTCCACAATAAAATGTGCTTGCAGATCAAATTTTATATTTTTTTTGAATTTTTTTACTATTTATTAAGTATTTTACAAAAAAAATAGTCATATTCAGACCATTGAATTTTGTACCCATCTTAATAAATAGTAAAAAAATTCAAAAAAAATATAAAATTTGATCTACAAGCACATTTTATTTAGATAATCATGTTGAACGGTTTGGATCGACGATTTGGACTTTGAAAATGAAAAAAATGGTTGTTGTAACTTTGTTGTAACTTGATCCCTCCTCTTACAAATAATACATTTCTAATTGGGTTGAAATTTATATATTTCATTTTAAAATAATAGAATTAAAGCTATTATTTTTAATTCTCTTACTTTTTATAATTATGAATCGTTGTCATTATGCAAAAATAGTGTAAGCATACATGTATACTAGAATTACTCAAAACTATATTTGGTGTGTGCTTAGCACTAATTATTGCTAAATGCTGAGACCAAAAATGGCAAAAATGTAAATTGTGTTATTTGGATAAGGAATTTAAAAAAATTTGGATAAAGAATTATTCAATTGCGCTGTTTGTTTGATTGCTCCAATCTTTGTCACCGAAGCGTCTCCTTAACCACCTTTACCTCTCTCGTCATTCACTGAATCATCAGATATAACTATTCACAGAGCATTGTCGCTACATGCAGCGTACAGACAATAAAGCCAGAGAAGTGCTGGATATGTCTAGTGCGCTGCATAAAGTAATAACTTCTCTGTCCATATATTTTACCCGAATCATCCCGTTGTAACCGCCACGTGTGTGCTCTCTCTCTCTCTCTGTTTCTCTTCCTCCTCTCTATATATACCTCTTCAAAAACCTTCACAACCATTCATCATCCTCTCTCTTTCTTGTCTCTGTTAAAACCATAAAAAACCATGGGCACTATAGCAAACCATCCAAAGGTGAATTTAACAAAGAATAGGACATTTGGCCAGGCAATTGGATCGGACTTAAAGGAAACATTCTTCCCCGATAACCCGTTTGGAGGCTTCAAGAAGTTATCACCGGGTTTGCGGGTCTGGTACTGTCTCCAGTATTACATACCGATACTCGAATGGGGTCCCAAGTACACTTTTTCGTACTTCCGAAGCGATTTGTTGGCCGGCCTGACGATCGCCAGCCTGGCAATCCCGCAAGGCATTAGTTATGCGCGCCTTGCCGGCCTTCCTCCAATCATTGGATTATGTAAGAAAGAACATGTCATGCATGAAAATTACATTTTAACTTATGGGGGTGATTAATGGAGAGAGAGAGATAAAAAGTTTTGTCTTGTTTCAAAGAACATCTCGCCAACTCTACAATTCTTCAAGCGAAATTAGTGTTCCTATTTTGCTATAGATGATAATTTTATCTTGATTTTTGTTGCTTTCTGTCTATTGCTTAATTTAGCAATATTTGTTTTCAGGCGCATGCATAAATTAGTTGTCTTTCTATTCCACCACTTTTTTGAAACGGCTCTTTAGAATATACCGAATTTCCCAATTACATGCCCAATTTTCAGGATGTAACTGTAGTTTTGCACAAGAAAAAGGGGGAAAGGTTATAACTGCCGTAAAAAAATGTTAAGGTGAAAAAAATCCATATGACACTGTAGTTAATTATCACTCTATTTTTTATTTTATTTTGAGAAAAAAGTATGATATTTATCTTAGTTATGACTAAACGCTTAGTACTTGTTCGGCAAGGGCCTCCTTAAGCCTCCTTAAGGTTAAAGGAGCTTTCTTTAGCTTCCTTAGCCGCTTAATCTCTTAGCGTGGATTAAGACAACCTCCTTTAGCCTTCTTTTGTCCGGATCTTAATCCCCTATCCCTTCCTTAAGGCACCTCTTTTCTTCCTTTAGCTTTCTTTAGCTATCTTAATACCTGTCTCTTCCTTTAGCTTACTGAACAACTCCTTCTTAGCGCGGATTAATATTTAATCTCCCATGTGTTGCCGAACAGCCCCTAATGTTCATAGTGTACTAATAATAAGATACTTATATATAGTAGTGTCTGAAAAATTTTATTTCCTATTTTTGTTCACAGACTCAAGCTTTGTACCACCTTTGATTTATGCGGTTTTCGGCAGTTCAAAAAACCTAGCAGTTGGTACTGTGGCAGCAGCATCCTTGCTTCTTGCTTCTCTAATTCAAAGTGGTGATGATATAACCTATGCAGCTAACCCTGAATTGTATATCAATTTGTTCTTCACTGCCGCTTTTTTCACCGGAGTGATGCAGGCTGCATTAGGGTTTCTCCGGTAAGAAAAAAAAATAAGAAAGAAGAATTTTGTTGGATACTTTTTTTTTATTTTCACTTTCTTGAACATAAAGATCATGGGTGAGAGAAGTTTGATTGATTAATTTGTACTATTTTCATTTATTATAGGTTGGGAATATTGATTGATTTTTTGTCTCGATCGACAATTACGGGATTTATGGGGGGCACGGCGTGTATTATAATATTGCAACAAATGAAGGGCATGCTTGGAATGACTCATTTCACTACTAAGACTGATCTCATCTCTGTTTTGCATGCCATCTTTCATAATAGACATGAGGTTAGTTTCATTAAAAAAAAAACCCCAAAAAATGAACTATTTCCTTTCTTTTATTTCATATACAAAAGATGTGTTCTGTGTATAACATTAGTAAGTTGTTAAAAATAGCTGTACCAGTTTGATTTTGATTGATATTGTTTTTATCTCCTTCCTTTGCTTTTCACCTGAGATCTTAGTCTTCATGTTTTAATTATAAAAATCCAGATTCTTCACTTGAACATCCTTTTGTCAGGTTCCTTATATTTGTACAAGAACCTTTCTTTTGAAAAGGGGTTGAATTGGTTGGAATGTGGATAGACATAGATAAAAGACAAAACAGAATAACTCAGAAAAGATCAACAGAAGTCAATTCTGAATTGCCATTTTCAACGGCTAAGAGGTTACTTGTCAAGGAGTGCAAGAAGCTTTTCTATCTCTAAGACATTACATCTCGTGTGGCCATTGATGTGGCGGGTTTCTCTCCTATTAATCATGGAGGCTACTCAACATATTTTAATATGCAACAAGCGTTAGTTTATTTCTTAATATGGATAAAAAAATGATGTTGAACTGGTAATTTCTGTTTTCTGTACCAATGCCCAATAGGTCAATAAACAGTTCAATGTTCCATTTCAGGTGCTTGCAAGAAAAGTTTTTGTTAGTAATTACATAATTTTGTTAGTAATTAGGCAATTTGTCATCATAATCATTGTCGTTATACTATTATTGATAATATTATCAATTTATAATAAGTTGTAGCTGTATTAGCAGTAGTAATTTATGGTTAAATTTATCTTTTGTCAGTGGAAGTGGCAAAGTTTTGTGCTTGGCATATGCTTCCTCTTGTTCTTGCTTCTCTCCAAACATCTGGTTAGTGCAGAATCTTCACTTTATATATTTTTCAATAAATTAAGAATAACAATCATTTTGAATTTTTATTGTGTATTATTAATATAGGGTACTTGTTATTATGTCATTTCAGAAAGAAAAAATGCCAAAACTTTTTTGGGTATCAGCCATAGCTCCTCTTTTGGTTGTGGTATTGGGGGGTCTTTTTGCATTCCTTGTCAAAGGAGAGGATCATGGAATACCTATAGTAAGTTTATATATTTTTCTCTATATGTATGTTAACATTTCCTTTTAATTAGAATAATATGTCACATAGACCTAAGTAGCAGAAATTACAAAAGAAATGTCACATGAAGTATATAGGCACAACATATCAAATATTTTTTTTCATCAGGTTAGAATCTATACATGAAAGCCTGTCTCTATAATCTTAGTGATATATATCCATCAGATTACACACTACAGATTTTAAAATTGGACTAATATCTTAGTCGTCCATACTAATTATACTAAATTTCCTAAAGAATTATATTTAGCTTATAAATTTTAAGAGTTCTCATACTGTTGAGTGCTATGCATTGGACTACTGCATGTGAATTGCATCCTGCATTTTACCAGTTGGTGTTATTTTAGTATGACCTAATTACATTAATTAAAATTTATTGTTTGACAGGTTGGTGAGTTGAAGAAAGGGCTAAACCCAATTTCTATAGGGCATTTAACATTTCAAGGCAAACATTTAAGCGTTGCTTTAAAAGCCGGTGTGCTATCTGGATTCTTAGCTTTAGCAGTAAGAACCTTTTTTTTTTCTGAATTTCATTTTATATTATACTCCTTGAATATGTAAAACATATTTTTTTTTATAAAATGGTAACAGTAATGCTGTCAATATTTCAGGAAGGTATAGCAGTTGGGAGGAGTCTGGCAATGTTAAAAGATGAACAAATCGACGGGAATAAAGAGATGATTGCTTATGGTTTGATGAACATTGCTGGTTCTTTTACTTCTTGTTATCTCACAACAGGTGAGTCTATGCAAAGTTTGCTCGAGGCACCTCGCATTGTATGTATTCGCATTTGCAAACAATGTTAATAAAAACATGTTTATAATTTGTTTTTGTTTAATTCCATTCCTTAGAATTGCTAAAGTTGATTTAAGGTTCACCTTATTTGGATTTTACTCTTATATTTGGATCACAATAAATTTCAGGTCCTTTTTCAAAATCGGCTGTAAATTACCATGCGGGGTGCAAGACACAATTTTCAAACGTGGTTATGTCAATATGTATTATGTTGGTGCTGCTATTTTTGGCCCCGTTATTCAAATTTACCCCTCTGGTGGCGCTTTCGACAATTATCATAGTTGCCATGATTGGTCTGATTGAAATTCATGAGTTCAAGAGACTATTCAAAGTTGATAAGTTTGATTTCATTGTTTGTATGTCGGCCTTTATTGGAGTTCTTATGTTCACAATGGTTATCGGCCTCTCTGTTTCGGTAAGGATTATACCAAAAAATTAGTAAAGCGTTGAGTTTTTACTTTAACCTTTCAGTGAGGCTATGGTACTATGCATAGAGCATAATGCCCGTACTATATATGGATCAATATCTTTATTTTCTAAGTCCAAACTATCGATCTGTAATATGAACCAATCTGCGATATGCATATAGTACCATAGCCTCACTCTTAACCTTTTTAACTATCAACATAGTTATTTGTTTTTTCAAATTTTGACATTGAAATGTTTTTGTTTTGATATAGGTGGGTCTGTCTCTAATTAGAGCATTGATATATGTGGCAAGACCTAAAACATGTAAACTTGGAAACATACCCGGTACAGATTTGTACCGCGACGTAAAACAATATACTGGTACAAGTGATATGCCTGGTGTTCTTGTCTTGCAATTGGGTTCTCCTATCTACTTTGCTAATGCTGGTTATTTAAGGGAAAGGTGAGGTCAATTTCATCAAGTTCTTTTCCTTCCCCCTTATATTTTGTAATTTCTTTTCTTTAATTATATCCATATTGAAATAATATTTTGTAATTTATTTTTATCAGAATTTCCAGATGGGTTGAAAATGAACCGAATAACAGAGGAGATAAAAATGATGAAGATTTGCAATTTGTTGTTCTCGAGATGGGTGGTATGATTATATCTGTGTGCTACAAATTTTTTTTAAAAGAAGGCATAGGGTTTATTTAATCTTTTTATTCTTTGAATTTAAATTTGATAGTAGAGATTTTGATGCAGGTGTGACTGCCATTGACAACTCTGGCATCGGCATGTTGTTTGAAGTTCAAAAGATTCTAGAGAAGAAAGGCATCAAGGTACCAAAATTTCATAACAATAAATAACAATGTTTTTAAATGGAGAGGAAAAACAATATACATTCTTTTTTCGTCTAATCTCTCATCATGTACAATATACATTCTTTTTTCGCTTGTAAATATATAAGATTAACTTTTCAAATATACATGATCACTCTTTTTCGGGCGGGAAAAGGTGAATCTTGTACTAAATGAAATCTGAATTATTTTTCTCGAAGAAGTAAAATTATTACCAAAAAAGAAACTGTTTACTGAAGCGAACGATGTTTATTTTTCTAGATTGCAATGACAAATCCGAGGCAAGAAGTGGTAGAGAAATTGGTTGCAGCCGAATTTGTTAAAAGTTTAGGAGAAGAATGGATATTTGTCTCGATTAAAGATGCAATTTACGCATGGTCGTATAAACTTCAAGAATCAAGCAACAAAACAGAGGAAGTGTAATCTTGCTACAAAACAGAGCAACAGTTTATCACAAACTCAGCCTTAGATTATGTTTAGACAGCGGATTCCTTCACGGGAGAAGGATTAATTAATTAATTAATTATTATGTTTCCTTGTCGATATAGTAAAAGGAAAGTTTTATTACAGCAAAGAGAGTTGTAGATTTTTTTTTTTAAGAAAAAGAATTGTGGTACACGAAAATGTTCATTACAATTGTAGTTAGCCTAAAAATATAAATAGTAACTGTTGTGCATGTTCCTTTTTGTTAATTTGCGAAGCCTGAGATTATTTAATATACTGATGTAATTGTAAAAAAAAAATTTGTAGTTCAAATAATATGAGAATAGTTCAAATGCGTCACATCCTTTATTTTTGTTTTTAAAGTTCAAATTTTATATTTGTTTTGGAATTTTTTTACTATTTTTTTAGATAGAGTACAAAATCACTATTTTGGGATGGTCTAGAAACAATGATTTATATCAAAAAAAAATATATAAAAAATTTAGTCTCCAAGCACATTTTTAATATGAAGATCATGTTAAATGGTTCAAATCGGCTGTTTGGACTTCAGAATTGAAAATAAAAGATGTGAGACACGATGAGACATAAAAGGCACAAAATAATTAGGAGAGGTGCCAGAAAAATATTCAAATAGAATACTGATATTATGTAGTAATTGTTACTAACAAATTATCAGTGTCAATCTAGGAAAAATAAGGCTCTGGCTCAATAATAAAAATAATTAATTGTAAAGCCAATATAAATATAGATTTTTTATGAATTGTTGAACTTACCCTTGAGCATCAACTTTTGAGAATAAATATCTGTTTATGTGAGAGCTTGCGATCAAAATGGCTCAAAAGAACTTGCCCAAAACCATTTCCCAATTTCTAATTCCATGTGGCCACACATTTGTGAAACAAAGTAAAATAATGCTTCATTGGAACATTTATGAGATCTTTCTTATTTGCAAGCTATGAACAATATTTTTAAACGTTACAAAGTTTTAAAAAGAATATGTCAATGTTACTATACAGTTCCATAAAATTTCTACAGGGAAAAAGTTTCTATGGCGTTGCAACAAAAGAATACAAGTACATAATAAATAAATAACAACATAAGAAGTATAGGAACTATTTCAAGAAAATACAAATAACCAGCCTTTAGTCTAGTGGCAAAGACAATGCTCTTCATGTGGAAGGTCGCAGGTTCAAAACTCGGAAGGAGCAATCATATGTGGATATTTAATAGTTAGATGACTTGACCTCCATTATGGTGTGTTGTATAGTGGACACACAATTATAATCATCCAACAACCAAAGCATATATCATTTCATTTCAGTATAACATGTACAATGTGTCTCATCTTTTTCTTTTTCTCTTCAAAACAATGGGCAAGTATCTGAGCAGTTGTCTTAACAAGTATAAATTAGCTCCTTGCCATCTGCTTTAAAAATAAAGCACAAAAAAAATGTAAGGACTATGGACTGTGAGCTTATTAAAAGGGGAAAAAACTAATAAATATAGTATGAAAAGGGTTGGGGCCTCCTTCAATTTGTCTGAAAAGTTTATGACTTCCTTTTTTAAAAAAAACTAGCAAGTTGGTATGATAACTGCTAATTGTTTCAGATGTACTCTCAGGAACTTCATACTTTTTAAACTTCTACTGCTTGGAAGAATGCATAATCACAAATTGAGCCCTACAATTCAAAGCTACATTCACTCAATGACTCTATTGAGCCCTACAATTCTAACAAGTTTCCATTCTACGCAAGTTTTAAAATATATGAATCTAGCAAATTTGAAAGTACATGGGACAATGTTTTAAAATATACGAAAGTACCAAATTTTTGCTAGTCCAATGTTTCCTTATCAATGCATAGGACAATTGAGAATCACAAATTTGAAAGTACATGCTCAATTAAAACAAGGAGAAGAATAGAATTGAACAATAATATAATAAAAAAAATGTACCTCTGTGTGTATATTCACAAGAAAAGTTTGTTATATTTGCAATATTGATCAAAACCATCTCCAGGTAGCGACATAGAAATATGGCACAGCACTTCATATGATATGTGTATGACCTATACCTACAGTATAGTCAGATCCAAGCTCGTGATAGCATTCATAAACAATTTAAGCCCAATTTTGCCGATGAAAAATGCCTGAAGTATCACAGTAAGCATATTAACCCTCAATCATATTCTTATTTGAACATTATCAATGAATGTACCTTACGTGTCTGATAGACAAAAAGTATGCAAGCTATGTAGTTATTTAAGCTTAACAGCAAATAAATTTGTGAAATAATTTACCAAGTTCAATGTCTCAAACCAAAGTGGGAGAATTAGGTTCCACTAAAATCATGATATGGGAGAGGATAGGCGCAAGGTTGAAGATAAGGTTGTTTGTAGAGAAAATCTCAAAAATCATGGAAGTTGAAATAGTTAAGTCTTTTAATAGCAACTTATTTGCAAAAGCATTAACAGTGTCCTATACAGCAGATCTACCAAAATTTTATATACAATATAAAGCCTTAATATATCCAATGCACTTGTAAAATACTAAATAAAACAAACACTCACATAAAGGAAACAAAATTTAAAAAAAAAAAGGCTTGATTTTTTCTTTCATGCTGACACAGCTTGGTGTTAACTGGACTGGGACCTATATGGCATTGAGTCTCCCAGAATCAGTAGAGATAAACTAGTCGCTGGTACAGTAATCATTTGTAAGAATATCAAAAGTAGATATTTGAGTATATTCACAAACCTGGATTCAATGTTTGCTTCTTTTGTGATCATGGTGGATTGTATTTATTGGAGAACTACAGGTGGAGAAATTCTCCAGTGCTTTATTCTGTTCCTTCACAGGCCCCTCAATGATTGAACTAACTTCTAGATGTATTCACCATAACTCAAGTTGCATTCATTCCATGACTCACATTACGCATTCTACCCATAATCCCCAAATTTGCAACCAAGAAAACCTGATTTGAGATTGAAAATTTTAAAAACTTCGCTTCATTATCTTTACAATTTGACAAATCAACCATGAAATAATTCTGATCAAATTCAAGGGCATTTTCAGAATCCTTGCAACCATCCTCTTCTTCTCTTTCAAGGGTGAAGACCCCAATAGATTCAAGACCCCTCTCACACTCCTCCATTTGCAATAGATTTGATTTTGTATATAAACCCACAAGAGCTTGTTCTATGTACACATCTGAAACCAAACCAATTTTAATAATAGACGCATGCACTTGCTTTCCCAAATTAACAGCTGACGTGTCAGCACAGCCCCGCAAAATTCTCGTGAATGTAACTGGACTTGCATGCAATCCACTTTCCTGCATCTCAGAAAACAGTTTCAGGGCTTCTCTGTTATTTCCATTTTGTATGTGGCCTAACATCAACATGGCATATGAATTTGCATCTTTCTTTCTCATGCTGTAAAATGATTTGCATGCACTTGCCAAGCACCCACATTTAAGGTACAAATCTATTAGAGAATTTCCAACAACTGTGTCAGAATTTGCAAAACCCGATTTGAGAACTATAGAATGGATTTGATCACCGATTTCCTTTGCTTTGATATCCCTGGAAGCACTCAAAATTGTAGAATAGGTGAATTGATCGGGAACAAACCCCAACTGGTGCTCTTCCAGAAAGAGTTTGATAGCATTTTCAGGACAAAAGTTCGAGCAAAACCCAGAAAGCACCACATTAATCAAAACCAAATTCTGGGCTAATTCAGATTGGGAGTATAGTCGAGTGAAATCTGCAATTTGCCCACATTTTGCATACATGTTAATAAAGGATGAAACTACAAAATCAGAGGATAATAACCCTAATTTGAGAACCAAAGCATGTAGTTCTCTTCCTTTGTTCAGATTCTTGAGACCCGTGCAAGCATTTAATGCAGTTGATACACAGTGTTTGTCCAGAGGTATCTGTGTTCTTCTGAAATTTTGAAAGACTTTAAGGGCCATGTTGGAATCAAAACACCGGACATATCCGGTCATGAGGGCTGTCCATGAAACCACATCACGGATCAAAACTTTCTTGAAGGTTCGAGCAGCATCCTCCATCTTTCCAAATTTTACATACATGGAGATTAGTGCATTGCTTACAGAAAGGTATGAAATATGAGCAGTTTTCAATGCAAGGCAGTGGATTTGCATGCCTTCTTCCCTGACAGAGCATGTGTTAACTAAAACTACAAAGTCGCCCTCCTTCAAATTTGGGTTTAAGGAAAGAAGTTTAATCAAAAAACTTATAGCTTCTTCTCTGTACCCATTCGAATTGAACCCTGATATGACCAGGGTATACAAAGATGAGTCAGGTTTTTTAACCAACCTGAAGAGCTCTTTTATATACTCTATCTCGCCTAATTTAGTTAGAAGCTTGACAAGCTCAGAGACAATAATATTGTCACCACTTAATCTCAGTTTGATGGAGTAAACATGGATATTTTTGCAAAACTCCAACAATCCAAGGGAAAAAACAGCAGAGGACACTATTCTAAGTGTGACCACATCCATTAACAAACCTACTCGGTTCACTTCCCTGAAAAGCTCTAACCCTTCTAGAAAGTGCCCTTTTTGGATGTAACCTGATATCATGGCATTGCAAGCAACTGGACTCTTAATGGGTATTTCATTGAACATCTTCCGTGCATTCCTTAGATTTCCACATTTAGCATATGAATCAACAAACCCAATCTCCACAAACGGGTCAAAACCAAGAGCCAATTTAACTGCAAATCCATGAAGCATTTGAACCAACTCTAAGATCCTCAAACCAGCACATGCTTTTAAAACGGAAGATATCACAAAACAATTCAGCTGAGAACCACTGTGACACATCAATCTAAATAGCTCAAAGGATTCTACATAATACCCATAATTTGAGAAACCTGAAATCAATGTGCACCAAGAAATCGAATCTCTAACGGGCATTTCATCGAACAGCTTGCGGCACCGACCAAAGGTCCCACCTTTTGCGTACATATCCAGCAAAACATTGCACACGAGCAAGTCGGATCCGAAGCCCGATTTCAGCACATGCGCGTGAACCACGCTTCCCTTGAAGGAATCGCTCGAACGGATGCACTTCTTGAGAAGGCTTATGTACAATCGAACCTCCGAAGTAGGGAACGTGAGGTGGATTGGGCCCAGGATTTGGAGGACGTCTGAAATTTTTCCACGTGTCACAGAAAGGGTCTTGGTGGGGAGTTCAGCTGGAGAGGCGAGGGAGGCGATGAAATGCAGGTTGTGTTTTTGGGTGGGCTTGAAAAGAAAGAGAGAGGAACAATGGAGGAGAGATCTTAACATAACAATCGATTGAGAGGTGAGAGAGAGATAGGCATCGTCGGTGAGGAGCAACCGAGCAAGAGAGAGAGAGAGAGAGAGAGATGAGAGGAGGCGATCAGGGAATAGCCGCCGGAGGGTTAAGAGGGACTTGATTGCTATTGTTTCCTTCTCTCAGGCTCAGCAGCTCAAATTTTGAGTTAGTGCACAACGAATCCGGACCGTCCGATCCTGATTAGCACAAATATTAAAGAGATCTGTGCATGACAAGCATGGGCCGAATTAGTCCGGATTCCGATCGGACAGTCGAGATTCTAAACCCAAAATCTACAGATTTTTTTTAGTTAGCAATTTAAAAAAAAAAAAAAAATGGCAGCGTATCCAAAAATGATTTATTCATCTAAGTTCTAAACTAAAACTTTACCTTTACCACTAAATTAAAAGTTAGTTTTCATGCATTTGATTTTATTTTGCAATAATAATAATAATAATAAGCTGACATCTATTTTAAAAAAAATATTGGAGTCAAACATAGTAAAAAGGGAAATAGTTCAAACAAAGGACGAGATGCTTTCAAAGGTTTGTATAAAAACAATATGCTACAAATATTTACAGATTAAACAAATTATCACTATAATTGTTGTATTTCGCAGAAACACGCCCAGTATAAGAGATATATCATGTGGGTAATGGAGAAAATAGAGAAACATAATCAATCGAAAATAATTTCCATATTACCTTTTTAGCGTTTCCTTTTTTCTATACAATTAGAAATGTATTAGTTATCATAATTTAATTTACCTTGCTATAATGGAGAAGGTCAGAATACATGTAGAGATCCAGAATTGAATTGAAGTTATTTCTATTTTACTTCTTCCTTGTTCTTAATTCTATTTTCCTTTTTAGTTTCTTGTAAACCAGAAAATTTCCACAAAAATTATACAAAAATTCACAATTACAAAAAGGCTTACATCTCGCACAATCTCATGAATCTATCAAGTTTAAATAAACAGCATCGCACTTTCAAAAATTAGAAAACAATAGAACTACAAATAGCTACAAGCCAATGACCCAAGATTTAAAAAAAAAAAAAAAATTACAGCATGATTTACAATTACAACCACCAACTGTACTCTAATTACAATAAGCAGTAACATCTTTAAGCAAAAGGATTTCCACCAACTGAAGGGTACATGCCAGAGTTACCAGGTTGTGGATTTCTAAATGTCAACTGCTGCGGGTTCATGCCCGATAACCCGTAACCTCCGTTAACTGTACCATAGCCACCTGGCACTTGGTTCCTATATTAAACCAAACAAAAGTAATAAATATTTAACACTTATTTTCTTGAATTTCAGGTACGATTCTAATGGCAACCCCTATACCAGAACTACATGGCCCAAAACTTGAAATTTCAAAATTCCAGTGTGCATTTGAGGATTCGACTGGAGTACGTCGGATAATTTTGGGGTATCAGTGCTGCACTGGACCAGTCCAGTTGGTTGTCGGCACCCTTATCAGTCAAAAATCAAAAGTTTGGGAAGGCATGTTGACAGTACCCCAACTATTTTATTATAGGTGCAGTATGTATAGTTAGTGTGTGGTGAAAAGATTGATTTCATTTTTTATGATGACTGACATTATAATATTGTAATAATGACATAATTACCCAGGATAGTATGCGTTACTGGGTACTTTCTGAACCATGTTGTTTGTATGCGGCTGAGCTGAGTATTGACCTAAAACAAGAACAAAAAAAAGTTAAATATTTCAAATGGGACAAAAAAAAAAGGCATGGACAAGCTTAAAGCAAGATCAAATTCTAAATTTAAAAGTACTTGGATGTGATGCCACTGGATATGAAGGTTGATATGGTTGTGGGGCCCATTGTGTGCCAAAGGAATCCATGTTATTAGGTCGTGAATATGCATTAGGGTTACCAGTACCGGAGCTTGGTAATGCTCCTTGCATTGATGACATAGATGGAAACTGCCAAGGGTGTAGAAGTTAAAACTAAAATTTAATAAATGAGCAAGAAAAACTTAACAATGTACGTAATCATAATTTTGAAAAAAAAACAAACAAGAAGAATCAGCGATGTGACAATTCAGTTGAGCCAGTATGTTTTCACCCTAGGCAGGGGCAGAGTTAAATGAAATGAATGGGGGTCAATTGACCCCCATTTTTTTTATTTTTTTTGTATTTTATGTATGATTATTTATATAATTTAGAGTAAAATGTCATGGATAGTGTTAATTGACCCCCATTCTCAGCATGAAAATTTTATATGATTGACCTCCATTGTGTGTTTGACCCCCATAGTTTGAAAGTCCGGCTCCGTCCTGTCTGTAGGTATTTGTGTTCCAAATCCCACATTTCAAATTTAATACATGATGATTGAACTGTTGATATATTATTCAGCAAATCTAGTATAAATCAAGGTCGCATATAGTTCGACTTTATTCCGCAATTTTTAGCAACTAGTCAAAAAGGGTTGCCTAGGTTGTACAGTAAGTTCTGTTGATATGGGCTGTGAAGATTTGTGATATTTTTTAACCTAATTAAAGTCCTAAGCAGTATGCTTGAATGGCTGAAAAAGTTTTGTTAATTTTGCTCCTGAGATCAAATTTTGTGAATGAAGGTTAATATAGGAGAATGGGGAAAATCATTCTATGCAGTTCTCCAAATTTCATCTCCCCCCCCCCCCCCCCACCACACACACACCACACCCAGACGGGAAAAAAAATAATCACGATGTAACCAATATACTGTTCTCCCCATTTTCTTTCCTTCCACTTTCCTTTTCTTCCAGACTCGGGAAGAGAACTTAAATGAATGGTGATAATAAAAGTTGCTTACAGTGGAAGCATGTGCTAGTTTAGGCCCATTGCCGATATCAAATGGGTTTGTGGATTGTGTTGGCTGTGCAAATATCTGAGCTGGCTGTAACAAAATAAATAGAAAAAAAAAGAGAATGGTTGTTTTTAAAGGGTTATAATTGAGTGCTTCAGTAAGATAAAAGGAAAAATGAAATAGGAAAGAAACAAAATAGCACATACGGATGGAGTATGAAATTGCATCGTGTACCCCATCTGAATGCGTGCAGCTGGATGCCACCCTGGCATTTGAGCTGGTGGTTGTGCATATACCATGCTAAAAAGGTCCTGTTATTATTTATAAATGTAAGAACAAGATCAACAAATGGATTTGTACAATACCAGAAAAAAGATTAATTATCTGAGACAGCATACCTCTGGGAGTGCACTTCTACCACCACTTGGTGCAGCTGGAGAGGTAGTAGTTTGAAGTGGTGTAACACCCATAGGTAATGCTCCTGGTCCATCCATAAATTGTTGTGGTCTGGAGAGTGATGCATGACTTGGCATAATAATGGTTGTATGAATATTCGGTGCAACTGTCTGGCCCCAAGGCTGGAAAGGAAAGGCATCCATACATGTCAGAATCAATAAAGTATGATTTTCTGAATGCAGATAAAGAACTTTACAATAACCTGAATATTGGGTCCCACAGAAGGCAGTCCATTTAATTGAGGATTGCTACGTTGCACTGTAGGAAATAGAGAAACATTGTTTTGATGTGGAGTATTGTTCTGAATTGACATTTGGGAATAAGTAGTTCCTGGAACAGGTCTAGAAGCAGGCTGATGGACTAGAGAGGTTTCTAGATTGTTAGCACTCGAAGAGGGGGCTGCTGCAAATGAAGGTCTCTGAGTATCAAAGGAAGCCCATCCAACGTCTCTGTTTTGATTGGATGTTGGTGGTGTTTCCCGTTTGGGGACGGGTTCTGGATCTGAGTCGAAGTCAATCAAACTTATGGAAGATACCAGCTTAACTTCAGGTGGGTTTTGGGTGCTTGTATCCTTTGTATTTGACTCTGTTTTGGTGCTCTGTGAATTAATACATTCATTAAAGAAATGCAAATAATCAAAACAATGGTAGTAATCTGGTACAACAAACAACTGGCCCTTGCATGCATGTCTTACAAACTCTGGTAATGGTACAGCAATATTAAACAGTATCGAGTCATTCAATGCATGACAGAGATGTTCTGTACCATACCAATCATGGTTAATACCAGTACGCACCCAGCTACCTAACCATAGTAGTCAGTCGTAGTGTTTTTCTTTTATATGTGCAGAGAGAAACCAAAGGAGTTCTATCTACTACGTCCTGTAGAATACAAGAGGGGTAAAAAATCAAAGGCACATGTATTAGCAAATGAGGGTAAAATCCATTGTTGGGATAGGATTAGGGTTGGAGATCCAAATTTATCACTCAAGATGTGATGTAATAGGTCTACAGGTCATGTAAGAAACCCAAAAAAAAAAAACAAATCAAAGGGGGAATTTCATGTATGCCCCTCAAAAACTTCGAAATTACTTATCCCCCCTCTAAAATTCATAATATCATATTTACCCTTCTAGATTTCAAAAACTTACAAATTTACTCATTTTATTGTCTTTTCTATTAAATCTCATTTTAAATTTACAAAGTACCCATTTTACCCTTTATTAAGAAAAATAAAAAATGGGTACTTACTAAATTTAAAATGAGTTTTAATAGAAAAGACAATAAAATGGGTAATTTTGTGAGTTTTTGAATTTTAGAAGTGTAAATATGATATTATGAATTTTGAGGGGGGAATACATAATTCCGATGTTTTTTTAGGGGTATAAATGAAAGTCTCTCAAAATCAATTGAATGTGTACCTGAACTGGTGCTACTGGTGTAGGTGTTTTAGGTGTACCGGGCGGATCCAGCTTTGGTGGTTCTAGTATCCTTAAAGGTGGAACAGCAACAGGAGGATCCTCTTTGACGGCCCGTGAAGTGGATCCCGCGGCTTCCTTGTGTGTGTCAGAAATATTGCTACTGGTTCTATTTACAGAAGCAGCTGCTTTATCTTTCCTTGGACTCTGCTTGCTGTCATACGGTGGGCCCAAGGACCTCTCCTGAACAGAACTTTCCCTCTCAACCTGCATAATATACCACATATCAGTATCAAACATGAGAATATCAAGCAGTGTCAATATGCCAATTAGGGGGTAAATATTTTAACATAGCAGTTTTGGCTAGCGCATAGTCTATAGAATCAAAACGCACTGTATATAGTCCGTGCGCTGCATGAAGCAAAAACTGATCTGTTAAAATCTTTACCCACGTCCGATTAGGTGCATGCCTCTCATGGAAACATGCCAAATATCATTCGTCTGGGAGACTACTAGTACAGTTTGATTGCTGAGAAGTCTCTATTATTTTTTACCTTATGGCATGGCTTATAAAATTACTTGCTATAAAGGAGTATACGAGGGTCTCAAAAATGATTGTTTCAATATGATTTTTGTTCAAGGGTATAAAAAGAAAATATCAATAAGTTACTTAGAACAGATTTATTTTTGTTACCTTTACAACTGGTGGCTTATCAGCATTTCTTTCTCCAACAAATCTCTGATCGACATATATATGCTTGATGAAATCTCTTAGTTTATCAATATCACTAAGAAATGAAATAAGGTAAAACAAAACATAACTTTGTTTGCTTGATGTTTATATTTTGTTATATTCATAAAGTAGGAGCACAATTATTCTGAGAAAAAATTAGGAGTAGGATGGTATCCAATTGTACCTGCTGTCAGGAAGAGACTGTCGTTCAAAATCCCACCCCTTGAAATAGATTCCTTTGGCACGCTACAACAACAACAACAACAACCAAGCCTTTAGTCCCAAACAAGATTGGGGTAGGCTAGAAATGAAACCCAATCGTAGTCACAAGGTTAAGTAGATAGTAATAAAATAATAATAAAAATAATAATAGTAGTAGTAGTAATACTAATAGTAATAATGGTACCAATAATAATAGTAATAATACTAATAATATACTAACTATATTATGCCTACACTATAGATTGTAGGGGCCAAAGTCCTAAGCATTCCTTTGGCACGCTAATTACAGAATTTAAAGATGAATATTAATTTTAGAATTTTTGCTTGGATATGTAAACGAACATTAAAAATGATGGGATGGGTTATATTGACAGCAAATGTATTTTATAACTGTGACAACCGGCTGTAATACTTATCAAAACAAAAAAACATTAAAATTGTCAACATGTTCTTTATGAGTTAGATAGATTTGTCATCCATCGAGTGATTTAAACAGTTTAGTTTTACCAGCATACAATCGACAGCCAAAAGATTATCAAATTGCACCAATTTGAGACAGTCTATCTAATTAAATACATTTCTAATTTTATTTTTCAATTTTGACAAAATCTGAAGTAGGTTGTCACTATATCCTTCCCATATATAATTCGGGAAATTGGAGACCAGAAAAGCTCGAAATCAAACACAAAATGATAGGTTCCACAAATACCCTGAAAAAACCGAGAATATACATACACCCTAAAAACATCTAAAATGTGCAAAATAATCCCTATCAGTATTAATTTTCCCTATAACAATGAGTGAAAGGAGCCATAAGGTGATTTTAGAAAGAAATCAAGACAGTGACAAGTGTTTCATCCTTCTTAGGGACTTCTCATTTGCAGGGTTAAACTTGGTACTTACAGCTTTCGTAAATTGTAAGGGGCCCAGACAGAACAATTTTATGCATTTTATATTGTATGCATGTTTACCTCATTGCCGCCTTCTTGTAATGCCGTAATTTCTTGAGTTGTAAATGTGGCCATAGATATTGATTTTACACGGTGTGTGAACTCCCGACTAGAAACAACAAGAGTCATTATATTATGCAATAAATACAAAGGCCATTGCAGTTTTCTTTTTTAATAGTTGGTGCTAGGAAGACTTACTGTATTCCACTACAATTAATGCAAATAAAAGTGGCAAAATTTGTGCATACATATTGAGTCCCCTGTTCAACCAAAACACACAAAAAAAAAAAAAAAATTAGTTTATTTTCCATATTACTTGCAACAATTACAGTACTATCCCGATCAGACACCTTAGTGGTACAAGCTTCTATTGAATTCTAATGGGCTTAGTCCTAACCTCAGATGCAAATATGGAATACAGTAATACCATCAGTAGTTCTCATTAATTTATAAAAATCATGTGAATTAAAATCTGAGAAAAAAATAATCATGGGTTTGAAGCAACAAGTAGTTTACGAAATAACCACAACAAGCAAGTAATCAGTAAGTACAAGCTTGAATTTAATGCGCATCAGCAAATCAAAGCTAAACTAGAGACGAATTAAGTACAAGTGTATAACACAACCTGAGAATTGCAATTTATACATCTCCTATTCGCTGACAATTTTGAAAGGCCCCGAATTATCTTCTCGTTTTTCTCGTCTTCTTTCATTCTACTCCCCATGACTTACCTCCAATTCTCTCTCTTATCTCCTCAAATTTGGGTTATGATATCTCAATTCGCTACAAAACAAGCACAGTAAATCAGTTGATCAAACCAAAGAAAGTGATGAGAGAAAAAAGGAGAGTAGAAAAGCCGACCTTTACGCGCTAGAGAGAGAAAAGGAAGAAGGAACGCTTTGTGGCTGGTGCTTTCTCTCTTCTACTTCTCTTTCTAGAAGACTAAGAGAGGGTTTAGTCTTAGCTAGAAAGAGAAAATTCAGCTCTTTCAGCAAAACAATGAAAAATAAAATAATTAATAAAATAAAACAAAGAAGGGTTCAAGAGTAGAGCACGCGCTCGCCGAATCAATCAATGAAGTTTCTCTCCAACGGTAGTATCATACTTATTGAAGAGCCTAACCAAATATCTACCGTCCGATTTAGATCAAACGGTAAGTACCTGTCAAAGAACAATGGTGTCTATAAAGTTTAGATCGAAACTAGATTATCCGATCTGAAATGAACGGTGTAGATCTTCAATCTGCTAAGAGCGTCTAACTAAGCAACGGAGTTAGTTTACGGTCCAAGACCGAAGACTCGGTTTATTGTCGTCGCGGGTAAATTGGAAATTACCTTAATGACCTTGCCTGGCACTTTGCTAATCACTCTCAGATCCCTTTAATAATTAATCCAGAGAAGATGTTCAGATCTTCTGTGGCCGATCATCCGTGTAACTGTTACTTCATACAAATCAAACCCATTACTTTTATACTTTATGCTGTTGCCTTTTGGTTGTATATTGTCAGTGAAAGAAATTAGAGAGGTCTGTGGCATTTGTAACCAGAGAAGATCTTAACCATGATCCCCAAAACCAGTATCAGGTTGCTCAGTTGCTTACCTGCCTGGAGAACTTAAAACCTTCCATTTGCTAACCATCTAATTTTATATTATAATATGCTCCCAACTTGCTTCATGCATACTTTGTAATTACTTTATTTCATTCAGGTATCATGAAATCAGTAGAATAATGTGGCTTTATATCTCAATAATAGAAGGAGAGTAGTATGATGGTGATGGGTTGTTACTCAGCATAATATTAACTAGCTATATGTGCTATCATTTCTTCGTTATATTTTTATTATTTTTTAAGGAATTATGTACTACATCATAGCTCCTTTTTTTTTTATAGCAACAGTGACAGTATACTGATCATATAAGAAAAACTAGGGTTTAAATATTATAAAACTAAAAAATAAATATAAAATAGTTAGGTAGCGGTTTTTTTTTTTTTTTTTTTGCCTTTTTCTTCACAGACATAAAAAATGACGACAATTAATGGTTATTTATGTGGATTAAAAACTTGAAAATAATATTCTAAAAAATAATATCCATAATGTTAAATAAAGTTTATGTGCTAAAAAAGTGCTATGTATAACATCTACTGATATTTTTGTCTTAGAATATAAATTTAATTTTCAAAGATTGAGGCACATTCAAGATGCACAAAATGGAGGCATTTAAAATTTATTAAAAAAAAACATATAGAATATATCATAGAAAGCAAAAGGTAGAGTTTTCATTCATCAAGGGTTGAAAGCAATATCCTCAGGTAGAAAATTAATTATTGTAAAATACATTTTAGTTAAATGAATGATTTGAATAGGTTAAATTAATCATAGACTATCAATTTGTGGAATTTTAAATTAAGTTTATCATGTAGCGCCCTATGTTTATCCACAAGTAAAATTTGACGGTGCTTTATATATATTTAAAGAAGTTGGCTAATATTAAAACGTTTGTTCTTAGGCCGTGGAACAAATGTTTCGGTTTTTACATTTTCAAAGTTCAAATGATCAATCCAAACCGTTCAACATTCAATCTATAATAAAATGTGCTTGGAGACTAAATTTTATATTTTTTTGAAATTTTTTTACTATTTATTAAACCAGTTTTAAAATCGTTGTTTTCAATGATCCATAAATTTTTCACTACCTATAAAATCAGCGATTTTAAACTGGCTTAATAAATAGTAAAAAAATTCAAAAAATGTAAAATTTGATCTCCAAGAACATTTTAATATAGAGATCACATCTAACGGTTTGGATCGACCGTTTGGACTTTGAAAATCGGAAACCAATTGATTGCACTACGGCTCCGAAACAAACGTTTTGATATTAACCAACCTCTATATTTAAATTGCATTTTGGAAACAGTACCAAAAGATTAAAGTTTGAAAACTAGTTGTAGATTTCTAGTTGCATGCTTTGCATTCTTTTATAGCTAGCCTGTGTTTGTTGGAAGAAAACTTGTGTGGAATTTGGAAATGAAGAAAAGTATAGGTCATGAAATACAGCCACAATTTGCGAGAAACATAAAAAATTTAATTGAAATGTTCCACATGCATGAACACTTCTATTGGGGCTTAATTAAAGTTTGAACAGTGATGCGATGCTGTCTTGTTTTGCTTTTGAATGGAAAGGGTTTCTTAATTTTATTTTATTTCTGTCAAATCGGAGGGTATTTGTTGATTGATAGCAGCCGTTGTTGAAAATAAACCCTCTCTCACAGTTGTTTAACGGTTCATGGTCCCCGGGTTGAGTTCTCAACGTTTATCATTTTTTTGGTATTCTAAAAACTAAAATGAAAGTACAAGAACATTGGAATGACCATCACTGTCTAAAATATAAATTTTAACAAATATACAAAGAAATTAAGTTTATCTCGTTGGAAGGGAGAATATTGCCGCCACAAGAGGCGAAGAGAGAATGAGAGGAGCGACAACAAAGGCGACTACAAGCGAATGGTAGGTCATAACTACGAGGAAGCCAACCCCGACCATCACAACCCCTGCCATGAAACCCTCCACATACAAGCCTTACGTCCCCCAACCTACCTACGCAGTCGGACGGGAAATATGCGAAATTTTGGATTAATGAGTTACTAGTACAAAAAACCTCTTGAATTACTCCAATACCGACTGTTATTTAGGCGTCAGTGATGACGCCGTAAGTATAGGTATATCATTACTGACGGGTAAATAACAGTCAGTGTAGATACCCAACACTGTCCGTTTAAATAAACTGTCAGTGTTAGTTACCTACACTGACTGTTAAAAAACAGTCAGTGTAGGTACCCAACACTGATGATTTTATGTAAAAAACAGTAAGTGTAGGTATCCAACACCGACTCTTTTCTTTAAGAAACAGTCCGTGTAGGTACCCAACACCGACTGTTTTATTGAAAAAACGGTCAGAGTTGGTTACCAACACCAACTATTTTATTAAAAAAACAGTCAATGTTGGGTACCAACACCGACTGTTTTATTAAATAAAACAGTCAGTATAGGTCTTCAAAATAGTCATAGTTAGTCCTAAAAGCAGTCAGTGTTAATCCTAAAAACAGTCGTTGTTGGTTTTATAACCATCGGTGTTTGCATAAATTTTGGTGTGGTTCTGTTTGTATCGGGGCTAGCCTCCATATTTTTGCTAACAATATATTACTATTCGACATTCATTGACATTAAATAGAATGTCATACAAACAATTTGAACAACATAAACAAAAGACAACACAATATAAACAACATAACATATTCACAAAAAACTACTATAACAAAATTTACATAACACATTAAAAAAAATTACATAACACATTAACAAAATATACATCTGAACTTAACAAAATTGCATTTCTTATACCTAGTTTAGAAGTTGTCCAAGAAAAATGTATACCATTGTCGTGTTATTGCATGAAGTTGCGTCGGCATATATTTTTCTGTCGGTAAATCACACTGCATGAATACAAATTGAGAAGTTAATTTTATCCAAGTTATATGAAAAATGAATCAAGTTCAATTATGAAATACATACATTAGAAAAACATCAAATTGCTTAGTGACTAGGTCTTGCATGTGTTTCATGACATAAAATGCACATACCTTGCCACCTTCTTGCTTAGGACTCTAAAATGTTCCATTTAAGTAAAATCAATAAGTTACATATTATATTCAATAGATCACTATTCAAATATTAGTGTTGTATAGGAATTTGAAAAAATCAAATATGAAATTAAAATAGAGTGTACAAGTTCACACCTTAATGAATTTCCACTCA
Source organism: Carex littledalei (assembly GCA_011114355.1). Classification (NCBI taxonomy): domain Eukaryota; kingdom Viridiplantae; phylum Streptophyta; class Magnoliopsida; order Poales; family Cyperaceae; genus Carex; species Carex littledalei. The sequence continues at coordinate 10,822,612 of CM022094.1, forward strand.
CATTCCTTTGATCCCTTCTTGTGCACTCCTCCAGCCTCCACATACAATTAAAAAAAAATGCTGAAATTATTAAATATCAATGAATTAATTAGTAATTACCATCAAATAGTACGTTGATTAATTGTAAGTAAATGAAATTAGACTGAATGTAAGATTTATTGCTCACTCTTTAAAATGCCACTTGATATCGTAATCTAGATTCTCTCGCGCTAGAGAATCAATAACATACACCATATTATCACGCATGACAAAAACTATAAGCACCCAGTGTTCACTACAATCATACATGGTAATAATCAATCTACATATGTCGTTAAAAGTATATAAACTACTCAAATAGAAGTAACAACTTACAACTAAATGTATGGTGCAAGGATAAAATTCTTCTCCTACATATTTTTCAACAACTCAAGCAAGTAGCTTGAAGCGGCCTCCTTTTCAGTATTAAAAAGTAACTGAGATATCATACTAGGGTTCAAAAAACCGACGTCAGCCTCGCGACCTAGATCGATGACATGTCTCTTCAAATATCTGAAAATCATTACGTAAATGTTGAAATGAGTTAATTGTAAAATTAATCACTACGCGTATAAAGTTAAACAAACTCACATAACCCAGATGGATATTATTGAAACATCGAGCATGTCTTGCTTTGCTAGATTCGTCAAGTCGTTAAAACCTAAGTTGATTAACGTCGACTGAGGAAGTAACACACCCTCCTTAATTTCCAAGAGGAACTCATTCTTGTCAGGCGGTTCTCTCATCACCCTCTCATGTATGGCTCTGAACACAGGTCCCACCTTAACTAACATTTTCTTTGAAATAAGCACCTTACGATGCATGGATTTCGCCACTTCATTAGATGTCGACTCGAGCAGTGAAACATCTTGGTCTATAACATACTAGAACAAATAATAACTTGTTAAATAAAAATAATTGGTGTTGATGAGAGAAATCTGCTACATTTGTAACAATTTCACCTTTCACCTTTTCAACTCCAATAAGCACATTTAGTACGCAGTCCAAAAGATTCAAAATAATCGAATCTTTTAGAAATAATAATTAAATAAAAATATTAATTGAGTGAGCCTATGGTGCTATGCATAGCACGGATGGGGTCCGTGCTACGGCTCAAAATTTGACTTTTCAAAATCCTAACGGTCGATCCAACCGTTCAATGTGATAACCATATGAATATGTACTTGCAAACTAAATTTTATATTTTTTTGAATTTTTTTACTATTTTTTTAGATAGGTAGAAAAATCAGTGTTTTCTGAAAATTCTGGACCATCAAAATTCTACCTATCTAAAAAAATAGTAAAAAAATTCGAAAAAATATAAAATTTAGTTTGCAAGTACATATTCATATGGTTATCACATTGAACGGTTGGATCGACCGTTAGAATTTTGAAAAGTCAAATTTTGAGCCGTAGCACGGACCCCATCCGTGCTATGCATAGCACCATAGCCTCACTCATATTACTTTACCTCGTCCAATATAATCGAATCTTTCGGCCATTGAATGAAACTTCCTAAGGTGTCTTCGATTTTGGCAAAATCGTTATGAATTTTAGTTGGGAGAGGAAACTTGAGATAGATTTCGTCAATAGCAGAATCCACTTGCACCTTCATGTGGTCCTCTAACAGAGGCACACAATGGATTTGTTCGTCATTCTTCCTCGGCCATACCATAGCGTTCGCCATCTTGATGTGCTCCTCTCTAACTTTACAAGTGAGATAGCAACATGAGATTACCTTGACATTTGACAAATATAAACCTAATTAGACAATGTAGTACATTTGGCAATTGAAGAAAATGCTATCACTTTCAAGTTTTAGTTGTAAATAAAAGTATAAATACATGAATCGAATCTAGAGGGCTTGTTGTAACTGCATTGTAATGTTGACTGCTGCGACAGAATCCCGGACTGTTTTGATCTGGCACAGCTTGTTGCATTATGAGCTCAGCAAGTATTTTGGCCCACATATCCCTTACTTGTTCAAGCATTTGCTCCTTCATCTCCTCCCTCATATTCGCATAACACTTGTCTCTGTATTTCCTCCGCAAAAGCCTTCATATCGGCTTGGTTAAATCCCCTCTTTCTCGAAGCCCTAGGGGTATTTAAGCCTTGTTTCCAAGTCACGTGCGCCCCAAGACCCCTCGTCCGACCTGAATGTTTCGGGTTCCCTAAAGAAAGAGTGAGAACATCACTCGAGCCACTTACTTCGAGGTCCCCCGAGTCGACTTTTTGTTGGTTGTTTTTCTGTTGAAAAAATATAAGAAATGAGAATTAGTTGTCATTAGTAATTTATTATAAAATCATGATTTAAGTAAATAAATCAACACTTACAATGGTCTCTATCAGATCTTGGGTCTTTGGAGGGGCCTTAAGAGTCCCATCTGGTGTTGTTACTGATACCTCGCATATTTAGTCTATTTTAGGCCTGTTTTAGTACCAGATTCGTGCCATAATTCACCAGAATCATGTGCATTTCATCGATATATCTTTAGAATTTGGTACTGCTGAGTGTTTGTTTGTTTTCTGCAGGTTTGGAGCAAAACACACGAAGAAACGGCGATTCAGATGATGAGGTACGACCCTTACCAGGCTTGGTACGGGTCTTACCAGACTTAGCCGTTTTTCAGCTCTTCACGCCTGGTACGGCCAGGCCGTACCAATTTGGTACGGGCCGTACATAAAGGCGGCCTGACAGATTCAAACTTTGGCAGAGGCTATTTAAAGCGGGGAACTCTCCAATTTCGACATCAATTCCATTCCAGATCCATTTGAGAGCACAGTAAGAGAGAGAAAGAGAGCTAAGGAGCTGAGAGCAAGAAGGAAGGAAGAGGAAGAGGCGAAACTCGACGGATCTAGCTTCCTCCTCTCGATCCCTTCGATCCATGGCTATCTCTATCCCTCTTATTGTATTTTTAGATCAGATCATGTGCTGTGAGTAGTTCTTTTAGTTTCTAGGGTTAGAGATTGATTCTTGATTTGTTTTGACTTTCTTTGACTTGTATCTTGTATGAACTCTTTAGTTTGATTGATTGTGATTTACTTTGATATCTTTTGCTTTGCTTGCTGTGATTGTTGTATGATGTGCCTCTAGGTTTAGATCGAACCTATCAAGGTCATGTGATCATCTCAATCTCTCATCCAAATCAAATGCTTAGGGTAGAATAGTTCGAATTGAAGCCGAGAGGTTGAATTCTCCTCTAATCGACAGATTAGAGGGTGCCTTAGACCTCCAATCAACCAGCTAGGGTAGATCTGTACCAACACACGAGAGTTGAGGTGTAGAAATCCCTAAAAGGCAATCAATTGCATTCCAACCTAGATCTTGATCCAACAAACGATGGTTGAGGGTTAGGAACCTTAGGTATGGTCAATTGAACCTTTCTAAAGAGTTTAGCACAAGGTACCAGCAAGGAAATGCATTCACTCGAACTGGTAGGTTCTGTTCTGGGCCAGTACGGGTCTTACCAGGGTGGTACGGCCTTGCCTTACCAAGTGAAGTACGGCCTAGCCGTACCAACTTGGTACGGGCCGTACCACTAGAGGCAGATCAGAGATGAAGTCTGAAACCCTGGAAACGCCTTTTATCCATAATCAAAACACAATTTACATTTCTTCTAGCATTTTATTACATTGTTTGATCTGACCCTTTAGGAAATTAAACACCAAACCAAACCTTTTTCACTTCTAGTTTTTGATTGAGTTTGATAGAATCTAGCCTAGTGATTGCCCGTCCCTGTGGATCGATACCCGATTATACTACTCGATAGGGGTTGTGCACTTGCAACCCTTACTCGTGGAGTGTAAACGCGGTTTTAAAAGGTACGCCCTCAAGCGTACCGAAACTTGCGTTGCGCTTTTGTGCGAACAAGTTTTTGGCGCCGTTGCCGGGGACGGTAACCAATTGCCTAGTTAGATTTTACCTTACTTAGTTAATCTAGATTTTATCTTGTATCTTTCTTGCTTTTTCTTATTCAAAATCACTAAAAACTGGCTTTTGAACCCCCCCCTGCAGGAAAATACAGGTTGAAGTATAATCTGAGAAGCAAGGGCCCCCTGTTCGATCAAACTCCTCCAGACTCAGCCGAGACTGCTCAGCCACCCTCTGGTACGGCCAGGCCGCACCAATCTAGTCCGACCCGTACCGATTCAGGCACGGCCAGGCCGCACCAATCTGGTCCGACCCGTACCAAGGAGCCTGAACCTGAAGAGATGGCTGGGGCAGAAGACGAAGCCCGACTCAGAATGGAGGCAGAGGCCAGGGAAAGAGAAAGGCAAGAAGAAGAAGGCCGACTGACAGACGATGATGAGGATGTTTTCATGCCTCGAACGCTGCAAGAGTTCAACGTGCCGAGAGCTGGAGACGTGCGAGGTGCAATTCGGCTGCCACACATTCCAGGACAGCAACCGAACTTCAATCCGGGGGTTGTCAACATGGTGCAGCAGAACACCTTCCACGGACTCGACCACGAGGACCCGCACGCTCACCTCCAGACCTTCCTCGAGTGCATCACGACCATCAAAACCAACGGTGAGAATGCTGATTACACCAAGCTTGCTTTATTTCCTTTCACTCTTAGGGATAAGGCCAAGAAATGGTTAGGATCTTTGCCTAGGGACTCGGTTAGAACTTGGAAGGAATTGTCCAAAATGTTTCTGACCAGATTTTTCCCTCACAAGAGGACAGCCAAGGTAAGACATGACCTGACCAGCTTTAGGCAGATTTTTGATGAACCCCTGAACGAGGCTTGGGAAAGGTTTAGAGAAATTCAGTACTCTTGTCCACACCATGGTATACCCGACTGGCTTTTAATTCAAACGTTTTACGACGGCCTGAACGAGAGCACACGTGCTTACGTGGACGCTGTTGCGGGAGGCGCGCTGATGACAAAGGAGCCTTTAGAGGCTATGAACTTGATCGACAGCATGGCGCAAAACCAGCAGTGGTCCGGCCGCGACACGTCACGCCAGCGAGGAGGCCAAGGAGGTAGCCAAGGAGGTGGCAAGTACGAGCTCGATCACATCACGGCTCTCACCGCCAAGATGGACGCCATGCAGCGGGCGATGGACAAGCTCAGTGTCAAGGCAGTCGAACAGCAACCTCAAGTCTGCGTCATGTGCGGAGACGAGAGGCACGCATACGAGCAATGCCCGCTGGTGCAACAAGACGAGGAGAGTGAGCAGGTCAACTCTCTCAACAACGAGCCTTCCTTCTTCCCACGACCTCCCTTCAGCCGATCCTACTCCAAGGATCAGGTTGAACAGCAGCACTGGAGGTCGAACCAGAACAACCCTGCACCTTTCAACAACTCTTCGTTCAGACCGCCCTTCAACAACAACAGCTTCCAGAAGCCGCAGTACAACAACAACAACAACTGGAACAATCGGACGAACAACACTGGAAATTACCCCCCTCCGAACAACAACGATTGGAGAACCCAAGCTTCGAGCAGCAGCAACAGCAACAACAATGGCAACAGGAACTTCTACCAGAACGCTTCCTTTCCCAATCAAGGCAACCGAGCAGCTCCCTCTGACCCCTCAAAGTCAATTGCGCCTACCGAAGTGAACGACTTCACTCACGAGCAAGGCAAGATGAATCAGATGATGTGGAAACATATGCAGAGCATGTCCACTCAGATGGCTGCTCAACAAAATCAAATGGCTGCTCAAAACAAGTTGCTGGAGCAGCTGAGCCAGATAGTCACCTCAAGCCACTCTCGACCCGGGAAGCTTCCAGCTCAGCCCGAACCAAATCCAAGAGAAGAGGCTAAGGCGATCACTCTGAGAAGTGGGACCCAATACGACGAGCCACCAATGCCAAGTGAGGGCACAGTTGATCCGATTCTTGACGCGACATCTGACGCGACCCCGACCCCTGTGTCAATTCCACTGAAGGAGGTTAATCCAGAACGAGCTGAGGTCATCCAACCTCAAGCGAGTGCAGACTGCACCAGCTCGGCAAGACCTGCACAACCTCCATCCGAAGCGTCAGGTAGTCAAAAGAAGAAAGGTGCCGAGAAGCCACCTCCATACCGGCCACCTGTTCCATTCCCCCAGAGATTAGCTGAGACGAGACTGAACGAGCAATTCGCCAACTTCGCAAACGTCATCAAGCAGCTGCAGATCACCATCCCTTTCACCGACGCTTTGACCCAAATGCCCACCTATGCCAAGTTTCTGAAGGACATCCTTTCCAACAAGAGAAGCTTAGAGGGGCACGCGACAGTCAAGCTGACGGAGCAGTGCAGCGCAATTTTGAAAAGCGAGCTACCCCCCAAATTGGACGATCCTGGAAAGTTTTCCATTCCATGCACCATTGGGAAGGCGACAATCAAGAAAGCCCTGTGTGATCTAGGAGCGAGTGTGAGTCTCATGCCACGCACCATCTATGATCGCATAGGAGTGGGGGAGCTCAAGCCCACAAGGATGACATTGCAGTTGGCGGATTCTTCAGTCCGACTTCCACTTGGTGTGGTGGAGGATCTGCCAGTTCGAGTCGGGAAGTTCTTCGTGCCCGTCGATTTCGTCGTCATGGAGATGGAAGAAGATAAGGAAGTCCCAATCATCTTGGGGCGACCTTTTCTGAGTACAGCTGGTGCGATAATTGACGTGAAGCAAGGCATCCTGACTTTGAACTTTGGAGGAGAGAAGGTGAAGTTCCAAATCGATCGCGCCATGAGATATCCGTCACGATCCGAGACATGTTTCCGGGTTGACAGGACAGAAGAGTACTTGGCTGATCTGGCCAAGGACTACTTTCTTGAACAAGTCAACAACTCGCTGCGCCAAGACGCTGAATTCCTCTCTCAATTTCCAAGCGAAGCGAGCGAATCAATCTGTGCAGCGGATGCGATTCCTGAGGATCTGGAGGACAGTACATCACACTCTGAGACGAGGAGTGGAGCGGAGCCTGCCAAGGCCGACATCTCGACGACACACGAGTCAGCTCACCCAGATGCGACTCGTGTCAATGATCAGCCTGAGCGTCCGACTCCTGAACTCAAACCTCTTCCGACCAATATCCGATACGAGTTCCTCGATCCAGAAAAGTCATGTCCTGTGATCGTCAATGCGAGTCTGAACCCCGATCAAACCGCCAAACTTCTGGAGAAGCTGAGATTTCACAAGGGTGCGATCGGGTACTCGATCAAGGACTTAAAAGGGATCAACCCAGCCATCTGCTCACACCGGATTCTTCTCGAGGATGATCACAAGCCGTCTGTGGAGCACCAGCGGCGACTCAACCCCAACCTGAAAGAGGTGGTGAAAAAGGAAATTCTCAAACTCCTGGATGCAGGCATCATCTATCCCATCTCTGACAGCAAGTGGGTGAGTCCCGTTCACGTGGTGCCCAAGAAGGGAGGCACGACAGTGGTGAGAAATGAGAATGATGAGCTAGTCCCTACTCGTGTGGTGTCTGGGTACCGCATGTGTATTGACTACAGGAAGCTCAACGCTGCCACGCGTAAGGATCACTTCCCACTGCCGTTTGTCGACCAACTCCTTGAAAGGCTTGCGACTCATTCTCATTTTTGCTACCTTGACGGGTATTCAGGATTCTTTCAGATCCCCATTCACCCAAACGACCAAGACAAGACCACCTTCACATGTCCCTACGGTACATTCGCATACCGTAGGATGCCATTCGGTCTCTGCAATGCACCTGCCACCTTCCAAAGAGCCATGATGGCTATCTTCTCCGATTTCATCGAGAAAGAGGTTGAGGTCTTCATGGACGACTTCTCTGTCTATGGGACCAGCTTTGACTCATGTCTAACCAACCTCTGCAAAATCCTGGAGAAGTGTGAAGAGGTCAATCTGATCCTGAACTGGGAGAAATGTCACTTCATGGTCCAAGAGGGAGTTGTCCTTGGACATGTGGTGACCTCCAAAGGAATTGAGGTTGACAAAGCCAAGGTGGAGGTGATCGAGAAGCTGGAGATCCCAACAAATGTCAAAGCTGTGCGAAGCTTTCTGGGACACGCTGGCTTCTACCGCCGATTCATCAAGGACTTCTCGAAAATCGCAAAACCATTGACCAACCTGCTCATCAAGGACTCTGATTTCATCTTCACGCAGGAGTGTGTCGATTCGTTTTGCCGATTGAAAGAAGCCCTTGTCTCAGCACCCATCCTGCAGCCTCCAGACTGGACCTTGCCATTCGAATTGATGTGCGATGCGAGTGATTACGCTGTGGGAGCGGTTCTTGGGCAGCGGAAGGAGAACAAGCCATGTGCTATCTACTACGCTAGCAAGGTGCTAGACCCTGCCCAGATGAACTACACAACAACCGAAAAGGAGCTTTTGGCTGTTGTGTTCGCTCTCGACAAGTTTAGATCCTATCTGGTTGGTTCCAAGATAGTGATCTACACTGACCACGCCGCACTCAAGTATCTGTTGAGCAAGCAGGATGCCAAACCTCGCTTGATTAGGTGGATTCTCCTCCTGCAGGAGTTTGACATCGAAATCAGGGACAAGAAAGGAGTCGAAAACACCGTGGCTGACCATCTGTCCCGGCTTCGCTGGGAAGATGAGGGCTCTGGTAGCCTGCCAATTGATGACTCGTTCCCTGATGACCAATTCCATTCGATTTCTGCCATGGAGGAGATCCACTCGGTTGGTACACCGATGCACGCGACTCATGCGGTGCAAGATCGGACGTTCCATGCAACTGACCGAGTGAACACCAAGTCAGCACCCTGGTATGCAGACATTGCGAACTTTCTCGCCTCAGGAGTACTTCCTCCTACCATGTCATACCAGCAAAAGAAGAAGCTGCGATCGGACGCCAAGTTCTACTTCTGGGACGACCCCTACCTCTTCAAGATTGGCGTTGATGGCATCTACCGACGATGTGTGCCATACGATGAGACGCGCTCCATTCTTGAGCACTGCCACTCCTCAGCCTACGGAGGACACGCTTCATCCTCCAAGACTGCTTCAAAGGTCCTGCAATCCGGCTTCTTCTGGCCTTCACTTTTCAGAGATGCTAGGACCTTCGTTGCAGCTTGTGACAGGTGTCAGCGCACCGGGAACATCTCCAAGAGGAATGAAATGCCTCTCCACTCTATTCTAGAGGTAGACATCTTTGATGTCTGGGGCATTGACTTCATGGGACCGTTTCCACCCTCTTGTGGGAACGAGTACATCCTGGTGGCTGTTGACTACGTCTCCAAGTGGGTGGAGGCAGTGGCGTGCAAGAATGCGGACTCCAATGCAGTGAAAAGACTGTTCACTGACATCATCTTCCCTCGCTTTGGAGTTCCAAGAGCCGTCATCAGTGATGGTGGCAAGTACTTCATCAACCGCCAGTTCAACAATCTCCTGAGTCGCCATGGAGTCACTCACAAGGTGACCACATCCTACCATCCTCAAGCCAACGGTCAAGCCGAGATTTCCAACAGGGAGATCAAGTCTATCCTGGAAAAGACCGTGGCTCGAACGAGAAAGGATTGGTCGCTCAAGCTGAGTGACGCACTTTGGGCCTACCGTACAGCCTTCAAAACTCCGATTGGGATGAGCCCTTTCAAACTGGTGTACGGAAAGTCCTGCCACTTGCCCGTGGAAATTGAGCACAAGGCATACTGGGCCACCCGGGCCATCAACATGGACTTGCTCTCAGCTGGAGAGAAACGCATCCTTGACTTGCATGAGTTAGAGGAGATGCGTCTCAATGCCTACGAGAACGCGAGAATTTACAAGGAAATGACCAAACAGGTTCATGACAAGCGCATCATGCCTCGTGAGTTCCATGAGGGAGACCTGGTCCTCTTGTTCAATTCTTGACTTAGGTTCTTTCCAGGGAAGCTGAAGTCCAGGTGGTCCGGTCCATTCCGAGTGAGGGCAGTGTTCCCATTTGGCGCAGTGGAGTTGGAAAACAAGGAGGGGCGGACTTTCAAAGTCAATGGTCAGCGTCTCAAGCACTACATTGCTGATCATCCCCAAGAAATGCGAGTGAACTTGGATCTCTCCGATCCATCTCCAACCAAAGCCTGAAGAGAAAAGGTCGAGCTCGAGACCTAAAATGAGCGCTCCTTGGGAGGCAGCCCAAGCCATTTTTACCTGTTTTGCATCTTAGGAACAGATAGATATGCATTCATTCTTTTGCATTTCATCACGAGCGGCTTGTGAAGTCACGAGAGAGAAAAAACGAAAATTTTTGGGTTTGGTGCGGCTAGGCCATACCTCATTGGTACGGCCTGAAAAATGAGAGGTTGGTACGGCCCGTACCAATTTGGTACGGCCAGGCCGTACCTAGGTCAGGGACGCGAACCGACGCCATAACTGCCGCCTTTTTCTTTTTAAACCCCCAAAAAAAAAAACGCACCCCTTCCCTTTCCCCTTCCTTCCCAGCCACACCGATCTCTCTCTCTCTCTCTCTCTCTCTCTTCTCTCTTTTCTCTCCCTCTCCACTCCTTTCTCCTCCCATTCTCTCTTCACCCGAGCACACGGAACCACCAGGAGCACCAGCGCACCGCCTCCGACCTTCTTCGGTCCGACCCGCACCCTTTCTCTAGTCCGACCCGCACGCCCATTCTGGTCCGACTCGCACGTCTTGCTCCCGGTTAGTGTTTCTTTCACCATTTTTCGCGTTTCCTCTCTTCTTCTCTCGGTTCTGCACATTTCAGTCCAAACCCTAGCTTGGTACGGCACACCCGTACCAAGTAGGTACGGCCCGCACCAACCTCTGAACTGACACCAAATTGGTACCAGTGTGTACCAATTAGCCCTTAGCAGACCATTTCTGTGTTGTGTACTCATCTTCTCTGGTTTAGAGGTTAATTGGTTGCACAAAACCCCAAATTTGTCTTTGGTACCAGTTGGTGCGGCCCTTACCAGCCAACACCAAAACCCTAAGTTAGGTACAGCCCGTACCAGCCTGTGCGGCTAGGCCGTACCTACCTAGGTCAGGCCAGGCCGTACCAACTAGGTCAGACCAGGCCGTACCTACCCAGTCACACCCTTACCACCCAACGCCACAAACGTCTGAGAGATGCGTCGGCAATCCTCTCGCTCCTCCACACCCTCTGACGCCTCCATCCCTTCCGCCACTGGCCCGATGGCCAACGTCCCTCCTGCTGATGCCCCCACGTCATCCCATCACTCCCACCGGAGTGCGTCTCGGAGTGACTCTCGCGCATCTCGCCACTCCTGGGAGAGTGCAGCCAGGACTGGGTCCCGCCAGGATCCTTCCCTTCAGGACGCCGTCACGCCCATCTACTATGAGGGAGAGACCACATCCAGTGGCCATCAGTCCGTCTACCGGAGCCCACAGGAGAGCCCCTCCTACCATCCATCTGGAGACCAGGACCAGGGCTCTGACGAGGCCTCTGACCAGGCCCAGGGCTCTGATCAGGCCTCCATCCACGACTCCGACCACGCCTCTGACTCCTTCGGCACTGATGCGGCCCTCTCTGATGCCACCCAGCGTGCCGATGCTTACGCCGAGGAGTACTTCTTCATGCCGACCCGTCGGCAGTTCAAGTACTTCGATATTCTGCTGACGAAATCGATCAACAATACGAGGATTGTTGACTTTTCTGCTCTTCAGACGCTGGGACTGGAGGATGAGTTTCGCCGCATCACCACCCGGGTCGGGATCACTCCAGCCTTCTGGGAGATCGCCCAGAGGGGATACAAGAAGCTCACCATGGAGTTTCTTTCCTCTCTGGAGCTCAAGTACTCGCGGCACCATACCCCGTTCATCAGGTTCCGCATGCTGAGTGAGACCCACCGCGTCTGGCTGTCTGACTTGAGGGAGTGGTTTGGCTTTGAGCCGAACCCGACTACTGACTCCCTCTCTTTCTCTGGGGACTTGGAGCGCGACAGCTTCTGGGCGCTGATCTCTGGCGCACCAGCCGGGTCAGCTTTCAACAGGGAGTACAAGCAGCTCAATGTCCCTCATCCAGTCATCCGGGTCCTGCTGCGTATCCTCGGTTGCACCATCTTTGCGCGTGGCGAGACGTTCGCCCGCGCCAATGTTGAGGATATGCAGCTGGTGGATCATATGCTGCGCCCCGACAGCACTCTCGAGCGGCCCGATCTGATGCTCGCCATGATCCACCACTGGCTCGGCATCCAGAGGCAGCCCAAGCCGGGTGGCGTTATTTACATCTCTGCCTATGTCACTCTGATCGCCGAGCGCTTACACCTCCAGATCATCGGCGACGAGGAGTGCCGGAGCTCCAGATCTCTCTCTCTCACTCAGTTCACCACCTACAAGTTCATCGAGTCAGCAGCAGGACGCGATGGGCGAGGTGCTTGGGCTTGGCGCATGCCTGACATGCGGACCAGATATATCATGCCATTCCCGGTCACTCTCTCCTTCACTGACCGGAGCACTTGGTTTTTCCGACGTCCGCCCCGCGTGCAGCCTGCCCCTGAGGTCCCACCTCCACCTCCCCCACCTCCACCTCCTCCACCACCACTGCAGGGCGATGAGGACATGCTCGATGCCGCCACCTCTCCAGTCCAGGCTCCGTTTGCGCCGCTGCATCCTCTCTCTCCTCATGTGCCGCCTTTCCCCAGCCAGGCTCCCCCATTCTTCGAGCAGGTACATCCTTCACCCTTTGGTGCAGGTACCTCTTTCTATGGAGCTGGCCCTTCCACGTACCAGACTGGCCCTTCCACCTCCGCCCACGCTGCCGGCCCATCCACCTCTGCCTACGCAGCTGGACCCTCCACCTCCTACAGTAGACCAGTGTATCCCCCTCCTGTCTCTGAGCCCACCATCCAGGATGTCTACCACCTGATGTACGGCATGCGTCAGGAGCAGGGTGCTGCCATTCGTGCGCAGGGCGCCGCACTCCGTGATCTCACGCGGCGAGTGACTGGGATAGAGCAGCGGTTTAGCGACTGGCTCTGGTACGACCACCCTGAGGACTGATCAGGTTCGCTCTCTTTTCCCCGAGCTTCTTTTATCTCTTTTATCTCATAGTCTTGAAGCATTGAGGACAATGCTCAGGCTCAGCTTGGGGGGATGACATTTGTATGTAGGTCATATTTACTTTACCGTTATTTTTCTTGCATTTTTTCGTATTTTCGTGCATTGTTAGGTGAAGATTTGCGTGAATTGCTAGAATTGAGAATAACTTTGAAACAATTTAGTTGTGATTAGGATAGACCTGAGTGAATTGGAACTAACCCATGATTGGTTATTGAACTACTTAGGTTGAGATGTTTTTAATAATGGAAACGATGAAACAAACTTAGAATTGAATCGAACGAGATTATTCGAAAAAACTGAACTGTGCCTTTAGGAATTGGGATTTTCAAATTAAGAAAGTTTGGAATATCCATTGGTATGAATGAATACCAATAGATGTGTGTATTCATGGTATGAGCAAACCAAAAAGAAAAGAAAAGAAAAAAAAAAGAAAAAAAAGAAAAAAAAAAGAGAAATGAAAAAGATGGAGAACATAAGAGTACTGGCAATAAGCCTCGAATGGGCGCCTTTGAGCTCGTCTCCCAATTAGAAATAAAGAAAGCAAATTTTGCTCATACCAACACACTTCGTTCGCAACTTTCTTACCCTTAAGCTTGATTCAAGCTTGGGGGAGGGAAAATGAAAAGAAAAATCACCTTGAATAAAAGCACTGATTCGGAAAAAGAATGAAATTGTTTCGATCAAACCTAGGTAATTAGTCTTTCCATTGTTAGAAGCATCTCAAAATAAGAAGTTCAATTGACCAATTGGTGGAGTGAATCAAGGTTTATAAAGGGATATTTGAATTACAACCGAATCGATTCTAGAAATTCTTTACTATAGCAAATTCACGTAGGTTTTCACATTTAGACTTGTATCTGCATTTAGATTTAGTTGTCCAGCACTTTTACCCGAGTTTGAAACTTTTTGCTTGAGGACAAGCAAAGGTTCAGCTTGGGGAATTTGATACCTCGCATATTTAGTCTATTTTAGGCCTGTTTTAGTACCAGATTCGTGCCATAATTCACCAGAATCATGTGCATTTCATCGATATATCTTTAGAATTTGGTACTGCTGAGTGTTTGTTTGTTTTCTGCAGGTTTAGAGCAAAACACACGAAGAAACGGCGATTCAGATGATGAGGTACGACCCTTACCAGGCTTGGTACGGGTCTTACCAGACTTAGCCGTTTTTCAGCTCTTCACGCCTGGTACGGCCAGGCCGTACCAATTTGGTACGGGCCGTACATAAAGGCGGCCTGACAGATTCAAACTTTGGCAGAGGCTATTTAAAGCGGGGAACTCTCCAATTTCGACATCAATTCCATTCCAGATCCATTTGAGAGCACAGTAAGAGAGAGAAAGAGAGCTAAGGAGCTGAGAGCAAGAAGGAAGGAAGAGGAAGAGGCGAAACTCGACGGATCTAGCTTCCTCCTCTCGATCCCTTCGATCCATGGCTATCTCTATCCCTCTTATTGTATTTTTAGATCAGATCATGTGCTGTGAGTAGTTCTTTTAGTTTCTAGGGTTAGAGATTGATTCTTGATTTGTTTTGACTTTCTTTGACTTGTATCTTGTATGAACTCTTTAGTTTGATTGATTGTGATTTACTTTGATATCTTTTGCTTTGCTTGCTGTGATTGTTGTATGATGTGCCTCTAGGTTTAGATCGAACCTATCAAGGTCATGTGATCATCTCAATCTCTCATCCAAATCAAATGCTTAGGGTAGAATAGTTCGAATTGAAGCCGAGAGGTTGAATTCTCCTCTAATCGACAGATTAGAGGGTGCCTTAGACCTCCAATCAACCAGCTAGAGTAGATCTGTACCAACACACGAGAGTTGAGGTGTAGAAATCCCTAAAAGGCAATCAATTGCATTCCAACCTAGATCTTGATCCAACAAACGATGGTTGAGGGTTAGGAACCTTAGGTATGGTCAATTGAACCTTTCTAAAGAGTTTAGCACAAGGTACCAGCAAGGAAATGCATTCACTCGAACTGGTAGGTTCTGTTCTAGGAAGCCAGTACGGGTCTTACCAGGGTGGTACGGCCTTGCCTTACCAAGTGAAGTACGGCCTAGCCGTACCAACTTGGTACGGGCCGTACCACTAGAGGCAGATCAGAGATGAAGTCTGAAACCCTGGAAACGCCTTTTATCCATAATCAAAACACAATTTACATTTCTTCTAGCATTTTATTACATTGTTTGATCTGACCCTTTAGGAAATTAAACACCAAACCAAACCTTTTTCACTTCTAGTTTTTGATTGAGTTTGATAGAATCTAGCCTAGTGATTGCCCGTCCCTGTGGATCGATACCCGATTATACTACTCGATAGGGGTTGTGCACTTGCAACCCTTACTCGTGGAGTGTAAACGCGGTTTTAAAAGGTACGCCCTCAAGCGTACCGAAACTTGCGTTGCGCTTTTGTGCGAACAGTTACCATTCGTCCCAAAACGTAAAATTGGCACCTTGGATCCTTTATATCAAGGATAGGTGCCAAATCCTCAGAGTTCTCTTTGAATTTTTTCTGCCACACACGTTTTTTCACATCGTATCCACGGGATCCTAAGCGGTGTGGGTTGTCATTCTTCTTGGACAGCTTGCGATTCTGCTCACTTAGTCTCTTACAATTCCAGTGCTCACTCACAGATAAGAAAATTTTGAATCTCAGCAAAACAGAAAACTTGACACAACAATTCCAGTGCTGTACCCGTTTTTCCATTTTTGGTTTGCCTTAATAAAACGGCCTAAACTCCCTGTTTTATTTTAGAATCTTCATCTACACATCATAAACTAATGTAGGAATTTTTAGATCCACAAAAAATCATGATTCAAATAGTACTAAAGTGACCAAATGCCTTAAGGACCCAAAATGGCAGATTTATGAACCATGAACTTGAGAGATAGTTAACCAAACACTTAAGCACTTAATTAAGTACAAATTAAATAGTCTAATTGTCACAAAATCAAGCCTAAGCTCTGATACCACTGTTGGGATTTCATGTGTATGCCTATATGGTGAGAAATTAAAATTTTTCCTATCCCCACTTAACTCAATACACAAAGGACCTCATTTGTATGACAATAGCAAGCAAGATTTTCTCTTAAGCATTTCAACAAACACCTAATGTGCACTAAATAGAATAAACAAATCTCATCTATTTTATTGCTAGAGAGAATGTAGATCTTTTTACCTAAAGAGATTGTCAAATCTCTTGATTAGAGGGAAGTCGATTTCCCTTCTAAATCTCTTGGAAGCACCTTCCACCCCTT
Organism: Carex littledalei; assembly: GCA_011114355.1. Lineage (NCBI taxonomy): Eukaryota > Viridiplantae > Streptophyta > Magnoliopsida > Poales > Cyperaceae > Carex > Carex littledalei. Next base: position 10,838,836 of record CM022094.1, read on the forward strand.
GGTTAACCTTAAACCCAAACAACAAACTAACACACCACTTAGATAGATGGAGTGAAATTTAGAGCTTAGATCCAACCACCTAACAAGAAGAGATGAGAGAAGAGACTCATTCCTTGAACTTTTCGGCCTAGAAGCAAAACCTTCAAGGTTTCGGCCTAGAGAAGGGAGAAAGGGGGCAGCTCAATAGAGCACATTAACACTCTCTCACACACTAGATCAAATGAGTCTTACAAGTACAAGAGATTATCAAGCACAATAACACTCTCATACACTCTCTTACAATTTCAAGAAGAAGAGATCAAAACAGACTCACGAAATTGGCACAAGAAAGTGAGTTGCGGCAGACCCCTTTTGATTAAAACAAAACACCATTGGTTTTTATCTCTTACCAATGGCAAAGGCACAAACACCATTGGTCTTGTTCTCAGCCGATGGCAAAAAAAGGCAAATGAACTTGGCCCATTAATATGTCTTCAATCTCAATATATAACAAAATCAAATTGGGGTTATTGATCAATGGTGGTCAAGGGGTGAAGACGGAGCGAATACGGAGCGGATAGTGGTAAAACCATATTCATATTCCTTTTTAATTTTTCAGATACAAATACAGATCGGATATCAGCAGGATACAAATACAGATACGGATATGATCAGATATTTATTAAAATAATATTAAAAAATACCAAAGTTCATAATATTATCTAATTTTAATAGTGAATAACAATATTTTTTCATAATATATATATTAAAATATATGATATATATCTACTATTTGGATACGGATAATTGAAACGTAAAACCATATCAATATCTATATCTATACGGATATTCTAAAAAATATCTGATACCGTTTTCATACCTAATGGGGGAACATTGAGCACAGAGTTTGCAGTGAGAAGTCAAACATGAGCAGAATTGGATGTAATTGTTAAGAAGTGGAAAATTAAATCGGAATGGTATTCTATAGTCAAAATTTTCATTTTGCACTTTAGTTCCTTTCTAATTGAAAGTGACTTCCATATATAGAAGAGGTAGAATTGTTAAACAATTTCATTTTTGAATCAGTAAAATGTGGCCACATATGTTTATAAAGTACATGATCGCATGCCTAAGAAGAATGCACCGAATAATCAATGAAAATACTTTAGCTAATTTAAAAAAAATAAACATCTTGTTAGATGTATAACATTGGCAATCTGACGCCATTATTTAATAAATCTAAGATAATATTAGTATTTGACTATATTTTCTTACTTGTGATCAATGTTTTAAAATGCAGTTTCTATGCGGTATGCGGCCGCATATGCGGATTTTTATGCAGACTTATAAATGCGGATTTTAAAATGAGAATTAATATATATATATAAACAAGTATGCGGTAATATGCGGTAATATGATGTAATATGCTGTAAAAATATGCGGTCGAATATGCAGTAAAACTATGCAGCCGAATATGCTGTCGAATATGCGGTCGCATATGCGGAACCGCATATTGATTTTCTATTCAGTTGCCAACCGCATACGCATATGCGGCCGCATGAACCACATTTTGTTACACTGCTTGTGACTAATATTTTATTTAATTATAGTTAGTTTGTAAGTTGTATTAAATAAAGTATAATTTTACTTTGAGACTATTCTATGCACGTCAAACACATGAAGTAACATAAATTAAATGTTTAAGTCTTTCACTGTTCTAAGGAACAATTTGGATTCGATAAGCATCATACTCAATTTGAGTTTGATGGATTTTATGTCCGTTCGATATGCTTTATGATTTGTGTGCACTGCTTCAATAATTAAGAATGTGTGTCAACTTTAATATTTGTGTGCACGGATTATAAAGAAGATCGGACGGATATTGAACCCATTAAACTCAAATTTTAGTTTGATACTCATCGGATGCAAATTGGTTCCCTGTTCAAAAGGTTAAGCTAACAATCCAATTATTATTTGACCTATTACAAAATAACCATAATATAACTTATTTCTCCATCAAAACAAGACATTCTTTTTTATTCCCTTTTTAATTATACCGATTATGAGCCTATTTTCATCCATGGACAGGTTTCCGACTTTCATATATATATATATATATGATAGACTATGGTGAATTGTGAAGTAAAACAACGTATTTTGTGTATTTTGTGGACTTTTAGAATTACGTATGTGATTAGACTTACTTTAAAATCCACTTATGAACTTTTCTCACTGATACCAGACAGTATGTATAATAGTATGAGTGATTTGGTATATTTATAAATAGCATATGTTGATATTTATGGAAATTTGTATGTTTGTATGATTTATAAATTGTATGCTTGTATGATTTATGGATTTATAAACTGCTATGTATCCTCTGTGATTAGATTTAAAATGGTATGGTATAAAAATAAAAAAATACTGGATGGATCAACCTCAATGAGGAAGATCCAATTCTAAATAGATTAAATGTGACAGCTATCGATTCATCTTTGTACCGAATTAAAAAAATACTGGATGGATCGGTCTCAATGAGGAAGATCCACTTATAATATGATGAAATGTGACACTTGCATTTCTCCTTTTCAACCGTTCTAAATATATATATATATATAGATGGGCTATTATACATTGCAATGTATTGACCCCTCTGTGCATTACAATCTAGACTGTTGGATTTGTTTCAAAAAGTGTGCAGATTAGTGATGAGATCAAAACACAATTTTCAGAACTGGATATCTCCAGTCCTCTCTCTCTCCCCCAACCCAACATTTCTAATATCTAAAGAAAGAACAAAAACCTAAATCGCACAGGGAAACTCCCGCCCACTCCTCCACAGCAGCCCCCTGCGCGCTCCCTCACTCTACGGCCGCACGCTTCCTTTCTCTATCCCGGCCATCTCCCGACTCTGTCGCGCGCTCCCTCCCTAAATCGCGCCGACCCTCCCTGCGCGCTCCCTCCCTTCCTCCCTGCGCGCTCCCTCCCTTCCATGTGCGCTTTTCCTTCATTTGTTCCAGACGTGTTTGATTTTGTGCTTTTTTCTTTGCTTTTGTTTTTAAGTTTACATAATGATTTTGGGATGTAATTTCATATGATTATCAGCTTTATCAAATTTTCATTGTTTGAACTTAAAAATGTCATAAAGCTCATTTACCTAAAATATTAAAGTAATCAGAGTAATCGTACTATTATCATTTTGAATTTTTTTTGCTGAGGCTCTTAAGTAATTATCTATCATAAGAAAATAAAGATACTCTATAAGTAATTCATTAAAAAAAAATCCATTGACACTAGGTAGGTGCTTATGCAAGAATAAACTGAACTTATTTAGGACCATTAAAATATTTCCAAGTTTTAGAAATTTGCCGGCAGATTTTTTTTTCTATTATAACATTTATACTCGTTTCCTATTTCAATATGTTAAAAGCTTGCCCATGTTACTAATTTTTAGGCTCTCTGTTTTTTTTTATGTTTACCTGGATAAATAAACATTGTTTCAACTAATACAGGTTAACTTATGGATGGAGATGATAATAGTCAGAGAATTCAGTTGGAGGTAATTAATTATCATTTTATTTGTCATCTAATAGTCAGAAAATACTCAACACCTTGTTTGATTGACTTTTGCTTTTGTGGAACAGGTAGATATTATTGATCCCTATACCTACCATATGAAAGCATTAGGAGTTGAGGAGGATCAGCTTGAGGATGCCATTAAGCCGCATGTCGGCATGGAGTTCTGTACACAAGAGGAGGCATTCAAAATGTACAATGATTATGCATGTCGTGTGGGGTTTAGTGTTCGCAAACAAGCACAAACAAAGAATAAGCATGGCGTGTCATCAATGCGGTACGTATGTTCTAAAGAAGGATTCTCAATGCGGCAAAAAAAATGCAATGCCAATCGGAAGTGAGTCCAATCCTCGTACACCTGAGAAATTAAAGGGGATAACAAGGACGGGTTGTAGGGCCTCATTTAGGATGAAGATTGTAAAAGGTGGGATTTGGCGAGTGAGTGTTTTTGTGGAGGATCATAACCATGAGTTGATCTCGAGTCCCTCGAAAAAGAGAAATTTGCGATCCCACAGGTCCATGTCGGTAGATGATAAGAAAATTATTCGTAACATGTGTGCCCAAAATATAGGAACATCACAAATCATGGAATTTTTAGCTCACGAATATGGGGGTAAAGAAAATGTTCGATTCAAAAGGAAAGATATAAGCAATCTGATAGTGGGGAATAATGGAAAACTGATTGGGATAGATGTTCACATGACTTTGCACTTTCAAAAGAAACAGGAGGAGAATCCTGAGTTCTTTCATTCTATAGAGGCAGATGAGGATGGTGTTGTGAATAATATTTTTTGAGTTGATGGTAGAGCGAGACGAGCATATCAGGAGTTTGGTAATGTTGTGACATTCGATACCACTTACCAAACAAACAAGTACAATATGTCCTTCGCACCATTTATTGGAGTCAACCACCACCGACAATCAATCTTAATTGGCATGGCTCTTCTTAAATGCGAGACTACAAAAAACTTTTGTTGGTTGTTCAAAACATGGCTAGAGGCTATGTACGACAAACACTCTATTGCTATTATTACAGATTAATGTCCCGCAATGAGGAAGGTGATTGAGTTGGTTTTTCCAAGAACTATCCATAGATGTTGTCAGTGGCATGTCATGAGAAAGGCAAGGGACCATTGTGGTCGGCTTTACAAGGAGATACCAAGGTTTCATGATGAATTGCGTGCTGTAATCAATCGTAGCCTAACAGTTTCAGATTTTGAGAAGTGTTGGACAACTATGGTCAATAAGTACAACTTGCTTAATTATAAATACCTAAAAGTGATGTACAAAAATCGGGCGCAATGGGTGCCGGCCTACTTTCGAGCCACTTTTTTTGCTGACATGTCAACTACACAGAGGAGTGAGAGTATGAATGCTCTCTTTAAGTTATTGGTGGACAATCACAAATCTGTTTATCAATTTGTGTTACAAATTGAAAAGATGATTGAGAGCATTTGGCAAAGAGAGAGTGATGAGGATCTAAAATCTATCTATGAGATACCGCATCTATGGTCAAAATATAAAATGGAGGTCAAGGCACGTCAAGTTTATACACGAAAAGTATTCTCCTTGTTCAAAGAGATTGTAAAAGATAGCCTACTTGGTATTGTTACCGAAATCGAGAGAGATGTCTCTTATCAAGTTAACATTTCCTACCATCCATTAATTTATAATTATGTACCCGAGTCATACATGGTTGAAGTTGACAAAGAAAGGTGCAAGGTTTGGTGCAATTGCAAAGGGTACGAGTTTAATGACATTATTTGCTCACATGCTATTAAAGTAATGCATCATGTGAATATGACACACCTACCCGACCATTACATTATGAAACGATGGACTAAAGGGGCTAATGCAAGTTGTAAAAGATCCGCTAGCGAAAGAAGTATGGATCAAGGAGAATCGGCGGAGTTGCAAACATTGAGGGTTGCTTCTCTAAAATCAGATTTGATGGAGCTTGTCAAAATAGGAGCTGTTAGTTCTAAAACTTTTAGTTGTTTGAAAGAGATTATTACAAATGAAAAAGAAAAATTGTTGGCCATAGTGCCTAAGCAAAGACAAAGAGATATTCTATCAAGCCTTGAAGCTGACAAGGGAGAAGGGTCGGGGAATGACCAAGTCCAAAACAAACCCGTGTTTCTTGACCCGCTCGACTCACAATGTAAGGGTAGGAAAGCTTAAAAGATTAAAATCACAAGACCCGAAGAAGATTAAAAGATTTGTACCTGCATCTATGCAAAATGCAAAGAAGATAAGGACTTGTAGCATATGCAATAAGAAAGCTGGCCACAATTCCAGAACTTGCCCTGAGGTTATACAAAATTACCTTGTTGGTCATATTATTATTTTATACATTTTTTACAAGTTAAAAATCAAAATTACCTTACATCTGTTGCTAACCATATCTTTCTTTTGTAAACAAGTTAAAATCACAAGACCCTAACAAGGGGAAGGAAATGACATGTCACACCCCGCAGCCCAACGAGGCGCGACAGGTGCTCTCCTGCCGTAGACATACGGTTGCCCGTATGCCTACTAGGCAATTACGATATAATAAGAACTAAAACATAAACAAACAACCAACAACAAATAACATAAATCCCAGCTGGTCAGGTAGTATCATACAAACCCGTATCTCGATGGATACGCACCCCAAAAATGACATAGAGATCATATATGTACATCACCAAAACATAACTATATACATAATCTCTAATGTCACCATACCAGACAATCTAAGCAGCGGAATAACCAGGCCTACCGACCTCGTGCCTCTCTCGGATCTGCTGACCCGGAACCTGAAAAGATAACCCAAAGAGGGGGTGAGAAATAAATTCTCAGTGCGATAAATTTGCCACGTTTCGCTCCTGGACTTGCAATCACAGATTATATTCAAAAATAAAGCACAAATAAAGCTCAGATTAGTTTATAATGATATATATAAACATGAACGCAAAAACCGACATCAATAAGCCAAATGAAATCAAATCAGGAGTTGCCAAACCGAATTTCAATCACACCATGTTTGGTTTAACTCGAACTCAGAATATCTGGTAGTACAGGCTTAACCGTTTAATTACAAGTCTGGTTCCATTTCATATCCGGAAAATTCCATTTAAAACCAATCGACCATCCAAACGCATTCACCCCCTGGGTAATGCCTCCGATACACAAGTCACATATAACCAAATTCATAATACAGAGTCACTTACCCCTCGTCCCAACCGGTACTGGGAACTGCTGAGGGCCAGACAAACTAAAGCTTTAGAATACTGGGTCGTCAAAGTCCTTGCAAAGACTTTGACAAATCCGAACACACCCCCTGGGTGTCGTCGCCACGATGGGGGACGGTAATACCATATCCACCAACCGATGGTGATATAAATCACGGTGACTTTTAATTCCAAATTAGATCATTCAGATCAATACACAAAGAATACCATACCAGTATGCAGATCAATCAGATATGCAATTCGGGTTCCAATTAATTAGGGCAATGCAATGCATATGCAACACAATCCGATAATGCAATTCAACCAATAATCAACATGTCAATAGAAACACAGTTTAATTCTGAATATAAACTATCAAACAAGTCCAGAAACCCCGCACCTGAGTATATAGCGCACTCGTCTAAGGCTCAGGCGTCTCGAATGATCCCGAGATCCGATGCCTCGTAGGTTTACCACCTATTTATTCGTTTAGATTCGATTAAAACATTCGATTGGTATCCCGTAGGTTAAACCGAGTTAAATTAGGTTAAACACGGTTTAGTGTTCGTATTCGGGTCCTAATGGTATAGGTTTAAGTAATGGTTCAACCGATTAAACTTATACAACATAAAATACACATTTCAGCAATTTCTGGGTAGGTATTGCGGCCCGTAATGGCCCTGTTGCGGCCCGCAGACTAACCTTCCAGAGAGTGGTTGTTCTGCCATATTTTATTGCGGCCCGTAATGGCCCTGTTGCGGCCCGCAACCACAACACAGTACAGCCCAGAATTTTGGTTAAGTTCCCTGTCCCTTGCGGCCCGCAATGGCTTGGTTTCGGTCCGCAATGAAGCACACAGAGGCTGGATTTTCAGGTTAAGTTACACTTGTTTCGATCGAGTTTCGATACGGTTAACCATTGCTTCGTTTCATCGATTCAGAAGGTATATTCACGACTAGGTTGTCGAGAATCGACACAATTTAAACCATATATTCAATTGGTACAAAACTTGACATAAAACCCTAATTCCAAATTCAACTCAAACGAATAATTCAATCGAACAATACGAATCGAGATGTTCAAACGATTATAACTCGATCAATTCAGATCCAAATGGTGTATAACACCCGAAAATTTAGTAATTTCCCCAAATCCCACCATTTTTACCAAACCCTAATTCCATTTCCAATTTCACAAACAAAACCAATCGATTCAATCCAAATCAAACCGAATATCGAGTTATATCGAATCAATCGAACTTAAATTCAGATTCTCAAAGAAATACCACAAATCCAACAAATTAGGGTTTTCAAAAGATTACAAGGAAGGAAAAATTATACCAAATTGAAGCTCTAGAGTTGAGCACGATCGTCTAATTAGCTCGAATCTCCGTTTTCCGACAATTCTGACCCGATTTCACGTTCGATTTCACTCTCTCTCTCTTTCTCTCTTTGGTTCGGCCAAGACCTAGCCCCTCACGATATAAGAGGTGTAAATGGAAATATTAAAGATGAGAAGAAAGGTGTCATGTTTAATATATGGAATTTTTGCACATAAGCCCTCCAAGTTTATAATATCGCATAACTTAAAAATCTTCACAAATAGGCCCTTTTTGCATATTTTTATTTATCAAGGCTTAGAATGTAACATGACATATGAAGGAGATGAAGATGAAGAAAATAGTGAATATGAAGATGAAGAAAACAGTGAGGATGAAGAAGATGAGGACATTGATTTATGAATTGTTGTTTAAATTAGTGAACTTATTGTTTATGGATATTTCAAATTAGAGAACTTGGTGTTCAGCATTATTACTTTTTGTTTTGTTCAAATTAGTGAACTTGTTGTCTTGCTAATTGAAATATTGCTAATTTGAAACATAATTGACATTCACATTTATATTCAAAAGTACTGTTACATTGTCTCAACTATCAACACATAGCACAAAATAATGCAATCTTTGTTAATTATAAATTCACATGCACAAGTATTGTAATAAATTCACATCCTACTACATCTCTCTACATTGCATGTAATTTAAACATCAAAGAAGGCTCGCCACATCTTTTACAACATATTTGCTTTGACATTACTTGCAAAGAAAGCTCGCCTTCCATGCATGGTACCAACTATTTTGAGAGATCGTAATTCCCAGTCAAAGATTAACAAATATAATAAAATCAAAACATCTATACTTAAAAAAAACAGATCAGCCAAGCATTTGAGAAGATTTTATTCTCTGTCACTGTGATTTTCTGTTAATTTTGAAATAGACCAAGGGTTAACCAATTTGTTCAATTCAGTCATAAATCTAAGAAAAAATAGAAAAATAAAACTATGTTTTTCATACCCGAAATTAAGGAGTTAGAAAAGGAATGGAGTAGACCATAACTGCTCGTCTTTGTCTCCTTATATGATAGCAAGCACAAATACTACTCAACTGTTTGTCAAATTCTGAGAAATAAATAAATAGTTTCTTCATTATATGGGACTTAGAATTTGAAAGTAACAACCAACACAACTAGTGCAATAATTATATCGCATTCAATTTAAACAACAACAATAAAATTAACAAGTCCCACAACTAATCCTACTAATTGAAATAATTCTAGTATGAATTCTTGAAACCCAATCCTGGGTGCTAGTTAAAATCAGAAAATTTGTCGCCGGTTGAAGTAGAAAGCTTCAAAAATTTGTCAACGCAATTACACACACAACTCCTCATGCTTGCCTAAAGATTTAGGCCCGAAGTTGTTCACACAATCAGAAAAGCACCTCTGTACTAGTGGGTTGTAAATTCTCAAACTGCATATAAAAAAGGAGAAATAAAATACATTTAATTTCCAGGTTCTAAAGCAACATTTTAACTACTTGTATTGGTCCGTAACTCTGTATCTGAGTGTTTCTTCTTGATGAAATATATATCTAAATGTACCAATTTTCTCTGTTCTTTACTGCTTATAGGCCCCCTGATCGAAATTAACTTATAGTTATCCCAAATGGTGTATTAGTTGTTGTGTACTCTTGCCTTATTAAAGTAATTGAATACTATCATGTCCAAAAACCTAACACCTTCCGCCAAATTTAAAAAAATCATGTTTGAAATCATGCAGATCTAAGAAAATGAAAATACTTAAAACAATTTCAACATTACCCATAGCTAATTTAAAATGAGTGAGCTTGAACTTCTAAAAAGTAAAAAAATGAAAATAATTAATAATAGCTAAAGGTAGTAGTATCATGGAAGAGAGAAATGTGAGATTGTCATCTCATTCCGTAGCAGGTGGCCGTGCGCGAGACAGAGAGGGAAAATGTGACGGAGTGGGTCGACGGTGGAGGGGGCGAGAGGAAGAGCGCGCGACAGAGTCGGGAGATGAAGGGGCCGGGATAGAGAAAGGTGTTAGTGTTATGATCTAGAAGCCAACCATTTATGGATGTATTCTATGTTTTGTTCATCAAATGAAAGAATCATTTTGTTCCTTGAGTATTTAATTGCATTATGGATTTTTCGAGTTGAGGACTTGAAATGTAGAACTCTATAATAATAGTATAACGAATACTCTAAATGTCTCTAATCTTGGTAATTAAGAAGGAACACTATTTACCGGTACGAGATTAGTATGTGGATTAAATGATGATCATGTTCTACGGATCATATGGTAAGGAGCTACCAATTTAATCACATAAATACCTGATGGAGATCAGGGGATTGGACATGACCCAAGAATGAAACATAACATGGATTGTGTTAGTGTCATTAATGTTTTATTTGTGTCTTGAATTCTTTGGTATGAGATGATTATTTTTCCTACATGAGATACATATATCTGTAGGTGTTGTTCAACGCTGACCGTAACTGACAGCTATACAGATAATATCTCAATATGTGTGTCTTATGCGGAGGAAAATATATTTATCAAGAATACCAGTGTCCCTCATATTTCATATGTGAGTGATGATATCTTCGGGTCCCTTGATGGAGTAATAAAATATGCATGCAATTATGATCAATGAGTTTAATCATTATTTACTGAATTACTTGAAATCAAGAAAAGAATAAATTTGCAAGGATGACACTCTCCTGCCTTGAATTTATTCCCGATATCATGTGACACGTGAATTGACACAAGCAATTAAATATTGCTTTAGGATCATGATGTTGATTGGTTCATATCATCTTTATCTGTTGAGTAATTATAATGCATATTGCTAGGTGCCGCTTATAATTTATAGAATTAAAAGAAGTTTTGATTCTATTGTCAACACGATATATATCCTACGAGGTCACACCCAAGAGAGAAAACAAAACAAATAAAAGTGTCATGAAAATGACTAACTTGATCTTAAAATAAATTTATTACATGTTGGACATGGTATACAAATTTATTTCTCAACAAAATTGAGCAAATACAATTAACCGTGATTGTCGGGTGGGCCAAAAGTTGGCATAAGTGGCAAAAACGAAAAATGGCATAAATAGAAATTGGCCCAAGCCCAATTAAATATTAAATGGAGAAGTCTATTTGATGAAGTGGTTTAGAATAAAGTGGGATAAAGGTGCATCTAATGGAGAGGTCCATTAGATGGCAAAAGTAAAAGTTACTTTATGATCATGTTTAAATCTAGCCATTCATTGTGGTTGAGATGATAAAAACATACCCTAAATTAACATTATAAATACCCCACATTTTTCCAAACCCTAGCCACATTTTCTAATCTCTCTTTTCTTCCTTCTCTTGTAAGAAAAATGGAAAAACGTTTTTGTAAGAAGAGGTGAAAAAGAGAAGAGTTTTTGCAATTTTGTCTCCACCATTTTTGCTCAAGTGTTGAGCACAACTTCTACACTAAAATTAATAGTTGATTGAAGAGGTAGAAGCTAAGGTTAAGTTAGATTCTTTGTTGATTACCTCTAGCAAGGGAAAAACAAGAGTTTCATTTAATCTCGGGTGGATACTCGTAGAGGCTTCGTGCATTCGAAGCGGGTGTCATTTCGAGGCCGGCTTGGAGAAGTGAAGGCTCGACAAGGAGGCAACAACCCTACATCTCAAGTCCCTACTTCTTGGTTTAGAGACCAAGATTTGAGGTATAAAGATTAAACAAGTTAAAATGCTAAATACGGTTCATCGTTAGTCAAATAAGTAGATCTATGTTGGTTTCTTTGAGTTAAAATTTTGAAATTTGCTCTTGCATGAAACCCATATTTCCTTCAAAAGGAAGCGCGCGGCCGTAGCGTGAGGGAGCGCGCAGGGGGCTGCTGTGGAGGAGTGGGCGGGAGTTTTCCTATGCGATTTAGGTTTTTGTTCTTTCTTTAGATATTAAAAATGTTAGGTTGGGGGAGAGAGAGAGGACTAGAGATATCCAGTTCCGAAAATTGTATTTTGATCTTATCACTAATCTGCACACTTTTTGAAACAAATCCAACAGTCTAGATTGTAATGCACAAAGGGGTCAATACATTGCAATGTATAATAGCCCATCTCTATATATATATATATATAGTAGAACTAGGGTGTTCCTAAGTTCACCAAGTCCTTTTGTGAACTCAATTCTAAAATCTATCGAATTGGCTTCAAACGATGAATCCAAACCGTTGAAATCATTCTATCTTACGAGTGATGCGTCTACATGTAAAAGATTTTCAATTTAAATTAATTTTGTATATAATCAAGTGGTCAAAAGACGCCCAAAAAATAAATGCATTAAAATTAATTTATAAACCTTCTAATTTTAACCACTTGACTTTATACTAAATTAATTTATAAACCTTCTCTGATTTTCGAAGTCCAAACAGTCGATCCAAACCGTTAGATATTCAATCTATATTAAAATGTGCTTGGAGACTAAATTTTACATTTTTTGGAATTTTTTTACTATTTATTAAGATGGTTTGAAAATTGCTGTTTTTATTAAATTTCTGCAGTATTGAAAAACAACGATTTTCAAACCAGCTTAATAAATAGTAAAAAAATTCCAAAAAATGTAAAATTTGGTCTCCAAGCACATTTTAATATAGATTGAATATCTAACGGTTTGGATTGACAGTTTGGACTTTGAAAATCGGAGAACCAAATCGTTTGTTCCTGAGTCCAGGAACAAACGTTTGTATATTAGCCGTTATATATATATATATATAGATTGGCTAATGTAATAACGTTAGAACTTCGGCCGAAGTTCTAACGGGTCGTTTTTGCAATTTCAAAATCCAAACAACCCATCCGAACCGTTAAACTTGATCTCCATATTGAAATGTGCTTGGAGACCAAATTTTACATTTTTTGGAATTTTTTTGCTATTTTTTAAGCCACTTTGAAAGTTTCTGATCCAACGGTGAACAGTAAAAAACAGCCAAATTTTCTGGACCACCGGATCAGAATTTTCAAAGTGGCTTAAAAAATAGCAAAAAAATTCCAAAAAATGTAAAATTTGGTCTCCAAGCACATTTCAATATAGAGAACATGTTGAACGGTTCGGATGGGTTGTTTGGATTTTGAAATTGCAAAAACGACCCGTTAGAACTTCGGGCCGAAGTTCTAACGTTATTACATTAGCCAATCTCTATATATATATATATATATATATATATATATATAGTATGGCTAATGTGCTTCCTCTAGAACTTCGGCCTCGTGCTTCCGGGGGCATATCTTAGTGTTTGATGTTCAAACAACAAATTCAAACCGTTAGATGTTCAATCTATATTAAAATGTACTTGGAGACCAAATTTTACATTTTTTGGAATTTTTTTACTATTTATTAAGCCACTTTGAAAATTCCAGATCATATGGTCCAGACTGTTTTTACTGTTCACCCGGATCTGGAATTTTCAAAGTAGCTTAATAAATAGTAAAAAAATTCCAAAAAATGTAAAATTTGGTCTCCAAGTACATTTTAATATATATTGAACATCTAACTGTTTGAATTTGTTGTTTGAACATCAAACACTAAGATATGCCGCCGGAAGCACGAGGCCGAAGTTCTAGAAGAAACACATTAGCCATACTCTATATATATATATATATATATTTATGGATCTGGACCATTGAGACCGATTCATAAACTTGGATCGGACTCATTGAGTCAGATTTTTCTATATTTGTTGGAAACGATGCACTCTTTCTATTTATGTACATATATATTTAATAATTTCTATAGATAAAAAATTTCCGATTTGAAACCGGCTTCAACTGTCAACGGAACTAGGACGAATCACTGACTCGTGGGGCCAGTTTGAGGTGGTTCACACGGTTCATATAACTAATGAATACTCCAGATGTTCGTTTGAGATGTCTATAGACTGTAGTTTTAGTTTAGATTGTTGTGGACCCATTTATCTTGCCATGTCAACAAATATCGTCCACGCTGGTATATGATGTCTATACAGTAAATATATTACCAAGAGTCGCCAACTACCGACGTGTGAAACACCGTCTAAAACCAACATGTGGGGCCCGAGATCCGGTGACAGAGAGTATGGGTTAATCTGTAGCCCGGGTTTATTCAGAGCCGGGTGCGCCCAATCCAAGCTATCCTCCATTCTCGACCTCTTTCAGGAAAGAGAAAAGGTCGTCTCATTTCTCTTCAAAAACCCTAGATCCATCGATCCAATCCCTAATTCCGTTTGATCCAACCATGTCGTCGAATGCGAACGAGGCTGATGAAAAAGTGGATGAATATGAGACTGACCCCGAGGACAAGCCGCTTCCGGCTATGCGGCGGAGGGATGCAGCAAGCGACGACGAAGAGGATTCCGACGTCGGAGAAGAAGAAGATCTTCCTCCGAAGAAGAACGAATCATTGATGTCCAGGAGCGCCCAATCGGACGGGGAATCCGATGGTCAGGGAGGCGCTGAAGTGTACGACGACGACGTGGATGATTACGATGAAGAGGAATACGATGAATTGGGAGAAGAGTTCGAAGAGGAGTTGGAGCAAGTGAACGGAAACGAAGTTTTGGAGGAAAGGCGGCAAGGGGAATTAGAAGGGGAGAATAGGGAAGGGAATAAAGAAGAGAATAAAGATGAAGAGAATAAGGAAGGAGAGAAGAAAGAGAATGAGCCTTATGCTGTGCCTACCAGTGGCGCTTTTTACATGCATGATGATCGTTTTCAAGAGAATGGTCGAGGAGGAGGAGGCCGTCGCAGGTATGTGAATATCTTTCTTTTTTGCTCTGTTTGGGGTCAGTGTGTTTTTTTTGACAGGGAATGAGAATTGAAATTGGTCTTAGTTCTTGTAACAACCCCATAGTTGGATTTACAATTTTAATTTAAGAAAGTAGCCTTTTATTTTTCCGGGTAAGCATAGAAACTCCAGTTCTTGTAAGAACCCCATAGTTGGATTTACAATTTTAATTCAAGGAAGTAGCCTTCTGTTATTCCGGGTAAGCATAGAAACTCCAGGCTCAATGGTATTCAGAATCCAGATTAAATGGAATTACTTCCTCTTTGAAATAAGCATTAGTCCTTGCAAACAACTCTTAAGGTTTGATTTACAATTTAATTCGAAATTGTAGCATTTTATTGTTTGGGTGTAATCATAGATACTCCAGACCTGATGTCATTCAGAACCCAGATGTAAATAGAATGTAATTCTTCTTGGAATTGGGGTTGTGGTTGTACCAAAAAAGAGGGACGGGAAGTTAACGCCCAAAAAATGTTGTGCAAATGACCCATTAAGAGTATCTAAAATGCTAATTAACCTTCTATCCATCACACGTGACATTCATTAATCTTTTTTTAATGATGTAAAACTATAGACTAGACAATACTAATAATCAATGAAACCTTTTCTTTCAATATGATAGAATTCGAATTACAGTGAGCTATAAATTTGGGACTTAAATTCCTGCCCTTTCTTACCTTACATATGACAAAGGAATCCTTTAGATAAAGTTATCTTTTCATTGGATTTATGCAACCATTATTTAGTGCATATGCCGATATTTTGCATTTTACAAATTTAAAGAATGGTTCTTGCTATTGCCTATATATACTCTAAACAGTGATTTTGTTTTTTAAAGAAAGGAGAATAACATGAACCATTTTTATTATATAAATCAGGCGCATGTATGCTGGTGGGAGGAAGATATGGAACCCAAAGGATGAAAGAGCCTGGGTGCATGATCGATTTGAGGAAATGACTATTCAAGAACCCCGTCATGATGATGTAAGTAATGTTTTTTTTTTTTCTTTTGGGCGGATTACATCTGCCCCTAGTAAATCTTCAATATACCATTAGTACTATAATAGATGAAAATGCAAGCACCTGGAATAAAATACAGGAAAAGTCACCTGTATGCCTCCATTCCTCAGGTGCCCTCCAATTTGGGGTACAACAAAGATGGTACGAGAAATATCAACCATACTTGCTCCCCAATTTTTTAATAAAAAAGGTAAAATGGGTGTAGGATCTAACCTTTTATAGCCCTTAACAAGACAAAATTGTACTTCCCACCAAATTGGGGATGTAGACATGTGAGAATGCGGAGCAAGTTTTCTTGAAAGTACCCTCAACTCTCCTGGAACAAGAAGGATGAAAGAGATTTCTAGACAATATTTTTAACATGTAGGGTGGGTCTAGTTGGTATTTCAAGATTTAGTAGAGGTGCACAAAGGATGAGTGCTTTTCATTTTCCTAGATGTTTATTGTGTCATACTGTGTATAATACAGGATAGGAGAAGGCCAAGGGGCCGATACAGAGGCAGAGGTGGAAGTGGTGGCCGTGGCCCTCGCCGGGTTGGAGGTGGCGGGGACCGTGGTGGCAGTTATCCCAGAGGGGGCCGTGGGTCCCGTTCATATTATGATGATGGTCAAAACCATAATAAATCAACTAGATCAGTGCGTGGGAGGGGGCAGAGACGGTACGAGCCAGTTAACAGAAATAATCCTAGGAACCAACCACCTCAAGAAAAACAGTGAGTCTTCATATTTTTTTTTCTGGTTATTTTATATTACTTGAGTTTCGTTCATTGCTGGCTATGAGAAAACAGCAACTAGTGGTGCTCACAAATGACACAGGCTCGTTATCTTAGTGCAGCATATTTGAGCTTTTATTTATTGCCGGAAAAAAAACGGATTGTTCGTAAGACTTAGTATCTGGTTAGTTAGTTCCATGCTGCTAATTCCCTGCCATGTTACTTTTAGCGATTATTAAATTTCCTTTTCAATTCAGCTGTACCTTTTGTGTACCAGTCAGGCCTGGCAACAAGCATGAATAGCAGATTAATAATTAAGCAGTTTTATTATGTTACATAGTTGTAAAAAGATAGAAATGCCTTTGCTTACAGCTGCTATACTCATCAGTACCTAACTTTTCAGAATATTGCAAAGAACCAATGAGCAAGGATCAAACCCAAGTACTACAACTACTGGTACTAATACAAGACAACACTCTCAAGCCCAAACCTCGAACACACTCTCCTCTTCACTACCTAAGAAGCAAACCTTCTCATCAAGCTTAAATTCAGCCTCCCCTCCTTTCTATCCCTCCAACTCATCCAACAGCAATCAAGATCTCTCATCTGGTGTGAGGCGAGATACGCAAGATAACCGGGGTAAATCAATTGCAGTGGGCTCCACATTAGCACCTAATAGCGCTACTACTACTGCCGTGAGGGTTCAAGGGAGGGTAGTGATGGGGACTGATAGTCAGATTTCAAGGGTTTCTTCACAGGCACCAACCTCAATGGCTCAACACAGGCAGGTATCAGCTTCTCTGCAACCAGTATCTGGTACTAGTTCAGGCTTGGGTGAGGATAGAGCCAGTAGTGTTTCACCAACTAATAAACTGAAACCGGGTATTTCTGCCTCAAAGGGAAAGGCCCCTGGTTCGGGTCAACTTACATATGGTGGGGCTCCGGTGATTGGCGCAACAGGACCCATGAGCTTGCCACATGGAGAGCAGGGGTTTCCTGGGACATCTGCCCTCTTGCCAGGTTTGTTCTACTCTACTCTACTCTTGTGTAGTCTTCCATATTCTGAAAAGTTAATATGTTTTGATAAACAACAATGCTGAAGCATATTTTATTTTCTTGTGGTGTAGTTATGCAATTTAGTGGACAACACCATGCTGCACCTGGTGTAGGCATGGCTCTGCCAGGATATGTTCCTCAATCTCAGCTCGGCTTTAACAATTCTGAAATGACCTGGTAAGTATTAACTAATTCCTTTATTTGGTTATCCCAATTAATTACCCAGTTGTCTCCATATTAATAAATGAAATCGCACTAATGAATAACACAAAAGGATATACAGACCCAAACTAAGATCTTTAATAGGTTTTCATTTCTTTTTAAATCTCTATGATAGGGTACCAGTGTTAGCAGGAGCAGCTGGGTCAATAGGTGGTTCTTATGGCCCCCCTTACATAGCACTTGATGGTGGATATTACAATAATGCCCCTCCCCCTTCGTCTCAGATCTCTTCCTCTGCTCCTGCCCGGTTTGTGTTCCTTTTCTGCTATTACTACGTTACCTTTAATATTTGTTGTTACCTTTTGGCATGTCCGCGGCATAGCTTATAAATGTCCATTCTATACACCTGCAAAAGTTGCCTTTTATATTGGTCCAACAAACAAAATGGTCTTCAATGTTATGCCCGTGGACAGTACGAGTAATTTCTTCCATGCCCTGCAACTCATTTATGTAGAATGGATGTGTCTAGGTATTCTTGCTATTCTTGTCCCTCTACCTTTTTTGTTTACAATATTCTTGCTTTTCATCGGGGTTTGAATCATTTGATACAGAGAAACCGGTGCAGCTAAATTGTCAGATGGGAGTAAATCTTCTCAGAAGCCGGGTAAGTAAATTGATTCATTAAATGATCCTTGAATTACCTTACAGCACTCTGTGAGGTGCTGTTTGAGTTGTAATGTTTTTTTTTCAAGTAGTTTTGTGGCAGATTTTTACTTTCTTTAAGTTAATTATGCTATTCATATGTTTTGCAGAAGTACCAACAGAAGAACCGGGACAACGCCAGAATAAGCCTCGAAGGCAAGTGCTAAATTTCTAAATTACCCTTGCACCTTAATGAAGTTTTATTTTTCTAACCTTTGTTCTCCTATATTTCATACAAGCAGATACTCAGAGATGAACTTTGGGCAATGAGATATTTATGTAGATATCAATATCTGTATGAATCTATTAGAAGCTGCAATGGTATTGCTTTGACAGCTCCGTGTGTTGCTACAAAATTCGTTTCCCCAAAATGCCCTCAGTGGTCCCTCCAGATATTTGTTCTGGAGAGCCATTTTTGGGTTGCTTTTCATCTCCCATACCAGGTATTTTTCTTTCTCTTAACATATTTCTTTCCTTTTTACTTTTTTACTTATTTTGTATACTAACTGATTTCTGTTTTGTTTTTGGTGCTATAACTTCTTGTGCAGGTTATGAATCCTTGCTATATAATCAAACAAAAAAGAAAAAAAGACCATATTGTTTGGGGGTTGGTTGTCTTCTCTTATTTGAACTATGGTGATTCTCTCGTGCTCTTTTCTCTCTATTTAAGAAACTAACTTTTTTTTTAACTAATTGGAGTTTACTTTTTCCTCTCAATGTAGATTGTAGTAATGGAGGTTCAAGAGGTAGTAGTTAGGCAGGGTTATTTAGTAAAAAGATGGGAGGTGAAGAGCATTAGTTCCCATTTGTTTATGTTTTTCTTTTGTTTATGGAAGTGATAATTTGCCAGTAGACAGTTGGTGCTGTTTGTTCGTATATGTTGCTGTTATGTTTTAATTTATCTTCTAATCTTATGTTCTTATTGGATTGATAAAGCAGTATGCCAGTAATAGCAGCTTGTGCCGATGTCATGTTATGGTACTATTTATGCTATCGCCTTGTGCTTATGGGTCTGTAGTGCATCTGATCGTTTTATGTATCTTTTTCTGTGGTGTATTTCACCTATTCAATTATGCAAAACCATAGTTCCTAAACAATGCAAACATGAATTATTTTCAGAAGACGCACCTGGTTCATATGCACAGCATTTGTTCAATGGAAAAAGAAAACAACACATGATTTAACCAACATAAGGTAGCTGCCAAGTCAAGTCATCTCTGAATTTATTCGTGGTGATACTTAAGTGGGAAACAAACACAATGGAGAGAACTAAGACTAATAAAGACCAGCAAATCTAGCACACAAATCCAGCGTGTCATTTGTCATATGAGGTTGATGTTGAGGTCCCTGTAGCAGGCCTAGTATTCTCTTTTTGGTGGTGTATTTTCTCTCAAATAATAGATGGTCCCACTTATTGTCTCCAAGTAACCTATCAGGCACAAAATGGAGGCCCCCTCAGCTGTGCTGGCCGCAGTACTGCGGAGTACTTTATGCCGCCACCACATCTTAAGTTGTTTTCACCTTTCTACAGAATAATCTCTGGTTTGGATCCTCTCCATTTCAGGCAAACTGTTTCTTGCTTTCTTGATTTCAAGATTTAGACATGGCAAGTCCATATTGCTTTGTTTTGAAAATGGTTAGTCGTGCGTGTTTAATTAGATTAGATGTAGGTCGTATTTGATTAACTCAGGAAAATATATTTTTTAGTGCAGCTTGTACTAAAAATATTGGATACAACCCAACTCATAGATAAATTTTGCCTCTCTTTCTTTGTTTTTTTCTCCAAAAGCTCCAAATAACATATTCATTATATTAGAACATTTTTTTTGAAGAATTAGTCTTTGGTCTGGTGATAAAGATAATGTCCTCTATACAGATTGCGGTTCGAAACTCGAATGGACAAATCTCTTGTGAATATTATATAATTGAATGGCTTGATCTCCAACCTTTACTAAAAAATAACCATTTTTTTTTTACTAGTAGCATGTTTTCAACCATTCTTTGTACTAGTAGCTAAACAATTGTATGTTCAAAATCTAGATGAAGTTCTTTATAGATATTTAAAGTGAAAAACTTGTTCTTTATCCTTATCTTAAACATATAATCAAATATCTTGAGATCTATCTCAGAGATGAAGAATCAACCTCCAACTTTTCTAGAAAAAAGAAAAAGAAAACATATATATTTTACTTTTTCCAACAAGGAAAGTAGATAGCCTAAACTTAATATGTTTTAATATAGTTATATATTTAATTAAATTGAAGTTATCTAACTTGTTATCATATGATTATTTTTGTTAGTTAATGAAATCTATAAAATCCACGAAACCCATGAATTGAAAATGATGTAATTAAACTAATTAATATATATTGGCATGAAATTTGTGCATCACAATATACTTTCTTAACACTTTTCATAAATCATGGAGAAAAAAGGTGAGTACAAAATTTCTACGCATGAAAACTTTTTAGATGCTTTCCTTAGTTGGCCATTGTTGGATTATCTAGAACCTTTTATCATCTTCTAACATGCAAGATACATCTTATTGCTTATGCTTACAAAGAAGAAAAGTGGTAGTTTTGATTATTTAATTAAGAGATGTGATTAGCTGAAGACTTTTAATCACCTAAAAAGGTATTTTAATATATGTCAGGAAATATTAACTAGGTTCATCGAAAAAGAAAATGAAAAAGAAAAACAGCCGATCTGAACCGTTTGATCTGCGTCCAGATTCATATGCCCGATTTAAATACATGAAATGTTTTATAATTTAAATTTTCGCACA
The DNA here is from genome assembly GCA_011114355.1 of Carex littledalei. Lineage (NCBI taxonomy): Eukaryota > Viridiplantae > Streptophyta > Magnoliopsida > Poales > Cyperaceae > Carex > Carex littledalei. The sequence continues at coordinate 10,860,219 of CM022094.1, forward strand.
AATTTCAAAGTGAATCGAACGATCCAAATCAGGCATCGAACCATGAGGCCGACTTTTCTGTCTCCTTGCACTAAAAATCTTGTTCATGTTCATGAGTTAATCTCCACCGTATTTTATTTCATGATTTAGTTTTTGAAGGGCCAGTGGAGGAGGGGAAGAGAGGAAAAGTATCCTCCTAGGTACCGTAAAAGATTCTTCTCACTTTACGGTTTGAGATTAACTCTCAGCCGCTTTGATATTCGGACTAGCGCAGGGGCAGTATTATTGGGCTTTGAGATTCGTGCCAAGTTAAAAATGACGGTCTAGATTCACTAATTCTAAAAGATTTCCTATTACGGTACCGGGAAGGATCTGAATTCGGAAAGAGGGGGAGGGGGTGGACTCTGAAGTCATCACCTTTAGAAAATTGGTTATCAATAACATGAGGTAGAAAAACAATAATATTTTCTTAGGGTCATTTTCAAGAATTTTGGTTATTGATGTAACATGCCATTTGGTTTGGATTATCAAAATTAAGGTCTACTTTCGGTGTTTTGTCAGCAGAGTGCTCAACTGGGGCCTATGGCTGATTGGCTGATTAATGATGTGATCTGTAGTGTTTTTTTTTTTTTTTTTGTAATTAGGTAATCAATAATAACAATGGGATCCAATAATTGTGTTATAAACAATTAATTTAATGATGTTTGATGGATTAGGTGACCATTAATTACATACACTCCATTCCAGAAGGCATCTTACTCATAATTAAATAGTAATCTTATATCACCTTATTTTTATATATTACTAGCTACTAATAACATTTAAAACAATGACAATAGCACAAATTATTGAGGCTATCTTCAGAGGTTCGGTTATGCCACCGGCATTACTGGCTAGTAAGATTATTGAGGAGATGGCACTATGGAGGCGGTTTTGCAAGAAGACCGGTGCAACAAATAACATAGTGTTGAGGGATACTAGAATATTGTGAGAATAGATACTTTATTTTTATTTTTATTGTAAGTATGTAATGTAAACACATTTATTTAATACAACTTGGTAGTCTCTATCAAGCATTTCAAAGAAAAGACAATAGCACAAATTATCAATACGGCTAGAAAGCTGTCCAATAAGCCATAAATTGACTCCTCCAATACTCACAATATAGTCTTCTATTATACTCGAGATTTTAAATAGTGATTATCGCGTCATTGCAGAAACACTGAAAAAATAACTATTGTGCTATAGTGCCGAAAACGGATGATAGCACTATAGTTAGTTATTTAAAACTCTGATTATACTTGATTGTTACATGATACATGCTGGTCGGGTTTGAAATAAAAGTTATGGATTAGATCTAGGGTTTGAAATGAAAGTTATGGATTAGACAATTTATATTAATTCTAAACAATTTCTAAAAAAAAAAATCACCTCAAATATCGTCATTTTCGTCTCAGAAATCGTCTTTTCTCTCTCTTTCTCTTTCTCTTTTTGTTCTGTGGGTTTGAGTGAGTTATGAGAGGTAGGAGAGAGAAAGATGGGTACTTATCGGGCCTAAAACAAAAAAAAAATTCAAACCGACCATTAAAAAGAAAAAATCGAGAATACCCAGCTAACATGGGTATATTTATTAATTTGTAATTAACTTTGAATATTAATAAAAATGTCGGTTTGGGGCTTATCCAAACTTGTAGTTAAATAAACTTTCTCATGCAGCCTCTTTTATGGTATAAAGTTTATTGAAAGCTTTCATGCGAAATCTTATAGATCTGATGGACCAATCAGAAGTGCCCTGATTGAATTCTTGCATTTTTTAATCTCAATAAATGCTTAGAGTATCAACTGTTATAGCCTCATAGGTACTCACATGGGGTCTCATAACACTTGTCTCTTGTCAACCAAATTTTGACTCTAGTATTCTGCCTACTGTTCCCTACAATGTTAACTATTTAACATTTGCTATTATTATTTACCCTATTGTAAAGCTGCAATAGAGAATTTTATAATTAAAGTATTATTGTTCTAATATACTTGAGTCATTTGCAACTAGTGCTGCAAACGAACCGAACCGAATCGAACTTACCTCCAGTTTGAGTTTGGTTTGAATTAATTTTGAACTAAGTTTGGTTTGAATTAATTTCGAACGAAATTGATTCGAATCGAATTTTTTACGAACTCAATTTCGAACTTTTACGAACTTTGTTACGACTTACGAGTTATAACTTATGACTGGGCCATAGTTCGAAATTACAGCACTTCAATAAAAACTTAGGCATTCTGAATTCTAATTATACAGTACACCAAAGTTTATATCAAAGTTCATTACAAATACCAAAATTTATATCAAACACCAAAGTTTAGTACAATCAATCAAAGTTCAGTACAATAACAGAATATAAAGTTTGCCAAATAGCCAACAGGAGCAACATCACTAAAGTTTTCAAATATCCAAAGTATTCAAAGTACAATTTAAATAACAATAGAAGTACAGCACAACCACCAAAGTCTTAGAATTATTACAAACCCAAATATTATCCTAAATAAAACATTAAAGTTCATTATCAGCGGAAATTAACTGTTCACGTTTGAGTTAATTTCGAACTAAGTTTGGTTTGCGAACCTATTTCGAACGAACTAGGTCCAGTTTGAGTTTGGTTTGAATAATTTCGAACTAAGTTTGGTTTGAATTAATTTCGAACGAACACAATTTCGAATCGAATTTTTTATGAATTTTTTCGAATCAAACTCGAATCGAATTACGAACTATGAATTTTTTGTGCAGCCCTATTTGCAACAATATATTGGTTATAATCTTTATATTTGTTTTACTCAAATATTAACATAATACTTTAGTACTTCAATGTTGTTAATTGTTCCTTTTATTTTAGTAAAATGAATGCATTTTAAAATAGAGATTTGAACATCTAAAAGAAATTAACTATATGGTTGCTACAATATAATCTTTTTTGGCCTTTTCATATTTTAGTAATGAACACTCCAAATAATATTATTGTTTAGTTTAAGTTCCCTTTTTGCATAATTATATGTAAATAAATTATATGCATTTGTATCTGACACGATAATAGTTAATTATAATGTTCAAATTATACAAATTTCTCTGTGCATCTAAAATTAAATTTTTTTTCCCTTTTTGCCGAACTAATATCAGAATTTATATATTTATTATCAGTTAGAATATCAATTATTATATGTAAATTTGTTATTAATTTTGTTATTTTTTTTTTCAGAATGCTTATTTTCTAATATGCATCCAACTTCATATTTATCAATTATCTGAATTCGTTTAGGTGCAAATTTTTTTTTGGATTTTTAAATCCGCCTAATATTTATATACATTCAATTTATCTAGAGGAGGGATCAAGTTACAACAAATTTGAGTTACAACAAAGTTACAACAATCATTTTTTTCATTTTCAAAGTCCAAATCATCGATCCAAACCATTAAACATGATTATCTAAATAAAATGTGCTTGCAGATCAAATTTTACATTTTTTTGAACTTTTACTATTTATTAAGATGGGTACAAAATTCAATGGTCTGAATATGACTATTTTTTGTAAAATACTTAATAAATAGTAAAAAAATTCAAAAAAATGTAAAATTTGATCTGCAAGCAGATTTTATTGCGGAGATCATGTTGAACGGTTTGGATTGACGATTTGGACTTTGAAAATGAAAAAAATGATTGTTGTAACTTTATTGTAACTTGATCCCTCCTCATTTATCTAATATCAAGTAAATACAGATCAATATATTTTGAGCACTATTTATTTATAGTCTTAATCAAATTACATAAATTATGCTTTATAGTCGTTAATTTTCCGAATACACATAACTATTAATATTGAAGCATGAGGAGGGATCCAATTACACCATTTTATAGTGACACATCTTGACACCATATTTTTATAAGTCATTTTTGCGATTTTAAAATTCAAACAGTCGATCCGAACTGTTCAACATGATCTTCATATTAAAATGTGCTTGGAGACCAAATTTTATATTTTTTGGAATTTTTTTAGTATTTATTAAGATGGGTACAAAATTATTGTTTTCATGCAATTTTGGACCATTGAAAAATAACGATTTTCAAAAATTCTAAAAAAATAATATTAAATTTTCAAAAAATGAAAAATTTGGTCTCCAAACACATTTTAATATGGACATCACGTTGAACAGTTCGGATCAACTGTTAAAATTTTGAAATCGTAAAAATAACTTATAAAAATATGACGTCACGATGTATCAACATAAAATAATATAATTGAATCACTCCTCATGAAAGCATATGGATGCAATAATTTTACATTGCAGAGGATAAGTTCACTAAGGTCCATCCTTTTCTTGAGTTCGGTGCAAGAAACCATTTATTTATTTAATACATCACATGTATGCAAGCGACGAAGCTGCTAGCTCTACTAGCCCATATATATGAAATATCAACATAGTTCTTCCCTCCAACCCTTGGCAATTAATGAAATATTTGCTTCCTCATCAAACTGTACTTGTAAGAAATTAAGATGGGGAGGCTTCATTTTGATAGAGTTTTAGAGTGCTTCTCTCTTTCAATCCCTCCAAATTGTTGCATGTGCACAAATTCTATGGTATATGGAGAAGAAGAAGAGAAGGTGTTAGAGAGAAAAGCATTGATTGCAAGCCATTTGGATCAAGTTTTAAAATTAAGAGATATAGTTGATGGTACCAAGACTTTGGCTTTTCACTTGGAACCAAAGGTACATGCTTCTTTGTTAGTATATATACTATATGAAGATAATATTAAGATATATATCAGTACTATTATAAATATATGTTTGGATTTTTTTTCTCTCTGTTGTGTTCTTTCTGCTTAATTTTCTTTTTGTTTTGAATCATATTCATTTCATGAGAAATCAAATATATATATATATATATATATATATATATATATATATATATATAAATAAACAATAAAAGTAATTTTTTGTTTTCTAATTACAGACAGTGGAATTAAAGGTTAATATGCATTGCAATGGTTGTGCTAGGAAGGTTCAAAAGCACATTTCAAAGATGGAAGGTATGGTCCCCAAAAGCCAAGTTATCTTTTTTTTTTTTTTTTCCTCAGCTTGAGATTCATTTTCTATCTGCAAAAAATTTATATAATATATTTTATGAAATAGTAGGATAGACCCTATTAGGAAAACTTAATTAAAAAAATATTTTTTTTCATGGTTTACAGAGATGAATAATATAATAAGCTATTTCAAATAGTCCTTTTTCTTAATTCTGTTTCCTTCTGTTAAGTTTAACAAACCATTACAAAAAAAAAAAAAAAACAGTAATAATAAGAAGTTTAACAAACCAGAGCCTACTAGGTTCTGTTGAATTGCTTTTCAGACTTACCTTTTTAGTACAATATTTTCCCTTTTTGTGTACTGGATCTTCTTGATAGTGCTTTAACAGTAATATTAGGTTGGTAGCAGTACAGTAATGTTAGTTGCTATTTTCTTTATTTTCCTATTCAACTTTAATTTTATTTTAAAATTTGTACATTGATTTCATTTATTTCTTTAAATACATATGTTGGTAAGTAACCGCCAACCGACCTTAGAAAAGAAACATTATAGGATTCTATCTAGAAACAGAGAAACATAAATTAGACTTTCAATTTAATTAGTTCCAACACAAATTTTATTATAATGAAAAACTATAAAGTTAAATAGTAAAAGAAAAATAAGGTTTATAGTGGTTAATTTCAATGCATTTATTTTTCGTTACATTTTTATTACTTGATCTTATACTAAATGATTTCAAAATTTATAAATTTTACATGTAATAAACATATCATTTGTATATATAGTAGATAGATTTCAACAGTTTGAATTTATCGTTTGAAGCTGATTCAATAAATTTAAAGTTAAAAACTCATAAAAAAAACTGATGAGTGTATAGCCCCTTAAAAACCAAAAAATGCACCGTAATATGCTGCGGTTTTTTTGGGTTTTTGAGGAGCCGTAATGATAAATGGCGGTCTCCAAGAATGAGGCCGCCATTTGTCGTTGCGGCTCTGGTAAACATGAAATTTCCTAATTTCAGTAGTCTTTTGGTTTATTTTTTTTAAATGATATTAATAAAAATTTCGGCAAAAAAAATGTCCTTCTGTAAATCATGACAGCACAGCAAATTATCAATAAATTTTTAAGATACAAATATTAGGTTTTATTCTTGGGCTTTGAAGTTGTCTTGTTTTGTTCCAATGAGGCCCATTTCCACATGATCCAAATTTATCCCTTTTCTCTGACAATCTAGTACACATAATTGTCAAATCAATTTATTAACTCGGACTTACCAAAACACTTTTTTTAGTAATAAAAGTACATCATATTCTAAGAGGAAAAAGCCGATTTTTAATTTTTAGAACTGTATTATATAAATTATGAAAAATGAGATAGATGAATTTTTTTGATGCACTTGTAGGACAGGAATCCAAGTATTAATTCGATTTCTGGTAAGTATTTCTCAGAAACAGAATCAATATTTTAAATTTTTAATTCCTTTAATCATTCATCTACTAGATTATGTTCTGTAATGATTTTGTAATTATGTTTTAATTCTTTTTAAAATTAATATTTTGTAATTATGTTTTAATGATTTTGTAATTATGTTCAGGAACAGAATCAATATTTTAATTCCTTTTAAAATTATGTTCCGTAATGATTTTCTGTGGCGATTATTGAACACATACATTAACAGTAGAGTGGAAAAAACGTGTCGTGTCGTGTCGTACCGTACCGTGACCAAATTAATTTTTTACGTTCCATGACTAAAATGTCAAGGGTTGGTCACGGCACGCGAATGGTCACGCCACGTGAGTCACGCCGTGTCCAAACGTGCTGTGACGAAACGTGACTCATGTGACCATTTTATCATATTTTAAGTTAGTTTATTTAAGATTCACCATTTGATCAAGATCTAACGGTCCTAATTACACGTGACTCGCGTGACCACGTGCCGTGCTTAGATTATTCGCGTGACGTGCCGTGTCAAAATTTCAAAAGATAGTCACGGCACGCGAATGGTCACGGCACGGGACACGCGAGTTACGACACGTAACCGACATGTGTGCCGTGCCGTTCCTTACCGTAACCGTGCCAGCTCCGCTGTGCCATTTTTCCACTATAATTAACAGTTAAATTAAATTATAAATTCAGTTTATATTTTCATATTTAATCAACACACGAAAAAATAAGAAAGAATTTCATTTTAGAATAGAAAAATAAGAAATTTTAATATTTTAACGAACAAATTGACTATTTTGAAAGTTCAGATGGGTACACTGGAATTTTTTTTTTCTTTCTCGTGATTTAATATATTTTAAAAATAAAAATTCTGAAAAATATGTGAAGTAGTACATCTAACTTTATGGGGATGTGAGAAGTAAAGTAAGCTTTCTCTTTTCTCTTTGTATGATTATTTGACTTATGAGTTCACATCACATGTTGAGTTTACCCAATAGTACACTGTTTGTCAACCAGCACATTTTTTGAGGAATCATTTATATTCCTCCAACTTTTCACTTTTCATGGAATGCATTGAAATCCTTAGTTGTTAATTGTTATTGTCAAACATTTGACAAAGTCAAAATACATCGATTTTTGAAAATTATGATTATAAATGTTTTTAATCATTAAATCGATCATATGTTTAATATTTGATGCAATTTAAAAAAAATCACAAATTAAATGAAAACCTCTAAGTCGTTAAATTTCTATCACTTTTTAAGAAATATAAAATAAGCAATTAATTTTGTTTCATTTAAACATCAACCAAACATAATAATTTTGGTCGGCCTAAGTTGAAATAACCAAGTTAGACCTCATTAGTTTTAGTCTGCAACCAAACACCACCAATACCTTTTACTAAGACGTTCTTGTAATTGTAATTGTTATTGCCAAATAAGTATTTATAATTGGTAAGTTTGATGGTGATGCTCTTAGATTAAGCATGTTATGGACAAATAATCTAGGTCTTAATATTTTGAGGCAATATCAAAAGGAGGTCAATTTGGGTCCGATGCCCATCAGACTCAAAGTGAGTTCGATGGGTTCGATGACCGTCCGATCTGCTTTAAGATTCGTGTCTGCAACTTTCGCGTCTGCTTTAAAGTTCGTGCACACGAATCTTAAAGAAGATCGGCCAGTCCCGAAACCCATCAGACCCAAATTTAAGTCCGATGGACATCAAACCCAACCTGCTCTCTATCTGAAGTTGAAGTTTAAACATGTAAATATTTAAGAAGATGGATTACTTGATAATGATTATTTTGACAATCTTGATGATGAATTTTCAAATATTATGAAATAAAATTACAAACAAATTGAAAAGTAATTTTATAGATATATTAGTTGATATATGTGAATAGCCTAACAATCAAATTTAATGTAATTTTAGTATTGTTAGATATGCATAAAAGTGAAATTTATATTAATTTATTTTTCTAAGATAATATATATGATTAATATAGAATGTCCATAATTTCAAATTTCAAATTAAGTTTTAGATTTTACGATTGACAAATTGTAAAAAAAAAAAAAAAAAAATCATGTGACTGATCCCCTTAATATTCAATATATACATTTTCATCAAAAGCGTTTCAAAAATAGAATGATTTTGTCATATATAAATTTCTTTTCATGCAAATGTAGGAGTGACATCATTTGAGGTGGATTTGGAGAGCAAGAAGGTTGTAGTGATTGGAGACATTACACCATTTGAGGTGCTTGAGAGCATTTCCAAGGTCAAATTTGCTGAGTTGTGGGTCCCACCTGTATAATTCATTAATTTCATATGAAATGTCATGCATCAATCAGGCATGATATTTTGGCTCTATATAAATTACTGAGAGCCATGACAGCATCTGACAGAACTGCAGTGACATTGTTTTCATTTTTTTTTTTCTATGTTTTTTTATGGAAAGTCTTAGTATGAAATGACCTAATGTCAAATCCATGCTTTTGTTTCTTTGACTTGTTGCGCATGGTTTTATATATTTGAAGTAGCATCAGCATTATTAATTTCTGAATGAGCAGGGGTTCAAATGTAATATGATTTTGTGCGATCATGCTCTAATATTTTTTTTATCTAGTTTTCAAAGTTTGAACAGTGAATCCAAACTGCTTAACTTAATAAGATATTTATAATAAAATATACTAGGAGATCAAATTTTATATTTTTAAAATTATTTTACTATATTTTAGATAGATACAAAATCACTGTTTTAAGGAGATTTTGGATTATCCAAAAAAGTGATATTGTACCTATGTAAAAAAATTGTAAAAAAATTCTAATTTGAAAATTTATAAATTTTGTAGTTAAACACATTATTCGTGAAGTAGATCGGTTTCAACAATTTGAATTAATAATATAAAACCATTCAGATAAATTTTTGATATTAAGCTCTCATCAAGTCTTTGATAACCTTAATTAAAATCATACTAGTTTTGCTCATTGTTTTGGTACTATTTTATAGCAGAGAGCAAACTTATTTCTCTGTAATTTTGTAATACTGAGTATATAAATTAACAAGTAAAATATTAAGTTGAATCTCTGATTTTTCTTTCTTTTGCTCCAATGATATAAATTATTCAACTGCACACAGATTTGGTTGAATTTTGTAATTCTTTAAGGACCTCTGTCTTAATTATATTAAAATGTTGACAAGAAAATTTTATTCTTAAAATTGACATAACAAAACAAATGCTCAATGATTTTATTGGGCCCATGAGTTGGGCCTTTAAGGCCTTCTATCCAGCACCTTTTCAACCCATTTTTTCAATTTCATTGTCAAACGGATGGAAGATTGATTCTAAAAAAAAAAAAAAGTTATGGACACATGATTGGCCCATACTTCCGGCGTACTGAATCCGATTTATTTATTAATCAAAAATAAAATAAAAATTATCGCAAAAGGGATCATTTTGTTGGAAAATCAAAATATAGGAAAAATGAAATTGATTATCCTGTTCCCGGACAGTACAAAATTTCTTGTCTAGATTAATGCTCCGCTAATTCAAATTCTTAACCCTGGTAAGCAGGAAAGAAAACAAAAAATCCTGGATAGGATAGATTATCCCTTCCAACAATGTAGCCATATATAGAGGTTGACTTGGGTGAGCCATGGTGTAAAACACGTTTATACTCCACGCCATATTTTTATTTTGAAATCCAAACAACCGATTCAAACCTTCCAACATGTTCTCTATATTGAAATGTGCTTGGAGACTAAATTTTACATTTCTTGAAATTTTTTTACTATTTATTAAGCCACTTTGAAATCGCTGATCCACTGTGAACAGTAAAACACAGTAAAAATTTCTGAACCACCAGATCAATGATTTTCAAAGTGGTTTAAAAAATAGCAAAAAAATTCCAAAAAATGTAAAATTTGGTCTCCAAGCACATTTCAATATGGAGATCAAGTTTAACGGTTCGGATCGATTTTTTGGATTTTCAAAATAGAAATATAGTGTCATGGAGCAAAAACTTGTTTTACACCATGACTCATTTTAGCCCAGCTCTCTCTCTCTCTCTCTCTATCTATATATATATATATATATATATATATATAGAGATGGGCTATGGTGCTTTGCAAAGTAAAGAGGCCTCCGTGCTTCGGGGCTACTTTTTGGATTTTGAAAATCCAACCAATCTATCCGAACCGTTCAACATGTTCTAAATATTGAAATGTGCTTGGAGACCAAATTTTACATTTTTTGGAATTTTTTTACTATTTATTAAGCCACTTTGAAATGTGCTTAATCCAACGGTAAACAGTACAAAAATTTGGACCACCGGATTAAGCACATTTCAAAGTGGCTTAATAAATAGTAAAAAAATTCCAAAAAATGTAAAATTTGGTCTCCAAGCCCATTTCAATATTTAGAACATGTTGAACGGTTCGGATGGATTGGTTGGATTTTCAAAATCCAAAAAGTAGCCCCGAAGCACGGAGGCCTCTTTACTTTGCAAAGCACAATAGCCCATCTCTCTATATATATATATTATATATATATAGTCTAGCTAAATTGCTTCCGGAAGCACTTCGACCGAAGTGCTTACGGGGTTAAATTTTAATATTTGATGTTCGAAACGTCGATCTAAGTAGCTCAATAAATTGGTTATATAATACACATGTAGAATACCAATTTTTACTATTTTTGAAAATTTTTAATTATTTTTTCTGATTTTTGAAATATAGTCTCTTTTGGCTTAAAATACTTTTGTTTTTAGGTAAAAAAAGTCTATCTTTTGAAAATCATAAAAAATAGTTAAAAAATTTCGAAAATAGTAAAATCGGTATTCTACATATTTATTATATAACCAATTTATTGAGCTATTTAGTTCGACGTTTCGAACATCAAACGACTAAATTTAGCCGGACTCTATATATATATATATGTAGTTGGACTACGGTACATTGCAATGTATAGACCATCTTGTGCATTGGATGGTAAATCGTTGGATTCAAAATCCAAACAGTCGATCCAAACCGTTCAACGTGATATCTATATTGAAATGTGCTTGGAGACCAAATTTTACATTTTTCGGAATTTTTTTACTATTTGTTTAGAATTTTTGAAAATCGCTGTTTTTTTATGGTTCAGATTTTTTTGAAAAACAACGATTTTGTACCCATCTTAATAAATAGTAATAAATTTCCAAAAAAATGTAAAATTTGGTCTTCAGACACATTTTAAGAGTGCTTCAGATTGAATTTTTGGACTTTGAATTCAGTGATTTAGAGTCCAATTCACAAGAGGGTTTATACATTGCATTGTATCATAGCCCATCTCTCTCTCTCTCTCTATATATATATATTTGGAGTTTGGTTTCATATAAGAGAATGAAAAAAAAAATTGCTACAGTAATGGACGAGATGGTTTATCCCGTCTAGCTACAGTGTCTAACGGGATAAACCATTATATTTTTCCTATATTTCGATTTTTCAGTAAAACGAACTCCTTTCGTGATATTTTTTTATTTTATTTTCGATTAATAAAAAAATCGGTACTGATCACATATTTTTCACTTATTTAAGTTTCAAATTAATTTCTGTTTCAAGCAGGAAATAATGCACAATAATGATCTGAGGAAACAATGCTCGATTAACTTGTGTTTACAATGCTTATCATTTTTATATGTACTTATAAATTGATTATTAATTTATGAGATGAGCTATGATGCTTTATGAAATAATGACATATTTTTACTTTACATTCATATCTCTAATTTTAAAGTACAAACATTTTCTATTTATAAAGCACCTTGGTCCTTTTATATCATTATGACTAAAGTATACAATGTTCAATGATGATTTAGCATATGTTCATAAATATTTTTAGAAAAAATAAGATCACAAATTGAAAAAAATGGTTGAATTTTTTTCAAATCTGATTAGAAAGAGGATATGTAGATCGGCTTAATTAGCGTTTCGGGTGATGATATTAACACATTTTATTTTTTTAATAACACAACATTATTTAAATACTTACTATATAAATAATTTTACCCTTCATTAAGTATTTCCTTTAAAAATTATTCTCTGTCATATTTCATCATAGATTTTTTTTATCTCTCATATACTATTGTATGATTTTCTTTCCTTAAAAAGTTAGATTTATAAAATTAGTAAGTAGTTTGTTGTTTTCATTATTTTTTGTCACATCTTAAGATTTAAAAAAATACAACAATGAAAGATTTAATTATATTATGAAAATCTAGCCACATTGTATATATCGATTTATATTACTCAGCTCCACAAATTTTATTCACAATTTATTTAAAATCCGATAACATTGTTTCAACTGGATTTATTTTATTTATTCATTTATCTAACTACTCGAATTTTCTGAAAACTTACCCCAACAATCTTAAGCGTATTTCCTTAATTCGGATAGTATTTGCATGATTTATCGTTATGATTTTTTTACATTTAAATTCAGTAATTATATTAATGAAATTATTATTAATCAGAAATTGCATTCGAATTATTATTTATAATTAAATTACAATCGGAGGTATAAGATAATAGAAAACTGAATAATAAACTAGATGATTCTAAGTTCATGTAGTTGTTCATCTATTATATATTATAAAATTGAAATCGTAATTTAAAATTACAAAAAACTAATTTAGTATTTTTTTTATACGAGGAGGTTTTGCTATGATATTAACTCAATTGTTAAATATTCTGTTATATAGTTTCATCCAAGAGATATCAGTATTAATTTGAAATTATTTTTTGTATTTCATTCGTTGTAACATATATAAGTATGTACAGTGTTTATATATTTGTATGTATAGGAATTAAATCGAAGCTATGCACTATAATATCAAATCGATTAATTTAATATTTAATTACAAAGGTACTTTGTGTTATCGGAACCTAAATAATTATATGCATTTATTTGTTAAAATCATTATACATAGTTCAAAATAATTTATTTGTTCAATGACATCGGATTCTAATAAACAAAGAGAATATTAAATTTGAGGATCTCAAGTTTAGAACTTGATTAAATTGGGAAACATTGATGTAGGCAATTATGAAAATCAAATCACTAATAAATGGTGATAACATTTATTACATTATGGAAAGATATAATAATTGAAACGATATTTAAAGAGGATTAAAATTGTTTATATATTTAATTTTTTTTGAAAATGTTGTGTTACTATGCCTAAATAACGACATCTCCTTTTAATATTTTTGTATAATGAGTTACGTTTTTTTTCCCCAATAATAGTCCTATTGATATTATGACTTGATGATACTGTTGAATTTATTGTCAATCTCGTTAGATTTAATGTCAACATTAAGCATATATGTAATCTAATTTTGAATTGTTGACTGTCATATATGGTTGTCAATTAAAGTGATCAAATAAGGTAATAGACAATCAATATATTTATTAGGATGTGGTTCATAAATGTGTAGAACAATTTAGGCAAAAATCAAATCATTGATGGACTGATTCTGAGAATTGCAATTTAGAAAACTGTCATTTAAGAGGATTGTGTGGGCCAGACGGATATCAATGCGGCCGCATGGATTTTGATGCGACAGCACGTTTTTGATGCATTCGCACAAAATACCTTTTTCAAGTTGACAGATAACAAAATAGAATACTATATGTAATGATTGGTCCCCAAGGCACAAGATAACATAGAAAAACACAAAAACTGAAAATACATTTTTCTCTTTAGAAAAATACAGCTCTGTGTGCCTTCTCTTCTTCTTCCACCATCAAATAATAGAGAAGATAAATCCATTAGGAAATTTGGAGAGGATTTCTCAAGAGCCATATCTTGCTGTCTTGAAAAACTTAATCCACCACCATACGACGAAAAGGCAAGAAGGGCTTTTTGTCATTAAAGACTTGTCTCGTGCTCACGGAGACGGCTATTGCTCTACCAAGGTTTTGGATATTTCATGACAAACAGCATGAAATCAGGTATTATGTTCCACACTTCTGATTTATGTTTTAGGTCTCTTTGGAATATGACGGTCCTTAGGTTAAATTGGAAAACTGTTTCTCCTTCCCCGGGGTGTAAGTGTTTGACCCCTAGATGAGATGTAATTGTTTGATCTCTAGATAAGGCGTAATTGTTTGGCTTTTATGATTCCCCAACAAGTGGTATCAGAGCCTTCTTATGCCGAAGGATTAAGTCTTTTAGGATCTAGAGAGAATTAAGAATTATTGATGATTTTTTCGTTGATTTTTGTTAGATTTTTCTTGATTGTTTTAGATCTGAAAATTTTGGTTTGGAGAGCACAAAACTTGTAAAAGTTTATATCCATAATTGCCTATTTTTCAGTTATTAAGTTGGTTAGAATTTGCTAGAAGATTTCCAATTAAAATCGCAAAATTCTAATAAAATTTAATATATATTTTCTGAAAACTTACCCCAACAATCTTAAGCGTATTTCCTTAATTCGGATAGTATCTGCATGATTTATCGTTATGATTTTTTTTATTTAAATTCAGTAATTAAATTAATGAATTATTATTAATCAGAAATTGCATTCGATTATTATTTATAATTAAATTACAATCGGAGGTATAAGATAACAGAAAACTGAATAATAAACTAGATGATTCTAAGTTCATGTAGTTGTTCATCTATTATATATTATAAAATTGAAATCGTAATTTAAAATTACAAAAAACTAATTTAGTATTTTTTTTATACGAGGAGGTTTTGCTATGATATTAACTCAATTGTTAAATATTCTGTTATATAGTTTCATCCAAGAGATATCATTATTAATTTGAAATTATTTTTTTGATTTCATTCGTTGTAACATATATAAGGAACTGGATACGGAGCAGATTGGGACGGGATATTAATATTATAAAATATTGAAACTGAAAATATTATTATAAACATTTAAAAAAAACACTCAAAATATACAGAAAAAATTCTCCTACCTACAAATAAAATCCTCATTTGAAATCAAAGCAAAACAAAAAGTAAACAAAAAAAAAGAATCATTGTCATAGCAAAAATTCTCAACCAAAATTCTTATAGATCAGTTGGGACTTGGGACGAGATGTCTAACACGTGTCACTTCTTTGATGGGCAGTGCCTTGCGGACATGTTCTCCTTACCACTAGGTCCGATGGGCATCGGACCTACTTTGGTTCGATGAGTTTAAGCACCGTCGATTTGTTTTAAGATTTGTGCGGAACGCTTTAAAATTCGTGCGTGTATGTTTCAATTCGTGCGCACAAATCTTAAATTAGATCGGACGGTCTTCATACTCATTGAACCTAAAAGTAGGTCCGATGGGCATCGGACCTACTCCGTTCTCGTTACATGACGTAATTCTATTTTTAAGTCCTCTATAGAAAAGTCCATGGAAAACTCCTAACCATGTGCTAACAATGAAAAGTCTATGGAAAAGTAAAATCCCTTCTGTGACAATAACCTCTGTAGAAATCTGTATGGTTGACAATAATCGGACCGTTCAATCCGTAATGAACGGGTAAGATCTGTCGACATCATCCAGGATATCATTATATTACATATGGACAAAAAGGACTCCCACGTAAGTACGTAACAACGAAAAGTCGACCTTACATGAATCATGAAATTTCCTCTTTAATATCTCAGAAATTTGACTCGTCAAAAAATCCGAAAAAATGTTGCAAAAAATTCTTCCCCTTCTCTTTCTCTCCTTCCTCTCTCTCGCTCTCCGTGCCACCTCGTCAAACCCTAACCCTAGCCTCACCGCCTATGACGAACTCAACCGCACCGGGTTCCCCATCGGGCTCCTTCCTTCCGGCATACTCTCCTACTCCCTGAACCTCACCACCGGTGACTTCGCCGTGGACCTCGCCGATCACTGTCGTGTCACCTTGCCTCCTGATAACTACCTCGCTGTCTACTCCAAGCGCATAACGGGTCAATTGGTGGACAGGAAGATATCGGGTCTGGATGGGATACGGGTTCGGGCGTTCTTCAGGTGGTGGTCCATTACTACGATCCGATCCACTGGAGACGATCTAGTTTTCGATGTAGGAGTTGCCTCGGCTAAGTATCCGGCAAAGAATTTCTATGAAACCCTTGATTGTCAGGGGTCGAATGGTAAAAAGGCGTCATCTTGAGGTTAGTTATGCAAATTGCTTTGCCTCTTCTGGATCTATCTGGCAGCTGGTTTCTTACTTTGTATGGATGGGTTCACAGTTGATACAACTTAAGATGGGTAAAGTTATTGACAACCTCGTTTTTGCTTCAGACAGCGCACAAACAGTAGGGTCAAAATGAAAAATGACTTGTGCGCTGCGTGAAGCCAAAACAGCGCTGTTAATATGAGTTCAGAGTCTGAAAAAGTAGCACAGTACCAAGATCAAGTAAAACTAATTAAACTGTAGTCTGTAGACAGTACCGATCTGACTGATACCCAAAGCAAAATGCTGGTAATCCATTATTTCGATTATGTGCATGATAAATTCTTGTTTTATCCTTGTAGGTACGCTAGCTGTTTGTCTGGTAAGCAGTACTTGAAGCTGTGTGAATTTGATATGAAATTATGTAATATATTATTCTGCAAGTTGTGGTGACATTCAGACTCCTTTTGTTTTTTTATCATAATTGCACACGCTCAGTTTGTAATGTTTTAAATGTAGCTTGAATTTTTAGTGGTAATTATTTCTCTATGGCTGTATTTGTACACGCAATCAAGGTTTATGCTCACTAAACTTGCAATGAGATATAATTTAATAGACGAGGGAAATCTAATTTACTATTCCTTTTTACAGAAATGATTGAATTAGATCAGCAAGCTAACAGCAGACTGTTTTAATATTGTAAACGCACTTCAATACCTTAGACAATAAATCATAATATTTTTTATCCCAATTTCACTTGTACTTGTTTACCATATCGATCAACATAATAGTTTCACATTTGCTTCAAAAGAACAGTGTGTTGTCATTCAGCGTTGCCCCAGTGTTATGTGCTATTCTTATGTCATATTCGACTACGAATAAATTCTCTTGCAAACAATGTATTCTGTTATTCAGGTTTTCTTGGATTAGATAACATGGCACAGTAATTTTGAATGCGAAGCTTTCTTATCGAATCTCTATATCAAACAATTTGCACTTCATACCATTACCATGCAGGAGTGGTATGACACTGTCAGTACTAGGGGTGATTATTGAGCGGGTTCAAGCGAGTCTGGGTATGCTTGTGCGAACGCGTATCTTCTGCATTAACTCAAAATGGAATCTTTTGAGTTAATAAATCTCAACCATCTGATTTTAAACGGAGCTAATTTGGCTCATGTCTATAACATAGGGAGTCTTTCAATATTCGTGCGGATCTAGTCTGCACGAATCTTAAGACAGATCAGATGGTCGAGATGCATTAACTCAAAAGATTCCCTTTTGAGTTAATGCAGAGAGGATACAAATTCATGCTCGTGCTTGGTTTATTAGCTTAATGAGCGAGTGGACTCGAGTTGAGTAGACAATACCGAGTTGACAGCTGTGCTCGTGCTCGATTCGTTAAATGCTCGAGTTGACTCGTGCTCATTAAGCGACTCGTTAAGAAATCAAGCTTGTAGGCAATTTGAATTTTGTTTCGAGTCTTGGGTGTTGGGTTGGGTGGCAATGTCAGCGGATGTGGTGGCGGCGCTGGATCAGTTGGGTTAGGGACTTAGGGTTAGCGAGAGTGAGTGAAGTCAGGACTATGAGTCTGTGAGAATGAGAGAGTAATATAGTATAGACGGAGAAGGAACTTTGGATCCGTTGGGTTAGGGTCGCTGGGTGCCTGGATCTGAGTGTAACTATGTTGGATTTGGGTTTGATCCTGTTGGGATTGGATGTGACATGATTTCATGTAACTCAATTCTTAATGAGCGAGTTATGAGCGAGTTTGGGTATGTTTATGCTCGGTTCATTAAGTTAACGAGCGAGTTGATAATGAACGAATTGTTAGCAAGTTGGTAATTAGCGAGTTGTTAGCAAGCTTTTAACGAGTAAGTTACGAGCTAGTCACAAGTTATGAGCGATTTATTTCCCTAGTCAGTACTCGGTACATCATACAAATTGCAGAGGTTGCTCATGATTTGACCATAAGCTAGAAAAGATGAAGGCCTACGGTTATTTGATAAAAAAGTACGTTGCATAAATGTGAAATTACACCATAAGGTTAAGTGGTTAACTGAGAGAATAAAAACAAGGTTTTAATACATCCATCATATGCAACAATTCCTTCCTCTGGATTGGGCTGGGCTTTCAATAATGATACGGCCCATTTTCGTACCCCTCCCTCAATCGATGGCTGGAAATCGAAACTCGTACTGCCACTTTAATAAACGCTTCCCATATCTCTTACGGCACTGTTCTTCTAACAATTCGTATTATAGACTCCTGTCCAGATGAAGTTTCTTGCTCAAAACCCGCTACACGAGATGACACAAAGAAAGCAGAGCAGAGTTTGTTATCATCTTATAACTGAGCTTGTGAGATCATAGCGAGGAAGAACTAGCGGCTGAGAGAGATCACTCAATTTTTCCTTGCGAACTTCTCTTCTTTATTTTCTCGCTTTATTACAAAAAAAGAAGAAGGAAAGATTAAAGGAATGCAATCTCTTTACTCTGCTCCCAGCTTCAGGTTACCCATCCCAATACTTCGTTCAATTTATGGTACGCTAGTCTCTTTTTTTTTTTTCCTTCTTCCTCTTTTAGTTATTTCCTTCTTCCACACATAGGCTATATCATTGTTATCCTTATCATTTTTTTTTTTTTTTTTCTAATTTAGGAACTCTTCCTCGTGAAAACGCTTTCTGTCACCAAACATGCATTCGTGCGAATTTGCAAAGTGTAAATTTAAATTCTGGCCGAGTAAGAGCTACTTCAGCTAGTGGTAATTTCTCTTTCCATATTCGGTTTATCTCTTTATCTAATAGCTCGTGTCTTATGAGATGAGAGTATGAATTCTCTCTACTCTGGTATATGGCGAATTATCAGTAATTTTGGGACCCACTAAAGGCGTGGGACCCATCTGACAGATATATATATTTTTTTTAATTTTACAATTGCTCTTTTTTTTTGTTTTAATTTTGCATTTCATTCCAGCTGATGCATCTACAATGTCAATAGAGATGGCAAAAAGAGATGTTTTAGTGGCCCTGTCACAGATTATTGATCCCGATTTTGGTACTGACATTGTATCATGTGGCTTTGTGAAGGATCTAGAAATCAATGGAACTACTGGAGAAGAGGTAATGAAATTAAAATTATCATGCCAAAACAAAATTTTGTGTAATCTTGAAAATCATTGTGAACTATTATCTCTTAATATTGCTTTTCTAGAATTTCAGGTTTCTTTTCGATTAGAGCTTACCACGCCGGCGTGCCCCATCAAGGATATGGTACCGACTACTAAATTCCTGAAAACATAATAATTCTACTACATAATATGCAATTTTGCGAAATTACCTGGGGTTTGTTTACTTAACAAGTATGATCCAGGATACATTTTTTTTAATTTTAGGGGGCAACTGTTATCTACTCTTTAACTATATGAAAGCACCAAAAAGGAAAAAAAAATGTAAGAGCTGATCATGTGTGTATGTGTTTTTGTTATATATCTTTATTTAATACCTTTTATCATAGTTTGAAGAAAAAGCAAATGAAGTGGTGGCAGCACTTCCTTGGGTCAAAAAAGTAAATGTGACCATGTCAGCACAACCCGCTAAACCTGTATTTGCTGGTGAACTGCCCAAAGGATTACAGAAAATCTCCAATATAATTGCTGTATCAAGTTGTAAGGTAAAGATTCTACTCAATCTATACTATATATTTTTAATTTGACCTATGGACTCTAGCATTATGAACACCAGAAAGCAAATATTGATGTTTCCCTTTAAAGAAAAAAATTTCTAGAATTTGGTACCGAGGAATATATTCATCTGAAAATAGGGAAAATATTCATTTGAAAATATCTAGTTTTCAAGGGAGTATATTCATCTGAAAATATCTAGCTTATTATTTGGTAATTACAAAATGTGAAACTCAAAAACTTGAATTTCCAAACATATGGCTTCTTCAGTCATATACAATAAAATGGAATAAAACTCCTATTTTGTTAAGAAAAAGGAAAGAGATTAACATTTCTTACAGGGGGGTGTTGGTAAATCTACTGTGGCTGTAAACCTGGCCTACACGCTAGCTGGCATGGGGGCAAGAGTTGGAATTTTTGATGCAGATGTTTTTGGACCAAGTCTACCTACTATGGTTTCTCCTGAAAACCGTATACTTGAAATGGTACACCTTTTCTCAAAATTTAGTGCCATGATTAGAGAACCACACCTAAGCTAGTGGCTAAGGCATTACCTCATGGCTCATCCCATTCTAAAAAATAAAAAAATAATGTAATATGATAAAGTTACAAAATATCTTTAAATTTTCTAATGGTGTTGAAACAGCTTTGATCTTTCAGAACCCAGAGACAAGAAGCATATTGCCGACTGAGTACCTAGGGGTAAAATTGGTATCTTTTGGGTTTGCTGGTCAGGGCCGTGCAATCATGCGTGGGCCCATGGTATCAGGTGTTGTCAATCAGCTACTCACCACAGCCGAATGGTAATAGAATATATATTTTGCTTCCAGATTTCATATGAATTGTATTAATCTTAGTTGCCTATACGATACCAATACAACCTAATTTTTAATTCGTAAGTCTTATTACAGTACAACCCCAATGTTTCAGTCAAGTTACGCCTCAGAAATCAGTTCAAAAGTAGAAAAAAAGAATTCAATGATCCAGCAGATTATAGGCCAGCCTGTACCAAGTTTAAAATTTGACAGTTAAGGAATATACATCTATAACGTTGATTTTTGTCCTTGATATAGACAGCTTCTAGTAACTTCTGCACAATATTATAGATATCAAGAAATCAATAACATGTGACTGTTCCTCTTGTGTACATTCCTTTGTTTTTTTTTTTTTTTAATTTATGCTCAATTTGTAATTTTCACTAATTTAGTGCTTAAATTATAAATACAGGGGAGAACTAGACTATCTTGTCATTGACATGCCACCTGGAACTGGTGACATTCATTTAACATTATGCCAGGTTATACTACCTAATATTATACAGAATAACATCTTAATTGCAAGAGAAAGTAAAATGTAAGACATTTAATATTTATTCTTCTTTTGCTTTCTAATGAAAAAATAGGTAGCTCCACTAACAGCTGCGGTGATTGTCACCACCCCTCAAAAGCTCTCTTTCATTGATGTTGCAAAAGGTGTACGCATGTTCTCCAAGCTTAAGGTCTATTGTCTAGCTTTTATCCTTTAATCTCTTATTTTAGTACTTCATTAAACTTTCTTTTGAAAAAGTTTTTTTTATTTTTCTCATGATATCATGTAGGTGCCATGCATAGCTGTAGTAGAGAACATGTGCTACTTTGATGCAGATGGGAAACGTTACTTCCCTTTTGGAGAAGGTTCAGGAACTCAGGCATGTGATGTTTTTAGTATATGATTTTGGTCTAGTTTTATGTCTTGTGTGCAAAACTTCCAAATGTTAAGTACTGTCCCTCTAATTGAGCAATACATCCTGGTCCTCGCACAATTCCTCCATGTACCTTTCTCTCTCTCTCTCTTTTTCTTGTTTTAGTAAAATTTTTGGAAAGATTTTCTGGTACTTATGTTAATTCTATTGAATAAAAACATTCAGGTTGTGCAGCAATTTGGGATACCGCATCTCTTTGATCTTCCTATACGCCCAACTGTAAGTACTGCATTACATTAACATTGTATTTCTAACAAATTTTTCATTTAATGAGGTGAGATTTGTCTGTTTAAGTAAAATCAGCCATCCTTTAAAAAAAATTGAATTTTTTGAGATGCAGCTGTCAGCATCTGGTGATGATGGTATGCCTGAGGTGGCACGGGACCCACAAGGTGAGGTGGCAAAGACATTTCAGGATCTTGGAGTTTGTGTTGTACAACAATGTGCCAAAATACGCCAGCAAGGTATATGAGTTCTCCTTCCACTTCCCAATTTTCAGAACTATGAGGGTTTTCTTGCAAATGACCTCTCTTTCTCTCTTTTTTCTCTGACAGTGTCAACAGCAGTTTCTTATGATAGATTGAGAAAAGTGATAAGAGTAAAAGTGCCAGATTCTGATGAAGAATTTTTCTTACATCCCGCAACTGTTAGAAGAAACGACCGTTCAGCACAAAGTGTGGTAGGTGGATTCTTTTGCCAAAAAAAAATAATTTTCACAATATCAGAACTTAGAACAATTAGTCTATCATAAAGCACTAAGGTGTCTCACTTGTATTTGAAGTAGAACTGATAGAAGTTCGGTTGAGATTAAAGTCTTTCGCAAGGACTTATGAAAAGCCCTTTTGATACAAAATAGGAGAAAGAAGATGTTTTCTTTAGGACGGGGATTTATTCGACAATTGTTTAATTTGACAATTCAAAAACATAACTTATAATTTTGATGCCTGACATTTGGAATGCGATTTATATTATATGTATATCATGAACATCAAACATGGTGAAATCTCATGTAAGTTTTACTATTCATCAAATAACTTGAAATTTGCAAAAATCCATAATTTATTAGCAGCCTTTGATGGAATATCAAATGACATTCAAATTGCATGAAACTTGATGCACAATTAATTTATAAGACCAACAATGACATTCACATTTCAAACTTCTTTTACTTTATTATATTATATGTATATAATAAACATCAAACATGATGTAATCTCATGTAAGTTTTGCTATTCATCAAATAACTTGAAATTTGCAAAAATCATATCAAATGACATTCAAATTGCATGAAAACTTGATGCACAATTAATTTATAAGACCAACATTGACATTCACATTTCAAACTTCTTTTACTTTATTACAAGTATATTGTAAATATTGTCAAGTTAATCCATAATGAATGGTTCCAACCTTGATATTTATACTCTTTTTATTTTTTATTTTTTCAAATCTGCGATAGGATGAATGGACAGGAGAACAAAAGATACAATATGGGGATGTACCTGAAGACATTGAACCAGAAGAAATACGGGCAATGGGAAATTATGCAGTTTCTATTACGTGGCCAGATGGCTTTAGCCAGGTAAAATTTTGAAATATAATATTAAGGTACTATTGCGAAAAAAAATTAGAACTTTACCTTACATGTTCATGCGCTATGAGCATATCTGTGTTTTCTTATGTTTAGATGTCCATATCTGCTGTTTTCATGCATTACAAAATAGTACCCTGTTGTTCATATCCAGCCCATTCGATCTGAAATGGAATGATCAAACATACATCCCTGATGTCTCATAAAAGGTTTTCAATCTGGTCCGTCCACTTTAGATTGGACGGGCAGGACATGAGAAGCAGGGTCTTGGTTTTCTAGAGAGGTTTTTAAATTGAAAAGTTGAGGGCTACATGTAATTAAACCTCCATGGAGATAGTATTTGCAAATTGACCATCATTCATAATTTATTCAAATTTTATCGTGTAAACTTGAGAATGTTATTTTGGTTTTTCAGATAGCACCTTATGATCAATTGGAAATGATTGAGCGACTTGTGGATGTTCCTTTACCAGCATCAGCATGAATGTAAAGGGTAGTTTCTCTGATGTAGAGGTAATTTTGGATTGTTTTAGTGCTATCTCTAGTTATTTGTATATGGATTGTAAGTTATATGAATTTTGTTTGTTTGGGTTTTGGTATATTTTCTTGATGCTTTGTTATTCTAGTAAAGAAGGACAGTAATTTACAAGCCTCCCCTAAAAAATTATCATGACTATAAATAAATGCTAATATCAAGCATATGAAGTACAATAAAAACACCCAGCAAAGTCATGAAAGAGTTCTTTATTTCCCTTTTTTTCTATTCCAAAAGATGCGCTTGAACTGAGAAATATTTTTTTTAATTATGGTTTATAAAAAAAATTCCTTGTCACAGCCTCATATGCGCTTGAACTGAGATTAGAGAATCTGATATTTTTGTATGTTTTTGGTAAAATTTCGTTTGTATATTTTCTGGATAAGAGAAAGAAATAAACGAAGAACAAGAGAAAGTTTTGTATTTCATTAATTGATTCTTACAAGCAGTAACATTCGTATATATAAATAATTTGACAGCTATTCCAGCATTACTACTACCTCTAATCCTCCGTTTATTCTACAATTATTCCAACATTCCAACAAGAGAAACAAGACAAACAGTGTTTAATAGAGAAATGGCAGGACCGCTTTTCTTGAAGCAGGATAGTCCTCTCCAAATTTCTCCCTATACCATCTTCTATGCGCTCTTGCTCTCGGCCCCAAATTTGCGAATGTATAGAGAAAAAATGCAAGCGCAGCTGGTGACCAATTTAGCACAGCCCAACCCAACCCAACCCAACCACTCGGCCATCTCCCCCATGTAATTCGGACAGCTCACCACCTCAAACCAGCCCCCTTTTGGTATCTTGTACCCTCCCTTCGCCTCCTCCTTAAGCCGCACCAGCACCCGATCCGACGTAATATTAACCTTCATCCCCCAAAAGAAAATTGCAGTTCCAATGACAACCCGGGCCCATACCCAAGCTGGCCAGGCCCAGGGCCAGGTGGCAGGATAAATTGCATAGTGGGACAAGGATCAGGATTGCACATAGCCATTTAGGAGATTGAAAGAGAAGGCCAACAAGGCAATGGAAAGTGGGACTGGAGAAGACGACCTACTGGAGAAGAAAAGGCGAAGAGGGTAGATGATAGTGCGGTTGGTGTAATGGAGAAGAAAGAGAGAGAGGGGATGAGAGCGGAATTGGCCGAGAGGGAAGAGAAGAGAGGTGAGCCAAAGAGCGGGGCTCTCCATTAGGAACCAAGCGAGTGGGGCCGGGAGGGTGGGGCCCCATCCAGGGCGGAAATGCTTGCCGTACGGTGCCGAGAGGAACTGGAGAGGAAGGATGGTTAGAGGGATGATGATGTAGAGGGTTAGGACTTAGGAGGAGCGACTTGTAGAGGGATTCGTCCCTCCACAAATCCATTGTGCTTTAATTTGTTCTTGCGTCTCTGCACAAACAAGGTGTAGGAATTTGGACAGTGGTTCTGGTACGAGTCCCTCCAACAATCGCTCTTTCTATTTATTATCTCCAAATTCCTAGACTTTGTTTGTGCAGATACGCAGGGAACAAATTAAAGCACAATGGATTGTGGAGGGACGAATCTCCTGATATTTTTATTAATACCCTCAAAAAAATAAAAATTATCAAATCTGTCATCACCTCAGATTTTTTATTAAATCTACTCTAACCGCCTTCCAGTGGGGCGGTCCAATATCCATAGCAGATCGCCTTCCTGCTGGGCGGTCCACTGTCTATACCAGACCGCCTCCCAGCGGGACGGTCAGCTATAAAACCCCTATAAAAGAGGGTTTTTTCTCTCCTGACCTCCACAAATTCAGTCTAACATCTCCAGAAAATAAAGAGAAAGAAGAGGAAAGAAAGAGAGGCGATTTTGAGGCGATTTTGGGCGATTTTGAGGCTTTTTGTGACAACAGTAGAGGTATATTTAATTAATTTAATGTAATTTAATTTAATTTTTTAAATTAATTTTAAACAGTAGCTATCAAACCGAAAAATGTTGGTCGCACTGTATGTGGGCGGGAAGTTTACCCGGGATGTGGAGGGAGCACAGTACACTAAGGAGGCAGCCTATGACTTCGAGGTAAATGAAAATACCTCATTTGTTGCACTGAAGGGAATGGTGTATGAAAAGATTGGTGTAAACTCCAACCAGTGTGATATAGATTTAGTTACTCGGATTAACACAGTAAGGGGGGTAGACCTTACTATACCAGGTATACAATAACATATGAGGCGTTATGGAGGAGTATTTACAATACTTTTCAGTCACATGGTACTCTAGTAATGGACTTATATTCCAGGAGAGTTCCGCGTGAACTTGAGGTTGGAACTTCTAGGGAAAATACAGGTTATGACAACTCGGGTTATGACAACCCGCGTCACTCGAGTTATTTTAGATGTATGTTGTGAACTATTCTAATTGATAGTTTGTGAACTATTTAATTTTTTATTTACCTTGATTATTTTATATGCTTCAGTTTTGTTATTTTCATTGCTTAATTACATATACAAAAATTGACAACATAAAAAATAAATAAACACAAACTTGATGAAATAAAGTCTACGACATAAATTCTTAATAAGTCTACAACATAAATTTTTAATAGGTAGTACTACTTCTTACAACAAGCCTTGAAAGTACATGGACCAAAGTCATCATCGGATTTTGCCGGATCTGGATCAGTCACAGCAGATGAAGTGGTAGCCTTACCAGTACATGGAACAAACTTCTTCTTTTTCAAACCAAAGCCGTAGGGGTTTTTCACAAAGTCATCGTCCGAAATTTCATAGCTAAGAAATTTCGGCTGTATGAATGATCGACATGTCTGTGTATCAGGGCATCTCGGACACTTGTACTTTTTCCCCTCATTTTTACCTCGATCAATAATTTGTTGTCCCTAAGACACCACTAATATTTAAAAACTGAAAATAATTGCAATTAAAGTAAATTAGATGAGTTTAGAGAAATTGACACGCGAGATGATAACGGAGTTCGGCTTAAAATGCCTACGTCTTTGGGGCGTCGCAACCGCTTCTCGGTGCGCCTTTCTATTACCCAAAAGAGAAATGTTACAACTTGTGAACCGGTGAGCCCTTACAACCAATGGGAAATCACACGGCCAACTTGAATAAAGAACGAAGTCTCTAAGTTCGAAAACTCAAGATGAACACTCAAAAACTCACTCTAACCTAATCTAACTCAAGATTAGTAAAGTAGATTTGAGGTTGTTTGAGGGATATTGAAGTTTTTGTTCTCACAACAATAGAGGAACTCAAGTTCACAGGAAAATCGCTTTTTGAAAGTTAGGGGCGACTAAAGTTGTGTTGAGAAGAACCCTAAGGTTCTATTTATAGTGGCAGCTCTATAAAGAGCTCTCTGCAATAAAACGTCTCAACGTTTTCAGAAATATTGAAAACGTTTAGTTCAAAAATTTAAATTTTCTGTGAACTTAGCTAAAACGTTACCAACATTTGATAAACGTTACCAACGTTTTCCTCTGGAAATCAATCGATCAAAACAGTCATTTTGTAGTCTGTGAATTTGTTTAAAACATTACAACGTTTTCAGTTTCTTCAGCTTTTGATTAATTGATTTCTAAGTACTTTTTCAGACATTGAAAACGTCTCAACGTTTGTCCCTGTAAAACAATATCAAAAGTACTTTACCAAGTTTATAATTTTACAATTTAAATTCTTGATGATTTCTTCGGTTCAAACACTTTATATTGCAATTCCAATTGTCTTGAACCTGCATACTTTCTAAAATAGAGAAAATCGTAAAATTCAATAATTGTATGTTTTGCAAATTAGTCAAATAGACGAAAAAGAGAATTGCTTGAAACAACAATCTCCCCCTTTTGATGATTTGCAAAACATACAACGCAAGTAAGTGCATAAATTGATTTTTTCCAAATTTAGTTTTCCTAATAATCGGATTTTGCATGTCTTGCATTTTCTCTCCCTTTTGGAAATAGACGAAAGTGAGACAAAATAGCACAATAGATAGTGCTCCCCCTCAAAATATGCACTCCTCCTTAATTTGAGAATATATGAATAATAAAGATAGAGAGATTTGCATAGCACCACAAATATTATACAAGCATTTCGAATATGATAGTAAATTTAAAATGATCATGCACAAGGAAATACTTGTTCTAAACATCACAATGCAACCATAGCAATAACAAATTTAAATGAGTCTTACTTAAAATTACCTAAGCAAATTGTTCCAACTTAAACAATAAAAATTCACACAAGTTTAGAGCATAGCAACCAACTAGTAAATTTTAAAATATAACAAAAGAATTTTAAAATGATGCGTCGTCTTCGTTATCATCATCATCATCATCATCATCTTCTTCCTCTTCTTCACCATCGTCATCAGCGGGACCGGCACTAGTGGTGGCACCACTAGAAGCACAAAATTGCTTCACAAATCGCCGCGCAAGGTCGGATTGAGCGTCATCAAGTGTTTTGATCGCCTTGGCATTTTTGCGGCCTTGTAATTGAAGTTTTTGAAGATCTTCCTTGACATCTTTGAACTCCTTCACATCTTTAAACTCGTTGGTCGTTGCCAATTGATACCTTGCATATGTCTAATTATCCAATTCAATTGATTTTCCACACCTTGGGGTAGTTCACCTTGATCCATTGGTGGTTGTACCGGTGCCGGTGGTTGTTGTACCGGCAGTTCTTCCTCGGATGGATCCCAATATTGGTTTGGGAGGGTATTGGAAGCATTGATCCAGTTATTGACATCCCGTCCATCGGGTTTGAACATTGGTAGACCCGAGTCCAAATAACCCTTGATCCAACCATGTTTTGGTAAGACATCGACCAAATGGAGCAGGGTTTCATCAAGAAAGTGCTCGGGAATGGTTATGCCACTTTGGCGAATCATTTTGTAAATGAGATGACCGTATGACAAAGTTACAACTGTGCTTGTGTAAGCACTGCTCATGTGGCGAAGAATGATATATGGAATGTTAAACCGTTTGTCATCCAAGAAAATGAGATGACGCATGTAATACATAGGCCCCCATTCCACATTTGATTTGATCGTTGCTTTTGGGATGAGAATATTGTTGATAAACAAGAATAGCAAACGGTGGAGAGATGGAAGATGTGATACATAGAGTTTTGCACCGCCACGGTTGTTACGATCAAACCATGTTTTGTAATGATCGGCCGACTCCATAGCTTCATTTGGCTAATTCCGAATTAGATACGATTCTTCACCCTCATTTGGAAATTCAAGCCAATTTGCCACATTTTCAAGAGATAGAACAATTTCTTCCCCGCACACATATGATTTGAGGAGGTAGGGTTCTTCAGTGATTATAAGGTTTGAGTAAAATGTGCGGGTGAACAAATCACTATATGGTTCATTGCATTTGATCAATGGATCCCAATTTCAATGATTGAGATATTGGATAATTTTATCATCCTCGGGATATCCAAAGGTAACCGTGGATTTATCAAAGTAATAGCAGTTGGACAACTTTCGAGTACAAAATTGGCCGGTAAAATTGGTGTGTGCGGTAGGATCCCGGAAAAGGTAAGTGTTGGTTCTGATAGTTGAAGTATCGGGTTCTATTTCCCCTCTACTCGATTGACCCGGTTCAGTTTGGGTTCTTTTGTTTTTCCTCTTGAGAATAAGCTTGTCAAGTCAAGGAGCCATCGAAAAGGAGATAAAAGTGAAACGTTACCGATTTGAGAGTGAAGCACAAATCCAAGAAGAGATCGACTCTAGAAGCACAATGGCAAAGTCGGATCGTTGATTGAACTGTTGGATCGCCGGATTTGAAGAAAGGGCTTCGGTAGGGTTTCGGTGGAGAGAGGAGAATAGAGAAGAAAAGTTGATTTTGAAGTAAGAAATGGGTAGAGGGTTGAGAGGAGAGAAGAAAACACTAAGAATTTTGGAGTTTGGTGGTTTGTGGTGGCCGAAATGGGAGAAGGAGGTGAAAGGTGGCGGAGAGGAGAAGAGAGAGAGAGAGGAAAAGGCTTGAGGGAGAAGAAAGAAAAGAGAAGGGGTCGGTGCGCACCTGCGGTCTAAAATGTTGCCAACGTTTGGCTCCGTGGTTTCACAGCCAAATTTTGAGATTTTGAATTTTCAGTATACACAACAAACGTTACAACGATTGTCAAAACTTTACGACAATTTGGTTGGTTTCTCAGATATGAAATTTTCAGAATTTTGAGCATGGAAAACGTTCCAACGTTTGAAGGCGTTTTGCAGATGAAATTTTTAGAATTTTGAACATGCAAAACGTTCCAACGTTTGAAGGCGTTTTTGACATATTTTGAACTGAGACTCACAAAAGTTCCAACATTTTATAAACATTTTCAACGTTTGGTTCTGGAGTTTTATCTTAAAATGAATTATTTGATTGCTATGCTTTCAATTAAGAATGTGTGGACATGAAATTGAAGTATTTTAGTCCTTAAGTTCAAGCATGCCTAATTTAAACCTTAGTTCATTATGTTGTTGAGCATTTAGGGGCTTGGTAAAAATATCGGCAATTTGATTTTTGGTATCAATATGTATGAGTTGGACTTCACCTTTTTCAACATGATTCCTAATAAAATGGTGCCGTATTTCTATGTGCTTAGTTCTAGAATGGAGAACTGGATTTTTGGATATCATAATGGCACTGGTATTGTCACACATAATTGGTACGTTGCAGAAGCGTATTTCATAATCATTCAGAGTTTGGATCATCTATAATATTTGTGTGCAACAACTACCGGCCGCAACATACTCGGCTTTCGAGTATGGAAAGCGCAACGGATGTTTGTTTATGGCTCGACCATGAGATAAGTGATCTACCAAGAAATTGGCATGTACCACTTGTACTCTTTCGATCCATTCGGTCTCCGGCAAAATCGGCATCAGTATATCCTATCAAATCTAATTCCGATTGTTTGCTATACCATAGTCCCAAATTTAGAGTGCCTTTGATATATTTGACAATTATTTTAACGGCTTTCAAGTGCAACTCTTTGGGGTTGGAGTGAAATCTAGCATATAGACATACCGCAAACATAATATCGGGTCTACTAGCAGTTAAATAGAGTAGACTACCTATTATAGCTCGGTATTGGGTGATGTCCACGGGCGTGCCGCTTGGATCCGAGTCAAGATTAGCGTTGATAGCCATAGGTGTGGGACTTGTCTTGCTCTTGGTCATTCCGAATTTCTTGATCAACTCCTTTGCATACTTGGTTTGACTCACAAAGATGCCATTGATCAGAGTCAAAATAATGATGATTTACGTAGGATTTTGGCTTAGGTTTTACATACTTTCTCACATTTATGTTTAATTATTTAGAGAAAAAGGCTACTGTCACCCTTTTTTATGTTTTATTACAGAAAACAGGTTTTGGAACTATTTTACATCAAATGGAGCAAGAATCGGGTCAATCGGATCAGCGACGCTCATCGACTAAGTCCCTGTTACGGCCAGTATTGACCAATACGGACCAGGCCTAGCACAGACCAGAAGATAGCGCTGGAAGCATTAAAACCCTAACTGCCAAGGTCCTAATACGGACCGTATCCGAAGGCATCTCTTGGGGAATAACTGCCGACAGCTGTTTCCAGATCAGTTTCTTAGCCCCTACTCAACCTCTACACGTCCCTACACTCCTATATAAGGCCCCTGGGCAGAAGGAATAATCATCTTTGTAATTAGGGTTAGATTTGATTAAAGTGAGAAGAGAGGAGTGCTTGTAACCATGCCGTTCCGCGGCTAAGTTCCTTTTCTTAGGGCTAGGCAGTAAACATTGTTACTCTTGATGTTTTGATATATATATTTCTGTTGATTATGATTTCTTGTTGTTGTGCTAAAATGTTTTTGTGATTTATTATCTCTTCATCTAATTTCAATGACCTAGTTTGAGTCCGTTAGGGTAGTGATAGTACTTTAATGGTAAGAGAAACTATTTGTATGAATTAGCCTCGTTGAGATCTATTAGGTTTATGTGAAGAAAACCTTAGCGGGGAAACCATAAATCAGACCAACAAAACGCGTACCAAATTCCATCACATGCGTAAAGAAATTCGCAGTGATCTATGCAGTAATTTGGGGTATTTGAGAGATCAGACATTTGCGTAAGGTAAATCGCAGTGTCCTATGTAGAATCTCGGTGAAAGATCTGTCATTCTCGCGTAACATAAATCGCAGTGACCTATGTGGTATCTTTCATTAAAACAACAACGGGAAATCAGACGCAACAGGAATATATTGTCAAGGCGGATTGAGTAGCAATGGTGTGCCGAAACCCTAGGAATCCTCATCTCTATCTTTATTTTAATTACTTTTAATTGTTTCCTAATTTACATTGATCAACAAACATCTCTCAATTTTCAGATTTCGTCTAGCCTTTCGAAAGATTGTGATTCGATCGCTCAAAGCATTGAACCAATATTTCCTGTGGATCGACCTCGTATATACTACTCGATAGGATTGTGCGCTTGCAGTCCGAACCGATAGCATTTCCGAGTTTATAAATATTAAAAGAAACATTGCTCTCTTTTGAGTGATCAGCCATCCGAAAGTTGCTTGATTTGGATCCCCAAGAAGAAATTCAATTCACCCAACATGCTCATCTCGAATTCACTACTCATAAGAGATGAAAATTCCTCGGCAAGTGCCGCATTAGATGAACCAAAAATGATATCATCGACATAAATTTGTACTATTAAAATTGATTCATTTCTCTTTTTAGTAAAGAGAGTTGTATCATTTTTACCCCTTGTGAATCCATTTTCAATTATAAAGGAACTAAGTCTACCGTATCATGCTCTAGGAGCTTGCTTAAGCCCATAGAGCGCTTTGGTGAGTCTATAAACATGGTTAGAAAATGTTGGGTCAACAAAACCGGGTGGTTGATTTACATATACTTCTTCATCTATAAATCCATTCAAAAATGCACTTTTAACATCCATTTGAAATAGAGTAAATCCTTTATTAGAGGCATATGCTAAAAGCATTCGAATGGATTCTAGAAGAGCTACGGGTGCAAATGTTTTTTCAAAATCAATACCTTCTTGTTGTTTATACCCTTGAGCTACTAATCTAGCTTTGTTCCGAACGACATTTCCATTTTCGTCCTTCTTATTTCTAAAGACCCATTTAGTTCCAATAATCATGCGGTCCTTTGGCTTAGGTACTAGTTCCCAAACTTTGTTCCTTTCAAATTGAGCAAGTTCTTCTTGCATGGCACAAATTCAATTTGAATTCCCATTGGCATCTTTAAAGTTTTTGGGTTCAACATTAGATACAAAAACACAATGAGCAATTATTTGATTCAATCCGATCTAGTCCTAACCCCTTCCCTCGGATCCCCGATTACATTAGAGAGATGATGAAATAAAACTTCCCTTAGGTCTTCGGGAGGTTGATATGCACATTGTGAAGGTTGTGCCTCCTCGGTTTGCATTGATTCATTCAATGAATTTTCTTCGGGTTGACTTTGCTCGAATGGTTGTTCGATGTTGTTGTTTGAATCTTCGACCTTGTCATTCTCAAGGTTTGCAACTTAAACACCTACAATTTCAATACCTTTCTCGGCTTTTTGATTAGTAGCCTCATCAAATTTGACATGTACGGATTCGATTACAATCCGTTGAGATGCAATGTAAATTCTATAGGCTTTACTTGTCATTGAGTATCCTACGAAAATTCCCTCAATAGATTTAGAATCAAATTTTGTAATCTTAGGTGATTCATCAAGTACAAAATATTTCGATCCAAGTACTCTAAAATGAGATATTTTTGGCTTATACCCCTTCCATAGCTCATAAGGTGTTTTCTTCAATATCGATCTTATGCTAACGCGATTGATCACGTAGCAAGCCGTATTGACCGCTTCGGCCCAAATGTGTTTGGGCAAAGGTTATTCATTTAGCATGGTTCGAGCGAGCTCTTGTAATGTTCGGTTTTTCCTCTCGACAATCCCGTTTTGTTGAGGTGTGTGAGGAGCCAAATATTCATGTTTATATCCCCTTTTAGAGCATACTTCATCAAATTTTGTATTTTCAAATTCACCCCATGATCACTTCGAATACGAATGATCTTTATACCCTTTTCACTTTTAACACGATTGCAAAATTTAATGAAGTTATCAATTGCTTCATCCTTATGTTGTAAAAATATAACCCAAGTAAAACGACTATAGTCATCTACAATTAAATATGCATATTTCTTTTTGGCCAAGCTAGGTACACTAATTGGTCCAAACAAATCCATGTGAAGTAATTGCAATGGTTGATCGGTTGAGACCATATCTTTGGACTTGAAACAATTTTTGGTTTGTTTACCTTGGACACACGCGTCACATAATCCTATAATTTTTAATTTGTCTGTTGGTAAACTGCAAACAAGGTCTAGTTTAACCAATTTTCTAATGGAATCAATTGAAATATGACCTAATATACGGTGCCATAACCAAGAACCAGTTGTGGTGGCATTCAAGCATATTTCACCGGAGTCAAAATGGGTAAAGTAAAGATAGTAAACATTTTTCTTTCTCTTACCCGTGTAAATTAGAGTGTCATCCGAATCTCTAAACAAGTAGCAAGCATTAGTGTCAAATTTAACATAATAACCGGCTTTACATAACTTACTCACACTAAGTAAATTATAGTTCAAGCCGTCAACAAGGTAGACATCCAATATGGTCAAATTTTGGTTACCAACCGAACCTAACCCAATTATCAAACTTTTTCTTTGGTTACTATCGAAAGTAACCGACCCACAATCATTGGTTATAAAGATTTGAAGTTAGATTTATCACCGGTCATATGGTGTGAACATCCACTATCAATGATCCAAGCATTTTTTTTATGAGTTGTAATCAAACACACCTACAAGAATATATATATATATATATATATAGTGCTTGGCTATTATGCTTATATAAGCATATGCCCACATATGCTTATAACCCATTTTTGCGTTTTCAATGTTCAAATGGTCGATCCGACCGTTCATCTTGTTCTCCATATTAATATGTGCTTGGAGACCAAATTTAACATTTTTCTGATTTTTTTTACTATTTATTAAGCCACTTTGAAAATTGCTGATCATATGGTCCAGAATTTTGTTGCACTGTTTTTACTGTTCACCCGGATCAGCAATTTCAAAGTGGCTTAATAAATAGTAAAAAAATTCAGAAAAATGTAAAATTTGGTCTCCAAGCACATATTAATATGGAGAACAAGATGAACGGTCGGATCGACCATTTGAACATTGGAAACGTAAAAATGAGTTATAAGCATATGTGGGCATATGCTTATATAAGCATAGTAGCTAGCCTCTATATATATATAGAGATAGGCTATGGTGAGTTGTGAAGTAAAACGTCGTTTTACTTCACGCCATATTTTCATTTTGAAAATCCAAACAACCGATCCGAACCGTTCAACTTTTTCTAAATATTGAAATGTGCTTGGAGACTAAATTTTACATTTTTTGGAATTTTTTTACTATTTATTAAGCCACTTTGAAATCGCTGATCCACTGTGAACAGTAAAAAACAGTAAAATTTTCTGGACCACCGGATCAGCGATTTTCAAAGTGGCTTAATAAATAGTAAAAAAATTCCAAAAAATGTAAAATTTGGTCTCCAAGCACATTTCAATATAGAGAACATGTTGAACGGTTCAGATCGGTTGTTTGGATTTTCAAAATGAAAATATGAGCGTGAAGTAAAAATGACATCTTACTTCACAACTCACCATAGCCCAGCTCTATATATATATATATATATATTGGTAATTAACATATACCTTGTTTTTAATCTCCCCCTTTCTCAAGGATTTTTGGTTTATTTTGGGGAGATTTCAAGTACAACTTTAAGCTAGTTTAGCTTTGGAAATCCAAACAACATTTGATTTGTTGTTTTCTTTTCTAAAGCTACACTCTAATGAGGTGTGGCCAATTTTACAACAATAGTTACAAAATGTGACCGATTGCTTGATATTGTTTGTGCCAAGCTTGAAAATGGTTTTGGATTCATCTTTCACTCCTTGAATTTGATTCCTATGATTTTTGATCGATTGATTTGTAACTCTAGATGAATAATGTTTGTTTTTGCTGTAATTAAATTTATTATGATGTTGGGGAACATCTCTCATCAAAACATGTTTTTGAGTTCTATTTTGTAAAACATTTTTGTTTTTGAGTTCATAAAATCATCCATCCGGTCCTTTGAAATAAGTTTTGTTTGACCCTTTTGGATTGAATGAGTTCCTATCACTATTTTGAAACTTGTTTTTGTTTTTATAATTTTTGTTAGAAAACTTATACCTAAATGCATAATTTGGAGATTTTTGATTATGTTTAACATTTGAGGTTTGAGGAGTTGTCCCTTTGCTTGACTCCTTTATCAAAGGTGTTTTACCATTTTTAGTGTAAAATTGATAATCAAAATACTCTTTACCATTAAACTTAAGTTTAGTTACATTTAAATTTTGAGTATGTTCTCCTTTTTCTTTCGAGCTTTGTGAGTAATTTGATTCAAATGATGATTGACCCTTCTTGTATCTGATAAGCCTCAATTATATATACTTTCGGTCGATGTTTTACCTCTAAAACTGCACCAAATCCCTTATATTTTAGCTTAGTTTAGTATAGAACGCACCGAAGAAACAAGTTACTGCATTCCCTTGTTTAAATTGCATAAATCGAGCAAAAGGAGCAAAACAGCCATTTTGTGTGGGCCGCACTAAAAAGTCTGAGAGTTTTGCGGGTACTCGTGCGGGTCGCAGGGAATTTGTGAAGGCCGCACAACCCCTTTTTTCTTAGCCATTTTCAGACGAATTTCAACTTTGTGCGGGTCGCACAAAAAAGTCTGAGAGTTCTGCGGGTGCTTATGCGGGCCGCACATAATTACAGCTGCCGACACATAGTTTGTATTTTGGCCATATTTTGGTCATACAAGCTCCGATTTGGGTGAATCAAAGCTTGAGGGAATCAGAACGAAAAGATCTACAACTTTCATGAAGGAAACAAATCCAATTTCGGAATGTAGAATTTTGTGCAGCCGCACCAATGGCCGCCCAGCCCAGATTTAGACAGATTTTATTGCCATCTTCGCCCGATTCACTTCCAGATTTTGTTGGATTGTTTTCCAAGACACAAAAGCAACTATATATGGGCAGGAAGGCAGTAGGAGAAAGCATATTTCAACTTAGGTTTAATTTTCACATCTCTCTACATCTTTTCTCTCTTCTCCTCGTGATCAAAGGCAATTGGAGCGAAGGTTTGAAGGAATTCTCGAGCAAGCAACAGTGAAGACAAAAGGCAGCGAGTGAAGAGATTGGTGTACTCTATTCTCTTACTTGTTTTTCTTAGTTTTCATTATGATTTCTCTTGTATCTTTCTTAGATGTTAGTGCACCAATGAGAGGCTAGATTTCCTCTCTAGAGGCTTAGGCTAAAAACATGAACTTGTGTTGAATCTACTTTTTGGTTTAATTTCTTTATGATGATTGTTTGCATGTATATTTATTCTTGTTGATTTTATAATTCATGTGCTTATATGATTTGAATGCTTGTTAATTAGCGTCCCGCTTAAGTTTAACCAACTTAAGATGCTAGGATCAAAGAATTGATGGTACCAAATTATATACATGAATAACCCTAGGATTGAGATTAGAAATGACCAAATCTATTTCTTAGTCCGGAACTACAAGAAACAAAGGTTGAATTGAGGTGAAGGACTTAATCGTGAAGCCTCATATTTAATTGGGACACCTAGAATTGAACCGAATATCGTATGAAGAACTTAACCGTGAAGTATTGGTATTTAGGGATAAACTAGGCTAACATATGCTTATGGTCTAGATAGCTAGGGTGAAGGACTTAATCGTGAAGTCCGAATTATCTAGACACGTCATTAATTCACGAAAGTGACCCTTTTTGATATTTATGGCTTAGAAACCCCATAATTGCAAACATGAATTTAGAATACCAATTAATTGTAGATTTGACCAAGTGATTGTGTGCCGATAGCCCCTAGACTCTTATCCATTTGAATCACAAACTCCTTTTTATTTGTTTGTTTTAAATTGTTTTGTTTAAATTCAACTCTCAATTGGGTATTGAACCCAAAACCAATTTTACAACAAACCCCCCCCCCCTTTTACTTGATTTTCATTATTTTAGAATTAATTGATTTAGTGAAAAGTAATATTTCTCGTTATCTTTGGATCGATACCCATAATTACTACAAAGATAGATTGTGCGCTTGCAATTTAATTTAACTTTGCGTATTTAGGGTTTTATAAATTTAAAGCAAAAGTGTACGAAATAGACCAACAAAACTTATACCCAAAATACACAACAGTATCCAATGCCCATTGTACCGACTTTTCGATTCGAATTGGCATTGATCAAATTACCCATATAATAAGGATCTAGACTAGTGACATTTGAGAATTCACTAGGAGATCTTAATGCCCTATTTTCGGTCTCTAGGGTTTGAATTTTTACTTTTAACATCTCTATATCCCCTATGTGTGATTGACAAGAATGTGACTTAAGTAGTTCCATTTCTAATTCTTTTATTTTGGACTCAAATTCAAGAAGTTGAGATCTTAACTTTTATATGGTACCTTCCTTTTCAAGCACGGTCTTTTTAGATTCCTCAAGCAACCTAGGCGCATTATGGTTTGTTAGATTCTCATTTATGAAAGTGCTTGTCTCAATTGTTGTTATCCAATTTTCATTCATGTCAATTTTGGGTTCATCTTTCCTCACTTGGTAACCATTTAAATGGTAGTCGGGGCCGGTCAAGTCAATAGGGGACTTATACCGGTCGGGAAAAGGGATAAGATATACCTCATTAGTGGAATTTGTTGAGGTTTTGTTCGAATCATCCAATACATCATTGGTGGAGCTTGTTGAGGCTTTGTTCGAATCATCCGCTACCTCATTGATGGAGTTTGTTGAGGTTTCGCTAGAATCATCCGACTCCTTGTTGTTTCTCGAATTAACGAGATTCTTTAGGAATTCAATGGTGGTCTCGTCGGTTATGTTCTTGCTTGCAATGATTGTATCCAAATCAATCATTGACGAACCTTCATCTACTTGTGCCATCAATGCAAGGTTTATTTCTTGTTCATCACCCGACTCCGAGTCGGATTCCTCTCTATCGCTCTCATCGGAGTCTATGCAAAATAAGGCTTGAATTGCCTTAGCCTTCTTCTTGCCTTTGTACTCGTCGTACTTTTGTTTTGGCCTTCGGTCATGTTGCCCTTCATTATCATTGTTCTTCAAGTTCGGAAATAGTTTGAAGCAAGTTTGGATAGTGTGCCCTTCTCTTTGACATGCAAAACAAACTACTCGTTTGTTTTCTTCCTCTCATTCTTTGTTGTATTTTCGTTCAAAGTTAAGCATGTCTTGAAATATTTTGGCTAAGATGAGGGCATCATTTAAGGTTTCATGGTCTATTTTGTTTATGAATGAGTCACTTGATGGACGGTTATTTGAGGAGCTAGGATGGTTACGGTGGTTTTGTGCCGGGAAAGCTATGGTTTTTTATTTTGACTCTTGCTT
The DNA here is from genome assembly GCA_011114355.1 of Carex littledalei. Taxonomy (NCBI): domain Eukaryota; kingdom Viridiplantae; phylum Streptophyta; class Magnoliopsida; order Poales; family Cyperaceae; genus Carex; species Carex littledalei. The sequence continues at coordinate 10,899,947 of CM022094.1, forward strand.
GAGCTCACTGGATTGTATAAGTTTTTCTTCAAAACTTCAGAAATGTGCATAAAGTTCATCCGGTGTGAATGATGCTTGTGTCCCTTGAATTGCTTATAAGGCGCTCACCAATCCATCCCACCTAGGTCTCCTAAGCATTACTCGTAAAAGCTTTCCTACAATTTTATCGTTAGAAAGCGGTTCTCCTAATTCAATAAATTCATTTTGAATATGCATAACTCTATTATACATATCCTCAATAATTTCACCATTTTCTACTTTGAATGTTTCAAATTTGGTCTCTAAACTGGTTATTTTGGTTCTTTTGATTTGGGTGTTACCCTGGTAACAGTTTACAAGAGCATCCCACATTTCTTTGGCATTTGTTGTATTACCAAAAAATAATGCAACCAATTCACTCACTGCATTGTATATTGCATTAACCGCAAGGTCATTATCTTTCTTTAGTTGTATGGATGGAAATGTTTCGACCTTGGCCTCATTAGTAGAAGGGGTAGTGTATTCGGGTTCATAGGCTTTCTCAATAACTCTCCAAACTTCAAGGATGTTTAGATACTTAATCATGATTCTCTTTCAATGACTAAAATTTTTGGTTGTGCTACCGAAAGTTGGAGGCTCTTTCACACATCTAATGAGTGCCATTTTTAGACCGATAGAACTCGAATTAAGTGAGTCTTAATTTGAGTAACATGCTCTGATACCACTCTGTTGTCCCTAAGACACCACTAATATTTAAAAACTAAAAATAATTGCAATTAAAGTAAAGTAGATGAGTTTAGAGAAATTGACACGCGGGATGATAACGGAGTTCGGCTTAAAATGCCTACGTCTCCAGGGCGTCGCAACCGCTTCTCGGTGCGCCTTTCTATTACCCAAAATAGAAATGTTACAACCTGTGAACCGGTGAGCCCTTACAACCAACGGGAAATCACACGGCCAACTTGAATAGAGAACGAAGTCTCTAAGTTCGAAAACTCAAGATGAACACTCAAAAGCTCACTCTAACCTAATCTAACTCAAGATCAGTGAAGTGGACTTGAGGTTGTTTGAGGGATATTGAAATTTTTATTCTCACAACAATTGAGGAACTCAAGCTCACAGGAAAATCACTTTTTGAAAGTTAGGGGCGGCTAAAGTTGTGTTGAGAAGAACCCTAAGGTTCTATTTATAGTGGCAGCTCTACAAAGAGCTCTCTGCAATCAAAAGTCTCAACGTTTTCAGAAACGTTGAAAACGTTTAGTTCAAAAATTTAAATTTTCTGTGAACTTAGCTAAAACGTTACCAACGTTTTCCTCTGGATATCAATCGATCAAAACAGCCATTTTGTAGTCTATGAATTTATTTAAAACGTTACAACGTTTTGAGTTTCTTCAGCTTTTGATCAATTGATTTCTAAGTATTTTTTCAGACATTTAAAACGTCTCAACGTTTGTCCCTGTAAAACAACATTAAAAGTACTTTACCAAGTTTATAATTTTACAATTTAAATTCTTGATAAATGTCTTGATGATTTCTTCGGTTCAAACACTCTATATTGCAATTTCAATTGTCTTGAACCTACATACTTTCTAAAATAGAGAAAATCGTAAAATTCAATAATTGTATGTTTTACAAATTAGTCAAATAGACGAAAAAGAGAATTGCTTGAAACAACATAATTGACCCTCCTCTCACTATGCCACGATCTCGGTTGCTCTCTTTCTTACCTCGATTGTTACTGTCCATCATTCTCGTCTTAAATATACCTCTACTGTTGCCTGAAATCGCCCAAAATCGTCACAAAATTGCCTCTCTTTCTTTTCTGGGATGTTGGAATGAATTTATGAAGGTCAAGAGAAAGAAAAACCCCTTTTTATAGGGGTTTTATAGCTGACTACCCCGCTGGGGCGGTCTGGTATAGGTAGTGGACCACCCCACTGGGGGCGGTCTGCTTGAACAGTAGACCGCCCCACAGTGGAGTGGTTAGGGTAGTTTTAATAAAAGGTGAGGACAGATTTGATAATTTTTATTTTTTTGGGTATTAATAAAAATGTCGGACGAATCCCTTACACATGTACACTTACTGCAATAAAACTCAAGTATAATACTTCACTGCAAAAAAGTTCAAGCCTAGTCCAGTACAAAAAAATGCAGTAGTACAATAGAGATTATACATGAATTAATAGATAACAGCATATTCTTCTGCCAGTGGCGAAGCCACCATGTAACTATACTGGTCTGCCTACTCCTGGAATAGAGATTATACCCTGAAATTTTAAAATCGGATATGAAGTTGTATAAATATATTGGTCTTTCTATTTCTGAAAATTAAATTGCATATCTCTATTCTTTGACAATTCAATACTGCAATCCAATCGAATAAATTAAATTGTAAATTGTGACTGATAATTGACTAAAGTTGTTGAGTGTTAATGTTTTTCTTGATTTTTGTTTAAATCTGATTTAAAATTTGGTGAGATTGATTAAAATGATTCAAGTATATAAGTTAATTTTGCCCACTGACCCGGTAACCCGAAACTTTTTGTCCACCCCTGACTCAAATCCTAGCTACGCCACTGTCTTCTGCGATATATGTGACAGTATATAATAAAAATTAGAACAGTAACGATACACACATACAAGTAATTTTGTCAGGCAATTAAGTAATTTCCAAGTATAATTCTTATTATTTAAGAATTAATTAAATTAATATATTGTAATTAATAATTCCGAGACCGCAACTTTTTACTTTAAGAGTCTCGAGTTATTGATATTATATATATTGCTCATTTTTTTAGATATGCTTTTTAAATAGGATAACATTTTTAATAGAGCTCGGGAATGAAAATATTATCCCGATGTAAAACTATCTTCAACGGTTTGTGTAACCATAAATTGTATTTTATTAAATATTGGATTGGTTAAGATCTTCAATGGAAAATCGATTATAAAACTAAAGTTATATATTATTTAGTACTTTTGTGGTGTCCATGTCAATTTAAAATCTCTAACCGCAGTTTATATGAATTCACATCACCTCAGGTTACCTGACTCAAGCAAATTACGATCGGACAGCCCATTTAACATGGTACAAATCTCAAAACAGACCCCCTACAGTCTCAATAGGCACCGGATTGAGTTTGGCCCAGATAGAATTAATCTGAGCCAGCCATTGCAATTTGCTTAAGCCAGGTACCTGGGAGGATATCTCCAGTTTATATAGCAATATATCATGATATATGAACTTCCTTAAATTAATCGCACATGGCAGATAGATTAGTACCCAACAAATTAAGTTGCAATTATTAATTAGATTCAAGGTCATCCGAAAGAGGTCAATTTGGGTCCGATGTCCATCGGACTCAAAGTGAGTTCGATGGATTCGGTGACCGTCCGATCTGCTTTAAGATTCGCGCCCACAACTTTCGCGTCTGCTTTAAAATTCATGCTCACGAATCTTAAAGCAGATCGGACGGTCCTGAAACCCATCGGACCCAAGCTGCTCTCCATCCGAAAAAGTAGGGCTTTAAACAATACTAATTTTATCAAATTGATTAATTCAAATTTGAGTTTGATTTATTTATAAGTTGAAAGGACCGAAATTTTTATTAATACTACTGTAAAAAAAAACACCACAAAAAAAAAACTAGAATAAGATGAAAACAACTAGTAAAAGATGAAATACAACTAGAAGATGATGAAATACAACCAGTAGTAGATTAAAAACAACCAGTAGTAGATGAAAGACCACCTTTAGAACAAGAAAGACAACTAGAAAAAGATGAAATATAACTATAAGAACATGAAAAATAACATGTAGTAGATGAAAGACAATAATTAGAAAATGAAACATAACTATAAGAAGATGAAAGACAACAGGTAGAATATGAAAGACAATTAGTATAAGATGAAATACAACTAGCAGAAAATGAAAGACAACCAGTATAACATAAAAAACAACTAGTAGATGATAAAAGAAAACTAGAAATTAAAAGATGAAAGAAACTTACTAGAACATGAAAGGCAACAAGTACAAGATGAAAGACAACTATAAAAAGATGAAAGACAACTAGTAGAACATGAAAGACAACCAGTACAAGATGATAGACATCTAGAAGAAGATGAAAGACAACAAGAAGTAAATGATATATAACTAGAACATGATGTAATAAAACCAGTAGTAGGTGAGAGACAACTAGTAGAACATGAAAGACAAATAGAAGAAGATCAAACACAACCACTAGAAGATGAAAGACAACTAGAAGAAGAAGAAAGACAACCAGAAAAACATGAAAGACATCCTATACAAGATGAAAGACAACTAGGAGATGATGAAAAATAAATAGTAGAAGAAAAATAGGCAACTAGAAGAAGAAGAAATACAACAAGTAGAACATTGAAAACAACCAGAAAAACATAAAAAAACAATTAGTACTTGAAAAATATGAAACAAAACCAGTAGAACCTGAAAGACAACTAGTACAAGATAAAAGACAACTAGTAGAATATGAAAGACAACCAGTACAAGATGATAGACATCTCGAAAAAGATGATATACAACTATAAGAAGATCAAATACAATTAGAAAAAAATGAAATACAACCATTAGTAGATGAAAGACAACTAGTAGAACATGAAAGACAACTAGAAGAAGATGAAATACAACTTGAAGAAGATCAAAGACAACCACTAGAAGATGAAAGACAACTAGAAGAAGAAGAATGACAACAAAAAAAACATGAAAGACATCCCATACAAGATGAAAGACAACTATAAGATGATGAAAAATAACTAGTAGAAGAAAAATAGGCAACTAGAAGAAGAAGAAATACAACAAGTAGAACATTGAAAACAACCAGAAGAACATGAAAAATAATTAGTAGAAGATGAAGACAATTTGAAAAATATGAAAGAAAACCAGTAGAACCTAAAAGACAACCAATACAAGATTAAAAACAACTATTAGAATATGAAAGCCAACTAGTACAAGATGATAGACATCTTGAAAAAGATGATATACAATAATAAGAAGATGAAATACAACTAGAAGAAGATGAAATACAACCATTAGTAGTTGAAAGACAACCAGTAAAACATGAAAGACCACCAGTACTATATGAAAGACAACCAGTAGAACATGAAAGACAACCAGCACAAGATGAAAGACAACTAGAAGAAGATGAAATACAACTAGTAGAAGATGAAAGACAACTTCAAGAAGAAGAAAGACAACCAGAAAAACATGAAAGACATCCCATATAAGATGAAAGACAACTAGAATATGATAAAAAACAACTAGTAGAAGAAAATTCGGCAACTAGAAGAATATGAAATGCAACAAGTAGAATATTGAAAACAACCAGAAGAACATCAAAACAACTACTTGAAGATGAAAACAACTTGAAAAATATGAAAGAAAACCAGTATAACCTAAAAGACAACCAGAACAAGATGAACGACAACGAGAAGAAGACGAAAAATTATTAGTAGACGATGAAAGTCAACCAGTAGAACATGAAAGACAACCAATACAAGATGAAAGACAATTAGAAGAAGATGAAATACAACTAGTAGAAGATGAAAGACAACTACAAGAAGAAGAAAGACAACCAGAAAAACATAAAAGACATCACATACAAGATGAAAGACAACTACAAGATAAAAAATAACTAGTAGAAGAAAAATAGGCAACTAGAAGAAGATGAAATACAACAAGTAGAACATTGAAAACAACTTGAAAAATATGAAAGAAAACTAGCATAACCTAAAGGACAACCAGTACAAGATGAAAGACAACTTGAAGATCATGAAAGACAAGTAGTAGAAAATGAAAGACAACCAGTACAAGATGATACACATCTAAAAGAAGATGAAATACAACCAGTAGAACATGAAAGACAACCAGTAGTATATGAAAGACAACTAAAAGAACATGAAAGACGACTAGTAGAACACAAAAGACAACTAGAAGAAGATGAAATGCAACTAAAAGAAGATGAAATACAACTAGTAGTAAATGAAAGACAACTAGTAGAACATGAAAGAAAACCACTAGTAAATGAAAGACAACCAGTACAAGACGAACGACAACTAGAAGAAGATAAAAAATTACTAGTGGAAGATAAAAGATAACCAGTACAAGATGAAAGACAACTAGAAGAAGATGAAATACAACTTGTAGAAGATGAAAGACAAGTAGTAGAAGAAGAAGAAAGACAACAAGTAAAACATGAAAGACATCCCATACAAGATGAAAGACAACTAGAAGATGATGAAAAACAACTGGTAGATGATAAAAAGAAACTAGAAGAAGATGAAAAACAACTAGTAGAAGATAAAGATAACTAGAAATACATGAAAGAAAACCAGTACAAGATGAAAGACAACTAGAAGAAGATGAAAGACAACTAGTAGGACATAAAAGACAACCGGTACAAGATGATAGACATGTTGCAGAAGATGATATACAACTAGAAGAAGATGAAATACAACGAGAAGATGATGAAATACTATTGGTCCCTAAGGCACCTAGAGGGGGGTGAATACGGGGCCTTTTAAAATTTAAAGCTAAGTACGTTTAACTATCGTGTGTATAAGTTATTCTTGTTGGAAACTCGAATAACGTTTAAACTAAGCAAGTGTGTGTAAAGTAAATAGAAAAGTTAAGAGACACTTGACACGAGAGTTGTTTACGGAGTTCGGCACTAACGCCTACGTCTCTTGGGCTTTGCGACCTTCGAGATGGCCCGCCTTTCTTTACCTAATGAGAAAGGAGTACAAGGTGGAACCGATGAGCCCTTATAAAACTTGGAAAGTCACACGACCCGAGCACGGAAATGGCTCACAAGCACTAAAGGCTCAAATGTATGAATCAAACAAGGAGATCACCAAAGGATCACTCTACTTCTTACAAGAGATTGATTGTGGTTGAGTATGCTTGAGATTGTTGTATGAATATTAAAGTTGTGTGCACAAGCAACAATGGCTTTTTCTAGATCTGAAAAGAATTCAAAATATTGCAATTGTGGGCGACTAGATTGATTATCCAAATCTAGATTTTGCTTCTATCAAAATAAGGTATCTGGCCTTAACCGTTGCAACGATTAAGGTAAATTACCTTAATCTCAAACATGCTTTACCAATTTTACAAATTTCTAAACCTAATCTTGAGATGATGCTTCTAGCTCCAATGCTTGGTTTTTCATGACTCATCCTTGATTAATATTGCAATTTATTATGTATCCTTGATGTGTATTTTAACAATTCATATCGTCATGAACCTGCATAATATCTCAAGATACGAAACTGTAAAATTCAACAAGTAGATTATGGCACAATCCAACAATCTCCCCCTTTTGACGATTTCAAAAACATATATATTACGTGAGTGCATAAATTGGATATTTCCACAAATTTGAAATTTTTGTTTTTGCTTTCTTTCGGTTGTGTGGTGTTTAACGAATACCAATTTAATGAACTTGTAATATCTCTTTCCCTTTTTGGAAATGGTCAAAAGGGCGAATATATTACAATAAAGAAAATGAGAGGACTCCCCCTCAATTCATGTACTCCCCCTTAATTTTATAAAATTGTAAATTAAGGCATAAAATGAATGATATGACAATTAAAGCATAAAGAAAATGATATGACAATTAAAGCACGCTATGCACTACACAAGAATATAGAAATTTAATATTGTGCATTATATGTCAAATAGAGTCTTATACTCATATTTAATTGAAGTTATAGGTTATTAATTTTATTAAGGTTTGAATTTGATCAAATTGAATTTATTCTTCCTTAGAAGATTATATTGAAATTATATTATTCAATTTGATGCCAATTTAATTATTAATATTTGACTATTCATTAAGATTTAAATAATGATAACTAAAGGAAAACACGCATAGCAATCAAAATACGAAAGAAAGCCTTGTAGACTAGTTCTTCTTAGGCTTTCGGTCGGCTTCAATCTCTTCACCTTCCTTGCTTCCTTCTTCCTTGGGATCTACTTCCTCGGTTGGTTCTTCACTCGACTCCCTCTTCCTCTTCTTGCTCATCTCGATGCGGTACTTACAATCCGCACATACCCAAGAGCGATACCTTGGGTCACTATCGTCATTCGATGGGTTGATAAGCACACACTTGGGATGAAATGCCTCTTGGCATTCGTTGCATGTAAACATCTTCTTGGCAATGCCACCCCTCTTGCAAGTAAGGCAAATGTAGTACTCGATAGGGGAGAAGTTGGCATTGGACTCATAGTCGGTGTAGTGCCCCTTATAGCGAATGAAGTCGTGTGAGTACACGTGTTGTGAATCTTGGGACCAATTGGAAGACATAATTGATGAGAAGAGAAGATGTAGAAGATAGAAAATAGTGAAATTGAAGTGTTTAGAGAAGAAATTTCTGTTATGAATGAAAATGGTGAATTGTTGGTTATTATATAGGTTAATCAAAGAATCTCTTAAATATCTCACATATTTTCATATTGAGTAATAAATTTTATTTTATTGAATTATGGATGTTTCTTGGAGAACAATATGAAAATTGAATGGAGAAAAAAACATGGAAAGTCAGAATATGGAAGATCAACAGATTTTTAATCAAATTTGATGAATTTAGGAATTAATGGAATATGGAAACAACAAATAAGGCATGAAATCAAACATAATTGGCGTCTACCGCTGACAACCGTTGCAACGGAAGATATGAATTACATGAGTTATAATTTAATTGCATTTAATGCTAAAGTCATAAGGCAACGGTTACTGTAACGGTTGTCCTCCGGAGGATTTTGCAGAGGATTAATTTGATTTAATCCGTTACAACGGTTATTTAACCGTTGCAACGAAACAATTAAAAATGATGTTTCTACTTAGTTTTTCAAGATTAATTCATCCTAATTGATTGCTATGCTCCTAACTCCAATTTTCTAGACATAGATTTAATAGAAAATCACACTTCTAATGATAACATTCCTAATTTAAATCGAAGTTCATTATGTTGTTTAACACTTAATGGTTTGGTGAATCGGCAATTTGATTTTGAGTGTCAACATGGATAAGTTCAACATCTCATTTTTCAACATGATCTCTAATAAAGTGATGTCGAACTTCTATGTGTTTAGTTTTGGAGTGGAGAACCGGATTCTTTGATATTTGTATGGTACTAGTGTTGTCACACATGATTGGTACTTTTCGGAAGTCAATTTCAAAATCTTTTAGTGTTTGAATCATCCATAATAATTTTGTGCAACAATGACCGACCACAACATACTCGGCTTTCATTGTGGAGAGTGTGACGGATGTTTGCTTACGACTCGACAAAGAGATGAGAGATCCACAAAGAAATTAACATGATCCACTTGTGCTATTTCTATCTACACAATCTCCGGCAAAGTCGGCGTCGGTGTATCCTACTAAATCTAAGTCCGTTTGTCTACCATACCATAGCCCTAAGTTTAAAGTATCTTTGACATATTTGAAAATTCTTTTAACGGCTTTGTGATGTGATTTTGTAGGTTTAGCTTGAAATCTAGCACATAAACATATCGCATGCATGATATCGGGCCTACTAGCCATTAAATAAAGTAAGCTACCAATCATACCTCTATATTGAGTGATGTCCACGGGAGTTCTGCTTGGATCCGCGTCAAGATTAGTGGAGGTGGCCATAGGTGTTGGACTAGGCTTACAATCCGACATGCCAAACTTCTTGATCAATTCTTTTGCATACTTGGTTTGGCTTATGAAAATTCCTTCGTTTGATTGCTTGATTTGCAATCCCAAGAAGAACTTGAGTTGACCCATCATACTCATCTCAAATTCACTATGCATTAAATTTGAAAACTCTTTGGCAAGTGCCCCATTAGTTGAACCAAAAATAATATCATCGACATAGATTTGAACAATTAAAATGTCTTTTCCTTTCTTTTTCATGAACAAGGTAGTGTCATTCTTACCTTGAGTGAAATCATTTTCAATTATAAAGGCACTAAGTCTACCATACCATACTCTAGGAGCTTGTTTAAGACCATATAGGGCTTTGGTTAATTTATAAACATGGTTAGGACAATTTGGATCAACAAAATCAGGTGGTTGTTTGATCAGAGTCAAAATAATGATGATTTACGTAGGGTTTTGGCTTAGGTTTTGCATATTTTCTCACACTTATGTTTGATTTATTAGAGAAAAAGGCTACTGTCACCCTTCTTTATGTTTTATTGCAGAAAACAAGTTTTGGGACTATTTTACACCAAATGGAGCTAGAATCGGGTCAATCGGATCAGCGACGCTTATCGACGAAGTCTCTGTTACGGTCCGTATTGCCTGATACGGACCAGGCCTAGCACAGACCAGGAGATAGCGTTGGAAGCATTAAACCCTCACAGTCAAGGTCCTAATACGGACTGTATCACTTGATACGGTCCGTATCCGAAGGCGTCCCTTGGGGAATAACTGCCGACAGCTGTTTCCAGATCAGTTTCTTAGCCCCTACTCAACCTCCAGACGTCCCTCCACTCCTATATAAGGCCCCTGGGCAGAAGGAATAGTTATCTTTGTAATTAGGGTTAGATTTGATTAAAGTGAGAAGAGAGGAGTGCTTGTAACAATGCCGTTCCGCGGCTAAGTTCCTTTTCTTAGGGCTAGGAAGTAAACCTTGTTACTCTTGATATTTTGATATATATATTTCTGTTGATTATGATTTATTGTTGTTGAAACAAAATGCTTTTGTGATTTACTATCTCTTCATCTAATTTCAATGATCTAGTTTGAGTCTGTTAGGGTAGTGACAGTACTTTAATGGTAAGAGAAACTATTTGTATGAATTAGCCTCGTTGAGATCTATTAGGTTTATGTGAAGAAAACCTTAGCGGGGAAACCATAAACCAGACCAACAAAACGCGTACCAAATTCCATCACATGCGTAAAGTAAATCGCAGTGATCTGTGTAGTAATTTGGGGTATTTGAGAGATCAGTCATTTGCGTAAGGTAAATCGCAGTGTCCTATGTAGAATCTCGGTGAAAGATCTGTCATTCTTGCGTAACATAAATCGCAGTGACCTATGTGGTGTCTTTCATTAAAACAACAACAGGAAATCAGACGTAACAGGAATATATTGTCAAGGCGGATTGAGTGGCAATGGTGTGCCAAAACACTAGGAATTCTCATCTCTATCTTTATTTTAATTACTTTTAATTGCTTCCTAATTTACATTTATCACAACAAGATCTCTCAATTTTCAGATTTCGTCTAGCCTTTCGAAAGATTGTGATTCGATCGCTCAAAGCATTGAACCAATATTCCCTGTGGATCGACCTCGAATATACTACTCGATAGGATTGTGCGCTTGCAGTCCGAACCGATAGCATTTCTGAGTTTATAAATATTAAAAGAAACATTGCTCTCTTTTGAGTGATCATTGTTGTACATAGACTTCCTCTTCTAGAAATTCATTCAAGAATACACTTTTAACATCCATTTGAAACAAGGTGAAACCTTTATGAGCGGCATATGCCAAAAACATTCTAATGGACTCTAAGCGAGCTACGGGTGCAAATGTCTCATCAAAGTTTATGCCCTCTTGTTGTGTATACCCTTGAGCTACTAATCTAGCCTTATTCCTAACAACATTACCATTTTCATCCCTTTTTTTTTAAAATCCATTTTGTACCAATTATCATGCGGTCTTTTGGTTTTGGTACCAATTCCCAAACCTTATTACGTTCAAATTGATTAAGCTCTTCTTGCATGGCACAAATCTAATTTTCTTTATTATTTGCTTCTTTAAAGTTTTTGAGTTCTACTTGAGATACAAACGCACAATTGGCAATCATTTGATTTATACCCGATCTAGTTCTAACACGTTCCGTAGGGTCTCTTATAACATTAGTAAGAGGTGAGAGGGAACTTCCCTTAAGTTTTCGGGTATGTGATATGAATCTTCTTGTGTCTCTAGTTGATCTTGAGGAGGTATGTCCTCCTCGTTTGGTAGTGATTCGTGTGCAACTTCTTCAACATGAATTTCTTCACAATATATTGGTGTGATTAATGGTGGTACACTAGTATTCGCATTTGGTGGTGTGTCTACATGCTCTTTCTCAATGTTTATAGCGTCACTTTCTCAAGTGTGTCTTAATTTGAAACGACCTGCTCTGATACCACTAGTTGGTCCCTAAGGCACCTAGAGAGGGGTGAATACGGGGCCTTTTAAAATTTAAAGCTAAGTACGTTTAACTATCGTGTGTATAAGTTATTCTTGGCGGAAACTCGAATAATGTTTATACTAAACAAATGTGCGTAAAGTAAATAGAAGAGTTAAAAGACACTTGATACGAGAGTTGTTTACGGAGTTCGGCACTAACACCTACGTCTCCGGGGCTTCGCGACCTTCGAGATGGCGTGCCTTTCTTTACCCAATGAGAAAGGAGTACAAGATGAAACCGGTGAGCCCTTACAAAGCTTGGGAAGTCACACGGCCCGAGCATGGAAATGGCTCACGACTAAAGGCTCAAATGTATGAATCAAACAAGAAGATCACCAAAGGATCACTCTACTTCTTACAAGAGATTGATTGTAGTTGAGTATGCTTGAGATTGTTGTATGAATATTGAAGTTGTGTGCACAAGCAACAATGACTTTTTCTAGATCTGAAAAGAATTCAGAATATTGCAATTGTGGGCGGCTAGAGTGATTATCCAAACCTAGATTTTGCTTCTATTTATAGATAGATAGCTGAGCAAAATAAGGTATCTGACCTTAACCGTTGCAACGGTTGATTAACCATTACAACGGTTAACCCCAAACGACAGGTTTGGCTGCGCTGGGAAACCCTAACGGCTATTAACCGTTGCAACTGTTGTCATAACGGTTATTCTCTGAAAATTCTGGTCTACCGTTGCAACGGCTGTCACAACGGAATAAATCGATTTGGCTATGATTGATTTATTCCGTTGTAACGGTTAAGGTAAATTACCTCAATCTCAAGCATGCTTTACCAATTTTACAGATTTCTAAACCTAATCTTGAGATGATGTTTCTAGCTCCAATGCTTGGTTCTTCATGACTCATCCTTGATTAATATTGCAATTCATCATGTATCCTTGATGTGTATTTTAGCAATTCATATTGTCATAAACCTGCACAATATCTCAAGACATGAAACTGTAAAATTCAACAAATATATGTTTTGCAAATATAGTCAAACAGACAAGTAGATTATGACACCATCCAACAAATACAACCAATAGTAGATAACTAGTAGAACACGAAAGACAACTAGAAGAACATGAAATACAACTAGTAGAACATGAAAGACAACTAGAAAAAGATTAAAAACGATGAGTAGAAGATGGAATACCACTAGAAGAAGATGAAATACAACTTGTAGTAGATGACAGACAACTAGAAGTACATGAAAGACAACCAATAGAAAATTAAAGACAACTAGTACAATATGAACGACAACTAGTAGAACATGGAAGACAACCAGTACAAGATGAAAGACAACTAGAACAAGAAGAAATACCACTAGTTGAATATGAAAGACAACTAGAAGAAGACAAAATACAACTAGTTGAACAAGAAAGACATCCCATACAAGATTGAAGACAACTAGAAGATGATGAAAACAACTAGTAGAAGATGAAAGACAACAAGTGGAACATTGAAAACAACAACAACAAGATGATAAACAACTAGTAGAAGATGAAAGACAACCAGTGAAAGACTACTAGAGAAAAACAACTAGTAACAGATGAAAGACCACCTTCAGAACAGGAAAAACAACTAGTACAAAATGAAAGATAACTAGAAAAAGATGAAATACAACTATAAGAACATGAAAAACAACATGTAGTAGATGAAAGACAATAATTAGAAAAAGATGAAATACAACTATAACAACATGTAGTAGATAAAAGACAATAATTAGAAAATGAAACACAACTACAAGAAGATGAAAGACAACTAGTAGAATATGAAAGACAACTAGTAGAAGATGAAAGACAACTAGTAGAAAATGAAAGACAACCAGTATAACATGAAAAACAACTAGTAGATGATGAAAGAAAACTAGAAATTAAAAGATGAAAGAAACTTACTAGAACATAAAAGACAACAAGTACAAGATGAACGACAACTATAAAAAGATAAAAGACAACTAGTAGAACATGAAAGACAACAAGTACAAAATGATATACATCTAGAAGAAGATGAAATACAACTAGGACAAGATGAAATATAACTAGAAGATGATGAAATAAAACCAGTATTAGATGAGAGACAACTAGTAGAACATGAAAGACAACTAGAAAAAGATGAAATACATCTAGAAGAAGATCAAAGACAACCACTAGAAGAAGAAGAAAGACTACCAGAAAAACATTAAAGACACATACAAGATGAAAGACAACTAGAAGAAGATGAAAAATAACTAGTAGAAGAAAAATAGACAACTAGAAGAAGAAGAAATACAACAAGTAGAACATTGAGAACAACTAGAACAATTAGTAGAAGATGAAGACAACTTGAAAAATACGAAAGAAAACCAGTAGGATCTAAAAGACAACCAGTACAAGATGAAAGACAACTAGTAGAATATGAAAACCAACCAGTACAAGATGATAGATATCTTGAAAAAGATGATATACAACTATAAGAAAAAGAAATACAACTAGAAGAAGATGAAATACAACCATTAGTAGATGAAAGACAACCAGTAGAAAATGAAAGACAACCAGTAGAACATGTAAGACAACTAGAAGAACATGAAAGACAACTAGTAGAACACGAAAGACAACTAGAAGAAGATGAAATACAACTAGAAGAAGATGAAATACAACTAGAAGAAGATGAAATACAACCAGTAGTAGATGAAAGACAACCAATACAACATGAAAGAAAACAACTAGTAAATGAAAGACAACCACTACAAGATGAACGACAACTAGAGAAGACGAAAAATTATTAGCAGACGATGAAGGACAACCAGTAGAACATGAAGGACAACTAGTACAAGATGAAAGACAACTAGCAAAAAATTAAAGACAACTATTTGGACATGAAAGGCAACCAGTACAATATAATATACGACTAAAAGAAGACGAATACAACTAGAAGAAGATGAAAGACAGCCAGTAGAACAAGAAATACAACCAATTGTTATATTAAAAGACCTTCAAAACAAGAATATGAAAGACAAGTACAAGAAGATGAAACACAACCTATAGTAGATGAAAGACAACCAGTCAACCTTCAGAACATGAAAGATAACAAGTACAAGATCAAAGACAACTAGAAGAAGATGAAAAACAACTAGTAAAAGATGAAATACAACTAGAAGAAGATGAAATACAACCAGTAGTAGATTAAAAACAACCAGTAGTACATTAAAGACCACCTTTAGAACAGGAAAGACAACTAGAAAAAGGTGAAATACAACTATAAGAACATGAAAAATAACATGTAGTAGATGAAAGACAATAATTAGAAAATTAAACATAACTACAAGAAGAAGAAAGACAACCAGTATAACATGAAAAACAACTAGTATATGATGAAAGAAAACTAGAAATTAAAAGATAAAAAAACTTATTAGAACATGAAAGACAACAAGTACAAGATGAAAGACATAAAAAGATGAAAGACAACTAGTAGAACATGAATGACAACCAGTACAAGATGATAGACATCTAGAAGAAGATGAAAGACAACTAGAAGCAGATGAAATATAGCTACAAGATGATGTAATAAAACCAGTAGTATGTGAGAGACAACTAGTAGAACATGAAAGACAACTAGAAGAAGATCAAAGACAACCACTAGAAGATGAAAGACAACTAAAAGAAGAAGAAAGACAACCAGAAAAACATGAAAGACATCTCATACAAGATGAAAGACAACTAGAAGATGATGAAAAATAACTAGTAGAAGAAAAATAGGTAACTACAAGCAGAAGAAATACAACAAGTAGAACATTGAAAACAACCAGAAAAACATGAAAAACAACTAGTAGAAGATGAAAACAACTTGAAAAACATGAAAGCAAACTAGTAGAACATGAAAGACAACCAGTACAAGATGAAACACAACTAGAAGAAGATATAGTAGAACATGAAAGATAACCAGTACAAGATGATAGACATCTTGAAAAAGATGATATACAACTAGAATAAGATGAAAAAGAACGAGTAGAAGATGAAAGACAACTAGAAATACATTAAATACAACTTGAAGAAGAAATACAACCAGTAGAAGATGAATGACAACCAGTAGAACATGAAAGAAAACCAGTACAAGATGAAAGACAACTAAAAGAAAATGAAATACAACTTGTAGAAGGTGAAAGACAATAAATAGAAAATGAAAGACAACTATTAGAAGATGGAAAACAACTTGTAGAAGATAAAGACAACTAGAAGAAGATGAAAGACAACCAGTACAAGATGAAATACAACTAGAAATAAATGAAAGACAACTATTTGAACATGAAAGGCAACCACTACAAGATAATAGACGACAAATAGAAGACGAAATACAACTATAAGAAGATGAAAGACAACTAGTAGAATAAGAAATGCAACCAATTGTTCTATTAAAAGACCACTAGTAGTAGATGAAAGACAAGTACAAGAAGATGAAACACAATCAGTAGTAGATGAAAGACAACCTTCAGAATTTTAAAGATAACAAGTACAAGATTAATGACAACTAGAAGAAGATGAAAAATGACTAGTAAAAGATGAAATACAACCAGTTGGAGATGAAAAACAACCAGTAGTACATGAAAGACCACCTTCACAACAGGAAAGACAATTAGTACAAAAGGAAAGACAACTAGAAAAAGATGAAATACAATTGTAAGAACATGAAAAATAACATGTAGTAGATGAAATACTATATTTAGAAAATTAAACACAACTACAAGAAGATGAAAGACAATTACTAGAAAGACAACAATTACAAGATGAAAGACAACTATAAAGAGATGAAATACAAATAGTAGAACACGAAAGACAATCAGTACAAGATGATAGACATCTAGAAGAAGATGAAATACAACTAGAAGTAGATGAAATATAACTAAAAGAAGATGAAATACAACCAGTAGTAGATGAGAGACAACAAGTAGAACATGAAAGACAACCAGCATGACATGAAAGACAACCTGTATAAGATGATAGACATCTTGAAAAGATGATATACAACTAGAAGAAGATAAAATACAACGAGAAGATGATGAAATACAACCTGCAATAGATGAAAGACAACTAGGAGAACATGAAAGACAACTAGAAGAACATGAAATACAACTAGTAGAAAATGAAATACAACTAGAAGAAGATGAAATAAAACCTGTAGCAGAAGAAAGACAACCAGTAGAGAATGAAAGAAAACCACTAGTAAATGAAAGACAACTAGTACAAGATGAACGACAACTACAAGAAGATAAAAAATAACTAGTAGAAGATGAAAGATAACCAGTAGAACATGAAAGACAACCAGTACATGATCAAAGACAACTAGAAAAACATGAAAGAAAACTAGTAGAACATGAAAGACAACTAGTAGATGATGAAAGAAAGTTAGAAATTAAAAGATAAATGAAACTTACTAGAACATGAAAGACAACAAGTACAAGATGAAAGACAACTATAAAATGATGAAAAACAACTAGTAGAACATGAAGGACAACCAGTACAAGATGATAGACATCTAGAAGAAGATGAAAGACAACTAGAAGCAGATGAAATATAACTAGAAGATGATGTAAAACCAGTAGTAGGTGAGAGCCAACTAGGAGAACATGAAAGACAACTAGAAGAAGATCAAAGACAACCACTTGAAGATGAAAGACAACTAGAAGAAGAAGAAAGATAACCAGAAAAATATGAAAGACAACCCATACAAGATGAAAGACAACTAGAAGATGATGAAAAATAACTAGTAGAAGAAAAATAGGCAACTAGAAGAAGAAGAAATACAACGAGTAGAACATTGAAAACAACCAGAAGAACATGAAAAACAACTAGTAGAAGATGTAAACAACTTGAAAAATATGAAAGAAAACCAGTAGAACATGAAAGACAACCAGTACAAGATGAAAGACAACTAGAATAAGATGAAAAACAGTTGAACATGAAAGACAACTAGTACAAGATGATAGACATCTTGAAAAAGATGATATACAACTAGAAGAAGATGAAATACAACGAGAATATGAACAAATACAACCTGCAATAGATGAAAGACAACTTGTAGAACATGAAAAACAACTAGAAGAACATGAAATACAACTAAAAGAACACAAAAAATAACTAGTATAACAAGAAAGACAACTAGAAGAAGATGAAATACAACTAGAATAAGATGAAATACAACCAATAGTGAAAGACAACCAGTAGAACATGAAAGAAAACCACTAGTAAATGAAAGACAACCAGAACAAGATGAAAGACAACCGGTACAAGATGAAAGACAACCGGTACAAGATGAAAAACAAGTAGCAGAAAATGAAAGACAACCAGTAGAACATGAAAAACAACTAGTAGAAAATGAAAAGCAACCTATACAAGATGAAAGACATCCCATACAAGATGAAAGACAACTAGAAGATGATGAAAAACAACTAGTAGAAGAAAAAAAGCAACTAGAAGAAGATGAAATACAACAAGTAGAACATTGAAAACAACCAGAAGAACATGAAAAAACTAGTACAAGATGAAGACAACTTGATAAACATGATAGAAAACCAGTAGATAATGAAAGACAACCAGTAGATGATGAAAGACAACTAAAAGATGATGAAAGACAGTAGAACATGAAAGACAACCGGTACAAGATGATAGATATCTTGAAAAAGATGATATACAACTAGAAGAAGATGAAATACATCAAGAAGATGATGAAACACTACCAATAGTAGATGAAAGATAACCAGCAGAACATGACAGACTGATCACTCAAAAGAGAGCGATGTTTTCTTTTAAAATTTATAAACCCGAAAATGCTATCGGTGCGGACTGCAAGCGCACAATTCTATCGAGTAGTATAATCGAGATCGATCCACAGGGAATATTGGTTCAGAGTCTTGAGCGATCAAATCACAATCTTTCGAAAGGCTAGACGAAATCTGAAAATTTGAGAGTTGAAGTTGTGATCAATGTAAATTTGGTAATTAAAATAAAGATAGAGATGAGAATTCCTAGGGTTTTGGCACACCATTGCTACTCAATCCACTTTGATATTCTACTTCTGTCGTGTCTGATTTCCTGTTGTTGTTTCATGGAACCACATAGGACACTGCGAGTTATCTTACGCAAGTGACAGATCTTCCATCGAGATACTACATAGGACACTGCGAGTTATCTTACGCAAGTGACAGATCTCTAAATACACAAGTTACTACACAGATCACTGCGATTTATCTTACGCAAATGATAGAACTTGGTTCGCGTTTTGTTGTTCTGATTTATGGTTTCCCCACTAAGGTTTTCTTCACATAAATCTAATGACTCTCAACGAGGCTAACTCGTGCAACATAGTTTCTCTTACCATTAAAGCACTGTCACTACCCTAACGGATTAAAGCACTGTCACTACCCTAAGAAAAGAACTTAGCCGCGGAACGACATTGTTACAATCACTCCTCTCTTTCTCACTTAATCAAATCTATCCTAAATTACAAAGATACTAAACTTTTCTGTCCAGGGTGCTTATAGGAGTGATGGGACGTCTGGAGTTGAGTGGAGGCCAAGGAACATGATCTGGATACAGCTGTCAGCAGTTATTCTCCAAAAGGCGCCTTGGTTACTGACCGTATCAGGTGATACGGTATTGAGACCATGTCGTTGAAGGGTTTAATGCATTTTCCGCTATCTCCTGGTCCGTATTCGGCTAGGTCCGTATCAGTGAGTACGGGCCGTAACAGAGCCTTAGTCGATGAGCGTCGCTTATCCGATTGACCCGATTCTTGCTCCAATTGATGTAAAATAGTCCCAAAACCTGTTTTCTGCAATAAAACATAAAGAAGGGTGACAGTAGCCTTTTTATCTAATTAATTAAACATAAGTGTGAGATAATATGCAAAAACCTAAGCCAAAACCCTACGTAAACTTAGGACAGGATGAAAGATTACTTGAAGAAGATGAAATACAACTAGAAGAAGATGAAGTACAACTAGAAAAAGATGAAATATACAACTAGAAGAAGATGATATACAACGAGAAGATGATGAAATACAACCGACAGTAGATGAAAGACAACTAGCAGAACATGAAAGAGAACTAGAAGATGATGAAATACTACCAACAGTAGATGAAAGACAACTAGCAGAACATTAAAGACAACTAGAAGAACATGAAATACAACTAGTAGAAAATGAAATACAACTAGAACAAGATGAAATAAAATCAGCAGTAGAAGAAAGACAACCAGTAGTATTTGAAAGACATCCAGTACAAGATGAACGATAACTACAAGAAGATGAAAAATAACTAGTTGAAGAAGAAAGATAACCAGTAGAACATGAAAGACAACCAGTACAAGATGAAAGACAATTAGAAAAACATGAAAGAAAACCAGTAGAACATGAAAGACAACTAGTAGAACATGAAATTCAACTAATAGAATATGATAGACCTTAAGTAGTAGATGAAAGACAAGTAGAAGAAGATGAAATACAACCAGTAGTAGATGAGAAACAACCATCAGAACATGAAAGACAACAAGTATAAGATGAATGACAACTAGAAGAGGATGAAAGACAACCAGTAGAACATGAAAGACAACTAATACAAGATGAAAGACAACCAGAAGAACATGAAAGACAACTTCTAGTACATGAAAAACAATTTAAAAAAGTTGAAAGATAACTAGAAGAAGATGAAAAACAACTAGAATAAGCTAAAAGAGTACAAGAAGAAGATGAAAAAGAACGATTAGAAGATGAAAGACAACTAGAAGAAGATGAAAGACAAATAGAAGAACATTAAATACAACTAGAAGAAGAAGAAATACAACCAGTAGAAGATGAAAAACAACCAGTAGAACATGAAAGAAAACCAGTACAACATGAAAGACAACTAAAAGAAAATTAAATACAGCTAGTAGAAAATGTAAGACAACTAGTAGAAGATGAAAAACAACTTGTAGAAGATAAAGACAGTTAGAATAAGATGAAACACAACCAGTACAAGATGAAAGACAACTAGAAAAAAAATGAAAGACAACTTTTTGAACATGAAAGGCAACCTGTACATGATACTAGACGACAAATAGAAGACGAAATACAACTAGAACAAGATGAAAGACAACCAGTAGAATAAGAAATGCAACCAATTGTTCTATTAAAAGACCACTAGATGAAAGACAAGTATAAGAAGATGAAACACAATCAGTAGTAGATGAAATACAACCTTCAGAACATTAAAAGATAACAAGTACAAGATTAAAGACAACTAGAAGAAAAATGAAAAACGACTAGTAAAATATTAAATACAACCAGTAGTAGATGAAAAACAACCAAAAGAACATAAATTATTAAATACAACCAGTAGTAGATTACTTGCACAAGATGAAAGACAATGAGTAGTAGATGAAAGACAACCAAAAGAACATGAAAGAAAACCACTAGTAAATGAAAGACAACATCTTGTAGATGAAAAACAATTTAAAAAAGTTGAAAGATAACTAGAAGAAGATGAAAAACAACTAGAAGAAGATAAAGAAGAACAAGAAGAAGATGAAAAAGAACGAGTAGAAGATGAAAGACAACTAGAGGAAGATCAAAAACAAAAAAACATTAAATACAACTTGAAGAAGAAGAAATACAACCAGTAGAACATGAAAGACAACAAGTAGAACATGAAAGAAAACCAGTACAAGATGAATGACAACTAAAAAAAAATGAAATACAACTAGTAGAAGGTGAAAGGCAACAAGTAGAAAATGAAACACAACTAGTAGAATATGGAAAACAACTTGTAGAAGATAAATACAACTCGAAGAAGATATACGACAACCAGTACAAGATGAAAGACAACTAGAAAAAATTGAAATACAACTATTTGAACATGAAAGGCAACCAGTACAAGATAATAGACGACAAATAGAAAACGAAATACAACTAGAAAAAGATGAAAGACAACTAGTAGAACAAGAAATACAACCCATTGTTCTATTAAAAGGCCACTAGTAGTAGATGAAAGAGAAGTACAAGAAGATGAAACACAATCAGTATTAGATGAAAGACAACCTTCAGAACATTAAAGATAACAAGTACAAGATTATAGACAACTAGAAGAAGATGAAAAATGACTAGTGAAAGATGAAATACAACTAGAAGAAGATGAAATACAACTAGAAGAAGATGAAATACACCAGTAGTAGATGAAAAACAACAAGTAGAAGATGAAACACCATCGTCAAAACAGGAAAGAAAACTGGTACAAAACGAAAGACAACTAGAAAAAGATGAAATACAACTATAAGAACATGAAAAACAACATGTAGTAGATGTAAGGCTGTATTTAGAAAATGAAACACAACTACAAGAACATGAAAGACAACAATTACAAGATGGAAAGACAACTATAAAAAAATGAAATACAACTAGTAGAACAGGAAAGACAACCAGTACAAGGTGATAGACATCTAGTAGAAGATGAAATACATCTAGAAGTAGATCAAATATAACTAGAAGATGATGAAATACAACCAGTAGTAGATGAGAGACAACAAGTAGAACATGAAAGACAACTAGTAGGAAATGAAAGACAACAAGTACAAGATAATAGACATCTTGAAAAAGTTGATATACAACTAGAAAAAGATGAAATACAACGAGAAGATGATGAAATATAACCAACATAGATGAAAAACAACTAGCAGAACAGGAAAGACAACTAGAAGAACATGAAATACAACTAGTAGAAAATGAAATACAACTAGAAGAAGATGAAATAAAACGAGTAGTAGAAGAAAGACAACATGTAGACCATGAAAGAAAACCACTAGTAAATGAAAGACAACCTGTACAAGATGAACGACAAATACAAGTAGATGAAAAATAACTAGTTGAAGATGAAAGACAACCAGTAGAACATGAAAGACAACCAGTACAAGATGAAAAATAATTAGAAAAACATGAAAGAAAACCAGTAGAACATGAAAACAACTAGTAGAACATGAAAACAACTAGTAGAACTTGAAATTCAACCAATAGAATATGATATACCATAAGTAGTAGATCAAAGACAAGTAGAAGAAGATGAAATACAACTAGTAGTAGATGAGAAACAACCAGCAGAACATGAAAGACAACAAGTATAAGTTGAATTTCAACTAGAAGAGGATGAAAGACAACCTGTAAACATGAAAGACAAACCAATACAAGATGAAAGACTACTAGAAGAACATGATGACAACAAGAAGAGGATGTAATACAACCAATAGTAGATGGAAGATAACAAGCAGAACATGACAGACAACCTGTAGAACATGAAAGACAATAAGCAGAAGATGAAAGATTACTTGAAGAAAATGAAATACAACTAGAAGAATATTAAATACAACGAGTAGTAGATGAAAGACAACCAGAAGAACATGAAAGAAAACACTAGTAAATGAAAGACAACTTCTAGTAGACAAAAAACAATTTAAAAAAGTTCAAAGATAACTAGAAGAAGATGAAAAACAACTAGAATAAGATAAAAGAGAACAAGAAGAAGATGAAAAAGAACGAGTAGAAGATGAAAGACAACTAGAAGAAGATGAAAGACAACAAGAAGAACATTAAATACAACTTGAAGAAGAAGAAATACAACCAGTAGAAGATGAAAGACAACTAGTAGAACAGAAAGAAAACCAGTACAAGATGAAAAAGAACTAAAAGAAAATGAAATACAACTCGTAGAAGGTGAAAGACAACAAGTAGAAAATGTAAGACAACTAGTAGAAGATGGAAAACAACTTGTAGAAGATAAAGACAACTAGAAGAAGATGAAAGACAACCAGTACAAGATGAAAGACAACAAGAAAAAAATGAAAGATAACTATTTGAACATGAAAGACAACCAGTACTTGATAATAGACGACAAATAGAAGACAAAATACAAATAGAAGAATATGAAAGACAACAAGTAAAACAAGAAATGCAACCAATTGTTCTATTAAAGACCACTAGTAGTAGATGAAAGACAAACTTCAGAACATTATAGATAACAAGCACAAGATTAAAGGCAACTAGAAGAAGATGAAAAACGAGTAGTAAAAGATGAAATACAAATAGAAAAAGATGAAATACAACTAGAAGAAGATGAAATACAACCAGTAGTTGATGAAAAACAATAAGTAGTAGATGAAACACCACCCTCAAAACAGGAAAGACAACTAGTACAAAATGAAAGACAACTAGAAAAAGATGAAATACAACTATAAGAACATGAAAAACAACATGTAGTAGATGAAAGACAATATTTAGAAAATAAAACACAATTACAAGAACATGAAAGACAATTACTAGAAAGACAACAATTACAAGATGAAAAGACAACTATAGAAAGATGAAATACAACTAGTAGAACATGAAAGACAACCAGTACAAGATGATAGACATCTAGGAGAAGATGAAATACAACTAGAAGTAGATGAAATATAATTAGGAGATGATGAAATACAACCAGTAGTAGATGAGAGACAACAAGTAGAACATGAAGGACAACTAGTAGGACATGAAAGACAACTAGTACAAGATAATAGACATCTTGAAAAGGTTGATATATAACTAGAAGAAGATGAAATACAACGAGAAGATGATGAAATACAACCAACAGTAGATGAAAGACAACTAGCAGAACATGAAAGACAACTAGAATAACATGAAATACAACTAGTAGAAAATGAAATACAACTAGAAGAATATGAAATAAAACCAGTAGTAGATGAAAGACAACCAGTAGAGCATGAAGGAAAACCACTAGTAAATGATAGATAACCAGTACAAGATGAACGACAACTACAAGAAGATGAAAAATAACTAGTTGAAGATGAAAGACAACCAGTAGAACATGAAAGACAACCAGTACAAGATGAAAGACAACCAGTACAAGATGAAAGACAACTAGAAAAACATGAAAGAAAACCAGTACAACATGAAAGACAACTAAAAGAACATGAAATTCAACCAATAGAATATGATACACCATAAGTACAAGTAGAAGAAGATGAAAAACAACCAGTAGTATGAGAAACAACCAACATAACATGAAAGGCAATAAGTATAAGATGAATGACAACTAGAAGAGGATGAAAGACAACCAGTAGAACATGAAAGACAAACCAATACAAGATGAAAGACTACTAGAAGAACATGATGATAACAAGAAGGGGATGAAACACAACCAATAGTAGATGAAAGATAACCAGCAGAACATGACACACAACCTGTAGAACATGAAAGACAACAAGCACAAGATGAAAGATAACTTGAAGAAGATGAAATACAACTTGAAGAAGATTTAATACCACGAGTAGTAAATGAAAGACAACCAGAAGAACATGAATGAAAACCACTAGTAAATGAAAGACAACTTCTAGTAGATGAAAAATAATTTTAAAAAGTTGAAAGATTACAAGAAGAAGATGAAAAACAACTAGAATAAGATAAAAAAGAACAAGAAGAAGATGAAAAAGAACGAGTAGAAGATGAAAGACAACTAGAAGAAGATGAAAGACAGCAAGAAGAACATTAAATACAACTTGAAGAAGAAGAAATACAACCAGTAGAAGATGAAAGACAACCAGTAGAACATGAAAGAAAACCAGTACAAGATGAAAGACAAAAAAAGGAAAATGAAATACAACTAGTAGAAGGTGAAAGACAACAAGTAGAAAATGAAATACAACTACTAGAAGATGGAAAAAACTTGTAGAAGATAAAAACAACTAGAAGAAGATGAAAGACAACAGTACAAGATGAAAGACAACTAGAAAAAAATGAAAGACAACTATTTGAGAGTGAGGCTATGGTGCTATGCATAGCAAGGATGGCTTGTGTACTACGGCTCAATATGGTACTTTTTAAAATCCTAACGGTCGATCCAACCGTTCAATGTGATAACCATATGAATATGTACTTGCAAACTAAATTTTATATTTTTTCGAATTTTTTTACTATTTTTTTAGATAGGTAGAATTTTGATGGTCCAAAATTTTCAGAAAACACTGATTTTTCTACCTATCTAAAAAAATAGTAAAAAAATTCGAAAAAATATAAAATTTAGTTTGCAAGTACATATTCATATGGTTATCACATTGAACGGTTGGATCGACCGTTAGGATTTTAAAAAGTACCATATTGAGCCTGAACATGAAAGGCAACCAGTACATGATAATAGATGACAAATATAAGACGAAATACAACTAAAAGAAGATGAAAGACAACCAGTAGAACAAGAAATGCAACAAATTGTTCTATTAAAAGACCACTAGTAGTAGATGAAAGACAAGTACAAGAAGATGAAACACAATCAGTAGTAGATGAAAGACAACCTTTAGAACATTAAAGATAACAAGTACAAGATTAAAGACAACTAGAAGAAAGATGAAAAACGACTAGTGAAAGATTAAATAAAACCAGTAGTTGATGAAAAACAACCAGTAGTACATGAAAGACCACATTCAGAACATGAAAGACAACTAGTATAAAATGAAAGACAACTATAGAAAAAGATGAAATACAACTATAAGAACATGAAAAACAACATGTAGTAGATGAAAGACTATATTTAGAAAATGAAACACAACTACAAGAAGATGAAAGACAATTACAAGAAAGACAATAATTACAAGATGAAAGACAACTATAAAAAGATGAAATACAACTAGTAAAACATTATAAACGATAGACATCTAGAATAATATGAAATACAATTAGAAGTAGATGATATACAACTAGAAGAAGATGAAGTACAAGATGATAGACATCTAGAAGAAGATGAAGTACAAGATGATTGACATCTACAAGATGAAGTACAAGATGATAGACATCTAGAAGAAGATGTAGTACAAGATGATAGACATCTACAAGATGAAGTACAAGATGATAGACATCTATAAGAAGATGAAGTACAAAATGAAAGACATCTAGAAGAAGATGAAGTACAAGATGATAGACAACTAGAAGAATATGAAATACAATTACAAGTAGATGAAATATACTAGAAGATGATGAAATACAACCAGTAGTAGATGAGAGAACAAGTAGAACATGAAAGACAACCAGTAGGACATGAAAGACATCTTGAAAAAGATGATATACAACTAGAAGAAGATGAAATACAACGAGAAGATGATGAAATACAACCAGAAGTAGATGAAAGACAACTAGTAAAACATGAAAGACAACTAGAAGAACATGAAATACAACTAGTAGAAAACGAAATACAACTAGAAGATGATGAAATAAAACCAGTAGTAGAAGAAAGACAACCAGTAAAGCAAGAAAGAAAACCATTAGTAAATAAAAGACAACCAGTACAAGATGAAAGACAACTACATTAAGATGAAAAATAACTAGTAGAACATGAAATATAACCAGTAGAAAAATAACTAGTAGAACATGTAAGAAAACCACTAGTAAATGAAAGACAACTTCTAGTAGATGAAAAACAATTTAAAAAAGTTGAAAGATAACTAGAAGAAGATGAAAAACAACTAGAGTAAGATAAAAAAGAACAAGAAGAAGATGAAAAACAACGAGTAGAAGATGAAAGACAACTAGAAGAAGATGAAAGACAACTAGATGAACATTAAATACAACTTGAAGAAGAAGAAATACAACCAGTAGAAGATGAAAGACAACCAGTAGAACATGCAAGAAAACTAGTACAAGATGAAAGACAACAAAATTGAAAATAAAATACTAGTAGAAGGTGAAAGACAACTACTAGAAGATGGAAAACAACTTGTAGAAGATAAAGACAACTAGAAGAAGATGAAAGACAACTAGAAAAAAGTGAAAGACAACTATTTGAACATGAAAGACAACCAGTACAAGATAATAGACGACAAATAGAGGACGAAATACAATTAGAAGAAGATGAAAGACAACCAGTAGAACAAGAAATACAACGAATTGATCTATTAAAAGACCACTAGTAGTATATGAAAGACAAGTATAAGAAGATGAAACACAATCAGTAGTAGATGAAAGACAACCTTCAGAACATTAAAGATAACAAGTACAAGATTAAAGACAACTATAAGAAAGATGAAAAACGACTAGTAAAAGATGAAATACATCCAGTAGTAGATGAAAAACAACCAGTATTACATGAAAGACCACCTTCAAAACAGGAAAGAGAACTAGTACAGAATGAAAAACAACTAGAAAAATATGATATACAACTATAAGAACATGAAAAACAACATGTAGTAGATGAAAGACTATATTTAGAAAATGAAACACAACTACAAGAACATAAAAGACAATTACTAGAAAGACAACAATTACAAGATGAAAGACAACTATAAAAATGTGAAATACAACTAGTAAAACATGAAAGACAAACAGTACAAGATGGTAGACATCTAGAAAAAGATGAAATACAACTAGAAGTAGATGAAATATAACTAGAAGATGATGAAATACAACCAGAAGTAGATGAGAGAACAAGTAGAACATGAAAGACAACTAGTACAAGATAATAGAAATCTTAACAAATATGATATACTAGAAGAAGATGAAATACAACAAGAAGATGATGAAATACAACCAACAGTAGATGAATGACAACTAGCAGAACATGAAATACAACTAGAAGAAAGACAACCAATAGAGCATGAAAAAAACCACTAGTAAATGAAAGACAACCAGTGCAAGATGAACGACAACTACAAGAAGATAAAAAATAACATGTAGAAGATGAAAGATAACCAATAGAACCTGAAAGACAACTAGAAAGACATGAAAAAAAACTAGTACAACATGAAAGACAACTAGTAGAATATGAAATTCAAGCAATAGAATATGATAGACCATAAGTAGTAGATGAAAGACAAGTAGAAGAAGATTGAAATACAACCAATAGTATATGAGAGACATCCAGCAGAACATGAAAGGCAACAAGTATAAGATGAATGACAACTAGAAGAGGAGGAAAGACAACCAGTAGAACTTGAAAGACAAACCAATACAAGATGAAAGACTACCAGAAGAACATGATGACAACAAGAAGAGGATGAAACACAACCAATTGTAGATGAACATGAAAGACAACAAGAAGATGAAGACGAAAAATTACTTGAAGAAGATGAAATACAACAAGAAGATGATTAAATACAACGAGTTGTAGATGAAAGACAACCAGAAGAACATGAAAGAAAACCACTAGTAAAAGAAAGACAACTTCTAGTAGTTGAAAAACAATTTAAAAAAGTTGAAAGATAACTAGAAGAAGATGAGAAACAACTAGAATAAGATAAAATAGAACAAGAAAAAGATGAAAAAGAACGAGTAGAAGATGAAAGACAACTAGAACAAGATGAAAGACAACTAGAATAACATTAAATACAACTTGAAGAAGAAGAAATACAACCAGTAGAACATGAAAAAAAACCAGTACAAGATGAAAGACAACTAAAAAAAAATAAAAATGTAAGACAACTAGAAGAAGATGGAAAACAACTTGTAGAAGATAAAGACAACTAGAAGAAGATGAAAGATAACCAGTACAAGATGAAAGACAACTAGAAAAAAAAATGAAAGACAACTATTTGAACATGAAAGACAACCCGTACATGATAATAGACGATAAATAAACGACGAAATACAACTAGATAAGTTGAAAGACAACCAGTAGAACAAGAAATGCAACCAATTGTTCTATTAAAAGACCACTAGTAGTAGATGAAAGACAAGTACAAGAAGATGAAACACAATCAGTAGTAGATGAAAGACAACCTTCAGAACATTAAAGATCACAAGCACAAGATTAAAGACAACTAGAAGAAGATGAAAAACGACAAGTAAAAGATGAAATACAACTAGAAGAAGATGAAATACAACCAGTAGTAGACGAAAAATAACAAGTAGTAGATGAAACACCACCTTCAAAACAGGAAAAACAACTAGTACAAAATGAAAGACAACTAGAAAAAAGATGTAATACAACTATAAGAACATGAAAAACAACATGTAGTAGATGAAAGACAGTATTTAGAAAACAACTACAAGAATATGAAAGACAATTACTAGAAAGACAACAATTACAAGATGAAAAGACAACTATAAAAAGATGAAATACAACTAGTAGAACATGAAATACAACCAGTACAACGTGATATACATCTAGGAGAAGATGAAATACAACTAGAAGTAGGTGAAATACAACTAGGAGATGATGATATACAACCAGTAGTAGATGAGAGACAACAAGTAGAAAATGAAAGACAACTAGTAGGACATGAAAGACAACTAGTACAAGATAATAGACATTTTGAAAATGTTGATATACAACTAGAAGAAGATGAAATACAACGAGAAGATGATGAAATGCAACCAACAGTAGAAGAAAGACAAACAGTGAGCATGAAAGAAAACCACTAGTAAATGAAAGACAACCAGTACAAGATGAACGACAACTACAAGAAGATGAAAAATAACTAGTTGAAGATGAAACACAACCAATAGAACATGAAAGAGAACAGTACAAGATAAAAGACAACTAGAAAAACATGAAAGAAAACCAGTAGAACATGAAAGACAACTAGTAGAACATGAAATTCAACCAATAGAATATAGACCATAAGTAGTAGATGAAATACAACCAGTAGTAGATGAGAAACAACCAGAAGAACATGAAAGACAACAAGTATAAGATGAATGACAACTAGAAGAGGATGAAAGACAACCAGTAGAACATGAAAGGCAAACCAATACAAGATGAAAGACTACTAGAAGAACATGCAAGGCAAATCAATAGTAGATGAAAGATAACCAGCAGAACATGACAAACAACCTGTAGAATATGAAAGAAAACAAGCACAAGATGAAAGATTACTTGAAAACGATGGAATACAACTAGAAGAAGATTAAATACAACGAGTAGTAGATGAAAGACAACTTCTGGTAGATGAAAAACAATTTAAAAAGTTGAAAGATAACTAGAAGAAGATGAAAAACAACTAAAATAAGATAAAAGACAACAAGAATAAGATGAAAAAGAACGAGTAGAAGATGAAAGACAACTAGAAGAACATTAAATACAACTTGAAGAAGAAGAAATACAACCAGTAGAAGATGAAAGACAACTAGTAGAACAAGAAATGCAACCAATTGTTCTATTAAAAGACCACTAGTAGTAGATGAAAGACAAGTAGAAGAAGATGAAATACAATCAATAGTATAAGAGAAACAATCAGCATAGCATGAAAGACAACAAGTATAAGATGAATGACAACTAGAAGAGGATGAAAGACAACTAGTAGAACTTGAAAGACAAACAAATTGAAAATGAAAGACTACTAGAAGAACATGATGACAACAAGGAGATGATGAAACACAACCAATAGTAGATGAATGATACTGTAGAACATGAAAGACAACATCAAGCACAAGATGAAAAATTACTTGAAGAAGATGAAATACATCTAGAAGATGATTAAATACAACGAGTAGTAGATGAAGACAACCAGAAGAACATGAAATAAAACCACTAGTAAATGAAAGACAACTTCTAATAGATGAAAAACAATTTAAAAAAGTTGAAAGATAACTAGAAGAAGATGAAAACAACTAGAATAAGATAAAAGAGAACAAGAAGAAGATGAAAAACAACTACAAGAAGATGAAAGACAACTAGAATAACATTAAATACAACTTGAAGAAGAAGAAATACAACCAGTAGAAGATGAAAGACAACCAGTAGAACATGAATGAAAACCAATACAAGATGAAAGACAACTAAAAGAAAATGAAATACAACTAATAAAAGGTGAAAGACAGTAGAAAATGAAATACAACTAGTAGAAGATGGAAAACAACCAGAAGATGATAAAAAAAAACAACTAGTAGAAGAAAAATAGGCAACTAGAAGAAGATGAAATACAACAAGTAGAACATTGAAAACAACCAGAAGAACCTGAAAACAACTAGTTGAAGATGAAGACAACATGAAAAATATGGAAGAAAACCTGTATAACCTAAAAGACAACCAGTACAAGATGAAAGACAACTTGAAGATTATGAAAGACGACTAATAGAGCCTGAAAGTCAACCAGTACAAAATGATATACATATGAAAGAAGATGAAATACAACCAGTAGTAGATGAACGGCAACCAGTAGTATATGAAAGACAACTAAAAGAACATGAAAGACAACTAGTAGAACACAAAAGACAACTAGAAGAAGATGAAATACAATTAGAAGAAGATGAAATACAACAGTAGTAGATGAAAGACAACCAGTAGAACACAAAAGAAAACCATTAGTAAATGAAAGACAACCAGTACAAGATGAACGACAACAAGAAGAAGGTGAAAAATTACTAGTGGAAGATTAAAGACAACCAGTAGAATATGAAAAACAACTACAAGAAAATGAAATACAACTCATAGAAGATGAAAGACAACTAGAAGATGATGAAAAACATGAAAGACATCCCATACAAGTTGGAAGACAAGTAAAAGATGATGAAAAACAAGTGGTAGATGATAAAAAGCAACTAGAAGAAGATGAAAAACAACTTGCAGAATATAAAGACAACTAGGAAAACATGAAAGAAAACCAGTACAAGATGAAAAACAACGAGAGCAAGATGAAACACAACTAGTAGGACATGAAGGACAACCACTAGTAAATGAAAGACAACCAGCGGAATATGAAAGAAAACTGCTAGTAAATCAAAGGCAACCAGTACAAGATGAACGATAACTAGAAGAAGATGAAAAAGAACTAGTAGAAGATGAAAAACAACCAGTAAAACATGAAAGACAACCAGTACAAGATGAAGGACAATTAGAAGAAGATGAAATACAACTAGTAGAAGATGAAAGACAACTAGACGAAGAAGAAAGACATCCCATACAAAAAGAAAGACAACTAGAAGATGATGAAACACAACTAGTAGAAGAATAAAACCAACTTGAAGAAGATGAAATACAACAAGTAGAACATTGAAAACAACCCGAAGAAGATGAAGATCAACTAGTAGAAGATGAAGACAACTACAAAAAGATGAAAGAAAACCAGTAGAACTTGAAAGACAACTAGTAGAACCTGAAATTCAACCAATAGAATATGATACACCATAAGTAGTAAATGAAAGACAAGTAGTAGAAGATGAAATACAACCAGTAGCAGATGAGAAACAACCAAAAGAAGATGAAGACAACAAGAAGAGGATGAAACACAACCAATAGTAGATGAAAGATAACCAACAGAACATGACAGACAAGCTGTAGAACATGAAAGACAACAAGTACAAGATGAAAGATTACTTGAAGAAGATGAAATACAACCAGTAGTAGATGAAAGACAACCAGAAGAACATGAAAGAAAACCACTAGTAAATGAAAGACAACTTCTAGTAGATGAAAAACAATTTGAAAAAGTTGAAACATAACTAGAAGAAGATGAAAAACAACTAGAAGAAGATAAAAGAGAACTATAAGAAGATGAAAAAAATGAGTAGAAGATGAAAGACAACTAGAAGAACATTAATTACAACTTGAAAAAGAAGAAATACAACCAGTAGAAGATGAAAGACAACCAGTACAACTTAAAAGACAACCAGTACAAGATAAATAAAACATAATAAAATACAACTAGATAAATAAGAAAGACAACTAAAACATAATAAAATACAACTAGTAGAACATGAAAGACAATTAAAACATAATAAAATACAACTAGTAGAACATGAAAGACAACTAGATAAATAAGAAAGACAACTGGTAAAACATGAATGACAACAAGTAGAAAATGAAAAACAACTAGTAGAAGATGGAAGACAACTAGAGAAAGATGAAGAAAACCAGTAGTATATGAAAGACAACCAGTATAAGATGAAAGACAATTAGAAAAAAAATAAAAGACAACTATTTGAACATGAAAGACAACCAGTACAAGATAATAGACGACTAAAAGATGACGAAATACAACTAGAAGAAGATGAACCACTGGTACAAAGAAAGCACTCAAAAGTGCCAAAATGACCTTCTCTGGTAAACCGAACCTTCTGGACTGACACAGGGACCAAAATGAAAAATGGACTTCACCATCAGATAGAGGACATCAAAACACACAAAATTGACATAAATTTCATATTTTTCTGATTTTATTTCAATTTTCTATGAATTTCCAAAGTCCAGCATTAAAAACAGAAAATTCAGTATTAAAAAGATAAAAAGGACCTGCTGGTAAATTAAGCAATAAAATTGATTTAAAGACCAAATTGGAAAATAAATACCACAGTCAGTTAGAAAACTTCAAAATACACAACATTGACACAAATTTTACATTATTTGGATTTTATTTCGATTTTCTATGAATTTTCAAAGTTTCAGCTTCCAAAAACAATAAAATTCAGCATTTAAAATACAGATTTTCCTTTATTACCCCTCAGCTGAAATAAATGCTTTAAAAATAGAAATAAATTGCAAAAATCATGAAACTTGTCCTGAACATGGTGCAAATGCTCTCCCATGAATTAATGACAAAAGAATCATATGATCTTCAATAAAAACAGAAAGTTTGAAATTAATCTGATATTTATGAAAACATGAACTTCATATACATTGCTCAAAAAAATCAAAACTCATGTCGAAGGGCAAATTCAAACTGCCTTGAAAGGTCCGAGAAACCCAAATCCACACCTACTCAGTCTCAGTTATAATCTAAAGAAGTTTATCACTCGAACCAGTACCGAATCGGTATCAAACCGAAAGGCTCAAATCTCAAGCGTGACCAATGATCAGATAAATTTAAAATTGAAGCTTCCTATAGCTTTGACATGATGAAACAATGAAAATAATCAATCAATTGAAGAAAATCGTTGAAAATTGTATAAAGACATCATATCAGAGCTTAATCGGAGTGTTCAGCCGTGTCTCGGTCGTGAACTACCCCTTCCGATGATTGAAGGTTACCGACAACAGATGGAACAAGTCCACGGGACCTAGACGAGCACAACCATGCCTTCATCTATCCTTGCCGTGGCCGGAGTGTCGCCGGAGACCGAAGCCCTAGTATCGGGTCCAAACCCTGAGTCCTATCTAGGATGCACGAATATTGGAGTAAGAGTGGACCGCTGGATGAAGGCGCTAAAGCAAAATTCAAATGAAAAACGTAGATCTCAAAGCAAGAATTAAATCTGATGGCCCACAGATCTCTGCCTCGTGGGGGCTATTCGTCTGTTATCCGAATTAAAAAACAAAGGCTCATCGACCGAATCTTAAAGCTTGATCTTAAAACACAGCACCAATAAAGTTCGATATGCATATCTAATATCCATGTGAATCTAAATGTCCAACATACATCTCAAAGCTTAAATCCGATCCTAAGGGCCCAATGCACATCTTAAAGCCCAAATGATCAGTAAATTCATCAAATCAAACACCTTCTTGTAAATAACCCCTCTGACAGACTTCGGTTTACAGAAAAGTCCTTGCAAATTTACAATCTGGCCCCTGACATATCAAAACCTTCTCAAATAACTCCCTAAAAAGCCCATTTTCATATAAAACCTTAACCAAAGCCCAAATTATAAATTCATACCCTTTCAACCTTGTAAATAAGCCCTTGATAAAATATAAATATTTACAAATAGGTCCCTCTCAGTCCTTTTCAAGTATAACTTTTTCATCTTAAATCCAAATTGATTGAAACCACCTCCAAATGAACCCAAATTGAATTCTTCATATTTCTAAATCAAAATTGAACACGTCCAAGCATCTATCAAATCCTGAAAAGACCAAAATACCCTTTTGATCTTGTTTATTAACCAAAAATGTAAATAAATATGTCATAAATCAAATGTAAATGAATGATGTACATACACTTCTCAAATATCCAAATTCCCATGCAATAAACATTATCTTAATAAAAAAAATCACACACATACACATGTCCACATATATAAAAACCAAATCAACACCAGAATTAATACATGAGTCCCCTTTTAGCCCCTTTATTCAATTCATAACAAATAGGCCTCAAATCCCGGAATGAACGAGGTGTTCAGTATGGCTTGGAAGGGTCATCTGATGTAATTAACAGCGGGAGCTTGCGCCCGCTGGGAGTTAAACGTCCCCACAATCAATAAACTCTCTCGATAGACTAATTATGAACAGTAGGTCTGTCGAGGGTGAACCGAAGGAATTGTAGAAAGAAATGAATGTTTTAAGTTCGATGTCCTCCCTCATGTCTTGAAAATCGAGAGCATTGAACCCTGAGACATTTAACACATGCACACACCTTCCATCGCTGTGCAACTTTCTGCGCCCTACAAATCTGTCAAAGATTTTGGAGTGTGATATCCTCGAGAATCTTATAACCATAGGATCATTTTCTTGCCCTCCATCTGGTTGTTGTTCATGATAAGTAAGGCGGTCGATCTTGCGGAGGAGAGTCCGGCAGTTCTTCACGTTCCAGACTGTGATGCTCGGACGGTTCTAGTGCTGGGTTTTAAGAAGAAGATTCTCCCATTTTCTTCTTGCCCCTTCCTGTCAAAGCTTTAAGAATGCCTCGTGTTTCTGGGGTCAATACGGACTGGTTACGGACCCTTGTGCTGGTAAAAATTGGCCAAGTACAAGACTGAATACGGACCGTATCAACTGTTACGGACCGTATTGGGCTGGTACCGGTGCTAGTAAAAACTGATAAAACCTAATTTTTTTGTATTTTTCGTAATTTTTGGTTTTAACTAAATCTAGAAAAGACAACAAAATTCTAAAGCTAGGTCTCAAAGAAAAATAAAGAAACTAATTGAGAAATTGAAATTAAATTGAAAAAGATGAGATAAAGGTTGAGGAACCGAAAATGGTGAAGAATCGGGGTGCTTACGGCGGGTACGGACCGGATACGGTCCGTATTGGTGATTGGTGGTAGTGGATGCGGTCTCCCTTGGTGGTTGGGGGTGTAGTGCGAGGGCGTGCTCGGGTTGTGCAAGAAAGAGTAGAAGGAGAAGAGGAAAAGAGAAAGAGGAAGAAGAAGGAAAGTGGAGGAGAGAAAACGGGAGAGAAAACCAGCTCAACAATAAAAAAACCTAAATTTGAACGGTTATTAAACTTCGCACAACCTCTTCGTTAATGGGTTCGCATCTCCAGATTTGTAACACTATGCAACAATACATATATGAAATTAATAACTGAAAATAAAATACGAACTGTCTGAATGTATTTTTCGGTGAGTAAGTAATATTTAAAGAATAATTATTATTTTTGTGAACTGATTAGCAATGATGAATAAGTTATTTGGTTATGATTTATTATCAAACTGATAATTTAAAATTATATTTGATTGATATTTGTTACTCAAATGTCTAATATATTTGGAGTGAATATTTGAAAATTAGAAATTGAAATTGTGTGAAATATAACATATATAGGAATATATAATTGATGCTTGTAATAAATATATAATGTCCTTTTAATTACTTTTGGACTAATTTGTAAGGCATGGGAATTTAAAGGTTGGTTGTATAAAAGTGCAAACAAAAAAAAAAAAAAAAAGAATCACCAACGTGGCAATAAGGCCACGTGGTCATCACTGGGTGCCCATCCCTTAATTCCCTTCCTTCTCTCCCATACGTGAGATAAGAAGAAAAATAAAATGAAAATGAGAAAAGAAAAACAGAGGGATTTTCCTGTATCTCTTTCCTCTCGCTGACTGATGCGATTGAATCGATAGTTGTATGTGCTCTTTCTCTTCCTCAGCTGTGTGGTACGACTATGGTATATGTCTCTTTTTCCTTCTCTATTTGCTATCTTGATCTGATTAAGGCTTGGTAACCTTGAGAATGGAGTAAGCAAGCCATGTCATGTTGTAAACCGAGTTGAGCTTGTTAATTGATTGAAAATCAGCTCTTCTGTTTACTATATTTTCCTTAGCGGGTTGAACCTGTTAGCCATGGTTGGCTTATTTTTCTACCGGCCACCTTTATGGTGCTATACCGAGTTGATATCGAATATCTCTAACCCTCCAAACACTGATACCAGTTGGTTACCCGCTTGTTGTGCTTACTTGCATATGGCTTGGTTGTTTAAGGGACTTATTTACAAGGAAAATAATACAAAGGGTAAAAGTTGAAAAATTCTCATGTTGATAATTTGATTATGTTAGATGGATTAAAATGCAAAATGGTTGTCTATGGTTTCGATTTTAAGTTGAATTAAGTGAATTGAATTTTATGCCTGATCTCAGGCCGAGCACAAATAAAATTAGACTTTGTAGAAAAGTGAAGTGGTTTAATCCAAATTAGGCTCTGTCTGAGAACGAAGGAAAATAAATTAAACTGCACTGTTCGACTGACAAAAATATATACTATAGGACTGAAACTGAATTGGAGTGGATTTATTGAACTTGATTTAGAATTATTGGATTGAATAAATATAAATTAAGGGATTAAGAAAATGATAGAATAATTGGTAAATGATATCATTAATTAAAGTGGGTACTGTTATTAGTTAAACAAATGATTTCGGATGATTATATTTGTGATTAACTATAGGTATGGCTTGATATAATGAAACACTATATGACCCTAAGTCAAACGCTAATGAATGTTTTATCATATATATATTGAATAGAGCTTAATATATATAAATCATTGGGATTTAAACATTGAAATACGTAAACTGTTTTGTTATAGTAATGATTATAAATATTGATCAGAATATATATTATTATGATATAGGCATAATTATAAAAAGACTGATGAGACAGAATGATCAGGAAGAACCGACGGTTAGCAACCTCACCTGTTGCCCTACGATATCAGGTGCGCGGTTATTGGATTAGTCTGAGATTCATGACTAGGAATTAAATCGTAACTCGCTGTGCATTTTGAATATTTGATTGACTGCATTGATTGAACTGTTGCATCATATGCATAGCCCAATACAATTGAAACTGAATTACAGGGAAGTCTATTGACTGTCATGTTGATATTGTTTATCGATTGATTGATTCTGATTGAAACTGATTGATTGAAACCACAGTGATTGAATTGATTGAATATTGAATACTGTAATCCTTGAACCTCCATATAGTGGAGAAAAATGATTAATATATTGTAAAGTCTAGCTAGCTACTAGACTTTACTCCAGGACCCTTATGCGCATATGGTGAATGACCCCAACTGAATCAAGTACCGGTTGGATAGGGGATATTGAATGAATATAAATTGTGACTGTAAGACTACTGAGCTGTGGTAACTGTCTTATCAATGATTTTCTTTCCGATAATGACAGTATTGTGATATTGATTCGTATTGTTTCTGTTACGCAATTGTCAGGATAGTTAGAACTATCTTATCATTGATTTTCTTTCCGATAAAAATAGTATTGAGATATTGATTATGTATTGTTTCTGTTAATAAATTACCAGGATAGTTAGAACAGTATAAGCCATAACACGACATATACATGTTATTGTATCTGTCAGTGTTACCAGACTAGAAATTGTAAAGTTAAGAAACCAAACGTTACCAGATTTTATAGTTGAAAAGATTTTGACCCAAACCATTTATTATGATAAGATTCTTAGAGTTCTGATTTATTTATGTAATTGTTGTTGTTCAATTGGATACTGTTATTGAGCATTTGCATTCGTTATTATGAAATGAACTGTTAATTTCTCGTGCGGAGATTTCATTCTGAATATGAATTTCCTTCAAATCAAATAACCTCAGTGGCAATTAGCACTGAGAAATAATTTATTATTTCTCACGCGTTTCCCCTTGTGAGATTCACAGGTTTATAAGACGAAGACAGAGAAACGCTTTTGGGGTTATAATTGACAGCAGGGCCACCTAAAGGTATGGGATTTGGGATTTATCTTATCTGATATGGTGCAGAGAGTATTTCTCTAGCATCACCCACCGTAAAATGTCAGATAATTATTGTAAATAAATTGGGATGTGGGAAAAATAATGGATGCTATTGGTAATGCATAAAAAGATCCATGTCTTATGTTACGTATATTGAATGGTAAAAGGTACGCGGTAGTAATTGTCGCACCTCCGGATCGGGGGTGTGACAAGATTAGTCTTCATTACGGACCGTATCGGATGATACGGTCCGTATCCGATCTGTTATGCTGATCCTATTAACTACCTCCAAACTTATCTTCTAAATACAGACCGTGTTTGCCATTGTCTTTGTTTTCTTCTTAGCTTTCTGCTCCGTATTCACTGTCCTGGTCAGTATTGCTGGATACGGACCATAACAGAGAATATTCTCTTGTCTTTTCCAATGTTTTCCACCGAGCCCTTCCTCCAGCATGTTCACCTGGTCATGAAAAATAGGTAGATGTGATTCGTTCCCCCATTAAGGTCTTAAATAA
Organism: Carex littledalei; assembly: GCA_011114355.1. NCBI lineage: Eukaryota > Viridiplantae > Streptophyta > Magnoliopsida > Poales > Cyperaceae > Carex > Carex littledalei. The sequence continues at coordinate 10,940,495 of CM022094.1, forward strand.
ACTATAAATAAATAATTATTAAAAATATAAAAGTGGCATTGGGTTGCCTCCCAAGAAGCGCTTGTTTAAAGTCGTTAGCTTGACTTTGTTTCGTGTTAGTTTCTCCCAGATGTCCTCCTGACAATGCAAACAAGTCACTTGTCTGGGGGATTGCCTTTAATGTGATATGTGGTCTTGTTATCATCGCCTTTTTCAAAGAATTCGATTGTGAGTTTCTTTCGTATCATCTTCCCTTCTTCACATGCAACGGGAATGGTTCTTTCTTCCTTTGAGACGAGGTTGGTCATATCTTCCCCTTTGTCTTCTTCATTGGTTGGTGTTCGCGGTCCGGGGTCGAATACCATACCGTGTTGAGCGTTGATTCAATCTCATCAAGTCTTTGAGAAATTGCATCGAGTTCTTCGCAGAGGTTCTTGATTGATGCGAGGGCTAAGAGAAAATAATTCCTGCCTTTGGTGATATTAGGACTTTTCTTTAGATCATCAGTTTGTGTTGTCACGGAGCTTGGATGGGTCTGATTTTTTTCTCTATCATTGTCATCTTGTATGCTGAACAATCTCTCCATCTCAGCTACGCACATCACTTCCCTGATGTCTTCTAGTTCATCCAACCGCAATTCATCGTCGCCAGACTTGTCCATTGTTTCCAAGCTGTAAACAAGATTGATGTCAGGAGGGATCTCGAAGGTTTCATTCATGTTGTAGATCATCTTGTCTTCTCCAATATTTAATGAAATCTTCTCATTCCTAACATCAATCATTGCTCCACATGTGGCGAGGAATGGCCTTCCAATGATGATTGAAATTTGCTCGTCTTCTTCCATGTCAACTACCACGAAATCTGCTAGTATCCAGAATTTACCAACTTTGATTGGAACATCTAGCAACACTCCTTCAGGATATCGAATTGATCGGTCCGCGAGTTGTAATGAGATTCGCGTTGGTGATAGTTCTCCACATTCCAATTTGTCAAATACCGCCTTTGGCATTAAACTCACACTTGCTCCCAAATCACATAAAGCTCTCTTGAAATCCGTTGTATCAATGGTGCATGGAATTGAGAAGCTCCCCGGATCTTTCAACTTCGTTGGTACTTTGCTTTGCACGAGTGCAGCACTACATTCCAGGTTGAGCGAAAATGTTGAGAATTCTTGGAGTCTGCTGCGGTTCGAAATAATCTCCTTCAGAAATTTGGCATACGAGGGTATGCTTGCAATTGCCTCGGTGAAGGGGATAGTGACTTGTAGTTGCTTGAGCATCTCCATGAATCTCGCAAATTGTTGCTTCATCTTATGCTTGGCTGGCCTTTGAGGGAATGGCAGAGGTGGCTTGTAGGGTGGTGGTGCAATGTATTCAGGTTCGGTTTGTTGTTTGTCTTCACCTACAGTGTCATTCTGCTCCTTAATAGGGTCTGCTTGCATTTCAAATACGGGCGGCTTCAGTTGTTGCGGCTTGTATTCCTCGGAATGTGGTGGCTCTGCATGCATCTCATTGAGAATTAGATCGGGCATTGGAGGTCTCCTATAAGCTGTGCCGCTCCTTAACGTGATGCATTTGCAAGTCTCTCTTGGATTTTCTTCCGGTTGGCCCAGAAATTTGCATTTTCCACGTGTGATGCTCGAGAGTTCTTTTGTGTAACGCCACGTAATTTAAAGAATGGACATTAAAATAAAATAAAGCTTCTAAATCAATATAACTGTTATATAAAAATAAAATAGATGTAACGCCACGACATTTAGGTAATGGATTACTTTAATTTCATTAATAAATTAATTAAGAAAACCCAAACCGGATTGGGTTAATGAGAATATAATTAATTTAGAAGACCAAGCAAAATTTCAAAGCCAGCCCACAATTCCAAGCCCAATTCCCTAATTAAGTTACTAAACCTAATAACCCCTATTTAAACCCCCCACATTCCACCCCCCCACAGCCGACACACTCTTTCAAAAATAAAATAGTAAACTAAACTCTCTAGCCACCTCACCTTCTCTTGTCGGCCTCAAGGTAACATTCATCTTCAAACTAATTAAATTATTATTTCTTACTTGAATAGATTAATAATAAATCCATCAAATAAACAAAACCTTAGGGACGTGTATTTTCTTCTCTGTATTATTTCGTTTCATTTTTCTTTTTGTTTTGATTTTGTTTTCTTTATTTCTTCTCCACAAAAATAAAATAATAAATCCAAGGCATAAACGATGTATAACATCTATACGGCTTGGTTTGATTCTTGTTCTTCGTTTATTTCGATCTTTTCATAATCCGACCTATAATCGGTGCAAGACACCTACACGGGTCATGTTACGATGACAACTCCAAAGGGAACCTTAGATGTTCCAATAGTTGAAGTAACAATAACTTGGAATCTTATACGATGATTCTATTAATTCCTTCCGCAATTCATTTCTCCTTTCAATTAAAAATGATTAGTTTAATAAATATACATAGATGATATCATGAATTTCTTTTCTCCATTTATTCATCTTATTTTAAATTAATCCCTACGAGTTATAGTATTGAAGAAAGTATATAGAAATTTCATTATTATTAGCACCTAATGGTAATCATAAATAATACCTTCCTTTAATAATTTACTTCCATATTTTCAAATATTTGGATACCTTCTGTTAACTTAGTTTCTTTATTTAAATACACTTATCTTATATTGATAAATAGATACTAGTGAGGATGTATTTATAAAATTTTCACACGATTGATTCAAAAGTCCAAGACTTCTGTTAGTAATATATATATTTATATATATGTAGTAAAATTCCCTTCTAGATTAGTCATCTATTCTAAATTTCCAGATTTCCCTGCTAATAAATACTTTCCTTATCCTATCTCAACCGATTCGAACCCTTATTAAATTATTTAAACTTCAATCATTCATTTAAATATTATATTCTTTTCTGTCATTCAATATCTCTACCGAATTTAATATAGCTCATTTAATTAAACTTTGATTTCATTGTTTGACTTTTTGAATCTTAAAAGTTTAATTGTTAATGCTTCGATTTAATTGCTGCTAAGAATTTTCATGAGTATTCACTTTCGGTTAGAGTATCTAATTATCTTTTGAACTTTAACCCCTTACCTTTAATAATTAATTACGTAACCTAGTCTCGAAGAATTCTAAAAAAAGACTTTAATTAGTAAATCAAAGAACTCTAGAATGATTAATACGAGGTATTAATGTGGACATTCGTTTAGGTTCAAACTCTGGAGTCCTAGAAGATCTTGAGACATTTAACGACTTCCCTACGACAACAGGTGCGGGTTTCCTAGACTTTATAAAACTATCTTACTTGCCGATTGTCATTCAACTGTTTATTATTATGGCATTAGATGGAATTATGCATGTTGTTTTTCGAACCATTCGTATGACTTGAGTAGTACATAAATAAATTGCATGAAATGATAGGATTCATACATTGACCAATGGACTTGCATGAATAGGATGTATTGAGCATGGCATGAATTGTGATTGAATAAAAGTGCATGACATGAACGAGTTAGGAAACTGAACAGGGGCCGATATGCTAGCTTGCATATTGGGATGTATACATTGGGTCTAGTGTTCGACTGGACCCCTCGTTAACGTGACTGTAGGCGAAAGCGGTCCTGTCACGGATGTGATTGTAGGCTGACGCGGTCCAATCGCGTACGTGATTGTAGGCGCAAGCGGTCCTGTCACGGACGTGATTGTAGGCGGAAGCGGTCCTATCACCGCCAAGACCTAGCGGCATATGAATTCACCGTCTAGTGAGGCACACGAAATAGATTAACAGAATTTTAAAAGTAAATGAAAGTAGTAAGTAATGATAGGATGTGCATTGCATTAGAAGAAGCATACGCATTTTAATTATGTATGTTCATATTTGTGAGAATAAGTAAAGGTTTTATAAGGTTTGGGCTGGAACTAAATCCCGCACTGAGAGAAGGTTCGATCTCTCACCCGTTCCACTTTTATGTGGGTTCCAGGTAACGAAGAACAAGGATTCGAGCAAGGACAAGAGTGAGACTAAGCGGGAAGGCTTATGATTGATAAATTGCCACATGTTGTTTAGTTATGTTTCTATGATTCAATAATTGATACATTGAGCAGGCATGGTAGTGCTTGTGTTACTAGCCATGTCCGCCATGATCGTTTGTGAAACTCTTTTGATTATGAAATAAATGTGGCTTTATTTATATTGTTATTGATAATGTATGTGATGTGAATACGCCTTACGTAGAAATACGTGGCGGGTTGTCCCGGGGTGTGACAACTAAGTTGGTATCAGAGCCAGCACATACAATATCAATAATTCCCCGCTAAGTGAGTGCGTGTTAAGGTCTTATCTTTAGAATTCAGATAATGCAATTTAAATACATAATTTCGTTGAGACTCCAAGTAATGCAGTTTACGTAGAAATAAGTGTTAAGGTCTTGTCTTTAGAATTCAAGCATAACAATTTCTATCCGAAATTTAACTTTTGTTTTCATTTAATATCCAACAATCATAATTCCGGATTTGAATAGTTATTGAAGTTTGGAAATTCCGAAATTGATATATCTAGATATAGTATTCCACTAAATTTCGGCTTAATGTTTTCATTAATTTTCTAATATTAAAGCAAAGGAACTGGACTATTTTTTTTCCAGATTAAATGTTTTTGTTATTTAAATGAAGAATTTTATAATTAAGGTATACAAATAATTAGAATTTAATCTATCAATCATGTAAGGAATATATTTTATTTTATTAATCTTGGCAAAGATACTTTCCTCCTAGAGCACCAAATATAATAAGGAAAATAAAAATTCCCAACATAGCTATTAGTCAGCAACGATGTTTTTCTAACTGTTCTATCTTCATGAGGCCCAATACCGATTAATTATAATTTCACACTCGAAAGTTCAAAGTTTCTTAAAATAATCACTTTTAATACATGGGTACACACTTTGAATATTTCCTCAATGTTAAAAAAAAAAAATGCAATATCAATTCTTGGTATTAAAACCACTACGACTACAGATTTTGAATGATTAGACGATTAACTCCATCAAATCTGATCTCATACGACTTTCATTAAATCATCATTTATTATTAGTCTCATTAAATTTGTTGTCAAGATTTCATTTAATTTACTTGTGAAAATAAATTGAGTATTTAATCAGAGTAGCGCAGTGGAAGCGTAGTGGAAGCATTTATCATTTTATGTTTTGAATTTTGAGGACAAAATTCTTTTTGTAGGGGGAAAGAATGTAATATTTTGTCACAATTAGTAAAAGTAATAACAATTTAATATTTGAATTTTGAGAATTTAAACAACGTATGCAAGTCATTAGTTATGAATTTAAGCAACTTATGCAAGTCATCTTATATATTTTCTGTGTTCGAAGTACTATATTAAAAGACTATTACTAATTGTATTATTATTTATGCTTACAAGATTCCTTAAAATATAAAATTATAGGTCTTTTGTAACAAATTATATTTCATAAATAATATTATGATAATTTGACCGCACAATTAAATATTATGGCTGGCTCATTATAGAAATTTTAAAGGAATTTTATATGTCTCTGTTAAAAGAAAAAAAAAAAAAGTTTCTAAACCAATATAGTTATTAGTATTTTAAAAGAAGAAAAATAAAATAGTAGAATTGATATGTTTGAAGAGAGATTTGTGGAACTCAATTAACAGAATTAATTGGTTTGCATTTGAATATATTACACCGCATTTAAAGTAGGAACTATTCACGCATAGAAATTGATTAATTATCATTATTTGGATACTCCAGTTAACATCAAAAGGGAAAGTATATGTATTTTTCCAATTAGGCACGAAATTCGAGAATTCCTGTTAATATTGATTGATTACATGCATGCATGCAGCGAGTTATTTTTGTAAACCTCTAATTTTGCTTTATTTCTAAATTTTGATTTGATATATTTCCATTTCAAAACTTGAAAAATAAAAGAAACCAGCGTGGTCTCATGAACTAATGCTGCCCCCCTCGTCCTCATAACTCTCATATTCTACCTGTTACCAGTTCTAAGTTCGAAGCATTATATTAAAAGACAATCTTAGTACATAGTTGTGTTATTTATTTATGCTTACAATATGCCACGTACATACAATATTAAGAACTTCTCGTTAAATGGAAATACATTAAGGTATTGTCTCTAAAATTTAGATAGAGAATATTCTCGTATGATCTTATCCTTCTCACTTATTTTGATTGTTTCCGTTGTAAATTCAAATTCTATTACAAGTATAATTTCAATAAATCCGCTAAATGTCGTGAAGCTATCATCAGTTGTTTCCACAATCGTACTCTAAAAAAAAGACAAATTCGGATATCATCCTAGTGACAAATTTAAGGTCTGCCGCGTAAAAGACAAAAAGTGCTTAGAGATAGTATTATCACAAATCTGGGTGACAAATTTTAATTATCCATTTATTACGTTTGTACCCGTCCAAATTGTTATCCAAGGTGATCCTATGCGTATCATGTAGTAATTAATACAAACTCAATTAATATAGTTATTTTCATAGTAGTATGTTTATACGGCTAATCTATTAAGGCGTACTGGAACAAACCCGAATTGTCAGATCAGTCAAGTGATATTACACATTCATGTTAATTATATTGTGATGGATGATGATTTCACCGAGCAGTATAAGAATCCTTATTTTGGTTCAGATACTATGATATACTAGCAAGACAAATAAAGTTAAATAAAATAATGATATAATCTGAGATGCATGCTTAGCTTGTAGGATACGTATCAAAATGTTCTTTAACTATTAACCAAAGCAACAAAATATTAGATATATTGAGGGTTACACGATTCCTTAATATTTATAAGCTATATATATATATATATATATATATACGGTCAATCAAGAAAGCTAAACCATTACTCACATAATAGATAATACTTTGTTCTATTTTCGAAAATTTTAGTTGGTTCAATATACTGAACCAAACTATATATGCTTATTTCTAGTCTTGACATGATTTAATCGATAGATATACGAAATCTTGTAGTAAGTCAGCTAAAACCTATCTAATCTAATGTCGTAGCAACTTCCTCCCCTAAATTATAAAATTAAAAACATTGGTACTATAACCACACGTCATATACTTAATTGAGATTTAGGTGCAATTAATTATGTCAAAGGTAATTATCAGCTAATATAGTTGAAAAAAAATCGAAGAAATAAGTCTAGGAAATTTGATAAACTATTTAATACGTGGAAATACGTGTGAGAACTAAATACGGATACTTTGGTTAATGATTTGATACCATGGATTTCATCACCGGATGTAGTCATTTAGTATTATCTAAGAAGTGTGTAAACAAGGCAACAATCAAAGACAACGCTGACAGGGCTCAATTTATTTTAAGCGACGAGATACCACTCGCGGTCGATAGAAAAAGTACGCAAATATCTGGAGACGGCCCCTGTAATTCAAGGCTAGGAGATCACGAGCGGCTAAATGTGCATCCACGAAGAGAAGTATGATGTTTTAGAGTCAGGAGAAAGCGGAACTCTAGATATGTAGAATCTTTCGAAATATTAAAGCACATAATACCATTTGCCTAAGAGTCAGCACTACCTAACCAGGATAAAATATATCCAGTCTTCTACATCTCACAACTGCAACTATATATATTCGAGACACTTGAGAACGGTTCTGTTCAGCGGACTGAACATGATTCTTAAGAGGGGGAGGATGTAACGCCACGTAATTTAAAGAATGGACATTAAAATAAAATAAAGCTTCTAAATCAATATAACTGTTATATAAAAATAAAATAGATGTAACGCCACGACATTTAAGTAATGCATTAATTTAATTTAATTAATAAATTAATGGAGAAACCCAAACCGGATTGGGTTAATGAGAATATAATTAATTTAGAAGACCAAGCAAAATTTCAAAGCCAGCCCACAATTCCAAGCCCAATTCCCTAATTAATTTACTAAACCTAATAACCCCTATTTAAACCCCCCACATTTCCCCCCCACAGCCGACACACTCTTTCTCACAAAATAAAATAATAAACTAAACTCTCTAGCCACCTCATCTTCTCTTGTCGGCCTCAAGGTAACATTCATCCTCAAACTAATTAAATTATTATTTCTTACTTGAATAGATTAATAATAAATCCATCAAATAAACAAAACCTTAGGGACGTGTATTTTCTTCTCTGTATTATTTCGTTTCATTTTTCTTTTTGTTTTGATTTTGTTTTCTTTATTTCTTCTCCACAAAAATAAAATAATAAATCCAAGGCATAAACGATGTATAACATCTATACGGCTTGGTTTGATTCTTGTTCTTCGTTTATTTCGATCTTTTCATAATCCGACCTATAATCGGTGCAAGACACCTACACGGGTCATGTTACGATGACAACTCCAAAGGGAACCTTAGATGTTCCAATAGTTGAAGTAACAATAACTTGGAATCTTATACGATGATTCTATTAATTCCTTCCGCAATTCATTTCTCCTTTCAATTAAAAATGATTAGTTTAATAAATATACATAGATGATATCATGAATTTCCTTTCTCCATTTATTCATCTTATTTTAAATTAATCCCTACGAGTTATAGTATTGAAGAAAGTATATAGAAATTTCATTATTATTAGCACCTAATGGTAATCATAAATAATACCTTCCTTTAATAATTTACTTCCATATTTTCAAATATTTGGATACCTTCTGTTAACTTAGTTTCTTTATTTAAATACACTTATCTTATATTGATAAATAGATACTAGTGAGGATGTATTTATAAAATTTTCACACGATTGATTCAAAAGTCCAAGACTTCTGTTAGTAATATATATATTTATATATATGTAGTAAAATTCCCTTCTAGATTAGTCATCTATTCTAAATTTCCAGATTTCCCTGCTAATAAATACTTTCCTTATCCTATCTCAACCGATTCGAACCCTTATTAAATTATTTAAACTTCAATCATTCATTTAAATATTATATTCTTTTCTGTCATTCAATATCTCTACCGAATTTAATATAGCTCATTTAATTAAACTTTGATTTCATTGTTTGACTTTTTGAATCTTAAAAGTTTAATTGTTAATGCTTCGATTTAATTGCTGCTAAGAATTTTCATGAGTATTCACTTTCGGTTAGAGTATCTAATTATCTTTTGAACTTTAACCCCTTACCTTTAATAATTAATTACGTAACCTAGTCTCGAAGAATTCTAAAAAAAGACTTTAATTAGTAAATCAAAGAACTCTAGAATGATTAATACGAGGTATTAATGTGGACATTCGTTTAGGTTCAAACTCTGGAGTCCTAGAAGATCTTGAGACATTTAACGACTTCCCTACGACAACAGGTGCGGGTTTCCTAGACTTTATAAAACTATCTTACTTGCCGATTGTCATTCAACTGTTTATTATTATGGCATTAGATGGAATTATGCATGTTGTTTTTCGAACCATTCGTATGACTTGAGTAGTACATAAATAAATTGCATGAAATGATAGGATTCATACATTGACCAATGGACTTGCATGAATAGGATGTATTGAGCATGGCATGAATTGTGATTGAATAAAAGTGCATGACATGAACGAGTTAGGAAACTGAACAGGGGCCGATATGCTAGCTTGCATATTGGGATGTATACATTGGGTCTAGTGTTCGACTGGACCCCTCGTTAACGTGACTGTAGGCGAAAGCGGTCCTGTCACGGATGTGATTGTAGGCTGACGCGGTCCTATCGCGTACGTGATTGTAGGCGCAAGCGGTCCTGTCACGGACGTGATTGTAGGCGGAAGCGGTCCTATCACCGCCAAGACCTAGCGGCATATGAATTCACCGTCTAGTGAGGCACACGAAATAGATTAACAGAATTTTAAAAGTAAATGAAAGTAGTAAGTAATGATAGGATATGCATTGCATTAGAAGAAGCATACGCATTTTAATTATGTATATTCATATTTGTGAGAATAAGTAAAGGTTTTATAAGGTTTAGGCTGGAACTAAATCCCGCACTGAGAGAAAGTTCGATCTCTCACCCGTTCCACTTTTATGTGGGTTCCAGGTAACGAAGAGCAAGGATTCGAACAAGGACAAGAGTGAGACTAAGCGGGAAGGCTTATGATTGATAAATTGCCACATGTTGTTTAGTTATGTTTCTATGATTCAATAATTGATACATTGAGCAGGCATGGTAGTGCTTGTGTTACTAGCCATGTCCGCCATGATCGTTTGTGAAACTCTTTTGATTATGAAATAAATGTGGCTTTATTTATATTGTTATTGATAATGTATGTGATGTGAATACGCCTTACGTAGAAATACGTGGCGGGTTGTCCCGGGGTGTGACATTTTGCCATCTTAGAGACATGATCTTCTAAGTCTTTGCTGTGGTTTGTTAAGGATTCGATCTTTTGCGTGATTTCAGCGTTAGCCTTGTCTTGCTTCTCTAGGAATCTCTTCATTAGTGATGTGATGTCAGGTTGCTGTGGTTGGTTGTACTGCCTCGGTTGGTAGTTCGGTTGAGGATTGTTGTATCTTGGTTGGTAATTGGTTTGTGGTTGGTATTTCTGTTGAGGTGCAGCAGGTCTTTGATTGTTTGCGTATGAGAGATTTGGATGGTTTCAGTTATTCGGATGGTACGAATTATAGGTGGGCTGAGGTCGAAAGCTGTTGTTGATGGTGTTTACTTGCTTTGTTTCTTTCTCAGTTTCCGTCACATTCGTACATTCGGCCATCTCATGCGCTCCTTCGCAATAGCCACATGTTGTTGCGGCATTGACTGCTGCTACCGTTCGCTGCTTGGTCTGCTTGTTGAGTGCTAGTTGCAAAGCATCGATCTTTGCATTTAGCATGGATATTTCATCAACTTTGTGTATGCCAGGTGTTGAAGTCGGCTTCTTGCGCTCAGGGATCCAGTAGTGTTAGTTGATTGCAATATCTTCAATTAGGTTGTAAGCCTCGTCAGGTTCCTTGTTCATGATTGCTCCTCCTGTGGAAGCATCAATAGACAACCTATCGGTAGGGTTTAGACCATTATAAAAAGTTTGAACAATCAACCATCTTTCTAGACCATGATGTGGACAACACCTTAACATATCCTTATATCTATCTCGTGCTTCACACAATGATTCACCATCTCTTTGTTCAAAATTAGTAATTGCATTTCTGAATCTTGAAGTTTTAGAAGGTGAAAAATATTTTGCAATGAACACATTAAACAATTGGTCCCAAGTTTGAATAGAGTTGGCCGGTAAGGAAAACAACCATGCTATTGCTTTACTTTTAATGATAATTGAAATAGCCTTAGCCTGATTGCTTCATCGGTGACTCCGTTGATCTTTATCATCTCGCATATTCCAAAAAAATTGACAAGTGAAGATGTGGATCCTCGCTTGGAAATCCTCCAAATTGTTGTTGCGAAATCATATTTATGAGAGCAGGTTTGATCTCAAAATTACGGTTTGTAACAGTTGGTGGGTTTATGCTTGAGTTAGGATCATTCACGTGCGGTACGCAATAGTCTCGTAGAAGTTTGGGTCTTGCTGCATTATGAACTCCATTTTCATCATTGCATTCTTGTCCGTTTAATGGTGGATTGTTGTGAATCGGTTCGTTCGGTGGGTCATCCATGTTGATCGAATCTAAGTCTCCTTCGCTTTCAGAATAACTTGAGGAAGGACTATGATTGGTCCTTATCGATATGTGGAAGCGAATTGTCCCCTCCTACTTGCAATCCTTAGAGATCTCCGTAGGGATGATTCGGCCAGCGTGCAATATCCTAAGAAACAAAAGAAAATCTGAAAATTAAACTAAAACTGAAAAATAAAATAAAAATAAAAAAGAAAAACGAAATTGAAAATAAAAGTGAAAAGAAGAAAATTAAAATGTAGAAAATTAAAAGTCTATGCGTCTCTAATTAATTGGATTCAATGGTCAAAGCAAGGGCATCTCGCGAGGCCTTGCACAATAAACCGTTATTCCCCGGCAACGGCGCCAAAGAGCTTGATCACTCAAAAGAGAGCGATGTTATCTTTTAAAATTTATAAACTTGGAAATACTATTGGTTCGAATCGCAAGTGCACAATCCTATCGAGTAGTATAATCGAGGTCGATCCACAGCAAATATTGGTTTACAATCTTGAGCGATCAAATCACAATCTTTCAAAAGACTAGACGAAATCTGAAAATTTAAGAGTTGAAGTTGTGATCAATGTAAATTTGGCACAATTAAAAGTAATTAAAATAAAGATAGATATGAGAATTCCTAGGGTTTCGGCACACCATCGCTACTCAATCCACTTTGATATTCTACTTCCGTCGGGTCTGATTTTCTGTTGTTATTTTATGAAAGACACCACATAGGACACTGCGAGTTATCTTACGCAAATGACAGATCTTCCATCGAGATACTACATAGGACACTGCGAGTTATCTTACGCAAATGACAGATCTCTAAATACACAAGTTACTATATAGATCACTGCGATTTATTTTACGCAAATGATAGAACTTGGTTCGCGTTTTGTTGTTCTGATTTATGGTTTCCCCGCTAAGGTTTTCTTCACATAAATCTAATGATTTCCAACGAGGCTAACTCGTGCATCATAGTTTCTCTTACCATTAAAGCACTGTCACTACCCTAACGGATTAAACTAGATCATCAATATTAGATGAAGGGATAATAAATCACAAAAGCATTTCAATCAAACAACAAGACATCATAATCAACAGAAAATATATATATCAAAGCATCATGAGTAACAAGGTTTACTGCCTAGCCCCTAAGAAAAGAACTTAGTCGCGGAACGGCATGGTTACAATCACTCCTCTCTTTCTCACTTAATCAAATCTAACCCAAATTATAAAGATAGTTTCTTCTTCTGTCCAGGGTGCTTATGTAGGAGTGAAGGAACGTCTGGAGTTGAGTGGAGGCCAAGAAACATGATCTGGATACAGCTGTAGCAGTTATTCCCCAAAGGGCGCCTTGGTTACGGACCATACTGGCTGGTACGGTCCGTAATGAGACCATGTCGCTGAAGGTTTTAATGCGTATTGCGCCATCTCCTGGTCTGTATCCGGTTAGGTCCGTATCAAGCAATACGGGCTGTAACAGAGCCTTAGTCGATGAGCGTCGCTTATCCGATTGGCCTGATTCTTGCTCCATTTGATGTAAAATAGTCTCAAAACCTGTTTTCTGCAATAAAACATAAAGGGTGACAGTAATATTTTTCTCTAATTAATTAAACATAAGTGTGAGATAACATGTAAAACCTAAGCTAAAACCCAACGTAATTCATCATCATTTTGACTCTGATCAGGGTGGACTTGAAATAACAGGTGGATTCCAAAGAATTACAGCAGATTTAGTGCCTTTTTTATGTACCGAACAATCACTCCATATTATATTCATTATAGTATCAAATTTGAATACGAATTTACTCGGAGAGGAAAATATAACAAATTTGTTTATTTTTAGAAAAAATGAAATCTTTTTTCGAAGCCATAGAAGGAACAGTGTAAATGTTACGGTTTCTTTAGGCATTTGCTAAGGAACTGCAGAACTCCTATGGTTCCTAAGTGTTTCACATTGCTACACCAGCGACTACCACAGTAAATCCATCCCTCTTGTTCTCCCTCTTTTCTTTAATATTAATATAAATTGATTATTAATAAACTGTATCAATTGTTATCATATTTTTAAATATGAAAAATTGTATAAAATAGAATAGTTATAATGTGAGAAATGAAATGATCAAATTGCATAATATATTATAAATTTATTGTATTGAATTGTTATTGTGATTTTAAATTTCTTTAAAAGGACTATGTCAGTTTCAAATAAAAGAAAAATGCATAACCATTGAAAATAAGAAATTTCAACTCAAGTTTTCTGAGCTTAGGAAGATTATTTTAGGGTTCGAAAACAACCGGTATGGGCTATGTCCAACAACTTATGTAGATTTCTTTGCAAGCTTTCCAGAATGAGATCATAATAAGTAACCGGAGTTTCCAATCGAAAGTGACGTACATTTAAATTTTGTTTTATTTTTTTGTTGAATTTCTTCGACCTACAAATTAATTTATATTGAATAAAATAAATTAATTAGTTGCCAACAAATTAATTTAAAGTCCGAATAATTGTCAACAAATTAATTTATATTTTTAACTTAATTTCTAAATTAAAGTAGAATTTTTAATGTGAAAAATTGGAGTTGAATTAAAGAAATTAACTGATCTAAGAAACTGATGTCGATTTGCAATTCGTTAGGGAGAGAAAAAACTTTGTGACCAAGCGTGTAACTATGTAAATTTCTAAGGACTACACTCTAAGGGTATGTTTGGTTGGAGTGAGAATAGGCTATTCTTGGAACAAGGCTATTCGGAATAGCTTGTTCTATGTTTGGTTGGAGTTGAATAGTTAGAATAGAGAATTCAAGTCTTTTGTCTTATTAGAATAGTTTATTCTTACAAAAAGTTGGATTTGGCTATGGGATCCTTCTATGGGATAGAAAAACAATTTTCATCTTTCCAGTACATTAAAAGAGAAATTGTACAAATTGCCCTACCTTTCAAAATTTTCAAACAAAATATCCCTCCTCTAAAATAATTAACAAAATACTCTTGTAGAGTCCTCATTTCCCCCTCTCTATCCCTACCTCATTTTTACTCTCATCAAGTTTGACATCTCCTTACATTTCATTAGACTTTAATGAATGCATACAAGATTTAAAAAAAATATGTAATTCAAACAATACATTTTTTTGTAGACATGCAACAAAATTTTCAGTTAGATGATATATATATCGAATACATATTTCTTTGTAAATTTTCAGTTAGACATGCAACATATTTCATCTAACTCATATTGATAAAAAAATATGTAATTCAAACAACAAATTACATTCATCATGGTGTAAATAATTTACACGATTATACTGGTTGCCACTAGTATCTCTGACCAACTCATATTGATAAAATTACAAAAGACAATAAATTTAAAAATAGAAACCAGTTAGGTCGGAGTTTTATAAATAGTGTCATATGTTTGTTATTTTTTTTTTAAAAAGGCTCATTATAATAATCATATTTTGATGAATTTAATTTTTTTTATTACTGATAGCATATATTCATTAATTTGATGTATTGCGATTCAAATTTACAAAAGCGAACCTGTCCTGAATGCAAGAATCAAACACTAATATATATTTCCATTTTCATCTACTAATTGGACACCATCAGTACCAGAGATAATTGTCATTTTCATCTAAATAATGTCTTATATTGTAATCAAACAGAGAAGAAAATATCTTCACAATATATAATTTTTGTGTGTTATAATATGGAGATAAATTATTTTTTTCTCATAATTTGTACTTCTTATTTACATCTCAAAAGTATTTATATTTTTTATGTAAAATTTTCACACTTATTTTTTCGAATGATTATAAGAAAGTTTAAATGAAACACTGTTAAATAAGTAAAATATAAATTTAAGAGTTTATCTTTCTAATAACATACTGTATAGTCATCATGTAAATAATTTCATCATGTGCATATTAGAATAAATACTTAAAAAAACATGTATTCGATACGAATTATATATATATAATCTAATTGAAAATTTTGTTGCCAAAAATTTGTTATTTGATTTACATATTCTTTAAAATATTTTATTCACTCATTCAAGTCTAATGAAAGATAATGATGTGTCAAACTTAATGAGAATAAATAGGAGGTAAGGATAGAGAAGGGGAAATGAGAATTCACAGGGGTATTTTGTTAATTATTTTAAAGGAGGAGCATTTTGTTTGAAAATTTTGAAAAGTAGAGCAATTTATAAAATTTCCCTCATTGAAAAGTACTTAGTACTTGTCTAAAAATAAAAGATTTGGTGGAATATTAGGGCTACGACAGCATGCATGCATTCGCGCATTAAAGGAAGGAAGCGACTAATTTTACCCAGCGAGTTGTATCTAGTTTTTACCCGAACCAATTGTCATTTGACTTGCGCGAATACTGTAAAACTATATACTCCATACTGTATACTTAAATAACAAATCATATATAATACGTAATTCAAAATTCTAACAACCAGCGACTCTTGCAAGTGGTCCCAAGTTTGTTGCTAACCTTTTGCAACTTGCACAACTTGCCAAACTGCATGTACTTCTTGCGGGACCACTTGCTGTACTTTCAGAGTGATAACTTCTAGAAGATTTCAAAACCGGACCACTTCTCAAACTTGCAGTTATTTCCAAATAACACCTAAAATTATGCAAAATTAATTTTTTTGCATCAAATTTTTTTTTAAAAATTAAATTTTTTAAATTTTTAAATTTTTTTTTAGTTTTTTTAAATTTTTTTATTTTTTTTCATCATTGTTTTTCTTCAATTATTAATATTTATATATGCATCTATATCATGTAAAATAATACTATATATATTGTAAAACAAATCTATGTATACTATAACCAGAAGATGGATATTGAAAGGTGAAATAAAACATGAATACTGTAAAACTGACAGATGCATATATAAAACTAATATATACAAACTATAAGACTTCAATACTGTAAAACTTGCAGATGTAAACTATAAAACTAACAGATGCAAAATATAAGACTTCAATACTGTAAAACTGATACCTGAAACTATAAAACTAACATACACAAACTATAAGGCTTCAATACTGTAAAACTCGCAGATGTAAACTATAAAACTAATAGATACAAACTATAAAACATCAATACAATAAAACACATTGTTCAACAAAAATAACTGTTCATAAGCATAAAATGTCACTAGTCACAACCACACTGTTCAACAGTAGCAAACACAAACAATAATATTCAACATACAAAATACATATGTTCCACACAAGTATACTATTCAACATACAAAGTTTGTTACTTCATAATCCTCTGGTGAACATTATTTGGATGAGTGAAAAGCCTCATCACTAGATAACACGCGACAACATTATCACCCTTCTTGTGACTTGTCATCTTGCATACACCAAATCCAGTCTGAAACCCATAAAGTTTCCAAAAATCGTGCGCTTCCTCAACAGAAAAAAAAATCATCACCAACAACAGGAGCACTTACTAAAGAGTTTTCAGAGACCTCTGATTCTCCTGATCCCTGTCCTACTATATCTAATACTACATCTGGTTCTGCATTCAAATCTCATTGATGAATCTCAAACTCTCCTGATCCCTCTCTTACTATATCTACCAATACCTCTAGTTCTGCATTCAAATATCATTCATGTATGCCTCTATGTTATGCAACTTGATCAACTGGAACAACATCAGCTATCGAAATATCACTTCCCATATCTTCATTCAAGTCAAAGTCCATTGTATAAAAACTATAAACATCAATAATAAATAATGTAAGACACCATAACAAAAGATATACTGAAGTATAACAATATGTAATAAAACCACTGTAATTGTGTATATTACATCCTGTAAAATAAGACATTCAGATAACACGAGGTCTGTGAAAATAATTACATATATCCTGTAAAATAATACCTATATCCTGTAAAACTGTTAAACATGTCATGTAAAGACAATAAAAGAAAAAAATAATGCATAGATCCTATAAACTGTTGCATATATCATGTAAAACCGTTAAATATATCATATAAAATACTGTACAAAACCTTTAAACCTGATTAATATATCATGTAAAACACTGTATATATCATGTAAACCTATTAGATAAATACTGGAAATTTAAATCAGTAAAACTGTTAAACATATTATGTAAATTTTTCATAGATCGTGTAAAACACTGTATATATCATGTAAATCTATTAGATAAAACTGGAAATTTAAATTAGTAAGACTGTTAAAACAGACCTTGTAAATATTGTATATCTTCTGTAAACTATTGCATATATATCTTGTAAAACTGTTAAACACATCAAGTAAAATAAAGAAAAGAAATACAATGCATAGATCATGTACAATATCTGATATATCCTTAAAACTGTGAAACATATCCTAAAAAATACTATAAATAACTTTTTAACCTAACTGATAAATCCTGTAAAATAATGTATAAAACTTGTAAACCTAATACATGAATACTGGAAATTTAAATCAGTAAAATTGTTAAACAAATTCTGTAAATTTTCCATAGATCATGTAAAACACTGTATATATCATGTAAATCTATTAGATAAATACTGGAAATTTAAATCAGTAAGACTGTTAAAACAGACCCTGTAAATATTGCATATCTCGGGGAACTAGCTGAAGTGCTGGAGCTGCTGCCAAATCCGCACCTGATCAGAGCCCGGTGTGATATGTTGCTCTTAGTCGGGTTTGGCTCCTCTTAATTAGTTCTATTTCACCTTCACCTAATCATCTCGGCCTCCGCCACTGGATTCAGATTCTACTTCCTCCATTTCCGCCGCATCAATCAATCTGTCATTTGTGTTTGTGGGGATGTAAACAGAAACAACGATCTTCAACGATCTTCACGATCAGAGATCAACGAGGTTTACAGATCGAAGTTAAAATCAAATTCAAACTTCACGATTGGGGTAGACCTCGAGAAAATCAGAGATCAGTCGAATGGGGGAGACCTCGAGAGAAAAATTATGCTTCGATTTAAGCGGCATATAGAGAGATCGCTGAGAACGAAGGAGAGGAGAGAGATTGGATATTCAATAAACGATGACGATGATGATTTGACCGGGCGGAGATGGCCTGATCGGAGCGTTGACGGAGAAAAGGTTTTAGAGAGAAGAAGAGTTGGGATTGAATACGGAAAAAAAATTCTTAAATAAGTGAAAGTTGGAGGCCGACGGTTAAAAGCAGTTGAAACCTTATCCGAAACATTTGGGTATAAATTGGGTACAAAAGGCTGGGTAAGGAAACCTTTTCTCTTAAGGGAAAGGAATGTATTTTTAAAACCATGTCATTTTTAATTTCAGATCGGAACGGGTCAAGACCAAGAATTAGGTCGAGGGAATCAAAGTAACATCTCCATATGTCAACGCTTATCTGCTCCATTTGGATCTAGATCAAGGAGAAGTCTCCAAAGTTAATTATGTACAGTTTTGTTTTCCTGGGACCAGCTTTTATGTTAAAAAGAAAGATTGACCGGTAGAAAATAGCAACAATTATATGTCGTTAACAATTAATAAAAGGAAGCTGATATGAGTATCCACACTCTAGTATCCGCATTGTACCCGCACCTTAATTGTCATATTTCTGATGAGATCCATGATGACGTAATTTTCTCTTTCAAATGAGATCCATAATGACGTACTTTTGGGCTCGTCGTCACGCAAGTATTTATACCTATACTTGCAAATATTTTTTTACCTATGACACTGGATTACATCTGAAAGTATTAATATCAAGTATTTTAAGTATTTATACCTATAAGGTCAATTATTTTGTTAGATGAATGTTGACGCGGAGACTATTAGAGAATGTTGATGGGGGATACGGGGTCCCTACTACTTTATTAGAGGAAGGTTGACGCGGGAACGATTAGGGGACTGGAAAAGAGAATGATCAAATCAAGTTACGCATGCAAGTTTATATATCTTATTTTGCAAGTATTAATATTTTATGTTCCAAGTATTTATACCTATGAAGATTGACGTGGAGACGAGTGTGGAGACTGGAAAAGGAGGACCATATAATTAGTGGGGACCATAGTACAACCTTCCTCTAATTAGTGAGAACCATAGTACAACTTTCCTCTATTGTTGCTGCGGGTACAATGCGAGTACTGGAGTGAGAGGATTGAAATAATTATTCTTAATAAAAAAGGTGTGATTCTCAACTATCTTGTCTAGTGGTTAATATTAAAACGTGAACGAGGCACTAGAAAGTATCTTACCACAATTGGAAGTTATGAACAGTTCATGGCCATTAATTATAGAAGTAACTATATAAGAACAATATGAAATAAAAAAAAAAACTATACACATTGACATTGACATTGACATTGTCATGTTGCTATGATACTTCTGCTTAGCTAGTTGCTCTTATTTAAAATAAGCTCTCACATTGATCCTGTCAAGCTATGGAACCACACTTAAAAAAAAAAAAGAAATACATGCAATTTGTATTTTTTAGACAATGAAAACGATACATTTAGACATTCTTTGTAGAGTTGTGTTAGTTCAGAATAACTAAATATACTTTGAACTGTTCTAATAGGTAAAATAGGAAATTAACCTCCCTTTATATGGTAGCTAAAAAATTAACACGAATTTCATTTCCTAAAAAAATTCGACCTGCTTTCCTCCTCCTTATGTCGACCCGACCCATAAAATCTTCAGGAACTTGCTCCGCATCAACCCGCTACAGTACGCCTTGCATTTTTACGGACCAAGCTGACCATTTGCACACCTCCTGGCGGGTCAGTGGCCAGTGGGCCAGATCAAATGAAGAGCAGTCAATAATTGATCAAGTCAAATGTATCTCTGTTAATCAAGCATATAAATATGTGTACTTGTACAATGGAATCAAGCAACGAAAAATACAATTGAACTTGTATCCTCAGTCTTTATTCATCTTCTCTCTGTATCTAGTTCAGTACATCTTTAATGTAAACCTATTAAAACTTCACTGGTTAAAATTGCTCCATTTGAGGTTTAGAGGAAGGGAAGTTCAAAACGATTTAGTAGAGACTACAAGCTAATTAAGTAGTAGGTTTTTTTTTTTTATCTTTTCATTTCTTACCTTCACAAATTGATCAATCTGTTGGCAGCTAGCTAACTAAATCGATTCGATCTGAGAGATTGTCCTACCTTTTTTCTGTAATTTATATTAATTTATTTAGAGAAATTTGTTTGGTACTTGTACCATTTATATTCATCAGATGTATTAGTACTGTTATTTTGGCAATATCATTGAGTTTCTCTTCTAATAGTAACTTTCTTGATCTTCAATTTCTAGATCTGAGAGAAACCACACAGAAAGTACGTAGAAGAAGAAGATTGTTACTAAAATGCCATCACAGCAGAATTTATTCGAGGTGTCTGGGCCTGCATATCTTACCTCTGTTAATTGGTGAGTTGTTATTTTCATCCATATATTATTTGGCAGATTTATTTCATTATTTCAGTAGCATGCACTCATTTTCATAACGTCGGATGTAACTAAAAATGCTGTAACCGAGAATGTATGGACTTGTACAAGTTTTGTATGGAACTGATGCTCTTTGTTTGCTCTTCATTAGTTGTACTGTTGGTTTATTTTGTGAATCTTAAATTAATCCTAAAATTTTAAAGCTTTGCGCAGAATCTACACCAGTTAATTAGTGGTACAAAGGCAGACATATTTCATTTCAGTTATAATTTGATAACTTGTTCTGCAGTTTTTAGGTTTAATGTGAAAAATTGTAAAAGGCAGATGTCTAGATTGCAAAATATAAAATTGTTGTCACTTGCTTTCGGCAAATGTCCGTGATTAAACCAATTTAACCTTTCAAACATAAAAAGAAATATGTTCATTCTTCTGCATTACTGATATTTACATCTTTCAATTAATTTAATTCTCTAACACACAATCTGAACTCAATGATAAATTAAACAGGAGCTGTCCACATGATCAGAGAGTAGTTGTCGCATCTCTGGTGAAAGCGACATACATCATAGAGAAAGACAGAGTGCTCGCGCCAGCTTGGTGGCAGCATTTCCATTTTGATTGCAAAGAGGTGCTCAGAGATGTCTATGATAAATCAGTATATTGTTGCATTTATGAGTTGAAGGCGTGTTTTTCACAGCACCCCTCTGCACCAAGATTCATTGTCACCTTCAGAGGCACAATGCTGGATCGAATACGTGGTCTTCGAGATGGTTTTCTAGACTTACTTGTGACCATTAGTGGGATCAATAAGGACCCGCGTTTGAAGATTGCTCTAGAGGCTGTTCGAAGGCTCATATCGGATTATCAGGAAACCAAAAAGATTTGGCTCGCTGGTCACTCTCTAGGCGCTTCATTCGCGACTCTTACTGGGAAGTACATTGCAAAGACCGACGATATTCACCTCAATACATTCCTTTTCAATCCGCCTTTCCCCTCAATCTCTCTCGATTGGTTCCCAAACGTCAACGATAAGTTGAAAAAGGGCCTGCGCATTTCTAAGACCATTTTCAAGGGAGGAGTTTCAGTTTTAATGCAAAACCAACACAAGAAATCACATGAGGAATTTTTAAAGTTGGCCCCATGGATTCCATACCTATTTGTGAACCCACAGGACCCGATCTCAACTTCATATATACGGTATTTTGAAGGACGCAAGAACGCAGAAGGGACGATATTAGGAAGCATAGAGCAAGTGGCAAGTCAAACCTCTTTGAGGGGAATTTGTGGTGATGTTCTTGGTAAAGGGTCAGAGATGCCACATCTGCTTCCATCAGCTAGATTAGCAGTGAACCTAAAAAAGTGTGATTTGCATGAGATTCATGGGATTCATCAATGGTGGCAAAAAGATGTATCTTTGAAATTTTATGATTATCATTATCAGCCTAACAAATGTTGATATCTTATATTTCACAATTTTTGGGCTGATTACTCGAAATCAACATATAATTTTTCATTGCATGGAAGGAGAGATTCGCAAGAATTTTTTACAAAAGAGGTGTAACAACAAGCTGAACTACTGCAGTAGGTCCTTCTACAGTGGAACATGTCAGAAACACATAGAAACACCTTCAATTCTCATCTTTAACTATCTGTTTCTTCTTTTTTAATTATGTTGTGTTTCCTTTTTCTTCTTTTTTTGGCTCACATGTATGAACCGTCCTTGATTTTCATTAGGTTTGTTACTACCCCTTGTAACTGCTATGATATCAATCAAATATGGGCAAAGGCCCTATTTTTCCTCTAAAAAAATATCATTTTTTCTATGTATGTATGTATGTTTGTCTGTGTGAAAAATGTGTGTGTACATGAGTGCTTGCATCTGTGTGCTATTGATATGAAAAAAATAAAACACAGCAACTCTAGTTCATTTGTTGTCAGGTTGATAATATAAGACAATAAAATCCTCATCTTGATTGATATGAAACCTCAAACGATCTGTGCTCAGTCAGGATCAAATGGCCTGTACTGATGAACGATCCAACCCTAGTAGCTGGAGACCGTAAGAAGCGAAAATTAACAGAGAAACCAGACCTAAACTTCATATGATATATGAAATTTTGGAATTAGTGCATTTATTGTTTGGAACCAAATCAACCATAAGACAGATCCTTTAACTAATTCAATCAAAGATTTATCCTTTAATGGGATATAAGCAATTAGAGTCCATTATTGGGCATCTCCCCAAAACATAACCAATCATAGAAAGAGATGAACATAAAATACTCCATTTGTTGACCATCTCCACCTAATTAGTTCAGAATCATTAGAATGAATTTAAAATTTTAGAAATTGAACCTGCAATTTATTCCATTTTAATAAAAAAATACCAACTAACTGTCTATCTTCATTAAGGTTCAAAGAACCTCCAGAGAAAGCCTATGCTACCAGCCTACTCTGCACACATTGCTTGGAAAAAGAACCAACAAAGAAGCGGTTAAAATGAGATCATTTAGAGATCAATTATATTAGTATTAATTAATTAGCAGATATAGCAAATCATGTTATTAGAAAATATTTTTAATGGTTATTTAAATTCTGTAGCCTATAAATAGACGCTGTATAAGAGATTCAAATAACAAATGAGAAATCATTAAAATTATTTTTGTCCTCTCAAAATTCAACAATTCCAATCCTCATTTAGTGAAAGGGGCAAATGAAATTTGATAAAAAGAACAAACAAATCAATAATAATAAGCCTTGGTTTGCTTATTTTTTTTAGGTCAGCCAAGCCTTTTTGCTCTGTTAATTTTGCATTTTTTTAATCTTTACATATATATCCACCACCTGTATAAAATTACTCTTATATCCTAGCTGGCTGCCTTCAACGGTCAATGTTTCATTTAGAGTGAGCCTATGGTGCTATGCATAGCACGGATGGCTAGTGTGCTACGGCTCAATATGGTACTTTCAAAAATCCTAACGGTCGATCCAACCGTTCAATGTGATAACCATATGAATATGTACTTGCAAACTAAATTTTATATTTTTTCGAATTTTTTTAGATAGGTAGAATTTTGATGGTCCAGAATTTTCAGAAAACACTGATTTTTCTACCTATCTAAAAAAATAGTAAAAAAATTCGAAAAAATATAAAATTTAGTTTGCAAGTACATATTTATATGGTTATCACATTGAACGGTTGGATCGACCGTTAGGATTTTAAAAAGTACCATATTGAGCCGTAGCACACTAGCCATCCGTGCTATGCATAGCACCATAGGCTCACTCTTTCATTTAAATCTCAGCCTTAGGAGTTTGGACCATATTATTGCAGGCCGTTGAAATTTTTTTTTAATGTACTGGAGAACCACTCCATATTACATTAAATTTATAGTATCAAAATTGAATAAGATTTGACTCGGGAGGGAAATATTCCGAATTTATTTTTAGAAAAGTATTATTATTTACTAAAGAACTAAAAAGATGAATTTTTTCAATGCCATAGATAGAACTGCGTAAATGGTACAATTCCTTTAGGCATTTGCTAAGAAACAACAGAATTGTTGTGATTCCTTGGTGTTTCGCACTAGCAGTGTTCAAACGGTTCGGTTTGTTCGGTTTTCAACCAAACGAAAAATTTCGGTTTAAATGGTTTGGTTTTCGGTTTAAATAGATCGGTTCGGTTGAAATTTTGAATTATTTCGGTTTAAATGGATCGGTTCGGTTTACAGTTTTCAAAACCGACTAAACCGAACCGACCGAATTATATTGGTTCAAGTATGATTTATATTTTGTTTGGTTCAATCAATGCTTCCTTTCTTTCATTTTAGTTTAAATATTTTAGAACATTTACATATTTTGTATGGAATTAAACAACTTGTGCATGAACATGTGTAAATTTCGTTAATAATGGCACCAATAGATTTACTTCGGTTTGAACCTAACAAACCGAAATTTACTTCGGTTTGTTCGGTTCGGTTCTTAATCGGTTTATAAGTTTAATTGATTCGGTTCGGTTCTATTTTTGAAAACCGAAGAAAAGTTTGATTTGGTTATTTTAGTTCGATTTCAACTGAACCGACCGTTTGAACACCCCTATTTCGCACTACGGCAACCACCGTAAATCTCTCCCTCCCACTCTCCTTTATTTCTTTAAAATTAATATGAATTGTTTATTAATTAATTGTATTGAATTGTTATCGTGTTAAATAATTGTATAAAATAGAATTTTTTAAAATGTGAAAATAAAAGGATCGAATGGCATAAAGAGATTATTAATTTATTGTATTGAATTGTTATTGTGATTTTAAATTTTCTTAAAAGGTCTATTTCAGTTTCAAATAATATAAAAATACATAATTATTGAAAATAAGAAATTTCAACTCAAATTTTTGGATTTAAGATGATTATTTTTGGATCTGAAAACGACGATTACGGGCTATGCCTGATAACATCTATAGATCATTTTACAAGCTTTTTGAAATTAGATCATAATAAGAAACCAAAGTTTCTTATTGGAAGTTATGTATGTTTATTGTTTAATATCTGAATTTTTATTTTTATATTTGTTGAATTTCTTTGGCATGCAAATTAATTTATATTGATTAAAATTAGTTGCCAATAAATTAATTTAAAATCCGAATTAATTGTCAACCAATTACTTTACTTTGTTATTTTTTCAAATTTAATTTCAAAAATAAAGTAGAATTGTTAGAATGTGAAAATTCAGAAATTAACTCTAAGAAATCACAGTAGAAATGTGGTTCCTTAGGGAAAGAAAATTTTGTGTGATCAAGCGTGTAGCTATGTAAAACTCTAAGGACAGCACGCTAAAGAAACCGTATAACATGGATCTGAATTCAGATATTTATTAAATATGAAGAACATATCAGAATTCTGAAACATAAACGAACCGGATGACGGAACAGAGCGGGTAATATCCATTCAAATCCGCTTTCTTTTTCAAACATTTCTTATCCGGACCATATATAAATGTCCCAAGTTCCTTTTAGTTTTACTTGTGGAACTAATGCTCCGGTTCAGAGCAAAATTTCTTTTTCATTCATTTTGTTGCCTTTCTTTTCAAATCATTAATTGAGCAAATTCTCTTCTCCATTCCTATGTTCATGGACCTCCATTTTACTCTCTCTCTTTTTCTGATTTGTTTTTCTTAATTTCTTAATTAGTATTTGTGTCATAAAGTTCATATTATTCGACAATTATTTGTTTCGTATCAATATTTGAATCTCTATTTGTCAATTATCTACTCTATATCTGTATCTATTTATATTCATATTCATATGCTTTGGTATTAGCATTATCCACTCCGAATTTTCTCCATTTACACCCCTTTGTATAACTGATATATATAGTTCCTTTTATGGGATATATGGAAAAACAATTTCATCTTTAAGATTCTTTAAAAAAATATTTAATATTTTCTAATTAAAAAATTCGGTAGAATATTATTGGTACAACAGCATGCATTCGCCATTTTATGGAATAAAATTTTGAAACCATGTGATGGATTTTTTTTTTATCGGAACTAATTAGGTTGAGGGAATCAAAGTAGCATCTCCATATGTCAACGCTTATCAACTAATTAATTATCGGAACTGGAGGTGATAGCTTTAAATAGCAACAACATGTTGTTAATTAATTATCAACTAATTAATTAAAAAGGTGTCATTCCAAACTATATTGTCTAGTGGTTAATATTAAAACGTGAACGAGGCAACTGCATGTGATCAGTTGGCGAAATCCACAAGAAATTAAGTATCTAATTACAATATATAATACGAATTAACAGTTCATGGCCATTATAAAAGTAACCAATTAATTAAGGACAGAATGAAATAAAAAAAAGGGAAAATTTCCGGTGTACCCATCTAAATATTTGAAATAGCCAATTTCCCCATCAAAATACCATAATATCCAATATCCCCATACAAATTTAAAATTCTTTCTTCTATCCCCATTTATTTATTATCCTTTTTATTTAATTATTTTAAAATTTAAAATGACCATTATGCCCCTCTGATTGTAATGGATATGTCCATTAATGTTTCAACAGGATTGAAGAAGAAAAGGAAAGACGCTTCATCTTCGCGCCTAATATTTCATTTATCGATCGTATCTTCCCTTCCTTTCTTCGCTAGAAAAATCTAATTTTGAGGAAACTGATTTCGTGCTCCATTTTTATCTCGTTTCTGTCTTCCTTCATTTTGGGGAAAAAGGTGTGCATTTCGCTATTTCCCCAAAATTACTCTGGGATTATCAGTTTCTTCTTCCTTCATTTAAGGTGAGGCTGAAATTTCTAATTTGGAGGTTAGTTCTTTTGTTGATAGTAATACAAATAATTCTAGCGTTGCTCAAATGCATATATGGTGACCTTTCTCAAGATTGGTTTCTAGCAGCAACTTTAGTTGCGACACTGTTAGATGTGAATAGTAGATTTTTTTTTTTTTCAGATTAGATGAATTCCTGAGATGTAAAAAGGGGTATAGCCGGTGTCTATTTCTGGTATTAAGAGGACTGTGCTTGTAAACCAAATTTAATTATTAAAGAACTAAATTATCTTTTCTTCTAATCAGTATTTACTATGGAAACCGAAGATCCTTTCTCTTCTTTTATAATCCATCCCGACCCTGAGCCATCGATTGAAGCTACAATCTCAAGCCAAAACTCCGAACATCAAATTGAGAATCCAAAGTTACAAACAAGGAGAAAAAAGAAGAAGCATGTTAATAGGAGTTCAAAGTAAGTAGTATTATTTTTCTTCATTTCTAATTATTTCTGCATTAAGCTAATAAGTTATAATTTAGGTCAAATAAGTGAAACACGGTCTATGTAACTTAACCCCGGTTTTTTAGTTAATGGAATGGGTATTCTGCCTTTTATTAAAAAAAATATAAATTGATAACATATATTGAAAAAATTAATATTAGTTTTGCAATATCTGACTTTCTATTTTTTTTCAGCATAAATGAATCTCGTTATAAGATAATAGTGAAATATGGCGGATACTTTAAACCAATCAACAATGGAGCAAAAGAGAAATATTATTCAGGAAAGCAGAGGACTATTTATTTGGATGAGACATGCTATAGTGTAGAAGAATTATTCGAAGAAGTGAGTAAGTTCTATCTAGATGATGACACTTTGAAGCTCTCATTACTTTTTCTAGACAAACGTGTTAGTTTTCAGTCCTTCATTCAAATTGAGGATGATACAAGTTACAAATTGATGCTTTCAATGTATGAGGAGGAGAAAAAGGTGATAATATATGTGAATGCAAAGAAGGTTACAACTTTAGAAGAGGGAACAAGGATAGATGAAATTATTGGGACTGATATAGAAATTGGGGAAAATGAATACCGGTTGGAAGATATTGAAAATGGGTCAGATTATTGTCACAGTGAGGATAGTTATTCGAGTCTTGATAGCGAGACCGAGGATGAAATTGATATCGAGTATGAGGGAGAGTTCTATTCATATGACAAGGATGATCCTAAGATGGATGTAGGTGCACAATTTCCGCATGTCATAGCATTTATTGACATATTTTTTATATGTATTTATTGAACTTTTGTATCTGATTGTTGGTAACTGGTACAGTCCGAATCAGAAAAAAAAATCAGTTACTGGTAATGTCAAGTTCAACTTTAATGTTATGTTAAGTTCAACTTTGATGCATTCTTGAGCATTTTCTTTGAATGCTAATGTTGAATTATTGAGTCTGTTATTGTGCCTTTTGTGTTTAATAGAAACTCTACATATATATGGACTATTACCAAGGTTAATACAAACATGGTAATAGGGATACATTTATATTTTACATAATATATGGATTGTTTTGTAACTTTGAAACATAGTAATAGAAATAGACGAGGAGTCAGAGAGAAAAGTTAACTCTGAACCCTCTTTTTCTAAATCTCTCGTTCTTTCTTTCTTGCTTCCTAAAACCCTAGAAATCAACAGCTAACTTTTTTATCAAATCTCTTTAGTGTTATGTTAAGTTCAACTTTGATGCATTCTTGAGCATTTTCTTTGAATGCTAACTTATTTTTTATGCTCATGTCAAATTCAATGTTATGCCCCCTCTTAACTATTGTACCAGTTGGTACCAACTTTTTGTTTGTTAATCTTTGAATGCTAACTTATAAGGATCTTGATGGATTCGAACCATCACCCCCCTGAAGATTCAGGGACTCTATCCATTTGAGCTAAAGATCCATTTCAATAAATACATAAGAACAAATAGAACAAAGTTCAATAAATAAGTAAAAAAGTAAAAAAATTAAAATGGAAAACTTAACTAATATCCTAGAAATAAAGAAAAGTGTCAAATAAGAAACAAAGATAGATTACATTAATAAATAAATAAATGGTGTCAGATGCTCAGGATGTGCTCCCTGTTGCATTTATTTATCTTTTATGACTTTGCATTCACATCCCTGAGCATGATTGTTTATGTTTCCATATGAATTTGCTGCCCCATAAACCAACTGTGATACTCTCTCTTAACCTCGATTTTAATTCCCTGTACCATTTCACATTTATCAGTAAATATTCGCCTACATCTCTCATGCCAAATGACAAAACATATGGTCGTATGCACTCTTCTGACTTGCTGATTTGAAGATACTGTGATTGCTCCGTAATAATCACCGGTAATGTTGTACTGGCACGGTGGTATTTGCATTTCATTTCACTGATAACTTTGTACCCTTGAGAACTACATAACAGTAATGTAACATAATACAAATTAGCACAAATATAAAACCTCAACATTAAAATATTGTTCTAAACTTGGCTCTATGCAGACAGAGTGGTCAAAATTGCCAAGAATGCAGTTCCAGCAGGTCAGTCGACTCTAATACCGACTGATACCAGTGCCAATTCAAGCCCTCTCGCGTTCTCTGGTACCAAGTACCAAGTATCACCCCCTCCAAGTTAAAGTAAGAAAATACCTGTGTGATGGGATTGAAATATCCTGTGCAAGAGAGCAGCGAGCAGATTTCGTGTGCAAGGTGGTCCGAGTGCGAGAGATTTGCCGACAAAAAGGATGCGTTGCTTCTGTGTGCGCGAGAGGTAGCGACGTTAAGGATTGAGATGGCGTCAGTGCGCGAGATGAGGGGGTCAGCGGAGGAGGGGCGGCACGGGGATTGCTTCTGACAATTTTCAATCGACAGCTTACGAAGAATGAAGAACAAAAAAATTAAAAGCAGATGTGGCGCCGTATGAAGAAGAAGAATAGAAATTCAAAACACTGGACATATCCATTTCCAATCAGAGGGGCATAATGGTCATTTTAAATTTTAAAATAATTAAATGAAATGAAAAATAAATAAAAGGGTATAGGAGAAAGAATTTTAAATTTGGATGGGGATATTGGATATTATGATATTTTGATGGGCAAATTGGCTATTTCAAAATTTTAGATGGGTACACCGGAAATTTTCCCTAAAAAAAACTATGCACTTTGTCTTGTTGCATGCTATATATATGATACTTCCGCTTAGTTTCTTGTTAGCAATAGTTGCTCTTATTTTCAATAAGCTCTCACATTAATTGATCACTAATCTAGATATATAGTATGTTCTTTTATGAGCACCATGTTCAGATTAACACGTTATTTATTAGAATTTTTTTTTTGTAACTATAAAAATGTGTTACTATCCGCGAGAGTAAAAGTGTTTTTTGCTAACGGTATCTTCGCGGATACTCCTGTTAGTAATACTGATCTAAGAAATAACAACTTTTTGTCGGTGTACTCTCGCGAATAGTCATTTTTTACTCTCGCTGAAAGTGATCTATATTTTTGTAGAATTAATGTAATTCCTTAACCACTTTTAAAGTAAGACGTGAGAAAAATAATTTTCAGCATCAATTTTGAATAATTCTTTTGTACATAATTAACAATTAATGGATAATTCATCAAAAAATGAAAAACAAACATTAATTTGTAGATTTTAGTTCTTACCAATAGCAGTGATTGTGTTCCGATTCCGTCCTCACTAATTATAATTTCATCATACATGAACAAGTTATTCTTATTCTTTAGGACCATGACTATCTCGCTGCACACTCCAGCCAGTGTTCATATGAATAACATATCTGCTGCTTTGCACGAACATGTTTAAATTACATCATTTAGGGTTTTATATATAGTTACCAGCCACTTCCATCCTCAGAGAAAACCATACCATCAGGATTAGTTATACAAAATTATCGGATTGCAACGGGAAGAGCCCAGGCTCGGATGGTTACACGGCAGAATTTTATAAGAAATTTGTAAAGCTACTGCTTCCAGACTTAACCTCCTGTCTTCGCGGCAATCACTGACAGAGGGGTACCATTACCTCCCGCCCCCCTCAATACATCTTACATAACTTTGATATCGAAGACGGAAGCTTTGGTCAGACGGAAGCTTCGATCAGACCGAAAGATAGACCGATCAGTCTGCTCCACGGAGTATAGAAAATCTTCTTCAAAATCCTAGCCAATAGGTTGCAGCAGATGATGCATGAAATCATCGACAGTGCACATATAGGTTTTCTCAAGAACAAAAAAATAACAAAAAGCTTCATTTATGCTCAGCAAACTCTCAATGGAGCAAGAAAAGGAAAGGTGCGCCCCTGGAACTCTACAAGACAGATATAAAAAAAAGGCTTTTGACACGGTTAGCTGGGACTTCATCATACAGGTCATGAGGAACCTTGGTTTTCCGGAATCGTGGATTACATGGATCCAAAGATCAGTATTGCCGGAAACATCGCAGGTCATAGTCAATGGCCTTCTGGGAAGAAGGATCAGTCTCAAAAGGGGAGTTTGACAGGGAGATCCGGGATTAATCGTGGATTACATGGATCCAAAGATCAGTATTGCCGAGAACATCGCAGGTCATAGTCAATGGCCTTCTGGGAAGAAGGATCAGTCTCAAAAGGGGAGTTCGACAGGGAGATCTGATATCCTCATTACTCTTCATCATCACTTTGGACTTCCTAGCGAGATACTTTACAAAACTCACGACCATAGGTGCCATCAGACTGCCTTTCCTGGGCATGAAACCATGTTTTCTCTATGTGGATGACGCACTCTTTTCCATCAAACCGGAGGTGCAACAGCTCCAAGCCTGGCAAATAGCCCTCACGGTATTCCAAAAAATATCAGGCCTTGAGACAAACCCACAAAAATAAGAACTGTTGATACCTGACCCTCAACCGCAAGACACAACCCCCTTCTTGTGGTCCTCGACTGTAGACAAGGCTCCTTTCCTTTTACATATCTTGGACTCCCCCTGTCTAACAAGGCACTTCCGAAAACAGCATACCTACCACTCATATATAGACTGAACCACAAACTCACAAGATGGGCAGCCAAACACTTATTTATCACAGGTACATTGGTCTTATTAAATGCAGTTTTCTTCGCACTGCCGACATATTTCATGATGGTCCTCAAATTACCAAAGTGGGTGAACAAACAGATTGACAGAATTAGGAGGAAATTCCAATGGCACGAAGTGGGGGGGGTGTTAGTGTTATGATCTAGAAGCCAACCATTTATGGATGTATTCTATGTTTTGTTCATGAAATGAAAGAATCATTTTGTTCCTTGAGTATTTAATTACATTATGGATTTTTCGAGTTGAGGACTTGAAATGTAGAACTCTATAATAATAATATAACGAATACTCTAAATGTCCCTAATCTTGGTAATTAAGAAGGAACACTATTTACCGGTACGAGATTAGTATGTGGATTAAATGATGATCATGTTCTACGGATCATATGGTAAGGAGTTACCAATTTAATCACATAAATACCTGATGGAGATCAGGGGATTGGACATGACCCAAGAATGAAACATAACATGGATTGTGTTAATGTCATTAATGTTTCATTTGTGTCTTGAATTCTTTGGTATGAGATGATTATTTTTCCTACATGAGATACATGTATCTGTAGGTGTTGTCCAACGCTGACCGTAACTGGCAGCTATACAGATAATATCTCAATATGTGTGTCTTGTGCGGAGGAAAAGATATTTATCAAAAATACCAGTGTTCCTCATATTTCATATGTGAGTGATGATATCTTCGGGCCCCTTGATGGAGTAATAAAGTATGCATGCAATTATGATCAATGAGTTTGATCATTATTTACTGAATTACTTGGAATCAAGAAAAGAATAAATTTGCAAGGATGACACTCTCCTGCCTTGGATTTATTCCTGATATCATGTGACACGTGAATTGACACAAGCAATTAAATATTGCTTTAGGATCGTGATGTTGATTGGTTCATATCATCTTTATCTGTTGAGTAATTATAATGCATATTGCTAGGTGCCGCTTATAATTTATAGAATTAAAAGAAGTTTTGATTCTATTGTCAACACGATATAGATCCTACGAGGTCACACCCAAGAGAGAAAACGAAACAAATAAAAATGTCATGGAGATGACTGACTTGATCTTAGAATAAATTTATTACATGTTGGACATGGTATACAAATTTATTTCTCAACAAAATTGAGCAAATACAATTAACCGTAATAATTGTCGGGTGGGCCAAAAGTTGGCATAAATGACAAAAAACGAAAATGGCATAAATAGAAATTGGCCCAAGCCCAATTTAACATCAAATGGAGAAGTCCATTTCATGAAGTGGGTTTGGAATAAAGTGGGATAAAGGTACATCTAATGGAGAGCTCCATTGGATGGCAAAAGTAAAAGTTGCTTTTGTCATGTTTAAATCTAGCCATTCATTGTGGTTGAGATGATTAAAACATACCCTAAATTAACATTATAAATACCCCACCTTTTTCCAAACCCTAGCCACCATTCTCATCCCTCTCTTCTTCCTTCTCTTGCAAGAAAAAATAGAAAAACGTTTTTGTAAGAAGAGGTGAAAAAGAGAAGAGTTTTTGCAATTTTGTCTCCACCATTTTTGCTCATGTGTTGAGTACAACTTCTACACTAAAATTAATAGTTGATTGAAGAGGTAGAAGCTAAGGTTAAGTTAGATTCTTGGTTGATTACCTCTAGCAAGGGAAAAACAAGAGTTTCGTTTAATCTCGGGTGGATACTCGTAGAGGCTTCGTGCGTTCGAAGCGGGTGTCATTTCGAGGCCGACTTGGAGAAGTGAAGGCTCGACAAGGAGACAACAACCCTACATCTCAAGTCCCTACTTCTTGGTTTAGAGACCAAGATTTGAGGTATAAAGATTAAACAAGTTAAAATGCTAAATACGGTTCACCGTTAGTCAAATAAGTAGATCTATGTTGGTTTCTTTGAGTTAAATTTTTGAAATTTGCTCTTGCATGAAACTAATATTTTCTTCAATTGGTATCAGAGCTTAAGGCTTTATTTGACTAATTTTTGGCCGAAATTAGCATGAGTAATTAATTTAATTAAGTCTTGGAAGCTTATGACACAACCGTCGGTGTTTTTGAACATCTTGCATTTAATTTTAGGATTATTTTTACACAATTATTTTGGAGCCTTCTAAGGTGTTTAAACATTAATTAGTAATGTTTTAATATCTGGAAATAAATTGATTTAAGTGTTAAATTAATTTGAAAGCAAATAGATCAAAAGGACAAATTAATGAAATGAAGAAATTTGCCATTAAAGGCTCGGGTTCCACTTGGACCAAATTTTTTCATATTTTTGTTTGAGATTTATTTAATCCATTTTAATAGTGTTGTCATAAATATCATAAGGAGCGCATTCATGTATAGTTTGCATTTTTATGAGTTATTTAGATATAATCCTAATTTTGAGGTAATTAAGTGCTAATTAACAAAAGTGTGTTATCCCAATGATTAAAATGTATGTTTATTTGATGAAATGCATTTTAAAAGAATTTGGGAAATTTTTATTCCTCTGTTGGAATTTAGAAAATTATTTTAAAGGTTAAAATTAATTTTCTAAGCACATTTGTTAATTAGGCATAACGGGTTGACTATTTGCTTGTGCTATTTGGAATAGTTCAAGGTGTAGTTTGTAAATTTTAATTTGCATGAATTATGTGATAAATCAAACCTTCTCCTTTGTTGAAAGTTTGTTTTTGAAACAAATTTTTATGGGTCATAAGCTTAAGGAATTAATTTAATTAATTGCATATGCATGAATTGTTTATGCATGTATGGTGCAATTTTTGCACATGCAACTAACTTGTTTTTGTAGGGACAAAAATGTGAGTTTTGTATGGTCATTTCCAATGCCTTGTGGGATGTAATGAATGTTTGTTGAATGGTTGTAATGCGGCCTAAGGTGCCCCATAATAATTAATTAGATTAATAATTAAGGCACAAATGTTAGGATGCCTTTCAATGTAATTCATTCAAGGCTTGCATGCCTATATTTAGAAATTTTAGAAATTCTAAATGTAACTTATTTTCTTTTAAGAAAGTCTTAATAGAAAATAAATAGGCATAGAATAGTTGTGAAATGTGGTGGCCACATCCAAGGAGTTGGCGCAACAAGTGACAAATGCGAGAAAGGAGTTTTTCGCACAAGGCCATACAAACTCACAGCCGCATGATGTGTTTATGTCATTTATGTGTATTTATGAAATATAAGAGTCATAGGATAAGTATGGGTGTATGCTTACATGACCACCATAAATAACAAAAAGGTTCCAAACAAAATCAAGCGTCATTCCCTTCCTTCTCTATCCATGTCAAACTATCGATCGTTAGTCGGTGAGACCTACACAGTAGGCATCGCTTTCTATCTTTAGGAGATGTGGGGCATGACCGTCATGTCAAAACAAATAGAGAGAGGTTTACTTGACATGGATAATCCAAAACAGTTTTGGGCCTTGGGGAATAGTTTATTCATACATGAGTTGCGTGGATAAACACCAAGAGTCACCCGAATGTGATTAGCAAGGAGTTGCTTACCTAAAATATCTAAGTTTAAGTTTCATGCCGCCGCTGGCTTATCTTAGTGAAAATATGGATCTTGGACCTACTACAAATGGAACTAAATTAATATTGTAGTGGGAGTTTTATTTTTAAAATAAAACAATGTCATGAACTAAACTCAAACCTTTAAATTGTAGATCATGGCAAAAGAAACCTCTTTCCTGCGATCATTGTTAGACAAAGAAAAACTTAAAAATGACGGATCAAATTTTCTAGACTGGCATCGTGCCTTGAGAATTGTTCTCAGGCATGAGAAAAAGGAATACGTCTTGACTACTCCCATCCCTGATTTACCAGATGATAAAGCTAACCAGGAAACTAAGGACAAACACAACAAGGCCGTGGAAGACGACCTTGAAGTACAGTGCCTCTTAGTATCAATAATGAACCCCGAACTGCAGAAGCAGTTTGAGGAGAATTCTTGTTACTACATCATGGACCAGCTCAAGAAAATGTTTCAAGAGCAGGCCCGTGTAGAGAGGTACACCGTGACCAAAAGTTTTCTGGGATGCAAGATGGCTGAGGGTGCCTCCGTGAGTGCTCACATACTCAAAATGATAAGTTATGTGGAGCAGCTGGAGAAGCTCGAGTGTGCCGTGGACAAGAAGTTGGCCACGGACATTGTTCTTAACTCTCTCCCATCAAAGTATTCTTCATTCATCATGAACTATCACATGCATGGAATGGAGAAAAGTTTGGGTGAATTACATGGGATGCTCAAGACTGCAGAGGCTGACATGCAGAAAGGTGTTTCTCATGTCCTTGCGGTCAGTGAGGGAAGTAGGAAAGTCAAGAAAGGCAAAGGCAAGCGTAAGGGCAATGGCAAAGGCAAGGGGAAGGTTCCAGTGGTGACTGTGAGCGCTCCCAAGGTCAAGGTTGCCTCTGATTCCGAGTGCTTCTACTGTAAGATGAAGGGGCATTGGAAAAGGAATTGTCCTAAGTACTTGGAGGACAAGAAAAATGGGAAGGTCCCGTCTTCCTCAGGTATTTTTGTCATTGAAGTTCACTTAGCTACCTCTATCAATGATTGGGTATTAGATACTGGATCATGTGCTCATATTTGTATGAATATGCAGGCACTAAAGGATAGAAGAATGCTAAGAAAGGGTGAGGTGCAGCTCCGTGTCGGAAATGGTGCAAGTGTTGCAGCAGTTGCCGTCGGGTGTGTCGAGTTGCATTTGCCCAGTGGGCTTGTAATGGAACTTAAAAATGTTTATTTTGTTCCTTCTATTTCAAGAAACATTATCTCTATTTCTTGTATGGACATGGATGGTTTTTGTTTTACCATCAAAGACAATTGTTGTTCTTTTTATAGAGATGGTTTGTTTTATGGATGTTCTTATATAAGGAATGGTCTATACTTGCTTGAAATGGATAAACAAGTTCTGAACATCAATAAAAAACGACTCAAAACTTGTCATGAGAGTACGACTCTCATGTGGCATTGTCGCCTAGGTCACATAAATGAGAGACGCGTCAAGAAATTGCAAGAAGTTGGACTTTTTGGTCAATTTAATTTAGAATCACTTGAGACATGCGAACCTTGTTTACTTGGAAAGATGACCAAGGCACCATTCACCAAGAAAGGTGAAAGGGTAAATAGTTTGTTGGGACTCATACATAGTGATGTGTGTGGACCAATGAGTACAAGTGCCCGAGGAGGTTTTCGATACTTCATCACATTTACTGATGACCTCAGTAGATATGGTTATGTCTACTTGATGAGACATAAGTCTGAATCCTTTGAAAAGTTCAAGGAGTTTAAGAATGAAGTAGAGAACCAACTCGACAAGAAGATTAAAGCCTTACGATCAGATCGTGGGGGTGAGTATTTGAGTCACGAGTTTGGCGACTATCTAAGAGATTGTGGAATAGTTTCACAACTCACTCCTCCAGGAACACCACAATGGAATGGTGTTTCTGAGAGAAGGAATCGAACCTTGTTAGACATGGTTAGATCAATGATGAGCCAAGCTGGCCTACCACTCTCATTTTGGGGGCATGCGCTTGAAACCGCCGCATTCACACTAAACAGGGTTCCATCAAAATCCGTGGAAAAGACACCACATGAGTTATGGTTTGGAAAGGTTCCAAGTATGTCTTTTCTAAAGATTTGGGGTTGTGAAGCTTATGTCAAACGGATGATATCAGACAAGCTTCAACCCAAATCGGACAAGTGCATTTTCATAGGATATCCCAAAGAGACTAAGGGATATTACTTCTATCACCAGTGTGAGAACAAAGTGTTTGTTGCTCGACACGGTGTATTCTTGGAGAAAGAGTTTCTCTCAAGAGAAAGTAGTGGGAGTAGTGTAAGACTTGAAGAGGATCAATCTACACTACAAAATGAAATGATCAATGATGATCATGTTCAACCACCCATGGATATTGTGGGCAGTGGGAGTCGAGATGAATCAATTTCACAAGAAGTTGTGGAAGAGATTCAACACTCACCCCTAGAACCGAATTCGCAAGAGGTTGAGAATGAGGATCAAGGAACGAATCCACAAGAGTTTGTGGAAGAGATCCCTGAACCACAAGCACAAGTCCTTCGTAGGTCAACGAGAGAAAGTCACCCACCTGAAAGATGGTTGGGACTTCACGAGGTGACAGTGTTAGACACTGAAGATCCTTTGACCTATACGGAAGCGATGGCGAGACCCGACTCTGCAGAATGGCTTGGAGCCATGAAATCTGAAATACAATCTATGTATGACAACCAAGTTTGGTATTTGGTTGATCCTCCAAGTGGGGTAAAACCTATTGAAAACAAATGGGTTTTCAAGAGGAAATCAGACATGGAAGGTAATTTGACTACTTACAAAGCACGGCTGGTAGCGAAAGGTTTCAGACAGATTCAAGGTGTTGATTATGATGAGACCTTCTCGCCCGTTGCTATGTTTAAGTCAATACGGATTCTCTTAGCAATTGCCGTATTTCATGACTATGAAATATGGAAAATGGATGTCAAGACCGCCTTTCTAAATGGAGATTTAGAAGAGGACGTGTATATGACACAACCGATTGGTTTTGAAGATACCAATCACGCTAAGAAAGTATGCAAGCTTCAGAGGTCCATTTATGGCTTGAAGCAAGCATCGCGGAGTTGGAACAAGCGTTTTGACAAAGAAGTCAAAAAGTTTGATTTCGTTAAAAGCGAGGAAGAACCTTGTGTATACAAAAGGATTAGTGGGAGTGTAATAATATTCCTTGTGTTGTATGTGGATGACATACTCCTGATCGGAAATGACATCCCGTCATTGGATTCTGTCAAGTCTTCATTGAAGAAAGTGTTCTCAATGAAAGATTTGGGCGAGGCTGCCTATATACTAGGCATTAGGATCTATAGGGATAGATCAAGGAGACTCATTGGATTGAGTCAAAGCGCATACATTGACAAAGTGTTGAAAAGGTTCAACTTGCAAGATTCCAAGAAAGGATTCTTGCCTATGTCACATGGTGTTCATCTGAGCAAGAAGCAATGTCCATCGACATCTGCTGAGCTAGATAGCATGAGTAGAGTACCATATGCTTCCGCCATTGGCTCTATCATGTACGCCATGATATGCACTCGCCCTGATGTGTCATACCCATTGAGTGTGACAAGTAGACATCAGTCAAATCCAGGCTTGGCACATTGGACTGCTGTCAAAAATATCCTGAAGTACCTAAAGAGGACTAAGGATATGTTCCTTGTCTATGGTGGGGAATCTGAGCTCGTTGTAAGGGGTTACACCGATGCTAGTTTCCAGACCGACCATGATGACATGAGATCACAGTCAGGATTCGTGTTCATCCTCAATGGTGGCGCTGTAAGCTGGAAAAGTTCCAAGCAAGAAACAACGGCGGACTCAACCACCGAGGCAGAGTACATAGCCGCTTCAGAAGCAGCTAAAGAGGGTTGTTGGATTAGGAAGTTCTTGAATGAACTTGAGGTGGTCCCCAGTTCCATGGGTGCTCTGGAGCTCTATTGTGACAACAATGGAGCCATTGCACAAGCCAAGGAACCAAGGTCACACCAGAAATCCAAGCATGTTCTGCGGAGATATCACCTGATTCGAGAGATCATCGATCGAGGTGACGTCAAGGTTTGTAGAGTCAATTCGGTTAGTAACATAGCTGACCCACTGACAAAGTCTCTGTCTCAGGCCAAGCATACGCTGCACACTGCATCTATGGGGATTAGATTGTTAGTGACTGGCTTTGAGATTTAATACATGGAGTTGTATTAGAGACTACACTTTTTAGGGCTTTTATGCATATAGATGTATAAGGGATTGGCTCTAATTCAAGTGGGAGATTGTTAGTGTTATTATCTAGAAGCCAACCATTTATGGATGTATTCTATGTTTTGTTCATGAAATGAAAGAATCATTTTGTTCCTTGAGTATTTAATTACATTATGGATTTTTCGAGTTGAGGACTTGAAATGTAGAACTCTATAATAATAATATAACGAATACTCTAAATGTCCCTAATCTTGGTAATTAAGAAGGAACACTATTTACCGGTACGATATTAGTATGTGGATTAAATGATGATCATGTTCTACGGATCATATGGTAAGGAGTTACCAATTTAATCACATAAATACCTGATGGAGATCAGGGGATTGGACATGACCCAAGAATGAAACATAACATGGATTGTGTTAATGTCATTAATGTTTCATTTGTGTCTTGAATTCTTTGGTATGAGATGATTATTTTTCCTACATGAGATACATGTATCTGTAGGTGTTGTCCAACGCTGACCGTAACTGGCAGCTATACAGATAATATCTCAATATGTGTGTCTTGTGCGGAGGAAAAGATATTTATCAAGAATACCAGTGTCCCTCATATTTCATATGTGAGTGATGATATCTTCGGGCCCCTTGATAGAGTAATAAAGTATGCATGCAATTATGATCAATGAGTTTGATCATTATTTACTGAATTACTTGGAATCAAGAAAAGAATAAATTTGCAAGGATGACACTCTCCTGCCTTGGATTTATTCCTGATATCATGTGACACGTGAATTGACACAAGCAATTAAATATTGCTTTAGG
The DNA here is from genome assembly GCA_011114355.1 of Carex littledalei. Taxonomy (NCBI): domain Eukaryota; kingdom Viridiplantae; phylum Streptophyta; class Magnoliopsida; order Poales; family Cyperaceae; genus Carex; species Carex littledalei. The sequence goes on from CM022094.1 coordinate 10,981,589, forward strand.
ATCGTGATGTTGATTGGTTCATATCATCTTTATCTGTTGAGTAATTATAATGCATATTGCTAGGTGCCGCTTATAATTTATAGAATTAAAAGAAGTTTTGATTCTATTGTCAACACGATATAGATCCTACGAGGTCACACCCAAGAGAGAAAACGAAACAAATAAAAATGTCATGGAGATGACTGACTTGATCTTAGAATAAATTTATTACATGTTGGACATGGTATACAAATTTATTTCTCAACAAAATTGAGCAAATACAATTAACCGTAATAATTGTCGGGTGGGCCAAAAGTTGGCATAAATGACAAAAAACGAAAATGGCATAAATAGAAATTGGCCCAAGCCCAATTTAACATCAAATGGAGAAGTCCATTTCATGAAGTGGGTTTGGAATAAAGTGGGATAAAGGTACATCTAATGGAGAGCTCCATTGGATGGCAAAAGTAAAAGTTGCTTTTGTCATGTTTAAATCTAGCCATTCATTGTGGTTGAGATGATTAAAACATACCCTAAATTAACATTATAAATACCCCACCTTTTTCCAAACCCTAGCCACCATTCTCATCCCTCTCTTCTTCCTTCTCTTGCAAGAAAAAATAGAAAAACGTTTTTGTAAGAAGAGGTGAAAAAGAGAAGAGTTTTTGCAATTTTGTCTCCACCATTTTTGCTCATGTGTTGAGTACAACTTCTACACTAAAATTAATAGTTGATTGAAGAGGTAGAAGCTAAGGTTAAGTTAGATTCTTGGTTGATTACCTCTAGCAAGGGAAAAACAAGAGTTTCGTTTAATCTCGGGTGGATACTCGTAGAGGCTTCGTGCGTTCGAAGCGGGTGTCATTTCGAGGCCGACTTGGAGAAGTGAAGGCTCGACAAGGAGACAACAACCCTACATCTCAAGTCCCTACTTCTTGGTTTAGAGACCAAGATTTGAGGTATAAAGATTAAACAAGTTAAAATGCTAAATACGGTTCACCGTTAGTCAAATAAGTAGATCTATGTTGGTTTCTTTGAGTTAAATTTTTGAAATTTGCTCTTGCATGAAACTAATATTTTCTTCATGGGGGGGGGGGGGGGGACACACAACCAAGATGAGTCTAGCCAATTGGGAAATGGTGTGCAAACCTAAACAATATGGTGGTCTTGGAGTAACAAATCTGGTATCCTTCAACAAGGCACTGCTCATGAAGTGGTGCTGGTACTGGCAAAAACTAGAGCAGAGAATGTGGAAACCAATTTTCCAAGGAACAAAACTCAGCGACAACCTGGTATCGGTGTCCCCTCTATTCACAAGTGCATTGCAAGATTGTCATGTCTTCTAGGAAACGACAGTCACACATATCCATGGCCAAGGTGACCAGACATCATTGTGGAACCACAACTGGGGTCAAGGGGTTTTGAAATACCATCTACCCTCACTGTTCTCGTATGCCTTAGATACTACAATAACCTTGAAGGAATCCATGCAAGGTACGATCAAGGACCTTTTTTAGCAGGTCATCACAACAACAGCACATGAGGAGCTACTAACACTCACATGATACCTAGCATGTTAGTGTTGTGATCTAAAAGTCAATTATAGGATGGTTGTTTTCTAAGTTTTGTTTATGTAATTAAATGATTTGTTTATCATTTCATTCCTTGAGTATTTTATTAATTATATATCATTCAAGTTGAGGACTTAGAATTGTGAAACTTTATAAATGATTTAATAAATACTCTAAAATGTCTCTAGTCTTAGTAATTAACAAGGACTATTAATTACCGTTATAAGATTAGCATTTGGATTAGATGATGATCATGTTCTGCAGATCATATGATAAGGGGTTGTCAATCTAATAAAATGGATACCTGATAGAGATCAGGGGATTGGACGTGACAAAAATAAAACATTTAATATGTATTGTGTTTGTGTCATTAATGTTTTATTTGTGTCTATAATTCTAAAGTATGAGATAATTTTTTTTCTCACATGAGAATACATATTCGTGGGTATTATCCAACGCTATCCGTAACTGGCAGTCATACAGATTCTATCTCAGTATGTGTCTCTCATGTGGAGAGATAATAATTATCAAGAATACCAATGTCCCTCATGTAAATGAGTGATGATATCATTGGGCCCCTTGATGAAATAATACTAGTATGTGCACATATGATTAAGGAGTTAATCATAATTACTGAATTATTTCAGAATCAAGAAACGAGTATATTTGTAAGGATGACACGTTCCTACCTTGGATCTATTCATGATATCATGAGACATGGAATTGACACGAGGCAATTGTTGCTAAGGGATCATGATATGGTATTATACTTATCATATGTGTTATTTGGATAACTATAATGCATATTGCTAGGTGCCGCTTGTAGTTTATGGAATCAAAATGAATTTCAGATTCTATTGCCATGTGACATAGATCCCACAGGGTCACACCAATAAGAAATTAATTAGAAATGCTCCTTAATTTATTTGACATGTATGACATGACAAATAAATTAATTTCTCCACCAAAACATGAGAAATATAATTATTTAGAATAATTATATATGATACTACAATTAATTAGATTAATTGTATTAATTCAAATAAGGAAAAATAAAACTTGGCCCAATAAACAAAGTCCAATGGATGTTGTTAATTATGGTCCATGTATATTTTATAAATTGTTTCCTTAATTAAAATTTTACCCAAAATAGTTTACCACGTTTTCTGAAAACTGTTTCGCAGCGTTTCTTATTTGACCATATCTCTCTCATAAGAATTATGTTTTAGCATTCTATATATTTCTGGAAAGGTAAAAGAAATATCTAGAACTTTGCCTCTCTGGAGGAAAGCAAATTAGAAACAGATCATGGTCAAAAACGTGGTAGAACGTGGTGCTTAATTTGGACTACCATGTTATGTAAACTGCTGCGCATGTTTCGTTTTTGGACCATAGAGCCCTCATACGAAGTCCGTTTTGGGCGTACTATATATGGATGGAAAGATAAAAAAAAATCTATAACTTTTATTTCTGGAGCAGAATCTAATTCGAATTAGATCGTGGTAAAAAACATAATTGCAGTGTGAAAACATAATTCACATTTCTTGTTTGCTATATATATTCTCCCTCTCATTCTTTTTGGAAAATATTCGTTTTTGAGAGTTGAAGTTCTGGCAAAAACTCTCTCTCTTTATATTGCAGTGTGAAAATCCCTTGTGAGCATGTAAGAGTGATATATATATATATATAGAGATGGGCTATTGTACTTCGCGAAGTAAAACCCCCGTTTACTTCGGGCCATTTTTTGGATTTTGAAAATCCAAACAACCGATCCGAACCGTTCAACATGTTCTAAATATTGAAATGTGCTTGGAGACTAAATTTTACATTTTTTGAAAATTTTTTACTATTTATTAAGCCACTTTGAAAATCGCTGATCCACTGTGAACAGTAAAAAACAGTAAAATTTTCTGGACCACCGGATCAGCGATTTTCAAAGTGGCTTAATAAATAGTAAAAAAATTCCAAAAAATGTAAAATTTAGTCTCCAAGCACATTTTAATATTTAGAACATGTTGAACGGTTCGGATCAGTTGTTTGGATTTTCAAAATGACAAAATATAGCCCGAAGTAAACGGGAGTTTTACTTCGCAAAGTACAATAGCCCATCTCTCTCTCTATATATATATATATATATATATATATATAATGCAGAGAGTTACCGGTCAGGGAGGATCCCTTGTGAGCATGTAGCTACCTTTCTTATCTAATGTTTATATGGTGCATTTAATTTAAATTAAAAAATTAAAATTGTATATGTGTTTTTAATTATTATAGAATGTGTCTCAAATTTGGATAAATTTCAAAATTTGATTGGTGATTTATTGTGAAGTCACTAAAGGTCTACTGTTAAAAAATCTAATTTTTTTAATGAAATGCCAAACGTCTTTTAAAATCATTATTATTGTGTATTAATGAAAGGCCAAAGTTATACTGGTAACACAAAAATGGTATGTAGGTTATTGTTATTGTTATGGTCATTGTTATTACCAGTTGATTAGTTTTTGTTTAGTTTATGTTGAGAATAGTAATCATAGAAAGATTCTTAATGTTCTTCGCAGAGTATCCATTTTGGATGAGGAACCAACGAGTAAATGCGGGCCCATATTGAGCCCAATTATGTAAAGAATCGTTACTTCTAACGCTTTGCAACTGCTAGAAGTAGGGGTGTTCAACCGGTCGGTTCGGGTCAAACCGAATTTTTTTTGCCGAACCATGGTTTGAACCGAACTTTGAAAACCCAACCGAACCGATCGAAATAAAATTCCAAACCGATCTAAAACCGAACTGATTAAACCGATTTAAACTTCAGTTTGTTCGGTTGAACCGAATACAAACATTTCAAGTTACAAATAAACATTTCAAAACCGGTTGGTTCGGTTCAAACCGATTTGGATAACATTTTTGATAACCACACAAGCCGGTTTTTGATAAACCGATCCATTATAAACCACACAAAATAAACCGATCCATTTTTTATTAAACCAGTTGGTTCGGTTCAAACCGATTTGGAGATCCCAAAACCGAACCGAACCATTTAAACCGAACTTCTTCAAAAACTAAACCGAACCGAACCATTTAAACCGAACAACCGATCCAATTAAACCAAAATTCACCGGTTCGGTTTAAAACCGAATAAACCGATCCATTTGAACACCCCTAGCTAGAAGATGAACCCTCTTTTTTTATTGTATCGATTTCTAACGGTAGGAAAATCCTTCGAAGAGTTGTTCATAGAATTGGAATGTGCAGAATTTTTTTAAGGAAATAACAACTTTTACCCCTTAAATGCAGAATTCTGAAGCACGTGAAGAGAAGGTATAGGGTGTGACCCTTTTCAATCAATAGTTTCTTTGTACACGCATCTTTACCTAAAGAAAAAGGAAAAAAAAAAAAAAGATACGCATATAGTATGTGTACAATACACTCTACTTTGTAGTCACAAGATTCGTGAATTATTCGCGAATTATTCATGAATAATTCATTTTTTTTGTGATGCCGAACCGAACGCTAAATTATTCGGTTGACCGAACTTTGACCGAATTATTCGCGAATTTTACGATTTTTTTCTGAATTTTACGAATTATTCACGAATTTTTTTCCTAATTTTTCTCAAATTTTTTTTTTGTTTTGCTCCCTTATAGGACTGAGATTATCTGATCCGGATAATTCTGAATCATTCCCGAATTATACCCAAATTATTCCCGAATCACAAACTTTTGACCTCTCCGAACCGAACCCAAATAATTCATTTGTCACTATGCTCTGCTCTACTCTATAGATACACATAGATACCCAAATAATTTATATGTTACTATGGAGTCCGGCTACTATACCACTAGTGTCATTTCAAATTAAATAACACCACATCTTAAACCATTGGATCTGTTTTAATATTCGTGCAAGACACTAGTGTCATTCTAGGCTATCTTGTACACGAATATTAAAGCAGATCCAATGGTTTAAGATGTGGTGTTATTTAATTTGGAATGACACTAGTAGTATAGTAGCCGGACTCGTTACTATGCTCTGCTCTATAGATACACATCTCTTGAAGCGCGTAAATCTAGTTTCTGTACCCCTCTTTTGAGGAATTCGCATCCTCCGAGATATCTCAAACTTTAGTATTTTTTTTGGAATATCTCAACCATTCAAATACGTTCTACACATATCTCAAAGCACAAATAATATGGTTCCGTGCGCTATCCCCGAATAGACACCGTACACGTCAGTCACGCAAAAGTTGAGATATCTCAAGGATACTCGCACACTCTTTTGAGGTGCAGATCTACATACTGAATTTCTGAATTTTTTAAAATGAGGCTAACTTTTTTTAAAATGTTAAGTAAAAATAATTCGGTTTCAAAAAATAAGATAGTTTATATAATTTCCCCTTTGACTTGTCCCACGAACGTTACTAGCAGTTTTGAAACTTAAAAGCGAGCCTTTAAAAAAATGTATAAAATTTCTAAAAAAAACCAAGTTTTGTCGGTTTGTCACGTGCTACTAGCAACCGGAAATATAACCCCGATTGACTTTGAATTGCTTGTTGTAATTTACATTTGTAGAAGCTGTTGTGGGTCCCAGAAAGCAGTGATTCATTAGTTCCATAGACCGGGTCTAACTAGGAACGCGTATTCTTGCATTAACTTAAAAAAAAAATCTTTTGAGTTAATGAATCTCAACCGTCTGATTTTAAACGGAATCAATCTCACTCCTGTATATAACATAGGGTCTTTCAATATTAGTTTCAATATTAGTGCGGATCTAGTCCGCACGAATCTTGAAATAGATCAAACGGTTGAGATTCATTAACTCAAACGATTCCCTTTGCAGAGGATACGAATTCGTCTAACCGGTGAATCTCTGTTGGCTATTACTTGACTTTTCGTTGAGACTTGAGCACCAGAAAAAAAAGACTCGGAAGTTAAAACTTCACTGGTTTTCCATTTGAGGTTTAGAGGAAGGGAAGTTCAAAACGATTCAATAGAGATTAGTCGTAAGTTTCTTTTTTAATCTTTTACCTCACAAATTGATCAATCTATTGGCAGGTAAGCTAGATCGATTCGATCTTTGAGATCGCCGTACCCTTTTTTTGTAATTTATATTCATTTATTTTGAGAAATTTGTTTGGTCCTTGTACGACCTACATTGCAATTTCCTGTGGTTATTAAGGGGAAATTGCACAGCGGAACTAACAACGCTAAACCTTTTTGTGTTTTTTCTTAAAAGAAAGCAACTTTACTTTTAGAATTTGGAAAATAGATGGATAAAAAAGAGATTTAACTTAGCAGATATGTGCCTGAATTTTCTCATTAGGTCAAATTGTATGCTTAGTAATTGATTAATTGGGGAGATATCCGAGTGCTTAAGCTGATGAGGGTTTTAATTTTTCACTCTTTCATTCATGCCCAAAAACTTAAAAAATTTGGGAATCTCGTCCTTTTCTATTTCAACAGAAATTCATTAAATATTAGATGTATTAGTACTGCTATTTTTGGCATTACTGAGATTATGTTCTAATATTAGAATTTCTGACCTTCAATTAATAGATTGGGGAGAAACCACTCAGAGAAGTACGTAGAAGAAGAAGAAGATGGCAAAAATGCCGTCACAGCGGGATATATTTGAGGTTTCTGGGCCTACATATCTCACGTCTGTTAATTGGTGAGTTGTTATTTCACCCATATATTATCTAGAATGCAGACATATTTCATTTTTTCAGTAGTATACTCCTTTTTCCATATGCAATAACATCAGATGTAACTAAAAATGATGTAACCGAGAATGTATGGAAATCGTTTCAAGTGGGTATTCGGGAGGGGGAAAGGGGGGGTGGTCTGTATTGTTCTGGTAAATACTAAGTATTAGATCTTCATTAGTAAGTAACAATTCAAAGATGTGATTAAGAATTGCAATTTGGCCACTACATTACCAATTTTGCCTTTTCACATCAACAATTATAAAATCAAACATGGTGTTTAAATTATCAAAATTATTTGAAATATATATTTTATTAAATTGAACAGGAACTGCCCAAATAATCAGAGATCTGTTGCTGCGAGCCTGGTACAAGGTGTATACGTGCTAGAGCGGGACCGGCAACAAAACCGGTACGGGCCTGAAGCTCGTGCACCTGCCTGGTACCAACATTTCCATTTTACCCCAATTCAAATCCTTGTAGATGATGCCGACTCCTCTATCTTTGGTGTTGTCTATCAATTTATCCCACCAGTTCCCTTACCGGATTCTAATCCTGACCATTATTCATTAAATGCACCTACCTATGTCATAGCTTTTAGAGGTACCATAGCTAAGAAACAAACATTATCTCGTGACCTTGGACTAGATCTACACATTTTGAAAAACGGGCTTGAAAATACAACCCGTTTCAAAGCTGGGTACGAAGCTTTGAACTACCTTGTGTACACTTACGGGCACCAGAGGATCTGGCTAGCGGGTCACTCTTTAGGATCCGCTATTGCAATTCTCATGGCTAAAACCATGGCCAAATTAACTGTCTACATAAAATCTTTCCTATTTAACCCCCCATTTTTATCCGCTCCAATTGAGAGGATAAGTCATGCCAAGGTCAAATCTGGGATTCGAATTGCGAATAGTTATGTCACAGCTGGGGTGGCCTCAGTGTTGAAAAAACATAGCAAAAGGAGTAATGATTGTTTTGACATGTTAGCTTTGTGGGTCCCCCAATTGTATGTAAACCATGCTGACAATATTTGCTGCGAGTATATTGGTTACTTTGAGCATAGAAAAAAGATGGAAGAAATCGGTGCAAAGGGTGTTGGAAGAATGGCAACTAAAAACACAGTTCGTGATTTGGTTATGAATGTTTTTGGAAATGAATCTGAGCCGTTACATTTGTTTCCTTCTGCTGTTTTGAATATTAACTGGTGCAACTCACCCGATTTCAAGACAGCACATGGGATCCACCAGTGGTGGCGTCAGGAATTGAATTTAAATTCGAGAGATTACCAGTACTGTAATAAGTAACGACTAGCTTAGAAGGAGCTGTTGAATCTATAACAATTGACAGTATAAGCAGAGACCTGATTTTCATACATTCTTTCGTTGTCCATGTCATTTTTTACCACTAAGTTCTTGTTTTGACTAATGCAGCATTGATTTATTTCAATTCCAATGTGCATTAGTAAGATAGATTGTGGATTTGCAAAATAGTGGTCACAAATCCTGCCTTATAATTGATAAAAGCAGACTTCTATAACAATTTACCAGCAGGGGTTTGTTTTTTTATTGCTGTAACTGGAGTGTGAGAATTGCTGTGCCTCTGTTATGATTCTGTGTCAGTTTCTAATAAGAGTGAGGCTATGGTGCTATGCATAGCACGGATGATGTCCATGCTACGGCCAAAAATTTGACTTTTTAAAATCCTAATGGTCGATCCAACCGTTCAATGTGATAACCATATGAATATGTACTTGCAAACTAAATTTTATATTTTTTCGAATTTTTTTACTATTATTTTAGATAGGTAGAATTTTGATGGTCCAGAATTTTCAGAAAACACTGATTTTTCTACCTATCTAAAAAAATAGTAAAAAAATTCGAAAAAATATAAAATTTAGTTTGCAAGTACATATTCATATGGTTATCACATTGAACGGTTGGATCGACCGTTAGGATTTTAAAAAGTCAAATTTTTTGCCGTAGCACGGACCCCATCCGTGCTATGCATAGCACCATAGGCTCACTCTTCTAATAATGTGAAATTTGTGCTTCTGAACTGTTTTTAGAGAAAGGTGTCATTACTTGTTAGTTGTTACAGCCCTGGGTTGGTCGGGTCAAGTTAAAATTTTCAAACCGGGTCACTGGGTTGGGTTCACCCAAAGCGTATAAATGCTACTAAAAGATCTGGCTGGACATATCAAAACTTCGAACTGATTTAAATTAATATAATGCAATTATAAAATTACTAACACAACTATTAATATACGAAAGTAAAGTATATTGAAATATTAAATAATTCTAGTGTACATTTAAGTTTTTCTATACATTCTTTTTAGTGTACATACATAATTTTGAAAGACAAATTAAAGAATAGTTTTCTATAATAAATCAAATTGTAATCTTTTATATAATGAAGGTTATATCATAATATTTGTATTCCAGCTTATACATTTAATACATACCATTTCATTCCATCTACTGCTAAAGTAAATTGAAAGAAAATATAATTTTTTTTTAAATGAAAAACAAAATTTTCATGTCTTTTTGCGTAATTTTCCTTGTTTTAGCATAGAATTTCAAAGTCTTTATTACATAAATACCGCACAATTTTAATTCTCAATATATTGGTGCGGTACAGATCACTTATTGTGGAGTCCAAAAGTAGGTTCCTACTTCATAGTGTCATTCGATATATATATATCCAGTATCCACTATAATAGTTACAAGACATGCATCTAATAATTAATTACAACCACTAGCAGCAAACTTAAAATATATTCCTAGTAAAATTAACCTCAGTTAAGATGCAGTCCAATGCATCAAATATTCACACGACACAAGGGTTTTTCATTGATGTTATCTCCTCTTTGAATTGGTTCTCTTTTTTTATCCACCTGTACTGATTTCACTTTACTGACCTTGTTGCTATCTTATCACATATCATAAACTGGTGAGTAGCCAATCTTGGATAGGGATTGAGGTTGCTAATTCTATAATGGCCCAATTTGTATTGAGTTAATTCATCATATCAGCGTCACTTGTGTCTGAATGTACAACAAAGCTTGGAAATGACATGGTTATGTCCCTGTATTTGTAATAAAGAAAATATAAGGAACAATTCACTAATGAAAATGAAAACTTGCAGAGGAACGGTAATAGACTGATAGTGCATGCTGTTTATTATCGACAAGTTGACATGGCCAAAATGGTTCAATTTTCCTTCTACCCTTTATGAATACATGCATTTGACCCATAAGCAAGAAACCAGTTCATGAATTGCTATGTAATTCAAAAAGTACATAAAATAAAGTACAACTATGTTCTCCATTGTAAAATGTAATCAATTACTATTGTATGCACTATGCACTCTGGCCAAGTGAATATTATTTTAATTTTTGTTAATAGTATTTTATTTACTTGATGATATCCACCTTTATATGAGACTCGACTAGAAACAATTTTCGGTTTGTAAGACAACTGAAGGTTATGATTATTTTTTAATATTTACTGGTTCTCAATTATATTTTTTTTAATATTTACTGGTTCTCAATTATATTTTTTAATATTTACTGGTTCTCAAATTATATTTTTTAATATTTAAGGGCATGAATTGTAAAATTAGTCTTACACAAGGTAAGGAAGAGTCATATTTTTTAATATAGCAGGATTTCTCTTGACAAAGTCCTTCCATTCCTCCTCATCTATCTTTCCATCTCCATTTGAATCTGCTTGTTTGAATGTCTGCTCATAAACGTACATAAACTTCTTTTAAATAAGACACAATATTGCTCTTTTAAAAGAATTATGAAATTCATTACTAAAAAGATCCATCGAAAGCCCTTATATATGATTATTTTCTTCTTACATTATCCACAATGGCCTCGACAATATCCTCTGATAAGTGCAAATCCGATTCACTTAAGAGAGCTAACACCATCTCCTTCAACTAACACATTATAAAGTAAAAGAAACTTAATAAAAAGCCATATAAGTGGCAGTATTCATATTAAATTGAACTAGACAACAGCATTTCAAATTATATTTCTGTTATTCTGAAAACAAAATGTTTTCAAGTTACCTCAACCCTTTCGATGCTGCCAGTGTGCCTCAAATCATAAAGCCGAAATGCAACTGTCATAAGCCAAAACTCAAGTTAATAAAATATGTTATTCTAAGTGGATTGGGGATAACAAACATGAAGTGTGGTTTCAAACATACATGCTGTTTTCTCCGATTCAGGGGTCTTGGGATGAAATACACTAAGCGACCTAACAAATTCTCCAAATTCAATTACTCCATTTCTCTTCACATCAAACAAGTCAAAAATCTGCACATGAAGAAGTCCTAAATTATTTCTGAATTTTCAGGAACAAAAAAGAGAGGAAGGAAAAGAGAGAGAGAAAGTACCCTATCAGCAAAGAGATTTTTCTTATTACTGTTTCGGAACAGAGCAAATTGAAACTCTTCCTGCCAAAAAAAATTAATCAAATGAATTAATAAAGTGACAAATCAAATTAACCATAACTATATGGGAATTTCAGGAGATGGTATTAAGGTATTAATCCAGAGATCATTTACCTTGTGAATAAGACCATCTTTGATGATTGAAAAGCTCAATTTTTTGAACAACTCGTACAACGCCTCTACTTCACTTACGGTAACTACTTCAAACAAGATGGCAAGAAAACACAGTATTACTAAAATATAAACTTCTGGAAAATTAAGAGAAAAGTGAAATCGTGAAGAACGAAAGCCTTTTAGAATTCTTATACTAATAATAAATGAATCTAAATTCAAATCATAGTTGGGTATTCAGTTGAGAACCAAAAAGTTCCAGATTACACTGATATCAAGTATAAGTTACAATTCCATTTTTTTCATATTAAGTATCAAGCCCTCAACAAAAATACAAAATTGTTTTATGAGTGTGTGTGTGCGTGTGTGAGTGTGTCTGAGAGAGAGAGAGAGAGACTAACAGGAGGTTTCAGAGGCAAGCAAAACAGGATCTTCATAACCAGGTGTATGCTTGATTTGTTTTGAAGAAAAGCACCCCATCTCTCTTGATCTTTAACCGGAAAAACAAAAGAGAAGAAGAGAAATTAGTACACAAAAAGAGCTCAATATACAGTATCCTGTGCAGTCTTAAGAAGGAAAACCTTCAAAAATCAAAATGGCATGTTATGTATTTCAAAATAATCAGGTACCAGGTTGCCACAAGAAATCAGTACCAGCAAGCTAAGGAGCTGATTTTGCTCCTTTAAGGGGTTATATTTTTTAATTTGCTCCTTTTTGAGCTATTTTCTGTAACTTAGGACTTTATAACTAAAAGTTTCTAATTAAAGAAAGTATTGTTATGGCTTTTATTTACAAAAAGAAGAAAAGGTCATAGAAAAATATAAATAATAGTGATGTGATTGCCGCTGTATGTGGCCTTCACCTGACATTAGCTCACAAGAGCAATTAAAAAAGCACCCAACTTCTGATGTAAAGCAAACCTTAAAGGTGGATTTGATAAAGATAACACAAATTTCAGCACAGAAACCCGATGGCAGTCCCTTAGAAACAACTCAGTGTATTCTAATATTTTAATTTATTGATCTCATGTATATAGTATATACAAATTTACAATCCTGCTTGTTTTATACAGAAACAAATTTGCGGGCCCCGAGACTTGGCTTTGTATTATTCTTTATTGAGAGGGTACAAATGCCTCCATTTTTCATGCCTCCATTTTTAAAAACTTTAATAACTCAAAATTTAAAATTTAAAAGTCAAAATAAAACCGTTGAATATGATCTACATCATTTTATCTATGCACGTGTAAAAAATTATGACATTTTAATTTTCTTTTGGTTGTCATCAAGAGCTTGTAAAAAACGTACTAATGTGGATAATTTCTAGCCGTTGATTTTTCAACTTATTAATTCACATAAAAACAAAATCGAAATGTGATAATTTTTTATGAGCACATAGATAAAATGATGTAGATCATATCCAACGGTTTTATTTTTGACTTTTAAGTTTAAATTTTGAGTTATTAAAGTTTTAAAAAATGAAGGCATTTGAACCCTCCACTTCTTTATTTAACGAAAGCGACTTCAAGGCCACTGTCTAATATATTATGATTATGATTATTAATATAATTAGTGCTAAAAGTAGTTGACAAATATGCTTAGCTCAGGTATCATTTTTCAATTCAGACTAAAAGTGAGGTCAACATCATCTCTACAGCTACATCAATTATGAATTTATGATTTCTAATTATGAATTTATGATAGAGATCTCTCAAGATAAAACAGTACATGAAAAGTTGACACAAAATGTAGGAAAAGCGTGAATGAGTTGTTGCCTTGTTAGCTTAATTTATGATAGAGATCGCTCATGATAAAATAGTACATGAAAAGTTGACCCAAAATGTAGGAAAAGCGTGAATGAGTTTGCCTTGTTAGCTTAATTTAAGCTAACTTATAAGGAAGGACTTGAGCAATAAACTAAATTCAATCAACACTAATATGATAGAATTAATCGTCAAAGAATGGAACAAAATTAAATAAAAGCTAACCAAAAGAACTGCCCCTTTTCTATGGAAAATACATGCGACCTAGTCTCATAGAAATAAAAATAAGAAACAGACCGCATTCTGAAGCAGGCTCCATTAATTTGTTCGGAAACAAAAGAGATGATCACAAAATATGATTCTACTGTATATTGGAAGGCAATTAATTGTATACGACTAATCAATTAGAAATACACGAAGTTTGTAGAGAAAAGAGAAAAGTAACTTCTAGCAAGAAGAGCAAGAAAACATACCAACTTTAGCAGCTTTTCAAGTGCTTCTTTTGATCTACACTATTTCTTTCTTTCTTTGTCTACCCCTTTTCCTGTCGATCTGGCAACACCGTTAACTAATCTACTTATCACATAGGAGCTACCTTCAGAGAGAGAGAGCCACAGGTACAGAAGCGAGAGACACAGAGAACGACAGATACAGAGCGCGAGCGAGCAAGAGGGAGGAAGGAAGGAGAGAGCAACAGAAAGGGGCTGTGGCCTGTGGGGCAGCCAAACGCCTTTTCTCCTCCGATCTTTTCTCTTTTCAATTTTATTTATAGACAAAATTAATTTGGTGTCTATTTGGAACATGAGATCCGTTTTGAGATTCGACCAAGATTGAAACGAACGACTCAGATCTCATCCTACACGATCAGGTATTGTACTGGATCTGAGGTCCAGAACAGCGGGGTCAAAGTTCATCCTCACAATGCCGACATTTTTATTAATACCCTCCAAAAATAAAAAAAATATCAAATTTACTCTCAATTTTGAAAAACTTTCATAAATATTCTAACCGCTCCACAATAGGACGGTTTGATTTTTTTTTTTTATTACATGTTTGCTATAAAAAATTTTGAGTGAGGCTATGGTGCTATGCATAGCAAGGATGGCTAGTGTACTACGGTTCAATATGGTATTTTTTAAAATCCTAACGGTCGATCCAACCGTTCAATGTGATAACCATATGAATATGTACTTGCAAACTAAATTTTATATTTTTTCAATTTTTTTTACTATTTTTTTAGATAGGTAGAATTTTGATGGTCCAGAATTTTCAGAAAACACTGATTTTTCTATCTATCTAAAAAAATAGTAAAAAAATTTGAAAAAATATAAAATTTAGTTTGCAAGTATATATTCATATGATTATCACATTGAACGGTTGGATCGACCGTTAGGATTTTAAAAAGTACCATATTGAGCCGTAGTACACTAGCCATCCTTGCTATGCATAGTACCATAGCCTCACTCAAAAAAATTTAGATGTTTGTTATAAAAAAAATTTCAGAAGTTTAGCAGACTGCCTCACTATGAGACAGTTTGCTATAAATTTTTCGTTTTTAGATATATTTAGTGTGTATAGAATAAATTATTAAAATAGCTAATTTGAAACATTGAATCAATGTATTAAAGATATAGCAATTAAAGAACACTGAGAAAAATACAAAGAAAATTAATGTAACTGCACAGTAAACGAACATTAGAGTCAACTTAGCCGCAATTGTACATGACGTTGACAGCTGTATCAGTCTGGTTCTATCTTTTTAGGGTTCGGCAACTCTTAAAGTTTTTTTTTTTTTTAATTCTTAACAGAGGCTGCTAAGTGTACAACTCTATAAAGTTACCGTATTGCAATTGATTTGACCACAATTTTTTTTTCTTTTTCTCAGGATCTAGGGGTGAAAGCGATATGGATAATATCCGATCCGTATTCGATCTGTATTTGAAAGATTAAATGTGGATATCCGATATCCGAATATCCGTGTGGATATGGATACTGATATGGTTTTACGTTTCAATTATCTGTATCTGAATAGTAGATATATATATATATCATATATTTTAATATATATTATGAAAAAATATTGTTATTTTAATATTATTTTAATAAATATCTAATCTGATCCATATCCGTATCTATATCCGACTGATATCCAATCCGTATCCGTATCCGAAAAATTAAAAAGAATATGAATATGATTTTACCACTATCCGTTCCGTATTCGCTCCGTTTTCACCCCTATCAGGATCCCATTACAATTTTTCTGAGAAAAAATAAATATTTAAAGAAAAACTGAAAAGATGACAAATTTTTTTTCACAACATAAAAGAAACTATGCTAAATGTGCGGTTAGGATCCGGTTTCCGTACATTAATATGTAAAAAGGAATATTTACAAATAGCGGTTTCTGTTGACACGCTATTTGTACTATACATCACCTCAGGTTACTTGATTCAAGCAAATTATGATCAGACGGTTCTTACAACATGGCACGAATCTCAAAACAGACCCCCTACAATCTCCATAGGTACCGGATTGAGTTTGGTCCACATAGGATTAATTTGGGCCGTCCGTTTCAATTTGCTTGAGTCAGGTACCTGGGAGGATACGGATCCGTGTTCTGACGTGCTATGTTTTGCTGTGATTCAAGTGTCATATTTGTTGGATGGATAGTCGTGCTGTGTTGTGTCGTGTTTTAACATATTAGATTCAGGAACAGATGTAAAGGTTATTCTGAGGTGCTCAGTTACTCTTATGATTTTAAAATTTTAATCATGTATATTGAAATTTCATTTTTATTACTTTTTATATAGTTTAGTATTCTTCGTAAATATTAAATATTTTACTTGCAATTTAGTGATTAATTAGAAATATATTTTTGTGAACTAACAATTTGAGTTCAAATTCCATCTACCACATATTATATTTTAAATTTTAATTAATTCTCCTATCAAGATTTTCTAATTTCCTCCTTGACCGGATCTAAAGCAAAAAAAATTTATTTTTTTGAGAATAAGAAGGCAACGTGTCATCTTACAAATTTTCATTAATAAAAGAGTATTTACAATAGCCTCTAATGTTGACTAAAATGAAATAAAATACAACACAATGGCATTCTCTTATAGACACTCTTATTAATTATATTTACAAATAAAGCACAATATATTGACAAACATATTTTGAAATAGTCAAACTAACCATTAAATTTAATTTTTTTTAATAAACTGAAACATTACATTATAACACGGACTATTTCCAACTTAGCTTGTTACCAAACATATTGACAAATAATGCCCATTGTATTATTACTCATAGAATCAGTTTTTAATCTAGTGACAAAGACAATACACTCCGTGTGAAAGATTGCAGGTTTGAAATCCGAAAGAAACAATTATTTGTGGATATTAATAGTTAGGTAACTTGAATTTCAATTTATGCACGTGTAAAAAATCACGACATTTCAATTTTGTTTTGGTTATCATCAAGACTTGTAAAAAACGTACTAAAGTGGATAATTTTAGACATTGATTTTTCAACTTATTGATTCACATAAAAACAAAATCAAAATGTGATATTTTTTTATGAGCACATAGATAAAATGACGTAGATCATATCCAACAATTTTATTTTGATTTTTAAGTTTTAAATTTTGAATTATTAAAGTTTTTAAAAATAAATGTATGGTGGAGGCACAAAAAATGAAGGCATTTGAATCCTCCTCTATTTTGAGATCGTTAAACAAAAATTTGTTTAAAACAAATTATATATGGACATGAAAGATATTGTTTTTTTAAAATAATTCAGTGTTCAGATTTTGGATATTTTTTAGAGTTATTAAACTAAATGTTTACTAGTCTGTAATTATATTGGGGGCTGCGATTCTAAGGGATCGAGGATCCTGTGATTCTAATTCCAACCATTCAAATGATGAAACTCAGAATTCTTTTGAGAAGTCAGTTTTTGTGCACGAATCTCGAAACATATGAACGGTTGAAATTGAAATCGCAGGGACCTAGATCCCAGAGGATCGCTGGAGATTTATTTCCATTATATTGAGGCGCTGGAACTTTGAATCAGATATCTTTTTAAACTCATCCTATTAATTTACAAAAGATAATAGCTTTATGATGTCTCCTGAATAGTTGACAAAAGACAAATAAATGCCTTTTTGTTCTCTTGCTCCGGATGCACCTGTTTCAATGTCAAAATGAATAGTAAATTATTACCTTTTGTTGTCGCTTGCTCCGGAATTCCGGATGCATCTGTCTCCGTGTCAAAGATTGACCTGCGTAAACCAATTATTCAATTACTGGATAGCACGAATGGCCTTAAAAGAACCGTGATAACTTTATTTTCTCAGTGTCCCGGAGATAACTAGTTAGACTGAGGGTATGCTACGGTCTCTGCCGACATTTTTATTAATATCCAAATTTAATTACAAATTAATAAATATACTCAGAATCAGTGATTATTTCGAAAAATGTCCAAACTGGCTAGATTCTGACCGGTTTTCTCTTCACACAGAAGCCGACCAGAATCTAACAGATTTTCTCAATTTTTTTTTTTACACCCTATAAATATGAGTCTTTCCTCTTTCTTAACATAATAACTGTCTCTTTCTTCTTTCTTCGTTAGAGGTTTCAGGTAATGGCTTTTTTTTATTTAATTTTTTTTATATTTTTATATTTTTTAAATAATTAATTTAATTATTAAAAATAATTAATTTAATTCCTTTAAAAATAATTACTGTACACTCATTTAATTTTTTAGTGTTTAGTGGACTGACCATTAAGGATGACCCCTGTATGACGGCATCACTCATTACCGATGTCATTCATACAGCCATTAAGGATGACCCATGTATGACCATAGGAGGAGAGGCGATTGGGGTGCAAGGAAGCCAGGCATGGCCATCCGGGAGCCAAGCAGGGCCATCTGGAACCCAAGCAGGGCCATCTGAAAGACAAGCAGAGCTATCTGGTAGGCCATCTTCTGGAACTGGTTTCTTTTGTGGATAGAGTTTTAGGCGTGGTAGGAATAGGTGCTTTATATGCATGTTGTGAACTTGTTTATTTAGATGCTGCTTTCAGAACTTTTTTATTTGCAATTTGTGTGTATTTTATTTGAATTGGCTACGAGACTCTTTTTTATGTTTAGATTTCTGTTATTGTAATATTTTCTGTTTAGATTTTATGTTGTACTATTATTGTTATTATTGTAGTATTTTCTATTTAGCATTATCATGATAATTTATTTTATCTGAAAAATATAAAAATAGTAGCATAAAAGCACACATACAAAAGAACTGAAATATAAGATAATCCAAATATAAACATCAAACATAGTATACCAAATATAAATAGTACAAAACTAGCCACGGTACTGCTGAAACGGAGAGGGGACCATCGCTCAGCTGGTACTCCGGCGTTCGCTCAGCGTTCTGCGGCCAGGCTCTCTCTTTCGGTGTCTCTATACCAGCATCGGCGTTGCTGCGTATCCGCTCGGTAGTATCCCATCTATATTCACCCCTAGAGACTGTCAGAATTGGCGGGGGGTGTACCGAAGATGGATGCAGCGAGCCCAGTCTCAAAGTCAGGATGAGTATGAGACCCGCTACCACTAGCTTCTCTATCATGTGGCATCTCTGTCCCATATCTGGGTACTGGCGGTGGCGATATAAAACCCTCCTCGTATACCCCGATCTTATCGAAACTGCACGAGAGGGACTCGACATTCGTAATAAAGGACTCTTGAGACGGTGGATGTGGCGGCATCTCGGCCGGACCCTGCAATCATACACATAATTTAGTAAATTTGATCTGAATGAAGAAATTTGTACAAACCTGACAGCTACTGAAGTATGACATACCTGAGTCTGAACCGGACGTCCATGCTCGTCGTAGAATGTCTCCCACCCACCATTGGACAATACCCAACGATGGTAGTCCCACTCTGAATGCTCATCGGGGGAAGGTGGCATCTCAGACATCCTAACCAGGCTCTCGTCGGGCTCAGTCGGATCTATCTCAAGCCAGTTGATGTTCTCTCCGGCGTCTCGTAGCATGGTGATGAGCTTCACACCGTGCCTGGCATCCTCAATATAAAGCTATCAAGTAACACGTTAGTTGCAATACAAAGCTATCAAGTAATATGAGATGGTTGCTCCAGTCGCCCTTTGTGGTTCATCCTGTAAGGAACACGTTAGTTGCAATACAAAGCTATCAAGTAATATGAGATAGTTGATAATAGGATACGACTTACTTGTGCAGGTCTTTGATGGTGAACCTCGACAAAGATGGGTCTGCGGGCTGAAACGACGCATGTTCAAACTGACAGAGTACCCGATCTGGATAGTGGTGCTCCACTATCCAGAAGTGTACGAGTAGACCTCTGTAATACCACATCTCCCGCTCCTGCAGACAACTTCCCAGTAACCGCTCCTCCTCGTACAACTGCTCATACGGTGTCCACTGAACAAGATCCGCAGCCAAACTCTGCAGCTCTGAACGGACTGGCCTGATCACAATGGTACTACCGTGGGTTCGATCTATGTAATTGTGATAACCGTGATAACTTTATTTTCTTAGTGTCCCCGAGATAACTAGTAAGAGTGAGGGTATGCTACTATACATAGCACGAATTATTATGTACTATGAATCAATATTTTTTATATAAAGTTTAAATAATGTATCTTAACCGTTCAACACAATTCCATATGAAAATGTACTTTATAAATCAAATTTTATATTTTTTATAATTTTCTTGATCTAACAAATTTAGACTATTTAAAAGTAGTGATCTTTTACTTAACTAAAAAAATAGTAAAAAGTTTATAAAAAATGTAAAATTTAGTCTTAAAAAATAAACTAATTGAGCGTTGAAACTTGAAACAAAAATATTAATTTATAACACTGATTATACATTATAGGGGGAATTTCATGTATCCCCTCAAAAACTTCAATATTACATATTTTCCCCTCAAAAGTTTATAATTACATATTTATCCTTCAAAACTACAAAAACTCACATATTTACCCAATGTCTCCTCTTTTTCATTATTTTTTAATTCATCTTCCTTATAAATTCATAATTCCCATTTTACCCTTACAAGAATACTCAGCTTTTCTCTCTCCACAACCTAATCGAGAAACTGAAAATAAAAAGCTTTTCTCCTCCATGGCTGCAGCCTAAAAAGTAAAACACAACACTAAGAGGCTCCAGCCTAAAGACAAAACTCAGCTTTCCTCTCTCATGGCAATTATAAACACAACACTCGAAGGACTAATAATATAAATAAGAAGCTTCACCAATTATTTACCTCAAAAATCAACGTGAGTTATCTTCAATAGCATGTGACTAGAGTTATGTATTGATTTTGTTTTGATCCTAAAAAGAAATTAGCTGTCAGAATTTAAGTTAAAACCCAATATAAGTATACTTTAGTTTGTCATAGCAAGGTGGTTTATTAACAACCCACGATTTGCAAAAATCAGTAGTAAACAAACTCACAGCATCCCACTCTTCAGTTGAATCCAAATCCAGTTCAAAATTATGAGGCTTTGCATTTGACATGTTTGGCTCAACCTTTTTCTCTTTGGTTTCCAAAGTTACAGTCCTTAACTCATTTGCATCCTTCTCCTCAAAAGATAGTACTGTAGAATTTGTTATAATTTTTATTTCAAACCCGTAGGTAATTCATTAAATTAAAAGTCAATAGTACATAGTTCAGGAAGCAAAACAGAAAATTACCTAGATACCTGGAAGTACCAGAAATTACCAGAAAAATACATAGTTTCAGAAAATTACCTTAAAGGCTTAAACTAAGCTAATCAAGCATTAAAATCCAAAGTTCATCCATACTACATAGCTAAAGACCCAAAAATAGGCATTACATCATTACCAGCTGCTACCTCTCCCTCAAACATACAATCACTATCATTGTTCAAAGACCAAGATATCGGAGATACACTGATTATGCACTTGTACCTGACCGGTATCACAATCTTCCGGTGGACCTCTAAAAGAACACCCTGTTCTTCTGGCCAGGTTCGCAAGTTTGTGAGGTAGTTGGATCATCTCTTTACAGACATGCCATAGACTGATCCGGCACTTGTTTGCTGTGAAGAAGGTCACCTTGCACCAGGGTTCCAGGGCTTGCCGTGACGGCACCTCTTGAAATGCAGCTGCATTTATCGTGTCAGTCAGGATTTGCCATGATGGTACAGTAGAATTACCTGAGTTTTTTGGGTCATTCCTACCTGATAGACTTGATTTTGAATTGAAACCGGTTCTAATAATTCAGTTATGTTTAAGCTTCATCATTTACTATTGACTATAATAAACTGACTGACGAATAGTCAAAGAGCGCGTTTGTGTTTCAGAAAAGATAAATTGGGAAATTAATCAGCTTAAGGTCTCAATGGCTGAACTACGGAACTGAAATTGGAGAGATAATTACTTAACTACCAAGCCTCATCACTTCCGAATCATTTTGGATTTGAATTTCCCCAAATGCTTAATTAAAACAAGTCATAGTATTTGGTTTGTAGTTCCCATGGCTAGCTTTATTTTGGTAAAGAACATGGAGGGGTCAGAACTTACCTGATAGCAGGCAATTCAACTATGTTTTCCCATCTTAGTCTCGAGGAATCACTGGCAACCAAATCTACATAACCGATTTTGTGCGAAACAAATGGAGAGAGGGAGATTCATCTGATGCCATAGGAGACAGAGAGAAAGAATGTACCTGTACTGTTATATTGCAATGAAAGGGCATTATGCCTCTTTTTCAAAAAAAAAAAAAAAAAAATGGAGAGAGAACAAGTAACGTGGGAGAGAAAGTTTTGGCAAGCGCTGAAGGGACATAGGAGACGGAGAGAGAAAAAGTAACGAAAAGGTTTTGGCAGGCAGGCGCGGCGCTGAAGCCTGAAGAGAGAAAGGGGAAGGGTATAATGGTCAGCCTTTATTAATTAGCATTTTGTTCTGAATTTTAAAATGTTAAATATTATTATTTTAGTATTTTTGGATATATTTGATATATCTTATAATTATGCTGGATAAATGTGTGAGTTTTTGTAATTTTGAAGGATAAATATGTAATTATAAACTTTTGAGAGAAAAATATGTAATATTAGAGTTTTTGAGGGGGATACATGAAATTCCCCCTACATAATATAGTTAGTACCATAGCCTCAATCAACTAGTAAACAATCAGCTACACTAGCTGTACTATTATGCATGCTTTTATCAATTCAGATTCTCCCCGGTACCGTAATAGGGAATCTTTTACAATTACTTGATCTGGACCGTTCTTTTTAACTTGGCACGAATCTCAAAGCCCAATAATACTGCCCCCACAGTCAGTCCGAATCTCAAAGCGGCTGAGAGTTAATCTCAAGCCGTAAAGTGAAGGGAATCTTTTACAGTAATGGAGGGGATATTTGTCCTTTATAACCTAGCATACAATCAGCTACACTAGCTGTACCATTATGCATGCTTTTATAACCTAGCTTCTGTATGCTAGGTTTTCTTTGTTTAGTTAGTACCAACCCTGTCAACTCATGTCACCAAAAAAAGTTATGATAAGTTTGTTAAACGTTTTTTTAAAGAAGAATAATTACAAAGGATGAGGATAATTAGGACTGCAAACCAACTTGATACGTCATATTCCGGAGAGAGTAGGCTACATGAGAAATGGGTTGGGCTCGCTCTGTTACGGAATGACAGACCGAGATGTGTGTGGAGTTTGAAACTCAGGTTGGATTGGAGATATTCGGATTCTGACATATGCGATATCTCTCTTAGCAAAAGTTTCAACTCTTGTTTAATGGGTCTTCTTGCCTTATATAGTCTGTCCATAACTGCTATGCCGCGCGGTTATGAGAGACTAGGCAGTTATGCAAACCGTATCGGCGGTTATCCCACGCGGAGGCGGTGCAAGCCAATTTCGGGCTGAGCCTCGTGGCTTTACAAGGTTTTTGATTGGGTCTTGTTTGGATAGATCCTGGGTTTTTCATATTGACTCCGGATTAGTCTCTTAAGGAGGTTCGAATCCTGGTTCTTTCATGGCCTGTAAAGGGGTAGTTTTAAGGGCCTTTGGAACATGGCCTTATCAGAACCAAACCGAATCAAACTTAATTCAGTTTGAGTTCGAGTTCGAACCAATTTCGAATCGAACTGGTTCGAAATTGAAGCAGGGTTTCGAACTGAAAAGAAGAGTTCGAGTTTGATTCGGTGCGATTCAAACCAATTTCGAACCGAACTAGTTCGAAATTGAAGCAGGGTTTAGAACTAAATAGAAGAGTTTTGAACCGAGTCAGACTCAGTTCGAGTTCGATTCAAACCAATTTCGAACCGAACTGGGTTTGATTCGTTTCAGAACTGAGCTGGTTTGATTTGTTTCGAACTGAATTTTTTTTCGAATCAAACTCAATCGAATTACGAGCTACGAGCTTTTTGTGCACTCTAGGATGATCAGATGATGTATATGAAATTTAATGGCCTTAGAAGAACCGTGATATTATTACAGTTCTTTTATATAATTTTCAGATTTTCGGTGACATTGTTGTAGAAATAAAAGAAAATAAAAAAAACCGTGGCAATGCGATGGAACCTTCTAGTATTAAAAAAAAAATGTAATTATACCTCTTATATAAAAAAAAAATTCAATTACTAGAAGAAAAAAACGGATAATACTGCTACACAGATAAGGGTGAAAACAGAGTGAATACGAAGCGGACAGTGGTAAAAACTATATCTATATTTCTTTTTAATTTTTCGGATACGGATACGGATCGCATATTAGCTGGATACAGATACGAATAGGATTGGATATTATTAAAATAATATTAAAAAAATACTAAAGTTTATAATATTTATTTAATTTTAATAGTAAATAACAATATTTTTCTTCCTGGATATTATTAAAAAAATACTAAAGTTTATAATATTTATTTAATTTTAATAGTAAATAACAATATTTTTCATAATATATATTAAAATATATGATATATATCTACTATTCAGATACAGATAATTGAAACGTAAAATCATATCAGTATCCATATTCACACAGATATTCGAATATCGGATATCCACTCTAATTTTTCGAATACGAATCGAATATTATCTATACCGTTTTCACCCCTATATACAGTACAAACTTTAGTCACTCAATGAGTGAGGCTACGGTACTATGCATAGCACGGATTGGTCCGTGCTACGGCTCAATATTTGAGTTTTCAAAATCCTAAGGATCGATCCAAACCATTCAACATGATTATAAAATGAATATGTACCTGTAAACCAAATTTTACATTTTTTCGATTTTTTTTACTATTTTTTTAGATAGGTAGAAAATCACTATTTTTGGATGGTCCAGAATTTTCAGATCAAGTGATTTTCTACCTATCTAAAAAAATAGTAAAAAAATTCGAAAAAATGAAAAATTTGGTTTGCAAGTACATATTCATTTTATAATCATGTTGAATGGTTCGGATCGACCGTTAGGATTTTGAAAACTCAAATATTGAGCCGTAATACGGACCAAACCGTGCTATGCATAGTACCGTAGCCTCACTCTTAGTCAATACTCTTTTTTAAAAATATGGTTAGAGCATGCATGGTTAATTTTTTTTTTAAGTACTTTTTTGTGCGTTGAGAAAAATAGAATGACCCGAATCTTTTTGCATCAACACTAAAACTAAATATTTGCTCTTTTTTTTCTCCTTTAAACTCAACCTCGATTTATACGGTCTGATTTGAAATAGATGGTCTGTTGCTATAAAACCATTCTATAAGTCTCATACTATTAATGAAGAGGGAATTTAATCACAAAATCTCATGTTGCATCTGATACAGATTTTGTGAACATAACATTGCTTACCAAAATATTTATGAGTTTAATTTAAAACATAATTAGACCGATTTCAACTGAAAAATTCTTGAAAATTTATTATTAAATATTTGGAATGTAAATGCTTAGCTAGTAAAAATATATTGAGATCAATAATTAAACTCGTAGTTTATTGTAATCAATTCTGCAATTACTAAAATTATGCTTACGAATTGACAAAGTTGTTAAACTCAAAGCCTCAAATTAAATTTATTTTATTGTTCCTTTTCAGATAAAATAAAATAATTTCATTGTTTATCGTTGCAGGTCAAAATCCACAATATTTGCTATTTTTTTTTTCAATGGGAGGGTATATTTGCTATTTATTTTAGGGTATTAATAAAAATTTCGGCTTATATGATATTATAAAACAAAATAAAGTGTGATTAGGGATTAGAACTTAGGATATTATATTTTTTTTTAGGGTTCTAATGTTCTCAGCTTATATGATGTTGTTTCTATAAGTTCATATTGAATATAGGAGAATGGCTAATATACAAACGTTTGTTCCTGGACTCAGGAACAAATGGTTCGGTTCTCCAATTTTCAAAGTCCAAACAGTCGATCCAAACCGTTAGATATTCAATCTATATTAAAATGTGTTTGGAGACTAAATTTTATATTTTTTGGAATTTGTTTACTATTTATTAATCTGGTTTGAAAACCGCTGTTTTTCAATGCTGTAGAAATTAATAAAAACAGCAGTTTTCAAACCATCTTAATAAATAGTAAAAAAATTCCAAAAAATGTAAAATTTGGTCTCCAAGCACATTTTAATATAGATTGAATATCTAACTATTTGGATCGACTGTTTGGACTTTGAAAATCGGAAAACCGAACCGTTTGTTCCTGAGTCCAGGAACAAACGTTTGTATATTAGCCATTCTCTTGAATATAGTTATTTCTATAATGTGTGATTAGGGATTAGAACTTAGGATTCATACTGCGTCCTATTAGAACTTGTGCATTTTACCATATGTCAAGATTGGTTTGAATTTTTACAAAGTTGGAAAGTAAGAGGTTCATAATCTTCTGTTAGACCTTTAGGCCTTAATTGACACATAATGTTTTTCTTACATTCACTTATTATTTGTTTAAATATCCTGGTTTGCCTTCTAAGTGATCTCTAACCTCATTGTTCTAAGGTTTTACTTGCAGAAATTTTACCTCATTGAGATTGACCTTTCTTAGAAAATAAAATAAAATTGGTCCTTAAACTTTCATATGCTCCAAATTAGTCCTTGGTATTTCTTAAAATATAAAGTTGGTCTCAAAAACTTGATTGCCATTAAAATCCATCCTATATTTGAATATACATTTCCATTCAGCCTACTTGAGCCCTATATTTGAATGTGACAATATTCAAGGTTATGACAAAGAGACCCAATTCATAGTGTGCTAGAAAGCCAGTAAGCTCTCCAAACTCTAGCACTGAATGGCAAGAGAGGAAATTATGGTCAGCAATCTAAATTGTGATCTTGCCACACACTTGGCATGTTGAATTTGTGGCCGGGGTCAATTGACTCTCAATTTTTTTTTATTTATACATGATTTTTATATAATTCAGAGTAAAATGTTACAGAAATTGTAAAATTGATCATCATTCGGAGCACAAAAATGTTATATAATTGACCCCCATTCAAATTTGATCCTCATACTTTGAAAATCTGACTCTGCCTCTGCTCTCAATCCTCTATTTTTGTTCTTTTCTCCACTTCTTAGGTAGTGTAAAGTGTAATCTGACCAGCTGACTTTATCAGTGGGGGCCTGGTATATTTTGAAATTTGAGGAAAACGTTGGTATGAGTGAAATTTTTAATTTTTTAATGTAATTGATAGAAAATTCAGCAGATGTACTATGGACTTGCTTTGCTATCTTTATTTTGCTTGGGACCTTAATTTCTGTTGCATTGCTGAGTTCCTATTCTACTGTGAATCGTGTGAATTGGTAGGCTCTACTCAAAACTTTGAGACAAGGTTTGGCTGGCACACAATTCACCTACAACTCCAACAAATGATAACACCTGCAGGATGGATCTTTTTTCAAATTCTAATTAATATTTTTTTCTTCCTTGGTTTGCATAAGTACCAGTACTTTAACTGGGCTTTTTAACTGGGCTTTCATTACAGAAGCAGCGTGGGAAGAACAATGGTTCTGACCTAGCTTCTGAGATGGCTTCTGAGTGTGTGTTTTTCAAAACAATTAAGAAAAATGGAAACTCTGTATTAATCACCGTAATGATCAATTTGTTAATTTAATTTTTACTTATTATTTTCAATAATTGAATAACAAGTTTATCAGCAAAAGGCTCATTATAAAATGATAAGTAATAATTATTGTTATGTTATTGTTTAAATATATTTTATTTAACAATTATTAATAATAATTATGTATGGATATCATGTTTTTTAGAAAGAAAAATAGAATTTTTTACAACTATTTTCACAGTACAACTAAACATTGATTTGGTGGGATATCCACAGCATATTCCCATAACTATTCCGTGCATATTCATAAGTATAAGTTCCTACAAATTAAATTGGTGGGATGTTGTACCTATAAAATCTTATTCCGCATAATCTCGTGACAACTGAACAGACACTAAATTGTGTTAAATTAATTGCATGTACATGTGGCAAAAATTAACCGAGGTTTTTGAGCTACATATAACTAATTTCAGAATAATTAAGGTTTTTGAGCTACATATAACTAAGGTTACAACAAACATGTGTAAAATATTTTATTTCAGAATAATGTACTTCACATATAACTAATTTCAGAATAAACAGTGCAAACAAATCTCTCTTTGCAGTCATTAGATACTTCACCATCTCAACTTAGCTGGAAAATACTGCACAAACAGTAGGTTGAAGCCTTAATTAGTACATATTTATAAAAAAAAAAAAAAAAAAAAATCAAAGATATCTTCTTCTATAAAGAGGTGATCACATTATCAATATGAAACTCATACCTTGTTAATAAGGGACATGTAGTATGGTTTGACCTCTTCCACATTAACCCTGACTTTGCTCTTGCTGTATAAGTCATACTTGCTGCTCACATACAGACATGTATTATATATCACAAAAATGAAATTTTGCAAGGCAAATTTTTTGTAAACTAAATTATCAAGTGAAAGAGGAAACTAACTTGAAAACTTGAAGCCATTTAAGCATCTCCTTATCTTCGTCATTCATGAGGTACTTGTACGCACCCGACCTGTGCAGAGCGTAGAAGGAATGGAACCTCACAATAAAAAAAGCCGCTGGTGGAAGCGTTGCCTTGTTCCCTTTCATAACCTGTGTAAATATCACTTTCAGTTTTAATAATTTTACTACATGTTAGACTGCTATATTTGCTATAATTGAAGATTTTGCAATTGGGGCATAATCGTTGTATATGATCTACTGATCAGTTCACAGACCAAATTGAATTGAATACAGTAACAGATCAGTACTGGCACAGGCCAATTTGAGTGAGGTGAGGCTATGATACTATCCATAGCACAGATTGGTCCGTACTATGGATCAATATTTTCCTTTCCATAGCCCAAAAAAAAAGTACGGATCAATATAAACTGTTCCACATGATCTCCATATGAAATTTACTTGCAGAGTAAATTTTTTATTTTTCAGAAATTATTTACTATTTTTTTAGATAGGTGAAAATCACTACTTTTCGAATGGTCTAGAATTTTTAGATCAAGTGATTTTCTACCTATCTAAAAAATAGTAAAGAAATTAAAAAATTTATAATTTGATCTACAAGTACATTTTTATATGGAGATCGTGTTGAACGGTTCAGATCAGTTGTTTCGACTTTGAAAATGGAGATACTGATCCGTAGTACAGATCATTATGTGCTATGCATAGGACCATGGCCTCATTCAGCCAATTTTATACATAAATAAAAAAGAATTATTGCCATTAAGGAATCAAGTGGATACCAGATACATGTACTCGTCATGGCCCCACGAGATGGTGACCTTGTCAAGCCCGCAATTCTCAGTATAAACTCCCAGCCTAGTACTCAGTAACGGGTCAGTAGAATCAGGGTTTTGCTTGAAATACTGCACAATAGAAAACAACAATTTGCATATATAATCTGAATAACTCGTAATAATTCATTCAAATTTTGTCTTAGAATAATTGTGATCTGACACTTTGGGTGAACTTGACAGGGGGCAACTGTACCTGATTGAATTCCATTTTTTTTTCTTACTAGATCTGTTCATTCCAATTTAGATTTTTCCTATCATTTGATTTCACTTTTCTTTAGGCAACTTTAGGAATGCTTTTGATGTTCGCCTTGTAAAACAAGAAATATTTTATTTGCGTTTTTGAAAGTAAAAGATAACAGAAACATCCCTCATCTTATTATTTATATAAATAATGGCACAAGTACCATCATTCCTCTAATTTTATACATACTCATCAAATTGACTCAATTAAGTAAAATTGGTAGTTAAAAGATAGGACCAAAAGGTTATGTGCAATACCTGATGGTAAACAATAGACTCATCAAATGCACAGCCCAAAGGAAATGTATCTCCTGTATGTTTGTCCCCATATAGTCAGATAAATATCATAATATAACTGTCAGCATAATAATTGGAGACCATAGAAATGAACTCACCAACAACACACCATTGCGGCTCGCCACCGAAAGACGGATGCAACAGCACCTTGCCAAGATCTGAAATGAAATATTATTATGTTTTAAGCCAGGTTTACTAATTTCAATATAACCCTTTCAGAAAGAACTAAATTAAGAGCTACAAAATGATTAAGTATAATTAATTAATTAATTATTAATTCAATTACCATGGATAAGAGCAGTGAGATGTAGCCAATCCTCATTAGGATAATCGCGTCTAATTGCCTCGGCAGACTGTAGCAGGTGCTCAATTTGGGGCTCATTGAGATCCGGATCACTCTCATCGACAAATTCGTTTAATAACTCGATGCATTCCCAAATGCTCATCTCAGTCTTCTCCAGCTTCCCATACTCTTCCTTCTTCCTCTTAGCCTAAATTTGTCGATTTACGAAATTCATTCAATTACCGAATTCGCTAAATTTTTCGAGTGTGGTGTCCATAAGAAATTGAGGTTGATGAATAATTCATTTGTGAAAAAGAAAACTTACAAAAGAATAAGTCTGGTTGATGTGATTCACTCGGTAAAATTCTTCGACTCCTGCTCTTCTCTCGCTTTCCTTTTCATAGTCTCTAGAATAGGTTTTTTATTTAGATATCAGATAAGTTCTTTACTCCAATTTGGATAAATTATTTCTTTATCATTAAATATTGATCACCTTCTTTTTTAACTAAAAACAGCAAAAAATAAAATAAAATAGCAGAGAAAAGTGTAAATTATTAAAAGAGAACATAAACCTGAAAGAATGGCCAAAAGCATTGCTATCAGGCGCAATAAATTCACCAGCAAGGTCCATTTTGCCCTCGTTTTGCCTCTCCTTTACACTTCCACCATTGCAAGATTCCTCCAAACCGGACTCTGTTTTTATTTTTTTTAATTAAACAATTTAGTCAGAGTTTTGTGCTTTTTTTTTCAAATAGTATGGATTATGGAAAGGGCGTATCATATCAAACTTATTTCCCCGAAATTAACAAATAAAAAAAAAATCTAATTTTGTTGAATTTCTCGAAGTCTTATTGAACTTTTTAAATTAAAAAAACAAGAAAGAAGTAATTTCCTCAAATAACTAAAATTAAACAACATGTACCTTGAACGATCACAGTCATGGCTGCTAAAGAATTGAAGTTCACAAGAGAGATTTGTGATTTGAGATGACAATGCAGAAGGGGGCGAAACAGGCTATTTATAGACTCTGTTTCTACCGTACAGCTTTGAACGGATAGATCAAACCCCCAAAAATGATGGAATAACAATAGTGCCCCTGTGATCTCCTTCCTCCCTAAGTTGAATTTCCACGTTGCCAGTGATATATCTCCTGCGATCGCGTTCAGTGGCATACCCGTTATTAGAGAGCTATACAAGGGGTAATCATGCAAGATAAGTAGAAAGAATTTGACGGTTAGACTAGTTCTACATAGAACAAATGATTTGCTTTCCTTGCTCCCATAAAGCGGGATGTCTTTTCATAAAGTAAAGATTTGTTCTATTAGAACGTGCCTAACTTGGTGTTCTCAAACCGGAGGCGAGTAAGTACTAAGTAGGGGGTAATTAAGAAAAAAATTTAGGGCTTAAAAAGAGGAAACTTGTTAACATCCCCCCCATGTTTTCCTTAATCACAACATGGAACATACCATCCATTTTTTTTGAGAAGAAATTTTAATATTTCAGTTAGCATCCTTACCCCATTGCCACCGAATTTTCATATTTTAAGAAATAATCACAGCATGTGTCAACCAATCGTGCCGAGCCAAACAAAGCAAAGTCTGAACTCGAATCGGATCGTGCTAAAATGAGCCGAGTTCGAGCCAGCTCGTTCATGTTGTGAGCCGCAAGACACACAGATCAAGGATTTTCAACAATTTGATGATGTGAGTTCTTTATAGATTGCAAGCTTAAAAAAAAATCACTTTTTCTTATCATGAATTTAATCCTCTCATAATGAGCATAAAAAGATATAGTAAAGATGTTTGTAGATAATTTCATCTTCTTCTAGTGACAACCTCGAAAACAAGTTAAGCCAGCCCGAGCTGAGCTGGATCAAACTTGAGCTCACTAATTACAATCTGAGTCAGAATCAAACGAGTTAATTATGAACTTTTTAGAGCTTATCTCAAGTGAGCCACAAGCTACGAATTTCTTTACAAGTTTTATCTATCAATTTCTCTTTGTGTGCAACTCTGCAAGTAATATTTTTCAACTTATCAAAAAATTATAGGCCAAATGATCTAGAAATTAGCAATTTGTGTTTTCTATGTGTTGGTGTCATGTTATTTCACAGTTTTACTTTTTTATTATTGTAGATAATATTCAGTTCTTACAAATAATTATTTATCTCAATAAAACCATAACTCTTTAATTAGTATATACCATTTATTTATACTATTGTTATATTATCCTAATTATTTTTATTACTAGGATAGTATTCAACACTTAAAAAAGATAAGTGGCCACATTAAATATTTTTGGAACTTATTTACTATTATTTTATAGGTACAAAGTCATTGTTTTTAGATGATTCTGAACCATCCAAAATATGATTTTGTACCTATCTAAAAAAAATAGTAAAAATATTCCAAAAATATAAAATTTGGTCTCCAAACACATTTTAATATGAAGATCATGTTGAGCGGTTAAGATCGATTGTTTGGATTTTGAAAATTAATATACATATGTTGAGCGTAATTGGAGTACAAAATTAATTGTGCATTTTAACTCTTCTCCTTTTAGATAATATTCAATACTTACAAAAAAAAAACAATATATAGATTATGAAAAAAAAAATGCCTGTAAATCTAACAAATTATTAAATCTGGAAAAGGTTCATGTTGAAGGGAAAAAAAAAAGAATTTTGGTAATGATCCTTTTTTCTCATTGAATGAGAAATTATGGGTTTTTAACCAAATTGAGAAATAGATGGGTTTATCTGGAAAAATTGCAGGTGATTAATTAAGGGGTGGATAAGAAGATAACACGGAAATGTTGGCTTATGGGGAAATACAATGAAGGTGATACAAAAATGACAAAAGATTGACGTGGCGGATTAGAAATATGAGAACAGAGCCAATATTTCGTGGTTGTCGGCGCTGACCCACGGTTTAGTTGCCTCCAGCTAATGCGCAGACCGGTCGGGTCGGGTCGCTTTGTTTTATCGGGTCGGACGAATTAAAATACCGTAATCTTTATTAATAGGAATTTAAATAAAAAAATATCAACAATGAGGAATAGTTTTGTTGAATTTTGAAAAATAGAAAAAACGTTATGGTTTGTAACGTCCAGGACACTGTAGCTGGACGTTATAAACCATAACGTCCAGTTAATCTGATCGTTAATTATCTCTAATTAACAAAAAACACTGTAGCTGGACGTTATGGTCTATAACGTCCAGCTACAATGGTTTTTTTGTTAATTAGAGATCATTAGCGATCAGATTAACTGAACGTTATCGACTATAACGTCCAGCTACAGTGCCTGCACGTTACAAACCATAACGTTTTTCCTATTTTTCAAAATCCAACAAAACTATTGCTCATTGTTGATATTTTTTTTATTTAAATTCCTGTTAATAAAAAATTTTGGATTAAAATATGCCAATATTGAAATCCATTAGAAATGACACTTTTATATGGGATATTCATAGCTACGAGTTATTTATTATCTCTACCTCTAAAATGAGTTATGATAATATAGATCGATCCGTACTGTACATTTATATTTTTAATTTTAAAATTTTAAATAATTAATTTAAACTGTTAAATATAATCTTCATATGAAAATATAACTAGAGACAAATTTTTACATTTTTACATTTTATAGATTTCTTTTACTATTTTTTTAAATAGGTTATTAATCACTTGATCTAAATTTTAGATCATCCGAAAAGTAGTGATTTTCAATCTATCTAAAAAATAGTAAAAAAAAAAAAATTAAAGAATGTAAAGTTTATTCTCCAGACACTTTCATATGAAAATCATGTTTTAACATTTTAGATCAATTATTTGAACTTATAAAATAAAGATATAAATTTAGTGTGTCAATCCGTAATATGCATATTAGCGTAGCGTGCTAATTTTTTTTTGGAGATATCGCGACTCCACATGTACGATTTTGAGAGTCGAAGAAGAAGTTCGTAAGTTCCTTCGCCCTCCCTCCTCCTGCCTGCCTAGTTCATTCCGCCTCACTCAATCTGAACAGTGCTTCAATCTAATGGATCTGGCCACTGTTACGGATTGCTCTCTTGTCTCGACTTACTGGGTTCGGATGGGGGTGTTGTGAATTCACTCCACCTCGTTTGTAGTCTCTACTATATATATATATAGAGAGAGAGAGAGAGAGAGTGGCTAATATACAAACGTTTGTTCCTGGACTCAGGAACAAACGATTTGGTTCTCCGATTTTCAAAGTCCAAACAGTCGATCCAAACTGTTAGATATTCAATCTATATTAAAATGTGCTTGGAGACCAAATTTTACATTTTTTGGAATTTTTTTACTATTTATTAAGCTGGTTTGAAAACCGCTGTTTTTCAATGCTGCAGAAATTTAATAAAAACAGCGGTTTTCAAACCAGCTTAATAAATAGTAAAAAAATTCCAAAAAATGTAAAATTTGGTCTCCAAGCACATTTTAATATAGATTGAATATCTAACGGTTTGGATTGACTGTTTGGACTTTGAAAATTGGAGAACCAAATCGTTTGTTCCTGAGTCCAGTAACAAACGTTTGTATATTAGCCACTCTCTCTCTCTCTCTCTCTATATATATATATATATATATATATAAATAAGGTACGTGTTTATGGCTGATGACAGTGATGTTGTCTCCTTCCTTCTTCTCTTCTTCTTCTTCTTCGTCCTCCTCTACTTCGACCTTTCTCTGTCCTCGCCGTATTTCTGTTTGAATAAATCAGGCACAAACCTTATTTGAGCACGAAGACTTCCCTGGATCCCCCTAGCTCGTCTTGATTTCAACAACAGCATTGTTTGTGCTAATGACAAGAAACCATGCTGGTTCACTATCAACCAATTTGAGCATGAGCACAGAAAACCATGTAGGCTCGCTATCTACCAATCTGAGCATGACAACCTGTAAGCTCATCTCTTGTAATCAGAGCACAGTTTTGTTTATTCTGTTTTTTCTTGTCTTGCTTTGTACAAAGGAGTTAAGTTGTAATGTTTATATACTAGTATGGCTGCTATTTGTATTTTTATGTACTGGTATGAACTGATGTGCGTAATTGTTAACCAAAAATCGACCCGCCAATAAGTGTCTTCGCATCAAATTATCTTACACTTTTTTAGTATTTTTTATCAACTATTTACGGTGTTCATACGATTGATCAGACAATTTCATCAAATATTATGCTTGAACATTATCAAGAACAATTTTATTGATAATGATCTCCTCTCACTAGACAGTGTGAAGTGTTTACTAACCGAAATTTTTATTAATACCATTTCACAAAAAAAAAAAAACCAAAATACCATTGAAATTAGGGAATTCGGAAAATACCAGAGCTTCCAAGTCAATTTGCGGTCCCATTCTTGGGGCGCCTCCAAGTAAATTTGTGGCCCACTCAAAGACCTAAATATCAATATATTGCAGTGCATTTTTGAGTTTTTGGGAGGCCTCAACATCAATCTGCGGCCCTCTCAAAAATGGAGCCGCAAATTGACTTGGAGACTGGTATTTTTCGAATTTTCCATAATTTGTAGTTTTTTATTTTTATTTTTTTTGACAGTGGTATTAATAAAAATTTCGAGTTTACTAAACAGTCCCACCATCCATACATGCATTGAGTGTATGTGTTGTTGGCACTTTTATGATTTAGCATATGATATTTTGTAAAGCGCAGATCGGTTCATGCTATGAATGTTTTTTAAAATTTAATCAATCGATCTAAATAGCATATGATCTCCCTATAAAAATATATTTTTAAATCAAATTTTATATATTTTAAAAAAGATTGGCTATTTTAAAAAATATATTACATGACCTAAAAATTATGAACCATTCAAGTACATATCAAAAAAAAAATTGGGTACCGGTTAAAAAATAGCCGGTATGGGTATTTTTATAACTTCCCAACAAAATATGGGTATGTTAAACTTTGAATATTAGTAAAAATGTCGGCGAACAAAGTCATATTAAAAAATATCGGATAGATAAGACAAGGAGAGAACAAAGAAAGAATCCCATAGAAAATGATGCTCATAAAATGCCTTTTTCTTCAAAATGTATATAAGTGACTTGCCGCCTAATAATCAGTTGCAGTTGATACATCATTTTATAATTGAAATCTTATTAAATTAGTAATTACACTATTAAAATTATCATTGTCATTTTAGCATTTGTAATTCTTTCTATAGAAGACAAATTGGCAATATATTCATATATATATTCGCCAATTTTAATTTTATATAAATACATGAAGAGATTCATATCACCTTGAGTTAGGAGTAGAGTTAGACTTTTAAATTATTAAGGTCAAATATAAATGAAAATCATATATAATTATTTTGCTATGAATGAAGGTCGATTTTACACTGTCCAAAATATTTTAATTATAAATTATATAGAAAACAAGACACAAGTGTAACAATTTGAAAAAAAAAAATGAGGATCAATGACTCCTATTTCTTTATTATGGCTCCACCACTGTTTTAAGATGCTGAGTTTGAATCCGATTTCTTTGTTATATATTAGTATAAATTTTAAATAAATTCATTTTTAATATTGGACCGAATTTATTTCAATTATGATCGATCCGTTGGCATTAAAACTCAAACGATTCATTACTTCATTACTATATTTTTGACCAATAATAAAAACATCTCTTGCGTCACGAAATTACATATCTGTCTATAATATATATTACACCATTTTAAGCCTATTTTGTCAACCAATGACCATTTTACGCATAATAAAAAAAGTAAATGTTGCTGCCCAGGATCGAACTGGAGACCTTCAGTGTGTAAGACTGACGTGATAACCACTACACCACAGTAACTTTCTTGTAATGTTTTCGGAGAAATGATAGTTGATCCAATATTTTCATTCCGTTTTTCCAACCAATTTTGCATTTTATTTTTCCTTGTGATCACCCGCTACGGGGACCATGCAATTTCGGGGAGAGCTACTGATCACTGATGGATGATTGTAAGATCTAACAACAGCGACGCCTTCTTGCACGTTGATTTCATTCCAAGTTTCTAAACCGCCATATATGCTGTCTTTCAGAGGATCTTCAAAATTTGTTTTTATGTGTTAATATTTCATTCCATGTGGCAAGCACTCACGTTCAATCATAAATGTGCAACGCAGAATGGACCACCGACCACGGACAGATATCCTCCCTCCCAGGTACCTGACTCAAGCAAATTGCAACGGCTGGCTCAGATTAATTCTATCTGGGTCAAACTCAATCCGGTGCCTATTGAGACTGTAGGGGATCTGTTTTGAGATTCGTGCCATATTAAATGGGCCGTCCGATCGTAATTTGCTTGAGTCAGGTAACCTGAGGTGATGTGAATTCCACCGACCACATCCATTAAGTTCCGAATTTTTTTTTTCTACGTGCGGAAATTTTAAACTTTTGAATTAATTTTGTACAAAAAGTGGTAAAAAAAACATTCAAAAAATTAATGCATTAAAAATAATTTATATACCTTCTAATTTTGACCTCTTGATTTTATACTAAATTAATTTCAAAGTTTAAAATGTTCGCACGTAGACACATCACTCGTAAGATGATTGATTTCAACAGTTTGAATTCGTCATTTGAAGTCAATCCGATAAATTTTAGAGTAGAGTTCAAAAAAGGGCTTGATGAACTTAATAACACCCTAGTTCTACTCCAATTAATAATATAACAGTGTCTTTACTGGCTAGGCTGACACCTGACATTTGCTACCTCCTTTGCTCTGATCAACGAAGATATAGTCTAATTCTTTCTCATAATAGAGATTTGGATTGAAGAAACATTGTATGAGGATGTTAAAATGCTTGCTTTAATAAGATATGATTACGACTTGTACAAAAAAAACAGCACGGAGAAAAGGAGTATTACAGATGGGCTGGTACTGACAACAAAAATAAGATAAATACAGATTCTCTCTAATCAAAATGAAAAAAAAAAAAACACAAACCACGTGAGGTTGTGAAGATTGTTACAATCATTATGCGCCGAACCAACTTCTGACTTTGCAAATCCCACGACGGCCTTGGTCAAAAGAAGCACGGATGGATTTGATCATAGAGAGAACAAACTCTGAATCAGCCAATTCTCCCATATTTTCCTGTTAAGATTATTACTATAAATAGATAATTTAGGGGACTTGCACTGCTGTGCATATGCTTAGGAGAATGCTTACCACTTGAGAAAGCCTATCATCAAAACTTCCATTGATTGCATCAGATGCCATGAATATCTTACAATAAGCTTTTCTCATTTTCTGAACCTTCAACAGTATTAAAAAAAAAAAGTGTATGTCAGAAACTAAAGGTGATTAAAGATTATACTGTCTGGGATATATTGTCTAGTACACTAAATCCAAATAGAAAAAAGACTCGTGGAAGAATCACCGAGAATAAATGAAAAATCTTACAAAATATATACTAGGCGCTAGCTTAAAGTCCACTGTTAAATAATATGATGCAACAGTATACTTATAGGATAATGTTAAGTAGATATTACAGTACCTCCATAGTAGAGAAACTGTTACGCCGTAGTCCCTCGAGATTAAGCCCACGTAACTCCGCTCTTGCACCAGAGACCATCATATATTTTGGCACATCTTGTGAAATCTGCTTGATCGTAAAGAATATGATGATGATAGCAACCACAAGAAAAGAAAAGTAAAATGTTTAGACTTGCCAAGGTCTGGTAATCCATCATTCTATCTAA
Source organism: Carex littledalei (assembly GCA_011114355.1). NCBI lineage: Eukaryota > Viridiplantae > Streptophyta > Magnoliopsida > Poales > Cyperaceae > Carex > Carex littledalei. The sequence goes on from CM022094.1 coordinate 11,020,625, forward strand.
GTTACTACCTGCTACACAGTGGATACTTCCATTAACCCCTAATTTAGAAAGGCCTTCATTAAGCATTATTATATCCATGATCAAGCTTTAAAAGGCAAATATATGCAGCTTGATTTTTTTTCCACTTTCATAAACACAGACTTTGCAATTTTCAACCAAGAAATGGCAATCTTTTGCAATACTGCTGAAAGGTGCAGGACTAAGGAATTGGCAGCACGACTCAATTTCATTGTTGAAATTAGAACAACAATAAGCTCAAATTGCTTCCCATATCCAAATACCAAATCTGTCTTAACTAATATAAACTGTGCAACAATGTGTCACGTATGACTTAATTTCTCACTAATTTCACTGAATCCTCAAGTTTGCAGTTGTGGACAACGCAAGCTGATAACAAAAGAAAAAGAAAAAGTATACCGTAGAACCTCCACCGATAAAAGAATATGACCCGAGCTGACAAAACTGATGAACAGCTACACTCCCAGCAGTATGCACATAATCCTAATACAACAAAATCAAAATACAAATAATTTAAAACATTAAAAATTAAAAACTACGATTCAAAACCAAAGAAACATTATCGTTACATGCCAGGTAATAAGGGACTATATCAGCTGAGCACCAAAGAGAGGAAAGATGCCGGAGATAAAATAAAGGTGAACGAAAGTTCATGTAACAAATGAATCTCACCTCAACCACAACATGGCCGGCCAATAAGGTGCCATTTGCAAAGATATTATGACTACCAATTTTGCAGTCATGAGCCACATGGCATGAACCCATTATAAGATTGTTGTCACCAATAACCTATACATGTGGCATTACAACATTAACAGGTAATACAGAGAAAAAACACGAGCAAAAAATTGCAGATTTGAATAACAACATACCGTCATATCAGTTGAGTTAGAAGAACGGTGAATGGAGGTATGTTCTCTGATATCATTGTTATTTCCTATTTGGAGGAAACACTCATCCCCTTTCTAAAAGGCAAACAGAAATAACAAAAAGTGGCATGTAAGTCCAATGTTATAGTTTAAAAAAGTACACACTTGCAAATTTAAGGAATTTCAGAAAGGGCGAAGCATACTTCTTTGTAATTTTTGGCAATGGGAAATTACAGTAAATGCATTTTATGAAGTTAACAAAGAAGCTAACCTTATATTTGAGATCTTGGCATTTTACACCAACCACCGCATAGTGTCCAATAACATTACGGTTTCCTATGGTCGTCTGACCAGGTGTATCAGCCCCAACAACTGCACCACTGCCTGGCATTTTTCATTCCAACCCCAAAAGAGTTAAAATTTGACAGCACTGGTGCCTTGACATTTTCCTACTAGAAATTATAAGTGCCAAAATGTGGTCGCAAAAAATGAACTAACAACTATACTCGAGTGTCAGGAAGCATTTCGTATATATAAATCAACAATAATTTGTTGTCAATGCATACATCAGAATCGTGGCTTACGTGAGAAGAACACAGTTGTCGCCTAATTCAGTGTGGCCCATTATGTGGCTTCCCACATGCAACTGACACTCATTTCCAATCCTGGCAAAACGACTTACTGTGCAAAAGGGCCCTATTGAAACACCCTGTAAGAAATTTAAAATTCACAGTAAACAATTGTTGTCCTAGATTTCGTTTCTTGCTTATCAGGATACTATTGTACTTTCTGTGTGCTTTCATTGTGTATTTGGGATAGTACAGCTGAATTGGCACTTAATTAAAGCTCTTACGTGCATCAAAAATTCAATTCATTGCATGTAAAGGAGGACATGCTCGAAAAAACAAATCTTACCTCACCAATTACTGCATCAGGATGGACAATAGCCGACGGGTGGACCGTACCTGATAAATCAATTTAAAAAATAAAACTAGAGATTAATGAAAAGCAAACAATATAAAGGTTGAAGAAAAAAAGAGTATGAATAGTGATTTTTCTCTTTCTACTAGGAGAAAATCTGACCTTGGTGGAGATGGCGACAAGCAATCGCGTTAGATGTGTAGGATTGAGTTGCAATGATCGAATGGTTGGGTTTGTAACGAAGAAAGGCGCGAAGCGCTCGTGAAGAAGACGCCGCCATGTGGCGGCTTCGCTTGAACTGGAGAGAGAGAGAGAGAGAGAGGCGAACGAAAGGGGAGGGAGGAAAGGACAAATCTACTGTTGTACTAAAGCGTCTGAAATTCTGTACACATGTTAAATATTGGTCGTCTGATTCTATTCTAACGACCCCAGATGCTGTTAAAGACGCCATACCTGGACGAATCCATATCACCTACACCTGAGACTAGGTCCGATGGACATCGGACCTACTCTGGTTCAATGGGTTTAATCACCGATGATTTGCTTTAAGATTCGTGCAGAATGCTTTAAAATTCATGTCTCTTTCAATTTTCGTGCGCACAAATCTTAAATTAGATCAGACGGTCATCATGCTCGTTGAACCTAGCTAAAAGTAGGTCCGATGGGCATCGGACCTACTCCGTTCTCTATCACCTAAGGTGACATAATATTTATGTTTAGATCCTGATCGTCTGATCAGAATCCGCACAAATATTAAAGGGGCCATGCATTCCATTTTGGATTGAATTGGCCCAGATTCTGATATGACGGTCCGAATCAAAACAGAAATATCATGTTACCTTACATGCGGATATGGACTCGTACCTGATCTGAAGATTTGTCATTCGACGGCATGTCTCGTTAATTCTGACTGTAAGTTCTAACTCAGGGTTCAAGATCTTCTTCGAAGATTTTACCTATGCATTGGAAACAATGCACGGTTTAAGCTTGGGTGAGGGGATTGAACTCTTGTATCTTAGATTTTATGGTCAATTTTTTTTTTTAATTTTAGGATATAACTAGGCTTTTACCTTACCACGAATAGAGTTTGCATGGCTGAACTTAATTAATTGAGATTGCAAGCTTGTCATGACGTTTTCCTCAATTATAGAAATAGAGTCTTGCATGACTGAACTTAGTTGTTTGAGATTGCATAAAGTATAGTTTAGATAGTCCTCACATGAAAACACACAAAAATTTTGAAATATTTCGAAAGCATACACTTATACAATTTTGTTGAGGCAATTCCTAAATTAAAAAGTAGCATAGTCTCCAAGACACTTGATTGAAATTTTAGACATAGAAAGGCTAAGGCTAACAACAATTAATTGAAAAAAAAAAAAAAATTTAAAGATGATTTTCCTTGATAATGGAGACTTATCATTGATCTTTATGAGATTGATTAGGGTGAGGTAAGGGTACCATGCTCTTACTAGTCCTCTTCAGTTAGGGTACTATAATGTACCTGTGATTAGCACTAGGATGGGATTAGCAGCCCTCAGTTTTGCATTTGATACCAGTACAGGACGCACACGATTCTGGCCAAACCGCATGCGACACCGATTGGAATTAGAAACCATAATTGACAAGTAAATGCGCTTGCATGGAGTTGGTGACAGCACCGTATGCGTTTGCATATGTGACCAAAAAACTAGATTAAACAAGTAAGAATGATAGAGAGCCTGATCTATGGAAGCTCATTTTCTATACACAAGGTATTCATTTACTGTTTCTATTATTCCTACAACTAAACAAACCAAACAATCAAACCAAACAACTAAAAACCTAGAATTGATTGCCGTTAGATTTCTTAATACACTATCCCTGTGGATCGACACCCCGATCTATACTATACGATAGATTCATGCGCTTGTGAATCGATTGTAAAGTAGACCATTAGGGTTATAAATATTATTAGCTCTGATTCTAACCCATTAGATCGACACCATAATCATATTACACGGTAGAATCATGCGCTTATGATATGAATGTAAGTAGAAATTAGGGTTTATAAATATTTAAAAGTAGTAGTTCACTTGGATTCATTATTCTCTTATAAAATGTCCCCGTTGCAACGCACGGGTACGATACTAGTGTGTGTGTATATATATATATATATATATATATAGAGAGAGAGAGAGAGAGAGAAGGGTAATACAATACAAACACTGGATAGACCCCCTTTCGCCAGGCGACTCCCAGGCGAATACCAACATGGCCGGAGATGGTGAATGGCAAGAGGTTAAGAGGCGCAGACGATTCCCTGACAACTGGAGGACCCCCACTGACGACAGAAACTCCAGAGTCCGGGCTTACAAACCTTTTCAGGCGGTTAGATCTTACGCACAGGTGGTCAAGAGCTCTTCCAACTCGAGCAGCGGCTCAGCTCGTTCCAGCTCAGCCGTATCTTCCCCGGCCACCTCACGGCCAGTCTCTCCTACATCTACATCCCCGAGGTATTACTACTCCCCACACAGCCCCACTAAGCTGCGTTTCCCCCCACTGCCGTCGTACCCGGAGTGGTGGGGTCGTTGCTTCAACTGTTGCCGGCTCGGCCACACCTCCTCCAAATGCCGCAATCCCAAATGCTGTGGGAAATGCTGGACGCCGGGCCACACAGCTCGCCACTGTCCGATCACTGATCTTAACCCGGCAGCTCCTCCATTTTACCCGAAACCACATCAAACACAACCACAGCATACTGAGCCTCTTTTTGATGAATTGCTTGTGGGTGATGTCCCCCCGCCCCCGGAAATGCCCGATGGTCGACCGGAGAAGACCATCTGTTTCATTGAACGAGACAGTGATACTTATGCCGAGATAGAGCATCTCCAAAGAGCCGTAGTGCTTAATGGAGAGCACGGTCGGTTCGCCTTGGAGGTGCACCAAGTGGTTGGCTATGCGGTTGACACCGGTTTGGTACGTGAAGAGGAACTAAAAGTAGCACAGTTGTCACAAGACAAATTTCTCATACATCTGCCCCGGGGGCTGGCGGTAAGCACTTTCGTCAAAGCTACTTCCAGTGCTCTCTGGGATGAAGGTTTCACCTTTGAGCATTGGACTCAAACACACAAGGCGAGTATCATCGTTCCCCGGTTCAAAGTATTACTTGATCTTATTGGGGTCCCCATGTACATTTGGGATGACAAGAAGATCAGCAAGGCGGTATCACACTTTGGTCTCTTCCTAGGCACAGTGACCCCGGAGCATGCGACCAACTACATGGTTTTGAGAATAGCTATTGCTACGGATGATTTGCAGAGAATTCTGATCACTGTTGGAATGATCGTTGGAGGCATTGAACATTTGGTTCGGGTCCGACCAATCAAATGGCAGCGAGGGGCCGTCTATGAGACCTCCGACTTCCCGCAGATACCACCAAAACTCACAAGACCTCCTCCTCCATTGAGCAATCCCCAGTCACCGGATGCCTACGTTGAAACATTACCGGCACGACATGACGATTCGGAGTTAATTGCTTGTTCTAGAAGAGTACTTCGGGAACTATGTCATGGTGTTAACCCGGACAACATACCGCCGGCGGTCCTGGCCGTACTCACCGGAGAACGCAACATGGCAGAGCTCTCCCTTGCAACGCTCCGGGATCTCATGCAGGCCACAGAAGATCAAGATGGTGAGGCTCGGGTTGCAATGGCCCCTCCAGAAACGAGTCAACAAGTGCAGTTATCTTTAGCTGCCACACCGAAGGCCACACCGTCTCCCAACAGGGGATCGGAGCCAGTAGAGAGTATGGCCTATATACCTAGCACTGACCACCCTAGCATGGTTCAGGGATCACGCGACGCAAAGGACAAGGTATTAGAAGGAAACTCTGGGCAGTTGTCAGTACTAGGTACTGTTTGCCGTGTATCAAATGAAGAAAGTGGGGCATCAGTCCCAAGAATAGGGATGGGATGCGGCCAGCCTGATGGTCTATATGAAGGAAACTCACTTAACACCATCCCAGAAGTGTCGCAGCAAATCCGGCGACGATCCAAACCGGTCCAACCGGTCACAAAACAGGTTACCAGTACGTTGAAGCAAATCCGAATGAGGGGCATGCTTGGGCGCGGAAGAGCCAAGCCGCCTACGAAATATCCTGCAATGGGTCATTCTAGGAGAGGGGCTCGGGTCAACAAGTGGATTCGTCCGAAAAAAATGCCACAGGAGATCCTGCACTCACCTTTGCCAAAAACAGCAACTACTGTAACAGGAGCCACGTCCAGCTCCTTTGTCCCTTCTGCCAGCGCTGATGCTAATCCTCTCCAGTTGGGCGCTAATTGTTAGTAAGTAATAATCTAGAAGTCAATAATACGATAATTTAATTATATAAAGCTTTGTTCATGAATTGAATAATTAATAAAATATCATTTTGTTCTTTGAGTCTTATCGAATTATGGATCATTTCGGCATTCGGATTCGAAATGAGTAGAACTTCATAATATAGATGATAAATACTCTTAATAGTCACTGACCGAGGTAATTAGCAAAGAACACTAATTACCCAATTAAAGGTTAGTATGTGGATTAAATGATGGTTAAGTTTTACTGACCATAGACAAGGAGTTGTCAATTTAATCACATAGATACATGTTAGAGAACATGATATTTGACAGACCCCGAATGAAACATTATACGGAATTGTGTTCGTGTCATTAATGCTTTCATTCAGTGTTAAATTCTAAAGTATGAGGTATTCATCGTTCCTAACTAAGAGATGTGTATGTGTGATTGTTACCTAACGCTATCTGTAAAAAGTAGCTATAACGGTAGCTCTTCGGTATACATAACTTAGCTGAGGTAGTGATGGTCTACCAAAAGTACTATTGTCCCTCGTATTTATTATACGAGTTATAGTGTCACTGGGCCCCTTGATAGAGTAAGAATATCTGCTAGCAGTATGAATACAAGAGTAATCATATTTGATAATCTGCTCAAGATCAAGAAAAGATTAATTTGCAAGGATGACACAAACCTACCTTGAAATTAATCTGACAGCTATGAGACAAAAGAATTAACACGAGTAAAATAGTTTACTGGATCGTGATATTGTACTGTACATCATCATCTGTGTAATTGGATGGTCATGATGCGTTTTGCCAGATGCCTCTCATGATTATAGAAGTTAAAACGGTTTTAATTCTATTTACTAACATAACACAGATCCTATCGGGTCACACCAATAGGAGTTAATTGGAGAATCTTATTGATTGATTATAAATTGGTTATGATCAATAATAAGATGGTTTATAATTAATTATACTTGATATAATTATATTATAAATGTCATGTAAAATGACAAGCAAAAACATTGGTTAATTTATAAACGTGTATGACACGTTGTATAAAAGTTAACCGGTTAGTTTATAAACGTGCAGGACACGTTGTATAAATTACCGAAATCAACAACCGCAAGAAATATAATTATTCAGAATAATTATACAAATATTAATTGTGTTCGGAGCGAGGGCATTCTGGTCTTTTCAGATTCGTCCTTATCCGCATGACATGTCATCAATCCTATCCACCTAAGCACCTCTGCTGCAAGCACGTCCTTGTAAGCAGCTTGCAGCTAAGCACCTCTGCTGCAAGCAGCTTACAAGCACCTCCCTAACCCTATAAATAGAGGGGTAGGGGTAAGAAAATTCATAAGTTGAAAAGTTCGAAAAGTCTGAGTTCGATTCGAATTGGCTCGGTTATCGTTCTCTTTCTCGTTTTCTCTCCCAAATAGTGTTGCGGTTTAAACGAAAGTTATACGTAACAGTTACGTATTATCTTTCGAGTTGTTGAATAGTGTTTGCGGGATTTTAGTGAATAGTGTTTTCTCGAAAGTCGCGATATTTCTGTTTTGCCTTTTAGTAAAATCAGAATAACTGCGGGTCGGGAATTCTGCTATTTCGTCTTTTTCTCGTGAATAGTGTTTTTGCGTAAGACCGCGGTTTACAGTATTTCTGGCAAAAGAAATAAACCGCTCTCTGGTTAGTCCTGGTGGATAACCTATAGAGGCACCATATGTTTGGTGCTCCGAGAGAAGTCATTGCTCCGAAAGAAGACATTGCTCAGATCCGATCTTCTCGCTCGGTCTGCATTCCAATTGTAATTTGGAAACAAGGTATAAATGTTATATAAATTTATTTACTTGGTAAATAGATTTAAGTTTTAGAAATCAATTACGGGAGTAGATCTATAAACTGATTAAAAACAAGTAAATACGGTTTTACTACTTTGGGTCTATAAAGGATTAATCTGGTATGTAACTCTCGGTTATTATCCGACATACTACTTAATCTATGATCTGAATGAGTAAAGTTTTACTTACGGTTTTTAATCTAAGAAACGGATTGAACAGGTATGTAACTCTCGGTAGATTATCCGACATACCACTTCAATCATTTTGGCTTGAGTTAGAAGTAAAATTTTTATTTTACGGTCTTTCCGCAGCTTAAGCCTAATGGCTTTGGGTAGCCTCAAAACCCAACAGTGGTATCAGAGCACAAGGCTTTCCCGTTGAATTGATTTTCTAAAAGTTATAACTTATGCATAGTATCGGTTTAATTCTTAGATTTGCAGCTTAGGTCCAAACCGAATAGAACTGAATTTTCTAGGTTCGGTTTTCCGACCGAGAAAGTTTTAAATTAGATTTAAAAGCTTTCTTTACATGTTCTTATGAAATGTAAGTTTTTACATTTCTTGGATCGGTTTTCCGACCGAGAAAGGTAAAATAGGATTTTACGCTTTCTTTTCGAAAACTTTTGATTACGTTAAAGTTCATCGAAGAATGTGATGAAGCAATAAAGTATCCAAGTAAGAACTGTTGATCTCCACACGTAAAGGATAAGGTTATGTCAAGGGAAAGACTGGAAAAGGAACTTTCGTTTGGCTTTCCGACGTAACCCCTTCTTTTACGTGTCCTGACAACTGGCCCAAAGGAAACTTTGTCACGTTACTAAATTGCTTTACGTTTTCAAAGCATGGCAAAATGTTACTTTTTCGCTTTTTCGAAAACCTTCGGTTATGTAAAGTACATCTAAGAATGTGATGAAGCAATAAAGTACCTGAGTAAGAACTGTCATTTCCACACCGTAAAAGAGATGGTTCTGTCTAGGAAAGAAAGATCTTAAGACAGTCCTAGTGACTCTCTATCTTTCCTGGGAGCCCCTTTTACATGTCCTAATGGCTGGCCCAAAAGGAACTTTGTCACGTTACCAAATTGCTTTACGTACTGAAAAGAATAAACTGTGTTTTAAACATATAAACTGTTTATATGCTTATTACGGTATAAATAAAGAACAAAAGTATAGCTGCAAAATAAAGAATTAGAACTGATAAAAATATACGTGACTTGATCACGTATATAAGTAAATAGGATTTACTGCTTTGATATGAAATGCCTAAATTAGATTTAACGCCTTGTCATAGCCGCATAACTATTCCTATATGATAGGATAGTTGCTATGGTCAGTTAAAAGAACTGACAGCTTACTAGTTAAGCAAATGCATAAATTAGATTTATCGCTTTCAAGGAACCGTGAAAGAATGTGATGTCAAAGAAAGGCTGGAGGTGGACACCCTCGGTTGGTCTTTCTGGCAGACAACTTTCACGTGTCCGTAAAACGGTCTAAAGTCAGTTAAAAGAACTGACGGCTTACCAAGCTAAGCAAATGAAAAGGTTTTTAAAAGAAAGATATGAATGGGATTACATTCGGTATGCTTTCTCTCTGACTTCCTTCCCACGACTGCTTACTGAAGCATATGGAAGAGGTCTTTGAGGAAGATAGGAATGAGATCACATTCGGTAATTTTTCTGAGAAAAGATCTAGTTAGAAAAATAGGAATATACGACCACATTCGGTATTGTTTCTTTCTGACTTCCTTCCCACGACTGCTTACTGAAGCATATGGAAGAGGTCTTTGAGGAAGATAGGAATGGGATCACATTCAGTATTTTTCTAACAAAACGACTTTCAGATGTCCGTAATGCTGACCAAGGTCAACATTACGAACTGATAATAATATACGTAACTAGGTCACGTATATAAGTAAATCAGATTTACTACTTTCATATAAAACGAGTAGATTAGATTTATCGCTTTATAAAGAAACCGCAAAGAAAAACTACCTCTACAAGATAGACGGTAGTTAAAGTCAGCTTTACAAACTGACTGCTTATAAGACTAAGCATGTGAAAGAAGGTTCTGTCAAAGAAAGGCAGACACGAACCTTTTAGTCGTCTTTTTGGCAAACCTCTTTTAAAGATTGCTTACAAACTTAAGCATAAATCACAAACCCATCTAATTAAGTAGTATGCCCTTCCTACTCTATCCTCCTCACACCATTGTTCATTGGTTGATGGGTCCACTACTCAGTAGGCATCGCCTTTTACCTTTGGTGGTCGAGGGATATATTGGATATATCGAACCAAATAGAGTGAGGTTACTTACCGATGATTTCCAAAATGGTTTTGGGCTCGGGGCAAAGTATTCGGTTAAACATACGATGTTTAACGAAACCAAGAGTCATATAGAGATATGATTAGCAAAGAGTTGCTTACCTAAGATAACTATGACCATGATATGCATACACTGCCTTGGTTCTTAGTGAAAATAGGGATCTTGGTCCTACTGCAAAATGGGTATAGAACAAATTTGCAGTGGGAGGTTTTATCATTGTATAAAACATTACATGAACAAAGCTAAAATCTTTACAAAGGTAGAATATGATTAAAGAAACGTCTTTCTTATTACGTTCCGTATTTTGACTATAGTTCAAAGACAAACATGAGAAGAGTGGAATATGTTCTGAATACACCGGTCCCTGACAGTCCTAAAAAGGCTGAGAGCAGCTCTGTCAGTACTCACACGCTTCGTTTGACAAGCGATGCTGAGCAACTGGAGAAGCTTAGCTATTCGTTGAGCCACGAGTTGGTCACGAACGTTATCCTGAACTCTCTTTCTCCTAGCAATTCGGAGTTCATCGTGAACTGCCAAATGCAAGGGATGGATAAGAGTTTGCAGGAGCTGAAAGGGATGTTGAGGATTAATGAAGGTAACATCGAGAATAGATCTCGTGTCCTCATGATCCAAGAAGGTGGGAGGAAAATTAATAAAGCAAAGAAGGAAACGGCTATTAAGTACAAAGGCAAAGGGATGTTTGTTCCGGTAACAAACACTCCCAAGATAAATGTTTCTGCTAACTTTGACTGCTATTATTGCAAATAGCAAAAGTCACTGTAAGAGAAACTGCCCGAAAGAAATCTAGCAGATCTGAAATCTGGGAATGTACCAGAAGTTTCAGTCTCTGGGATCAATGTTATTGAAGTTAATATTGCGACCTTTCTTAAATGATTCAGTACTGGATACTGGATCATGTGCTCATATTCGTTCAAATATTACGCAATAAGGAAATACAGCTCCGAGTTGGAAGCGGAGCACACGTTGCAGCCGTTACAGTCGGTAGTATAGAATTGTATTTGCCTAGCGGGCTAGTGATCAGGACATAGAAAAAGGTTCTAGCAAGGAAAGACTGGAAAAGGAACTTTCGGTGGTCTTTCCAACGAACCCCTTTACGTGTCCTGAGAACTAGAAATAAATAAACCCGTGATTAACATCAATAACAAACAAACTCAAAAGTCTCATGAAAGTACGACTTACATGTGACATGACAGCCTTGGTCATATTAAGGCCTTACGGTCTGACCATAGAGGCGAGTATTTAAGTTTTGAGTTTAAAAACGTACTTAAAAGAATGTGAGATAGTCTCACAGCTCACACCTCCAGAAACACCGTAATAGAACGATGTTGTCTGAGAGAAGGAGTCGAACCCTGCTGGACAAGGTTCGTTCCATGATGAGTAACGCCACCCTTCCCAAATTGTTTTGGGGACTCGCACTAGAAACTGTCGCACTAACGATAAATATGGTTCCATCCAAGTCAGTTGAAAAGACTCCATACGAGTTATGGTTTGGGAAACTCCCAAATATGTCTTATCTTAAAAATTGGGGTTGCGAAGTATTTGTCAGACGCCTGACGTCTGACAAACTTGGTCCCAAATCTGACAAGAGCTTTTTCGTAGAATATCCTAAGGAAACGAAATGATATTACTTCTATACCAATCCGAGAACACTATAGTTGTTGCTCGTCATGGTATACTTTTAGAGAACGAGTTTCTCGTAAAAGGAAGTAGTGGGAGTAATGTAATACTTGAAGAAATTCGAGATACATCACACAATATAATATCTAATACAGATTAGATAAACCCACCACTTGTTACTTCGGCTGATGAGCATCTGGAAGAACCAAATCCACAAGTAGCTGTGGAAGAAGTTCTAGTCCCGAGCTCAGATACTTCGACGCAAGTCGAAATAGAACTGAACCCACACACGGTTGTGGATGAAGTTCAACAGCCCGAAGAACAAGTGCTACGTAGGTCAGCAAGGACAGTCCATGCACCCGAGAGGTACATGGGACTGCACGAGGTCTCAGTGTTTGACACTGAATATCCTCTTACCTATGCGGAAGCAATGGATAGGCCCGACTCCGATAAATGGCTGGAGGCCATGAGATCCGAAATACAATCCATGTATGACAATACGGTCTGGAACCTAGTTGTTCCACTTGATGGGATAAAACCCATAGCTAACAAGTGGGTTTTCAAAAGGAAAACAGACATGGATAGTAATATGACTATATACAAAGCACGGCTGGTAGCGAAAGGTTTCAAACCGATTCTCGGGAATTGATTATGATGAAATTTTTCCGCCCGTGGCTATGTTTAAGTCAATTCGGATACTCCTAGCAATTGCCGCATTTCATGATTATGAAATATGGCAAATGGATGTCAAAACCACTTTCTTAAATGAAAATTAGAAGAAGACCTGTACATGATACAGCCTTCTGGTTTTGAAGATCCAAGGAATGCTGGGAAGGTGTGCAAGCTTCTTGAATCCATTTATGGATTGAAGCGCATCACGGAGTTGGATTCCTAGGTTTGATGAAGTAGTCAAAAACGTTTGACTTCATCAAATGCAAATAAGAACCATAAGTGTACAGTAAGGCTAGTGGGAGTGCAATTGCTTTTCTAAAAAACTTATATGTAGATGACATACTCCAAATCAGTAACGATATTCCGCTAAAACAATTAGCCAAGTCTTCAATAAAAGGACTTGGGCGAGAATGTCTATATACTAGACATACAGATCTATAGAGATAGATTGATTTGACTCATAGGATTGAGTCAAAGCACACACATTGACAAAATGCTGAAATTGGTTCAGCATGCAGGATTCTAAGAAAGGATTCCTGCCAATGAGTCATGATGTACAGCTTAGCAAGACTCAGTATCTTTCGATAACTGATGAGCAAAGCGAAATGAATAGAGTGCCATACGCTTCGGCTATTGGCTCTATCATGTACGTCATGTTGTGCACTCGCCCTGATGACTCGTACGCTTTGAGTGTGACGAGCAAATATCAGGCTAATCTTAGTCTCGCTGTAAAAGTTTACACCGAAGCTAAGTATATAGCTGCTTTCGAAGCACCTATAGAGAGTTTCTGGATCAAGTAGTTCCTTAGCGAACTATGAGTGGTTCCAAGTGTTCAAAGCCCTGTGGACCTCTATTGAGACAACAATAGAGCTATAGCTCAGGTCAAGGAACCGAGATCGCACTCGAGATCCAAACGTGTTCTACAACGTTATCACCTAAAGTAAAGATTCGTAAAATTGACACAGTCAGCAACACAGCTGATCCACTCACAAAACTCTAACTCAAGCCATGCACCGGATGCATACAGCTTCTATGGGTCTGGAACACATAGAAGATTGGCTGTGAGATTTTCTTTAGATCTACGAGATCTTTTAGAATATAGAGCTTTGTATAAAGTAGAGCCTATGATGATTGGCTTCTAGCTTAAGTGGGAGATTGTTAGTAAGTAATAATCTAGAAGTCAATAATACGATAATTTAATTATATAAAGCTTTGTTCATGAATTGAATGATTAATAAAATATCATTTTGTTCTTTGAGTCTTATCGAATTATGGATCATTTCGGCATTCGGATTCGAAATGAGTAGAACTTCATAATATAGATGATAAATACTCTTAATAGTCACTGACCGAGGTAATTAGCAAAGAACACTAATTACCCAATTAAAGGTTAGTATGTGGATTAAATGATGGTTAAGTTTTACTGACCATAGACAAGGAGTTGTCAATTTAATCACATAGATACATGTTAGAGAACATGATATTTGACAGACCCCGAATGAAACATTATACGGAATTGTGTTCGTGTCATTAATGCTTTCATTCAGTGTTAAATTCTAAAGTATGAGGTATTCATCGTTCCTAACTAAGAGATGTGTATGTGTGATTGTTACCTAACGCTATCTGTAAAAAGTAGCTATAACGGTAGCTCTTCGGTATACATAACTTAGCTGAGGTAGTGATGGTCTACCAAAAGTACTATTGTCCCTCGTATTTATTATACGAGTTATAGTGTCACTGGGCCCCTTGATAGAGTAAGAATATCTGCTAGCAGTATGAATACAAGAGTAATCATATTTGATAATCTGCTCAAGATCAAGAAAAGATTAATTTGCAAGGATGACACAAACCTACCTTGAAATTAATCTGACAGCTATGAGACAAAAGAATTAACACGAGTAAAATAGTTTACTGGATCGTGATATTGTACTGTACATCATCATCTGTGTAATTGGATGGTCATGATGCGTTTTGCCAGATGCCTCTCATGATTATAGAAGTTAAAACGGTTTTAATTCTATTTACCAACATAACACAGATCCTATCGGGTCACACCAATAGGAGTTAATCGGAGAATCTTATTGATTGATTATAAATTGGTTATGATCAATAATAAGATGGTTTATAATTAATTATACTTGATATAATTATATTATAAATGTCATGTAAAAATGACAAGCAAAAACATTGGTTAATTTATAAACGTGTATGACACGTTGTATAAAAGTTAACCGGTTAGTTTATAAACGTGCAGGACACGTTGTATAAATTACTGAAATCAACAACCGCAAGAAATATAATTATTCAGAATAATTATACAGATATTAACTGTGTTCGGAGCGAGGGCATTCTGGTCTTTTCAGATTTGTCCTTATCCGCATGACATGTCATCAATCCTATCCACCTAAGCACCTCTGCTGCAAGCACGTCCTTGTAAGCAGCTTGCAGCTAAGCACCTCTGCTGCAAGCAGCTTACAAGCACGTCCTTGTAAGCAGCTTGCAGCTAAGCACCTCTGCTGCAAGCAGCTTACAAGCACCTCCCTAACCCTATAAATAGAGGGGTAGGGGTAAGAAAATTCATAAGTCGAAAAGTTCGAAAGGTCTGAGTTCGATTCGAATTGGCTCGGTTATCGTTCTCTTTCTCGTTTTCTCTCCCAAATAGTGTTGCGGTTTAAACGAAAGTTATACGTAACAGTTACGTATTATCTTTCGAGTTGTTGAATAGTGTTTGCGGGATTTTAGTGAATAGTGTTTTTCGAAAGTCGCGATATTTCTGTTTTGCCTTTTACTAAAATCAGAATAACTGCGGGTCGGGAATTCTGCTATTTCGTCTTTTTCTCGTGAATAGTGTTTTTGCGTAAGACCGCGGTTTACAGTATTTATGGCAAAAGAAATAAATCGCTCTCTGGTTAGTCCTGGTGGATAACCTATAGAGGCACCATATGTTTGGTGCTCCGAGAGAAGTCATTGCTCCGAAAGAAGACATTGCTCAGATCCGGTCTTCTCGCTCGGTCTGCATTCCAATTGTAATTTGGAAACAAGGTATAAATGTTATATAAATTTATTTACTTGGTAAATAGATTTAAGTTTTAGAAATCAATTACGGGAGTAGATCTATAAACTGATTAAAAACAAGTAAATACGGTTTTACTACTTTGGGTCTATAAAGGATTAATCTGGTATGTAACTCTCGGTTATTATCCGACATACTACTTAATCTATGATCTGAATGAGTAAAGTTTTACTTACGGTTTTTAATCTAAGAAACGGATTGAACAGGTATGTAACTCTCGGTAGATTATCCGACATACCACTTCAATCCTTTTGGCTTGAGTTAGAAGTAAAATTTTTATTTTACGGTCTTTCCGCAGCTTAAGCCTAATGGCTTTGGGTAGCCTCAAAACCCAACACTAATACCATCACTCCAGGCGCACATAACATCAGTGATTTACCTCAAAAGGCAGCAGCGGGCCATCAAGGCCCTCAAGGCCCAGCTCAGACTAAAGACCCCTCGGCCTCCCCTTTGGCAGAAATATCATTTAGCCCAACAGGCCACCTGGAGATTCAAATCCGAAGATCTCATGGAGAACAAATAGCGGCCTTATGTGGGGTCTCTACTGAGGATGTATTCCAGGCCGTCGAAGCAGACAATGCTGAGAGACAATTTACACCAGACAATTTGCACCTCAACACTGTACCACCAACAGCTGAACCAACGGAAGAGGAAATCATGCAAAGTGAGGCCCGGTTCCATCTAGACTCAGAGGAGGATTCTGAGACAGAGCAGGTGTGCTAGTGGCTAGGCTAGCAATTTTTCTGTTTACAGTGTGATGGTTGCTTTTTCATTTTTATGAATTACAAAAAAATTAAGCTTTTGACTTGGAATGTTAGAGGTTTGGGGAGTTTAGATAAATGCAACGTGGTGCGAGATGTAATAAGATCGAGTAGATGCGATGTATGCTTATTGCAAGAAACTAAACTTAATGAAGTAGATTTTCGTTATGTCTCGAGATTTTTACCATCCTTTTTTGATTTGAATGTGGCCTTCAACCAAGCATTTAACACACGGGGAGGCATTATTATAGCTTGGAGGAGATCCCTACAGTTAGAGGTATGTTGGTCAACGGTCCATACCTTGACGGTAATACTCAAACATGTTGGCACGGGGGTCAAATATTTTTTCACAAATGTGTATGGTCCGAGCGTGGAAGAGGACAAGCCCAGATTTATAGAAGAACTTCGTGTAGTGGCCGGGCTAGCTAAGGACCCGTGGATATTGGCTGGTGACTTTAACTTGGTGCGATGGCTCGTTGATAGGTCGGGTGACCTACGGGGATTGCAACTCATGGATCTCTTTAATGATTTTGTTAGGGATGCGGGTTTGGTGGATGTGCAATTAAAAAATAGGTTCTACACATGGTCCAATAAAAGACCCCGCCCGACCTTTTCAAAAATTGATAGAGTATTCGCATCCTCCGAATGGCAACTCTTCTACCCGGTGATACATCTGGAGGCAATGGAGATGGTCGTCTCCGACCATGCACCGTTGCTGCTTACTTGCAAAAATAGGGCAACCCGTCCTAAGACTCACAAATTTGAGATTTTTTGGTTGAAATACGATACTCCGAGGCAACTAGTCCAACAGTTATGGTCAGAAGAAAGTGTAACCCCGCAGATAAGTCTACAAAATTTTATTCAAAAAACACAAAAACTTCATAAGGATTTGGCTCAGTGGCAGCAACAGGTTTTCTCAATGATGGACAAGCAACTAATAAATTGCAAGAAAGCAACTCTTTTTTTTGACAGGATCGAAGAACACAGAGAATTGGCGGCCCATGAGTTCAAGCTAAGGCTGAAAATTAAGGCGAGAGCTTTCGAACTTGCCAATAACGTTGAAGAAAAATGGAGGCAACGCGCGAGATGCAAGTGGCTGTCTCAGGGGGACCGCAACACTCGGTACTTTCATGCGTTTGCCTCTTCGAGAATGAGAAGAAATGCGGTACTGACTATCACTGATGGAGACCGGCAAGTCACTGGTCAAGGAGACATTCGAACCATTTTCCTACAGCAAATACAAGCTACACTAGGCCAATCTTTTCGGGTCAAGCCCTTCAACCCGGCGGCCTTGTATCCATTAAATCTGAACCTTCAGCATCTAGCATCACCGATCCTCCAATCTGAGATAGAGATGGCGGTTAGGGGTCTGGCAAACAACAAGGCTTCGGGTCCGGACGGCATACCGAATGAGTTCCTTAAATCTTATTGGCCGAATCTGAAAGGTGAAATATGCAATATTGTATGGGGTTTTTTTAATAACCAAATTGATCTCTCGCCCATAAATCTTGCAAATGTGATAATGATTCCCAAAATTGAGGAGCCTCGGACAGTGGGTGACTTCCGACCTATAAGTGTCATTAACATCGTACCAAAACTCATTTCAAAGATAATGGCAAATAGATTGGGGCACTGTTTACAGGATTTAATCTCGCCGTTTCAAACCGCTTTTATAAAAGGTAGGAAAATTACCGATAACTTTGTGGCTACTAGAGAAATTTTACAGCACATCTCGGTTTCTAAAAAGGAGGCGGTATTTGTCAAACTGGATTTTGCAAAAGCCTTCGACTCGATCGAATGGGATTTCCTCCTTGCGGTGTTAGAGGCTAGAGGCTTTCCGGCTCCTTGGATTGCATGGGTCAAAGCTCTCCTAGGCACGGCCAGATCTCGGGTACTCATTAATGGGGACTCGACTGAATTTTTCGTGCACAAGCGGGGTTTGAGACAAGGCGACCCCCTTTCGCCAATGCTATTCAATATAGCGGTAGATGTTTTTCAGCAAATGGTGAAGTCGATTAATCGAATCTTACCTCGGAAAATAACAAAGAAAATAGATGCCTCAATCCTTGCATTGCAATATGCGGACGACACTGCTCTCATTGCATCGTCAGATGTTACTTCTATGATTTCCCTCAAACTAGTTATGAGACTTTTCACCACAGTATCGGGCCTCCAGATTAACTACAATAAGAGTACATTCATACCTATAAATAGCTCAGAGGAGACTGTTGCATGGGTACAGAGGGTCCTGGGATGTGCTCGAACGCAATTCCCGGTCACTTATTTGGGTTTGCCCTTGACGGTCAAGAAGCCCACAAAAGTCATGTATATGCCGTTGATCGAAAAAATTGAACGAAAGCTCGGAGGTTGGAAAGGTAAATTACTGTCGCGAGGGGGTCGCTTACAACTGGTAAGGTCGGTGCTATCGGCAATGCCGATTTATTACATGACATGCTTTCAACTACCGCAATGGGTTATCGACCGTATTGATAGGATTCGTAGAACATTTTTGTGGGGCAAGCATGGTGGTTCTGAAAGAGGAATTTCATTAACTAACTGGAGCACAGTTTGCTTGCCGATTACCCATGGGGGTCTTGGTGTCTCTGATATGAAATTGACTAACATTGCTCTTCTTCTTCGTTGGTGGTGGAAAGCCTATCATGAACCGGATAGCCTTTGGTCGGTAACGATCGGTAAGATAAGGAAGAAGGGGCGGGCTAACATCAAACCGAGAATCTGGAATGTAACAGGGTCCTTTTTTTGGTCACTGTTAATTCGAATCAAAGGAATTTTTACGTGGAGCACGACCTGGTCGGTGGGGGATGGTGCATCGATATCGTACTGGTACGACAAATGGCATGACAGGCCAAGGGCAACATCGATGGTGGCTGCTTCACTACGGCCTTATGCATCTCTCAAGGAGGCATGGATGGTGATTACGCTAATTAACCCGCAAGAAACGGCCCCCAGGGACTCTCTGATTTTTACAACAAATGAGGATGAAATTCGATGGAGATGGGGCAAGTCAGGCTTATACTCGGCCAAATCGGTTTACAAAATTTTTACTGAGGGCGGACGAGTCAAGACTCAATACAGGGCAGCTTGGAGTTGCAAGATACCACCCACTGTAAAATTTTTTGCATATTCAGTTCTGTCAGACAAGTTACTAACCAGGGAGGCGCTACGAAGAAGGGGCATGAACCTGGAAATGTGTTGTGTTCTTTGCGGCAACTGCCCAGTAGAGTCCCTCTTGCATCTGTTGTACCTCTGCCCCTATTCGGTGGCCGTTTGGTTCCATGTTTCCCGAATCATACACGTGGCTCTTATGAAACCGGCAATGACAGTAACCCAAACTTGGGATAGATCTTGGGAACAAGTAAGATTACAACAGGTGCTCCCTTACAAACAGTGGCTGCTGCGATTTATATGCGTACAATGGATGATCTGGAAACACAGAAATGCCGTCATTTTTGAAGGACGGAGACTACCGGCTGCACTACTGGCAAGAAGAAGTGCTCAGGAAATGAATCTATGGCTGCGCTACTGTTGACCACACTGGCAAAATAAAATTCACACTTCAAATTGATCTCTGGATCAAGTTCGGTTCACAAGCATAGTAGAGAGTGTTTTTTTCTGTTCGGCATTTGCTCTTGTTGTTTTGTTTTTTTACCTTATCCAGGGACCGGTACCACTGTGGTGCTGTTTCTATTGGAAGGAGGCTGGCTGTATTGTAAGAATACTTTATATTTAATGCAAAACCCTTGGTAGCACCTACCAAGTTATTCAAAAAGAGAGAGAGAGAGAGAGAGAGAGAGTAGGGTTAAAATGCATCATTGGTTTTGTGCTCCAATCATGCTCCACAGTCTTATTTTCATTTTCAAAGTCCGAACAGTCAATTCGAACCGTTCACCATGATCTTTGTATTAAATATGCTTGGAGATCAAATTTTATATTTTTTATAATTTTTTTACTATTTTTTTAAATATGTACAAAATCACTGTTTTCATAAGATTCTGGACCATCCAAAACAGTGATTTTGTATCTATCTAAAAAAATAGTAAAAAAATTTCAAAAAATATAAAATTTTGTCTCCAAGCACATTTTAATATGAAGATCGTATTGAATAGTTCGGATCGATTGTTCGAACTTTGAAAACAGAGAAAAATACGTGGAGCATGATTGGAGCACAAAACCAATGGTACATTTTAACCCTACTCATATATATATATATATATATATATAATAAGTCATGTATGACTTATTTTATTTCGTTACTTCTTTCTGAAAAAACGGTTTCTGTTCTTTTATTGCATCCATATTGAATGCAAAAATGCATACATATATTTTTCCGAAGATGTGTGATTTAATATAAAAAAAATTCTCTTGTGCATATATTGAAACATTAAAATATATTTTGTCTCTTTTAAGATACATATTCCGTTTTTTTGTTACATCATTTTACAAAAAATTATGTGCACCCGATTTTTTAAGTAAAAAAAATTGATCATTAAATATTATTTTCATTTTGGTGGCCTAAAATATTGTTGGAAATATTTACTGAAATATTCTAGACAACGGGATACATACTCCAAATTTATTCTCCATACAAGCTTGGTCAATAATATTTATTTAAATAATAACGATTTATTAGATGTCGTATCTGCAAAAAAAAAAAAAAAAAGAGGTTGCATTTTTAAGCTTGTTATGGGAAGTTTTGGAATTAGATTAATTTAATTTTCTGTTACTTCACACTATTTCCGCTGCTTATTTCATTCTCCTTTTACTCGATGGATCATCTAGAAGGTATTTTCCATTATCTCAAATCATATGAAGATCAAATAAAGTGTGAATATATACATTTCGGCTACTATATATGTTAGATGTGCTTATTCATGAAACTCATTTAGAATCCTCTTATTTGTATTTCATATGACAATCAATAATTGTAGATGACATTCGTTTCAAGATTCGGAGTTCAACTCATATATATAAGAGTGAGTCTATGGTACTATGCATAGCACATATTGGTCTGTACTACGGATTAATATTTTCGTTTTCAAAATTCTAACGGTCGAACCAAACCGTTCAACATGATTTCCGTATAAGAATATACTTGTGGGCTAAATTTTTTAATTTGTAGAATTTTTTTACTATTTTTTAGATAGGTAGAAAATCACTGTTTTTGGATGGTCCAGAATTTTCAGATCAAATGATTTTCTACCTATCTTAAAATATAGTAAAAAAATTTGAAAAAATATAAAATTTAGTCTGCAAGTACATATTCATGTGGAGATCACGTTAAACGGTTCGGACGGACCATTAGGATTTTCAAAATAAAAATATGGCTCTGTAGTACGGACTAATCCGTGCTATACATAGTACCATAGACTCACTCTATATATAATATTATTTTAACATCAAATATCAGATATCAGAGACAATCAAATAACCCTAAGAACTAAATTTCAGAAAATTTTGGTTATTTTATCAAACTTTTATGTCACATATTTGCAACTGTCACTGCCCATTTTTTTTACTGTTGTGAAAGAAAAAATAAGAAAATAACTCAAGAATTTTAGGAGAAAATACCGAAATTGCTTATAGCATATTGGCGATTTGTTCAATATGTGGTTAGTGTTGGGTCCCTCCTCATTTGAACCCAATCGGTTTGGGTTAATTTTGGGTCAATTTAGTAGCAGGAGGGTATTATTGACATTTTTATTAAGTCTAAGGTCTATTTTTGTAAATTAAAGAAGAATTTTTGAGCTATAAGCTCATCCTATTCCTCTAGTTGTGTGTCCATCTTGGTAAAAAGAGAGTAGAGAGTGAAAGAAGAGAGAGAGAGATAGGGCTTAGGGTTTAGGGTTTAGGAAGGCTGGTACAAGCTTTTTTGTGTCATCTTTTTTTTATCTCATTTGTTTTGATCTCTTTTGCAATATGTACAAGCTGAAAGATGTTTGTATGGTTTGTAAATATAAAACCTTGATATTCATCAATTGAAAGTCTCTGATTTCAGAATTTGTGTGTTTGCTTATGGTTGTTTTTAATCAACTTTCTTGCTGAAAACTGGTGTTGAATTTTGTCTGTATCAGTACTGGTATGGTTCTGGTTTTCTGCCACACACAAGGTGTTTGTGGTAATTTTCTAAGTGAACTTGATTACTGGTACAAGATTCCCAACAGTTAGTTAAAAATATGATAAATGAGATGGGGGTAAATTTGTTATTTGTATGGGAACAATTCTTTTATCATCTTTTTAACTTGTGTGATAAGCTTGTTGTACTCATCTCCATTTTGATGGCAATTGATTTGTATTATAATGGTGTAAGAAGTCAGTTTGATCATAGAATTTAGTTTTATTTATTTTCATAAATCCAATACTAAATTGAGATATAAGAATTTGAAATATTTCAAAAATACATTAGCTATGTAAATTTCAAGTGTTTTATGAGAGAGTGTAATGACTAATGAGTGTTTATTTAAGGTCTTCAATGTGAAAGAATTCATATTATTTACATTCTTGTTATATTTTTATTAAATAATAATGAATAATTTTGATAATTAATTTATTCGTTGAATTGAATGGTTTGTTTCCTTTTAGGTAGTTATGGTTTGGTTAAATTAATTAGGCAAATATTTGCCTTAGTTTGTTTCTTTGTATGTTTTGTAATGGTACTAATGGTTTGTGGTTTGGTACCGGTCAACACTTTTAATGGTTTCTAAAAATTGATGGCGATATGCCACTTTGATAAAAATATATATAGAGTGAGTTGGGCTATGGTGCATTGTAATGTATATGTCTTTTTTATACATTGGACTGCAAACCGTTGAATTTGAAGTTCAAATAGTCGATCTAAATGGCTCAACACGTTTTCCATATCAAAATGTACTTCGAGACCAAATTTTATATTTTTTAGAAATTTTTTACTATTTTTTTAGATTTTTGAAAATCGTTGTTTGCCATAAATTTCTGGACCATAGAAAAACAGTGATTTTCAAAAATTCTAAAAAAATAGCAAGCAATTTCCAAAATATGTAAATCTCCAAATACATTTTAATATGGATATCAAATTGAACGATTTAAATCGGTTATTTTGAAGTCAAAATCAACGGTTTATAGTCTAATATACAAGAGAACATATACATTACAATGCACAATAACTCAACTATCTATATATATATATATATAAGTAAAACAAGTAATTGACCTCTGTAGTTCAATTGACCGTGCTGCATAATTTTTTTTCTTAGATTTTTTTTAATACTACAATTGACCTCTCTAGTTCAAAATTCTATCTTGGCTTATGACTATAGCTATTTCTATCTAGAGGAAGGTTCCAATGCCTCATGCCTTTCATACCTCATCATATCTCATATTTTATATCTTCGTTTTTAAAGTCTTAATTGTTGATCCGAACCGTTCAACATGATAGCCATAATAAAATATGGCCGGGATGAAATTTTATAATTTTTGAAATTTTTTTACTATTTTTTAAGATGGTAGAAATCACTGTTTTTTGAACGGTCCAAAAACAGTGATTTTGTACCCATCTTAAAAAATAGTAAAAAAATTTCAAAAAATATAAAATTTCACCCCCCCCCCCCCCGACATATTTTAGTATGGATATCATGTTGAACGGTTCGGATCGATAATTTAGACTTTAAAAACAAAGATATAAAATATGAGGTATAATGAAGTATGAAAGACACGAGGCATTAAAACCCTCCTCTTCTATCTATCAGACATCTGAAAAACATTAAACAACAGTTACTACTGAGTAACACAGTGGGTCCGAGCAGCTTCGCCCTAGTTTAGAGTCCCTATCCTCTGAGAGGTAACAAAATAATTTTGTTTAAATCTGAACCGTCTGATTAAAATACGAATCAAACCTATCCCTGATGAAATGTTCGAATTCTTAATATTCGTGCATATTTTAATCGACGGTTCGGATCTAATCAGAAATATTTTGTTGCCGATACGAGAAAACTAGAAATATGTCCAAAGCTCCGCCAAGTTTCTCCTCTTATTATCTATAGAAAAATATTAAACACGCTTGGTCTATAATATTTACTGAAATATTCCGAATGAAATTTTCTACAAGTCCTAGTCATAATTTGGGTTCAATGCATTAATTCTGCACCAATTGTATTCAATTGGACCCTGCAAGTGAGAAGGAGGTCAGATCACTCGATTTTTTTTATTAATAGGAAAAAAAAAATATATCTACTGTCCAATCAATTGACATAGCTAATGTATTTTTAAAAATATCTACTGTCCAATCAACTGTGGGGTATCAATTGTAGGGTGTAGATAAAAGGTACATATAAATATCTACTGAGCAATTAATTGACTGAGTAATTATGTTGTAGTAAATTGGCCATAACAGCCAATATTGAGAGAGGACCATTCCTCATGCGTCAATTGAGTTATATAAGTGATTGACTAATGTGAAATGAATTTGAAAAATGTCCAAACTGGTCAAATTCTGGCTAGTTATATAAGTGATTGAGAGAGGACTATTCCTCATGTGTCAATTGAGTTATATAAGTGATATTGAGAGAGGACCATTCTGGGTATTTCAAAAAATGTTCAAACCGGTCAAATTCTGGCCGATTTCCTCTCCCCTAGAAGCAAGCCAGAATCTGGCCAGTTTCCTTTTTTTTTTTTACCCGTTTAAACCCTATAAATACCTTTTTTTCTCTCTCCCCCTCACAACTCACTCAACTCACAAAAGAGAAAGGGAGGAGGGACAGAGAGAAAGAGAAGGCGTTTTTTGAGGCGAAAATGCCGATATTTGAATGAGCCAAAAGGATGAACAATAGCAACTGAGGTAAGCTATACATAATTTTGAGGATTTATTGAAAGAGTATTAATCAATAGTCATAAATATCTTATACAAAATATATATGTGGTATGATAATTACAATTAAATTATTATAAATTTAGAGGCATTAGAAAAGTAAGGTGAAAGCATGACATCCCTTTTTACTTAAGATCTATTTTGTCATGAAAGTTGTAGAAGTAATTATCTATTTTGTAAGTTGTAGAAGTAATGACTGATATTGAAGTAAGAACTGATGTGAAATGATGAAATGATATAAAAGTAAGAACTGATGTGAACTGATGTGAAATGATGAAAGTTGTAGAAGTAATGACTGATATAAAAGACAATGGAGGTCATGTCGGTACGATTTCTATAGGAAATACGGACCAACCCTAAATTCGAAAATAAAATAATTTTGTTTAAACTGAACTGTCTGATTAAAATACGAATCAAACCTATCCCTGATGAAATGTTTGAATTCTTAATATTTTTGCATATTTTAATCGACGGTTCGGATCTAATCAGAAATATTTTGTTGCCGATACGAGAAAACTAGAAATATGTCCAAAGCTCCGCCAAGTTTCTCCTTTTATTATCTATAGAAAAATATTATACACGCTTGGTCTATAATATTTACTGAAATATTCCGAATGAAATTCTCTACAAGTCCTAGTCATAATTTGGGTTCAATGCATTAATTCTGCACCAATTGTATTCAATTGGACCCTGCAAGTGAGAAGGAGGTCAGATCACCCGATTTTTTTTTTAATAAGAAAAAAAATATGAACAAAAGGGTACGGATCTCTGAAATTTCTAAATATAAGAAAATTGTTGTGGTTTATAACGTTCGACTAATTCTTCTTCAAAATTATTAATTAAAAAATAATAATAACTCTGAACGTCAGAGGTCAATTTGGGTCCGATGCCTATCGGACTCAAAGTGAGTTCGATGACCGTCCGATCTGCTTTAAAATTCACACCCACAACTTTCGCATATGCTTTAAAATTTATGCGCACGAATCTAAGGCAAATCTGACCCAATTTGCTGTAGTAGCAAATACCTATAGCCTTATGCACTCTGACCAATGAATGCAAATTCTTATTAAGTTGAAATAAGCAAATATTTTGAAAGTTGTTGGAAGTTATGGACTCTGACATTTAGAGTTAGTTTTTTTTTTTTTGTTAATTAGTGATCTCGAGAAAAGATTAGCTAGACGTTATAAATCATAATAATTTTTTATATTTTGAAATTTTACGAATTCGTATCTTTTTGTTAATATTTTTTGTTTTTTTCTATTAATAAAAAATCGGCAGATCCACTCCTTTTTCAGATTTTCTGCAACCATTAATATTTCCAATATATGAACTGTTCATTTGTCCGGAGACAATTATTGTGAAGTTAAATTAGAGAAAAAGGACAGTTTAGAATAGTTTCGTGGTTTCTTTAAAAAAAAATAGGTTGGAGGTTAAGCCACCTAACTATTTAATATTTATAAAAAAAAAATTCAAGTTTTAAACTTGCGATTTTTCACACGGTGAATATTGTCTTTGCCACTAGATCAAAAGCTAATTCTTAAAAGAGAGAACAGTTTCATGGTCATCTCTATCTAAATGGTTAGATTTAATATGAACAACATATAGTAGGGATTATCAAATTCCATGCGAACCAGACAATTAGGTCTACGTATAACGTATCCTCTACGGTACTGCACTCACTCTGAAATTTTTATTTGTACCATTCATAAAAAAGATAAATACAAAAATCACAAAATTTGAGAAATTCCAATTTAGTGTCCGCAACGTTATCTAATTGACTAAAAGAATTTAGGGCAGCGGCTTTGAGTGGAAAAAAAAAGTAGTTGTCCGCAACTTCACGTTACGGACATCAAATTTCTATCCGTTATTTGTCGTTGCGTCCGTGATAAATATTTTATGGAATTCTGACGAAATCGTGGTTTATTTGTTTATCTTTTTTTTGAATGGTAAATATAAAAATTTTGGACACTCAGTTCAATAAGCTGAGATTAACTCTCAGCCTAGCGATTGAAATTCGGTGCCTATTAGAATTTTGAGAGTCCGTTTTTTAGATTCGTGCCACAGCTAGTGAACGGTCTGAAATTAAACTTAATTTTATTGTTTTTCATGATTTTGCACTAGTTAGAAAAAAAAAGATGGAAACAAAAATCAAAACTATTCCAAATAAAAATAATCACCGAACGGATTCAAAATAATTATTCCCAACTTATACAAAATTCATTATCATAATCTAAAATATTATTAATTAAAATATTTTTTCCTCTAGAATCCCATAAATTTTATTAATATCCATCATTAAATAGAAAATTACAAAAATAACCGGGTTATTTGATATTTATAAAAATGTCCAAACTGCCAGAATTTCTGACAGTTCAGGTATTTATAAAAGAGTGGGTAAGAGTTCAGTTTTTCTCCAAATTCATTTCAAAAAATTCAACACTCTCTCCTCTCTTTCTCTCTTTCTCCAAGCAAATTTTCTCTTCCTCTACATATTTGCATGGCAGCTGGGGTGTTTGACCATCTGTTAGCTGAGAGCAGCTTGGGTTCGATGCCCATCAAACTCAAATTTGGATCCGATGGGTTTCAGAACCGCCCGATCTGCTTTAAGATTCATGCACACGAATTTTAAAGCAAACGCGAAAGTTGCGGGCGTGAATCTTAAAGCAGATCGGACGGTCATCGAACCCATCGAACTCACTTTGAGTCCGATGGGCATCGGATCTAAATTGACCTCCTGTTGGCTAGGTAAGTTCCTCATTCTTCGACAAATTAATTTTTAGTTCAAAATGGTTATAAATTGTTAGAATTTGTTTAGAAATATATGAAATAATATAAATTAATTATAAATTGTTATTAATTAGTGTAAATTGTTATAAATTAGTATAAATTAGTATAAATTAGTATTAACAAATACATTTTCATAACAATCAAACAATTTAAACTTTAAAAAATATAGATATGCATCAATATTATAGGTCCATCCTAATATGCATATTACGACCGGTGTTGTAAAAAACTACCGTTTAGTTCGACTAGTCGGCTGATTAGTTGTTGGCAATGATCAAATCGTTACGAATTGTCTGTTTTTTTGTTTATACTGTCTTGTCTTATCTAAGCTTTTTAAAATGATAATTTCATAAAAAAATATTAGTTAACAATAAAATTAAGTTAAAATAAATTAATTTGATAAATTTGATGAGTTAAATTAATCATTTTTAAAAATTACAAGTATATGCACATACTTCTAATAAAAACGTAAAATTATCCATAAAATTCTGATTAATTGTCCGCATATAATTACTGTTATTTACAACAATTATTACGATAGCCTATGTTAAATGATGAAGGTTCAAATGCCTCCATTTTTTTGTGCCTCCATCGTACCTCCATTCTTTAAAACTTGAATAACTCAAAATTTAAAACTTAAAATTCAAAATAAAACCGTTGGATATGAACTACATCATTTTATCTATGCACATGTAAAAAAATATAACATTTCAACTTGTTTTGGTTGTCATCTTGAGCTTGTAAAAATGTATACAAATGTGGATAATTTCTAAAGGTTGATTTTTCAACTTATTGATTCACATAAAAGCTAAATTGAAATGTGATAATTTTTTATGAGCACATAGAGAAAATAATATAGATCGCATGTGATGGTTATATTTTGACATTTAAGTTTTAAATTTTGAGTTATTAAAGTTTTTAAAAATAGAGATATGATGAAGGTACAAAAAAAAAAAAAAGTATTTGAACCCTCCTCCTGTTAAATTAACACGTGGGTTAATACATCTTAACTGAAGCGACTAAATTATTTAACTTGGATAATATTTATATATATTTTAATCCGAGGGCATTATCGCCATTTAACACAGGACCACTGAAAAAATCAATCCAGCGTTGCCTGACGGCTAGGTTTTCTCTTCTCCTCCTTCTCTGCTTGTTTCTCTATCGCCAAAACCCTAAAATTCTCTTTCAGGCCTCCGCCTAGGCTACCATGAAGATAAGACCTTTGATGGGGAGCTTAATCTGACAAGCAACGGTTTATAGTGACAATATTGGGAAGAGCAGGGTTGATCTGAAAAGATGGCTACGGCGAATCCGTTTGATATCCTTGGAGACGATGATAACGACGACCCGTCACAGTTGATCGCGAAGCAGGAGAAGAAGATACAGTCTAAAAAGGCCGTGGCTCCGGCGGCGGCGCCCACTCCGGCTGCCCCGGCCACCTCGAAGTTCCCCTCCAAGCCTGCTCCTCCGACTCAGGCTGGTAAGGACCTTTTTTTGAGAATTTCTTTTTCTTATAGTTTAATATTCTATATTTTTGGTTAATTTATGTTCAATCTGAAGTGTTGTTGTATTTGCTTGATTAACGTGAAATTTGGGGTTTGGGTTGAGTTATTCTACCCGTGAAATATTGTGAGTTGCTGTGGGAATAGTAAAGATTACTTCCAATAGGTAGTATTTTTATTCCTTGTAGACCCTTCCATACTCAATTTCCTTTGAAAAAGGATGATAGGTACCACTTTAAAAAAAAATTGTAATGGAGAGTAGAGTCATTATTATAATTTTCCTGTACAAGTCTCATGTTTTGGAAATGTGATATTTAAAGATTTTCCTGGGATTTATGGGATAATCTTTGTAGCAAAGCAAGACATGACATGATTTTTAAGCATTCACGTGCTTTTATGTTTCTATTCTATTTTGAATAGATGCGATAGCCCTCGAGGCCAATGAGCAAAAAGAAATAAAAAAAAAAACTCCTTCATCGGTAACGTGGAAATGAAATATATATAGATTTGAATTTAAGTATTGAATTGACAATTTATAATCTAACATTTTATGTTATGCCATCTTATTCTGTCAATTCATGTAGCTCGAGAATCCCTTG
Organism: Carex littledalei; assembly: GCA_011114355.1. NCBI lineage: Eukaryota > Viridiplantae > Streptophyta > Magnoliopsida > Poales > Cyperaceae > Carex > Carex littledalei. The sequence goes on from CM022094.1 coordinate 11,050,817, forward strand.
GCAACAATACTAGCCGTGGAGGTTTTACCCGAGGTGGTTCTGGACGAGGTGGCGGCAGAGGCGGGTCTGGACGCCCTCGCGACTTCAGGTCTGATAATGCAGATGGGTTGACAGATCGTGCTCCTGCTGCGGCCAGGGAGGAAGGCAGAGATGCCAACAGATCCTCCGAGGCTCCACGTCAGCCCTACCGCGGGCCTCGCAGGGGAGAGTATCAGGAGGGGGAGTTTGCAAGGCAACCACGCAGAGAAAATGAGCGCCATAGTGGTACTGGTCGCGGGAATGAGCTGCCACGTCAAGGGTCGGGTCGTGGCAATTGGGGTTCTGTCACTGATGAGCTGGTTCCTCTGTAAAGACTTCTCTAAATTCCTATATATTATGAGCTTGTCCCTTTCTGGATATGAATACAAGTCGTATGCTTTAGGATATAAATTTGGCATATTCTAGCTGCTATTAATCTCATTTGCAAGTCTCAACTCTCAAGATTGCTTGCAATGATGCTTTTAATGAAAACAGGCTTTGGAGTAGAATGTTAGATTGAGAAAAAATACAACAAAGTTGTTTGCAGCATATTTACTGAGCTATTTCTGTAGTTCACAGTTTAATCCAAGTTGTTTTGGTACCCAATTTCTAAAACTATTTTTGTCTGTTTATAGTTCATTTTGTGGATAGTTGATAATGATGGTAATATATTGGGACAAAAATTCCAATATAAATCATGTCAAGTGTATTAAGCTTCTTTGTTGCATTGAGAAATGCTTGGCTCTGTTTCAAAAAAGATAAAATATAGAATATCTTGCTTATCACCCTTAAAAACATAATTTTTATCAGTAGTATTAGAAATTTGCATTTACAATATATCTTTGAAGATTAATAAATTTTCTATTGTCATTATATAATTTATGCAAAGTTCAACTTGCTGTCTATTTTGTTACCAACTTATTTTAGTTAGTACACATTGTACTGTGTTTGTTGTGCAAAATAGTTATCTATATTGATATGTTTGTTTATGTTTGCTAATCCTAATTTTAGGGAACATGAGGAGACAGTAAAGGATGAACAGAAGGTTACTGTGACAGAGAAGCCAACTGATGAGGCCCTGGATGCAGAGTCAAAAGGTAACAAAGATGAGGCTGCAAATGAGGCTGGAGAAAAGGAGGCCGAGGAAGACAAGGTATTTTCTATACTGCTTTTACTTTTGTTGGGTGCCATCAAATATCTTTTGTAATTGCTTTTGTAATTGCCATCAGACATCATTAATGAATCTGTCTCCAAATTTTCTGAATAGTGTTCTTATGTGTTTTGAATTTATTTTAAGCAGGAAATGACACTGGAGGAATATGAGAAGATCAGGGAGGAAAACAGGAAAGCGATCCTTGCATTGAAGACCGAAGAGAGGAAAGTAGAGATTGATAAAGATCTCCAGTCGATGCAGCTTCTCTCCGCCAAAAAGACTAATGAGGAGGTTTTTGTTAAGCTGGTGAGTGTCCATTTCTCGCTTTCCCTGATGCAGTAGCTTTTGGAATTTTTTATTAAAGTAAGATAACATCTGCTGTCAAAATATTTCATAAATTTTTCACAGTTCTTATATGCGTGTTTCTTTGTTCTGATTTTTATCAGGGTTCTGGCAAGGATGCTCAGAAGAAGAGAGATGCTGAAAGGGATGAGCGTGCCAAGAAGGTAACTTCTCTTTCTTCTCTCTCATTCGGATGCATACATGCATTCAGCGATACACTGATACACAGGCACACATGCACTTTAATTATGTGCTAATCTCAATTTTTACCAGTGGTAATTTTTTATCATCTCTTATTGTTTTTCAATTACTAGTCGGTGAGCATTACCGAATTCTTGAAGCCGGCTGAAGGGCAGAGGAACTATGGAGGTGCAGGTGGCCGTGGTCGTGGTCGTGGCCGTGGCAATCAGGACCGTGGTCAATTCCGTGGTGGATACAATGGAGGTGGGTCGAGGGCCCAACCTGCACCAGCTATTGAAGACCAGCTCGAGTTTCCCACTCTTGGTGGGAAGTGAAAAAAATAAAATAAAATACTTGCTGTGTTGAATTTCAGCTCACTACCTGTTCGTTTTGTTTTCTAAATTTTTTTAAGAGCTTATTTTCTTGTTTGAAAATGTGAACCAAGATTATTAAAAGTTTGATCTACTTGTGTGCATGCGTGAGTTTATCATGAATCCATTTTGCTCTTTGTATGAGCTGTCTTGTTTTGCTATATCTATCTGAGCTTTCGTAATTGGATAGATTTAAGGTGGTAATTTGTTTTTCTTGGTCTCTAATTTTCTTTGTTGCAATTTATTATTTCGACGTGATGCTAAAGTTAAGTGATGGTTACATTAATCGGCATCAGCATATGCAGAATCATTTTTTAACAAATTTCATATCGTTTTATATCTGCATATCGAATTGGGATAATTTGTTTTCGAAATCGTATATAGGTTACGAGCAAGACGATCTTAATACTTATGTATTTCATGAATGTATCACAATTTTTTTATTTTTTTTTTGTATTGACCCCAATAATATGGAAAAAAATTGATATTAAATTGGAATTAATTTGTTTGCCACATTGTTTCTTCTTGCATAACTATATGAAGTAAGACAAACAAAAAATGGTTTCGTGTTTGTCGTATAAATTGAATGAGATTATTTAATTAAATAAGTTCTGCTTAAATTGAATTTTCATTCTTTGTTTATTTCATCTAGCCTGCTAATGAGCCGGGCCTGTCCATAGACAAACGAGCTAGACAACTAATTGAGTCAAAACCGAGCTGCTTTTAATTTGGGTAAAGCCCAAACGGCTCTTTTTGCAAATCTTAAATTTGAACTGGGCCGAGTTCAAGCTGAGTTTTGGTGGCCCATCGAGCATATTCCCAAAATCGCCTGAAGTACTCAAATTTTGAGTTAGGATTAGGACCGTCAGATCTGTTCTGGCACGTATATTAAAGAGTCCCGTGCATTCCACCTCGGGCAGGACCGGCCCTGATTCTAATCGGACGGTCCAGATATAAACCCAAAATTTGAGTTACTTAAGAGGATCCAGACTACTCGCCTCTCACGGCGCCCGCTCTCACCTCTGTTTGCGCATCGTCGACTCTGCCTCCGACGTATCTTTGCGCGTCGCTGACTCTCTAGTGGCCCCACGGCGAAGCCTCCTTTCAGGTGCTCTCTCTCTCTCTCTCTCTCTCTCTCTCTCTCTCGGTACCTGTTATATCCAGCAATTCAGAAGCATGAAAAATTTGAAAATTTTAATCTTCAATTCTAAATTGATTCCTTCATCTTTATTTTTTTTATTGTAATTATATATATATCATATATGTAATATGATAATAAAAAGTACCACATAAAATATATATAGGCACAAGACACGTGGAATCCGTTCCTTAAACCCTTCTCTTCTTATTTCATCATTTTTTTATTTTATTTTATTTATTTTACTGTCTTAATTTTCTCATATTTGTGTCTCTCACTCAATTCTTCCTTTCTCGTTGCCGTGGTGAGCGCACTCACAGTGGGAACACTCACGACTGTCTCGAGACTCGGTTTCCCCCGTCTCTCTAGAATTCTACAAATCGCAGGTAACTCTGGTATCCTACCTTTGAGTTCTTTCAAGTTGGAATTCAGTAGTTAATAGCAAGGTTATAGTGTTTGTTTTAGGTCTTGCCTTGCTCGAGTATTATAACCTTATTTTGTTCATGTGTTGCAATTGAATTAATTACTTCTCTTTTGTTTTATTAATGAATTAATTCAAAGGTATGGAAATTTCATTTGTTACATTTTACAGAAAGAGGGGAATTGAATAGTATAATTATTAGGTTATGCTTTCAAGGTAGGCCTTTGTAATTACTCCTCATTCGATTGATACGAACTTGTTCTCCTTTTTATTTCTGTGAGATTCCAAATGAAACTGAAATTTATACCTAAATTGTGGAACTAAAAAGGAAAACAAGTTGAGATGGAGTAATGTCACATAAATTATGAATATTCCTCTTTTTCTCTATTGATTCTATAACGGGTTTGAACCCGATTGCGGTTGGCAGTCAACACACAATACCTGGGCTTGATAATTTGGGTTGTGTTGTCTTTGAGTAGAATTTCAACTTAATTTAATTCCTAGTTCCTTATTTGAGAGTTTGGGTAGGGTATACAAATTCCATCAACTTAATTGTGAATTTTCTATTTTAAAAGGTCTATCTTTATAAATTTCAAAACTGGAGTAAATACTTCTTGTTAGAGGGGTCTAAGCACAAGTTGGTATTATTAGTTGGAATGGACTCTGTTGAAATCAAAAATTTTAGATGGGAAATAAATGGTTGGGTCTACGGTAGCTAAAGAAGAAACTAAAATGGATATGAACTTGGGTGCTTTGACTTAAGACTTTAATTTAATTTAGTTGATTTTGAATCAATCTTTTTGGGCAGCTTGCAATCCAGAATAAATAGAGCTGGACTAGATAAATAATAATAAATAGGAACTTATTTATTGGGATATAGTAATTGTTGCATTACGAGAAACTTATAAATAATAATCGACATCCGTTGTTCAGATGATTTAGGGGCGAGCACTGAGATACCGGATGAAACCGGATTTCTCAGAGCTGCAGATTATCCGTGACTCTTGTTCTCGTTGGCCATACTATCAGGTGCAGAATTTCTGTGTGTGTTTGTAAGTTCATACATGGACTCAAATAACAGTCATTTCTGCATGTTGCATTTCTAACTTATTTGTATTGTTTGAACTGTACATCGTATGCATATTTACACTGTTTCTATACTTGTACAGTTAGGGGTGTTATATTAACCTTACTAAACATTTGAAGGTGCAAGCTGTAGCTCCAGCTTAGTTTGCGAGGTTACCAAATTAATAAATATCTAGAAGAGCATCTGAATATGGATGCTACAGAAATATAAATGCTCATAGGATATAAAATCTCTTTCCTTGGTTTTGGGTATAATATGAAATTAGATTAATTGTAAATAATGGTCATTTTGGCATGCTTACTGATTGTCCATTCTTTTATTTATTTGTAATGATAGAAAGCCACACACTGAATTTTTTTTCTGAATATTACGGAATCCTTATGCGCATTTGGTGAACGTCCCCACTGATCCCAACCGGTTGGGTAGGGGTACTGAATACTGTGACCGTAGGTTAAGTTGGAATTTTCTGGTTGTTACTTCTCAGGTGCGACATACTGGTCATTGCTTTTCAGGCATGACAAACTGCTAAATTATTGTAAAATATACAAAATCTTAGCCAAGCCGATGAACTGCCTGTCTGACTGTGAATCAGAATCATTTAATCAATTTAAGCTAATTACTTGTATTAACCGACTTAGTAAAATACTTTAGAGTACTAATTAAATTTCGACTTCCATAAGATGTTATTCTTTTTAAAATCTTAATATCTGTACACACCTGCTTAAATTGACCTATTATGATTTTGATATTTAACCCTAGGTTTAAGTTTGCTTGCAACTCCAGCAGTTCGTCAGACACTGAGAAATAATATTTGGATTATTTCTCACTCTGTTGTGGTTTACATTTTTTTTTCAGGATTGGGAGTCGGGAGTCGGGAGTCTTGATGCTTTTGTGTGAGATGTAGGCCATGTTATTAGTAGTCAGGGATACCATATAGTAGTTCAGGTTAGAAGGGGACAATTGATATTATTTTTGTTGTTGTTTACCTCTCTATACCTTACTTTTGTTTGGGGTTAAATCATGACCGATATATATACAGTTTCCTATTTTGTATGAAAAATAGTACTATGGTATTGTGTGAATTTCCATGTGGTATATGTTAGAATTGACCTGTTGAGATATAGCTTCTAGACTTGTGTTGTATTTTGTATGAATACTACTATTATGGTATTTTGTGACTTGTGTTGTATGTTAGAATTGACCTGTTGAATACCTTGCAAATATACGAGAAGTATATATGCGGCGGGACTTCACGACCCCAGGATACGGGGTGTGACAGTACCAATCAGTACCTAGGAAATATTACAATTACAAGAATCTATACAATCGATAAGCAAGTAGAGATAATCAGCATGGGAGTAGACCATTTCAGTAGTCTCAACTTTTCATATGAATCTTAAATTTGAAATTGGAATTGACACGCCACTGCCATCCAGGTGTTTGACGTATTGCTGCAGTGAAGAAAAAACAAATAGTATTGAATGGATAGATGCATGCAGCTCAAAGACCTGACGCCGGCAGCCTCTAACACGATCAACACAAAATTTATCCTTGTGGAGAAAGGAAGAATCGCTGAAGATGGCAAGGAGAAAACAAAAACATGCATTGCTCTTGTTGCTGACGAAACTGCTAGCGTGCATTTCCAGATGTGGGGGGCCGAGTGTGAGGCTTTTCAGCCCGGTGACATCATCCGCATCAGCAAAGGCATTTTCTCCAGGCACAGAAACAAATTGGTGCTCCGGGCAGGTAAAAAGGGTGCCGTAGAAAAGGTGGGGGAGTTCACCATGGTGTTTGTTGAGTCACCTAATATGAGTGAGATGCGCTTTGTTCCTGATGCCAATCATCCTTCTAAGCTTGTCCCTGAATTGCAACTTCCAAAATCAGAACTGCAGTGAATGTTGTTGAAGTTTTCTATGCACAACAAAATGAAGTTTACTTTTGTACAGTTGGGACAGTTGGTTTAGGGTTTAGGGTTTATATAATGGCTGAATTCAATATCGTCGAGGTTTTTCTACTTTGAACTATAACTCGTTATTGTTTGTTTTCTGACAATTCTTTTTTGTGCTCACTACCCCTTTTGTTGAGACTTTTTTCTTGATATAGGTTGTAGGCAATTTAGTACCCACTTATACATTAAAACCAAGTGAATTTATCAGAACTTCTCTTATATTCTACGTATGACAACCACAACAAACAACAACCAAGCCTTTAGTCCAATATCCATGTTTTTACAGTGTTGATTATGATGTTAATGAGCCAATATCTAAGTTCCAAACAAGAATTGTGAATTGTTGATCCTGTTATGTTTTCCTAGCTTAGTCTTCTTTGTTTAGTTCCATTTTTTTTTTTTTATTATTATTGCGCAAAAGGGCTTCTTGTAAACAAAATATAGAGGCTAAAAAGAATACAAACTATTAGAAACAACCAAAGAGTATAAAAATATCCTACCAATGATTCAGATCAGGTAGTTATGGACAGTAGGTACCAAGCATAATTGGGTCTAAGATGAACTTTTAAAATATAGTCCTTGGCAAAAAGGTTTGCTTAATTTGCAAGTTATTTTTGTGAAAGAGTAAAAAGGAATCAAATATGGCACCAAAATACAATACAAGCTAAGAAATAGAAAATCATACATTGCTATTCAAATAGCTAAAAATGATCATCTATAGTTTATTCGTGTGCAAAGCAGGTCTCGACCGTTATTTTTATTTTTAACATTTTAATAAAATAAATTAATAAAATAACCATCGTTTTTGGTCAATTCTAATTCTAGCACGGCCGCACCGGCATTCTGCGGACCCATTTGAGCGGGGCCGCAGAATACCGGAGCGGACCCCCATATGGGGCCGCAGAATGGTTCTGCGGACCCCCATTTTTTTTTTTTTTAATTCAGTTTCAATACTCAATGCACGCATCCCTAAAAATCAAAGTTAGAAAATCAATTTTTAATTTTGAGCGGACCTAGCTTTTGACTCCTGGGTGCCTCGGTAAAGCAGCAGAAAAGAAAAAAGAAAAAAAGGGGGTCCGCAGAATCATTCTGCGGCCCCATATGGGGGTCCGCTCCGGTATTCTGCGGCCCCGCTCAAATGGGTCCGCAGAATGCCGGTGCGGCCGTGCTAGAATTAGAATTGACCAAAAACGATGGTTATTTTATTAATTTATTTTATTAAAATGTTAAAAATAAAAATTTCGAAGACCAGTTCAAGAAGAAGAAGTATAATACATTCTGCTTCAATTTACGCAATCCAGATTCATTGAATATCAGATAGTCACAGCGTGATTGAATACCAGTTCAATTCTTTATTTAAAGTCTATTTAATCCGAATTTATAAAAACAAAGAAGATGTCTAATACATTCTGCTTCAATTTACGCAGTCCAGATTCATTGAATATCAGATAGTCACAGCGTGATCGAAGACCAGTTCAATTCTTAATTTAAAGTCTATTTAATCCGAATTTATAAAAACAAAGAAGATGTACAATACATTCTGCTTCAATTTACGCAGTCCAGATTCATTGAATATCAGATAGTCACAGCGTGATCGAATACCAGTTCAATTCTTAATTTAAAAGTCTATACAATACAAATTTATAAAACAAAGAAGATGTATAATACATTCTGCTTCAATTTACGCAGTCCAGATTCATTGAATATCAGATAGTCACAGCGTGATCGAATACCAGTTCAATTCTTAATTTAAAGTCTATACAATACAAAATACATAACTCCCAACAATAACTGTTATAAAATACACCAGTTTACATCGCACAACCTTTCATATTTTTTTGCTTTTCCCGCCCAAAGACTGACAAAAAAAGGCAAAGCTCAAAATACTGCTCTTCATTTCTGTCTTCTCAACAACTTCATATCTGACCAAATATGATTCCATTCTCTATAGTTGGTTGAGGAAATGTCAATACTCAACAATAAATTATTGACGACAAGCGAAATAGCCAAATAGCCATATAATACTTGCACAAACTCACACAAAGTGAAGAAATGCAAACAACGGTCGTGCCACTCTTTTTTCAATCTACTATATGATATAATCACACCATTGTTGAATAAACGAGGTATGATCCATGGTCTCTCCCGGAAACACATCCCCATCCCCTTCATTCTTCACCGGCTCTCCCCCCGCTTTCCGTCCGATCAATCTCGCAGGATTCCCGACAGCTGTTGCTCTAGGTGGCACATCAATCAAAACCAGCGATCCTGCCCCTATCTTGGCACCCTCACCAATCTTGATGTTGCCCAAGATGGTGGCCCCAGCGCCGATCAAGACCCCATCGCCGATCTTGGGGTGGCGGTCGCCTACGGCCTTGCCAGTGCCACCGAGTGTGACATGGTGGAGGATGGAGACGTTATTGCCAATGACAGCTGTTTCACCAATCACAACACCGGTTGCATGGTCAAGGAGGATGCCCTTCCCGATGTGTGCTGCTGGGTGGATGTCGACGGCAAACACATCTGCGATGCGAGATTGGAGGGCCAGTGCAAGGGGTTTGCGGTTCTGGGTCCTGAGATAAAGAGAAATGTTTTCTCAGCAAGAGACAACAATGAATTAAGAATGACAAGTAACGTGTTTAGCTGCTTCAATAAAATAGAATATGCTGTTGCATAGAAAGTACTTAACATTGAATACAGATACAGATCAAGAAATGAATGTTGTTGATAAACAAAAAAAAAAATAACCCAGGACAAATCCAATAGTTATTCACTTACAAATAAGTGCCTTAATAAGCAATAGGATTAATGCAAGTACCAGGATGGTACCAGTTCACATTATTTTACAATACCAATATATGCTGGTATAACTTATGAACCTGCACCTTAAATGCTTCACAGGGTCTAACTAAACCTACGGTTACACCTGATCTAATGACACACTAATGCATAAATATAATAATCCTCCAAAGTAACTACAATAGATTCCAACAGTAACAACAGGCGACCATTAATAATTTACTAGTTTAGGAAACATTATTTTCAGAAATCTGTTTAACAGAGAGCAATGAACAAACTTCGATGAAATTTATTTACTAAAACGTCTTAAGATCCAGATAAATTGGTGAAACAGTAACTTCCTTTATCAAAGCAGTAACTTTAAACCTCCTTTTAAGCTTAAATGAGGTTCAAAGTTTATTTTTCTGTTTAAATAAAAAAATGAATTTGACAATAACCCTGCATAAATCAATTTTTTTAGAGCCACGAAAATCCTCAAGCTATTATCATTCTGAGGACTCCTATTCAAACAGCTGAGATGAACACTCATAAATCATCACATTATAATTTATTTTCCTCAAAAAGACCTATATATATATATATTTTAAAAGTAGCTCCTTGTTTAATTTAACTCCTCCAAAAATCCTTAATCACAATTTATGAAAGCTTTAAAACGAGATAGAATGAAGCTCAATATGCCAAATTTACGGTGATTTCCATATAAAAAAATACAAGGAAAAGCAAGAATAAAACACTTCTCACTTACCAGAGCACGTGGGAAACCCGGTGCGCCTGAATTGCAAGAAATCCTTTGTAATTCAACAAACAGTGCGAGAAAGACACACACGCTGGATCCCTCTGCTTAACCGCGATCAAATCCGCCACAGCAGCCAACCTGAGAGTGGGATGCTCGGAGAAAGAGGCGACGAACAGGTCGTACAACAGGGTCGACAACAGAGTAGAGGAGCACAGCTTGTTGGCGAGGTGGAAAGAGAGCGACCGAGGAAGAGAGGGATGAGAGAGGACGGTGGCGTAGAGGTAAGAAGCCAAAGCGGGTTCGGATTCGGCGTCGCGATGCGCCACCGCTTTGATCTGAGACCAGACCCAAGACTCGTCGGATTCGGATTCGGGCGGGGGGAAGCTGGGAACCGCCTCCGCAGGGGGATTGTGCAGGTGATTGGATGTGGCGGAGTTGGATTGACCAGATGGCATGTTGTGCTGCTGTGTGGATTGGAGCGGTGAAATGTTTTTGTGGCGATGCGTTTATATAGGCCTGAATGAAGAAAAGCATCAGAGCAGGTTGGCGTGTGTGTGTGAGTGAGTGGTGCGTGCAGAAACGTCGGAGAAAAAGGTCAGTGGTGACGTGGTGACGTGGTGTTCTGGACTTTCTGTGGCCTGTGGGCTGTGGGTGAGTGCGTGATCTTCATTGAGCTTCGTGCAAGATTTTTTTTAGGATTCGCATATAAATTTTTTTAACGGTTTAAATAGAAATAACATGTTTCTGTTAACAGCAGATTTATTTCCGAATCCGAATATGTGTTAATAGGAGTACAATTTGAATAAATTGAAATTTTAACTTTATAATTTATTGAAACTGTAGAGAATAATTAGGATTAAGGGACTAATAATAGCATCAGAGTTAATTCATCATAGGCTATTATAGAAATAAAAGAAGCAACTAAACTTAGTAAATAAAATTACTCAACTTTTTTCTGTTTTTAGAAAATATAGGCAACAATACAATACTAGACAACTGTTAGAATTTCTAACGTCTATTTTCTCTTTTTGCTATATAAACATCACTGTACACTTTTTACAAGAAGATTGAATACAACAATTGTTTCAACTCATCAATTTACTTCTGCAATTATTCTGAGAAAATCAACATGGTATCAGAGTAGACTTGATCTTGCTCCAAATCAACTCCACAAACGTCAAATAGGCAACCCAATCACTGGACAGATAACAAGAACTGTACCAGTCCAACAAACCATCAAAAAATCTCAAGTTCAAATAGAGCAATTCCAATCTTAGAAAGCAATCAAGCTCAAGGCAGCATTGGTTCTTATCAAAGAGCAAATTCAACAAAACCAAGAACAAAAATCTGTTCTTGTGAGAAACCAACATACCAGCAAAACCAAAAATCAATTCTTGCTCCAATCAAAATCCGAAAAATTCAGAAATGGCATAACAAACCGAGAGACTTACGAGTGTGCTATTGAATGGCAAAAATTACCATCTTTGGGCACGACAAGTGACATTTGGCCTCATCGGCAGAGATAAATTCGAGTATGTCACTGGTGAAAAAACAAAGCCAAAAGCCAATAAACCAACAGAGACAACAGATGACGAAAATAAGACAATATCATAATGGAGAAAAAGCGACAACCTAGTCATGAGTTGGCTGCTAGCAACCATGGAACCCCACATCTTTGATCTCATGACATATCTAGACACAACTCGAGATATGTGGGTTAAAGCTGAGACAATGTTCGACAAAAAAAAATTACTCCCTTATTTATCAGCTTTAGCAAAAACTCCACCAATTACAACAAGCAAAATCAATTTGTCACCGAACTATTCAGCCAAATCTAGAAAAAGAAAGATGAAATTAGAGTGTACAGTCCTTTCATAGCCGACATCGAAGAAATCAAGAAAAGGGAGGAGCAGGATGACATTTTCATCTTCCTGACCAAGCTCGACTCAAGCTATAAGGGGGTGAGAGATCGCAAATTCTCCTCATGGGTGAGCTGCCGTCTCTCGACGAGGTTGCAGGGATGGTTGTAGGGATGGCCGTCTCTCAGCCATTTGACAACCCCGAAGCCAAGGCTTTCGTCGCTCGACCAAACCCTAGGTCGGAAAATCTGTTTCTTCTGTTTTGATCATTTTCTTTGAACCCCACAACTCTTTTATACCTCTTTTACATTCTTCTAATTTTAACCAACAAATGAGATCTACATTTCGCAAGGAACAAATGCTGCTATGTTTATACCAAACCTCTATTTACAACAACCAGTGCAAAAATACATTATTGATATATTTTACTCCTATCTTGATCTATCCTCTTTACCCAATTTTCTAAATGAAGTTTTTTTTTCTTTAGTTGCCAAACTGCTTAACATAGGAAAGTTGCGACTATTTTAAGCCTCAATTGGCTTAGAGGTTAATTGTGGTTGTTTAAAATAGAAAAACCACTCAAAATAAACAAACAAACAAACACAACAAGTCAACAATAACTAAATAGAGTAATGATAATTTGGTTGATTTGGTTGTAACTTTTGTTCATTTGGTTGTAACTAACACGATCAGAGTCAAGTTAAGATCATTTGGTTGTAACTTTTTTTTTTTGACATTGACTTTTTTGTTGATTTTTTTTCTGGTTAGGTACTGTTAGTTCAAGAGTTAGATATTATATATATAAATATTCTTTTATATAAATTATTTAAACTGAATATTTATTATAAAATCTGAATATTTCTCATGCAGTCATCTTTAAGATTTCAACCACTTCGGTTTTTAAGGGTTTTTTTTTTTCTCAAAAATCGTACTTTGTAACCCATTCATTGGCGGAACTCAAGCCAAGCCTAAGGTGACTAAGTCATGAATTGAAAATTTTCACTTTTGTTCTTTAAATTTTTTAATATTTACAAAAATTATTACAATTAGAGCATCTACATCCCTGAAACTCTTAGAGTTTCTAAATAAATGTTAACTGCTTTTAAGAAATCATAGACTCTGGAGTTTCTAAATGTTCACATCTCTGAAATTAATTTTAGAGTTTCTAATAAGCCACATCATCAGTAAATTAAAATTGATAAGCCACATCAGCAGTAAATTAAACTAATTTTAGCGAATACAGGCCAATCGTTTTGCCACGTCAGAGTTTCTAAACGATTTCTTAATAAGAAATTATTGAGCAAAGTTGCTAAATAAGAAATCTATCTACATCCCTGAAACTAGTTTAGCAACTGCCACGTCATATTAGAAATTATAATAGTTTTAGAGATACAGATGCTCTTAGCTTCCTCATAAAACGAAATTACATCACATCTATTCATCTAGTTCCCTCTATCTCAGTTTTCTAGTTCCGCCTCTGAACCCGTTGCGGTTAATATAAATAAAGACTAGAACTTTAATAAAGATATTGACAGAGCTATTTTAACTTAATACAACACACAACTCAACCTTATAATTATTTGTAAAGAAGACAAAAATTTCCACCATTTCAAACGCAAGATCTGATTTGAGGATAAGCATCTCTTGTTACAAGTCAGATCCAACGTGGATCTCAATTTTGGCCTGTAATATTAGTTGAGTTGCTTGAGATTGAGATGAAATGCACAAAAGTATTCTAACGATATAAAGGTTGGATAAACAATAGGACACTTGTACCGGAAACTAAGGCAGAATTCATAGCAATCAATAACCTTCATCTTCAAGAATTAAAAAATTATGATATGACTTGTACCATTTCTTACTAGAACAATTAATTTATCCTTTTTAAAGATATGCTAATAATCGTTTGAGACCAAATTATTTTAATTAGCCAGGTCTATCAAATAATTAAGACATGTCATGACGAATTCGTATCCTCTGCATTAACTCAAAAGGGAATCTTTTGAGTTAATGAATTTCGACCATCCGATCTGTCTTAAGATTCATGCAGACTAGATCCGCACGAATATTAAAAATCCTCCTAAGTTATAGTCAGAAGCCGGATTGGCTCCGTTTAAAATTAGATGGTTCAGATTCATTAACTCAAAAGATTCCTTTTTGAGTTAATGCAGAGGATACGCGTTCTGTCATGACCGGGTGTGAACCGTGTATCGTGAACTATGTTTAAAATTCACATACAAAGTAGAACCCACTGACAGATGGGGCATCTATATCACTGGTATTATTAGAGTTTCTAATTTAAGGTTGCAGTTTCTAATTCAGTTTCAAAAATGTAGGAGAATTTCTTATTTAGAAACTATGCAAGAGAGTTTCTTATTAAGAAACTGTTTATAAATTCCACACTGATAAATGATTAACTCAAATTATTTCTCTTTTTAATTTTATAGCTGATGTGGCTTAACAGAAACTCTAAAATTAATTTCAGAGATATGAGAGTTTAAAAATTTTAGAGACTTTAATTTCTAAAAAGTAGTTAACTAGTTATTTAGAAACTCATTTGAGTTGCTGGGATATAGATACTCTGAAATAAGTTATTCTGTATGCTGATAAATCTTTATGTTTTGAAAAACATCTGCTTAGTGGTGAAATAAGGTGATCAAATTTTTTTAATGTATTGTGACCTTTCTGCGTCATAGGATGAAAATGAAAGTTATATTTTTAAAACAATAAAGTACATTTCAGTGGTTGATTCAAAGTTTCTAAGAGGTACTAAAGCTATAACGCCGACTTCGCTTCTCATTTTGTTTATTATGAATTTGACAATTTCTTCACAATGAAGTGATGAACACAGACGAAAAAATGGAAAAAAGGAAAGAGAAAACAAATATCTCATTTTAAATTATTTTAAATAAATTATAGGATAATTATCACCTACAATATAAAAATATCTCATTTATCACTTGAGAGTAGGTCCGATGGGCATCGGACTTACTCTGGTTAGATGGGTTTAATCACCGTCGATTTGCTTTAAGATTCGTGCGGAAAGCTTTAAACTTCGTGCGTGTTTGTTTCAATTTTCGTGCGCACAAATCTTAAATTAGATCGGACGGTCATCATGCTCATTGAACCTAAAAGTAGGTCCGATGGGCATCGGACCTACTCCGTTCTCCTCATTTATACAGATATTTTGTTTGTTCTTAGATTTTTATTTTCTCTCCGTGCCAGGTTTTGAAAAATCCACTAACTGTTATTCTTCCATCACTATCGAATATTGATAGATAGAGTGAGGCTACGGTGCTATGCATAGCACGGATTGGGTCCGTGTTACGGCTCAAAATTTGACTTTTCAAAATTCTAACGGTCGATCCGAACCGTTCAACATGATTATAAAATGAATATGTATCTGCAAATCAAATTTTATATTTTTTCAAATTTTTTTACTATTTTTTTAGATAGGCTGTTTTTGGATGGTCCAGAATGTTCAGATCAGGTGATTTCCGAAAAAATAGTAAAAAAATTCGAAAAAAATGTAAAATTTGGTTTGCAAGTACATATTCATTTTATAATCATGTTGAACGGTTCGGATCGACCGTTAGGATTTTGAAAAGTCAAATTTTGAGCCGTAACACGGACCCAATCCGTGCTATGCATAGCACCATAGCCTCACTCTTGATAGATAATGCCAGTGTTGTAAATAACGGTATGCGCTCATTGGACGGATATGGTACCGCCAAACGATTAATCAGAAATAATTAGAAATAATTTGTCATAATTGGAAATAATCAGCCGATTAGTCAGAAAAATCCGTAACAGTTTAATTGCCGCCAACGACTAATCAGCCGATTAATCAGTCTAAACAACCGTTTTTTACACCACTGGATAATGAGAAGCACTAAGAGCAAGCTGGGCAGAATTTTTTACTCGTAGAATATATTATAAAATAATAGAAGGAAAGAGAAAGAGTAACTGGAAATTTAGATGTATAGATGGATTGAAAAAATTTCTCCAGCTCCAACTTTTTTTTCTGTTGTCCTGGATTCTCTGTGGCCTTGAACATGTTGTATAGTGACATTACATAAAAGATGAGAAGTAGGACCCACTTATCAGTGTGTGAAACCACGTAGGATCCCAGGTAATCTGAAAATTAAAAAAAAGAACACTTTGAATCGAGAGAAAAAAATTTGGATCCAAGGATCATACTTCCAGCCATAGTGACATAACTCGCGAATTATACGCGTATAATTCGCGTATAATTCGTTTTTTGGGCATAGCCGAACCGAACTCCGTATAAAACGCTGAAAAACGTATAAAACGTTTACGAATTATTCGCGATAAAAACGCGAATAAATCGCCAAAAAAAATTTTTTTGTATTTTTTTTTAACGTTTTTTTTGGGGGGTTTTTTTTTTTTTTGCTTCCTTGTTGTACCGAATCATTCCCGAATTATACCTGAATTATATCCGAATTATACCCGAATCACGAATTTTTGACCTCGCCGAACCGAACTCGAACTTTTGATTTGTCACTATGCTTCCAGCTATGAGAACAAATCTGATACACAGCTCTGGTAACAGCGCCTTCTAAATTGCAGTATCAATATTTTACCTAACTATTCAGGTAGAGCAGTAGCACCATGCATTCCGGTTGATAATTTTAGTATTTGTATAGAGTTCTGTTACTGTGGAAAATTTATATTCTCCGAGAGGAGATATCCGGTCCCACTATTTTCCATACACCGGAAATAGAACAAACTTCTAACATATATTTTATTTAATCAATCTAAAAAAATTCATTTTGTTGATAATATGTTAACATGTCAAAGTAGGCCTTAAATTACTGGAAAATATTGGGCTTATATTTATTACTGTGCAGAGATGTACCAAAAGCTGAGGCCCACAACCGGCCCATTAATAAATTGGATGATTTTGTTTTCGGAGTTGAGAAAATTGGAGATCTTTATCATTTTCGCTTTTTCCTCCTAGTCGCGCCCAAACCGTGACACGCTGACCTGGAGCTCTCCATTAATGGCGAACTAGAACTACTGATCCCCTCTCCTCTCTCCAGCTCTCAGTAAACCCTTTCCATTGGGTGCCCACGAAACCCATGGCGATGGCATCGGAGGCATTCGCTCTATTTCTCGGTCATGTCCCGAGAAATTGCAAGGTTGTCCCTCCAATTAGTTTCTCTCGTCGCTTTATTGTTGTCTCGTGTAAGATGCGCCACAGTAATTTCAGGTGCCTCTCTTTCTCTGTCTAACGAAAACGAGTTAACTTCTTTAAACAGTTCAATTTTCACTTTATTTGATTGGTTGTGATCATGAATCATATGTGAGATCGGATAAGTATATATTTTTCTTTTTCTTTTTTTATCAAAAAAGCTTTTATTGATTGATTCCTTTTTGTATGCTCTTTAGGAAATTTTACTGAACCAGTAAAAATATTTTAAGGTCAATGCAGTTAATTCTTCCTCACTTGTAGCAAATATAGCTATTTTACTGGGCTTAGTAGTATAATACAGTCCTAAGACTTCAGTAAGACTTTCTGTATTGTGTTTGTCAGATACATATTTGTCAGTATCTATTATGTGCTGGTACCATTTTTTACTTCACTGTGGGATTGACTAGTATCAAATACATGTACAGTCCAAAGAGAAATGAGCAAACTAATCGGGCCCCGCCAAGTCAGTTGCATTTAAGGGCTGACCTGGACCCACTTTCCAGTGAGACTGATAACTTTGTTGATAACAACAATACAATAGATGGGGCAGTTTCTACTGGAGAAGATGAAATAAAAGAGGTACTATCATCAATGCTTTCTTAATTTTGGATTTGAGCATTGTTCTTAATTTATTATGTCAACAATTAAGTCTAATATATGTTTTTACTAGATTCAGAAAGATGAAGGCACATCAGAACCCCCAACCTTACCTCTTCAACATTTGATAAAAATGATCAAGAATGCAGAAGAAAGTGTGTATTTTTTTTTTGTAAACCTTGTTCCATAATTCTTTTCTGTTATTCTGTCAAACATTCTAATTATTCTAATTTTTCTTTTTCCTTGTTACTTTAGATATTCTCCTTTTGAATGAAGCCCGTATTAAAGCACTAGAAGAAGTAGATAAAGTTCTTGCTGAAAAAGAGGCCTTACATTCAGAAATTAAAATTTTGGAAACAAAATTAGCCGAAATCGATTCAAAACTAAAAGTTACAAATCAAGAGAAGGCTGATACCAGTACCAGGACCAATACCAGTAGTGATTCTTCTCTTCTCAGTGAAATTAACACTCTCAGGATAGAGAATTCTGTACTTAAGTCAAAAGTAGAGGAGCTGAAAGAAAAAGAAAAGAGAGTAGAGATGCTAGAGAGAGAGAAATGCCAACTGGAGGCGTCCATTAAAGACTTAGAAGAGAGTGCACAGACTGAAGAAGATGAAAACAAATTTAATGAAGAATTACAAAAAAAGGTGAAAACCTTAGAGGAACAACTTAGGGTTTCTGACAAGGAGATAAACGCTCTCATGAAGTTGTATGAAGAATCAGTGGAGGTATTTCAGAAAACACTGGACAAGTTGAAAGAGGAGAGCGAGAAGTCGGTACGTGACTTGAAGGAAGTTTCGTGGGAATTTTGGAGCTCCTTATCTCTCATGGTTGATGGCTGGTTGCTTGAGAAGAAGATCTCAGTTGCTGATGCAGAGAAGCTTAGGAACCTAGTGTTGAATAGAGATTTGTACTTGAGAGAGACATATTTGTCTTGCAAGGGGTTGAATGAAAGTGAAATCATTGCCAAGTTTTTGAAACTGACATTACCAAGGAATAGGTATGCTTATTTTCCTTCTCTAACTTTGGACTTTCTTTTCAGTAAGGTAATTTCATATATTCCCGGTACATTGTCAAAAAGTCAAGAATACCCTTAAAAATCAAATATCATTTGTATGTGAGAATCATGGCAAATTATTTACTGCATGCCTTTATGTCCTCATTCACTTCAAGAGGAGTGCAAATACCTCTCCTATCTAAATATTAACCTCTGCACAAGTGAGCAAGAAAAGAGTGGTTTCTGGTACTTCCGTAAATATTATGAATAGAGAGCAACTGTGATATCTTTTCTTATGCTTCCGAGCAGTATGTGAGATTTTTCTCCCTTTTGCAGTGTACAGATGATGTTTCATTGTTCTGTACTAGGGACACAAAAGAAGTTATTTTTCTTTTTCTTTTGGATAATAATGGCATTGTATGCAAAAAAAAAAATATATTATGTTGAGTTGGTGATGTGGGAGTAACTTCTATTTCTCTAAACTCAGTTCTGGATTGCATGTGGTCCACATTGCAGCAGAGATGGCACCAATAGCAAAGGTAAAACAATAGCTTCTTTGTATTACCAAAGTATTGTTGTCGGTCTAGAGCAGCAGTTACTAATATGTAAATGTTATCTGGACAAAACTGTATAGTAAACAAATAAGCTCTTTTTAAGGTTGGCGGGTTAGGTGATGTTGTATCGGGTCTCTGTAAAGCACTTCAGCGAAAGGGGAACATGGTGGAAATTATTTTACCCAAGTATGATTGCATGGATCACGACCGAGTTCAAGATCTCAAGGTACAGGCCTTGTAATTTTAATTCATGCAGATATTTTAAGTCAAATCAAGACTTACTACAAAGGATGCACGCATTTATGACGCAGGTATTACATGAAACTGTGGAGTCATATTTTGAAGGCCAGCTTTTCAAAAACAAGATTTGGGTCGGCATTGTGGAAGGTCTATGAGAATCTTTTTCTTATCATTTTTTGTACCAATATCCAAGTTTTTTTTGGCTTGCTGGCATTGTTTTCTGAATTGTCATAGTAAGGCTATAGCCAAGTATGCTATGTAAAATTGGTCAATTTTGTAGCACAAGACAAGTATACTCCTAAAATAAACATGATCTTTATATTTTCCATATCCTTTTTTACTTGAAAAGATGCTCAAACCTCCTTCCATCCTCACTAAATATTATGAAGAGGAGGATGCAAGATACCTATCAGTTTGCAGGGATGGGCATGCCATTAAATGAACTTGAGATGTATAAGCAGGTCACAAAATGCCTCCACATACTGTCTTTTGCAATAAGAAAACTGTCTTCTGGATGTATACTATTTGCAACAACAGTAACATATTTCGAGGTTGAAGTGAGAATTGACTTACTTTTCAGGGCTGCCTGTGTATTTCATAGAGCCGCTACATCCAGCCAAGTACTTCTCGAGGGGGAAATTCTATGGAGATGGAGATGACTTCAGAAGATTTATGTATTTTAGCCGGGCAGCTCTTGAATTACTTCTCGAGTCCAAGAAGAAACCCGATATAATACACTGTCATGACTGGCAGACTGCTTTTGTTGTAAGCTCTCCCACTATTGATACACAAAAAAATTAACATCAACATTTTGCTTTAACAAAATTGGTTTCCTTTTTGCAAAAAGACACCCATATTTATACCTACTTGCGGAAAACACTGGAACTTCTTGCTATTCTAAAAGAAAAGCACCGATTTCAAAAATATTTTAATGTCACTTCCATTATGCTTGGTGAATACCATAATTGTTGCAGTTTTTGTCAGAGTAATTAGGATTACAGTTCTGTAGATAGATAAAACAAAAATTAGAGGAAAAGGAGAAACCAAGCATAGACAAATTCAAAAGTGGAATGATGTAGTCTGATTTGGTTGGAGTTTTGTTGGGACTGTCAGCAGGGTGATCATT
Organism: Carex littledalei; assembly: GCA_011114355.1. Classification (NCBI taxonomy): domain Eukaryota; kingdom Viridiplantae; phylum Streptophyta; class Magnoliopsida; order Poales; family Cyperaceae; genus Carex; species Carex littledalei. The sequence goes on from CM022094.1 coordinate 11,071,598, forward strand.
CTTTTTACTCACACTTGGTGCTCATTTTGGTTATAGGTGCTTCAAATGCCAGAAATAACATATGTTTTCTGCAAATGTTGATAACAGTGTTTTTCTTTATTTTTATTTATTTTTGTTTTTTTTAATAGGAGTATGCCACTAAATTGAGTTATTAACTGCTAATCTAAACCAAACCCAGCCTGTCAGCAGATTAAGAAATCCTAGGTAGCTAGCTTACAGGTTACTGAGTCGGAGTAGGTTGAGTGTCTGGGCAGGGTCAACATTCCCACGATTGATCTGCTTGCTTCTATGTATCAACTTTATGGTCTAGATATATTTTATAGTTTATCCACTAATTACTGATATCTTTTTCAGTATATAGATCAGTTGGTTCAGTAATCCTCTTACGTTCTTTCAAACAACATCTTTTCTGGATTTTATAAGTCATCTTTATTTTGTATTAATAACATTGCTTTTTTTTTTTTCAGGCCCCACTTTACTGGGATATATTTGCAAACAGGGGCTTGAACTCAGCTAGGATATGTTTTACATGTCACAATTTTGAGCACCAAGGTGCAGTTCCTGCTCATGACCTGAAACCTTGTGGGCTTGATGTGGATCACTTAGATAGGCCTGATAGGTTGCAAGACGATTCATCACATGGTAGAATCAATGCTGTTAAGGTTAGATAGTTTTTTTATATAAAGTTGTAGAAATGTCACGCCCCCTATTAAATCAGAAAGTATATGGGCCTACAAAGCAAAAGACTATACATTATTTGTGAATTATATCACCCAACTCCTGTTTTAGTTTTGTAAGCTAAAATACCAAACCTGCTTTTGATCTTTATTTTGTTCAGAAACCACGAAGAGAGGGTACCTTGTGTCTATAAGTAGATGGGAAGAGAGTTATAGATGTTAGTTTCATCTTTTGTAGGGCTATACGTTATATTTTCCATGCCTTCAAAAGTGCATACACAATGTAATCACTGAAAGTTAGTAGATAAGTAATGTGTTGTATATTATATTTAGTGATTTACTTGTCTTCTTACTGATTTAGTCATTTTTTGTTTGTTTTTATTGTACAGGGGGCTATTGTGTATTCTAACATTGTAACAACTGTTTCACCAACCTATGCTCAAGAGGTTCGCTCTCCTGAGGTAATTAAACTTATTAATCTAAAATGCGAAAGCTTCTATCTGCAGTGTCAATTTTTTTTGCCTCTGTGCTTATTTTGTATTATTATTTATTTTTAGGGGGGAAGGGGTCTACATCTTGCTCTGAAAACTCACTCCAGAAAGTTTTTTGGTGTCCTAAATGGAATTGATACCGATACATGGAATCCCCGTGCCGATAATTTTATTAAGGCTCAGTATAGTTATGATGATCTACAAGGGAAGCTTATTAACAAAGATTATATCAGGAAGCAACTTGGGCTCTCCACTAGTGATCCATCTCAACCACTTGTAATTCTCTCTTTTTCTAAGTATATATAATTTTTTTATTTGGTCCTTTTTTGTGAATTTTTGCACTCTTATTGCTTTTTCCCCCTCGCTGAATTAGGTTGGTTGTATAACAAGGCTGGTACCACAAAAGGGAGTGCACCTCATAAGGAATGCCATGTACAAAACCTTGGAATTGGGAGGTCAATTTGTGCTTCTTGGTTCCAGCCCGGTTCCACATATACAGGTTACATTCTTTTGTTTGGTACCTATTAGAAAAGATAAATTATTATATAATAATTATTTATTATGCTGAATTTTATGGATTGTACAGAAGGAATTTGAGTCGATCGCTGAAAATTTCAAGAGCCATGCTGATGCTCGACTGATATTAAAATATGATGATGTATTTTCACATTTGATATATGCAGCTTCCGATATGTTTATTATTCCCTCTATTTTCGAGCCTTGTGGTCTTACACAGGTAAAGAATCCAACCATGCATATAGAAAAGAGACATTATACAAAAAAAGGAAAAGGAATGCTAACAACAACCCCAATAGAATATAACTCTTGCTTTATGCATATCTTTGCTTTATACAGATGATAGCAATGCAATACGGGTCCATTCCCATTGCAAGAAAAACGGGAGGATTGAATGACAGGTATGGGCAATGACGTAATATTTCTCTAAGGTTATTTATTGATTTTACAGTTGGTCAAGTTTGTCACTGGTTAACTTATTTTATACTTTGTTCCAATCTTGTATCACCCTTTTGGTTTGCATTTAAGGCACACATTATGCCTGCAATTCACTTGCAATAATCAAAGTCAATCAAGCCTAAATTACAGTCAACTGTCAACATGTCGACACAAACAATATACCATAAAATTTTCAGATTTGAGAATAAATTAATGTAAAAATACTTGCATAACTGATGCTTAATTTGAGAAATGCTTTTATCTGCCAGTGTATTTGATCTCGATGACAATTCGATACCAGCGGAGTTGAGAAATGGCTTCACCTTTGTCAATGCTGATGAGCAGGTACACAATTTCACTTTTTCAAAAGTGAAATTTTACAAATTGAAAATTTTCTACGGAGGTCTAAATTGTTGATACTTCTTGCAGAGTTTAAATGGTGCAATGGAAAGGGCATTTAAGTACTACAAAAAAAATCCTGAGGTATGGCAAGAATTGGTGAAAAGGGCCATGACTATTGATTTCAGCTGGGAATCATCAGCATCGCAATATGAAGAGCTTTATCATAAGTCTCTTGCTAGAGCTAGAGCCTTTGCTCAGACATAATTTTATTTTCTGATGTTTATATTTTGAAAATAAATCTGCTGTGATTCTCGGGGAATCACAGGACCCTATGATCCCATCTCAACCGTTGGTCTTTCTCGAGATGCGTGCATGAAAAATTACTTTTTCAAGAATGTTTCCGAGATCCGCGCACGAATAAGTTTGAACCGTTGATCTCAGAATTTTAGGATCTTGCGATCCATCTCGGAATCGCAGCAGATTCGGACTCTTATATTTTCCGCTCTGGTTGAAAAGCCAAAAAAAATATAACTAACATTATCTGCTTGTGTAGCCAAGATGAAAAAAATAAGTATATTTGGAATAAATACAAGTTCATATTTCTAAATAGCTTATTGTATTTTTTTATTGTATATGTCATTTGGATAAAGAAAAATGTACATAGCGCTATTTTGCATCTTATCCAGAGCTATATTCTAGCGGATTTTTTTTATGTACTTACATTTATTTTGAAATTTTGTCATATCTGACGCGCGTTATACGCGTGATATATAAATTTTGTCATCATGAACAAAAACTTTTAAAAGATCTATTGGTAGTCCAGGAGCTATTAGAGAACAGCTTGGGTCCGATGGGTTTCGGGACCGTCCGATCCACTTCAAGATTTGTGCGCATGAATTTTAAAGCAGACGTGAAAGTTGTGGGCGTGAATCTTAAAGCAGATTGGACGGTTATCGAACCGATCGAACTCACTTTGAGTCCGATGGGCGTCGGATCCAAATTGGTTCTGAGCTATTATGGTTGAGTATAATCTTTCTTTCCATGAAAAAGGTGTCAAGTTTATGACAGCAATTTTTTGTGTTTTCTGGTTCTACATGCAAATATTCTAATTAGAGTGAGGCACTGAAACTATATATAGAGCAAATTAGTTCGTATTATACATTAATATATTTTTTTTTTCAAAGTCTAAATAATCAAAACAGTTCAATATGATTTTCTTACGAAAATATAGTTGCAACTTGCAAACTGAAATTTTACATTTTTGAAAAATATTATATTGTTTTTTAAATTTAGAAAATTACTACATTTAGAAATTTTACATTTTTGAAAAATATTGTATTGTTTTTTACATTATCATACATGAAGAGATTAAGAAGTTTTTAAACCTCGCATAAAAATCTTCAACTTTTCGACAACTCATATAGAAAACATTTTAGTTAAGGAACAATCCCGACATTTTTATTAATATCCAAAGTTTAATACAAATTAATATTTATGCCCAGAATCCAGCCAATATCGAAAAATGCCCAAACCCCAGAAAATGACCAGTTTACTCCCCTCCTAAGCCGGCCATTTTCTGACCGGTTTACTCTTTTTTTTTTTTTTAACCCGCATTATTTTTTATTCAACTTTGGATATTAATAAAAATATCGGTTTAATCTTGATGAGTTTATTTTTGCTGTTTAACATATTTTTATTTTTATTTTTTATGTTGTGCTACTATTTTAATGTTGTAATATTTTCTGTTTAGCATTATCATGATAATTTATTTTATCTGTAAAATATAAAAATAGTACCATAAAAGCACACATACACAAGAACCGAAATATAGGATAATCCAAATATACCAAACATAAATAATATATCAAATATAAATAGTACAAAACTAGTAAAAATACAACTAAAACGGAGAGGGGGACCATCGCTGAGGCGGTACTCCGGCGTTCGCCCGGCGCTTGCGCGTCCAGGCTCTGTCTCTCTTAGTCTCCACACCAGCATCGGCGTACCTGAGTATCTGCTCGGCGGTATCCCATCTGGCATCGCCCGTAGAGACTGTAGGTACTGGCGGAGGTGTACTGAAGATAGATGCGGTGAACTTAGTCCCAAAGGCAGGCTGAGTATGAGACCCGCTACCACTAGCCTCTCCATCATGCGGCATCTCTGTGCCATATCGGGGTACACTCGGTGCCGAGCTGAACTCATCATCCAATATCCCGTAGTAGTCCTGGAGACTGTACGAGAGGGACTCCATATCAGAAGTATCGATCCCCGCAGGTGGTGGCTGTGGCAGCATCTCTGCAGGACCCTGCAATCATACACATAAATTATTAAATTTGATCTGAATGAAGAAATTTATTAAAACCTGACAGATACTGAAGTATGACATACATGAGGCTGCACCGGACGTCCATGCTCGTCGTACCATGCCTGCCACGCAACGTTGGACAATACCCAATCATGGTAGTCCCACTCTGGATGCGAATCGGGGGAAGGTGGCATCTGAGACAACCTAACTGGGCTCTCGTCGGGCTCTGTCGGATCTATCTCACGCCAGTTGATCTTCTCTCCGGCGTCTCGCAGCATCGTGATGATCTTCCCACCGTGCCCGGCATCCTCAACCGCATTTGTATTTTTCTTGAGGATGCGGTACCCAAGATATCGCCAGTTTTTCTTGCCCATCGTGGAGATCTCATGAGCGCACTCCTTGATCCCCGACAAAAGCTGAAACAAAATTGGCATGTCAGATCAAACCTTGATGAACTATTAAGTTAGAGAAAAACTATGTAGTTTTAGGTGACTTACGTTGCGAGCGAATGAACGGCCGCTGGGATGGTAACCATCATCAGTCTGGATCATGTCGTGGAGATGGGCATCGTAATCGCCCCGCAGATAGACACTAGCCATGCAGATCTGCATGTACCAAGTATCGTACCTCAACTGGGGATCTCCCTGGGTCTGCAGAATCGGATCTGGCTCGTGATAGAAGTCCAGATACTGAGGATCCTGGGCTGTCCTGTAGTATGCATCAAAATGGGTGCTCCAGTCCTTATCCAGCCGCCCTCGGTGGTTCATCCTGTAAGGAAGAAGTTAGTTGCAATACAAAACTTTCAAGTAATATGAGAAATTTGACAATAGACTCCGACTTACCCGTGCAGGTCTCTGTGCGTGTACCTCGGCAAAGATGGGTCTGCGGGAATGAACGCCGGCAGACCAAACTGGCGGAGCACCCGATCTGGGTAGTGGTGCTCCACTATCCAGAAGTGTATGAGTGGACCTCGGTAGAACCACATCTCCTGCTCCTGCTGGTCACGCACCGTGACCGGCAAGAGGTTCTCCAAGTAGAACTGCTCGTAGGGCGTCCACTCAACAAGAACGGATGGCAAACTCTGGATCTCTGACTGGATTGGCCTGATCCCAATTGTAGCACCGTGGGTCCGATCCAAGTAGTTGTGGCCACCGTGCCACTTCTTGCCGTATGTCGGGCATCTCCACATACTCGGCTCTCCCTATTGCGGCGCCGCATTGGGGATATGACGACCCACCGGTAGCCGTGACCATGACCAGTGCTGAAGCAGGAGTACCGGCCTGTACATCTGCTTCACATTCGGCTGCATTTTCAAGAACATTACACGTCAGTGTATTTTGATGATTGATTGATTAAATAATTTACACTAAGTTAAAGTTGGTGACTTACCTCACTACTACGGCACAGGTGGGAATACAGATACGCCAGGACAGCCCCACCCCAGTTGTACAGCTCCGGCTGCTCAAGGTCTCGCAGCAGTGGGAGATACATCATCGGCATATGGTCACCGCTGGAATCAGGAAACATGACAGAACCAAAAAGGTCTATCACGTAGCCCCGTGTATATCTGCAATACAAAACATATACAAATTCTAATATAATCCTCGTATTATAAATTGATTAATAGAAACAAGTTATAAAATTTACCTCTGAATCTCCAGCGCGGTGGAATCTACCGAGAGACCCGTGCTGAAGTGCTGTCGTAACCTCGTCATCCGCAAATGAAATTTGGACCTCCCATTGTCCCCAATGATATAGTCCGGATCAGCTCCCAACAACTCCTCGACATCACCTACGAATCTGGTGCTGTCAGAGACGCCGCAGACGGGTGTGCCACGGATAGACAAACCCCAAAGAGCACTCACATCCTGGAGAGTCACCGTCATCTCTCCGAATGGCATGTGAAACGTGTGCGTCTCGGGACGCCATCGCTCCACCAGTCCAGCGATGAGAGAAGCATTGATGATGCTTTCTCTGTCCGCACGATGTCCACAACCTGGTAGAGACCCAGGTTGATGAAGTACGGGGCCATCATATCGTAATACTGCATATGAACGCACCGCAACTTCACATCTAACAGATCCGTGTCCTGCGTTGAAAAAGGTAATCCGCATGGTGATAACATAATAAAATTTAAACCCAACAAAATTTAAAGAAAATCTAAGAAAAGGAACGTACCTCACGAGAAGCCAGTGAGACTCGGTGCTCGCTGTGGGGAATCCACAGGAGAGGACTGATGTGCTCCGTGCTGCTGGTACTGATCGGCTCGTCCGCTACTGGAAGCGGGGTAGACCGTGCTCTAGGCATCCTGATGTCTAAAATAACCTAATTTCGGTAAAATTACGCTTAATTATGGTAAAAAAAGGCCAAAATACCCTAAATATTGGACAACTGTGCTAATTTCGGTAAAATTACGCTTAATTAGCTTAATTATGGTAAAAAAAGGCCAAAATATGCTAAATATTGGACAACTGTGCTAATTTCGGTACAATTACGCTTAATTAGCCTAATTATGGTAAAAAAGGCCAAAATACCCTAAATATTGGTCAACTGTGCTAATTACACTAAATTGCGCTTAATTAGCCTAATTATGGTAAAAAATGCCAAAATACCCTAAATATTGGTCAACTGTGCTAATTACACTAAATTACGCTTAATTAGCCTAATTATGGTAAAAAATGCCAAAATACCCTAAATATTGGTCAACTGTGCTAATTACACTAAATTACGCTTAATTAGCCTAATTATGGTAAAAAATGCCAAAATACCCTAAATATTGGTCAACTTAGCTAATTACACTAAATTACGCTTAATCAGTCTAATTATGGTAAAAAATGACCAAAATACACTAAATATTGGTCAACTTAGCTAATTAGCCTAATTATGGTAAAAAAAACCAAAATACACTAAATATTGGTCAACTTAGCTAATTACACTAAATTACAACAATATACTCTACATTCTAACACCTAAACCCTAAATCCTAAACCTTAAAATAAATAAATTAAAAATTAAATTAGATAAAAAAAAATTTACCCCAAAGAAGAGAGAATTCGGTTGAGAGATGAGAGAATTGTGAGAGGAGAGAGAGAAAAAGAGGTATATATAGGGTTTTTTGCGGGTTAAAAAAAAAAAAAAAGTAAACCGGCCAGAAAATGGCCGGCTTAGGGGGGAGTAAACCGGCCATTTTCTGGCCGGTTTGGGCATTTTTTGATATTGAGCTGGATTCTGGGCATAAATATTAATTTGTATTAAACTTTGGATATTAATAAAAATGTCGGGGAACAATCACATCTTATTAGGATTTATTATTCTTTCTATTCAAAAAATAATAAAAATAAAATAAAATGATTTTTGTTTTTTGAATTACTTGTTTTTATCACATTGAACAAATCGAATTGGTTGTCTGAATCTCAAAATCAAGATTTGAATAAAACACCGATCAATTTGTGTTATACTGTAATTAATGATTCCTTCACCATTGTACATATCTCATACGTCCCATCTCCCGAGAGATTAAGTCGCAAAGTGTCTAAGTACATTCTAACTCGAGAGAGGTTAGCCCGTTTGGGTTACGTGTGTATTTAATACGTGTTCGGGTGAAACTGAGTGCGGATCTGGTAGGTACGTAACTCTATCCTCTATGTGCCATATATTCCTGAATTGTGGACTCCGAGCTCAGTGAACTCGGAGGTATTTATAGGCCTATAGATCGGTTATGATCTCATACGGACGTCTCGCATGGGCTTACCCCGCAAACCGGTAAGTCGGTTCGGGTCTCGTACACAAGTTGGTAAGTCGGTTTGGATCTCGTACGGTCATCCCGAATAGGCCTGCTATCTGAGCTTGATGTTTAGCTCATAATGGTTTCATGGGGTTTTAGTACATGACCCTATCAATATCTTAAGACGCTTTTTATATTTCATTTGACATTTGATTGCAGCATGAACATTATTTAATCTTTTGTACACTTTCTTAATTATAATTATTAGCGAATACAGTGTCACGTGGCATGTGGTTAGGTAAACAGCCAAAACTTTCATTGGTAATATATATATATATATATAGAGGCCGAAATGCTTCTAGAAGCACATTAGCCATACTCTATATATATATATATATATATATATATATATTAGGCCACATAATCTAATTCTGGTACCTGTCTATATCTGATTAACTATTTTGTATTCCGGTACATTGTAGACACTTGTCGAGCGTTCATTTAATGGCAATTATTTTAAATCACTCAAATTCAAAACCAAATTCAAAACCAAATTCGTCTTAAACAGATACGGATACGGAGCGGATAATTCACAGATACGGATTCGAATACGAATACTAATCGAATAATTGTCGAATAATTAAGTCATATGAATTGAATAATTCACTTAAATAATCTACTTATATAATATAATACAAGTATTATAATTAAAACCGATTATTTTTAGTAATACAAAAAAAAAAACAAAAAAAAAGCTATGTCACATATTACTAAAATAGTCAACTCATTCTCAATAAAACGCATATCCGGTTTGATTACATTGATTAGTCCCACATGAAATATAAAATTATGATTTGAGGCCTTATATACTTGAAAAGAGCGGACCACATCAAATTCACCTCATACTTGGAAAGAGCGGACCACGTGACCCAGCGTGAAAACCGCTTCACTTCACCCCACGTGAAAAGGTGTGGATATCCAGCCACTTTTGAAAAAGAAAGTGGGTTCGGGTAAGCTTCAGTAACCCGCTTTGCTCCTTGGATATGTCGGATATCCGCTCTGTTTAGTATTAATCAAATATATCCGTATCCGTATTCGGCACTGTTGGTCATATGTAACAAATTATTCTGATCCGTATCCGGATACTATCCGCTCCGTTTAATTCGGATTCGGATAAAAATCGGATACGGAGTGGATTCGGACCGGATAATCCGGATCCGTTTACACTTAATAAAATACCAGGTCCATTCAATACTTAATTAATTTACAACTGTAGAAGTTTGGGAGATGATATTCACACTACTAAATTTGTAATTTTGCCACAACACAACCTAAAATTTAATATTGATTGACAAGTATGCCCCTACTTATTAGTCCAGCAATTATGGCGTTTGTAATACCAAATTAGCACAGCTTTAGTTTCCTTTTTATTTATTTTTTCTTTTATTTCAATCAAACAAAATAAAGAGAACTCTTATACTGCTGTCATTGTAATTAGATCCTTTTGATTTTTTTATAAAATATTTTAATTCTCCTATTTAATATGCACAAAACAAAATACTATTAACGAGAGAAAACAAAATTGCATGGTAGTGGAATATTAAATTAAATAAAAGAACTAGCTGATGCAAAATATAATAGTTATGTAGCAATGATACCAGTTGGACCAAAATCAAGTTAAATACACAATTTAGGAAAAAGAAAAGAGAAAATTTTGTTCTATAGCAATTATAGTTATTTTTTCTTTTATCGACAAAATTTATAAACGATTTTTTTAAGTTGAGTAATTAATTTGATTATGTTTTGTTCTCGTTTCCAAAAAATAAAAATTCAAACCTTAAATGTTAGATGAAATAGAAAAAAATGTTTTACAAAATAGATTGATTAATTTGTTCTGCAAAGCATAAATTTTAATCTGTTTCTATTTATTTTCAATGATTATATTCAAATTCAATTCATTAATTGAACTTGATTTTGTTCCAATTAGTTTCATTGTTCCATAACCATTATACTTTTTATTAGCTAGTTCTTTTATTTAATTTGATATTCCACTACAATGCAACTTTTTATTTCTTGTGTGAGTCGTGTTACTAGTTTTTTTTGTTCTGGGCATATATTAACTTGGAGGATTAAATGTTTAACAAAAAATGAGAAGGGATCCACTTACAACATTTTTGTAAGTTACAACATCTTACAACAATTTGATTTTGTGATTTTCAAAATTCAAACAGTCGATCCAAACCGTTCAACATGATATCTAAATTAAAATGTGCTTGGAGATCAAATTTTACATTTTTTTTTGAATTTTTTTACTATTTATTAAGTATTTTACAAAACTGCTGTTTTTAGACAATTCTGGACCACTGAAAAACAGTAGTTTTGTAAAATACTTAATAAATAGTAAAAAATTCAAAAATATGTAAATTTGATCTCCAAGCACATTTTAATATAGATATCGTGTTGAATGGTTTGGATCGACTGTTTGAACTTTTAAAATCACAAAATTAAATTGTTGTAAGATGTTGTAACTTACAAATGTTATAAGTGGACTCCTCATCTATATAATCAAAATTAAAATAGTATCAGAGTTCTATTTATTTTGTTAGATTGAAAGAAAAGGAAACTAAAGTTGTGCTAATTTGACATGAGATGGCAATAATTGCTAGATTAAGTTTTTTAGTAGGGACATATTCGTCAATTAATTTTAAATTTTAAGTTGTGTTAATAACAAATTTAAATTTTAAGTTGTGTTGTGTTAATAACAAATTTAGTAGTGTGAATATCAGCTCTCTAGAAGTTTGGTCACGGGAGATTCTTCGCGTCCCAACCGAATATTCCAATTCAGATTCCTTTCAAGTTCCAACTATACGGCGGTCTGCATCTGGGGACTGGGATCAAAGCACCACGGCATCGACTCCTTTTCTACAAAACTGGACATGTCCATTACCTCCATTAGCCCGAAATAACAAATACTGATAGTAACAGACTAACAGCCTATATTTTACGGAAATTCATATCACCTAAGGTACCTCATTTTTTGAGTTTATACACTGTCCCGTGCATTATAACTTGAGCCAGATTAGTTCGAGTTCTGATCGGACGGTTCAGGTTGAAACTCAAATGGTGCATCAGACTATTTTACGGAGTGTGTATCCTAAGGGTGCAAACGGATCGGATACGGATCTGATAGTGGTAAAATCATATCCGTATCCGTTTTTATTTTTCGGATACGGATACATATCGATCGATACTAGACGGATATGTACGAATATAGATCGGATATTAGCTTAATTTAGCGTAATTTACCGTATTTTAGCGTAATTTAACATAATTTCAAGTAATTTAGCGTATTTTAGTATAATTATGCTAATTATATATCAAAGAAGTAATTTAACAAATATTTCAAAAAGAAAAAACCCTCTGACCGACCAAAAAATGTTCGGTCCTAATTTTTAATCCAACCGGCCATTTTTTGGCCGGTTTGGGCATTAAAAAAAAAAAACCAGCTAAAAGCATCTACAATGGTGAAATTGAAAAGCAATTAATTACAGATGTTGTCAAGATAATTGAAATTAACTCATTTTTAATTTTAAAGGTGCTGCATCGGTAAAATAGATGTTTTGGCCAGTTAGAGAGGAACAACCAATAGAAATAGATAGCGAATAGAAATAGACAGCGAATAGATGATTTCTTGCGCAGTTAGAAATAGATGTTTTGATCAGCGTGGCAATTAGAAAGCGTTTGCTTTTAAAGCAAATTTGCTAATTTAACAATTATCTTACATTCTAGCAATCTGAATAAAATTTACCTCGTTGGATTAGCAATTGAAAAAACAACTGCGATGTAGATGCTCTAAGCTGAATATAATTAATATTTTATATTTAATGTTGGATATTAATAAAAATGTCGGAGAGGAAGTAGTTCAAAATTCAAATACCCAAATTTGACACGTTGTATAACAATGGACATATCCGAGCTTATTCACCAAAATTTGACACGTTGTAGAACAATGTCGGAGTGGAAGTAGTTCAAATTCCCAAAAATCGTTTCCCGCGTGTTATCCACCAAAATTGGAATAGGATACGAATATTCGAGCTTATTCCTCCGACCTTGGAATCTCCCTATCCTGGCCTCTAGACCCTCTAGCCTCTAGAGGCTGCTTGTTCTCTCGTTACGTCTATTCCTCTCTCTTTCCTATTCAAGAATCTCGAATAATCTCCGAATATCTTTTTACTAATGCTTAAACAACTAACCCCACAATATGAAGCCTAACCTCTCTTATCTTAATTTAACTTGGATTTTCTGTGACGGTCTCTGTACGGACAATTGTGTAGCTGCAGTAAATACATCAAAAAAATTATAATTACCTGTAGTTTATAATACATAAATCGCCACGGAGAATCTAAACAGTATCTAATTTTAATTTCTCGCGAACATATCGCGCTGTAAGGAGTAATATTCCCTTGGCATCTTCTTTAATTTGGTTACTATTTAAACACCACCTCTAAAACCTCATTTCCCACAAAAGCAAAAGCAAGAGCAATCAAATTCAAATCTCTTCTTTCAACTCCAATTCCCCCAATTTCTCTCAAAACCTTCAATTCGAACACAATGGCCGGTGTAGTGGTGGTGTTTGATTTCGACAAGACGATTATAGATTGCGACAGTGATAATTGGGTGATCGATGCGCTCGGCTTTACCGAGCTATTTGAGGAACTTCTCCCCACCATGCCATGGAACTCCCTCATGGTAATTTCTCATTGAGATAAATGCTTTTATATCTAACCATATATAATTTCTAAATCATATATAAACATGACTTGTATATAACATAAACAAAAATTTCAGGATAAGATGATGACAGCACTACACATGCACGGTATAACAATATCAGATATTGAAGAGTCTTTGAAAGGAGCTCCGATCGACCCGAATGTGATAACAATGATCAAAGCTGCATATGCGCTCGGATGCGACTTGCGTATCGTGAGCGATGCTAATCAATTCTTCATTGAAACAATCCTGAGGCATCATGGCCTCAAGGAGTACTTCACTGAGATTAACACCAACCCAGGCTTTGTCGATAGCGAAGGCCGACTAAGGATTCTTCCCTACCATGATTTTCATAAGTCGAGCCATGGATGCGACTTGTGCCCGCCTAACATGTGCAAGGTGAGGTTTAACTTTTAAATGTTATAAAGTTTCTTCAATTTTTTTAAATGGCTCTAACTATTAGTTAGGAGGAGAAAGAAATTAAGGGGGAAGAAAATCATTTTTAAATTTACAATCAATTACAACATAAAACAAAACCCTCATATTTTATTTTATTTTTTCAAACAGCTAGTTCTCCATTGTTTCTTTAATTACTAATAACTTTCAAATTCTGAACTTTATTATATTCTACAGAGCAAAATTCTAGAGAAAATCAAAGCGTCCGTCTCCGACGACGGGAAGAAACACTTTATCTACCTCGGCGACGGGAAGGGTGACTACTGCCCGTCCCTTCGCCTCGGCGAATCGGATTTCGTCATGCCGAGGAAAAACTATCCTTTGTGGGAATTGATAAACAGCAACCCGCACCTTCTGAAAGCGGAGGTGCACGAGTGGTTGTATGGAGAAGACCAGGCGAAAACGCTGCTACAACTCATTCACCGGGCGGCCGAATGCAGTGCTTTGGCGGCCGACTGCAAGTTCGGAAGTATTCCTTTGTCTCAGAATGGTGGTCTTGGGCACCTTGCTGTTAGGGTTCCTAATTGAATATAATTGACTGAGAAAAAGAATTTTTACTGAGAACAATTTTTTTTTTTTTTTTTTCTTTTTCTTGGATATGAAGTGGCGAGAGTTTGACTAAGTCAACAGTGGTCTATATATGACCACGCACTATCCTAGGACCTATGTACTAAACTAAGTCAACATTGTTGGTGAAGCTTGAGCATGAGAAGCATGAGAATATTGACACAATTTTTTGTCAATCTGTATTTAACCTCAGTAATGTTTTTATCTATGAAGATGATGCTTAACTGAAAAATTGTGGAAGCGCACTGTTTACTTGCAATCTTTTTTTTTTTTTTTTTTTTTTACTGTGTTGCTTTCATTCCTCCCAAAGTTCAGTAATTTCCATACACAAAATATTATGCTGGCGATGGTTTCAAAATAGCATTCATGATTAGCTAATATGGTATGACTCTACTGTATCTCTCATGTCAGACGTTATGAACAAGCCCTATCAAATTAATTTCTTTGTCCAAGCTATCCAATTTTGAAGTACAGGAATTATGTTGTAGGAGTTTCAGGTATATTATTAGCCGGGAATATTGAATTATCTCAATATCAGCAAGTAATATTGAATTATAATATTGAATTATGAGTGAGGATATGGTACTATGCATAGCGCAGATTGGTCTGTACCATGGATCAATATTTTCATTTTTAAGTCTCAAACGGTCGATCTACTATTTAACATTATCTCCATATGAAAATATACTTGTAGATCAAATTTTACATTTTTTTAAATTTTTTTACTATTTTTATTATATAGGTAAAAAATCACCTTATCAGAAGATTCTAGACCATTCAAAAGTAGTAATTTTTTTTAAAATGTAAAATTTTGTCTGCAAGTACATTTTCATGTGTTGATCATGTTGAACGAGCGGGTCAACTACTTAGACTTTGAAAACAAAGATATTGATTCATAGTACGAAACCAATCTGCACTATGCATAGTACCATAGCCTTACTCTTGAATTATCTCAATATCAGCAGATTGAAGAATGTAAAAAGTAACATTTTATAAAGAAGCAACCTTAAAAAAAACACTCTATAAAGAAGATTTTCAACTATTAAGATCAAAACATACCATTTGTAATGGAGACAGGAAGATAATTAAACTCAATTTAGAAGCTTCTATTAATCGAATTGCATGTCTAACACAATAACAACAGAATGATATATATATTTATTAGGCGCAGGAAATATATATAACATGTTTCTACTAATAGCTTCAAACAACTAATAATAAATATACTAATAATATATAGTTATAATTAGAGCCATAATTTGGCCTTGACTGTTGACTAGATCTTCGACAGCTGACTGGATTTTCTGTTTGCTGAAATGCCATCAAATCTTTTCCACATGATGAAATTGATTTAGTTCCTTAGAAAGGAAATATCATCAAAGAAAAGAACACAATTTCAACTTCCAAACACACCAGCAAGGCCCAGCTATTCCAGCAATGCAGTAACATTAATACGGAACTCCATTAGAAGTGAGAAACTGCTAATACTAACTACAATTGACTTAATTTAATTAAAGAAACATTGTCACATTTTTCTTTTTTACTGAATGGGAAGCTCTTTGAGAATCCAAGGACAGGTCTTAATCAGATCTTTGAATCCAACGGTGGTCACCACGGCAAGGAGCACTTCAGGACGTGCCAAAAATTTGAGACATGCTCCTTTCAACTGAGAGAAGTTGTGCTGCTCTGCTAAAACCAAAATGGTCGTCACATTCTCTATATCAATTGAATTGCACAATTTATCCTCACAGAGCAGCCTTAGCCTGTCCAATCCATAACGGTCAGCTACTGCAAGCAAGTGCTCAGCTAAAAAGATTGAATCTTGTTCAGGCTCCAACAAACAATCCCGATATATGAAATGAAGCATCGCTTTAAATATCGGGGCCTTCATGTCCTTATGGCAATAATATCTGATACTTGGCTTCCTTCATGGGCCCGAAAAGTTCGGCCTTGAAAATGGGTGATTGTGCTGTGAGCACAATTTTGCGAGCATGAAAGATTTCTCCATCGACATCAAAGGTGACATCTGTGCCTTCACCACTATCCAAGAGATTGCCGAGATGGATGTACATTTCGGAAAGGGGCAAAAAAGTGCCCCAGCACTGCTTGGTGTTTTGGATGTATGATGATGTAACAACTGTCAGAGTACATCTTATTGTTAGACAATCATTTACCAGACACTTTGACATTTCCAACTCTTTACGACTGACGATTTTTTTTTCACCATAGTATTTACTGTTAATTATCTCTGGTTCAATTGTGAAACTATGCTTGGATATGTTCTGATTTTGGTCGAGAATAGAAATGGTTGATCGTGCCTTTGCGCCAAAGGCTGTCTTCTTAGGCATGAGCAAGATGGACTTGAGACCAACATTCTCATCACTTATAACCTCTCCAAAAGAAAAGTTGGTGATTGTTAAATCATGTATACCCGTCTCGGTCTCTATAACTCTAGTCGAGGCTGTTTTAGCATGCGATGCATTTTCAATGGTAGACATTCTGTATGAACAGTAGATGAATCCGATATATTACTGGTGCTAATGCTCTTCCAGATTAGTGTGATTACAATTTATCAGCAGTTTTGTCAGGGATTAATTACAATTACTTCTCAAAAAATGCTAAACAGAAAATTGCAATGAACATTTATCTTTTATTTCAGGTTCAAAGAAAATCTCTCAATTGAACTGCATAATGTGATACTGCATGTAAAGGATCATAACAATTAAACATATCATAAACACATCAACTTACAAGTTGATGAGAAAAATATAGAACTCAGGGGTACTGGCAATAACACAAGTGGTGATGCAATTCAAGAAATTGCAACAGAGAGTACGCCTACTAGAAGGCGTCACGGCATGCCAATTTGGTTCAAGAAAGAAAAACTTGGTCATGTAATATTGTGATCTGCAGTCAATAGTTCAAATATCAGTCATTTTAGCAGAGTATTTTACAGAATATGACATCAAATCAGAGATGGAGTTCAAACAATTTTTTTTAGTTTTAGTCTGATTTGTTTGTTAGCCAAGTAGAATGAATGACTGAGTTTTTAAATTTGGACTTGCTCGCATTTCAATTGAACTCGAGTTTTATGTGAACTTAAATTATAAATTATTTTGTTTAAATTATTCTGGTAAAAAGAAATGTGAAATCACTTCTAATGGTTATTACTATTCAGTTGAAGCTTTGAATATTTACTGATCTTATAATAAATATTATTTCAAGTGTTAGTACCAAAACTTGGTCGAGCCACAACGTTATTTCTATTACAATAAATTAAACTCATGGGTGAAGTGATTGGTGCTTATATGTATATTTGTAGCACATAGGAATAATAATTCATTTATTTTAGTGAATATCTCAGTGGATACCAATCCTTTTTTCTTTATTTTATCATAGTACTTGTGCAATAAACAATCGCCAAAATGAACAACAATCACTCAAGAGACAAAAAAAAATAAAAATCATCTTTAGGCCCATGGGCCTAAAATAATTCTTTAGTCGCCATTTCTGAGGCCTGCTATGAGGGATCCATCTCCTTTCCAGAAACTCTTCTCGGCCCATATATCTTATTGTTTCACCTATATCCAAAACATTTTCTATTCTGTAAACTTTTGCGGGTCCACCTGTCAGCAACACAACACATGCAAACCGTATTCCTCCAACTCTCTCGTCAAACCTCACACACATCTCAATTCTCAACTCCCTCTCTTCCTCCATCATCACACCAATGGCGCTTCTCCTTCCTCGCACCACCGTGCGTCTCTCTCTCCTCTCCTCTCAACAAACCGCCGCCTCTCTAGGTGCCATACTATCATACTCCACCTCCACAACCCCTGCCAGCTATGCTCGGGCCACATCCCCGTCGACATCATCTCCAACGGGCCTCCCAAAGGCGGTGGAGTTTGCCATCTCAAAAGTTGACTATCTGATGAACTGGGCCAGGAGGGGCTCGGTTTGGCCCATGAGCTTTGGTCTTGCTTGTTGCGCTGTTGAGATGATGCACGCCAGCTCGCCTCGCTACGATTTTGATCGGTTCGGAGTGATCTTTCGGCCGAGCCCACGCCAGTCCGACGTCATGATCGTTGCGGGAACTCTGTGCAACAAAATGGCTCCAGCTCTCCGCAAGTAAGATGTTTTTTTTTTTTTTTTTCTTAAGATATCCATGCATGATAGCACAACAATTAATGCCAATGTTTTCTACGTAATAATCTAAAAGAAAATAATTCAAATGACAACATCATTACATAATTTTACTTATTCATCTAGAAGAAATAATTCAAATTAATTATAGACATCATCATATAACATAACTTTCTTGTTAATTAATTAAAGACATTATAATTAATTATTACCTGAATTTTGAGAAAGAAAAGTAACTAGAAATGGTGTTGCGCTTGATTAATTCTATACATTTCAGTTAGCTCACCTCTATTTTGTTTTTCTCCCTTGAATAGGCAAATTTGTTGGTCATATTTAAAGTATTTAAATGGAATAAATTAAGCAGACTAATTTTCATTGTATTTTTCTCCTAGTTTAAACTTGCTAGCTAACTAACACAATTTTCTCTTTAATTCCTAATGTTCTTAAACAACGCAAGCGTTAAAATCTATATTTATAAAATGTAACAAATTTTTGTCCTTTGCCAATTAATTCTAAGTTTTCCTTTTTTTACTAAGAAAATTAGAAAACAACCAATATATATATAAGTTTATGCGTACTATATAGTCATATATGGACTGTGCTGGTTGTGTTAATTTCTAAGCGCATGCATGCTTCAGTCACATTGATTAATTAAATCTTTACTTTTTGTGAATATTATGTACTTATTATTGAGTCTGGATACTATAACATCAGTGTCATTTCAGCTTATATAACACAAACTCCAAAACCTATCAAATTGAATCCAAACTGTTCAAACCGATCTACTTCATTAGTTGTGCGTTTACATGCAAAATTTATAATTTTTCGAATTTATTTAGTATCAAGTCAAGCGGTCAATGTGTGAGTTTTTAAGTTAACTTTAATATATTCATTTTTCAACATTTTTTACCGTTTGATTTGATACTAAAATAACTCGAAAATATAAAAAATTTGCATGTAAACGCATCACTCATAAAGATAATCAGTTTGAACTGTTTAAATTAGTCGTTTAAAGTCTATTCAATTAATTTTAAAATTAGTGTCATATGATACCGATATCATATTAGCGGAACTCCTTATTATTAGCTATATACATTAATTAGATGCAAATATAAGAAAGCTTTTATGCTGTTAATTCGTATATAAAAAAAAAAGTACCTTTCATCAGTCCAAACTCCAATTAGCAGCAAGTATCGTGTCAGTAATACAGTATATATGGCTTCTTGGTCAACTTCTAGAAATAAATCCAAGGAGAGGGCCCAACTTGTACAACTTCGCATCTGACTGACACCTATCCTCTTTTCTTTCTTATACCAAAAAAAAAAACAATTCAGCCCAAGGATAGATCACACAAAAAAAAAAAAAAACCAAGTGCCAATTACATAGCCCGAAATTTTTATTTATAGCATAAAAAAAAAAACCAAATCACAGATTCTCAGGGATTTGGTAATTCGACAAATACCCAGACTGCGGGGGCATTGTGCGACCTTAAAGACTGGGATCCGCACAATGCCGATGCGGCCCCAAATATTTCCCTTTTTTTTTATCTACTCAATCTTTGAGATATCTCAGAGGATGCGAATTCCTAGAAGAAAAAAAAAGACCGCTCTATTTCTTTGAGATATCCCCACGTGGCCCTCTTTTTTTGTTAAACAGAAAAACCAAAAAAAAAAAAAATATATGGGGCCGCAGAATGCCAGTGTGGCTTGGGTGGAATTCGAATTCCTCCGGAACATTGGTGTTTTGGTTTTTTTTTGTTTTGAAAAATGGTATAATTAAAAATTTCGGTTACATAGCGCATACACTTTCGAATTTTGATGGGCTAATGGAAGTATTTTCTGTAAGGGAGGCACAATTGGCGTTCAAACGGTTCGGCTTGTTTGGTTTTTAACCGAACCGGAAAATTTCAGTTTAAATGGATCGGTTGGTCGGTTTAAACGGATCGGTTCGGTTAAATTTGTGAGTTATTTCGGTTTAATTGGATCGGTTCGATTTAAATTTCTCAAAACCGATTAAATCGAACCGACCGATTTATAACAATTCAACTTTGAAAATGAATCGGTTCAGTTTTGATATGTTTATTCTTGCATAGAATTTAGTTGTTGTGTATAAAACGTATATTTTTCATTAATAATGATATCAATAGTGGTGCTATCTTTTGTATTTTATCAATCTTGAGATGGTTCCCGAGATCATGGGCCTTACTTCGGTTTGAACTGAACAAATCGAAATTTAGTTCGGTTTGCTCGGTTCGGCTCTTAATCGGTTGATAGGTTTGGTTTGGTTCTATTTTTGAAAACCGAAAAAAACCAGTTTGACTATTTTACTTCGGTTTCAACCGAACCGACCGTTTGAACACTCCTAGTCAGGGACATATATATAATTATGTAATAGTGAAAAATTCTGTTTAATTCAATTATATTTTAGATTTTCAGAATTTTCTATTTCGCTAAGTTTTTTTTTTGCCCTGTTTTATCCTACAACTCGTCGGCAGCATATTTACAAAATAATTTAAAAATAATAATGTTATTAAATTATTATAAGTGTATATAAAGATGGTATATTGACAAATTAATCAATTTATTTTGATAACCCTGGCAACCAACTTCAAATTTTTGAAAATTAAAAATATACATGTGTTTTTTTTTTTTTATCATATAGGTAAACCCTTGTAAAATTTGGTACAAATTTAAAATTGTTTGATGACTAATTAATCTGATTTTATATCTAACTTAACAGAGCTTGAGTTAGAATTGAAAATCAATTCAATTATGGAGTTCCAACTAATTTGAGCTCCACCTTTAAAGAATTAAAACTTTTTTATGAATTGTCATATTAACATAAATATTTAAAGGGTAATAGTTAATATTCACTTTTCTAAACTATATTTATTTGTTTATCAATATTTTATTGATTATATAATAAGAGATGGGCTATATATTGTGAGAGATTTCAAATATTCGATCCAAACTGTTTCACATGATTTGGTATCTAAGGATATTTTCATATGAAGATCATGTTGAGCAGTTCAAATCAACTGTTTGAAATCTAAAATCGAAAATATGAATGTGAAGTGTGAAAGGACTCTTACTTCGCAACTCATCATAACTCTATCTTTATATAATAATATTTGAAAAAAGAATTACATTTATAACTAAAAAATAAATATATTATAGAGTGAGGCTATGGATTCATATCTAATTAAAATTTTATTTATTTGCAAAGCAAGAATTGGTATGTTATGTAGATTTATATTTTTATTTATAAAGTTCAAACAATGAATTCGAACCGCTCAATATAATCTCCATATAAAAATGTATTTGAATATCAAATTTTACATTTTAAAAACTTTTTATTTTTTTTAAGCAGGTAGGTAATAACTAATAACCACTTTCGGATGATAAATCAAATATAAAGCTGACAAACTCAATGAGTTTGAGTTTGGCCTGACTCGGCATAAGCCAATTCGGTCATTAACGAGCTATTTAATATACGTAGTTTAATAGTTTAATTGGATCCATTCAGGTTGGTCTATGGATGTTATAGCTAGTGTTATGGTAATTGCATTTTGGACTGTGCTTAAGTTGATTGGTAATTTTGTATGGAATATGTGTGAATTAATTATAAGCAACTAAGTTAGTTTGTATGAATTTGTTTGATTTTGGTATGCATCAATTTATTCTGTGAACTATGTTTGTACGAATTTAAAAATTTAATATTTTTGTATGTATGAATTTAGCTGCAAACTTAGTTTATGGTACTTAATTTGCTTAGTTGCACTTGAATTAAGAGTATTTCTCAATAATTAGTTATATAAATGTTATTTTGTTTTAAAGATGTTCTATGAAAATTTAAGATATAGTAAAACAAAATATATATATTTATAAATTTGTCAAGCTGGTAATGAACCAGCTCGGGTCGCTCAGACAAGCTACGAGATAATCTTGAGCAACAGTTTAAGCTTGGAACTTAAACTCCAAACTCGTTCGGTCAGCTTGATCCAAGCTTATTACGAGTGAGGCCTAAGCTCGCTCTTTAGCAGCTCGCTGCCACCCCAAGTCTACGCACCGCTTTTCAGCACTTTCAACTCGGTGAAAACCCAATCAGCGGCCGAGAACAGCCCACGTGTCACCAACCGCTCTTCCACCGTCGATCATTCCAGAACCCCTCAAAACTCGAATATACCAATCCTGACCCTTTCATCGGTTCCTTCTCTTCTCCAAATCTCTCGGTACCGAGATCCGACCCGATTAGACTCCCAATGGCGCTCCTCCCTCGCACAGCTCGCCTTGCCCTCCTGTCGGCGCAACAATCCGCCGCCACCAGCACTGCCTTGCTCCCCTACTCCACCGCCTCATCATCTACTCCTGCCACCTATACCCGAGCCCCACCTCCATCGGCCTCCTCTCCGGCGGGTCTCCCGAAGGCGGTGGAGTTCGTGATCTCTAAGGTCGACGATCTCATGAATTGGGCTAGGAGGGGCTCGCTCTGGCCCATGACATTCGGCTTAGCTTGTTGCGCCGTCGAGATGATGCACGCCGGTGCTGCTCGGTACGATTTTGATCGGTTTGGCGTGATCTTTCGTCCCAGCCCGCGTCAGTCCGATTGCATGATCGTCGCTGGTACTCTGACCAACAAGATGGCTCCAGCTCTGCGCAAGTAAGGATTTTGATTTTGTTACTGGATCTGAAATTTATCAGTTATTGAGATTAATTTGGGAGGAATTTACCTATCAAATAGGTGAATTGATTTGAATGAATGGTAGATTAGGCCAAATTTGATGATTTGAGGACTTTGGTTGCTTGGATAACTTCTGAGCTAAATTTTAGGAAACCTTCATCAATTCAAGTATTTAGCAGAGCTGTACATAAATCTGATTGTTTGGAATAGCTTCGGTATGGATGTGCCTCCTGTTGCTAATCCATGTTAAAGCTAAGATAATTGTTGATCAAACTATTTTGCTCATATATGAATAGGTTAGATCCATGATTTGCAAACTATATTGTTTGCTGTAGGTTTATATCAAATGAGCTCTGGTTTCAAACTCTTACATTGAGTTGCTTCTGAGCTGATGCTCATCCTGAATGTGTTAAGTATTTTGCATATCGTATCAGATTAGCTAGAATTAGATTAATAAGATGCATTTAAATTTTTTAACGTAGCTCGGAGAAAAAAAGTTATGTATTTCTCAAGTTGTTAATTTTGTTCCCATGTGTCATTTTGGTTGAGTTTTCTTCTTTTGATAAGTTACCATTAAAAAATCAAAAGGAAAGGCTTTTGGTTGCGCAGGGCAGCGCACTCTGTTTGCCAGCCAAGAGGTGCTTTCCATGTTATCACCAGACAAAAACACAAGTTTATACATGTAGGAGTGTTCAAACGGTTGGTTCGGTTGAAAACGAAGTAAATAGTCAAACTGAACTTTATTTCGGTTTTCAAAAATAGAACCGAGCCGAACCGAGCAAACCGAACTAAATTTCGGTTTGTTCGGTTCAAACCGAAGTAAGGCCCATGATCTCGGGAATCATCTCAAGGTTGATAAAATACAAAAGATAGCACCACTATTGGTATCATTATTAATGAAAAATATACGTTTTATACACAACAACTAAATTCTATGCAAGAATACACATATCAAAACTGAACCGATTCATTTTCAAAGTTGAATCGTTATAAATCGGTCGGTTTGGTTTAATCGGTTTTGAGAAATCTAAACCGAACCTATCCATTTAAACCGAAATAATTCACAAATTCAACTGAACTGATCCGTTTAAACCGAACAATCGATCCATTTAAATCGAAATTTACCGGTTCGGTTAAAAACCAAACAAACCGAACCGTTTGAACACTCCTATATACATGGTTGAATTTTTTAAAGCAGTGTTGGTGTTTTGTAAAAACTAGATTTATGCATGGTTGGCACTTGTTGAAAGGAAGGTTTGCATTTAGAAAAATAAGATTTGCACATCGTTTGCACTTGTCCCAACCAGGGTTTTGCGTGCCCTTCTTGACAGTTACCACACCTCTTTATCAAATAGTGTTTGCTTCCGGTGCCAATGTTCTACAGACTTTGTAAACATACGGAACATGATATTCCCTACATCTTGTTACATTGTCAACTTGAACTAATTTCAAGCCAATGAGATATTGATTTCGGTTTCTAAGTTTTGCATAGGCATGTGTGAAGTGATTAAGATTAGTTTAACTTGAATAATACAGAGATGGCAGAAAATCTTGTTGTTTAGATTACTGTGAATCTTAGTTATTTGTTAGTACATTCACAAATAGATTAAAAGTAGATTACCAGTTGCAAAGAAAACCCTAAAAGGAAGGCATTTGAACATATTCTTGTTGTTCAACTTATCTTGGATCTTAAAAGTTTGTAGTATTAGCAAATAACCTAAAATGGAGATTGTCAAATTGCAACCCCTAAATAGGGACAGCTTGAACTGTAATTGCATTTATTAGTTACCAGATATTGATATTTTCTGAATCACGAAGCATTGCATTGACTATCTATATTTGATGGAGAAGTTTGGTAATGTTTAACAGAAATAACATAATAATCATTTAAGGGAAAAGCTTCTGCAAACTAATATAAAAAGTTTGACCAAAGGGAACATGACTTGTTCAATTCTGACTTTGTCTTGGCAATTTCAGGGTCTATGACCAGATGCCGGAACCAAGGTGGGTGATATCAATGGGAAGCTGTGCAAATGGGGGTGGATACTACCACTACTCATACTCTGTTGTGCGTGGCTGTGACCGCATTGTTCCTGTGGACATCTATGTGCCGGGTTGCCCCCCAACTGCTGAGGCCCTGCTCTACGGTGTACTCCAGCTCCAGAAGAAGATCAACCGCCGCAAGGACTTCCTCCTCTGGTGGCAAAAGTAAAATAAATGGAGTGTTAGTCATTTTCAGTACTGCCCTTTTTTGTGGACAATTGTGCCCTTGCCATGTAATAAACTGAATACGCGATTTAAATTTTAATGTCTTCGAAAACCAGGATTTTGATCTTGGAGTACACATATATGGTCATTTGTAACTAAATGTGAAGCTTTGATGTGGATTTGTTTGGTTTGTTTTTGATATTTAGGAATTCTTTTTGCTTGTAATAAGCTTTTATTAATTGCTAGCTTACTACGGGTGTTTTATTGTTTGCTTCCTGTGCAAATGTTTTATTTGCTCTGACTGTGTGTAGTTGTTGAATTTCAAATTGTTGCACATAAATTGCAATCTATGATCCCATTCATTTGATACCAATTCCATGGATAAATTGCTGGCACTTAGATCACCCATCCATATTTTTTAGTAAATGCCTGCGCTTTTTTGTAATAGATTGTTGAGAAAATCATCTATATGAGAGACTAGCTAAAGGTTCTAATTTAAATATGTTTTGAATCCGTCAATGAACCCCCACAAAATTGTTATATTAGTACTTTATTGCTCTCCACAAAATTGTTATATTAGGATACATTATGAGCAAACACACACGGCTTTTGTTCATGAGGCCCATTGTTCTCTGTTCTTTATGGGCTTTATAAATTGAGTTAAATTGTAAGGAGTATTATTGAAACAAACAAAGGGTTCCCTTTTTTTAACGACAAACCAATCGCCACTAGTACGAAGTACGAACCATCCCTAAAGAAGCACTAATTTACTGTAATACCCCTTACCAGGTCGACGCCGCCCTCTACCTCTTTCTTTTCCTCTCTGCTGCTCCGCACATCTCCAAGTTCTTTCAAATCAGAAGGTGCTGCCCTTTATCCCGACTACATTTCAATTTTCGATCGAGACCTAATACTTCGATCCAATTTCGAAGCTGTTCGATCGAGATCCGTGCATTGATTCTGTTCAGTCTTTAATTTCTCTCTTTTTCTTTTGCTTTATTTGGTTTTAAGATGGCAGCACGGCTGAACCAGGTTCGATCTAAGGCGACCGAGGTATCTCAATTCGTGTCGAAACATGGATGCGCCTATTACAAGGATCTGATGGCGAAGAACAAACAGTACGTGGTGGATCCACCGACTGTCGAGAAGTGCCAGGAACTCTCCAAGCAGCTATTCTACACACGCCTTGCAAGGTAATTACATGTCGTGCATAGATCCATTTTCATTTTGCTAGGGTTTTAATCCCGGATGATGAATCTTTATGCAAATTATTTATTTTGGTGTTAGTTTCTAGATCTTCTACTGACAGTGTTAGCGATCTCAGATTACTTGGTATTTTCACGCCATTGTTTGACTTTAGGATTTCATGTGCCTGCTTAAAGAAATTTTACACATTCTGTATTGTCAGTGTAGAAGAGCGATCTGAGAGTAAGTGAGCTATCTCATGGGAAACGTGCCTTTGTTTACACATTTAAGGTTAGGTATCGTATATATAAATTTATTTTAGTAAACTTGCATTTATTCTGATTTTGTATTGGGTATTTCTCACATTTTTTGAGGAAAAGCTCAAGCTCAATTCTGATTTTGTATTAGGTTTTCTTTTCCATGTCGTATATGCTATTGCTTTTATTATCTTTAACATATTGCTCCTGTGTCAGATTGTAATTATAGTACCATAGTATATAAAAGTATATCAATTACAATTTTATTTTTTGTTCATTGATAGGTTTTAATTCCTGACAAAAGGAAGTTAATTGTGGTTTCTCAAACAATCATTTGGTCATGAGTATCAACTAGGCAGCATAGTTTATTTATGTATTGATTTATGGTCAAATGGGGTTGGTTTTTTTTTTTCTCCAGAGCCTGTTGCAAGTTTTTCTTGTGAAAATACTATTTTTCCTTTTTATTTAAGATTCTAAATGAAAACTTATTTCCTATGCTGACTAACTAGATTGTGGACATGCTATCAGTTGTTTACACTTTACATACTACTAAACCCTAGAGTACCCTATTATTCTAATAGGTAGCTTTGTAAAACCCTTTTGCTAGTGGCATACTGGTGCAATAAATGGTAGCAGCAGAAGGTAAACCCTGCTACATTACAATACTAAACCAGATCCTGTTCCATATGCACTGGAAACTTTTGAATTCTAACCATTCCTGTAACCTTTTAAGTGCCACAGTATCCAACTCCTAAAACCTCTTCATAATCAAACCCAAAATTATCACTCCTACATATTATTATAGTTGAAGAAATTTTAATCTGTTGCCATTGTTCTCCATGCCATAGTTTTCTTAACAATTATTCCTAGCATTCTAAGCTCTGGTTTTTATATCTGTCTTTAGCCTTCCTGGACGGTACCAATCCTTCTGGAAGGAGCTTGATAGTGTGAAGGGCGTCTGGAAAAACCGCAAGGAGCTCAAAGTAGAAGATGCTGGTATCGCTGCTTTGTTTGGACTCGAGTTGTACTGCTGGTATTGTGCTGGAGAGATTGCCGGCAGAGGCTTCACTCTTACCGGCTATAAAGTTTAAGAAAAACAAATGCATAAAATAGGAGAAATATCCTCTTGAAGAATAATAGTTTCTGTTGTTCTTTTTCATTAGCGTTGATTTTGTTAGATGATCAGGGATCTGATCTGAAATTGAATTCTCTGATGAGTGAAATTCTGTTATAATTTCTGGTGAAAGTTTTGATGCTGAGATTTTCAACCAAGACAAGCACGGTTGGTTTAATAAAGCACTTGTTTGGTTCCCCTTCACACATTGTCAGATATTATCAACCTTATTAGGCCTTTTCCGCTATGGCTTTGTATATTTTTTTGTTGGAGATTTGTTTTGCTTGTTTGGTGAATATGTGAATGAATTTCATGAGTTAAGAGTGCATTGCGATCATTTGTGTCAGCATAAGTTTGGTGTGGCGACAGATGTTTTCCTGAAAATTGATGTCCATATTCGTTGAGTGTGAATTAATGACATCATTTATCAAATTTCAAAAAAATTTGGTATTTGATCTTTTTCAGCCTGTGAATGATTGGTGAAAGCATTTGTCTGGATACTGTAAATTGAGTAGAATTAGGTGTTTTTTTTTGGTGAGCTTAAATTGAGAATCTATCTTATTGGTTTAGGGTTGGCAAAAAAGTCGTAGCTTGTGGATTGATTCGTGACTTGCTCGTTAACAACTCGTTCATTACTGTCTTGAGCTGTTAATGAGTCAACTCGTTATTGGCTCGGTCCATATTAAACGAGTTTGAGCTGGGCCTAGCTTGCTCGCGAGCTAACTTTGCTAGGTATGAATTTGTGAATTTGCGTGAATTTTATGTTGTCCAGTTTGATTCAGTTTGGTTCAAAAAGTTTGTAGAATTTATTTTCATTCTAAAATAAGATCTAGCCCATAGTTGCAATCGTTGTTTTCTTTTCAATAAAGAATGCTTCTGCGCATCCTTGCAATCGTCGATTACCATGCCATGATAGAAATTGGAGCCACACCAAGCTAGAAATCCATGTCATGCATCGTGTTCTTAACAGAGTTATGCATTAAGTGTATTTCTTTCTGTAAACTAGGGACAATGCCATAATACTCCTATAACTTTCCAGCTGTTGGCTTTTTAGTATTGTAAGGTTGCTAATCTTTTTTTTAATGGCCAACTGTTTAAATTACCACTAATAAATATAGTAATAAGAAAAAATTATTTACAAAATTCTAGATTCTATCTTCTCATATAACATAAAAGTAAATATTTACATTCATACTCAATTTTAGAGACGCGGTACTCTAATATTCAGGGGCGGACCCAGAGTGTTCTGGGGGGGGGCAGCTGTCTCCCCTGGTTTTGAGTTTTAGTGGAGATTTATTGGTTCCGATCGGCTTTGCCCCCCACTGAAATTTTTTTTGCCCCCCTTTGGACGTTTAATTTGTAATTCGAGTTAAATTTAGGATTAAAATTGAAATAAATCTGTTGAATTTTGATTGGTAATTAAAATTATATGTCAGAACATCATAATTACAAGTTAAAGTATTGAAAAGTATAAGTTAAAGTATTATTTTTTGTCGAGTACTCAATTGGTTAATGGATTTAAATATGATTAGGAATTTAAACCCGATTCGATATTTTTTTGCTCTCCTGACGAAAATCCTGAATCCGCCTCTGCTAATACTCTAATTCGTTTCTTCACCCAAAATCTCCCAGTGAGGTTTTCTTCGTAGAGAGCTTTTGGCAACCTTCAGACAGATTGAATTGTCTTGAGTTCTCATTGACTTAAATCGCCCAAAATCCCCTTGCGAATCTTATTGAGTTGGGTCAGATTGGATCAAGTTTCAAATTGTTCACTTTAAATTATGTTCGAATTTCGAATTGTTTTGAGTTCGGATGAATTTAACTTCTCAAAAATGGACCGGGACATATTATTGTTCGTCAAGTTTAGTATGATTATTAATATCAATTTTTGATGTGCAGAGAGAGAGAGAGTCGAAAAGGGGAGGTAGCACAGTTGGTTAGAAAAAAAGTTCTAGAATTGTTAGTTACTCAAAGATCGAGAGTTCTTTTTCTTCTTATGACTTTGCAGCTTTTGAGAAGGTTTTCAAAAAGAGATAGAAAAAGAGGAGGGAGTCGGCTAGGAGAAAGGGGAGATAGCACAGTTGGCTAGAAGAAAAGTCATAGAATTGTTGGTTAACCAAATGTCGAGAGTTCGATTCTCCCTCACGACTTCGCAGCTTCTGCGAAAGTTTTCAAAAAGAGAGAGAGAGAGGGAGACCCGTCCAAAAGGGAAGGGGAAACTCTAACTGTCACCATTTCTCCCTGTCCCCTCTCCCTATCAGCCATTCCTCGCATCTCTCTCCGTCTTCGTTTCTCTTTTTTCTCCAGTGAAGCTCTGATCATCTCTCCGCTCTGATCTTCTCCTCGCATTCAAGCTCATGCGAAAGGAATAACTAAGGAGAGAGGCGTATGTAGCCCCTCCGCTTCTCTCCCCTCAACCTTCTCCGCCCGCCACCTTTCCCAGCCGTCTCCCAACCTCCCTTCTCCTTCTCCATCACTAAACCCTAGATCTAAAAGAGAGACAGAGAGAAGAGGTGTAACCCCTCCGTCTCCTCTAGCAGTCCAGCTGCCGCTCTAACCCTCAATAGCACAATCCTAGGCAGGGTTTGGGGAGGTCGCCGTCAGTGCCGAACTCTCCCACTCGCCACCTCCACCCCTTCCAAAAATAAATAAATATATACTAGATGCCTCTCCACCTTTTTGTTGCTGGCGTGTAGCGAAGAGCAAGAAGGTGAGCGAGGAAATTGACGACCGCTTAATTTGTTAGACATGTTGTTAACGGTTGTGTTGGTAGATGTTGATGTGTCGTTTAGAGTTGTTTTTTTTTTGGATGATATGTTTTGTGATGTGGAATAATGGATATAATTTTATTTTTATGTAATGAAAATATATGTGGCAATCACTGCTAAAATTTTCAAAAAAAAAAATATATTATTAATTAGCCCATTGTTGCCCTATACAGAAGCAGATATAATTATTCAGGTTAGTTATTCCGATGAAAATTAAATGTATCAGATTACACTTAAATATTTAAAAGATATTTTTAGATTTATAAGTGATTCGTGAGACATCTATTTTAGCTCATCCACTTGTAGTTTTCTGGGTTGTGTTCTTTAATTTCTAACGTAGCTTGTTTTTATTATTCCATATACCCCAAATTAATTATGTTTCATATAATTCGCATCTGTTGTGGCATTCTATTTGGCTCAGTTACCATTTATCAATTTCAATCAATTGCACTTAAAAAATAATTACATTCAATCAGTTACATTTATCAATTTCAGCGTAGCTTAATAATCATACAATTATAAGCTTTACAACAACTCTTTCAGGTTTCAGCCTTTCATTCTCATGCATCATTCTTCTCCATTTTTTTCCATATTTACTGATCTCTCCAGTGCCATTCTCGTAGAACTAACTATCCATCTCAACATCAACATGATCGGACTCCCTGAACTTAGCATAAATATCGCTGCTATAAAACTTGCTTGTCCTCCAAACTAATAGTAGAGACACCATAGCACCGAGTAGTGTCACTGCTGTGATAAACATGAACGACAACTTAAAGCATTGCACGCCAATACATGTCAGATAGTGTAGAGTAATATTTAAGACCAAACAATTCCGAGATAATGGCAAATAGTAATGGCCACTGTGCCCCGAAAGTGAAACCTATTATGACGGTGACAAGGTAGAGCGATTGTGGTACTCCAAAAGCTATGAGAAGGTGGCCGACACAAGAGAGGACAAGCACAAGAGTGAGAGCCAACGGTCGGGGGAACTTGTACTTTGTGAGCACAATTTCAGATACGTAGCCGGCCGTAACACGACCGGCATAGTTCCATATGCTTATCAGAGAGACAAATGTGTTGATGCTCTTTGCAGGGTACCTTAATGACTGGCCGATTTGCCCCAGGTTGTCTATGACAGTGAGTGTACCTCCAACGCCACAAATTGTTGCAAAGAAGAGAATCATCATGTCTATGCTTACTAATGCTTGCAGGATTGAATAGTCGTCTCCCATTGCAGGTGGCTTGAACATGTTGGTTATGCATGAGGTCAATTTTGAGGAAGAGTTCGGTTTGGGTTTCGGTGATGGTGATGGTGACGGTGTTGGCAATGGGTTGGGTATGGTGGAGGGTTCTTCAATGGTTATGGTTGGTGGTGTTTCAAACAATTTGTTTGTTTGAATTAGGGTCTTAACTTCTTCTTTTATGACAACTACAAGGGGGAGGAAAAGGATGAGAGTAAGAACGAACGCGCCAATCGCATAGGCAGAGTGCGAGAATTCCGCAAATTTTTGGACAATGGTCATAATTAACAGAAACACTGCAAGCCCAATGGAGATGTAGAGAAAGTCATAGAAGAGCTTGGTGTTTCTTGCTTGAGACGAGGTGTACGGCATGATACAAACGGTGTTAACAAAAACAATGGAGACTACGGCTGGAAGCCACGCAATAAGTAACACAAGAGATTTTGAATCGTTGCCATAGATGGCCAAATAAAGTTGAGTGAAGATCACACCACTTAGCCCAAGAAAACCCTTGAGCAACCCTATCACAATGCCACGGCTCTCCAGAAAGTTCTTCACACATGTGACTATCACGCCGGTATTGGCGAAGGATTGAGAGTTTGATCCAATAAACATGTAGAGGCACATCATCCACACCTTTGGGGCCACAATACGACATGTGATAGCAAGATAGATCATGAGGTAGACAAATAAATTCATGACAGAGCCGATAATAAGCACGACCCATGGGGGCGTAACCTCGTTAATTAGACCGGATAAGATCCAGACATTCGCACCGAGATCCTTGAAGAAACTAAGAGTGTTTAGGGTCTGCTGATTGTAGCCTAGAGTTGTTTTGATGTCTTTTGAGTAGATGCTAAAAATATAGGTGGCGCCAGAAGCTGACATGATGAGGAGACATGCAAAAACCATGAACCACCGGCTTCGAACCACTTGCACAGCAAACCTGGGTGTGCTGCATGGGCAAACCTCCATAAGTGTTTCCTGTAAACACCATTTTTTTTCTTTCTTTTCTTTTCAGGTGATTTTTGTTTTGTTTTGATTTTTTCTCCGGTGCTATGCACAATGCCAAGAGTTCAGGAATATGTAGTCAAATTTTATTCATTAATGATTAATCAAGACGCTCTAATTAATAACTGTATTAACATAGTACTGGTAAGTCTGTTGCGCTGATGTAGTTTAAGACTCAGTAGTTGCATTAATTATTTTTAGAAGTCGGTGATTAGAGATTGTTAAAGTATGATTACATTATTTCCCGGTCATGGAGGTTTATCCGATATATATATATAAAATTGCTAATATGCTATACATAGCATAGAGGGCCTCCGTACTACGGCTCAATATTTGAGTTTTTAAAATTCTAACGGCCGATCTGAACCTTTCAATATGATTTTCATATGAATATGTATTTGCAAACCAAATTTTACATTTTTTATAATTTTTTTCCTATTTTTTTAGATAGGTAGAAAATCACTTGATCTGAAAATTCTGTACGATTCAGATCAAGTGTTTTTCTACCTATCTAAAAAAATAGTAAAAAAATTCTAAAAAATGTAAAATTTGGTTTGCAAGTACATATTCATATGGAGATCATGTTGAACGGTTCGGATCGACCGTTAGAATTTTGAAAACTCAAATATTGAGCCGTAGCACGGAAGCCCTCTATACTATGCATAGCACCATAGCCAACTCATATATATATATATATATAGAGGTTGGCTACTCTACTTACATAAGCATATGAGGGTATATGCTTATAACTCATTTTTTCGTTTTCAAAATCCAAAAAGTCGATTTGAACCGTTAGATGTGATCTCTATATTGAAATGTGCTTGGAGACCAAATTTTACATTTTTCTGAATTTTTTTACTATTTATTAAGCCACTTTGAAAATTGCTGATCCAACGGTGGCTTCTGATTTTACTGTTTTGTTAAGCCACCGTTGGATCAGCGATTTTCAAAGTGGCTTAATAAATAGTAAAAAAATTCAGAAAAATGTGAAATTTGGTCTCCAAGCACATTTCAATATAGAGATCACATCTAACGGTTCAAATCGACTTTTTGGATTTTGAAAACGAAAAAATGAGTTATAAGCATATACCCTCATATGCTTACGTAAGTGGAGTAGCCAAACATCTATATATATATATATAGAGAGAGAGAGAGATGAGCTATGCTGAGCTATAGAGTAAATGAGGTTTTTACTCTACACTTTTTGGACGTTGGATCCGCTTTAAAAAGCGTTTGGATCGCTGATTAGATCAAATAATTTTATCGCTGAAACACTCCTGCTGAAACACTCCTCCAGTAAATGGAGGCGTCCAGTCTTTCTCCAAATGAAAATTTCCGACTCCCATTTTTAGACATTAGAAACCAAACAAAGAGAAGAAGACATCATCTAAGAAGGCAGAAGTTCTTCCATTTTCAATTGGATTGTAATTTATGTTCTCCTTATTTTATTTCTTTTATTTTGCCATGGCCATGAGAAGCTAAACTTCTCATCTCTAGGGTGAGGGTTGTACTTGAATTCTTAATTATGTTTTAGTATATGTTTATGTTTTGTTTATGTTATGGTTTGAGTTTTCCTTTGCACTTTAAATTTCTTTTTATTGTATCCTTGCATACATAGTTTTGTCTACTATATGCCAATGATCTCCACATACCAATAGGTGTTAAGTCATTGCATTCTTGTGTGAGAATGATAATGCATGTAAGTACTCCAAACACTTCGGCTAACGAGGCTTGGCAGCGGTTCAAAGACTAGGGTTAGAACCCAGTGGGCTCCCTTGGCAGGATAACGTAAATTGTATTTTAAATAACATTAGAAAACACTTAGATTAAGTAGGGTCTTTAGGATATTTCAACTACGGGGTAGTATAGGAAAATAATATAATTGCGTACCTAAAATACTTCAGTCTTGATAGCCTAAAAGCTGATCGCAAGATTAGAAAACCTTTCAAATCGCATAAACAAACACTCAGCACGCCTTGCGGGTAGTGACAGTGCCGCATGCGAGGTAGTTGTGGGACAATCTAGGCCGCATGCGACAGTGACAGTGCCGTATGCGACGTAGAGAGACTTCGAAACTCGTACTCGCATAATTAAGAAGGACAGGAAACCTGAACCCTAGAGGCTCTCTATTTATTGTTTAACCTTTACCTTGACTGCAATTATCATCACCACCTCAAACTTAAAAAAAACCCGATAACCTAGACTAGTGAAAATTGTTTAAAATCTAATACCTGTGGATCGACACCCCAATCATACTACACGGTATAGGGATGCAAATGGATCGGATATTATTCGTCTGTATCTGAAATTTTGCGAATTCGGATATTCGAATACGGATAATTTCAGATACAGATATGGATATAAATTTTGCGGATACGGATACGGATAATTATCTGTATCCGTATTTTTTTAATTTTCGGATATCCGCGAAACACTGAAAATTTGTATAGCATACCCGCTAGTCACTACTTGATCAATATATTTTATTCCTTTTACTGTCTGACACTCTGACTACT